>CM051244.1:87647084-88977937 GCA_027917425.1 Gastrophryne carolinensis | reverse complement strand
AAGTGATTTAGGTAAGTTTTAGGGGTCCAAAATGGAAGAACCTAACCGCAAAGTGATTTAGGTAAGTTTTAGGGGTCCAAAATGGAAGAAGAACCTAACCGCGAAGTGGTTTGGGTAAGTTTTAGGGGTCAAAAATGGAAGAAGAACCTAACTGCAAAGTGGTTTGGGTAAGTTTTAGGGGTCCAAAATGGAAGAACCTAATCGCGAAGTGGTTTAGTTAAGCATTGTAGCACAAGTGAGTGAACCAAATATGTAGGCGAGCACTTTAATGAGTTAAGTTTGTAGTGCGCAGGAGACGATGGAAAAAGGGCAAAAACAGAAGCCTACGTTGTAACATGAGAAAATAAAACGGAAAACTAATGCTGGAAAAGGACATTTTCGTACTCGTACTCTGGCATACGAATGGACAAAGACTTTACAGAAGGCTTGCAATGCATGCATAGAATCGCTCGTACACTCATACGAGAGCGGGAATATAAAAAAAAAAAAAAAAACGATCGACACAAAAACAAAAGTTTTTGTTTCTCTGAATCAACCCTAATGACCTATGGCCTCATCCCTAGCCTAAGACATTAGCATAATGACCCATGGCCTCGTCCCTAGCCTAATACATTAGCATAATGACCTATGGCCTCATCCCTAGTCTAATACATTAGCATAATGACCAATGGCATAGTCCCTAGCCTAATAAATTAGCATAATGACCTATGGCCTCATCCCTAGCCTAATTCATTAGCATAATGACATATGGTCTCATCCCTAGCCTAATACATTAGAATAATAACCTATGGCCTCATCCCTAGCCTAATACATTAGCATAATGACCTATGGCTTCATCCCTTTGCTTGAACATGATTAATCAATCATTCCACAGCTATGAAAAATGTATATAGCAAAAATGAATTATTGCTTCCTTTTCCCAGCAACCCCACAGGAGAGACTCCAAAATCTGACCGCGACGGTGTATATAGGCTGGTGGGCGACACCCAGGAGCTTGCTTCTTCATTGGGGACCAGTGAAGAATAGATTCATGGGGCCTGCCACATGTTTGTTAAGAATGTTATTTAAAAAAAAAAGTTTTAAAAATGTTTCCAAAATTTTAAATTTTCTAAAAAAACTAAAAATTTTAGACCTGTTTTAAAAATGTGATAAAACAAAATAATTAGATTAACCCCCCCCCCCCCCCCAAAAAAAAAAAAATTAGTTGAAGCAAAACAAAATAAATATCTTTAAAACGAACCATGTTTCGTGTTTTTTTTTAAGTTAGGCTCCTGGAGGCTGACTCTGTAAGTGGCTGCTTGGTAAGTGGTTTGTTAAAGCAGGATCTCCTGTGGTAAGCTTTGGGAAACTGGGCTCATTTGGTAAGTAAAATATAACAAACTGTAGTTGTTTTATTTTTGTTAATCAGTGTGTTAATGCTGGCACAAATTTAAACAATAGAAAGAAAAAAGTTTTTTTTTCACTTTCTCTCTCCTGGATTCCTGCAGAGGCCTAATTGAGGCCTAATTGAAGCAGGTGTGTTATAAGCCATTGTACAGCTCGTGGAGCTTGCTCCTGGAGGCTGACTCTGTAAGTGGCTGCTTGGTAAGTGGTGAGCTAAAGCAGGAGTTAAAAGCAGAAGTTACAAGCAGAAGTGCTGAAGCTGTAAGTATCTACTTTTGATTTCACATTGTTATTTTAAATGTGTTGCAAATTCTTCACTCAGTGTTCCAACAAATTGATACAATGGGTTCCATGCCTAACAATGCTGTTCAGTGTACATCTTGTGGAGCTTGCTCCTGGAGGCTGACTCTGTAAGTGGCTGCTTGGTAAGTGGTGAGTTAAAGCAGGAGTTAAAAGCAGAAGTTACAAGCAGAAGTGCTGAAGCTGTAAGTATCTACTTTTGATTTCACATTGTTATTTTAAATGTGTTGCAAATTCTTCACTCAGTGTTCCAACAAATTGATACAATGGGTTCCATGCCTAACAATGCTGTTCAGTGTACATCTTGTGCTATGTATGCACTTTTTGATCAATCGGTCGATGGTGGATATTTATGCCCCGGATGTCTGTGAATTGCTGATTTGGAAGCCGTCATTCACGATCTAAATAAGCGATTGGCAACACTGAGAGACATTGTTGTCATGCAAAAGAGCCTGGATCTCACTGATCTGGCACTACATGGGTCAGGGGAGGGGGAGGGTGGTAGTATGGGGAGAGAGGAAAAGCAGGAAAATGAGGCAGCTAGCTGGATAACAGTTAGAAGGCGGGGTAGGGGTAAAAGTTACAGGCACCTCCAAACAAGTTTGCCCGGTTGGCAGATGAGGAGGATGTTAGCTCAGGGATGGCACAGCTGCAGCAAGACACATCTGTCGGCTCCAGTAAGAAAGGGAGGGGAAATGGGAGAACAGGGCAGGCAAGACAGGTGCTGGTAGTGGGTGACTCTATTATTAGGGGAACAGACAGGGCAATCTGTCACAAAGACCGGGATTGCCGAACAGTGTGTTGCCTTCCTGGGGCAAGAGTATGGCATGTAGCGGAGCAGGCTGACAGATTATTGGGAGGGGCTGGCGTGAACCCAGCGCTCATGGTGCATATTGGCACAAATGACATAGAAAGAAGTAGGTGGAAGGTCCTTAAAAATGATTTCAGGGACTTAGGCCGTAAGCTTAAGGCGAGGACCTCAACTGTAGTATTCTCAGAAATACTACCAGTACCAAGACCCACACCAGAGAGGCAGCGGGAGATTAGAGGGGTAAACAGGTGGCTCAAAAATTGGAGTAAAAAGGAGGGGTTTGGGTTCTTAGAGAACTGGGCCGACTTCACAGTGGGCTACAGGTTCTTTGGCAGGGATGGGTTGCACCTCAATGGGGAGGGTGCATCTGTTCTGGGGGAGAGGATGGCTAAATGGTTGGAGGAGTGTTTAAACTAAGTACTGGGGGGAGGGTAATAGCAGTTACAAAGGGGAAGTTAGGAAAGAAAGTGACAGTGGGTGTAGCCATGAAACTGGGGGTGGAGAGGAGGAGGGGTTAGCACATCTAGGAGGAAATAGGGCAATATACAAAATTATCAAAATTATCATAAGCATTTGAAATGCATGCTTACAAATGCTAGAAGCTTGACTAATAAAATGGATGAACTAGAATTGATAATAACAGAAGAGCAATATGACATAAGGGGGGTAACAGAGACCTGGCTGGGCAGTAAATCTACAGGGCTACTGTGTGTTTAGGAGGGACCGTAACAAACGCAAAGGGGGTGGAGTCTGCTTAATTGTAAAATCCTCTCTACAACCCACTCTGCGGGAGGATATATGTGAGAGGAATGACCATGTGGAGTCTGCATGGGTAGAAATACATGGAGGGAGAAACAAAAATAAAATACTGATGGGGGTTTGCTACAAACCTCCAGATATATCCGAATCCATAGAAAATATGATGCTAAGGCAAATAGATATAGCCACTAAACTAAATGAGGTAGTGATTATGGGGGACTTTAACTACCCAGATATATGGGTTGATTCAAAGAAACATGTAACAGCTTGGATTTGGCTCACGATCATCCTATTTTTCACGTCCGCTCGTGCGTTCGTATGAACTTGCGAGTGATTCAATAAGCAAATACGTTTCTATCCTAAAAGATACGTCCGTTCGTATGATATCTCCCGAACTTGCCTCAGTCAGTTGCCAATCGTAAAAATCACGTTCATGTGCTCACCTGTTGCGGCGGCAGCCTGTTTTTTCGGCTGCTTCCATCGTCAAGCTCTTCCAATTACTTGCGTTTGCCTCTGGTTTTCATTGGTTTTTGGCCTCTTAGATTCGTGCGTTCGTATGTTTATAAGATCTTGCGCATGCGCACCCTCAACCAGAAACTTACCTAAACCCCTTAGCGCTTGCATCCCACTTCATTTCTCGGTCCCTCAAACTTACCTAAACCCCTTAGCGGCTGCATCCAACTTCATTTCTCGGTCCCTCAAACTTACCTAAACCCCTTAGCGGCTGCATCCAACTTCATTTCTCGGTCCCTCAAACTTACCTAAACCCCTTAGCGGCTGCATCCCACTTCATTTCTCGGTCCCTCAAACTTACCTAAACCCCTTAGCGGCTGCATCCAACTTCATTTCTCGGTCCCTCAAACTTACCTAAACCCCTTAGCGGCTGCATCCCACTCTCATTTCTCGGTCCCTCAAACTTACCTAAACCCCTTAGCGGCTGCATCCAACTTCATTTCTCGGTCCCTCAAACTTACCTAAACCCCTTAGCGGCTGCATCCCACTCTCATTTCTCGGTCCCTCAAACTTACCTAAACCCCTTAGCGGCTGCATCCAACTTCATTTCTCGGTCCCTCAAACTTACCTAAACCCCTTAGCGGCTGCATCCCACTCTCATTTCTCGGTCCCTCAAACTTACCTAAACCCCTTAGCGCTTGCATCCAACTTCATTTCTCGGTCCATAAAACGTTAGAATATCACATAATTTACATGTGTCTATATGTTTCTAAGTGTGTTGTTTCTGGTTTGTGTAATTTTTTGGGTGTGTGCATATTAGAAAAGACACATTTCTGAAGGATTAAAATATAATTTATTTAAAATATTTTCTTTGTTTTTTTTTGAATAATTGTAAAAACTTTGTTTTTTTTTGGGGTTTTTTTTTGTAAACCTTTTTTTTTTTTTTTTCATCGAAAAACAAATATAAATATTTTGTATTTTTTTAACAGTAAAACACCTTTTTTTTTTTTTTTTTTTTTTTTATTAAAAATACATCTTTTTGGGTTTTTAACCAAAAACATAAAACAAGTGTTAAAATTTGTAAAAATTTTAAAACAACTTTAAGAAAGGAGCCAGGACCAAGGGCACTAATCCTCCTCGTCTTCTTCATCTGTTGGCCCCAACGTCGCCTGTATGGCCAGCAGCTCGGCCACCAACTCCTTCATTCTTTTTTTTTTTCCCGCCAAGGTTTGGGGGATCATCCCTGTAACCAATAGAGAAAGAAACATAAATAGGAGTCCCAGACCGGTTTGTATGCTGGAAATAGATTTATGGTTAATCAAATACATGTAAATGCATGACATATGTCCTTCTTCAAAGGGATACAGTTAATGCATTTCCCACAGGTAAGTGTTTAAACTCCTTAAACCGGACCTTCAACATTATTTAATGAAAACCAATAACTATTCACAAATGATTCTGCACCACCTCAAAGTTATTTAGGGTTTTTTGGGGATTACAGCGCCGCCATCTGGACTCTGAAGCATAACACTTAATGAGGAGTGGAGAGTTGGATAAAGTACAGGGGAGTAGGTTACAGTGGTGCGTTGGGAATCCAGAGCATAGCTGGGTTGAGGGAAAGGTCATCACTCACACAATGCATGGCAGCACCTTCCTTTTTTCAATCTGTATCCCATGCTGCCTGTAAATATTGTGCATTCCATATTCCCCAATATTGGTTTTGTTCAGTCTAATAACATGCATTAGATGGGTGAAGGGTGTTTTTCCCTGTTTCTAATCTGTAGGTACAGTGTGATGGCTAAGTCTTTGGTTCTTAATACTAGTTAGGGTCCTCTTTAAGCTAACGAAGTGCCCACATGAAAGTGTGAACTACACATTGGCTACGCCTTTAGTTATGTGTGTGTTATTAGCTAAGCAAACATTAATATGAATAATGGCATGGAGACTTACGGAGTTGGTGGCCGACAGATGGCTGGTTGGGGCCAACAGGCTGCCCTTGGTCCTGGCTCTGCTGTGAAGAAGTCCCTGGAGAAACATGTGACATTTGGTTAGTACTTGTAGAGAGTCACTATTCCCCACATATCTGGCTCCCAGTCTGGCTGACATCACTCACCTTCGCCAGGATCGACTTCAAGCATCTCTGCTGCCTCCTCCTCCACTATCTCACCCGCTCCAGAAGCTTCTACAAATACATAATAAAGGATAACTTAGTTTTTGGGCTGCCATGTATATCTTTGTGCCTATACATGAAGAGTGACATACCAGAGCCTTCCCCATGCGTGGCCAGGTATGACTCCACGCCCACGCGCCTTGGCCCCTCCTCTGTGGTAAGGTCCAGGGGCTGGTCTGAGGAGGCCACAGAGGAGGGGTAGGTCCGTCGCCCGGGAGATCCACCACCTTCACTCACAGATGCAGAGTCAT
Source organism: Gastrophryne carolinensis (assembly GCA_027917425.1). Taxonomy (NCBI): domain Eukaryota; kingdom Metazoa; phylum Chordata; class Amphibia; order Anura; family Microhylidae; genus Gastrophryne; species Gastrophryne carolinensis. The sequence goes on along the minus strand of CM051244.1, from coordinate 88,971,810 downwards.
GCAGCACTGGTCGGCCTGTACGTCTCCGGGTGCGGCGAATTCTGAAATCCATTTCCAACACTACCAAAGAAAAGTCATTATAAATAAAGGCATAACTTAGACATTTGGAACATATACCATGCAATTGCTTTGTACTTACTTGGGAAATGGATTCCAAAAAACCTCCGCACCCGGGGCATGTGCAGACGCTTCAGGTCCGACCAATGCTGCATTGTCTGGGTGTGAGTGAAGGTGGTGCTGGTGACACGGTGTATCTCCGCGATGATCTCCCGGGCGATGTCCCTTTTCTCGCACACATTGGGCGCGAAGTCATACCGGCGCTGAAGCATGATCTGAAAAACATAATGGACACAGAGCTTTTACTTTTACACACAGACCCATATGTGTTGCATCACAAGTTGAGAATTTAATGTCATTAACACACACATTTCGAGTGGCCGCCATTTTTGGGGAGTGCCTTCAAGAGGACGTTGACTGTGATTGACAGTCTGGTCTTATGTTATATGTATCACACACCATGTACATACAGATAATAGCCAACATCAAGAATCAGGCCACCTGCATCTATGGCATGTTAGGATGGTTTAAACATCCAAGATGTAGCCTAATGCTTAGGCTTTTGGACCACGTGTGTGGCTTCCCGTTGTGTTTTTATGGCTTAGGAAAACAGTGTTCCTCAAACATCCGCATCAAGGTCCGAGACAGGCCAGGTTTGCCAGCTCGCCCCGCTACTCCACAGGTTAATTAACTGTTGCTAAGCCGGAGCAATTGGCCGAATTAGGACATCAGCATAGACAGTTGAAAACGTGGCCAGGCTCGGCCCTTGAGGATGAAGTGTGAGGAGCCAGTGATTAAACATTAAGATACCCCAAACTAGTTCCAAACGCATCATTTACATTGAGGCCATCATTGACTATTCGATTAAAATGCACAGGCAGCCACTTACCAGCATGAGGATCTCTTCCTGTTGACGGGTGAAGATAGTGGGCGCCATCTTTATGCTTCTTCCAGGCAGCAGATAAGTGAAACCCCAGCGGTTTCCTGGTTCCGCTCGAACGTACGTTCGTACGAGCGCGTAGTCGTGCGCATAGGCGTCACACGCTGGGCTCATTATTTAAAGGTCCCTGCACCCAAAGCTCATTCTCTTTGAGCATTTGTGTACGATGGCACCAAAAAAGGCGATGAGCAAGCGACCCCAGCCAAGCAAGACCGCGGAGGGCCCCACAACAAGGTCCCAGCAAGCTGGCCGAAAACTGAGAGCCAAGACTCCCACCTCGGCCCCACCAAGGGACCCTGGACCCTCAGGTACCAAAAAAAGGGGCCCCAAGCCCCGTGCCCCTCCTGCAGCCAAAAAGCTGGCAACTGCAGCACCCACCACCTCTGCCCCCAGAACAGGCAGCACCAGTGAGCCCACACCGGCCATGCCTTCAAGTAGGGCAGTTCGGAAACCCATGCCCCGCAGCAGGGCCCGAACCCCATCCAGGGCCCGAACCCCATCCAGGCCCCGAAGCACAGCCAGAGGCCGAAGAACCCAATCCAGGGCACGAAGCCCAGCCAGGGCCCGAACCCCATCCAGGGCCCGAACCCCATCCAGGCCCCGAAGCACAGCCAGAGGCCGCAGATCCCAAACCAGGGCCAGAAGCCCCTACAGGGCCCGCCGAACACAATCCAGGGCCAGAAGCCCATCCAGAGGCCGCAGATCCCAAACCAGGGCCAGAAGCCCCTACAGGGCCCGCCGAACACAATCCAGGGCCAGAAGCCCATCCAGAGGCCGCAGATCCCAATCCAGGGCCAGAAGCCCCTACAGGGCCCGCCGAACACAATCCAGGGCCAGAAGCCCATCCAGAGGCCGCAGATCCCAATCCAGGGCCAGAAGCCCCTACAGGGCCCGCCGAACACAATCCAGGGCCAGAAGCCCCTACAGGGCCAGAAGAACACCATCCAGGGCCAGAAGCCCCTACAGGGCCCGCCGAACCCAATCCAGGGCACGAAGCCCCGACAGGGCCCGCCGAACCCAATCCAGGGCCAGAAGCCCCTACAGGGCCAGAAGAACCCAATCCAGGGCCAGAAGCCCCTACAGGCCCAGAAGAACACCATCCAGGGCCAGAAGCCCCTACAGGCCCAGAAGAACACCATCCAGGGCCAGAAGCCCCTACAGGCCCAGAAGAACCCAATCCAGGGCCAGAAGCCCCCGACCTGGCACCAGCCGGGAACAGAGCCCCCGACCTGGCACCAGCCGGGAACCTAGCCCCCCAAGAGGGCCCCGAATTGCCCCCATGACCACATCTACACCTGGAAGTTCGGTGGCCAGCCACGCAAGAACACCCAGTCCCTTGGCCAGTCCAGTCCAGTCATTGGGAAGCCACCAATCCGGCCATTCCCCTACCCAGCCCCAGGCCATAATGTCACCACATGTGTCTGCACACATGGAGGAGCAGCCAAGCCAACCATCTGGCCGCACATTGCGCCGCGGCCAGGTGAGTGGGAGATTCTCCCATGACCAAAATATGGCATTGGCTAGTGGCCTTACATTATACTATGACGAGCTATATGGGAGCAAATCCAAACACACCACCAAGCAGCGCAAGATGGAATTGTTTGAAACCATCCTCCGACAAGTAAATGCAGCGGGGGAAGAGAGGAAAGATGTGTCCCAAATTCAGAAGAAAATCTCTGATCTGAAGTATGCTGTACGGCAAAAAGAAATTAAAAGGCATAATTACAGGTAACTAAATGTTTACGCTAAATCGAATGTTTGGGATGTACTGTATGCACCTTTTCTGAGTACCAAACGATTTTCTCTTTTCAGCCTGAAAACTGGCGGTGGCTTTCCATCTAAATTGGAGTTTACCCCTGCTGAGGAGATTGTGCTTGGACTTCTCCATCCGGTCGCGGTCGGTGGACATGCTGGTCTAAGGGACACAGACTCACCGACCCGTACCCACGGTGAGTACTCTTAAATCTGCATGTTTGGCTGTTTGCTAAATAATCTACAGTTCACTAGTAACAAGCTAACGGGATGCCCCTATGGTTTGCCTTGCTTGGCCTTGCACTACTGTGGCTGTTTGTGTCCTCTTTTTGTCCCTGGGAATCACACATTTAGGCCCACAGCCATTATGGCAAAGTTCAAATGTCCAATTGGATTGTTAAAGTCATGAAGTTTCGCAAGATAAGTGAGATATTTGGAATCAATCACAAAACACACATCATTATGTATGGGTTGCCTTTTGGTTGTGTGAGTTGTGTTTGAGTTAACAATTTAATTAGCCACCCACAAACATATCTGACCTAGAGCAGCGACACTCAACTGGCGGCCCGGGGTCCCAATGCGGACCTTGGCACCACATTCAAGGACCCCTGCCCAGACAGCCCTGCACTCAGTTACTTCTGTGTTGACGTGCTCAGAGCTGCCCCCTTGATCGGCCATGTAGTGGTTGGTCTCCTGCCCAATGTCATGGCTCCCTGAAACATAGCATTGCAATATGAAGTACTGCACAGGAAGTGGCATTGCAAGGTACACAGTAACTTTTTAAAAATTTCTCTGGCCACAATCGTGTCCCGCTGCCCCTGCTCTGGCCCATCTGCCACAGTCCCCCCATGCCCCCCCCCACATAAGCCCCATACATTTGTAACAGATTGGCTCCATCCATCCCATCACCATCAATACGTTAACTCCCCCCTTTAGCCATCCAATCCCTGTCCCCTCAGCTCTGGCCCATCCAGCCCAGCAAGGGCAAGCAGCCTTTATTAGTTGGCACTTTGAAATCTCCAGCCCCTCCACCAGTGTATTTATTTTTAACTAGACACCCCCTGCGTCAGCACCATGGCCAGACATTCACCTCTCACCACATACCTTGAAATGGGCGTTTCAAACAATTGTTTGAGTACCCCGGACCTAGCGAATGGTAGGCTAAATCCAAAAATGTGCCTTGAAAGTTGTATGCTGACTGGGTACACTTCATGACTTAGAACTGAGGTCACTTAGCAGTTTTTCAGAGCCATTGCACCTATGTAAACTTGCGTGTGTTTGAACAAAGGTCACCATTGCTCTAGAGTAGAAAAATATTACAAATAGAGCTATATTTGATTACCTATCCTAAAAAAGGTTATGTGTGTGTGTTTACGTGGTTTGTTTTTCTCTTCTTCAGCCCAGCATGATCCCTCAGCAAGGGTAAACTCACCCCCCAGTTTGGTTATGCCTACCAGGTCCGTACAGCATAGGAGCCCAGATCAGAGATTTTCGGTAAGTTAATTTAGTAGCATAAATACTAACAAGTGCTTAAGAATGTGTTAAACTGTTGAAATCCAAAATTTGGACGCCAACTTAGCCTTTTTTTTTTGATATGTCCCTACAGACCCGCACACTCATGGAAGAGATCCAGGACATGGAGGAAGATGATGATGTCTCTGTACAGGGCACGTCGGATGAACTCCCCCTGGGTCCCAATTTGGAACTGCTCCATAATGTTTCTCTGGCCAATCCTCAGCAGCAGAGTGAATCTCCATCCATTGTGCTTGCACATGGGGAGACTGACACTACAGTCCCCAGTGTTCACTCTGCTGCTGAGGATTTGCAAAGCAGGCCGGTTGCTGTTGAGGGTACGACACCACGCGGCAGGGCACGCCCAAGAGCCAGGGTAATTGTGCGGCGGACGCCATTACGCCGCCCCACAATTTCCCAGGGGAGGCAGAGTGCCCTGCTTCAATTATGGACCCAACAAAGGGACTCTTATGACGCCCAGCTCGTTACAGAGCGTGAGCAAAGGCATGCCGACATGGTGAACATCCATACCAGTCTACAGGGCATCCTCGCGGAGTTGCGTACCCTCAACAGCAACGTGGCCAATGCAAGTAATGGCATCCAGTCAGCCATGGCTGAGATGACCAATATGCAGAGAAACATTGTGGAGCAGTTTCAAATTCACAATGCTGCCATGGCCCAGGCTAGGTCCCATTCCCATGGACCTCCACCTGGACCTCCACCTGGGTATTATGGGCAGCCACCCTATTAAGCCATGGGTGTGTGGGACATCTTTTCTCTTACCCCCCACTGTATTTACTTGTCCTTTGAGGTTTCAAACAATCCATTTTGTGTTGCTCTGGCAGGTTGTGTTTTGTATTTGCTCCCATATAGCTCCTTAGAGTAATGCTTAAGGCCACTAGCCAATGCCATAAGTCTATGTGGAGTTTATCTGGCCACTTATGGCTTTACCTATGTATTTGGTTGGTGCTCCTCCTGTTTGCAGACATGTTTGTGTGACATTATGGCCATGCCCAAATATCCCTGGGCACAGGCAATATTAATGACTGGACTAGGCTGGCCTTTGGACTGGGTGTCCTTGTTTGGTTGTGCCACTCACTTCCAGGTGTAGATGTGCTCGATGTTTTTTTTTTATGTTATCCATTTGTTACCACAGATGTATGTGGACTGATTTGTGTTAAGCACTATAATTTTTCCTTTTCAAAGTAAAACAAAAAATTCACTTACAATACTTGTGGCGTTTTTAGTGGGAAGACATTTTTAACAGCTTGGGCTAAACCAGATAATTTTGGTTTGAAGAGGTGTAACAATGCAAAGCTAAAGCTAAGGAAACTACATGAAATACATTAGGCAACAATTAAGGTCTAAATGTTTTACTTAGAGGTAATGCCACATTACGGCAAAACAACATATGTAACAAAAAGGATAACACAGACATACAGAATGGTGAGACAGGGAAAAAAGTTAAGTAAAATGCTGGCTGATCAGGTTGGCTCGAACAGATTGGCCAGACTCACTGGGGGGCCCCTCAAAATTCTCGACTTCATCCTCGACGGCTGAAGAGGGCAGGCTGTCCACATAACGTGGGACACGTTCCATGATGGCAAAATTGTGCAAAACAGCACATGCCATTATAATGTCGATCACTTTCTTGGGATCATATTGCAGGGCCCCCCCAGTATGGTCAAGGCAACGAAAACGTGTCTTCAGCAGACCAAAGGCCCTCTCCACAACAGCCCGGGTCTTGCGATGCGCACGGTTATACGCTTCCTGAGAGGCATCCTGGGGCCGCAGCACAGGCGTCATGAGCCAGGGTACAAGTGGGTACCCGGAATCACCTTAAACAGAGAATTAAATGTAATCAAAATTAAAAAGGCAACACAACCAACACCAAAAATTTCACAGATATCATAATGATGTAAGGTAAAGTGTTCCCAAAAAAAAACAGGGCACATTAGGGCCCCCAAAAATTGCACTAAGGTATAACCTAAATAAAAATGGCACTTCTATATACCAATTAATTAACAAACATCTGCACGGCCAAGGGTATTTGTATTTTACATATATTTGTAGTTTTCAGACATGTTACAATTAGGATGCTGCTGAGGGCCTATCCACATTTCTCTTGAAACTACAATGTATGCAGTTTAAGTCCACTTTGACATTTAACGACCAATAGTACAAAAGGAGCCAAATGTCAAAGATCCCTATCCACATTTCACTGGAAACTACAATGTATGCAGTTTAAGTCCACTTTGACATTTAAAGACCAATAGTACAAAAGGAGCCAAAGGTCAAAGATCCCTATCCACATTTCACTGGAAACTACAATGTATGCAGTTTAAGTCCACTTTGACATTTAAAGACCAATAGTACAAAAGGAGCCAAATGTCAAAGATCCCTATCCACATTTCACTGGAAACTACAATGTATGCAGTTTAAGTCCACTTTGACATTTAAAGACCAATAGTACAAAAGGAGCCAAAGGTCAAAGATCCCTATCCACATTTCACTGGAAACTACAATGTATGCAGTTTAAGTCCACTTTGACATTTAAAGACCAATAGTACAAAAGGAGCCAAAGGTCAAAGATCCCTATCCACATTTCACTGGAAACTACAATGTATGCAGTTTAAGTCCACTTTGACATTTAAAGACCAATAGTACAAAAGGAGCCAAAGGTCAAAGATCCTTGGGTATAAACTCCAAACCAATATATTTAGGGACAAGGAACTTACAGACATCCTAACTAAAGGGAAAACATTCTGAAGGCCAAAGCGAGACAAGGATTTTTTGGGTAAGTTCCTAATATATGAGCCAAGAAAAAGGCAGTTGGACGCTTATGTAAAGTTTTCCAAAACAAACATATCACCAAATACAAGATTAATGCCACATTTAATAACACACAAATAGGACACACTTACCAAGCAGCCATGCCCCCGAAAATTCACCTGCCTCAAATCTCCGAAACAACCCAGATCGCCGGAGGATATAGGAGTCGTGGGACGATTCGGGGTAGCCGGCAAGGACACTCATAAACCGCATATCCGGACCAACCACGGCCTGGACATTAAGTGAGTGTCCCATTTTACGATTCCTTAAGGCAAAAACATACAAAAAGGGTAATTGATATTTGACCAAAACTAATAAATTAACCACAAAACATGTCTGCACTCTATTGGGAAAGACTAATGAAAAGCCGAGATAAAGCAGCTACACAAATGAGGGATAAACAAATATGCTGCCGCAAAGGAAAACAGGTTACATGACACGTTGGGCAACATAATAACCAATCTCAATACCTATATATATACTCGTCGGCTGCCCTAGGTACGAGTGCCACATGTGTGCAGTCAATTGCACCAATAACGTTGGGCATGTCGGCCACATTATAAAACCCAAGCTTAATGGCGTTTCTGGCTGCCATATCATCAGGAAAATAAATATATTTTTGAGTTATGGCAGCCATGCCTTCCAAAAATTTAGACAGTGCGCGGCTCAGCGTAGGCTGTGACATCCCCACAGAGAGGGCACCCAGCCTCTGGAACGAGCCGTTCGCCAAAAATTGCAGGCAGCCAAGCATCTTGGTCATACCTGAAATTGCATGCCCCTTCCTTGTGGTGCGGGCTAACCATGGCCGCAGCTCACTATATAATTTATGGAGGGAAGCGCGATTAAGCCTGGTCAGCTCGAACAGCTCAACATCATTCATGCTATCGATGTTCATGCGACGACGCAGGGGCAATCTGCTCTCAGACATCTCGATCAACTCAATGCCAAAAAGCATAAGCCCTTGATGTGCCACAAACTCGCTCCGCTCCATCCTACTCCCGAGGCCAAATAGCTGCCGGCAAACATTTCGTAAAGCAGCTCTTTAATGGGCTTCAAAACAATTAGCAATCACCTCTCTGAATTGGGCGCAAGCCCATGTGAAGGACGTAAAAAATAGGATCGGACGCAAATAATACGATTTGGACGGGAAAAACACACGAACTAACGCAAATTATACGATTCTCGTACGAAATGCGTATGTTCATATACGTCTATGCGCGAACGATCGTGCGAATACGAAATGGCCAAAAAAACATGAAAAAATGACAAACACCCACCCAAACTTACGATTCTCGATACGAAATCAATTAACTTTTGCTCTTTGAATCGAGGGGATAGACTGGGACGCTGAAACATGTGTTTCGCATAAAAGTAATAGTTTTTTATCTAAAACAAAAGATGGCTACCTTTCCCAACAAGTACAAGCTCCAACAAAGGGGAAAGCCATATTGGACCTAATACTAACCAATGTACCAGACAAAGTAGTAAAGGTACAGGTTGGGGGACACCTTGGAAGCAGTGATCATAATATCATTAATTACCACTTAGCAGTCACTAGGGTGCCTTATCAAGGAGCCACAAAAATGCGGAACTTCAAAAAGGCAAAGTTTGACCAACTTAGAGATGCCCTAAACTGCATTAACTGGGAAAATGTCCTTAAAAACAAAAGCATGGACACTAAATGGGATACTTAATTTTCATTGTGACAGATATATACCTTACAGGAATAAAACTATTAGACACACATGTAAACCAATGTGGCTAAACAAAAAGGTTAAGGGGGCAATAAACAACAAAAAAAAAAAGGCATTTAAACGTTTAAAGCAGGAAGGGACAGCGGAAGCGTTAAACAATTATAAAGAAGAAAATAAACAATGTAAACAACAGATAAGGACAGCTAAGCTGGAGACAGAAAGACTGGTGGCGAAAGAGAGTAAAACTAACCCCAAATTATTCTTTAGCTACATAAACTGTAAAAGGTACAAACCTGAGGGTGTGGCCCCCCTGAAAAGCAAGGGGACACCTATAGAGGGAAATGAGGAGAAAGCAAATTTACTAAACAACTTCTTTGCTTCTATATTCACAAAAGAATGTGACATGCTGAGTGAAATGCAGGGGAATAACCGAAACCCTCCATTAAATGTCACTGGTCTAACCAAAGAAGTCCAGAACCGTCTCAAGCAGATAAAAATCGATAAATCACCGGGACCAGATGACATACATCCTCATGTTTTAAGGGAGTTATGTACAGTAATAGACAAGCCATTATTTCTAATATTTGTGGACTCAATAACTACAGGGTCTGTTCCGAGGGATTGGCGCTTGGCAAATGTGGTGCCAATATTCAAAATGGGATCTAGGGGGGAACCTGGGAACTACAGACCGGTAAGCAGAACATCTGTGGTGGGCAAGCTGTTTGAAGGGATACTATCCTGGAGCACCTTGGGGAAAACAACCTTATTTCTCCATATCAGCATGGATTTATGAGGAATCGCTCCTGCCAGACAAACCTAATCAGCTTTTATGAGGAGGTAAGTTCAAGATTGGATCAGGGGGAGTCATTGGATATCTTATATCTTGACTTTTCTAAAGCATTTGATACTGTGCCACATAAAAGGCTGGTACAAAAGATGAGAATTCTTGGGCTAGGGGAAAACGTGTGCAGATGGGTGGGAAATTGGCTTAATGATCGGAAGCAGAGGGTGGTTATCAATGGTACACACTCAGATTGGGTCACTGTTACTAGTGGAGTACCACAAGGGTCAGTTCTGGGACCAGTTCTCTTCAATATATATATAAATGACATTGGGTATGGATTAAACAGTAAAGTCTCAATCTTTGCAGATGATACTGTCACGCTCTGGTAACTCCAGCCCTCCAGGTAAGCCCTCAACCCCCAATCTCTGCAGCCAGCTTCACCTGTAGGAGCCCCCGCTTGCCAGGACGCAGAATACGCCTGCCCAGGATCGGTTGCCCCCAGGACTTCAATGGCTCAAAGGATGAGAGCTTACTGGTTGGAGGTCTAAAGAACCAATGACTAAGAGCGAGTATAGCAGAAGTCCAAGACAGGCCAGAGGTCGATACCAGGAAGTCAGAAATCGCAGCGGTACAGAGGGATGAGGCAGCTCGAGGTACAATGCAGAGGTCGGCCGGAGAATGGTTGGTTCAGGCAGGGGTCGGCAACGGAGATCAGATAGAGAATGGTCGGTTCAGGCAGGGGTCGGCAATGAAGATCAATCACGGTAATATCACAAGTCAAAGCAAGGTACAAGGCGCTATCACAGGCACTGAGTGAATGACGGGGAAAAGGCTCTATAGGAACAAGACATGATTGGGAGAGAGCGTGATTGGTGCAACTGGGAACTTACAGCTCATTGGCTGACACAAGGAAAGGGCGTATGGCCCAAAAGACTCCTGTGAGGCTGATTGGCCCGCACAAACAAAGGGGCAAGCCCTAACATAACCTAGGGCTCATTGGCCCTAACCTGTGAGGGGGGAGTTCCCCCCTAACTGAGCCCGTAGGCTCTCCTCCTCCTAGGAGGAGATGCGGGGGTGAGGAAGGAGGGCGGCCGTGCTCGACGCCGCACGAGCCGCCGCCGAGCAGGAGCTGCTGCGGCAGGCCGCCCGGAGATGGCGCTGGAACGGGGCCCAGGTAAGAGGTTTCTGACAGATACTAAGCTTTGTAAAGTAATTAAAACAAAAGAAGACAGCAGGCAGCTACAAACAGATTTAGATAAATTGGAAGCATGGGCAGTTAAATGGCAAATGAAGTTTAACACAGATAAATGTAAGGTTATGCACATGGGAAAGATAAATCTGTATCATGATTACACACTAAATAAACAAACACTTGGTAAAACAACAATGGAAAAGGACCTAGGGGTTTTAGTTGACAATAAGCTCAACTGTAGTAATCAATGCCAGGCAGCTGCTGCCAAAGCAAATAGGATCATGGGGTGCATCAGGAGGGGCATAGGTGCTCATGACCAGAGTATCATTTTACCCCTATACAAGTCACTGGTCAGACCCCATATGGAATACTGTGTACAGTTCTGGGCACCTGTGCTTAAGAAGGACATATCAGAACTGGAGCGCGTTCAAAGAAGGGCAACAAAGTTCATAAAAGGAGTGCGGGGGCTAGAGTACCCTGAAAGATTGTCAAAGTTAGGTTTATTTAGTTTAGAAAAAAGATGATTAAGGGGTGATCTAATAACTATGTATAAATATATTCGGGGTCAATACAAAGATCTGTCCCACAATCTATTTATACCTCGGAATGTAACTATAACCCAAGGGCATCCACTAAGGTTAGAGGAAAGGTGCTTTCTCCACCGGCATAGGAGGGTATTCTTCTCTGTAAGAGCATTGATACTATGGAACTCGCTGCCAAAGGAGGTAGTTATGAAGGATACAGTAAAAACGTTCAAAAGTGGCCTTGATGCCTTCCTGGCATGTAATAACATTTTCAGCTATGGCTACTAGACCACTGGAAGAAGAAGATCTATAGTGTCCGGGATGCCCTCCTTGCATGTAATAACATTACCAGCTATGGCTACTAGACCACTGGAAGGAGTTAAACAGGCTGAACTGGATGGACTAAAGTCTTTATTCAGCCTTACATACTATGTTACTATGTTACAAACTTATGATGCATGAACACATCAAATACATTTCATACAGCAGAAGACATCAAGGAAGAGACAACTAAGAGGAGAATGCAGAAGAATAAGGTAAGCATGAATGCAGGAAAAACATCTAAACTGGAACCACGAGTGAGTTAAGTTAAGCATGAATGCATGAAAAACATGTAAACTGGAACCGCAAGTGAGTTAAGGTAAGCATGAATGCAGGAAAAACATCCAAACTGGAACCGCGAGTGAGTTAAGGTAAGCATGAAGGACGGGGGAACATGTAAACAAGAACCGCAAGTGAGTTAAGGTAAGCATTAAGGACGGGAGATTATCTAAACAGGAACCGCGAGTGAGTTAAGGTAAGCATTAAGGACGGGAGATGTTAAAAACAGGAACCACAAGTGAGTTAAGGTAAGCATTAAGGAAGGAAGATGTTCATTTTTTTTTTTTTATAAAATACTTTTTATTAACGTGTGGTGTTTTTTTTTTAACAGTTAACCCTTTGTGAGCTGGTAAGGGGTCCACGAGACCCCTTATACCAGCTCACAAGGCTCTGGGTCTGGCAAATCACCTGCGGCTAGCAGGTGACTTGCCATTAACCCCCAGCCCCCCATTACCTGCCTCCCCAACGACCAGGGGGGAGCAGAAGGGCCCGGGCCACTTAGTGGCTATGTGGGCTAGTAGCCTGCAAGCCCCCATAGCTGGCCCGGGTCGGTAATGCTGGGTAGGGGGGACCCTACGTCATTTTTTTTTAACCCTTAAAATTCCCCAAAAAATGGAGGTCCCCCCCCTTATGTAAATGTTAAAAATTACTTGTTTCAGTTAGGGGGGTCTCCTGGGCAGGAACAGGGGGCTACCGATAAATATGTGGTACCGTTCTAATCGGTAGAAATGGGGCTTTCACATGCAATATGGTTTTCCCTAATAAAATACATTTTTTATTTAAAATAAAGGAGGCAATTTTCTAAATTTTTTTTTTATTTTTTTACTTAATAATAAATAAAATTAATAATAAATAAAATTTACAAACAAGACATTTCATGTTAAAGCCTAAAATCTGCTGCAAAATATATATATATATATAATTTTCCTGAAAATTCCAGCAAAAATGTCGCAAAACATGGCGCAAAATGGGGAAAAATGACCTGTCAACAGAGGGTGACAAAATGTCAAGTAGGCTGGCAATTAAAAGGGTTAATAGTACCTCTGCATGTTGGGTATTGTTCTGTTCGGGGGACCTTGCACTTTCAGACTTAGCTTGTTTTTTCTTGTTTGCATATTTATATTTTAGGAAAAGGTGTTTTTTATTCAGCTTTTTTATACATTTCTTAGGGAAACCCTGCGCAACCAAAGAATTCTTTGAGGGATCAATTCCAGAAAGATGAGCCCACAACAACAAGCTGGGTACGCTTAGAAAGCTTAACATGTGTACTTTCAGGGAATATATGGTTTATGGGGGATATTCCAAATGTAAAGGGTTGTTTTGGTTGAAAAATCGCAAGGTGCGCACTTTGTCTGCAGAGCTGAAATTTTCTAGAAAAATTACCGTTATGCTCATGCTTTACTTTGGGGTGTTTGGCAACTCTTCCCTTGACAGTAGCTATGCATGTTGGGTATCGTTCTGTTCAGGGGATGTTGCTTTTTCAGATTATACTTGTTTTTTCTTGTTTATATATAGTTTTTTTAGGAAAATGTGGCTTTGATTCTGCTTTTTTATCCTTTTTTTTAGGGAAACTCTTTGCAACCAAAGAATACATTGAGGGATTACTTCTAGAAAACTGTGGCCACATCAACAAGCCTGGTACAAATAGAAAGCCTGAGGTGTGTACTTCCAGAGAATATATAGTTTATGGGGGGTATTTCAAATGTAAAGGGTTGTTTTTATGGAAAAACTGCAAGGTGCGCATAGCGCATATCACAGTTGCATTTTTTCTGAAAATCCCCTAAAGCTCTGTTTCAGTTTGGGTGAGTCTCCTGGGCAGGAAAGGGTGTCTACCTATACATATGTGGTACCGCTGTAACCGGGAGAAATTGGGATTTCACACGCAATAAGATTTTATTGACAAACTTACATTTTTTATTACAAAAAAACACTACAAATTGTAAAAAAATTTTTTATTTTTTTGCACATATTTCGTCAAAAAATATTGAGAATACACCTAAAAATTACAAACAAGACATTTCATGTTAAAGCTCAGACTCTGCTGAAAAAAACAATATATAATTTTCCTGGGAAATCCCTGGAAATCCCTTCAAAAATCACATTTGAACATGGGGAGCGCAAAATAATGCAAAATGGTCTGGCAACAGAGTGTGACAAAAACTCCAGGTAGGCTGGCACTTAAAGGGTTAAGGACAGGAGATGTTAAAAACAGGAACCGCAAGTGAGTTAAGGTAAGCATTAAGGACGGGAGATGTTAAAAACAGGAACTGCGAGTGAGTTGAGGTAAGCATTAAGGATGGGAGATAATCTAAACAGGAACCACTAGTGAGTTAAGGTAAGCATGGAAGCAGAAGTGAGTGAGAGAATAGTTGAGACCGGGACATGAATGAGGTAAATAGTTGCGCGCATGCGTACATGCATGCAAACCTAGCAGCTTTCCAACAGATTTCCGAGAGAATTCTGTTGGGACGTATTTTTAGAGAAAGATGCATGCTGAATCTAACGGGACACGGAAAATCGTCATAGGAAGCTACGTTGGAAAGTGATGAAAAACGGTAGTATACGAGGTTTACGGGGTAACGTATACATAACCCTCGTCCTGTCGAGGACGCAAGGAGAGCCAGAAAACATTCTCGTTGGCAAACGCAGCTAAGAACAGTAAACGGAAGGCTTCCGATGGAGGCTGTGAATCATGCGCAAGCTCAAATGCATATGGAAAAAAAGTGTATAATGCAAAAAACAAGCCAAATATGACACGGTTTTGAGGAGGCTCTCCCTCCACAAACTATATATTCTCTGCAAGTACACGCCTCAGGCTTTCTTATGTGGGCTTAGTTTTCTGGAAGAAATCCCTCAATCAATGCTTTGGTTGCACAGAGTTTCCCTAAAAAAGAATAAAAAGGAAGAATCAAAGCCACATTTTCCTAAAAAAAACCTATATGCAAACAAGAAAAAACAAGAAAAAAATCTGAAAAAGCAACATGCCCCGAACAGAACAATACCCAGCATGCATAGCTGCTGTCAAGGGAAGAGTTGCGAAACACCACAAAGTGAAGCTTGCGCATAACGGTAATTTTACTTGAAAATTTAAGCTCTGTAGACAAAGTGCGCACCTTGCAATTTTTCAACCAAAACAACCCTTTACATTTGGATTATCCCCCATAAACCATATATTCCCTGAAAGCACACATTAAGCGTTCTAAGTGTACCCAGCTTGTTGTAGTGGGCTAATCTTTCTGGAAGTAATCCCTCAAAAAATTCTAAGATACAAAGTATATATGGGGTTAAAAAAATGGGCACCACCACTGTAGATAACAAAGGCAATTCAATGCAAATAGTTTATTGAAAAATGCTATATACAAATTTAAAAAAAACACACATAACACAGGGATACTTAGACAACTTAAAAACAAGGAATTAATGGGTTCCCGGTAACCTCTTATTATTACAATTAATACAAAGTAATTTCTTATTCAATATATATAAATAGATAATAATATCCAAGATCAAACTAAATAAGATGTTCCACTGGGCATAAATAAGTGCTGCCCCCTAATGTCTAAACAAAGATATTGAAGGAAATCATTAAACTATTTAATAGAAGATTGCCAGGGCTATATTATACCTGAAACGGCGCTATGGCAAAGTGACATGTGCAAACAAACAAAACATGAATACTAAAAATCAACCCAATACAAAAAAACTAAATGTGATCTGAAATTCATATGCAACAAATAAATATATATATAATTATCTCTGAGTGCTGAGTGCAATAGGAGTTTACAATTCATGAAAAATAAAAAGCTATAACCATAAAGATAACACATATAATTCATAAATCTCTATCAATCAATCCTAGAAATATATATAAACCGCAATGTTATAAGGCAACCCCACTCAGTGACAAAACCCCTAGGAAATAAAACACAAACCCTCCCACCATATAAATGAAAAGCCAATAATGGTACTACATATACTTAATCCTCAGTAGGCAAGATATACAATTCAGCTATGGCCTGTTAAAGGCCATGCTAAGGCTGAAGGAAGGGAGCAAGGAGAGCACTTTAATAATGCTGACATATCAAATTAATCAATCATAATAGAAGAAAATACCGCCAGTGTGAATATGCGTCCGGGAACCCAGGCTGCCCCGCGCGCTCCGCCGTGCACCCACAGCTTCTAATCTAAATGTAAACCCCATATATACTTTGTATCTTTGAATGTGGTAGTTTTGGGGTTGCCGGTAGCACCCACTGGACATATATAGAGAGTTTATTGATTTTTTTGTGGTGCCCTTGCAGCTTTATTGCTATTCTCAAAAAAATCTAAGGTTGCACAGGGTTTCCCTAAAAAAATGTATAAAAAAGTTGAATAAAAAACATGTTTTCCTTAAATATCAATATGTAAACAAGAAAAAACAAGCTAAATCTGAAAGCGCAAGGTCCCCCGAGCAGAACAATACCCAACATGCATAGGTACTATTAACCCTTTTAATTGCCAGCCTACTTGAAGTTTTGTCACCCTCTGGTGATTTTTCCCCATTTTGTGCCATGTTTAACCGTGATTTTTTGTAGAAGAGTTTAGGCTTTAACATGAAATGTCTTTAATTTTTCTACTGTTTTTTAAAATATTTTTGTGTAAAAATACAAAAAAATTTAAATATTTTTTAGACAATTGTTTCCTTTATTTTATATAAAACATTTGTTTTAATAATGAAAACCAAATTACATGTAAAAGTCCCATTTCTCCTGATTACAACGGTACCACATATGTATCGGTAGCCCCCCATTCTTGCCCAGGATCCCCCCCAAACTGAAAAGAGCACTTTATAACATTTACAAATAAAATACAACTACTATCCACACTATAAACATAAGGGGTTAATTTTAAAAAAAACGACATAGGGTCCCCCCTCCTAGGGGGGAGGACCCCATTTTTGGGGGAATTTTAAAAATCCCCCCAAAAATGACATGGAGTCCCCCTTAGCCATCATAACCAGCCTGTGACCAGCTATGGGGGCTTGTAAAAACAGGGTGTAAGGGTCAGCTTTGGTGGCCCCCCGCCCTGCCGGCTACAAGCTCCGTGGGCCGGGCATTTCTGCCCTCCCGGGCTTTGGGGAGGCAAGTAATTGGGGGTGCCGGGGTTTAATGACAAGTCACCCGCTAGCTGCAGGTGACTTGCCAGCCCCCAGCCTTGTGAACTGGTATAGGGGTCTCATGGATCCCTTACCAGTTCACAAAGGGTTAAGTGTTAAAAAAACACAGACGAGGATAAAAAATATTTATTTATTATTATTTTTTTAATACTTACCTCCCCATCCATCCCTGGGCACTGTGTCCCACACTGATCACTCTGGCTTCTGCTCTCCTGCTGCTGCTGGAAGCCTTTTATAGCTGCTGGGCGAAAGAACATAAGGGGATAATACAAAAAAATGACATAGGGTCACCCCTCCCGGGGGGGGGGGGGGGGGGAGAGACCCCATTTTTTGGAGTTTTAAGGGTTAAAAACCCTTAAAAATAAAAAACAAATGACATGGGGTCCCCCTTACCCATCATAACCAGCATGGGACCAGCTATGGGGGCTTGTAGGAACAGGGCGCAGGGGCCAGCTTTGGTGGCCTCCCCCCCTGCAGGCTACAAGCCCACAAAGCCACGGGCCGGGCCCTTTTGCCCCCCCCCCTGGGCTTTGGGGAGGCAGGTAATTGGGGAGCCGGGGGCAAGTCACCCACTAGCCGCAGGTGACTTGCCAGCCCCCAGCCTTGTGAACTGGTATAGGGATCTCATGGATCCCTTACCAGTTCACAAAGGGTTAAATGTAAAAATAAACACACAGACACATAGGAAAAAAATGACATTTATTAATTCTTTTTTCTTTACTCACCTCCAATCCTCCTCTGTTCCCCGGCGATCCCTGAAGACAGCTGCCGGGTGCTCGGTGGAGGGAGACTGGGGGGGGCGAGGGATCACAGCCCTCTCCCCACCTCCAAACTTTCTCCTCCGAGCACCCGGCAAGACTGATCATCTCGGGTGAGGGTGAGAGAAGCTGGCTGCCGAAGGGAGGGGCTAGCAGCTGTGAACCAGGAAGTAAGGGAGAGGGCGATTTCTCACCCTCTCCTCACCACGGAGCCCTGGGGGGGGATCGGATACCCCCCGGGGGAAGAGAAGACCCGGCCCAATCCACCGAGAGGTCAGGTGAGTTTTTAAATGTTATACTTTTTTTCTGTGGGGGTTTAAAGTCAGACTCACGTAGCTGGCACTAAAAGGGTTAAATGCCACCTCTCCCCACCTCTCACCATTCCCCCTTTATTCCACCCCCCCCCCCAGCAGTGTGCACCCACGCTGGTTATAAAGATAAATGCCTGTCACTGAATGTAGCTGGGGATGCAGTGCAACTTGCATATGCACCATGGGATCTCCAGCTAGGTTAATTTAGTTTTTCTTTACAATGTGCTGTGGAGGGCAGGGGAAGGGGTCACGTGAGTGTGTCTCCCAGTACAGTTTTCTCTGGGGCCCATAGGATTGTAGCTACACCTCTGCTCTTCATTCGGCCCTTGAGTCTAAAATACTTCAGTGCTGGGTGTATCAGGGTGCAAATAAGTGACCTTAGGGGGGGGGGAATACCAGGCAGATGATATAAGGCACTCTGTTGACCCTCAAGTCACCCCTAGTTGTAATCCACAGGAAGGGCACGGTTATAGAAGGGACAGATATATGTCGGGGCTACAGCAATTCAACAGATATATGTGATGGTCGGCCATCACATTATTAAACTTTCAGCATAGTTCAGCACTTAGCATATATCACAATTCCATTCAAGCTAATTTCCAATAGCATCATATCACAGCACTATATCAGAGTATCTCACTCCACAGAACACAGTTCAAGCAGTAACTACCAAAGACAAATATCACAGTGTCAACCTTCCTGGGACATTTCACAATTAATAATAGTATTTCAGCGCCTAGGCCACCCTACGTTGAGCTGAGTACCGGCTCTTAGTAAATTAGGCAGGGAAGAATGCAGGGTCTTGGTTGCTAAGGGAGTTTCACTCTCTGCAGCTATGAAACCCCACCCTCCTCCCTGGTCACACTATAGGCTCGATTCAGAGACACATTCGTCCGGACTTCCGTAGCTGTCTGTGAAAGTTTTGGTGGGTGTTTGTAATTTTTTTGCTTTTTTCCGTTCATTTTTCATTCGTATGAATGTTCGGGAATGCGCTTTCGATGAACGGAAGCAAATCGGAACATTTCCGTTAGTTCGGATCATTTTCCAAACAAAATCGGAAATTTTTCGTTTGTTCAGATAACTTCCGTTGTTGGGATGGGTTTCCATCTGATTCAGAGAGCTGATTTCTGACGGACCACCACCCTATAAATCCATTTCATTGCCGATCCACTTACGGGACCTTGAGGGCTCGGATTGCTGTTGTTGAACATGTTTTGCGACTATGTGGAGGAGTCTGCTCGCCTTTAGCACCAAGGCATTGCATGTATCAGCATGGCCGAGGCCATAAATTGTATAGCAATGCATACCTGAATCAATACATTTCATGTATGCCTTATAGATGCATTTTAATGCTGACCTAAATTAGTCCTTAGCATGTAAACATTTATTTTTCCACACATCCATATAATTGCTATATTTTTTTCATGTCCTTTGTGAATTATATTTGGATTGTTGAACTTGAATCTTAATTTGTTGTGAGAGTTATTGTTTTAGTTGGTTACCTTTGCTTTGTGTAATTTTTTTATATTTGGTTGCAGGAACTGCAAGATGTGCCACTCGCCCTTGCTCCTGATGCCCGTTCTTTGCCTGCAGAATGCGGGCCAGGGGTTCTCTAATCGGGCACTATGCAAAACCCGGCCCGTGGCGAGGGCCCTCTGGCATTTGAAGTCCAGATTTAGGTGTTTGGACCATACGGGGGGGGGGGGGGAGGGCACTGCAGTATGACCCCAACAAGGTTATCCCAATATTTTAATTTACGTTTTTTTAACAGGGACCACACGTGCCAGAGTGGCACAACTGAGTGTCAGGGTCCTTCAGTTGGTGGGCGAGATGCTGGAGCTGCGCAACTCGTTGGGGACCACAGATGAAGAATAATGTTCAGTGGCCTGCCATTGCTATGTATTTTGTTTTTTATAGTTGTAAATATTTGACATTTTCATAATTTTTTACAATTTTATATTTTATGATGGAATAAAAAAAAAATGTTACATTGTCATTTCATTTACAAAATACATTAACACAAAACTAATGGGCCCAGAAATATTTAAAGATGAATATTCACATGACCGAGAAGTGATTTGGGTAAGTTTTAGGGGGCTAAAATGGAAGAAGAACCTAACCTAGAAGTGGTTTGGGTGAGCTTTAAGGGTCCAAAAGGGAAGATGGAGGATAGTGCTAAGTGGTTTGGGTGAGCTTTAAGGGTCCAAAAGGGAAGATGGAGGATAGTGCTAAGTGGTTTGGGTGAGCTTTAAGGGTCCAAAAGGGAAGATGGAAGATAGTGCTAAGTGATTTAGCTAAACATTGTAGCAGAAGTGAGGGTGGCAAATATGTAGGCGAGCACTTTAATGAGTGAAGTTTGTAGTGCGCAGGCGCAAGATCGTAAGGATTTCCGTCTGGACGATTATTTATTGAAAATGGGAAACAGAAACTAACGGGAAACGTAAAGGATTCATTGGAGGATACGATGGGAAAAGGGCAAAAATGAAAGCCTACGTTGTAACATGTGAAAATGAAACGGAAAAGTCACGATGGAAAATTACATCCTCGTATTCGTGATCTGCCGTACGAACGGACGGAAACTTTACAGGTTTTCAATGCATGCATAGAATCGCTCGTACACTCATACGAGAACGGAAACATTTCCAAAAAAAAACAGATCGGAACTAAAACGGAAGTTTTTTTTTGTCTCTCTGAATTGAGCCTTATGTGCTGGAAGGTTGTAGACACTCTAAGCCTGCAGCATCTCTCATCCCCTTTCTCTGATCACACTGTATGCTGGCAGTAATAACTAGAGGCACTTATTTTTTTACTATCATGTAAAGCACGCAGTGTGCTTACATAACATCGCTGCTTCCACTCCGGTAAAAGTATTTCAGGGCCTAGTCCACCCTACGTTGAGCTGAGTACTGGCTGGAAACCAATAATTAAATTGTCCCTGCACCACCCTTCAGATGAAAATTACAACAAGATCAGTGTGCATATGAATGGTGTCCAAAAACAGGCAATTTAAATTTGCAAACAAATATAATGTGGGGCTCAGTACCCCACAAGAACGGACACCAATAAATTGCACCACCAATCTATGTATTCAAAATTCAATCAAGGCATGTAACAATACTATGATATTTTAAATTGTAAATTTATTTACATCATAATTAAAATTTAGAGCTCATACAACATATAATTAAAACCATAATTGCTCAACAGGAAAATACCAAGCCAGAAAACAAAAAAGTGCCGTTGTGCATATAGTAATACAAATATAACAAAGTGTATATAAACCAGTGATATAGATCAATACAAAGGATCAAACAACCTCTAATCAAAAAATGACTGCAAAAAACTACAGAGTGTTAATGAAACAAAATATGTGTATCATAAACTAACACATGAAAATTGCACACCTAAACTAATCCAAAAACTAACTCCAAAGTTAATCCTAAAGTGTTAAGAAAATATATATGAATTTCTATCACCAAATATCTGGCTGGAGATCCTGCTGTGTCCTGGTGCCCCTTTACCAATCGTGGAGGGGGCGATCGGCAGCCAGACACCACAGCCGCATAATACATGTACACCGCACAAACAGGTAAAACCGGCTAACAAGCACAGGTATCAGTTGTATATATACAAAAAAGGTTAAAACCATCTCTAACTTTATTATTACTATTAAATAACTTTAAGTATAGGTATTACAAGAATTATATATACATATATCCTACTATTTACATGCCACTGAAGTACTCTAAATGTAAAATACAATACAAAGCTGAATTTAATTTATATTGTATTATATACAATGCTGGCTGATCATTATTTACAATGAGCTAACAAGGAGAATTGATATATGTGCAAACAATAGCATTTAGATATTTCTGTACATAAATGAAAATAATGATACAAATGATATATATACACATACAGGGAGATTGCAGCGTGGTTACCCTCTCTTTGTCATTCTTAGGATTAGGACACAAGGAGGGAAGAACAATATCTTGGTTCAAATGAAAAGCAGAAACAACCTTAGGAAGAAAGTCTGGCTTGAACCGAAAGACCACTTTATCCTGATGCCTCTCAAAGTAAGGCGCCTGGATAGTTAAAGTGGACCAACACCCACCCGTGATCGGCCCGGGAATCTATAAGATTCCCGGACCGATCACCTCCCTCCCCGCGGGACATCCGAGATCGGGATGTCCCGCGGGGTGAAACCCCCCCAAACCCCCCAAACTCCTTACCTTAGTTTCGGCGGCGGCCGGCCGCCGCCGCCTCCCTCGCGCCCCTCTAGTCGTGCGCGCGCCGGCCGTCTGTGAATGGCCGGCGCGGGCACGCGCGCGTCAACAGGGACGCGCGGGAGGCGGCGGCGGAGGAGCCGCTTGTCCGCGGCTTGTCCGTCGCCGCTGACAGAGGTGAGTTCGGGGGGTTCGGGGGGGTTTCACACAGCGGGGCACCCCGATCGGGGGTGCCCCGCCGAAGTGGACCAAGACCCAGGATAGTCAAAATCCTGGGTGTTGGTCCACTTTAAGGCCGCCAACTCTGAGACACGCCAGACAGAAGTGAAAGCTACCAAGAAGACAATCTTCTGAGTCAGGGTAGACAAAGCAATATCTTGCAAAGGCTCAACAGGAAGAGCCTGAAGAGCAGAAAGACCCAAATTCAAATCCCAAACAGGGAGTAATGGTTTCCTGGGAGGCCGCACATGCGTAACCCCCTGGAAAAAAGTCTTAACTAAAGGTTTAAGCGCAACACGCTTCTGAAAAAAAGATAGATAAGGCAGAGCCCTGCCCTTTCAACGTACTTAGCTGGAGACCAGAGTCCAGCTCTGATTGTAAAAACTCCAGAATCCTGGAGACCGAAAAGACCCTACAAGGAAAGGATCTTATCTCACACCAAGCGATATAGGCTTTCCAAGTCCTATAGTAGGTGATGGAAGAAGACTTCATCCGGGCACTGATCAAAGTCTTAATGACAGAATCAGAAAGACCCTCCTCCTTCAGGATGGAGGTTTCAGCAGCCAGGCCATCAAACCCAGCGCTGGTAAATTGGGGCAACACAATTGCCCCTGAGTGAGCAGATCGGGCCGAAGAGGCAGAACGAACTGGTCCACTGCCAGCCGAACGATGTCTGCGAACCTCACTCGTCTTGGCCACCTTGGGGCCACGAGAACGGCGTACACCTTTTCCAGAGCCAACTTCTGAAGAACCCTGCCCAGCATGGGCATCGGAGGAAACAGGTATAGAAATCCTAGAACTCCCCAGATCAGGGACATGGCGTCCACTGCCAGAACCAGAGGATCCTGGGAGAGCGACACGAAGTTCGGGAACCTGTGATAGTGATGAGGGGCCAACAGGTCCACCTCCGGGGTCTCCCATTGGAGACACAGTAAGCGAACCACCCGAGGATGGAGAGCCTATTCTTCCAGACGGGGAGAGCCCTTGCTCAACCGGCCCACTACCTGTTTCATCACCTCTGGAATGTAAACCGAGAGACAGGGAACATGGAACACTGGCCATGTCCGGATCAGGGACACTTCTCTGAGAGTACTCAGACTGCGCGTCCTTCCCTGAAGACCAACGTAAGCAACCGCTGATCGATTGTCGGAACACATCTGGACCAGAAGGCCCAGAACGTACCGAATCAGGAGAGCAAGCACCTGACGGATGGTTCTCAGATTCAGAATATTGATGGGTAAGTGGGACCTTTAAGCTCTCCACTGCCCCTGAAAACGCAGCTCCTTCCAGAATCTGCCCCATCCCGACAGACTGGCGTCCGTGGTGACAATTTTCCAAAGGGGGGTCAGGAAAAACCCTGCCCTACACAAGATTGGTCGAGACCAAGTACCACAGGAGGGACTGCCGTACACGGGAGGACAACTGGAAGGACCGATCCAGCGACTGAGGTTGCTGGTCCTAACACGCTAACAGAAATTTGGGCAAAAGAAAGACACACTCCGTCTGGATGAGAGTTCAGGCCGGGATGAACCGACCCATGAACGGACCGTGAAGGAGGGTGAGACTCGAATTTCAGGTCGTAACCGGGCGACACTACCTCCTGGATCCATCTGCCTGGAACCACTTGGTTCCATTGGTAGAAATGTCGCAATAGTCCCTCATTGCAGAGTGAGCTTATCAGCAGGTTTGGGCTTGGTGCCCTAGGACTGAGTGGGCTGGCCACGGCCCCTCCCCCGAGTCCAACCTGCGCCACTGGTAGCGGGAAAGGACGCACCCCTGCCCGCTCTGAATCCTCGAAAGGAAGGCCTACCGGAACTTGCCCCCCTGAAGGGGCCACGGGGCCTCTTGCATTGTGGCATCTTACCACCCTTTGCGACAGAATCAATTTTCTCCTCGAACAGACGCAACCCCAAAAAGGGGAGAGCTGTGAGCACCTTTTTGGAAGCCGTGTCCGCTGACCACTGACGCAGCCATACTGACCTGCGAATAGCCACCAGCATAGCTGCTGCCCTGCTACTCATAGTCAGTGCATCGTCCTGAGCAGCCAGGACATAAGCCACAAAAGATTCACACTGCTAAAGCGCAGTGAACTGTTTGCAAGCGGGATTAAGATCCTCATATAGCCCCTGAATTAAGGACTTAATTGCCAATAGCAGAAGGGCTGAAGCACATACCGGGCGCAATGCTGACCCGGAATAGATAAAACCATGTAGAGCGTATTGGTCAATCCGACGATCTTCCCCATCTTTAGGGACAGTGGTCTCAGCAGATTGTACTATAGTCGAGCTGGAGAGCCCTAGTACAGGGGTATCGACGTCAGGAGGGACAGACCAAAGGCTTCACCAATTCTGGTGGAAAAGGATAACGCTTTTCCCAACTGGAAGGAATTCCAGATAACCACGTGGGATGTTCCCATTCTTTAAGAACCACCCTCTCAAAGTGGTGTTGTCTGGGAAAAACCAAACGCGGCTGAGGTTCTTTAAACAACTGACCCTCTGGCGGGGCGGCCGCCTCAGGCGTATCTAAACTCAAAATTTTAAACATTTGAGCCAGAATGGAGGGGGTGTCAAAAACAACCCCCTCTGACCAATCGCCAATCTCATCAGCCAGAAGCTGACCTGTCGGCTCATCTGACTCCGACCGGAATTCATCCTCGTCCGGGGATCCATCGGACCATTCCACAGGTTCACAAAACTGGTCCTGTGGAGCCGAAGGTACCGGAGCCAGGTGCCTTCGTTTTGCAGCGGGTTTTAACGCTGCTTTAACGGGCATTACTTTCCGGGGGCTGGGCTGTGCTGCCGCCTCGGAATGCGAATCCCCACTTTTGACAGTGTCATGCGGGGTCCGAAATAGGGAGGGAGAGGTAGGAGATGATGAAGGATGCGATGGCCCCGCAGCCGAAGCAACGGACTGGCGCGCAATAGTCTGTTTTGCACAAGGGATGCAAATAAAGACATCATCAGCTGGGAGTGGAACCCCACAACCTACGCACCCCCCGAACGGCTCAGCAGAACCGTTTCCGGAAATTACGGAAGCCTCCATATGGTGATTTATGGTATTCGCAATACTGGGACTTTTAAGGCATAAGCCAACCCGGGATGCCCCTTTATTAGTAATGTCCCGGAAGGGAGGATTTTTTTTTTTAAGTCCCCTTTAATGAACTATATATATATATTTATATATTGTCTATGTATATATACATTCAAATAGATATCCCAATAATTAGCCAGGCACATAGAGCCGGAGGGCCACCATCAGCAGGGATCCCAGGATCTGCAAGGAAAAACCATCAGATCCTCACATGTGTATAAACAAACATATAAGCATGGCACCAAAGTGCCCTTAAATCAAGCCCCCTTAATACAGAGTGACTCCCCACTATATTACTGCAAGGAATGCATTCCCCATTTAACGGCCCCAACGGGAGGGGCCGCTTACCTGGTCAGCGAAGGCAGCAGCCGGAACAAGACTGCAGCCAGCAGCCAGCACGGAAGACACAGTGCGGCCGTGCGCCCACGCGACTTCCTGCATTGAAGGAAGCAAAACGCTGGGCCCGCCGCAGACGCCGCATGACGTCGGCGCCGCGCCCCCGACGCCGCGTCAGCGGGACCCGCCCCCCCCCTACGCCGATCAGCTGGAAATCACTCTCAGCTGGGCCACTACACGTGCGCCCAGGCGGCGGAGGGGGGAGGGTAAAGACCGCATGGCGCTGTTCAAATGAATACATAAAATGCCAGGCGGGGAGAGGGGAGAGGAGAGGGGGGAGGGGGGAGGGGGCCACAAAGCAACAGTCTGCAAGAGAAGTGGCCAGCCCCTACCCAGCGCAGCCTGCCCTTAAAGCAGACCAAAAATATACACATGCTGAATACAGTGAATGCATAATCATGAACACACACACATGTTAAAATGCAGTGATACAAGTGAAACACACATACTAAAAGCACACCCTCACACCCCCCCCCCCCCCCCCATAGTGAAGGGAGAAGGGACCGTAACGGGAGAGAAATGGGCTACGGGGACCCTCGGGACAGGGGCATCCCATTTCCGGATCACCATGCCGGATAGCCGCATTGCCCCACGCATGAGGTCGAGCGGTAGGAGATAAGCTCCTAGGCACTTAAAGTGCCATCTACCATTTGCCCGGTGAGCAGCCTAGGCTGGGAGGCTTCCATTCCACCATAAAGGTATACAAACTCAAACCGGGCAGAAATAGACCAAAAGGGGGGTGGCGGGGTAAGAATACCCCGGCCTACCTGTAAGCAGGAGACTTCCATCTTCTGACTTGTCAGCAAGCAGAGAGAAAAAATACTGGTGATTGAAGGGAGGTACCAGGTATATATAGGCCGGAAGGGGGCTCGTTACAAGACTTCCTCTCTGCACTACGTCACCTGCGGTGGATTAACCCAATAATGGATGAATATTTAAGAAGTGAAGCGGGGTGTGTGGCACACCAAGAATAAGATGTTCCCACATGTATAAAATATACATGAAAAATTCCATATATAAGAAATACATATAGAGAACAATTTAAGTGCATACGCAAAAATCTCTTAATGACTATATGCATATACCAATGCGAGGGAAGCCATAGCAGCGATCATATGGAAGAGAGTATACGAGGGAATGTGTAAAAACACTAAAGTAAAAATGAAATAAATACATAATAACAATAATATTATTAATAAATAAATACATAGATACATGAACGAAACAAATTATAATATGTAGATAAAGAATAAAGGAAAAAAAAAATACATAATTAAAAAATGAATGAATGAAAAATATTAAAGAAGGGAAAGAAAAAGATATATATATATATATATATATATATATATATATATATATATATATATATATGATATATAAAAATATATATAAATGTGCACCACACAAATAAATAAATTGATAAATAATATGTGCACAATATTAAATATAATTAGAAATCCATATATATATATATATATATATATATATATATATATATATATATACATATATGGATGTGCACCACACAAGTAAATAAATTAAAAAATAATAATATGTGCACAATAATAAAATATCAATATAAATCCATACATTGATAAAAAAAAAAAAAAAAACAATAAAATGTGATCATAGCAAGTGAAACAATAATGATGAAAAGATATAGCAAATAAAATAAAACATAAATAATACATGATAAATGAAAAAAATGATGAAAAAGATAATGATAATAATACATATAACAATAATAGTGAGAAAGAGACTTTCTTGCGTGCACAGGCTTGATGTTCCAGAAGCCATGCCATCCCAGATTTCCTTCATTGTTCCAGAGGTCCCACTCCAAGAATCACCCGATCCCCGATATCCTCCATTAGGATGACAGCCTTGATTCCAAAAGAAAGATTTCTCTTTTTGATAGTGAAACCCAAAGAGAGTCGAATCACCAGTGAAACAGCAAACAGCAAACCTGCACAAATAACAAACAAGTGCATCAAAAAATAAATAATACAAAAAAATATAAATAATAAAAAAAAAAAAAAAACATTGAATATACATATAAACATACATATATATACATATGTATACCCATCATCACACAATCCCTCCTTCACTACTCCTCCCTCTATTTAGCTGAGCTGAGTACTGGCTCTTAGGCCCTTATTCATCAAGCGATAGCGCCAGGTAGTGTCCGACGAGCGCCAGGTAGCGGCAGCTAACGGCGACTACCGACTCAAGTACGCCCGGCGGCGGTCACAATGACGCATTTATCAAGCAAAATGAGGCTAGCGCCGGCGAGAGCGACGGCTAGCGCGGCATTCATCATGAAGCCGCCTGGACCGAACAGCGCCGCTGCAAATTCCCTCACAGCGCCAGGTATGAGCTGTCGCTCCCTGGCGATGTCCAATGCATTTCAATGGAGCAATCTATAATAATTCATGATTAATTGGTAATAATTTTTTTTTAAATTTTTTTAATGTCAAAAAATCGGAGAACACTTCTGCCATGTTAGGATTTATTTTTAAGTCAAAAAAAAAAAAAAAAAAAATATGTGCAGAATTGATCTAACAGGTCTGAGATTAATGTATTCATATAACAAAATGATTCAAAAAACATGTATAATGTTACATTCAAAAAATATGGTTGTTTAGGGGTTAAAAACTAGTTAATACAGATCGCCGCCAGCGCTCTGGGGTTTAAACAAGGAATGGACAGCGACAGCACATTCGGAGCGTGATTTTTTGATGAATATGAAGCTAGCCGTTCGCTCTGGCCATTCGTTGTCAGGCGCTCACATACAACGCTGGACCTGTGAAACAGCGACCCCCCAGCCCGTATTCAACATTACCGCACACCGACTGAGTCGCTGTCATCAAGCTAATGCCGGCCAAGCACAGCGAATACTGGCTGGCGCTGAAAAAATCACGCTACAGTCGCTCATCTGTCGCTACCTGGCGCTATTGATGAATCGGCCTCTTAGTAAATTAGGCAGGGAAGAATGCAGGGTCTTGGTTGCTAAGGGAATTTCACTCCCCCTTAGGGATATTGGGCGCAACTTGAGGTTTCCAGTGCTCCCACTGGTTAAAGCTTTAATCAGGGAATGTCCAGGGACAACAATTCCAGCTGGGCTCAAGACTTCCCAGGGGATTAAGGGTTTCCAGGAATAGGGGCAGCCGCCTCTTACCGGAGTCTCTCTGCCTTTTCCACTCATAAGACAAACCCCGGTAGGCCGCTGCTTCCTATCTGGCCGCCAGGCTGCCTCACTGTGTCACTGCGGCTTGCCGGCCACTGCTGCAAAGTCCCGCGGCCCCTTGCCCATCTCCTTGTCCTTGCGGCCCCTCGCCTGCCTCCTTCCCCCCTGGCCGACCGCTTCATATGCCTGTCACAGCCAGTGAGGTGTGTGTGTCTGTGTGCAACTTCTTTTCCCCGCTGGGCGGGGACAGAGCAGCACCATCTAGGTTCCCACACACCCTGTCCCCGGCGGGGCTCGTGGGACACAGTAGAGGTGAGGAGAAGGCAAGAGGCGACTGGAAGACTGGTAAGTACCATATTCTTTTGTTTTTTCTTAGCTGTGCAATTGGCATCTCTGGGCTCTGGCTTGCTGGGGGATATGCGCTCTCCTTAAAGTGGACCAACACCCTGCTGGATCGGCCTGGGAATCTATAAGATTCCCAGGCCGATCCGATCCCTCCCTGCAGGGCATCCAAAATCGGGATGCCCCGCTGTGAAACCCCCAGGACGCCCCCTAACCTTACCTTACTCCCGGTCCAACAGCGCATGTGCGGGCCGCGGTCTGGGTGCCCCGGGGAAGTGGACCAAAACCCAGGATAGTCAAAATCCTGGGTGATGGTCCACTTTAAAATGCACCACTCAGCCCCATGGCTGGCCAAATAGGTGATATGGGGTGCCCTACTGTGTGAACCCTTCCAGATTGTCCGGAAACCCCTTATTTCCATATATCCCTTGCTTTAATCCCTGCAGCTGTGCGCGCTCCCGCTCCTAGCCATTTATATTGCCTAAAGCTCTGACTGGACAAACACTGTGAGCGTGGGAATGGCTGAAAGGTGAGTAGAGTAGGAGATCTGGGGGGTTTCACACAGCTGGGCTTCCCAAATTGGGATACCCCTGGGGCATAAACTAATGACAAGTATAGGCAAAATCCTGGTGATTTTGACTATCCTGGGTTTTGGTCCTTGCCCCCGGGGCACCCCGATCAGGGGTGTCCCACTGTGTGAAACTCCCCAGGTCGCTGAAACTAACTCAACTCTTCCCGGGCTCAAAGTGGCCCCGGCTAGTGCCAACCCTTGTTAGCAGCATAACGCCACATCACTCGGTAGTGATAGAAACATTGTGGTGACGGGGCCGGCTAGAAGTGGCGCTGCCTGCATGTAATGTAACATACTTTATGGGGCCAAGCACAGTACAGAAGGGCCGGTGTGACCAAAAAAGTCCCGGGCCGTTTTTAAATCCCAGTCCGCCCCTGCTTGTGACTGTTAAATCCATGCCAAAGGCACCCCCATGGGTTCTCTCTCCCTTGCTATGGCCCCCTCAAGGTGCCCGAAACCCTTGCACGCCAAAGCAGTATACTTTCTTGCATTGTGCTTGCTGTTCCAGCCACACACTCATTGCCACCCCAGCTGTCTTTCATGTATGCTGTCAATAGCAACAGATTGCAGATAGTGAAAACTGCTTCCAGAAAACACACATTTGCTAAAATAGGAAAAAGATTAATACTAAAAATACTCATCTCTCTTTAGTGTGTAGCATGATGACCGCTCCATTGTAGTCTAGTGCAGCATTTGCATGCTATTCCACAACATCAGCATGGGGTTAAGAACTCTCAAACTCTATGCCACTGATCATCAGAGGGAGAGTTTAGGGGATCAATTTACTAATTTTTTTTTTTTTTTTGACTGAAGGTCCACTTTAGTAAACAGCTTAATGTAGTACAGCAACGTGGTCACCCCCAGAAATGGAGGGGAATGGTAATTGTGTGTATCTGTTTGTCTTTCTCTACTCATCAGATATCAATGACCAAGAATGGAAACATCTCCAAATCCCTCCCCAGACGTCCTGATTGGCTGCCTCTCTCTGCAGCAATGAAACCCCACCCTCCTCCCTGGTCACACTATGTGCTGACAGGCTGGAGACGCTCTTAGCCTGCAGCATCTGTCAACCCCTTTCTCTGATCACACTATATGCTGGCAGTAATAACTAGAGGCACTTATTTTTTTACTATGATGTACAGTGTGCTTACATCACTTCGCTGCTGCCACACCGGTTCTTCTCATTTTTTCTCTGCATCACCAATGATCTAATACTTTTACAAAGAACTTCGGAACTACAGGTTCTTTTTGAAAACAGATTGAAGTTTGGGACAGTGCAACGTGTAGCGTGAGACAATGAGACCACAATCAGACTTTTATTTTGTATACATTTTATTCAAAAGCCACCAGTAGTGGTGGATATTCAGGCTGAATTGACTATTTTGCTTCCAATAAGTCCCCAGAACATATACTTTTTTGGAAGCCCATTAATGTTACATTAGGGGCATCTTGATAAAGCATGGTGCATGCATTAAAAAATTCTCTGCTCTATTAGAGGAGATTGCCAATGTAGAAGCAGCACACAAAAAGTCACTTCAAGTCAAGCAATCCAGGATGTACATTACTCATAAAGCCATTGCAGAGTACATGGTTGTTCACATGTCATAGGAGATTGCTGGCGCTTATTACTGCCTGCCAACTCGATAGCAGCTGTGAATCTAATGAAGGAATAAATAACCAGCTCAGGTCTACCTACTGTAGGCATGAAGCTGGCTTTACGGTCGAGAGAGTGTTATCTCATACAAGATAGCATCCTGGGTGAAATATAGAAGTCCAGGAGGCTCTTTGTTTCAGGGTTTTTAGAGCATTGAGCCTTTTTATTTAATGTTTTTCTGGGCCTGGATTTCTATGGAACAGCAGGTAGGTTGGTAGAAGCTGTGTGATACAGCCAATCACAAGCCTGCCACTTGTAAAGGAGAGGCATTTTGTTGAATGCCCAAACTCTGTAACTATTAGTTTGGTGAGAAAACTGAGTACTCTTTCTGTTTAATCTTTTTTTTTTGCATTAATACTGCACTTTGCTTGTTTGGCAAAATGCAGTGACTATTTGTTAGACATGTTACTTTTCATTCCTGGAGGAGCCCTAGAGGAGCTTTCAGAAGCAATTACGTCTACTGCCCAAGAGATAGCCCCTTGTCCAGATGGACTCGCACTTACATACCACAAGGCCTTCTTAAATATTTTAGGCCCAAAATTCCTTTTGGCATGCAACTCTAATAGTCCTAGACTTTATCATATTTCTCCCATAGCCAAAGAGGGGAAGGACCCAATACTATGCCCGAGTTATCGTCTCATTTCCCCTTTTGAACATGGACCTTAAATTGTTTGCAAAAATGTTGGCAGTCTAATTCACATGGTTCAGGTGGGTTTAATGCTGACCACGGGACAATACCACAAAAGTAATTATACTCATCAATAGAGTACACTCTGATTTCCGGACTTCTTCTTACCACCAATGCTGAGAAGGCGGTCGACTGTGTGATTTGACACTTCATGCAAGAAACATTGAAACCTTGGTCACTTGACAATCGGTCCTACGCTGAGTAAGTGTATAAAAAAGCATTTGAATTGTGGAACATTTATAATGACCTCTATAATGTACACAATAAGAGGAAACCCCCTCTTTCCCCTGGGTCTGGCTCAGCGACTGGATTACCATCTACTATCGATCCTGTCATCTTGCAGAGGGCACACAATGGACAGACCTTGTTTCTATATCTTCCTGAAGGTCTCTCCCCCAGCTTGATTGGTGGCCCTGTCTACAAGCAAGTCAAGTCTACCTTCCCACTACCATCCAGAATTTTTAATGGTATTCAAGAAGGTGTCTAAAACGCATGGCCATGTTCTCCTCCCAAATCTATAGTTGGTTAGCTACGCCCCCTGAGGATTCAACACCACCCTTTATAGCTAAATGGGAGAAGGACCTATCAGTCTCATTCTCCATCAAACAGAAACAGAGAATGTTTGCTCTTGCTCACAGAACCTCCATCTCTAACAAATAACAGGTGTCTGGAGACAACCCTGTGTGCTTTCTCCTCCATCACAAAAAGTGCTCACTCAAATCCAACAAAAAGGGTTGCTCATTCATCTGGTCAATGTGGCAAGAGCCTGCATTCCTGCGGTCTGGTGAAGCAAAAACCCCCAACGATAGCCATGTGGTTTAAAAGGATAAATGAAATATGAAAAATGGGAAGATCTCACTGCATCCCTGAAAGGGCGGTCAGAAGCATACTGGACATACCTGGTTTCCTTGATTGGAATTCTCCCACCCCTCGTTCCCTACCCCCTCTTTTTTATATCTGACACTTCCTCTCTCTGCCCTTTTCTCTAGTTCTCTGCTCTTTGTTATCCAGGTGTCATAGAACCAGGACAGTTCCTCTTGTTTCGCTGCAGAGGGTGCCAAGGAACCTTTGCACATGCGCAGGGGTCTTTAAATACTGGTGAGCCCTGAGCTTCATTGCCAGTTGGTAATTTCTCTTGCCTGTTCCTGAGTTCCAGTCTTCCATTCCTGTGTACCGACCCGGCTTGATCCTGACTGCACTCCTGCTCTCCTGATGACCTCAGCCTGTTTACGACTTCGATCCTGTTCTAACTGCCCACAACCTTGGCTTGTTTACGACTTTGATCCTGTTCTGCCTGCCAACGACCTTGGCTTGTTTATGACTTCGATCCTGTTCTGTCAGCCACGATTTCAGTCTCATTCCACGTTTCCAGTCCAGCTCTGGTCTGTCTTTTACCCAGAACTTGGCAATACCCACTCCTAGGTTTCCTGACCTGGGGCCTTCCTGCAGCCCAGCCTATCCTCACTTTTAGAGGCTTTAGTCAAAACCAGGTTGGTCCTTAAAATGCAGGCTTTCCGGTCGAGAGGTGAGCCAGTTCTTAGTCTCTGCAATCAGGGTTCACACCCGGTAGCCTGACAGTACCAACTGGTCAGTAATGAGCTCTGGCGGAGATCACCTGGCTTTCGATGCCTTGGTCCAGCAGATGACCGCTTTGACTAAGGCAGTGAGCAATTAACATGGGGGATTTTTACAACTCGAGCCCCGCTTAGATACACTGCGAGCCAGCCGTCCTGACACTACTAACCCTGTCCCACCAGCAGCCTCTGTCATGCCTGTGGCTGCTGACAATTCCAGCTATGCATCCAGTACCTTGGAACCACGCATACCTTTGCCTGAACGTTTTTCAGGGGGACGCAGCCATTTCCGCTCATTTAAAAATAGTTGCCAGTTGCTGTTCAATCTCCAACCCAAGACACACCTCACTGAGGTCATCAGGGTCAAAACTGTAATTTTTTTGCTGCTGGGAAACCCCCAGATTTGGGCTCATCGATTACTCGAACAATCAGACCCTATCATATCCTCTCTAGAGACCTTTTTTGATGCCATGGCGGCTATGTATGATGACCCTGGGCCCATAGCTTCAGCTGAGGCGGTTCCTCAGACCCTTCACCAAGGACGCCGACCTGTCGAGGAATATGTAGCTGAATTTCGTTGCTGGAGTACCGAAACTCTTTGGAATGACCACAGATTCTGTTAAAGATGAACTGGCTCGTTCCCATCCTCCTGCATCCCTGGAAGAATTGATCAGACTCTCTATCAAGATCAATAGGAGACTAAGGGAACGCCGTCTTGAGAAAAATAATCCTCAGTTGTTCCATTGGGGTCCTCCTTGTGCGGATGTTTCCTTCCCCAGTCCATCCTCTTCTGCTGTTAGCAGTGGTTCTGAGCCGATGCAACTTGGGGTTTCTCGTCCTTCATTAACATCTGAGGAATGCCTTCACAGATGCCAGCACAATCTGTGCCTTTACTGCTGTATAGCTGGTCACTTCCTTAACAGATGCCCGGTCCATCTCCCGGGTAAAAGGTTACCTACTAAACATTATTCGGGCTCCCTCCTGCTGTCCGGTGCTAATCATATCTCTGTTCCGCAGCCATGGCAGCCATTATTGACTCTGGAGCATGCAGTTGTTTTATGGACCCTCATGGCAAAGTCCCTTTCCACTCACCATCTCTTTGACCGATGGTTCCATGCTCAAGACCGGTCCAATTACATCACAGACTTTCATATCATTAGCGGCATGTATCGATCCAGATAATTTTGAATGGCTCAGTTTTGATCTCATACCATCCCCTGCTTTCCCTTTTATTTTGGGACTACCCTGGCTACTGGCACATAATCCTTCAATAAATTGGTCCACAGATACTGTTCTTTTTGAGTCTTATTCTTGCCTTCAGGCCTGTATCTCTAATTCTACTGCCAAGCATCAACTGGCTTTGATTAAGTCTGCCAAGAGGGGGGATCTTCAAGATGTACCTGAGGCTTATAGGGACTTTAGGGATGTTTTTGGCAAGAAAGGCGCAGACACTCTACCACCTCATCGGCCGTATGATTTCCCTACTGAACTTCTGCCTGGGGCATCCATTCCTTTTGGCAGGATTTACCCCTTATGAGATCCAGAGTTGATAACTCTTCATCAGTACCTGGATGAGAATCTAAAGAAAGAGTTCATTCGGTCTTCCACATCGCCTTCAGGCGCAGGTATTTTCTTTGTGTGCAAGAAAGATGGTACCTTACAACCTTGTATAGACCTAAAGAACTAAACAGAATAACTGTCAAGAATTGCTAGCCCCTGCCCCTAATTTTGGATCTCTTTGAGCATCTCAAGTCAGGAAAGATTTTCAACAAACTCGATCTAAGTGGGGCCTACAATCTTGTCTGCATAAGAGAAGGGGACGAGTGGAAGATGGCTTTGAAAAAACTTCCATCTTGTTTCTGGGGCTCGGATCAAGGGTTTTCCATGGACCCTAGTAAAGTTTCAGCAGTGCTTGAGTGACTGTCACCTACTTCCCATAAAGAGGTCCAAAGATTCAGTGGATTTGCCAATTTCTACCGCTGGTTTATCTGTAACTTTTCTGCCATAGTCCAGCATTACTGAATTAACCAAGAAGGACAAGGCCTTTGAATGGACCGAATCAGCACAGCAAACTTTCCAGACCTTAAAGAAGTGCTTTACTTCAGCCCCTATTCTCGCACATCCTGACTCCACTTTACCATTCGTCTCGGAGGTTGAGGCATCATCCATTGCTGTGGGGGCAGTTCTATCACAATGATCAGGAAAAAAGGCAGTTCTGCATCCTATCGCCTTTTTCTCCTGCAAATTATCAGCAGCAGAATGATTGTACGATGTAGGTGACCAAGAACTTTTGTCTATCAAACTGGCCGTCAAGGAGTGGCAGTACCTGTTAGAGAGAGCGGAACATCCTATCCTCATCCTAACCGATCACAGGAATTTGGAATATCTACGCTCTGCCAAACATTTAAAACCTTGTGCGCTGGTCATTGTTCTCTCGCTTTAATTTTCATGTCACCTATCGGTCTGGCAGCCGTAACATCAAGCCTGATGCTCTGTCCAGGTTGCCCCTTCCGGACTCTTCCGATGAGACTGATTCTTCTGAGCTACCAATTCTCTCTGAAGGACATTTTTTGGTGTTAGCGTCCGAACTAATTTCCCAGATTCGCAGAGCTTCTTCTGAATGACCACTACAAGGTTGTGAAAACTTGCCTTGTTCCGACGGCTTGCTTATTCATCAAGGTAAGATATTTGTGCCTAAGACCTCCCAAACTGCAGCTTTACAAACCTTCCATGACCATCCCCTGGCAGGACACTTCAGCCTACGTAAGACTCAATAGTTGGTTCATCGACACTTCTGGTGGCCTTCGTTAAAAAAAGACTTCACTTCTTTTATCGACCATTGTCAAATCTGTGCCCAGAGCAAAGGTTCATCTTCCAGACCTATGGGATTGAATCTTCCTCTGCCGGTGCCTGGGAGACCTTGGTCCCACATCTCCATAGACTTCATTGTAGAATTGGCTCTTTCTGAAGGATTTACTACCATGTTAATGGTAGTGGATAGGTTTTCCAAGATGGCTCATTTCATTCCCTTGATGGGCATTCCCAACACTTGCTCTAGTCTACATTCGGGAAGTGGTCCGGCTCCATGGCATGCCCGCCGAGATCATCTCAGATCGAGGATCCCAATTCACTTTCCGATTCTGGTCCTGTCTGTGTTAGTCCCTTCAAATTTCTCTGGCACATTCTTCTGCTTATCATCGGCATTCGAATGGGCAAGCTGAACGTACCAACCAAAAACTGGAACAGTACTTACGTTGCTATTCTTCAGCCATCCAAGATGATTGTTATCAACTACTGCCCCTGGCAGAATTTGCATATAACAACTCTTGCAGAAAAAATAAAGTAGTAGAGTAATGCACACCAACAACGTTTTGAATCTTTTGAAAAGTGATTGTATTTGTGAAATATTGAGAATACACTTCAACACTACACTTCTGCCTTAACACATATTTTACAGTACAAAGTGTCACATATTTTACCCAATGAAAAAAATCTGAAACCACCTAATACACACATGGAATAATAATACCAATTGAAAAATGACTGTACATTCAGGGAAGCAGAGATTGTGTAGAATCTGCTATATGCTATTGAACCAGCCAGAGAGTAACATTTCTCTGCTGTTCACTATAACTATGAAATGAAAAAACTTACACTCTGCATTTGCCTGAATGTGGTACATAATACATAGTGCTATATTGCCATCTGGCTGTAGAAAAAGG
This sequence comes from Gastrophryne carolinensis, assembly GCA_027917425.1. Taxonomy (NCBI): domain Eukaryota; kingdom Metazoa; phylum Chordata; class Amphibia; order Anura; family Microhylidae; genus Gastrophryne; species Gastrophryne carolinensis. The sequence goes on along the minus strand of CM051244.1, from coordinate 88,934,027 downwards.
AACTGCTATAGGGGGGGCAGTAATTAACAATGGTATATGCAGACAATCATAGAAAGCTGAGTGCAGACAGCAAAGTATGCTGGAACTATAATGTGCCACTTGTCTCCTGGGATCATTCATTCATACATAGCAGTAGAAAGATCACAGTACCAACAGAAATGACACTTTTGCATACAACAGAATCAGCAGTAAAATGACAGACCAATAGTGCAATTTACCCGGTTTAAAGTAATGATCGCTCTTTAGGAACGTTTGGGACTGAAGTCCCTTCCTCAGCCGAGCGATAACATGATGGGCGCCACAAGCGCGCTTTTAAGCTGACTGCCCTCCCCCCGGCCGGCCGGTGTGGTGACGCGCGAGGCGCATCCGATTGGATGCGCGTCGTGACGTCACGCCCTCCCGCCTCCGTCCCGGCCGCCACCTACCAGTCTGGTTTAGATAACCAGAAAGATGGCGGCGGCGCACGGGGCGGCGACAGGAGATGCCTCAACAAACTTTATTAAACATGAACAAAGGCAATAAGCTAACGATGAAGCGCCGCTGTGAGGCTTGGTTGTGGAGCGTCAGTCTTTATTGATCAGGGGATGAGCTGCCCGGTTACATTATTCGAGTTTCTATAACTGACAAACAGGAAAACATAAGTTAGTGTATAATATTTGACATATGCCACAATAAATATAGTCTTTTCCACAATTGAGATATGTCACTGTGAGATGAACATGAAGTCAGAAACCGGACTAGCTTTGCATTGCCACTCGCATATATACAACGAGGGAAACGCCTGAGGCAAAGTCGGTGGGATCCGGGTGGGGCTGCCATGTCATACCTAGGTATGTTTATGATTGCCTAGTGATCCCAAAGTGATTAAAATTAATAAAAAAAAAAAAAAAATTGCCTAGTCCGGTTTTCATCTCACAGTGACATATCTCAATTGTGGAAAAGACTATATTTATTGTGGCATATGTCAAATATTATACACTAACTTATGTTTTCCTGTTTGTCAGTTATAGAAACTCGAATAATGTAACCGGGCAGCTCATCCCCTGATCAATAAAGACTGACGCTCCACAACCAAGCCCAACAATGGCGCTTCGTCGTTAGCTTATTGCCTTTGTTCATGTTTAATAAAGTTTGTTGAGGCATCTCCTGTCGCCGCCCCGTGCGCCGCCGCCATCTTTCTGGATATCTAAACCAGACTGGTAGGTGGCGGCCGGGACGGGGCCGGGAGGGCGTGACATCACGACGTGCATCCAATCGGATGCGCCTCGCGCGTCACCACACCGGCCGGGGGGGAGGGCAGTCAGCTTAAAAGCGCGCTGCGGCACACATCATGTTATCGCTCGGCTGAGGAAGGGACGTCAGTCCCGAAACGTTCCTAAAGAGCGATCATTACTTTAAACCGGGTAAATTGCACTATTGGTCTGTCATTTTACTGCTGATTCTGTTGTATGCAAAAGTGTCATTTCTGTTGGTACTGTGATCTTTCTACTGCTATGTATGAATGAATGATTCCAGGAGACAAGTGGCACATTATAGTTCCAGCATACTTTGCTGTCTGCACTCAGCTTTCTATGATTGTCTGCATATACCATTGTTAATTACTGCCCACCCTATAGCAGTTCCTTTTTCTACAGCCAGATGGCAATATAGAACTATGTATTATGTACCACATTCAGGCAAATGCAGAGTGTAAGTTTTTTCATTTCATAGTTATAAGGGTCGATTCAAAGAAACATGTTACAGCTTTGATTTTGGTGCCGATCATCCTATTATTTGCGAACGCTCGTGTGTACGTATAAACTTGCGAGTGATTCTATAAGCAAATACGTTTCTATCCTAAAATATACGTCCGTTCGTATGTTATCTCCCGAACTTGCCTCAGTCAGTTGACAATCGTAAAATTCACGTTCATGTGCTCACTTGTTGCGGCGGCAGCCTGTTTTTTGTGCTGCTTCCATCGTCCACCTCTTCCAATTACTTGCGTTTGCCTCTGGTTTTCATTGGTTTTTGGCCTCTTAGATTCGTTCGTTCGTATGTATATAAGATCTTGCGCATGCGCACTCTCACCACTACTGCCTCGCGCCAGGCTACCACTTTCCTTTATGAACCATAAAACTTACCTAAACCCCTTAGCGCTTGCATCCTTCTTCATTTCTCGGTCCCTAAAACTTACCTAAACCCCTTAGCGCTTGCATCCTTCTTCATTTCTCGGTCCCTCAAACTTACCTAAACCCCTTAGCGCTTGCATCCTTCTTCATTTCTCGGTCCCTCAAACTTACCTAAACCCCTTAGCGCTTGCATCCTTCTTCATTTCTCGGTCCCTCAAACTTACCTAAACCCCTTAGCGCTTGCATCCTTCTTCATTTCTCGGTCCCTCAAACTTACCTAAACCCCTTAGCGCTTGCATCCTTCTTCATTTCTCGGTCCCTAAAACTTACCTAAACCCCTTAGCGCTTGCATCCTTCTTCATTTCTCGGTCCCTAAAACTTACCTAAACCCCTTAGCGCTTGCATCCTTCTTCATTTCTCGGTCCCTCAAACTTACCTAAACCCCTTAGCGCTTGCATCCTTCTTCATTTCTCTGTCCCTCAAACTTACCTAAACCCCTTAGCGCTTGCATCCTTCTTCATTTCTCGGTCCCTCAAACTTACCTAAACCCCTTAGCGCTTGCATCCTTCTTCATTTCTCGGTCCCTAAAACTTACCTAAACCCCTTAGCGCTTGCATCCTTCTTCATTTCTCGGTCCCTAAAACTTACCTAAACCCCTTAGCGCTTGCATCCTTCTTCATTTCTCGGTCCCTCAAACTTACCTAAACCCCTTAGCGCTTGCATCCTTCTTCATTTCTCGGTCCCTAAAACTTACCTAAACCCCTTAGCGCTTGCATCCTTCTTCATTTCTCGGTCCCTAAAACTTACCTAAACCCCTTAGCGCTTGCATCCTTCTTCATGTTGACGACCCTAAAACTTACCCAAACAACATAATGTACATATGTCTATATGTTTCTAAGCGTGTTTTTTCGTGTTTGTGTAAATGTCTTTTTGTGCGCATATTAGAAATGACACATTTATGAAGGCTTAAAATATTATTTATTTTAAATATTTGGTATTTTTTTTTTTGTTTATTTTAAAAACATTTTAAAAATGTTTAAATTTTTTTTTTTTGTAAAAAAAATAAAAGTAGTCTATCTAAAACAAACTTTAAAACTATTTTACAAAAGTAGCCAGGACCAAGGGCACTAATCCTCCTCCTCTTCTTCTTCTGTTGGCCCCAACGTCGCCTGTATGGCCAGCAGCTCGGCCACCAACTCTTTGATTCTTTTTTTTTTTTTCTGCCACGGTTTGTGGCCTCATCCCTGTAAGCAATAGAGAAATAAACATAAATAGGAGTACCAGACCGGTTTGTATGCTGGAAATAGATTTGGGGTTAATAAAATACATGTAAATGCATGACATATGTCCTTCTTCAAAGGGATAAAGTAAATGCATTTCCCACAGGTAAGTATTGAAACTCCTTAAACCGGACCTTCAACAACATTATTTAATGAAAAGCAATAACTATTCCAAAATGATTCTGCACCAGATCGAAGTATATTTTGGTGGATTTTTGATTACTGCGCCGCCATCGTGACTCAGAAGCATAACACTTAATGAGGAGAGGAGAGTGGGATCAAGTACAGGGGAGTAGGTTACAGTGGTGCTTTGGGAATACAGAGCATAGCTGGGTTCAGGGAAAGGTCATCAGTCCCACAATGCATGGCAGCACCTAACTTTTTCAAATCTGTATCCCATGCAGCATGTAAATATTGCGCATTCCATATTCCGCCATATTGGATGTTTACAGGCTCCTAACATGCATTAGATGGCTGTAGGCTGTTTTTCAATGTTCCCAATCTGTATGTACAGTGTGTTGGCTAAATATTAGCTATGTTCTTAATACGAGTTAGGGTCCGCTTTAAGCTAACGAAGTGCCCACATGAAAGTGTTAACTACACATTGGCTACGCCTTTAGTTATGTGTGTGTTATTAGCTAACAACACATTAATATGCATAATGGCATGGATACTTACTGAGTTGGTGGCCGACAGATGGCTGGTTGGGGCCAACAGGCTGCCCTTGGTCCTGGCTATGCTGTGAAGAAGTCCCTGGAGAAACATGTGACATTTAGTTAGTAGTTGTATAGAGTCACTATTCCAAACAGATCTGGCTCCCAGGCTGGCTGACATCACTCACCTTTGTCAGGATCGACTTCCAGCATCTCTGCTGCCTCCTCCTCCACTATCTCACCCGCTCCCGAAGCTTCTACAAATACATAATAAAGGATAACTTAGTTTTTGGCCTGCCATGTATATCTTTGTGCATATACATGAAGAGTGACATACCAGAGCCTTCCCCATGCCTGGCCGGGCATGACTCCACGCCCACGCGGTTGCGCCCCTCCTCTGTGGTAAGGTCCAGGGGCTGGTCTGAGGAGGCCACAGAGGAGGGGTAGGTCCGTCGCCCGGGAGATCCACCACCTTCACTCACAGATGCAGACTCATGCAGCACTGGTCGGCCTGTGCGCCTCCGGGTGCGGCGAATTCTGAAATCCATTTCCAACACTAACAAAGAAAAGTCATTATAAATAAAGGTATAGCTTATACATTTGCAACATATAACATGCTATCGCTTGGTACTTACTTGGGAAATGGATCCCAAAAAACCTCCGCACCCGGGCCATGTGCAGACGTTTCAGGTCCGACCAATGCTGCATTATCTGGGTGTGAGTGAAGGTGGTGCTGGTCACACGGTGGATTTCCGCGATGATCTCCCGGGCGATGTCCCTTTTTTCGCACACATTGGGCGCGAAGTCATACCGGCGCTGAAGCATGATCTGAAAAACATAATGGACACCGAGCTTTTACTTTTACACACAGACCCATATGTGTTGCATCACAAGTTGAGAATTTCATGTCATTAACACACACATTTAGAGTGGCAGCCATTTTTGGGGAGTGCCTTAAAGCGGACGTTGACTGTGAATGAGAGTCTGGTCTTATATGTTTCACACACCATGTACATACAGATAATAGCCAACATTAAAAATCAGGCCACCTGCATCTATGGCATGTTAGGATGGTTTCAACATCCAAGATGTCGGCTTATGCTTAGGCTTTTGGGCCACGTGTGTGGCTTGCCGTTGTGTTTTGCGGTCTTAGGCAAACAGTGTTCCTCAAACATCCGCATCAAGGTCCGAGACAGGCCAGGTTTGACAGCTAGCCCCGCTACTCCACAGGTTAATTAACTGGTGCTAAGCCAGAGCAATTGCCCTAATTCGGACATCAGCATAGACAGGTGAAAACGTGGCCAGGCTCGGCCCTTGAGGATGAAGTGTGAGGAGCCAGTTCTTAAACATTAAGAGACCCAAAACTAGTTCCAAACGCATCATTTACATTTAGGCCATCATTGAGTATTAGCTTAAAACGCAGAGCCAGGCACTTACCAGCATGAGGATCTCTTCCTGTTGACGGGTGAAGATAGTGGGCGCCATCTTTATGCTTCTTCAAGGCAGCAGATAAGTGAAACCCCAGCGGTTTCCTGGTTCCGCTCGAACGTACGTCCGTACAAGCGCGTAGTCGTGCGCATAGGCGTCACACGCTGGGCTCATTATTTAAAGGTCCCTGCACCCAAAGCTCATTCTCTTTGAGCATTTGTGGAAAATGGCACCCAAAAAGCCTGCAGCAAAACGCGCCCAGCCAAGCCAGACCTCGGAGGGCCCAACCACCAGGTCCCAGCAAGGAAGCAAGAAGTTACGCTCCCAGAAGGCGAGTACCACCTCGGCCCCACCAAGGGACACCGGACCCTCCCTTACCCAAAAAAGGGCCCCAAAGGCACGTGCCCCTGCGGCCAAAAAACAGGCCACAGCAGCACCCACCACCTCTGCCCCCAGAAGAGGCCGCCCAAGGGAGCCCACACCGCCCATGGTTTCAAGCAGGGCACTTCGCCAACCCAGGCCCCGCAGCAGGGCCAGAAGCCCATCTAGGCCACGCAGCAGGGCCAGAAGCCCATCTAGGCCACGCAGCTGGGCCAGAAGCCCATCCAGGCCCAGAAGCAGAGCCAGAAGCCCAGAAAGGCCCAGAAGCAGGGCCAGAAGCCCATCCAGGGCCAGAAGCAAGGCCAGAAGCCCAGAAAGGCCCAGAAGCAGGGCCAGAAGCCCATACAGGCCCCGCAGCAGGGCCAGAAGCCCAGAAAGCCGACCCAGGAGGCCCAGAACCCCAGCAAGGCCGCGCAGCAGGGCAACAACCCCATCCAGGCCCAGAAGCAGGGCCAGAAGCCCGTCCAGGCCCAGAAGCAGGGCCAGAAGCCCAGAAAGCCGACACAGGAGGCCCAGAACCCCAGCAAGGCTGCGCAGCAGGGCAACAACCCCATCCAGGCCCAGAAGCAGGGCCAGAAGCCCAGAAAGGCCCAGAAGCAGGGCCAGAAGCCCATACAGGCCAAGAAGCAGGGCCAGAAGCCAATACAGGCCATGCAGCAGGGCCAGAAGCCCCCGACCTGGCACCAGCCGGGAACATAGCCCCCGACCTGGCACCAGCCGGGAACATAGCCCCCGACCTGGCACCAGCCGGGAACATAGCCCCCAACCTGGCACCAGCCGGGAACAGAGCCCCCCAAGAGGCCAAAGAATGGCCACCCTGACCACATCTACACCTGGAAGTTCGGTGGCCAGCCACGCAAGAACACCCAGTCCCTTGGCCAGTCCAGTCCAGTCATTGGGAAGCCAGCAATCCGTCCATTCCCCTACCCAGCCCCAGGCCATAATGTCACCACATGTGTCTGCACACATGGAGGAGCACCCAAGCCAACCATCTGGCCGCACATTGCGCCGTGGCCAGTTGAGTGGGAGATTCTCCCATGACCAAAATATGGCATTGGCTAGTGGCCTTACATTATACTATGACGAGCTCTATGGGAGCAAATCAAAACACACCACGAAGCAGCGCAAGATAGAATTGTTTGAAACCATCCTACGACAAGTAAATGCAGCGGGGGAAGAGAGGAAAGATGTGCCACAAATTCAAAAGAAAATCTCGGATCTCAAATATGCTGTACGTCAAAAAGAAATTAAAAGGCATAATTACAGGTAAATAAATGATGTCTCCAAATATAAGGATTAGGATGTACTGTATGCACCTTTTCTGAGTACCAAACGATTTTCTCTTTTCAGCATGCAAACTGGAGGTGGCTTTCCTACCAAACTGGAGTTTACCCCTGCTGAGGAGATTGTGCTGGGCCTTCTCCATCCGGTCGCGGTCGGTGGCCATGCGGGTCTAAGGGACACAGACTCACCGACCCGTACCCACGGTGAGTACTCTTAATCTGCATGTTTGCCTGTTTGGGCAACAATTTAAAGTTCACTAGTACCAAGATGACGGTATGGCCCTATGGTGTGGCTTGCTTGGGCTCGCACTACTGTGCCTGTTTGTGTCCTGTTTTGGTCCCTGTGAATCACACATTTAGGACCACATACATTATGTAAAAGACCAATTAACAAAAAAGATTTGTCAAGTAACGAAGTTTATCCTGAAAAGTGATATATTTGGACTCAATCACAAAACACACATCATTAGGGATGGGTTGGCTATTTGTTGTGTGAGTTGTGTTTGAGGTAACAATTTAATTACACACCCCCAAACATATCTGACCTAGAGCAGCGAGACTCAACTGGCGGCCCGGGGTCCCAATGCGGACCTTGGCACCAGATTCCCGGACCCCTGCCCAGACAGCCCTGCACTCAGTTACTTCTGTGTTGACGTGCTCAGAGCTGCCCCCTTGATCGGCGATGTAGTGGTTGGTCTCCTGCCCAATGTCATGGCTCCCTGAAACATAGCATTGCAATATGAAGTACTGCACAGGAAGTGGCATTGCAAGGTACACAGTAACTTGGTGCATCTTTCTCTTGGTCCAATCCTGTCCCGCTGCCCCAGCTCTGCCCCATCTGCCACAGTCCCACCATCTGGCCCCCCCCCCACATCAGCCCCATACATTTCTAACATATTTGCTCCATCCATCCCATCACCATCAATTCCTGACCTCCCACCTTTAGCCATCCAATCCCTGTCCCCTCAGCTCTGCCCCATCCAGCCCAGCAAGGGCAAGCAGCCTTTATTAGTTTGCACTTGGCAATCTCCAGCCCCTCCCCCAGTGTGTTTATTTCTAACTAGACACCCCCTGCGACAGCCCCATGCCCAGACATTCACCTCTCACCACATACCTTTAAATGGACCTTTACAAGAAGTGTTTGAGTACCCCTGACCTAGAGAATGGTAGTCAAAATCCAAATAGTTGCTGTGCAAGTTGTATGCTGACTGGGTACACTTCCTGACTTTGAACTGAGGTCAGTTAGCAGTTTTCTCGATCTAAAATTGCGTGTATTTTAACAATTGTCCCCATTGCTGTAGAGTTGCTTAATATTACAAATAGTGGCTTTTTTTATTAACTAAAAAAACAATGCTTATGTGTGTGTTTACCTTGTTTTGTTTTCTCTTCTTCAGCCCAGCATGACCCCTCAGCAAGGGTAAACTCACCCCCCAGTTTGCTTATGCCTACCAGGTCCGTACAGCATAGGAGCCCAGATCCGAGATTTCCGGTAAGTTAATTTAGTACCATAAATACTACCAAGTGCTTAAGCATGTGTTAAACTGATGGAATCCCAAATTTGGACGCCAACTTACCCTTTTTTTTTATATGTCCCTACAGACCCGCACACTCATGGAAGAGATCCAGGAAATGGAGGAAGCTGATGTCTCCCTGCAGGGCACGTCCGATGACCTCCCCCTGGGTCCCAATCTGGAACTGCTCCCTAATGTTTCTCTGGCCAATCCTCAGCAGCAGAGTGAATCTCCATCCATTGTGCATGCACATGGGGAGACTGACACAACAGTCCCCAGTGTTCACTCTGCTGCTGAGGATTTGCCAAGCATGCCTGTTGCTGTTGAGGGGACGACACAACGCGGCAGGGCACGCCCAAGAGCCAGGGTAATTGTGCGGCGGACTCCATTACGCCGCCCCACAATTTCCCAGGGGAGGCAGAGTGCCCTGCTTCAATTATGGACCCAAGAGGGGGACTCTTTTGAGGCACAGCTCGTTACTGAGCGTGAGGAAAGGCATGCCGACATGGTCAACATAAATAACACCTTACAGGGCATCCTCGCGGAGTTGCGTACCCTCAACAGCAACATGGTAACTGCAAGTAATGGCATCCAGTCAGCCATGGCTGAGATGACCAATATGCAGAGAAACATTATGGAGCAGTTTCAAATTCACAATGCGGCCATGGCCCAGGCTAGGTCCCATCCCCACGGACCTCCACCTGGGTATTATGGGCAGCCACCCTATTAAGCCATGATTGTGTGGGACATCTTTTCTCTTACCCCCCACTGTATTTACTTGTCCTTTGAGGTTTCAAACAATCCATTTTGTGTTGCTCAGGCAGGTTGTGTTTTGTATTTGCTCCCATATAGCTCCTTAGACTAATGATTAAGGCCACTAGCCAATGCCATAGGTCTATGTGGAGTGTATCTGGCCACTTATGGCTTTAAATATGTATTTGGTTTGTGCTCCTCCTGTTTGCAGACATGTTTGTGTGACATTATGGCCATGGCAAAATATCCCTTGACACAGGCAAGATTAAGTACTGGACTAGGCTGGCCTTTGGACTGGGTGTCCTTGTTTGGTTGTGCCACTCACTTCCAGGTGTAGATGTGCTCGATTTGTTTTTTGTTATATCATGCCTTTTTAACCACAGTTGTATGTGGAATGTTTTATGTTAAGCACAATAATTCTAATTCAACAAAGTAAAACAAATTTCACAATTACAATACTTGTGGCGTTTTTAGTGGAAACACATTTTAAATCAGCTTGGGCTAAACCAGATACTTTTTGGTTTAAGAGGTGTAACAATGCAAATATCAAGCTAAGTAAACAACATGAAATACATTAGGCAACAATTAAGGGAAAAATGTTTTAATTTAAGGTAATGCCACATTACGGCAAAACAACATATTGAACAAAAAGGCTAAGACAGACACACAGAATGTTGAAAAACGAAATAAAATTAACTAAAATGCTGCAATATCAAGTTTGCTCTAACTGATTGTCCAGACTCACTGGGTGGCCCAACATAATTGTCTCCATCATCCTCTAGGGCTGTAGAGGGCAGACTATCCACATAACGTGGGACACGTTCTAGTATTGCTAAATTGTGCAAAACAGCACATGCCATGATGATGTCGATCACTTTTTTGGGATCATATTGCAGGGCGCCCCCAGTATGGTCCAAACAACGAAAACGGGTCTTCAACAGCCCAAAGGCCCTCTCCACAACAGCCCTGGTCTTGCGGTGCGCACGGTTGTACGCTTCCTGAGAGGCATCCTGGGGCCGCAGCACAGGCGTCATGAGCCAGGGGAGAAGTGGGTACCCGGAATCACCTTAACAAGACAATTAAAGTTAATAAAAATTAAAAAGGCAAGACAACAAACACAAAGAATTTGACATATATCAAAATGATGTAAGGTAAAGGGCGTAAAAATACACCCAGGGCACATTAACAAAATAACTATTGCCACTAATGTAGTACATAAATAAAAATGCCGCTTAAATATACCAAAGAATGATAAAACATCTGCATGGGCAAGGGTAGTTAGAATTTTTATATATTTTTGGTTTTCTGACATGTTACAATTAGGATGCTGCTGAGGGGCACTCAACATTTATATAAAGAATACAATGTATGCAGTTTAAGTCCACTTTGCCATTTAAAGACCAATACTACAAAAGGACCATAAACTAACAGATACTTGGGTATAAACTCCCAACCAATATATTTTGGGACATGGAACTTACAGACATCCTAACTAAAGGGAAAACATTCTGAAGGACAAAGTGAGGCAAGCATTTTGGTTTTGAGTTCCGAAAATACGACCCAACTAAAATGCAGTTTCAGGCTTATGTAAAGAATACAAAATCAAAAATATCAACAAATAACAGATTAATCAGAAATTTAATACCAAATAAATAGGACACACTTACCAAGCAGCCATGCACCCGAAAATTCACCTGACTCAAATCTCCGAAACAACCCAGATCGTCTGAGTATATATGAGTCGTGCGACGATCCTGGGTAGCCGGCAAGGACACTCAGAAAACGCATGTCCGGCCCAACCACGGCCTGGACATTAAGGGAGTGTCCCATTTTTCGATTCCTTAAGGCAAAAGCATACAAAAAGGGTAATTGATAATTGAAAAAAGGATCAAAAATTTAAAACATGTCTGCACTCTATTTGAAACTACTAATGAAAAGCCTAAATAAGGCATGTACACAAATGAGGCAAAAAAAAATATGCTGCCGCAAAGGAAAACAGGTTACATTACACGTTGGGCAACATAATAACCTAAAACAAAATATAAATACCTATATATATACTCGTCGGCTGCCCTAGGTACGAGTGCCACATGTGTGCAGTCAACAGCACCAATAACGTTGGGCATGTCGGCCACATTATAAAAACCAAGCTTAATGGCGTTTCTGGCTGCCATATCATCCGGAAAATAAATATATTTTGGAGTTATGGCAGCCATGCCTTTCAAAAATTTAGATAGTGCGCGGCTCAGCGTAGGCTGTGAGATCCCCACGGAGAGGGCACCCAGCCTCTGGAACGAGCCGTTCGCCAAAAATTGCAGGCAGCCAAGCATCTTGGTCATACCTGAAATTGCATGCTCCTTCCTTGTGGTGCGGGCTAACCATGGCCGCAGCTCACTATATAATTTATGGAGGGAAGCGCGATTAAGCCTGGTCAGCTCGAACAGCTCAACATCATTCATGCTATCGATGTTCATGCGACGACGCAGGGGCAATCTGCTCTCAGACATCTGGATCAACTCAATGCCAAAAAGCATAAGCCCTTGATGTGCCACAAACTCGCTCCTCTCCATCCTACTCCCGAGGCCAAATAGCTGCCGGCAAACATTTCGTAAAGCAGCTATTTAATGGGCTTCAAAACAATTAGCAATCAGCTCTCTGAATTGGTCGCAAGCCCATGTGAATGACGTAAAAAATAGGATCTGACGCAAATAATACGATTTGGACGGGAAAAAGACACGAACTAACGCAAAAAATACGATTTCCGTACGAAATACGTATGTTCATATACGTCTATGCGCGAACGATCGTGCGAATACGAAATGGGCAAAAAAACAAGAAAAAATGACAAACACCCACCCAAACTTACGATTCTCGATACGAAATCAATTAACTTTTGCTCTTTGAATCGAGGGGATAGTGAACAGCAGAGAAATGTTACTCTCTGGCTGGTTCAATAGCATATAGTAGATTCTACACAATCTCTGCTTCCCTGAATGTACAGTCATTTTTCAATTGGCATTATTATTCCATGTGTGTATTAGGTGGTTTCAGATTTTTTCATTGGGTAAAATATGTGACACTTTGTACTGTAAAATATGTGTTAAGGCAGAAGTGTAGTGTTGAAGTGTATTCTCAATATTTCACAAATACAATCACTTTTCAAAAGATTCAAAACGTTGTTGGTGTGCATTACTCTACTATTTATCTTTTTCTGCATGTATTTTAACCAGTATAGGGTAAATTGGTCATGAGTAATAGCACCCTTGAAATTTAAACTCTAGAGCTTTGTTCAGTTGGTGTGCCAAACCTAAATATATAATTTCCATATAACAACTCTTGCCAGAGCTCCACTACCAAGTCACCCTTTTTTTGTGAATTACGGGTTTCACCCCAATATCTTACCCCATCTTCCAGGGCATATCAATTTATCAGCCGCCCAGGAGCTGGCTTCTTCTTTGGACGAGACTCATCAGGAGTTAAGAAAGTGTCTCCGTAAGGCTCAGGAACAATATAAGAAGAATGCGGATTTCCATCGTCAACTTATTAAGCCAGTGGCTGTTGAATGCCGCCTGCCCGAGTCCCTCCATATTCATCCTGTGTTCCATGTTTCCTTACTTAAACCAGCACTCTCCACCGAAACCTCTGGTGATGGTTCTGATTCATTGCTTGAGGATGACTCAAATGAATATGTGGTTGAAAAGATTTTGGATGTTCGTCGCAGAGGAGTGGGGCTTCAATACTTAATTAAGTGGAAAATCTATGGGATCAAGTAGAATTCTTGGGAGCCGCCTGATTAGGGACTTTTATAAGTTCCACCCCAAGACACCTTGTCCTAGAGTCAACCGGTGGCCTCTCTTAAGGGGGGGGCAATGTCATAGAACCAGGACTGTTCCTCTTGTTTCCCAGCAAAGGGCGCAGGGGCCTTTAAATACTGGCGAGCTCTGAGCTCCATTGGCAGTTGGTCATTTCTCTTGCCTGTTCCTGAGTCCCAGTCTTCCATTCCTGTGTACTGACCCAGCTTGATCCTGACTACGCTCCTGATGACCTCGGCCTGTTTACGACTTCGATCCTGTTCTGCCTGCCCACAACCCTGGCTTGTTTACGACTTCGATCCTGTTACGCCTGCCCACGACATTGGCTTGTTTACGACTTTGATCCTGTCCTGCCAGCCAAGACTTCAGCTTGTCCCACATTTCCAGTCCAGCTCTGGTCTGTCTTCTACCCAGAACTTGGCAATACCCACTCCTAGGTTTCTTGACTTGGGGTCTTCCTGCAGCCCAGCCTATAGGGGAGAGGCTCTAGTGAAAACGAGGTTGGTCCTTACATTCCAGGCTTCCCGGTCAAGAAGTGAGCCAGTTCTTAGTCTCCACAATCAGGGTTCACACCCGGTAGTCTGACACCAGGATATATACGACTGCTTTGGTTGCTTCGTGAGTTACCTTTGATTTAGCTGTCTCTTACTACCATATTGTCTCTTTTGACTTGCTCTACATTTGCAACCTGAGACATCTTACAGAATTCTCTCATCGTTTGTGTATTTCATTGCCTAGCAATCTTGTTTAAATAAAGAATATATAAAAAAATGTGCATTTCAGCAGATGGGTGAACAGAATTGTTTTTGGATGAATGTTACAATCCATGTTTGTAGCTCAGTTGTTCTCTCATTTCTTCCATCTCTCTTTTTTTCTTATTTTCCAGTCTCTTTTCTCTCGTTTTTTTCCAATCTATTCTATCATTTTCTTCTTGCCTTGCCTATCTCTGTCTAGATATCGCTGTCTCGCGGAACACCAAAGCAGCAGATCTATCCTCCCTTGCGGGGGGCTGTAGAGAAGACCGGAGTGGTCCTTAGACCCCGATCCTGCAGGATTGAGCTTGGGTCCTGGGCAGTAGTCTCCAAGTGCCAACCTCAACAGTGGGTGCCAGGCCTCATAGTGCTCGCCATCATGTCAGTGACAGCACCAATTTATAGGGTGTGTATAGTTAAAAGGTCAGCTTGTGAGTTCTGCACATGCTGATTCTTTCCTTTACTATAATGTTAAGGACAATTTAAAGACCATTTTCCTTCCTACCATTTAAAGTGGACCAACAGTCAAAAATGACTTAAACCGGACCAACACAACAAACAGTGCTCAAATACATCCCTCCCCAGAGCAATTTATATTGTTGCACATAAAAATGAATTTAGCTGCTGGGTTTCCTTTTACTGTGCATTGAATTCAGGCAGCAGCATGGCTGGGATGCTGGGAGAGGAAGCCCCAAAAGGGCCCCTACCACTAGAAAATTGGTGAAGCGTTCCAGCTTTCAGTGGATGCGGGAGCAAATGTAAGTGCTGATAATGGTTCAGTATCATGTGTGCAGATGAGGCAAGTGAGTTTTAGGAAGTTTTCTTTTCCAACTGTGCCAGGCTGTTGGTCCGGTTAAAAGCATATCAAAACCCTTTCCCCCCTGTGCATGTATGGACTAGGAGGAGCTAATAAAGGGAGAGGAAATAGCTAGGGCCAAACAGCAAGCATGGAATAAAGAGCTTTCAAGTAATCCAGTATCCAGATTTTGTATCTCACTACTACACTACAATCAGAACCAGAAAAAAGATGAATAACACTATACCAATGATAGAGCTGTGGCTGGGGGACCCTATGCCTCACCGGCCGTCCAGGGAGTCCCGACTTTGGTACTCCACACCTGTGTGATAATCCTGCCTCACCCTACCTAACCAGCCAGGACTGCCCAGCAATGGCAGCATTAAAGGTACAGGACAAAACTTTATCTGCAGCCCCCCGCTGGATGAGCTTTGTGGTTTATTTATACCCTTTTGACACACATAGGTGGCCCTTTACACTTGGGGCACACCTGAAATCAACATTCCCCTGATGTGGATACCCAGGTACTTATGCACATATTAAATTCCCATACTTAAATTCTACATACTCGCTTTTCAGCAAACACTTCAGCCATGAGAATAATGAGTTAGTGACTAAAAACTTAAAATATATTAATTTTAGATGCTGGGGAATATTTTTTTAAGAGTTTGGGCTTTTCATTAAATCATGCTGAAGGTCCGGTTTAATTGTACATTTCACTCCCTCTGCAACCTCCTATCCTTATTACCTTTTCAAGCCAGTTTTATTTAGCCCTCCCACTTTTCCCACAGCAGGTCAGGGGACACATCAGATGGCTCCCTGTGCCACAGGTTGGGCATATGTGGGCTAACGGCTGGCTCATTGCTTTCTCATTATTGCCATTGCCTGGGCTGCCCATTTGAGTTTTATTTATTGTATTCAGCATGTTCGCTTCCCTTCTCTCTTTTTAGAGTACCATATGAAGTTGTACGCCTAATCAAGGTTTCTCAGAACCATATGGTTTTTCTACTAATAAAAATCATGTCAGGCCATTTTCTATAAAATCGTTACATGAATACCAGGTTGTTTCTTGGATTACTGAGACTGTTGGACAAAATGTGATATAAATCATGTATATGTTTAATACTGTAACACTTAGTATTTTGTTCTATGGTCTATGCCAGGGGTGCTTAACCTTTTGAAGGGCACGGGTCACTTAAGCGATTTGGAAACTGGTCATGGGCCACAATGAACACCTTCAGAATGTTTCATTTTGTAATGGCATATCAAAGCTTTTATACAACAATCAGGATAACCACTATCTCCTTAAACTCCATTAGATTAGGTTTTATACTTGTACACCCCATTACCACATTTATATCTCACAATCCCCACATGCTAGCAATACACATTCTGATTGCCTTACCTCTCCATATATATGCATCCTATATTTATAGCCTATACACCCATCAGTCCCATATTTTACCCGTATTCCCTATACTCAACCCAACTAAACGCCCACCAATGCTAAAGATACAATTAAATAAAGAAAAAGCTGTTACCCCTGTGTCTGGAAACGAAAAGGTGGGTTCAGTTGAAGAGAGCGGTGGCAGGAGTTCCCTTAGATACCGCCCCGTGGAATAGAGAAACCCCAGGATCTGGGCTCAAAACACACCCCACGATATCGGCCACCCTGGATACGTTCTGGGAGCGGCAATATGGCGGACGGCAGCGGGACGGCTCAGGTACCTCCCCCTAGACAACGAGCAGTGCGGGAGGCATATATAAGCCCGCGCCCGCAGCCCCACATACTGACATTAGCAACTGTCACAAGCTACAGCCGAGGATGGGAGACGGGAACTGCGGACAGAGGAAACATAAGATGGGGCTGGAAAGGCCAGCCATGCTGAGCCTGGATGGCGCAGGAGGGCAGAACCTGGGCCAGTGGGTGGAGGGAGATACAGAAAGGAGTGGGATCACTGACACATCCCAGGAAAGATTCTGCAGTGCGGCAATTAAAGGGGGTGAAGGGGGTGCGGGTGTTGCTGGGTGCCGTGGGGTGGGCCCCCGCTGGGGCCGGTGGAGGGGCGACGGGCCTGGCTGTTTTTTTACGAGAGGTCATAATTGAGGGGGGTGGCCGCCTCTGTGCGCGTATACATCTCGCTGATGGCCGGGCCTGCTGCTTGTGTACGGGGGGCCCGGTCATGGCGCCCGGCCTAGAATGTGAGAACAGCTCCCACCCCGGGTTTGATGTTTGTTTACTTGCTTCATTTACTGCTATTTTCTTCATATAGTTGACACTTGGTCTTAAAAATTTTTTCTCTTCTTTTTTGCCCAGTTGATAACTTTTGCCCGGGGACCGAGATTTTGGCGCCTCGAAGTTTGGTGCTAGACACAGTTCCCCCAGTTAGGCCGGTGTCAGCCTTCGCCCTAGTGGAGGAGGCTGAGACTTAGCGTAAGAGGCATTTTAGTCACTTTCCGAGGAGGTAGTTGGCGGAGCCTGCCTGTGAGTGTGCGGTGCCCGTCTGCAGGCCCCTTCGGAGGCTGTGTTTGTAGTTTTTAAACTTTCTTGTACTGTTTGTCTTATCTAACTAACCCTATCCCTTTCTTCCTTTTCCTCTTCTGTTCTTGCCTACCTCACTCTTGACTACAGAAGCCCTAGGGTTGCGGGGGCGATAGAAGCTAGCATCCATTGCGGTCCGAGGGGCGGCTTTGCCGGCACCCGGGGATTTACACGGCCTGTTTCTCCCTCTGTCCTCTGTCCTGTACCTGAGATCCTTCTTGTGAGCCAACATGGGCGAAATTAACCTGGTCTCTTTTAATGTCAAAGGGTTGAATACCCCCGAGAAGAGGTCCATGATACTGAATAATCTCAGAGCATCAAGATCTGATGTGGCTTCCTGCAAGAGATGCACTTCAAGTTATCCAACCCACCAACCCTTAAGAACAAGGTATTTCCGGTTTCCTATCACAGCTACTCCCCAGATTCACGATCAAGAGGGGTGAGCATACTCATCTCGAGATCGGTGCCCTGGGAAGAGGTGGGTTCTCTGAGTGGTGGAGAGGGGAGATGGCTGTTCATAAAGGGGAAGCTTAGATCTGAGCTTTTTACCTTGGTGAACCTCTATCTCCCAAACTCGGGGCAGATCACCTTTTTAGAGGAGGTTCTGGAGGAACTAGCGGAATACACAGAAGGCAGGCTGATCATAGGTGGCGACTTTAACTTCTCCCTGGAGCCTTTAATAGACACCT
The DNA here is from genome assembly GCA_027917425.1 of Gastrophryne carolinensis. NCBI lineage: Eukaryota > Metazoa > Chordata > Amphibia > Anura > Microhylidae > Gastrophryne > Gastrophryne carolinensis. Next base: position 88,916,039 of record CM051244.1, on the reverse strand, counting down.
CAAAGGGGTACTCTTACATGTCCTATGCTAAGTTAAAAAGAGTGAGGAATTTGTTACACACCCATCAACTAGTAGACCCCTGGCGGATTCTCAACCCCAACACTAGAGACTATACGTTCTTCTCCCCCTGCAGAGAATGGGGGCCCTTTTAACCAAATTTGTATGAATGGGAAAGAGCCCTAGAATCGGGAAGAAGATCCTGAGATCGAGGGAAAACGGAGGGATGGGTTTGCCAGAACCGAACTTGTATTACACCGCTGCACACCTATGTAGGATTATAGACTGGTGTAGACACTCCCAAAAGAAACATTGGGTACAGATTGAACAGAACAACACACCTCTCCCACTAAAGTTCCTACTCTGGCTGTCTAAATCGGAGTTGGGGGGTGTAGTGAGACATCCGACGATTGGGGCCACCATAAAAGCCTTTCAGAAGTGTAGAACGCATGGTGACATTTCACCGGACTTTTCCCCGCTGTACTCAGTCCTGGGAAACCCGGCATTCCCGCCGGGAGTCTCGGGAGGGACAGTGGAAAGATGGTTGGAGTGGGGGTGGGTAGGGCCTGTCACTTCCAGCGCCAAGGGGAACTAGAGCCACTTGATGAGTTAGCGGACACAAAGGGCCTACCTAGATGGGGTGCCTGGAAATGTATGCAGCTGAGGCACTTTCTTTCATGTCTCCAGCGACAAGCACGGGAGAGCAGAGAGTTCTCCACTTTTGAGAGGCTCTGCGAGGAGGAAGGTCCTGTTAGGCACGTACTCTCTCTTGCATATAAGGTGCTGACTAGCCCAGAGGATGGCGAGGCGCCACCCTTCCTTGGGCACTTCCTTTGCTTCCAAACAATGGACCCAGATAGTCAGATTGGCACACGAGACAGCTAAATGCACCAAATACAAGGAGTGCAATTATAAAATCTTGACTGGGTGGTACAGAGTCCCAGTCAAGCTTAACAGCTGGTTCCCAGAGGTGTCTCCTCTTTGCTGGCGATGCGGACAGGAGAGAGGCGACCTTTTACACATCTTTTGGTCTTGCCCAGGTGTGCAAAAATTTTGGTCCATGGTTAAGGAAGTTATGAAAAAGGTGGTGGAGGAGGGGCTCCCGGGGGGACCGGCGTTCTTCCTTCTCCACCACTCGGAGATACCCGCCAAGAGGTACCAAAAATCCGTCATGGGACAGCTAATTAATGCTGCGAGGGCTTGTATCCCAGTACTATGGAAGAGATCAGACCCGCCCAGTGTTGCTCTCTGGCTTACGAAGGTCTCGGAAATTGAGAGGTTTGAAGGAATTATCGCTGAACGCAACGAAGCCTCGGAGGCACACCGCCTCAGGTGGGGGGGATGGGATGCTTTTGCTTTCTTGCCAGCATATAAGGAGTTGGTGGAGGCAAATCAGTAGAGGCGATTCTAACACATGGTGCTGTGTTTTGCTCTTCTTGTCTTCCTTCTTTCTATTTTTCACTTTCTTTCTGCTATACAGGATGCTTCGGGTCTTGAATTGGGGACCAGGGGCAAGTGAGAGAGAGTCTTGGACTCTCACGGCTTGGCGTTGCTAATAGAGAGGGGGTGGGTGCCCGTGGGCGGCCCCCGCGACTCCTGGACCTCGCGGTTGCAACTTTGGGGCATCCTGTCCGGGGGGACGGGGAGCGTGCTAAGGTGGTAGCCCCCAGAAAAGTATATTGTAAGGAGACTGGGCACCGAGAATAACAAGACACGCGGAAGCTTACTGATTGTCTTTTTCTTTATTGAGAGTATAGTTCTGTTTGCTATCTCTGTTATTACCTATATGTCCATATATTACATATATGTTGTTATATCCTGAAAACGAATAAATAAAGAATAAAAAAAAAGGGACTGGATTCAAGCTGAAGGACTTGGCTTCTGCGACCCCCAAGCTTGGACTTGTGTGGATGAGCAGCGTGGGCTTGTATGCCCTGTAAAGCGGACCTGATACCCTGGACTTGCTGGAGTATCAAACCCTGGACTTGCATTAAGTTGGTGAAGTAACCACTTGATTTATTGCATTGTTGCTGCAACCTCTGAAGAGATATTTTGATTTGAACATTTTTAGTTCAATATAACTTGTCTTTAGTTTTTGAAGAACTGTTGTCGTGTCACTGCCGTTCGCCCCAAATCACTCACAATTGGTGGAGGATGCGGGCATAGTGACTGTTGCTAAGGGCAACGGAGTGACAACATGCTGCATTTAACAGTGGATGTCCTGGGTGAAAGCAAGATGTCTCACATGGAGGAAGTGATTAAACAGCTAATACAATACTAACCTCCAGCATGCGCGGGCCCTCAGACAACAGCAGCAGGTCATCGCACAACAGCACCAAGCCCACCAGCAGGCCCTGGAACATGCCCATGGCAAACCAGCAGGAGACAAATCGCCTGTTGATCGAGCAGACTGCTGCCCTCAGAGACACTGTCTTAACCAAAATCTCACAACCGGAGATAAGCCCGGCTGAGATGGGTGATGCGAGGAGAGCCGTTCAGCGGGTCTTACAAAAGATGACCCTGGACGATGATGTTGAGGCTTATCTCACTGTGTTCCAGCACGTGGCTGAGAGAGAGCAGCTGCCTGTGGCCGAGTGGGCCAATGTGATAGCACCGTTCCTGACAGGTGAGCTGCAAAAAGCTTATTTTGATCTCAGGGAGCTAGATGTACGGGGACTATGCCAAACTCAAAATGGAGATCCTTGCTCGCCTGGGTGTCACGCCAGCAGTTCGGTCAAGGAGAGTACACAACTGGACTTTTGCTGTTGATAAGCCTGTCCGGTCGCAGATGTATGACCTAATCCATCTGGTCCAAAAATGGTTGGAGCCAGAGCGTTCCACCCCACGCAGATCATCGAGATAGTCGTGGTGGACCACTTCTTCCGGACCCTGCCGCCAAAACTATAAAGATGGGTGGGACAAGGCGACCTGCAGACTGCTGAGCAACTAGTCAACTTGGTTTAGAGATTCATCACTACTGAGCACTACCTTCGGGATGCCCCTACAGCACCAGCACCCTCCAAGACCATCAAACCTGTGACAGCGATGGGTAAGCGAGTTCCAGCTGGAGGGGTTTGGAAGAGTGTAAGAGGGTGTTGGGCTTCAGACTTTGAGCAAGGGCAAAAGACTGACCCTGACTCCCAGAGGCTACCTATTCCTAGGGAAGACGCCCGGGCAACGAGATACCGTGGTTCCCAGTGTTGGAGGTGCCATGAGTGGGGACACCTGTTTGCCGAACCAGTTTGTGCCGCCATACCGCGGTCGGGGACTGAGCCACATATGTTTTTGGTAAACGTAAATGGCTACGCAGTAAAGGCTCTGTTGGACGCAGGTAGCCTGGTAACCTTGGTCTGGGCCAACCTTGTGCGTGGAGGTTACGTACCGCATAAAAATGTGCATCCACGGGGATATCGTAGCTTACCCTGTAGCCGTGGGTAAGTTTGAAACCCCGGCTGGGACACTGAACCATGAAGTGGGCATGGTAAAACGCCTTATGTATGATGCTATAGTCGGTCATGATTTTCCCTTGTTCTGGGAGTTGTGGGAAAGGGGCAACGCTTCTGCCGCCAGCGAAGTATCTCCGGCAGATCCGGTAACCCTCCCTGTTGTTGAGCCGGCTGAACTGTCTAGTAGAGACAATAGTCCCCATGAGGTACCTAGTGAAGAAATGGGAACATCTTAATTATGCAGTGAGGACCGATTACCACTACAGGTGTTAGCGGGCGAGGATGATGAGGCTTCCCTACATGATCAGCGGGTCTTATACCTAGAGGTGGCTCGGGGGAATTTTGGGTCTGAACAATTAAGAGACCCCACTCTGGAGACTGCAAGGGCAAATGTCACGGTAGTGAATAATGTACCTCAGGAACCCGAAGCTGACCAGAAGTTTCCACACTTTGCCGTGAATGAATGGGGATCTGGTGTATCGGGTCTCCAAAATTAATAATGAAATTGTGGAACAGCTTCTAGTACCGAAAGCATACCTAAAGCATACCGACGCATGGTGCTCGAGATCGCCCATAGTTATGTGCTTGGAGGGCATTTGGGGACTAATAAGACCCAGGAGAGAGTTATCCAAAGGTTCTTTTGGCCTGGAGTGTATGAGGAAATAAAAAGATACTGAGAGTCCTGCCCTAGGTGCCCCGACATCACATTTCCTGAGTTCCTTAGTGCCACTTCCCATTATTGAGGTTCCCTTTAAGAGGATTGCCATGGATTTGGTGGGGCCCATTGTGAAATCTGCCCGAGGACACTAATACATACTAGTCATATTATATTATGCTACCCGCTACTCGGAAGCAGTTCCGCTAAGAAATATGCCCTCCAAAAATATTGCTAAGGAACTGTTTCTTATCTTTTCACGTGTAGGGATTCCGAAGGTGATCCTAAGTGACCAGGGCACGCCCTTCATGTCAAAGGTCATGAAGGAACTGTGCAAGATGTTTAAAATTCCCCATCTCCGCACCTCAGTGTACCACCCTCAAACAGACAGCTTAGTAGTGAGGTTTAACAAAACCCTTAAGCACATGCTAAAGAAAGTTGTAGAGCGGGATGGCCGTGATTGGGACTGTTTATTGCCGTATCTCATGTTTTCCATCCGGGAGGTACCCCAGGTGTCTACAGGGTTTTCACCTTTTGAGCTAGTATATGGTAGGCACCCCCGGGGTTTGTTAGACATAGCCAAAGAAACCTGGGAGACTGAGGCCACCCCATACAAGAGTATAATAGAACATGTGGCACAGATGCAGGACCGAATAGAAAAGGTAATGCCGATCATTAAAGAGCATATGCAAAGGGCTCAGGTGGCCCAGAGCAGAATATACAATAGATCGGCCAGGGTGAGGGCCTTTAATCCTGGGGACCGGGTTCTGGTATTAGTACCCACGGGTGAAAATAAATCTCTTGCAAAGTGGCGGGGTCCCTTTGAGGTTGTAGAGAAGGTGAGTGAGGTTCATCAACCGGGTAGAAGAAAGCCCTACCAGATTTACCATATAAATCTAATCAAGCCATGGTGGGATCGTAAAGCCTTAGTAGTCACCCCGGCTAGAGTTAAAGAGGCGTTGCCGATCGTTCCCCCAGTCAAAATAGGTGAGTCTTTGTCGGGCCAGTTCTACAGGGATATAAAGATAAGTTTTCTGACCTGCCAGGCAAAACTCACTTAATAAAGCATCAGATTAAAACTGAACCCTACACTAAGGTAAACCTTGAACCATACAGGATACCTGAAGCACGTAGAGAAGCGATCTCCTCTGAAATAAAACGCATGTTAGAGTTGGGCATCATTGAGGAGTCTTCTAGTGCCTGATCCAGTCCCATTGTCCTAATACCAAAGCCCAATGGGACTTGGAGATTCAATGAGCTCAATGAGTTCAATGAGCTCAAAGTTTGATGCGTATCCCATGCCCCAGGTAGATGAATTGATTGAGAAGCTCGGGAGGGCAAGATACATTACAACCCTGGATCTCACAAAAGGGTATTGGCAGATACCTTTGTCTGAGGACGCTAAAGAAAAAACTGCGTTTGCCACCCCAGATCTGGCTATGCCAATTGGGTTACATGGGCATCACCGGCTACTACCATCAGTTTGTGCCCAATTTTGCGTCAATGGCTACCCCATTAACTGACTTAACAAAGGGTAGTAAGTCAGTAATGGTGGAATAGACCCCAGAGGCAGAAAAGGCTTTTGAAAGCCTAAAATCTGCCCTGTGTAAACAGCCTGTCCTGGTGTCCTTGGATTTCAGCAAACAATTTTTGGTACAGACGGATGCGTCTGATTCAGGTTTGGGTGCAGTTCTGTCACAAGAGGTGAATGGGGAAGAACACCCAGTATTGTACCTGAGCAGGAAGCTGACCCCGGCAGAAATAAATTACGCAATAGTGGAAAGAGAATGTCTTAAATTAAGTGGGCGTTAGAAGCCCTAAAATATTACTTGTTGGGGCGAGAATTTGTCCTGATGACGGACCATGCTCTGCTGGCCTGGATGAAGCAAAATAAGGGGAGAAATTCAAGGGTCACCAGATGGTTTCTCTCCTTGCAAAACTTTAAATTTAAAGTGGAACATAGGCTGGGGAAGTTACAGGGGAATGCGGGTGCTTTGTCCCGGGTCTACTGTATGGTCGGTGAAAATTGTCAGGCCTCGGGTCTGAAGAAGAGGGGGGGGGGGATATGTGGTAGAGTATATGGGAAAGTCCTGAATGGTGTTTATTTTGCTATGCTGTATCAGGCACGGTCCATGCCGGGTTTTCAGGACCCAGTTCACATTCCCCAATCCTCTACAAGTTTGTTCCCTGATCTCAGGCCTTGCACAGGTGATGAGGCTGATTGCAGGGGAAGCCTGAATAAAAGGAGCCGCTGAGCCTGTCAGTTTGCTGTTGACCAGCCTGGAGGAAGGAGCCCAGGCTGTACTGCCCAAAGCTTGGACTTGTGTGGATGAGCGGCGTGGGCTTGTACCATGGACTTGCAGCTTGCAGGAGTATCAAACCCTGGACTTGAATTAAGTTGGTGAAGTAACCACTTGATTTATTGCATTGCTGCAACCTCTGAAGTAAGATATAATTTTCTTTTGAGCATTTTTTGTTCAATAATCCGTGAGGCCGCCTTCCCCTTTTTTGACTCTTAGGGTGGCCTTTTTTGGTGGCTATCACTTCGGTAAGGCGAGTTCTCAGCTAGCAGCGCTTTCCATCAAGCCTCCTTATTTTGAGTGACTTCAGGATAAGGCGGTGTTTAGGCTTAAGCCAGATTTCCAGGCTAAGGTTGTGTCTTCTTTTCATCTCAATCAGGACATTAGGCTCGATTCAGAGAGACAATAAAATACTTCCGTTTTAGTGCCGATTTCGTATTACTTTCAAATTTTCCAGCTCTCGTATGAGTGTGCGAGCGATTCTATGCATGCATTACAAACCTTCTGTAAAGTTTCCGTCCGTTCATATGCCAGAGTACGAGTACGAGGATGTCATTTTCCATCGTGACTTTTCTGTTTCATTTTCTCATGTTACAACGTAGGCTTTCGTTTTTGCCCTTTTTCCATCGTATCCTCCCACGAATCCTTTACGTTTCCCGGTTTCTGTTTCCCTTTTTCAATAAATCCTGACGAAATTCCTTACGATCTTGCGCCTGCACACTACAAACTTAACTCATTAAAGTGCTCGCCTACATATTTGACACCCTCACTCCTCCTCCAATGTTTAGCTAAACCACTTAGCGCTATCCTCCATCTTCCCTTTTGGACCCTTAAAGCTCACCACAACCACTTCGCAGTTAGGTTCTTCTTCCATTTTATGCCCTTAAAACTTACCCAAACCACTTCGCGGTTAGGTTCTTCTTCCATTTTATGCCCCTAAAACTTACCCAAACCACTTTGCGGTTAGGTTCTTCTTCCATTTTCTGACCCTAAAACTTACCCAAACCACTTTGCGGTTAGGTTCTTCTTCCATTTTATGCCCCTAAAACTTACCCAAACCACTTCGCGGTTAGGTTCTTCTTCCATTTTCTGACCCTAAAACTTACCCAAACCACTTCGCGATTAGGTTCTTCTTCCATTTTATGCCCTTAAAACTTACCCAAACCACTTCGCGGTTAGGTTCTTCTTCCATTTTATGCCCCTAAAACTTACCCAAACCACTTTGCGGTTAGGTTCTTCTTCCATTTTATGCCCCTAAAACTTACCCAAACCACTTCACGGTTAGGTTCTTCTTCCATTTTCTGACCCTAAAACTTACCCAAACCACTTAGCAGTTAGGTTCTTCTTCCATTTTATGCCCCTAAAACTTACCCAAACCACTTCACGGTTAGGTTCTTCTTCCATTTTATGCCAATAAAACTTACCCAAACCACTTCGCGGTTAGGTTCTTCTTCCATTTTATGCCCTTAAAACTTACCCAAACCACTTCGCGGTTAGGTTCTTCTTCCATTTTATGCCCCTAAAACTTACCCAAACCACTTTGCGGTTAGATTCTTCTTCCATTTTCTGACCCTAAAACTTACCCAAACCACTTCGCGGTTAGGTTCTTCTTCCATTTTATGCCCTAAAACTTACCCAAACCACTTTGCGGTTAGGTTCTTCTTCCATTTTATGCCAATAAAACTTACCCAAACCACTTTGCGGTTAGGTTCTTCTTCCATTTTCTGACCCTAAAACTTACCCAAACCACTTTGCGGTTAGGTTCTTCTTCCATTTTATGCCCCTAAAACTTACCCAAACCACTTTGCAGTTAGGTTCTTCTTCCATTTTATGCCCTTAAAACTTACCCAAACCACTTTGCGGTTAGGTTCTTCTTCCATTTTCTGACCCTAAAACTTACCCAAACCACTTCGCGATAGGTTCTTCTTCCATTTTATGCCCTTAAAACTTACCCAAACCACTTTGCGGTTAGGTTCTTCTTCCATTTTATGCCCCTAAAACTTACCCAAACCACTTCGCGGTTAGGTTCTTCTTCCATTTTCTGACCCTAAAACTTACCCAAACCACTTCGCGATTAGGTTCTTCTTCCATTTTATGCCCCTAAAACTTACCCAAACCACTTCACGGTTAGGTTCTTCTTCCATTTTATGCCAATAAAACTTACCCAAACCACTTCGCGGTTAGGTTCTTCTTCCATTTTATGCCCCTAAAACTTACCCAAACCACTTTGCGGTTAGATTCTTCTTCCATTTTCTGACCCTAAAACTTACCCAAACCACTTCGCGGTTAGCTTCTTCTTTCATTTTCTGACCCTAAAACTTACCCAAACCACTTCGCGGTTAGGTTCTTCTTCCATTTTATGCCCCTAAAACTTACCCAAACCACTTCGCGGTTAGGTTCTTCTTCCATTTTATGCCGCTAAAACTTACCCAAACCACTTTGCGGTTAGGTTCTTCTTCCATTTTATGCCCCTAAAACTTACCCAAACCACTTTGCGGTTAGATTCTTCTTCCATTTTCTGACCCTAAAACTTACCCAAACCACTTCGCGGTTAGCTTCTTCTTTCATTTTCTGACCCTAAAACTTACCCAAACCACTTCGCGGTTAGGTTCTTCTTCCATTTTATGCCCCTAAAACTTACCCAAACCACTTTGCGGTTAGGTTCTTCTTCCATTTTATGCCGCTAAAACTTACCCAAACCACTTTGCGGTTAGGTTCTTCTTCCATTTTATGCCCCTAAAACTTACCCAAACCACTTCGCGGTTAGGTTCTTCTTCCATTTTCTGACCCTAAAACTTACCCAAACCACTTCGTGATTAGGTTCTTCTTCCATTTTATGCCCTTAAAACTTACCCAAACCACTTCGCGGTTAGGTTCTTCTTCCATTTTATGCCCCTAAAACTTACCCAAACCACTTTGCGGTTAGGTTCTTCTGTCATTTTATGCCCCTAAAACTTACCCAAACCACTTTGCGGTTAGGTTCTTCTTCCATTTTATGCCCCTAAAACTTACCCAAACCACTTCGCGGTTAGGTTCTTCTTCCATTTTCTGACCCTAAAACTTACCCAAACCACTTAGCAGTTAGGTTCTTCTTCCATTTTATGCCCCTAAAACTTACCCAAACCACTTCACGGTTAGGTTCTTCTTCCATTTTCTGACCCTAAAACTTACCCAAACCACTTAGCAGTTAGGTTCTTCTTCCATTTTATGCCCCTAAAACTTACCCAAACCACTTCACGGTTAGGTTCTTCTTCCATTTTATGCCAATAAAACTTACCCAAACCACTTTGCGGTTAGGTTCTTCTTCCATTTTCTGACCCTAAAACTTACCCAAACCACTTTGCGGTTAGGTTCTTCTTCCATTTTATGCCCCTAAAACTTACCCAAACCACTTCACGGTTAGGTTCTTCTTCCATTTTATGCCAATAAAACTTACCCAAACCACTTTGCGGTTAGATTCTTCTTCCATTTTATGCCCCTAAAACTTACCCAAACCACTTCGCAGTTAGGTTCTTCTTCCATTTTATGCCCTTAAAACTTACCCAAACCACTTTGCGGTTAGGTTCTTCTTCCATTTTCTGCCCCTAAAACTTACCCAAACCACTTCGCGGTTAGGTTCTTCTTCCATTTTATGCCGCTAAAACGTACCCAAACCACTTCGCGGTTAGGTTCTTCTTCCATTTTATGCCAATAAAACTTACCCAAACCACTTTGCGGTTAGGTTCTTCTTCCATTTTCTGACCCTAAAACTTACCCAAACCACTTTGCGGTTAGGTTCTTCTTCCATTTTATGCCCCTAAAACTTACCCAAGCCACTTCGCAGTTAGGTTCTTCTTCCATTTTATGCCCTTAAAACTTACCCAAACCACTTTGCGGTTAGGTTCTTCTTCCATTTTCTGACCCTAAAACTTACCCAAACCACTTCGCGGTTAGGTTCTTTTTTCATTTTATGCCGCTAAAACTTACCCAAACCACTTCGCGGTTAGGTTCTTCTTCCATTTTCTGACCCTAAAACTTACCCAAACCACTTCGCGGTTAGCTTCTTCTTTCATTTTCTGACCCTAAAACTTACCCAAACCACTTCGCGGTTAGGTTCTTCTTCCATTTTATGCCCTAAAACTTACCCAAACCACTTCGCGGTTAAGTTCTTCTTCCATTTTATGCCCCTAAAACTTACCCAAACCACTTCGCGGTTAGGTTCTTGTTCCATTTTATGCCCCTAAAACTTACCCAAACCATTTTGCGGTTAGGTTCTCCTTCCATTTTATGCCGCTAAAACTTACCCAAACCACTTTGCGGTTAGGTTCTTCTTCCATTTTCTGACCCTAAAACTTACCCAAACCACTTTGCGGCTAGGTTCTTCTTCCATTTTATGCCGCTAAAACTTACCCAAACCACTTCGCGGTTAGGTTCTTCTTCCATTTTATGCCCCTAAAACTTACCCAAACCACTTTGCGGTTAGCTTCTCCTTCCATTTTATGCCGCTAAAACTTACCCAAACCACTTTGCGGTTAGGTTCTTCTTCCATTTTATGCCCCTAAAACTTGCCCAAACCACTTCGCGGTTAGGTTCTTCTTCCATTTTATGCCGCTAAAACTTACCCAAACCACTTCGCGGTTAAGTTCTTCTTCCATTTTATGCCCTTAAAACTTACCCAAACCACTTCGCGGTTAGGTTCTTCTTCCATTTTATGCCCCTAAAACTTACCCAAACCACTTTGCGGTTAGGTTCTTCTTCCATTTTATGCCCCTAAAACTTACCCAAACCACTTCGCATTTAGGTTCTTCTTCCATTTTCTGACCCTAAAACTTACCCAAACCACTTAGCAGTTAGGTTCTTCTTCCATTTTATGCCCCTAAAACTTACCCAAACCACTTCACGGTTAGGTTCTTCTTCCATTTTATGCCAATAAAAATTACCCAAACCACTTCGCGGTTAGGTTCTTCTTCCATTTTATGCCCCTAAAACTTACCCAAACCATTTTGCGGTTAGGTTCTCCTTCCATTTTATGCCGCTAAAACTTACCCAAACCACTTTGCGGTTAGGTTCTTCTTCCATTTTCTGACCCTAAAACTTACCCAAACCACTTTGCGGCTAGGTTCTTCTTCCATTTTATGCCGCTAAAACTTACCCAAACCACTTCGCGGTTAGGTTCTTCTTCCATTTTATGCCCTTAAAACTTACCCAAACCACTTTGCGGTTAGGTTCTCCTTCCATTTTATGCCGCTAAAACTTACCCAAACCACTTTGCGGTTAGGTTCTTCTTCCATTTTATGCCCCTAAAACTTGCCCAAACCACTTCGTGGTTAGGTTCTTCTTCCATTTTCTTACCCTAAAACTTACCCAAACCACTTTGCGGTTAGGTTCTTCTTCCATTTTATGCCGCTAAAACTTACCCAAACCACTTCGCGGTTAAGTTCTTCTTCCATTTTATGCCCTTAAAACTTACCCAAACCACTTCGCGGTTAGGTTCTTCTTCCATTTTATGCCCCTAAAACTTACCCAAACCACTTTGCGGTTAGGTTCTTCTTCCATTTTATGCCCCTAAAACTTACCCAAACCACTTCGCATTTAGGTTCTTCTTCCATTTTCTGACCCTAAAACTTACCCAAACCACTTAGCAGTTAGGTTCTTCTTCCATTTTATGCCCCTAAAACTTACCCAAACCACTTCACGGTTAGGTTCTTCTTCCGTTTTATGCCAATAAAAATTACCCAAACCACTTCGCGGTTAGGTTCTTCTTCCATTTTATGCCCCTAAAACTTACCCAAACCACTTCACGGTTAGGTTCTTCTTCCATTTTCTGACCCTAAAACTTACCCAAACCACTTAGCAGTTAGGTTCTTCTTCCATTTTATGCCCCTAAAACTTACCCAAACCACTTCACGGTTAGGTTCTTCTTCCATTTTATGCCAATAAAACTTACCCAAACCACTTTGCGGTTAGGTTCTTCTTCCATTTTATGACCCTAAAACTTACCCAAACCACTTTGCGGCTAGGTTCTTCTTCCATTTTCTAACCCTAAAACTTACCCAAACCACTTTGCGGCTAGGTTCTTCTTCCATTTTATGCCGCTAAAACTTACCCAAACCACTTCGCGGTTAGGTTCTTCTTCCATTTTATGCCCCTAAAACTTACCCAAACCACTTCGCGGTTAGGTTCTTCTTCCATTTTATGCCGCTAAAACTTACCCAAACCACTTTGCGGTTAGGTTCTTCTTCCATTTTATGCCCCTAAAACTTACCCAAACCACTTCGCGGTTAGGTTCTTCTTCCATTTTCTGACCCTAAAACTTACCCAAACCACTTTGCGGTTAGGTTCTTCTTCCATTTTATGCCGCTAAAACTTACCCAAACCACTTCGCGGTTAGGTTCTTCTTCCATTTTATGCCCCTAAAACTTACCCAAACCACTTCGCGGTTAGGTTCTTCTTCCATTTTATGCCCCTAAAACTTACCCAAACCACTTCGCGGTTAGGTTCTTCTTCCATTTTCTGACCCTAAAACTTACCCAAACCACTTTGCGGTTAGGTTCTTCTTCCATTTTATGCCGCTAAAACTTACCCAAACCACTTCGCGGTTAGGTTCTTCTTCCATTTTGTGCCCCTAAAACTTACCCAAACCACTTCGCGGTTAGGTTCTTCTTCCATTTTATGCCAATAAAACTTACCCAAACCACTTCGCGGTTAGGTTCTTCTTCTATTTTATGCCAATAAAACATACCCAAACCACTTCGCGATTCGGTTCTTCTTCCATTTTATCCCCTAAAACTTACCCAAACCACTTTGCGGTTAGGTTCTTCTTCCATTTTATGCCAATAAAACTTACCCAAACCACTTTGCGGTTAGGTTCTTCTTCCATTTTCTGACCCTAAAACTTACCCAAACCACTTTGCGGTTAGGTTCTTCTTCCATTTTATGCCGCTAAAACTTACCCAAACCACTTCGCAGTTAGGTTCTTCTTCCATTTTATGCCCTTAAAACTTACCCAAACCACTTTGCGGTTAGGTTCTTCTTCCATTTTATGCCGCTAAAACTTACCCAAACCACTTTACGGTTAGGTTCTTCTTCCATTTTATGCCCCTAAAACTTACCCAAACCACTTTGCGGTTAGGTTCTTCTTCCATTTTATGCCCCTAAAACTTACCCAAACCACTTTGCGGTTAGGTTCTTCTTCCATTTTCTGACCCTAAAACTTACCCAAACCACTTCGCGATAGGTTCTTCTTCCATTTTATGCCCTTAAAACTTACCCAAACCACTTTGCGGTTAGGTTCTTCTTCCATTTTATGCCCCTAAAACTTACCCAAACCACTTCGCGGTTAGGTTCTTCTTCCATTTTCTGACCCTAAAACTTACCCAAACCACTTCGCGATTAGGTTCTTCTTCCATTTTATGCCCCTAAAACTTACCCAAACCACTTCACGGTTAGGTTCTTCTTCCATTTTATGCCAATAAAACTTACCCAAACCACTTTGCGGTTAGATTCTTCTTCCATTTTCTGACCCTAAAACTTACCCAAACCACTTCGCGGTTAGGTTCTTCTTTCATTTTCTGACCCTAAAACTTACCCAAACCACTTTGCGGTTAGATTCTTCTTCCATTTTCTGACCCTAAAACTTACCCAAACCACTTCGCGGTTAGGTTCTTCTTCCATTTTATGCCCTAAAACTTACCCAAACCACTTCGCGGTTAGGTTCTTCTTCCATTTTATGCCCCTAAAACTTACCCAAACCACTTCGCGGTTAGGTTCTTCTTCCATTTTATGCCCCTAAAACGTACCCAAACCACTTCGCGGTTAGGTTCTTCTTCCATTTTCTGACCCTAAAACTTACCCAAACCACTTTGCGGTTAGGTTCTTCTTCCATTTTATGCCGCTAAAACTTACCCAAACCACTTCGCGGTTAGGTTCGTCTTCCATTTTGTGCCCCTAAAACTTACCCAAACCACTTCGCGGTTAGGTTCTTCTTCCATTTTATGCCAATAAAACTTACCCAAACCACTTCGCGGTTAGGTTCTTCTTCTATTTTATGCCAATAAAACATACCCAAACCACTTCGCGGTTCGGTTCTTCTTCCATTTTATCCCCTAAAACTTACCCAAACCACTTTGCGGTTAGGTTCTTCTTCCATTTTATGCCAATAAAACTTACCCAAACCACTTTGCGGTTAGGTTCTTCTTCCATTTTCTGACCCTAAAACTTACCCAAACCACTTTGCGGTTAGGTTCTTCTTCCATTTTATGCCGCTAAAACTTACCCAAACCACTACGCAGTTAGGTTCTTCTTCCATTTTATGCCCTTAAAACTTACCCAAACCACTTTGCGGTTAGGTTCTTCTTCCATTTTATGCCGCTAAAACTTACCCAAACCACTTTGCGGTTAGGTTCTTCTTCCATTTTATGCCCCTAAAACTTACCCAAACCACTTTGCGGTTAGGTTCTTCTTCCATTTTATGCCCCTAAAACTTACCCAAACCACTTTGCGGTTAGGTTCTTCTTCCATTTTCTGACCCTAAAACTTACCCAAACCACTTCGCGATAGGTTCTTCTTCCATTTTATGCCCTTAAAACTTACCCAAACCACTTTGCGGTTAGGTTCTTCTTCCATTTTATGCCCCTAAAACTTACCCAAACCACTTCGCGGTTAGGTTCTTCTTCCATTTTCTGACCCTAAAACTTACCCAAACCACTTCGCGATTAGGTTCTTCTTCCATTTTATGCCCCTAAAACGTACCCAAACCACTTAGCAGTTAGGTTCTTCTTCCATTTTATGCCCCTAAAACTTACCCAAACCACTTCACGGTTAGGTTCTTCTTCCATTTTATGCCAATAAAACTTACCCAAACCACTTTGCGGTTAGATTCTTCTTCCATTTTCTGACCCTAAAACTTACCCAAACCACTTCGCGGTTAGGTTCTTCTTTCATTTTCTGACCCTAAAACTTACCCAAACCACTTTGCGGTTAGATTCTTCTTCCATTTTCTGACCCTAAAACTTACCCAAACCACTTCGCGGTTAGGTTCTTCTTCCATTTTATGCCCTAAAACTTACCCAAACCACTTCGCGGTTAAGTTCTTCTTCCATTTTATGCCCTTAAAACTTACCCAAACCACTTCGCGGTTAGGTTCTTCTTCCATTTTATGCCCCTAAAACTTACCCAAACCACTTTGCGGTTAGGTTCTTCTTCCATTTTATGCCAATAAAACTTACCCAAACCACTTTGCGGTTAGGTTCTTCTTCCATTTTCTGACCCTAAAACTTACCCAAACCACTTTGCGGTTAGGTTCTTCTTCCATTTTATGCCGCTAAAACTTACCCAAACCACTTCGCGGTTAGGTTCTTCTTCCATTTTATGCCCTTAAAACTTACCCAAACCACTTTGCGGTTAGGTTCTTCTTCCATTTTATGCCGCTAAAACTTACCCAAACCACTTTGCGGTTAGGTTCTTCTTCCATTTTATGCCCCTAAAACTTACCCAAACCACTTCGCGGTTAGGTTCTTCTTCCATTTTATGCCCCTAAAACTTACCCAAACCACTTCGCGGTTAGGTTCTTCTTCCATTTTGTGCCCCTAAAACTTACCCAAACCACTTTGCGGTTAGATTCTTCTTCCATTTTCTGACCCTAAAACTTACCCAAACCACTTCGCGGTTAGCTTCTTCTTTCATTTTCTGACCCTAAAACTTACCCAAACCACTTCGCGGTTAGGTTCTTCTTCCATTTTATGCCCTAAAACTTACCCAAACCACTTCGCGGTTAAGTTCTTCTTCCATTTTATGCCCCTAAAACTTACCCAAACCACTTCGCGGTTAGGTTCTTCTTCCATTTTATGCCAATAAAACTTACCCAAACCACTTCGCGGTTAGGTTCTTCTTCTATTTTATGCCAATAAAACATACCCAAACCACTTCGCGGTTCGGTTCTTCTTCCATTTTATGCCCCTAAAACTTACCCAAACCACTTTGCGGTTAGGTTCTTCTTCCATTTTATGCCGCTAAAACTTACCCAAACCACTTCGCGGTTAGGTTCTTCTTCCATTTTGTGCCCCTAAAACTTACCCAAACCACTTCGCGGTTAGGTTCTTCTTCCATTTTATGCCAATAAAACTTACCAGGTTCTTCTTCTATTTTATGCCAATAAAACATACCCAAACCACTTCGCGGTTCGGTTCTTCTTCCATTTTATGCCCCTAAAACTTACCCAAACCACTTTGCGGTTAGATTCTTCTTCCATTTTCTGACCCTAAAACTTACCCAAACCACTTCGCGGTTAGGTTCTTCTTCCATTTTCTGACTTTAAAACTTACCCAAACCACTTTGCGGTTAGGTTCTTCTTTCATTTTATGCCCCTAAAACTTACCCAAACCACTTAGCGGTTAGGTTCTTCCTCCATTTTATGCCCCTAAAACTTACCCAAACCACTTCGCGGTTAGGTTTTTCTTCCATTTTCTGACCCTAAAACTTACCCAAACCACTTCGCGGTTAGGTTCTTCTTCCATTTTATGCCCCTAAAACTTACCCAAACCACTTCGCGGTTAGGTTCTTCTTCCATTTTATGCCCCTAAAACTTACCCAAACCACTTTGCGGTTAGGTTCTTCTTCCATTTTATGCCCCTAAAACTTACCCAAACCACTTCGCGGTTAGGTTCTTCTTCCATTTTATGCCCCTAAAACTTACCCAAAGCACTTTGCGGTTAGGTTCTTCTTCCATTTTATGCCGCTAAAACTTACCCAAACCACTTCGCGGTTAGGTTCTTCTTCCATTTTCTGACCCTAAAACTTACCCAAACCACTTCGCGGTTAGGTTTTTCTTCCATTTTATGCCCCTAAACCTTACCCAAACCACTTTGCGGTTAGGTTCTTCTTCCATTTTATGCCCCTAAAACTTACCCAAACCACTTCGCAGTTAGGTTGTTCTATTTTCTGACCCTAAAACTTACCCAAACCACTTCGCGGACATCTGAATCTTGATATAAAAATATGCCTTTGACCCTTTCTTTGTTGTAAATGTATGTGTTTAAATAAATGACAATGAAACTTTTTTTATCAGTAAAATGTTTTTCCTTAAAATTTTTTTAAAAAAGGGAACATGTACATTTTAGGTCTTTTGGTCTAAAAAATATAAAATGTGTAAAAAACTGGCTTTTTTTAAAAACTGTATAAACTAAGCAGGGCCAGGACCCAGGACTCTAATCTTCTTCCTCTTCTTCTGTTGTTCCCAACGAGGCAACCACCACCTTCATATCGGCCACCAACTCAAGGACCCTCCTATTCAGTTCTAAAACTGCTTGGCGTGTGGTCCCTGTAACAAATTGAGAATAAAACATTACTTGGAGAACAATACATGTTTGTCACCTGTGGATTGAATGTTTTTTAGTTAGCTAATTAAATAAAGGCCACATATGTCAATCTGGCAAGTCATTAAGCTAAGGAAGTGGCCAGAGGTGATTATGCAAAGTCATTAAGCTAAGGAAGTGGCCAGAGGTCATTCTTCGAATGCCATTGACGACGGCTTGATGTATCTGTGTGTTCATGTCAATTACCACATACTGCAAATAATGGCATTACGACTTACTTGGTTGGTGGCCGAGAGAGGGCTCGATGGGGACAACCCGACATCCTGGGCCCTGGCTCTGCTGTGAAGAAGTTTCTGGAGAAACATGGCACCTACAGATAGTTTTTATGTCTTATTCAACAGTAATAAAATGTCTGTTTAAATATCTGGGTCACATCAATCACCTTCTCCATGTTCTGCAGGTGGCCGATCTGCCGCTTCCTCAACAACTTCACCCGCTCCCGAAGCATCTATAAAAAAAGATGAAGGGAATCAGCTTGGTAGTAAACAGAATGTATATGTGTGTGCGTATCCATGAAGAGTCACATACCAGAGGCTCCCGCATGCAGGGTATGACTGCCTGCCCACGCCATGCCGCCCCTCCTCTGTGGAAAGGTCCAGGGGCTGGTCTGAGGACCCAACAGATGGGTAGGACCGTCGCCCTGGAGACCACCTTCACTTCCAGCTGCAGCTTCATGCAGCACTGGTCGGCCTGTGCGCCTCCAGGTGCAGCGTATACAGTAATCCATTTCCAACACTACCAAAGAAAAGGCATTTTAACTAAAGGCCTACCTTGTGTCTTAGTTACATCTGGCATGCAATCGCTATGTACTTACTAGGGAAATGGATCCCGAAAAACCTCCGCACCCGGGTCATGTGCAGTCGCTTCAGGCCTGACCAATTCTGCATGATGTGGGTGAAGGTGGTGTCGGTGTGTTGCTGTATTTTTTTTTTTTAAATTGTAATTTTTATTGGAGAAGTGCAAGTTACAGACCATGTTCAGGCTACAAGGAAATACACACAGTATCTGAAGCATTAAAACACAACAAGCAGGTTGGATATCGATCAACTCGCGACAAGTCGACAAGAACATAATGTATCAATAGAGAGAGACCATCAATAACCTGAACTTGGGCCTGCATACCTGAAGTCTGGGGCCTGCATACCATGCCTCCTCTTTCTTTTTTTTGAATTAAATAAGGCTATTGCTAGCCTAAGACAAACCGTACAGAACGCTAACGGGAAAACACTAGAGAATGGACAAACAGGACTCACACACACAACATGCGGGGGGGACACAACAGATGTGGGGGAAAGAAGGAAGAGGGGGGGAATGTGGAAGGGGGAATGTGGAGGGGGGAAGGAGGGGATGGAGCAGCAAGCCCCAGGGAGACGGTAGGCTACTTACTGCTTATGTCCTCATTACATCTTCAGGTATTCTAGGTAGTCCGCAGAGAGAGTAAAGCGGTCCCATTCAAGCCATGTCTCCCTATGTTTCTCAAAATTATCCTTTAGTGAGGCTGTGAGTTCCTCCATCCTGCCGATATCTCTGACTCTGGCAAGCCACAGCGCGGTAGTTGGGGGCTCCTGAGATTTCCAGCACGCCGGGATGCAAAACCTTGCGGCATTCAAGAGTGGGGCGAGCAGAGACTTGCCCCGTCTCTGGATAGAGGTAGGGGCAAGATTGAGAAGGTAACCTGCTGGGTCTTCGCCCAGGTCAATGTCTGTCAGGGCCTGGACAACTTTCCTCACGTTACCCCAAAACCTGGAGAGGCCCTCACACTCCCAGAAAATGTGTATCATTGTGCCCCTTGCGCGCGATCTCCAGCACAAGGGGGAGGAGGAAGGGTATATTCTTGACAGTCTGGTCAGCACCAGATACCAGCGAGTAAGAATCTTGTAGGACGCTTCTTGATACCTGCAAGACATGGAGGGTTTGTGGGCCAGCTGTATCATTGCCCGCGTTTGCTCCTCGGTGAAACTCCTGTCCAACTCCCCCTCCCACCCCTCCACAAAAGATGGTGAAAAGGATTCTGGGGGGGCTGATCACTAGTGAATAAGCGAATGCCAAGGCCCCTCTGAAGTGGCCACTCCCCACGCAGACCTGTTCAAAGGGGGTCAGGGGTCTGGAGGTCTCGGCGGCCCGGCTTATTGAGTTCTGGAAGTGTGTTAACTGAAGGGTTCGCCAGAAGCCCAGCGCGGGTAGTGAGTCTCTCTCCGCCAGCCCATCCAATCCCAACCAACCCGACCCCTCCCGTAAGTGCAGGATCCTGAACCGGTTCCACCTCATTCATGCCCGAAATGTGCTGTTGGAAATGCCTGCTGGGAAATCCGGATGACCTATTAGTGGGGTCAAGTGCGAGAGGGCCGGGGAGATATCCAAGCTCTGAAACATCCTACTTTCCACTCTCCGAGTGGGCCCAATTGTGGGGTGTTTGTTTAGTGCAGTAGTCCGATCCAGTGTTACCCAGGGCAGCCCCGGTAGGGGGGTTGAGGAATCCTCCTGCTCGATACCCGTCCACTGCTTTAGGTGGGAGTGTCTGCACCAATCAATCACCCGGGTAAGGTGAGACGCGGCATAGTAAGACTTCCATTCCGGGAGGCCTAGACCTCCCCGTCTCTTGGGGAGAACCAGGAGAGAAGCCGCCAACCGATGAGGTTTCCCCGCCCACACAAACCTCGCACAAATCCCCATCAATCGCCTGAAGAAGGTGTGGGGGGACCTCGATTGGCAGGGCCTGGAAGAGGTAAAGCACCCGAGGCAGGATGTTCATTTTTATGACATTCACCCTGCCAAACCAGGAGAAAGCGCTTTTATGCCATCTCTGGAGGTCCTCCTTCACTCTCCCAAGCAACGGGGGGAAGTTCAGGCTGTATAACTTTTGGGGGCAGGCTGATATTTGTGTACCCAGATAGGTCACCGCCTCCCTTTCCCATTTGAACGGGAAATTCTCTGAGATCTGCTTCAATCTCTTGGGGGGGAATATTAATATTCAGGGCCGAGGATTTTTGATAATTTATTTTGTAGTTGGACAGTGATTGAAAGGTTTTGAGTTCTGCCAGAAGGTTGGGGAGAGTCGTCTCAGGTCTGGTGATAAAAAATATGAGGTCATCGGCGTAAGCCGCCACCTTGTGTTCCACCTGACCCGAAAGGACCCCAGAGATTTCGGGGTTTTTCCTTATTGTGCGCAAGAAAGGTTCTAGTGTTAGAATAAAAATTAAAGGGGAAAGCGGACAGCCCTGATGTGTGCCATTTGCCAGGGAGAATGATTCAGAAGCCAGCCCATTCACCACGACGGACGCCGAGGGGCATGAGTAGGAGGCCATGATCCAATGGGTCAAGTTGTCCCCCAAGCCGATATGTCTAAGGGTAGCAGAAATAAATTCCCAGCTAACCCTGTCAAAGGCCTTCTCGGCATCCGTTGAGAGAAGCAGCGCAGCCGAACCAGCCATACGCGCACAGTGGATCAGATTGATCACTCTTGTCATGTTGTCTCCACCTTCCCTCGTGGGAACAAAGCCCACCTGGTCCCAGTGTATGATGGAAGGGATGAGCGGGGCAAGCCAGTCAATCTTTTATTAAAGAGTTTTATGTCGCTGTTCAACAGGGAGATAGGTCTGTAGCTTCCGCATTGTGTTGGATCTTTACCCGCCTTGGGGATGACAGTTATATTTGCTCGTAGGGTGTCCCTGGGTGGAGGAATGCCATCTCTTAGGGGTCCAGATTTTCCGAAAACTCCTTGTAGTACTCTAAGCCGAAACCATCAGGCCCCGGGGCCCTCCCTGGCTTGGTATTTTTAATGGCCCTTAAAAATTCATCCATCTCGATTGCATCCTCCAGGGCATCCACCACCTCCTGTTTCAATTGCAGGAGCCCTGACTTGCGAATATAAGTTTCTATGTCGCTCCGATAGCTGGCAGGCCTGTCCCGTGGTAAGTTATAGAGTTTCTCGTAGAACCCCCTGAATGTCTTGGCAATGTCCGCCGCCAGGTGTCGCCTATTACCCTCCGGGTCGTGAATGAGGGGGATGTAGTTTCTTCTACGTTGTGATTTAAGGGCCCTGGCCAGAGCCTTGCCGCATTTGTCACTATATTCATAAAAGAACCTCCTACATCTGACTGCTAAGTTTTTGGCCTCCACAAAGCAGATGTCTCTGAGGGATTCCCGCAGGAGCACCAATTTGGCTGCCAGAGCCCCGTCAAGGGTATGTTTATGCAAAGTTTCAATTTTAAATATCTCTTGGGTAAGGTGGTCGATTTGTTTATTCCTTTCTTTTTTAAGGCGGGCTCCATGCTTAATCAGAAGCCCCCTTATCACGCATTTGTGGGCTTCCCACAGAGACATTGGCGAAATCCCCTCCGTGTTGTTTGTCACGAAAAACTTTGCAATGGCCCTTTTAATATCTGCCTTTACCCCCGGGTCTTGTAAAAGGGAGCTGTTCAGCCTCCATTGGCCTGTAAGGGGTGCGGGGTCAGGGATGGAGATGGTCAAAGAGACTGGAGCATGGTCCAAAATGGTAATCTGGCCAATATCCATGCTGACAATGAGGTGGAGGAATCTGTGGGGGACCAGGAACCAGTCGATGCGAGAGTATGAATTGGGGGCTGTGGAGAAAAAAGTGTAGTCCCTCCCCTTGGGGTTCAATGTCCTCCAAGCATCCATGAGCTGGATTTTAAATAAGAGGGCTTTAAGTTTTTTCATTGCCGTGAGGGAGAAGTGGCACAGCCCACGGGATGTATCAACTGTGGGATCAAGGACCATATTAAAATCCCCGCCCAGCAGGAGAACACCCTCCGTGAACGCTGCCAGTTTCCCAAGAGCGGAGCGCAGGAATTGGTATTGGTTGGCGTTCGGGCAATGACACATAGCCAACGTCACTTTTAAGGAGAAGAGAGTGCCCTTAACAAAAAGGAACCTCCCCTCAGGGTCCTGGAGCGTCCCGGAGTGCGTCCACGGCAGAGACCCCCCTGGATTTCGAGTCTGGGGAAGGACAAAGATATTGGGTTTTAAAGGTGCGGTTTGTGAGGTTATGTGACCGTCCCTCCTTTAGGTGAGTCTCCTGCAGGAAGGCGATCTGTGTACGTAGGCGCCCCAGCTCCCTCAGGACAATGGATTTCTTAAATGGGGAATTAAGCCCCTTAACGTTCAGGGAGGTACACTTAACCCTTGACATTGCTGGACCTCAAGACTCCCAGGCTCGTGGGCCTGAGGGGCAGCCCGATATGTCCCGTAAATGAGGTAACAGGGGCTGAGGGGGGTGAAAGTAGGGGGGGGGGGAGAGGGATGGAGACACACGGGGAGAGGGGGGCAGAGAGCGTGGGACGAAGGACAAAAAGAAGGGGGATGAACGGAAAAAAACAACACTGAACACTAAAACCACAACTGCACCCCAAAGAGGTGCCTACAAATAGTACAGAAACCTAAACGGGAAATGTGTTTTGTTTCCCAAGCACGCACCCCACCACACCCCTCGAGGTAAGCGGCGGGGGTTCAGTCCTAATGTGGGAGCCAAGCGAACCTGAAGGACAGAAGGCTCCCCCCAGCCGACCCCGAGGATAAGCGACGCACCCCAGGGTGAGCCTAAGCGCCCCCCGGTGGGTTGTGGCCTGGGGTGTCGCCCACCCACATCCCTCAAACAAATAACAATGTTTGGGCACATCCGATGCCGCCCGGCCACCCCCACCGCCCAAATGGAGCGACTGGGGGGGCCGCCCAGGCCGCCACCAGAGTGGCCACAGAATGAATAGAAATGTGTGACTACCACCCGGAAGCGAAATACATAGGATGTCTAACAATGAAAACGGTAAGATAAGAGAGAAAAAACAAGCGATGACAACAATTGGCTTATTAAAGTATCAGCCTAATAAAGGATATCTAGGCCGCTGCAAGGCTTGAGCTGGTTCAGGTCTCGTTTTCCCGGAGACCCGGGGTTCCAGGTGGCCTCCTGGAGTTTCTTCTGCGCGATGCACTGCCGCCTCTGGTCTGTCGAGCTCTCTGCGGCAGACCCCCGCCTACTTCAATTGGCACAGTCTCAAGGAAAGTGAAGAGCTCAGGAAGATCAGCCGGGGTCCTCAATGCATAGGTCAGCTGGTTCTTGTGGACAAGCAGGTGGAACGGGTAACCCCATCGGTAAGAAGCACCGCACTCCAGGATTCTCGCTAGAAGGGGCCTCAGGAGCCGTCGCATATGGATTGATCTTCTGGAAACGTCCGGGAAAATGTGGATGGTCGCTCCGTCGAAGCAAATTCTATCTTTCTCCCAAGCGTTCCTCAGGATCTCTTCCTTAATGGAGTAATAATACAGATGACAAATGATGTCCCAAGGGCGCTCCGGATCAGCTGGCCGCGGGCCGAGAGATCTGTGGAGGCGGTCGATTACAATTTCTGTGTCGGGAGGTCGGTTAAGGATCTCGTTGAAGATGCCCGTGGCGGTGTGTAAAAGCTGGTCTGGGCCCGTCGCTTCTGGCAGGCCTCTCAATCTGATATTGTTCCGCCTGCTTCTATTCTCAAGGTCGTCCAGGTGGAGGACTGTGGTTTGGGAGATGGAGCGCTGAACTGCTAAGCCTTTTTCTAAGGCCTCCAGTCTCTGTATTGTCGAGAGGTGCGATTGCTCCAAACCTGACACTTTGGAATCAAGGCCCGTCACTGAATTCTGTAGATCTGAAATGTCCTTCTTGAAAGAGCTTTCCACCCTCAGAATAAAGGATTCCAGGTCAGCCTTGGTGGGCAGGGCTCTGAGCTCGGCCCTGATATCGGCAAGCACCCCATCTCGTGTGTCAAGGGCGGGGGTGTGACTCTGCCCCTGGGAGCTGGCCGACATGTCCAGCGGATCTGGGGTGTTGGCAACCCCCTCAGGTAGGACCGGCTGTGGCCATCGAGCGGTGGTATCAGCCATGTTCCGTCGCCGAGACCCCTCACCAAAATCTGGGGCATGAGGCATGGGATGGCCCGCCCCTATTGGCACGCAGCCCTCTGTGACTGGCCCTGCGGCGCTTCCCGGGCTTCCTGTAGTGTGCCAGGTGGGGGAGGGGGTATTCCGAGTTGGGAGAGAACCACTCCTCGCAGGGGCTTTGAGATGGCTTGGAGAAGGCTGGGGATCCCAAGCTGTGCAGGTGCGGTAGTAGGGGAGTGGGGAGGTCCGTAGCACCCCAAGAGGGGCTTTTCAGGCACGGGGTGTTTCTGTCCCAGCTGCGTATGGGGATGCCCCCTGCCGCCCCGCAACATCTGCCACCAAGAGGCCGTCCGCTGTTCCCATCACCTCCAGAGCTTCATGTGAAGTGTCAGCTATGCTGTCAGCCATGCACCCTTTATGTGGCCCCCCCCTGTGCGGGGCTGTGAGCTCCCCCTCGGAGAGCCCAGATAAATGCAGGGATTCCCTCCCGCTTCCCCCGGTGTCAGCCACTCTGCCCCTCTCTCCCCCTCCCGAACAGACAGAGCGGTGAGGCATCCCGCTATGGGAGCGGGGACACCGCCGCATCGAGGCGCTTGCTGCCGGCGGTGCCTCCCACCCTCTCCCGTCTGTGTCAGCTGTCTCGCTGGGTGTCAGCGAGTCGACCACTGTCGGCCCGCTCTTCCTCCCTCCTCGGGCGCAGAGGCCACCTTCGGTCGCCGCGACCGCGGCGTGCGACCCGTGGCCGTCCCCGCACATGGTGGTGTCCCGGCCGTCCAGCCGCCGCTCGCTCCTCTCACCTCCGCTCCGGTCCAGCCTGCAGGGGCTCCTCTGCTCGCCGCTCCTGTCATCAGACGCCCGTCCAGGGTGAGTGATCACCGCAGCCAGCTTCTGTCTCTCTCCCTTGCTGGCCTTCTCCCCCACCATGAGGGGTTGTGGGCTGACATCCGCCATCTTGGAGTCCTCCTCTCCTCCTCCCTTAGGACGCTCCGCAGCCATGTATGCGCTGATCTTTCCCATTTGAGGGGGCGAAGCGGCCTTCGCCCCTTTCCTCTTCTTTGCCATCGCCTCCGGGTAGAAATATAGTGGGCTCTCACCCCAAAAAAGCCTACAAACTTAGTAGGCTGGAGGGAGCACAAGACAAACACGTCCTCACTCCTCCATGTCCGGCCACGCCCCTCGTGTGTTGCTGTATTTGCCCGATGATCTCCAGGGCGACGGTGCGTTTATCAAAAGAGTTGGGCAGATAGTCGTACCTGCGCTCCAGCATGGTCTACAAAACATAAAGCAAACATAGCATTTAGTTCCAATTGGCTACCAATATCTGTCAAAAATACATCCTTTGACTAAATGACATTAACACACACATTTCTAGGCTAATCAAATCCTTGAAGCTGGGTGAACTGGTGTTTGGCACGTGTGTGCCGTGACTTTGGTTGTGCACGGAGTTGTAGCCACTTTTAAATAAAGCCCTTACTTCCTGCGCTTCCTTAAGGGGTAGACATGCATTTAGTTGGCAAATCACATTGATAAAAAGACACTTACAAGCATGATAATCTCTTCTTGTTGGCGGGTGAAGATTGTGGGCGCCATTTTTGTTCTTCTCCGCAGCAGATAAGTAATGCCCCAGAGGTTTCCGGGTTCCGGTACAACCAAAGCGAAAGACACAGGCCACCAAGCCTACCACAAGGGAGGTGGTAAAACCTGGTAAGAGGGTGCGAAGCCCTAGCCCCCCGGGCCCACACCCCCCCCCCCCCACGTGGCACCAAGGCAGTGTTCAAAGCGAAAACCCACCATGAAAGAAGCCCAAGCCGGCAAAGAAGCCCCCGACGTCCAAGATGCCACAGCAGGACCAGAAGCCCCAGATGCCCAAGAAGCCACAGCAGGGCCAGAAGCCCCAGACGCCCAAGAAGCCACAGCAGGGCCAGAAGCCCCAGACGCCCAAGAAGCCACAGCAGGGCCAGAAGCCCCAGACGCCCAAGAAGCCACAGCAGGGCCAGAAGCCCCAGATGCCCAAGAAGCCACAGCAGGGCCAGAGGCCCCAGATGGCCCAGAAGACACAGCAGGGGTAAAAGCCCTAAAAGGCAGACAATCCAAAGCTCCACATCCCCACCCGCACGGGGCTACCAATCGACGGGCAAGAGTGGCAGAACCACAAGCTCTGGGTCACCCATGGACCGGCCAAGTACCTCCAAGGGCCATGCTCCTTCCAAGGGCCCACAGAGCCACAGGGCCTCAAGCAAAAGTTCAAGCTCCTCCAGACCCTCTCTTCCTCGGCCACATTCGCCACAGGTGGGCAGGCAATCACCCTATGCCACATCAACCCCTGCAACTTCAGTGGCCACCCAACCACGAAAACCCAGTCCCTTTCCCAGTCCAGTTCGATCAGCAGCCAGCCTCCAGTCCTTGAATTCTCCAACACACACCCAGGCCAGAATGTCACCCCATTTGCCTGGAAACAATGAGGAGCCACAACCACCACAAACAGGGCGCACATTGCGCAGAGGCCACTTGAGTGGCCGTTTTGGTGAGGCCCAAACTCTGGCATTGGCTAGTGGCCTCACGTTACATTATGATGAGCTATATGGGAGCAAATCCAAATCAACAAGCAAGCAGCGCAAAGCGGAGATTTTGTCAATGCAGTGGGGGACGAGCTCAAAGATGTAGAACAGATTCAACGGAAAATATCTGACCTCAAATATGCCGCACGGAAGTAAGAGAATAAAAGGCGGTAGTACAGGTACATATCTTATTTTTGGGTTTTTATTCTTCTTGTATAGACATCATTGAGCTTATTTTTTGTAACTATGTTTTTCAGCTTACAAACTGGCGGAGGATTCCCCAGTAAATTGAAATTTACCAAGGCTGAGGAGATGGTGCTGGGCCTGCTACATCCTGTTGCGTTAGAGGGACACTCGGCACAACAGGACACGGACAACCCGCCAATTTTTGCAGGTTAGTAATGTGTGATTTTCCCTAAAAATGGACCAACCAGTGAAATTAGCCAGCAAGGCATATCTAAACACATGCCCCTAGGGTGTGCCTTGTAGTGGAGTGAACAATTTGACCAAGGTGTGTCATGTGTGTGGACAGATAATTTAAAAATTTGCTTGCCTATACATGATGTTTCAGAACATTTAGGAAGAGTAGTAAAGTATTGAGATTAGCAAAGGACTGCGTGATATGTATTTCTATTCAATCACATGCAACACTTACATCTTTTTTTGTTTCCCACTTGGGTTTGAGCTGTGCTTGGGTCCCAACGGCTTAAGATGGGGTGATTGCAATGTTTTCATAGATACAATGGTAACCACCAGAATCATATTGTAACTGCTATTTGCCAGCTGAATGTGTTCACTTAATGGCCTATAAGGGATGTTTAAACACACACAACAGGCAGTACTTGCATGTTTGGTTGGCTTCAGGTGACCAATATGTATGTAATTGTTTCTAAATCCATTTTCAAGATAATGGCATTCATAGTGAAGGTCAAGTTGCACCGTTGTGGTAGTGGCCATTCCAGCTTGGCCACGTGTTTGATTTAAGTATATGTGTTATTAAGCATCACCAATGCATAGTTGTGTGTTTACATTGTTTGTTTTCTTCTAATGCAGCCCAGCCTCATCCCTCAGCTAGTGTGGAATCCTCTGCCAGTTTTACAATGCCGTCTACTTCCGTGCTGCCTCGGACACATGATCTGATATCTACGGTAAGTGTTTTTTTATGAAGTTGCGTATGCATGTGCCTTGCCATGTTTCTTTTTGCTGAATTACATATGTATTCCCCACACTGAACCTTTTTTATTTACATGTCCCAACAGAGCCACACACTGATGGAGGAAATCCAGGAGCTGGAGGAGGATGGGACCTTCATTGGACTTTATGAAGATCTCCCCCTGGGCCAGAATCTGCAACTGTCCCAAAATGTTTCTCCGACAAATCCTCAGCAGCAGAGGGAAGCTGGCTGCATGCTGCCTGCACATCGTGGGCAGCATGCAGAGACTGACCCTCCAGTCCCCAGTTTAAGATCTGCTGTTGAGGATTTGCCCAGCATACCTGTGGCTGTTGGGGGTTCTAGAACAACATCATCTGCACGCCCCACAACCCAGGGAATTGGGAGGCATACTCAGCACCGTCGCCCAGTTTCCCAGGGGAGGGGTGTGCAGATGATGGAGTCAGCATGGCACCATGAGAGGCGGAAATTTCGGTGCCAAAATCAACAAAACCACGAGCGTATTAATGCCCAATTAGAGAACCTCAATAATAACTTAAGTGCCATGCTGACTGAATTTAGGACCCATAACAGCCACATGGCCAACTTGACAACCGAATTCAGGGCAAGCATGGCTGAATTGCAAACTAACCAAAGAAACATTTTGGAACAGTTGCAGCTTCTGAATGCCACACAGGCCCAGGTTAGGGCCCACCACCAAGGACCCCAACCTGGGTTCTATGGGCATCCCCCATATTAAGGTGTATTTGGCCTGAATCTGTTCTACATCTTTGCTCTACATCCCCACTGTAGTGACTTGTCTGGTGAGCCCTACCAATATAGCATTTTGGTATGGCTTTGCTTGTCTGCCTTGGATTTGCACCCATATAGCTCATTAGAGTCCTGAGGTAGGCCACTAGCCAATGCCAGAGGTCAACCCTCACTGAACCGGCCACTCAAGCTGTTGCACTGCAGCCTTGGCCCTAATTACATTGGTTGTGGCTCCTCCTGTTTGTAGGCATGATTGTGTGACATTCTGGACTGCCAAACTACTACCTTGGCCCCTGGCTGAGATTTTACTGGACTTGGATTGGGACTGGGTGTTCTTGTTTGGGTGGGCCACTGAGTAACAGGTGTAGATGTGGCATAGGTATGTCTGCTTACAACCTGTGCCTGTGGGAAATGTGCCCAAGCAGGAGAGGGTGTGTTTGTGTCCCTATTTTGAACATGAAACATCTGTGATTTATCCACTTGACAATGCTTGGCACATGTATGTTAGTATGTTCTTTTTAAGGTTAGCTTAGTCCTGGAGTGCCTAACTTTGTAAATCCAGCCTGTGTGCAATTGCTATGTGGCATGATTTGGCCTAAATTTGACCATCAACTCCCAATTTTTTGTTTAACAAATTTTCAAAAATAAAATAAAATACACGTGTTTCTGACTAAGTTGCTGTCTTTTGGTTTTTGCATAATAAATATGACTTAAATTAGCCCCATAAACAAACACCCAAAATTAACAAAAAAAGAGTCTCCAAACATTGTTGATGGTTTTTGTAATTAAGTCATTACTGTTTATTTATTAATAAAACCCAAAGCAAAAAACAAATGGAACAAAGCAATAACAACAAACAAGGTAAACACAAAACAAAAAAGAAGCAAGCAATTGAGCAAAATGTGTTGCTATTAGATTAGCACGGACGGCTTGGCCAGACGCACTGTGCTGCCCAACATAGGCGTCCTCTGGCTCATCGGCGGGTGGAGAGGGTGGCAAATCCACATACCGGGGGACCCGCTGCAAGATAGCAAAATTATGCAGCGCAGCACAGCCCATGGTGATATCTGAAGGGATCCCCCGGTATGGTCCAAACATTGAAATTGGGTCTTCAATAGGCCAAAGGCCCTCTCCACCACTGCCCTGGTTTTGCATAGTGCCCAATTAGAGAACCCCTGGCATCAGGAGAAAGGGCAGGAGTGGATATCCAGAATCCCCTGAAAGTATTTAAAAATACTAACATAAAATACACATTCTAAGCTACAATATTGTTTAACATGTCATCAAGGGCTAAAAACAGCCATAGGTTAAGACATGAGTCATCAACTATAGTCATTGCCATACAGTGAAAATGGATTGATGGAATGTGAGCAAACTTACCCAGGAGCCATCCACCAGATAATTCTCCAGACTCTAACTGAAAAAATAAGCCGGAGCTCTGCAATATATAAGCATCATGGGACGACCCTGGATGCCCTGCAAGAGCACTGAGGAATCGCATAGCTGCACCAAACACTGCTTGTATGTTGTGCGAGTGGCACATCTTGCGGTTCCTGCAACCAAATATAAAAAAAATTACACATAGCAAAGGTAACCAACTAAAACAATAACTCCTACAACAAATTAAGATTCAAGTTCAACAATCCAAATATAATTCACAAAGGACATAAGTCTCAAAAAATATAGCAATTATATGGATGTGTGGGAAAATAAATGTTTACATGCTAAGGATTAATTAAGATCAGCATTAAAATGCATCTATAAGGCATACATGAAATGTATTGATTCAGGTATGCATTGCTATACAATTTATGGCCTCGCCCATGCTCATACATGCAATGCCTTGGTGCTAAAGGCATGCAGACTCCTCCACATAGCCGCAAAACTTGTTCAACAATAGCAATCCGAGCCCTCAAAGGTCCCGTAAGTGGATCGGAAATGAAACGGATTTATAGGGTGGTGGTCCGTCGGAAATCAGCTGTCTGAATCAGACGTAAGCCCATCCCAACAACTTAAGTTATCTGAACGAATGAAAAATATCAGATTTTGTTTGGAATATGATCCGAACTAACGGAAATGATCCGATTTGCTTCCGTTCATCGAAAGCGCATATACACATTTTCCCGAACATTCATACGAATGAAAAATAAATGAAAAAAAGCTATTGTCTTGCCTTCATTGTGTCCCAATCCTGCTAATTCCAAGGAGCGGACTCTGCATTCTATTGGCCTGATGCAGAGCCTCCCCAGAACTGATCTTATTTTGTTCCGTTTTTCCTATGGCCCGTTTTCCTTCCGTTTGTCTCGGGGTTCAAATGTGATTCAGAGCCGCTGTCGGGAGAGCTCCGTTACTGATCCGTTTATGTGTCTTCATTCGGGAAGTGTTTTTTCCCCTCTTGGGTGCTTTCCATGTGGTCGTGGGTTCCGTTGCCGTTCACACGGACGATCCGTTTTTGGCTCCTTTTTAATGCGTTTCCAAACGTAGCTTCTTGCCATCTGTTTCCGTTTTCAGCCCGATTCCAATTGTTTTTCCATGTATACTTACATTTCCACGGATTTCCTGTGGACAATCTGTGTCCACGCAAGCGCACATCCCTAGTCCTCCCTCAAGCTTCCTTCATACATCAAACTGACACTTTTACCAACACCAAAACTTACCTTAAACTACTATCCTTCTTCTTCTTCTTCCTCCTCCCTGTGTTTAATGCTTACCTTCTTCTGTTCTCCTTCTTCTTCTTTATCTTCTTCCCTGTGTTTAATGCTTACCTTAATCTCTTCTCCTTCTTCTTTATCTTCTTCCTTGTGTTTAATGCTTACCTTAATCTCTTCTCCTTCTTCTTCCCCCTCCTCCTCCTCCCTTTGTTTAATGCATACCTTAATCTGTTCTCCTTCTTCTTTGTCTTCTTCTCCTTCTTCTTCCTATTCCTTGTCCCCTATACAGTACGTACCTTTTGGGACATGTAAGTGTATGGTTATGTTGTGAGAATGTACAGTGCCAGGGAAGAGAACACACCACACCATTTTTGTTTTGTGTTTTTGTTTATGAACCTTTGTTTTTTGGTAAAACTAATACATTTTTTGGGGGGGGTTTTAAAAACTCTAAAAAGTTGAAGTCGGCTCTTCAAGATTCTTTCCTTAATGTTTCTTGGACCCTGTTTTTTAAAGTTTTGGCCATGCTTTTAAACAGCATTTTGGATATATCTACAAAACTTACAAGGCTTGTGGCCAACATGGCGTCTAGGGCGCAGCCTCCTCCCTTCTTCCACCATCTGTTGCTGCTGTGAAGCTGTTGGGATCATAAACACAAGGATATTATTGTCTGTTTGTGGCTCCTGAATGTCAGATAAGGTTAGGCTTCTATGCATCAAATCACTCACCTTCCCCAGCCACCTCTTCTTCTTGTCCAGCTTCCTGGACTATCCCTTGTGATGGGCCTGCGACGTCAGATAACAACAAATAACAATAGTGCACATTAGTATATGTCTTTATTGCATGTATCAGAACATATGTAAGTTTTTAGTCTTACCGGGGTCAGGTTGTGGTTCAATCAGGCTCGACTCCCTGCCGTGCGATTTCCCCCCCCCCCCCCCCCCACATACTGAGGTCGACCGGCTCATCCAATTCACTGGCAGAGGAGGGGGTGGGCGTTGGCACTGGCGGTGTACCACCTATACCTTTACCACTTTCTCCCAACACTGGGCTGCGGGCTCTTCTCCGGGTGGGTGGGCAACGCCTATTCCATTCATGCACTGCAATATAAACACAATCATAAAAACAGGCCCAGGCAAGGGCAGTGTGATTAGTGCATGTCAAGTAGCAAGACTTACCTGGAAAGTGTTTAGCAAAGTACCGCCTCACCCGGGGCCTATGTTTCCTCTTCAAATCAGACCAGTGTTGGGCGATCTGTGTGAAGGTATAGGTGGTTCCCGAAATCCGGGCAATCGCGTCCACCACCGCCAGTGCCAACGCCCTTTTGTCAAAATGGCACGGCAGGATATCGTAGCGGTTCCTCAGCATCATCTGTTTGCCCAAAACACAATGGTACAGCATTAGTCACACAAATACATGTCAAAGTCTCATGCCCTATCTAAAGGCAGTTTATGGCCCTCATTCCTACTCACATGGGCCTACTTATTCAATCTGCCTCTAGGCTAGTGTGCTGCTGCGCACATGTTTAAAACTAAGCTGGTCTAGTAGTTTACTAGTAGTCAAGTCAGTTGTTCTGCACTAATCTTGCCCTGCCATAGCTATTTTCTATTTGGCGGCTTGTGCGCGCACATAAACGCACGCTCGCCTACTCACATCCATGATTAGGTTGTCCTGCTCCTCACTATATAGCGCTGGCGACATCTTGTTTGAGCTTCCGGGGTATGGCTATAACGTTCCCCCGCGGTGACGTGAGTGCGCGCGCACGCAGGCACACATGATGCAGGACACGCCCACACGGGACAAATATTTAAAGGACAATGCACTCAGCTCTGTGTTGGTTACCATATCACTATGGCCAGACCAAAAGGGAGCCGCAAAACCCCCAAAAGCCCAGAGGCACATACTAGCCGCACAGATACACATCACAAACACACACACAAGAGCAGACACAAGAGCCGGGAGGGACATGGCCATAGTGAAAGGGTGGATAAGCCAGCCACACAGGCTTCAAGGAAAAAACGCAGGAGCAAGGAGCCCTTGACACAGTCTCCCACACCTGCTAAATCATCCAGGCCTCCCAAGGCAAAAAAATCGAGGACAACCCTGCAGCCTCCACCTCCTCCACCCACAAAGCATGTGGAAAAATCTAGGCACACCACCAAGGGTAAGCGTAGGACCAAAACAACTAGCCCACCCAGGCCAACCACCCCTCCTTCTGGCCACTCTGTCTCCTCAAGTACCACAACCACAGAGTCAACAGAGAGCTCCACAGGTGACAGCTCGACAGGCACCCAGCCATTATCACCTAGCACCCCCCACACTCCATCACAGTCACCCATCAGCCCAAGCAACCTAAACTACTGCCCAGACAGCCAGCCATCAATGTCGCATGTTGCTGGGGACACCACACACCCATGTGGACGTCAGCTGCGCCGTGGATCACTTACAGCCCGTTTCTCTGATGTCCAAAGCATGGCTGTAGCCACTGGTGTTTGTGAGCACTATGATGCCCTATTTGGGCATTATTCCAAATCCACAACCAAGCAGGCCAAGCAGGAGCTTTGGGATAAGATTTGCTGCCAAGTGAATAGTGTTGGTTCAGTGAGGAGGGATGTTGAGCAAATTAAGCGAAAATTTGGGGACCTAAAATATTATGGAAAAAAAAATGGACATGCGCCGCCAGCAGAGGTAAATGACATTTAGAGTGGAAATGCATGTATAGGCTGCTTTCTAACTAGATGTAACACTTATTATGTGTGCTTTAATCTTCACCAGCGTGCAGACAGGGGGTGGTCTCCCAACGAAAATCAGCCTAACACCAGCGGAAGAACATGTGTTTAACTATATTGACCCAGCAACACTTCATGGCCTGCAAGGGGGCCTAGACACAGACATGAATGTGAGGTCCGGAGGTGAGTATATGTTTACCTTGATACTTTTAAATCGGGACGCAAACAGTTGGATACACCTTACTACACACTGGTCTTGGAAAAAACACTAAAAGTTCATTCTCTTGTCCAAGAACGTACTCAAGACACAACACTAGGCCAAGCTACCCCTGCATTGTCCCGGAGGAGCACGCAACAAGAGCCTTGTGTCCACACAAACCAACCTGAGTGTATGGATGAGGTATGTCAATGCTCCACTGTGTCGAATTATTAATTAGAACTTCCATACATTGAATGAAAAAAAGGTGTCTCACTACCTGCTACCTTTCTTTGCAGACCCTAACCAGTCCACCCATTATCGAAATAATTCGTGATTTGGAGGAGGAGGACCCAATTCTGCTGCAGCCAAGCCAACCTGAACCAGTGGGACTACATCATACCCAACAGGCCCAGCTAGTGCAGCCCCTGGTCTCCAATAACCAAACATCTGTGGAAGAAACCTCTTCTGCCGTGGACATTGTCCACACAGCAGCCTCTGCGCTAACCCAGCCACCAGCAGCCACTCAATCTGTAGCAGACCCACCCACCCGTGGCCGAGGCGCAGCACATCCACGTCGCCATATCAGCCAGAGGAGACAGCTACAGATAATGGAGGAAGCATGGCACCAGGAGAATCGGGAATTTTATGCTAACACACAGAGATTTAATGAGACAGTGTGTACCCAAATTACCTCTATGTCCACAACCCCACTTTAATTTGAAGACAAATCCAACAAAATGTTTTGTCCAAAATTTTTTGTTTATGACACAAAATAAAATGAAACAAAAAACAAACAAGGAATGTAATTTAAGCAAATACATTTTCAACAAGTTGTGAACGGATCGCCTGTGCTGTGCCACTTTGTGATCCTGAGTAGGGAGGTGTAACTTCGTCAGAAATCATTAAACCCTCCTCAGGCAGCTCACTGTATCTTTGCACACAGCGTTTTATGGCGAGGTTGTGCAGGACCCCACAAGCAATAATAATCTTGATGACCTTGGCAGGCTCATACTGCAGAGCACCCCCAGTCTGGTCAAGACATCGGAAGCGCATCTTCAGTAATCCAAAGGCACGTTCAACCACTGAGCGAGTCCTCCTATGCGCTGTGTTATAACGCTCCTGGGCCTGCGAGGTTGGGTGGAGGATGGGGGTAAGTAACCACGGGAGCAAAGGATATCCCGAATCACCTGGCAAAAAGAAAAAAAATTTTAGCAAACACCCGAATCCAAAATAAACATGACAAATGTGCCTCTTTGCAACATATGTAGTGGCAGGCCCCATACATAGTCGCAACAAAACTATAATGTTTTTGCCTAAAAAAAACATAAAAAACATGATAATTACAAATAGGGCATGTTATGTGACTTACAAATGCCCACAACAGGGAACAACAAACAGAGGCCTAAGGGGAAGAGCATCAATAAGCATTATTGAAGAGGGACAATAGGTGAGCTGTGCAGTGTCCGAGTAAAGCACAGTTGGGATGAGGCAACATGCACATCCACCCAGTACACTCCTGTACAATGACTCTGGTATGCAACATAGCTAAGAGGGCCAGGACAGGAAGGAATAGTGGAGATTAAGTAAAAAAAGCATAGCTAAAAATACTGCTAAGTAATTGATGTTAAACTTGCACTGAATCATTGTAGTCTAGAACAGATTAGTGGGGTACAGGCACAGACCAATCACAAAAATCATGCTGGACAACAACCACAAATTTCAAACACATACCCAGTAGCCATCCGCCAGACAGATCTCCTGATTGAAAACGATGAAAGAGGCTGGAGTTCCTCAAAATGTGGGAATCATGGGTGGAACCAGGGAAGGCTGCAAATTAACTTAAAAATTGCAGATCTGGGCTGGACACTGCCTGCACATTAATAGAATGGCCCATGTTCCTGTTCCTGCCAAAGCAAAAGATTACATGAATTAGTGGGAACCAAAGTGTAAACATACTTAAATATATTCTTTCACATAACCAACATTTAAAAAGAATGGATGTTTGGGATACACAGGGTGTATGTCTGCTTTTATCCTTAAAAAAATAAATAAATAAATAAATTCCCCCCAAAAAAACCAATGCCAACATTGCAGACACATGCTGACCTAAACCACATACTTGAACAGATATTCCTGGTCAGCAGGCGGGATTAAAGAGACGTGTGTACAATCAATGGCACCCATGACGTTGGGCATGTCGGCTATGTTATAAAAGCCCAGCTTAACCGCATTCCAGGCTTCCGCTGTGTCAGGGAAAAAAATAAATTTGGGTGCCAGGGTAGCCATGCCATCCAAAAACTTGGTAAGGCTGCGGCTCAGCGTAGACTGGGACATCCCCACGGAGAAGGCACCCAGTCTCTGGAACGAGCCGTTTGCCAAAAACTGCAGGCAGCCAACCAAATTGGTCATACCTGCAATTGCATGCCCCTTCCTTGTGGTGCGGGCTAACCATGGCCGCAGCTGGCTATAGAAGTCCTGGAGAGAAACACGATTAAGGCGGGTGAGCTTGAATAGCTCAAGGTCATGCATGCCATCGATGTCCAAACGTGTTAAGTGCAGCCTGGTTTCTGCCATGCTCAAAAGAACCAGGTCGCGTAGCTGACGCCTTTGATGCTCGCGCACAGAACAATGCATGACACAGAACACAAATACGGCTGCTAATAGTGGCCGTAAGTTGCCCGACAACACCCTCGTTTTATTGGGCTGATTTCAATCGGAAATCAAGGCTCTGCATCAGTTAAAAAAACGTACCAATGAACGACAAGTCCGCTTTCACGGAGTACAGCCTCTTGCGAGCCGTCAATCGTAATGGCGCATGCCGAAACACCTGAGCGCATAAACGCACACAAAAAGCAACGTAGCACCCTTTCCTGACCCGATCACAGCCCAAAACCAACGGGAAAACGTATGGGATAGCTGAACGCGGAGGCTCTGCATCAGGCCAATAGTATGTATCAGCGATGGGAAGGGGATATGGCTAAGCTGCGCCTGTTGAGGGTGACCAGTGCCCTCTGTGTAGGAAAAATGTGGGTTGGGCTAATTCTGTTCTGCTTTGGAGGTATGGGCCTGAAAAGCAAAACCTAAATTAGGATCTTGTGCGCTTGGGGGTGAATATATATATATATATATATATATATATATATATATATATATATCTTGAGAAGGAGTAAGTAGTCCTTTATTTAGGTGGAAAAGTATTTTTTGTTATAGGGTTTGTGATGTTCGAGGAAGGCAGAGTTATGCCTTAAAACCAACACAAGGACAATAAAGGGTAATTGTCTTTGTTTAGTTAATCCTCCTGTTAGTGTCTTGCTTGTAGGTTTTTAAAGTTTTAAAATCTAAAAGCAAAGAGATTGTAGAGTAAATGATTTTACCCTTACTTGTCCAAAAAAAAAAAAGTTTTTATGTTGTTCCAGTTTGGGGCTGCTGTTGCAAGGTCAGTGGAGAGTGGTTAGCGGGCAGTATACTTTTCTTTGTTATGTTCTTGTAAGGGTAACCATATAGAGATTATAGAATATTTGTATATGAATATGACAGTTTGCAAAACAAGGTATAGATGTGCCAGTATACTACAATGGTATAGGTATGTAGATCTATAAACGTATGTCATTATTATTATAATTATTTAATAAGATACATAATATAACAGGAAGTGTGATACAGCTCACCACCACGGCCCGGGATGGGCTGTGTGTAGGTAGATGTTGCCGTGCAGTATCCAAAATGAAGAGGGCGTTGAGTGTGTGAAGCTGCTCCCACCTCAGTTTGGTAATGTGGCCCTACTTTATCTATCTTCTTGCAACTTCCCATCCTTACTGAGCCTCTATTTAACTACCTTAACATGCCAGTTATATTTACCACTACTACTTGCATGTCATGGACCACATCAGTTGGCTCAGAGGGCGAAACGTTAAGCATATGTGGTTTATGCTGTCATTCTACTGCATTTTCGGAATTTGCTGAATTTTCACCAGCTCGCAGGACAATATTATCTATACAATGTTGTCTTACTAAAAAATAGACAGTACCTGATTCTGAGACAACTGAGGTCTAAATAAACAAGTTTGTAGAGCCTTATCTAAAAAAAGTATGCATACATAGTAGCTATGCATTAGAAGCTCTATGTATGCACCCTTGTTTTGGAATTGCCCAATCTTGTCTGTAGCTGTTACCGGCAGTAGAATAGTCATATGTCAAATGACATTTCAAGTGCTGTTAGGAAAGAACTTGTCAGTCTTAAAATACTGGCAAAGTAAAAGGAGAATGTTTTGTTTTGCAATGCTACCCTGAGGATTTAAAATAAAACGATTCAATCCAACAACCGACTATTGTATATATAAAGCTCCGGGCAGAGGCTTAGTGAAAACTAGTAATGTAATGCATAAGCAAGTCAAAGTATGTGAACTCCCCTTGCAATACTGTAAATAGTTTAGGTACCGACTTTTAACAGGAGCATAACATTAAACACACAGCAGTTCAATCAACTCTAAACATTTGCATGAGAAAATATGCTACTGACAAAAACCTTCACCATGGCATTGAGATGGGATATTACCCTTCAAACAATTGCATTAGTTGTCCTGGCTTACTCAGCTATTCTTTTTCTATGTTTGAGGTACAGCATGTATGTGAAGGTTTT
The DNA here is from genome assembly GCA_027917425.1 of Gastrophryne carolinensis. Classification (NCBI taxonomy): domain Eukaryota; kingdom Metazoa; phylum Chordata; class Amphibia; order Anura; family Microhylidae; genus Gastrophryne; species Gastrophryne carolinensis. Next base: position 88,876,726 of record CM051244.1, on the reverse strand, counting down.
CATTCATCCAGATTAGCAACATTTTTGGGAGAATGGTAGCTCTCCTACTCCATCACCTGTTGATGTTGCCTCTGTTCCAGTGGTCCAGGATTGTCGGTGTCTATTGGAACTAAAACATTCTGGATCAGGGAGAGCACCCTGGGGGCTGGGCCTCGCCCCCGACCTGGTGGAGCACAGCACTGTCAAAATTACCTTTTGCAGCTGAGTGCAGCATGGCCACTGCAATTGCAGCTAATTGCCTAATAAGCATCTCCTAATGCAACCAGGCTGTGAATAAATGAGTGCAGAACTCACATGAAAGTAGCAACGTGGAAGAGGAGGGGGGAGAAGGAGCCACACATTCATAGACCTCAGGACACACCTCAGAATGGGGAGGAGCTTACTGACATGGTTCAGGAAGTGCATGCCTGGCCACAAAGAGTTCATCAGCAGCCAGACCTGGATTACCCAGAACGTTGTGCACAATACCCATTAATGTTCTAGCTTTCCTTTGACAGTCCACCCCAACATTTCTGGGTGCTCCACTGTCTTGGTCAGTCTGCACCTGCAGGTGTCAGTCTGAAGTACACATGCTTGTCACCTGCAAGTGACTATGCTGTCATCTACAGGTGTTCAACTGCTGTTACCAGCCACTGCATGGAGTTATAGTGGTTTAATCTACACCTGGGTCCAACTTTCTGTGACATCTGTGGCACTTGAGTGACCTTGCCAGAGCGGGAGCCTGTAGAAAATCAACATAACCACAACATTTTCTTCAGATACTCTAAGGAGGATAGGATCTGTGGAGGTGTGAAGGCTACAGTTATTCCCATGTCTCACGCAGTAATCTGCAGAAATATTGACGCACTTCTATGGGACCATGTAAGGACTATCCTCTCAAAATTAAGGCTACAAATTTGCAAGAGAGGCAAAATGGCAGGAGTATGAAAAGCAAAAAAGTTTCTTATCTGGCTTTACTAGGTAAAGAATGGAACCAGTTTGGTCTAGGGAATACTGTCACCCCAGTCTATTTCACCATCAGATTTTATGTAGGAGATCAGCCCGAGTTTTCCTCTTTAATGTCCCTGCTGCTAATTTCCCATCATTTTTAGATTTGGATTTTTATCAAGCAATGTCATAAATTGTAGTATTCTTGATAGATTTTTTGTTTTTAGAATTAATCAAATCTTATTATACACTGCTCTGCACATGAGCATGAGTTAAGGTGCTCATAAGGTAAAGGGGCAGCTTGGCTGAAATGGATTGACCTGTGGGGAGGAGACAAAATGAGTAGGTTGTTTCCTCCTTTGTTTCCCAGTGGTGATCTATAATACTCAATAATTATTTATCAATTTATCAATAGGTCTGAAGTTGGTACACTGCTTTTGGAATACAGGTTAAAGTGGCTTCATTAAGAGTTTAGTATGGTGGATTATTTGAGTCTATATACAGTAATTACATAGGTTTACTAGATATTGCCGATGCTCCTCCTTAAACTTCTGGTAAAAGTAATTGGGAATCCATCTGGGCCTGAGCTCCTACCCCCTTTCAACTTTCCTATGGCTAAGCCTAATTCTTCCTCTGAGAAGGTCTGAGGTTTCTCTAGTTCCATTTGTTATTATTGATATTTTGGACATTTTTCTATAAGATTCCCGGGCCAATCGATTCCCTCCCCTTGGGGCATCCAAAATCGTGATGCCCCGCCGTGGGAAACCCCCCAGGTCGCCCCATATACTTATCTTGTTTCCAGGTACAATGCCGCATGAGGGAGCCACGGCCGCATCCCTGATATCCCTCTAGCAGGGTGTTTGTCCACGCCAGGCATTTGTGAATGGTCGGTGCAGGCACGCTCCCTGTTAGAAGGTAGCGGGGGATGCGGCTGTCAGCACGCTCAGAGCCGCTGGCCTTAGATGACGCCTTAGACGATGTGACGTCAGCGGCTCCAAGCGCACTGATTGGACGAGGAGACGTACATGCGTCCTAGGACCAGGAAGTGGTGAGTTTGTTCAGGCGATCTGGGGTGTTTCACACAGCGAGGCACCTTTGATCGGGGTGCCCAGGGGAATGGACCAAAACCCAGGATAGTCAAAATCATGGGTTTTGGTCCAATTTAACTATTTGTGGGTTTGTATGTTGCTTAATCAGTTTGTCCAGTCTGTCTTGTATTTTGGCCATTTCTTTAAATATTACCTCAGCTGTTCTTCTTTTATGTGTGGATTCAAGAAGACTAAGTCAATTAGTGTATTTATTTCCTATTTTTTGTTCTTTGATTCCTGATACAAGATTTGAATGTACAATTCCCTAGGTAGCATTTATAGATATCCCATAAGATTGCTGGGGAGGCTACTGATGTTTCATTTATTTAAAAAAAAATATTTGGTTGCTCCTCTGAGTTCTCCAATATCTAGGTTGCTGCACTCTCTCTTAAACCGGACCAACACCCGTTATTACATTAATGGGTGTTGCTCCGGCTCTTTACCGCTAGAAAGAAGCTTGAGGGGGCATCTAGAACGCTGGAGCCCCCTCGCACCTAAATGCACAGGACATGTAAAACCTTTTTAATGAGCCAGCTCCAGGAAAGGAGTCCCACGATCGGCACAGAGAAAGCGAATACAGCCGGCGGCGGCCAATCGCGGAACTCCTTTCCTGGCTCCTGTTTTATGTGTCCTGTGCATTTAGGTGCAAGGGGGCTCCAGTGTTCTGGATTCCCCCCTCGAGCTTGTTTCTAGCGGCAAAGAGCCGGACCAACACCCGTGAATGTGAAACCGGGTGTTGGTCCGGTTTAAGTGTCCATTCTGTTTTTTCCCTAGCTGTAATCTGCCAGTTCATTGCTAAGGTAACTGGATCATAATCTAATATAGTTCTTTGTCCAATCTGGCATTGCATTATATTACTTAGAGGCCGATTCATTAATAGCGCCAGGTAGCGACAGATGAGTGACTGAAGTATGGCGCTATGAGCGCCGCTAGCGTACGCCACGGGCGGTAGCGATTCGCTATAGCAGGCCTCCTCAGTCGCTACCTGGCGTTGTTGGGAACAACGCCTACATTGCTGAATATGATGTTGGAGCTCAGCTTTGTAGGCGCTGTCAGTTTGACCACGCTATTCAACACAGCGCCTGCGCTTTGCTTTGCTGTGGGCTTGAAATCAAGTACCTTCAGAATTAAACACATTGCAACATGTTTCTTTTGTTTTTTTTTATTTTGTTTGGAAAAGTAAATAAATTTAACTTAAATGTTCAAGCAAATCAAAACGCCTGTCATGGTGCATCTCGGGGTGCCTGAAAAAGATTAAAAAGTGCAGTTAAAAAATATTGCATTAATTGGAAACCAACATTTGGGTCCAACTTGCACACCAACCCTAATTGTTATGTTGTTCAGCTTCCACCCCCCCTTATAGTGCTTTTGGTCATCTTACACCCCCCTTATAGTGGTTTGGGTCATCTTACACCTCCCTTATAGTGGTTTTGGTCATCTTACACCCCCCTTATAGTGGTTTGGGTCATCTTACACCTCCCTTATAGTGGTTTGGGTCATCTTACACACCCCCTTAGAGTGGTTTTTGTCATCTTACACCCCCTTATAGTGGTTTTGGTCATCTTGCACCCCCCTTATAGTGGCTTTGGTCATCTTACACCCCCCTTATAGTGGTTTTGGTCATCTTACACCTCCCTTATAGTGGTTTGGGTCATCTTACACACCCCCTTAGAGTGTTTTTTGTCATCTTACACCCCCCTTATAGTGGTTTTGGTCATCTTACACCCCCCTTATAGTGGTTTTGGTCATCTTACACCCCCCTTATAGTGGTTTGGGTCATCTTACACCTCCCTTATAGTGGTTTTGGTCATCTTACACCCCCCTTATAGTGGTTTTGGTCATCTTACACCCCCCTTATAGTGGTTTTGGTCATCTTACACCCCCCTTATAGTGGTTTTGGTCATCTTACACCCCCCTTAGAGTGGTTTGGGTCATCTTACACCCCCCTTATAGTGGTTTTGGTCATCTTACACCCCCCTTATAGTGGTTTGGGTCATCTTACACCCCCCTTATAGTGGTTTTGGTCATCTTACACCCCCCTTATAGTGGTTTGGGTCATCTTACACCCCCCTTAGACTGGTTTGGGTCATCTTACACCTCCCTTATAGTGGTTTGGGTCATCTTACACACCCCCTTAGAGTGGTTTTTGTCATCTTACACCCCCCTTATAGTGGTTTGGGTCATCTTACACCCCCCTTATAGTGGTTTTGGTCATCTTACACCCCCCTTATAGTGGTTTGGGTCATCTTACACACCCCTTATAGTGGTTTGGGTCATCTTACACACCCCCTTAGAGTGGTTTTTGCCAAATTATGATGGGAGGTCAAATAAATTTTCCCGGTAGTGCAGTACTTGGATTAGAGTGAAGGGTAGTTAGCTTACGGCAAAAAAGGAAGTGATCATCCTTTCCCTTAGCTCATCGCCAGTCTGGGTGTCCTCACTTCTTTCTGCGGGCAAGTTGGGGATTTCGGGCACCAGTGCTGTCTCTTCAGGGGATTGAATTCTGTGGCATATGCATATATTGTGGAGCACACAGCAGGCGAGGATGATCTTGGAGACCTTCTGTGGACTGTACAGCATCTCTCCTCCTGGGCGTGCCAAACATAGAAAGCGTGCTTTCAGCAGGCCGATGGTTCTTTCCACAATGCTTCTGGTCTTGCGGTGTGCTGCATTGTAGCGTTCATGGGCAGAGGTCTGTGGGCTCCTGACCGGAGTCAGCACCCACATTCTCTGCCCATATCCCTTATCCGCTGTTGAAAAAACACAAGGAGAGAGACAGCAATTAGTACTAGTACATGTTTTTGTTTTCATTTTTACTAATTTGGCTTACTAGGCCACATATTTTAGGCAAAATACTTTGACATGGTTAATTATTTACCCAGTAGCCAGCCAGCTGGCATTTCGTTGTTCTCAAACTTCTGGCACAGGACTGTCCGCTGCAAGACGTAAGAATCGTGGCATGAGCCGGGGAACCCCGATCTCACCGCCCGCAGATTCATTTCATGGTCACAGACCACCATGATGTTTAAGGAATGAAATTGTTTTCTGTTTCGGTAATACAGCTCCTGTGCACGGGGAGGGCGGAAAGGGATATGTGTACCATCAACGCACCCTAGCACATTCGGGATCCCTCCCATTAGATAGAAAGCATGTTTTATTTTGGCAACCTCCTCCTCATCCTCAGGAAACTTGATGTAAATTGGGATCAAATCACAAATCGCCAGAACTACCTGGATTAATATGCGGCTCATAGTAGCCTGGCTGATCCCGCTGAGGAGGGCAGAGGTTGCCTGGAAGGTCCCTCGTGCCAAAATATTCAGAGTGGCACACAGGCGTACTATGCCTGGAATGGATTGAGTGCGTTTGGTGGATGGCTCGATTTTGTGCTTAATCTGATCATATAGGGACTGTAGTGCAGCACGATTCAGACGGAAGCGGCTCCTGATCTGCTCGTCACTTAAGTCCCATACTGAAAGGCGGATTCCAAAGGAGCGGGGTGCCCTAAGCCTCACAACACCCCACTCCCTGTCCTCCTGCTCTTACAGCATACGCATACATCCATCCACCCAGACACCATACATCACCCTCTTATCCATCACACACACACTCAACAGATATACAAAATCAAACAAACAAGAACAAAAACCACAAACACACCACACACACAAACAATCACACTCCTCACACACTCACTACAATGCAGCTCACCACAAAACCAGAAGTATAGTGGTCCAAACCACCAGCCTTCTGAAAAGCAGCTTTCTAAGTTAGGCACAACCAAGAGGGGAGTTGCTGCACAGCCCACAAAAGGCCCCAAAATCAAGCCTCACTTGCTGTATGCTCCACAATATTTGCATATGCCAACAAAATCAATCTCCTAAAGAAACAGCACTGATGTCAGAAATCACCCAACAAGCCACAGAGAGTGAGGACCAAACCCAGACACTCAAATGAGCTAAGGGAAACAAGCACCACACCACAGCCTTTGCCACAGTGTAACAATACCAGAAGCTTTCAAAATCCTTCCATTTATACTTCACTTTGAAAAAGGACAGGTCCGCTTTGCCACCTTTTGCGTTGCTCTGCTATTTCCGGGCGCCAATTAGCTGACCCAGGTGTGCGTGAAATGGAGTGCGCACGCGCACGCTAGTAGCGCTACTAGCGTACGTGAGCTGAAACTTGCGTGCATTAACGGACATGGCAGAAAATTCAGTGGTGGGCCAATGAAAGGTAAGCTGCTGTTTATTTAAATAGCCGTTAGGATAGCCACATGTCACAAGTGTTTAATATACATGAGTACATTGTTGTATTTGGTTGTGTGTTGTTTGGTTAATGAGGTCTGTAATTAGTTAATTGGCTAACACACATGCTTCAGTCAGTGCAGTGGAGGTGTGGCTACAAGCACCTGGCCAGTATGTGTGAATCTAGTGGACTGGTTTGTGATTGGCTGTTAGAGCACATAAAACCTGGCCAACCCAAAGAGAGTGCGATGCCATTCTGTAGTCTGCATGCGTGCTTGTTGGTTGTGTATTGGTGTGTGTGTGCAGCTACAGGATGGAGCCAAATTCAGGACATCTGCCGGCCACAGCAGGCCCAAGTAGGAGTGTGGTGGGTGCTCTGCGCAGACCTCCCTTACGGAAAAGGGCCCAGCCTGAAGGTGGTGCAGCACCCCAGGCTAAGCGCCCAGGTGCCAAGAGGGAGCCTGAATTTATTTTTGGCGGAGAATAATCATCTTGTGCGCCTTACCCTTGCTAAATGGGAGCTGATATTTGGCTCCCAAAGCAAGTCAATAGGCAAACAAGAAAGAAGCAAACTGTGGGATGCCATTGGTGTTGAGCTTAGTAGCACTGCTCAACACCCACGTAGTGGCCCATCCTGCAGGAAACGCTTCTACACTTTGAGAGGGGCCCTTATCAAAAAGATGAATCACGATCTTGATGTGGACAGTGGGACCATCCAGGCTCCAAAGAGTACCTACAGGCCGTATGAGGAGATGCTGAAGGCCAAAATTCCACTTGCTCGGCTGCAGGGTGTGGATCCTGGGGATGACACCACAGTTTGGACTGAAGGTACATATTTTCTGCATTTTTTTTCAAGCTAATGTTAATGTATGTGATTTGCATTTTCTCTTTCTGGCCAACTAACAGTAGGACCTGTGAAGTAGTACATTATACCTCATAAATGTTTTACTTTCCTGTCTGTTGCTTTCTGCATAGGTGCACATGGTGCTGTCCAGGATTTGGCTCAGGACACACAAACTCCTGCCCTTCAACCAACCTCAAGCCTAACCCAGTCTGCCATTGAAGGTATTTACCACTAATTTAGGTGCTGGTTGTTTGGGGACCAAATGGGTGTGGGTGCACCTCAAACAATAGAGTGGGGCACTGTTGAGGATTAATAATATGGACCTGTGGCCTAATTTCACGGCCACTTTAACCCTCACAGCAACTAACTAACAAGGCCCTAACATGTGTAGCTATGTTGGAAGGCAGAGATGTGTGGCCATATATCTGCATATACATGTGGAAGCCACACTGGCCTTGATTAGTGAATATTAGTGAATGAGCTGCTCACACACACCTTAATGCATGTTTTATTTTTTGCCGCACATTACCAATGGCTCAATGTTTGCTTTGTTTTTGCCTAGCTGCCCCGCCATTGGCCCCAGCATCTCCTCAGGAGCCACGCTACTCTTTGGATGTCGGTAAGTGCATGTGTCAACCTTGCTTTATCCGCTTTACCACAAGTGCATGTCTATCATTCCTCTTTTTGATTTGTAGGCCAAGTGACTGGTTCATCTTTGGAACCCACTTCCGATGTTGCAGGTCAACAGGACCCTGTTGGTGTGTATAGCAATAAATAATGTATCCTTTATGCTGTTTATGTTACACTGGTTCTATTTGGTTAGTCTAATAATCTACATGTTTGCTCTGTCAACTTGAAGATGCCTATTTTGAGTGCTTATTCCATCCCCAGGGTCAGTCTAATAGTTTTTGGAGTGATTGCAATGCATTTTTTAAAAAATATTTTTAGACAAACATTCACCCAAGTAGTTGGAGGAATATTTTGAGACATTAATTGTGTTTTGTAGTTGGCCAGAATATCGGAAGTGGCTGTCCGGAAAGGGCCCTTCACGTTCAGGCTGCCAGAGATGAGGGTAAGTTGTTTTGGCTTGATGATCTAGTATGTATTTTGGCTCTACTTTTGTGGCACTTTCTTCAGGCAACTTGTGTTTCCACATGTATTTTCCAGGGCAAAGCTCGAGTGAGGGCCCCACTCCAGACATCTGGGAGATTGCGGGTATGTGTAATTTTAGCAATGTGTCTGATCTTATTTTGCCCAATTATTGCCTCATATTCCTCTAACATACATGTTAGCAATCTGAGTTTAACAGATACCTTTTGGCTAGTGTGTAATCTGGCACTTTGTGGAGGTATGGCCTCGATAGGCTATCCATGTTACATTTGAGTTTTGTCCACTGACCTACTAACCTGACTTTCCTGTTTAGCATATGCCAACTTGCCGGATATCTCGGATGTGGATTTGCCCCTCTCTGGCAGCGATACCCCGCTCCTACCTGTGCCGGACGACACGGAGGTAACATGGCTGATTTAGAGGACCAATAACCACATTGCCATGTTCGTGGGTAGGCGATGAACCAACATGTCACATTTCCTTTCTTGGTCGTTTTTGCAGGAGGCGGGACCAGAACCCCAAGCTGGGACCTCTTCCCAAGTGCCATGCAGCCAAGCTTCAGAGGCTCAAACAAGGGTAAGTTGTATTGTTACAGTTTTGGCAAATGATTTGGAGGGGCATAGCTGCATTGGTTCTGTTTGACTAAAATGTTGTTTTCTATTTTGTTAGCCTCAAACCACAGCAAGAGGAGGTGTGGCACCAACCAGTCAGGATTTTTATGAGCTAGGGGTCCGGATGCTGGAGGACTACAGTCGCCAACAGCCGCGTGATGGAACTAATGAGCGCATTGCGGCGTTGGAACATCAGGTGCTGATGTGTCAGCAACAAAATGAGGCCCAGCAGCGCCAGATCGACCAGTTGCTCCAAAACCAACAACAGAACCAGGAACTTGGTCGCCTCGGCAATCTAATGGAGCAATCTCTCCAGCGACAGGACCAAACTTTGTTGTTGATACAACAGCTCATACAACAGCAGTCTATTTTTTTTACTGCACTGTTGTCCCCCAACACCGCCCCTAACAATGACTCCCAACCTCCCCGGCCACCCAGCCAAGAATATTAATTTGTTTGTGGTTATATTTTTTTTCTGTAAATATATTTGATTAACCCACCTCTAAATTGTGTTTTTCCTAAGACATAGCTAAGAACACAGTCAGGGATGAGTATCTTGATCTACATATGTAAATGTAGTCCCAAATTTATGCCACACATTTGTGACCATAGCTTACTATGGCTTACACATTAAATGGCTCCAAAGGTATGGCAAAATTTACACACAAATGGGTTTGTAGACACTTAAACTATGCTTGACAAGGCACAACACTGTAATTATCAAAATATAAAATTATTTATTATATAGGTGGGCAACAGGCCCAACATTGGCCCACAAAGGGGCTCCAACAAGGGGCCAGTCATCCCCCCACCCTAACGACGCCGCCGCCTCTTCTTGGCCAGCAGCATAAGTTTCAGACGCCGGATCGACCGCCACAGTCTGCGATGCTGGTTTTCACAAGCTGTAGAGATTTAAAAAAAAAACAGATTTAATAAATGGAATGTGACCTCAACAGACACAGATGTAGCAATGTAATGTCAGTGGGTCCAATTAGCTGACACTCACATTAACATTGTTGCCCACTGTGCCCTTAGTTGTTAACATTATATGAGTACTAGTGGCTGGCTTAAATGTGGCCACCACATCCCAAGCATACATTTACTCTAAACTCTTGGGAATCAAAGAAGGTATAAGTCCCAGTGTGGACATTTATGTGTTTAGTCACAGCCAAACATCAGGGCCTAAGTCCTAACGAGTAAACTAGTTTGTTCCAGAATCTTAGAGGTCACGACCTAAGCAGGGCCATTTGGTTGTGTCTAAACCACAAATTCCCCTCGATTCAAAGAGCAAAAGTTAATTGATTTCGTATCGAGAATCGTAAGTTTGGGTGGGTGTTAGTCATTTTTTCCTGTTTTTTTGGCCATTTACGACTCGCACGAGCCTACGTTCGAATGTGTATATGCTCTTACGATCATCGCAAGTTCGTTCCTAAATTTTAGGATCAAAACGTAAAACTTAGGATCAAATCCTAAAACTTAGGATGAAAACGTAAAACTTAGGATAATTGGATGTGTTTAGGTGTGATTCAGAGAACAGTTTTAAAACCTCTAAATACGTTTTAAAAGAAAGCCACTGCCGACACCTTTTAGCAGTCGGATTGCTGTTCTTGAACAGGTTTTTTGGCTATGTGGAGGAGTCTGCGCGTCTTGAGCTCCAATGAACTGCATAAATTGTATGGCAATGCATACCTGATTCATGTATGCCTTATAAAAGCATTTTAATGTGGACCTTAATTAGTCCTTTGCATGTAAACCTTTATTTTGCAATCTATTTGCGTTAATTAAAGAAACTTATGTCCTTTGGTATTTATTTTTAAATTGAGGTACTAGAATAATATTTTTAGATTGCATTTATTGGTGTAGTTGTTTACCTTTGCTTTGTTTAATTATTTAAGCACATCTTTGGTCAGATGCATCACACATACTGAGGAGAGGAGAGCGGGATAAAGTGCAGGATGTGGGTTACTGCTGTATTTTGCACAGACACAGCAGAGCTGGGGGCACGGAAAGGTCAGAAATCAAAGAATCCAGAGCAACACAGTCACAAGGCCCTTTCTGTTTGCAGGCTGCCCGATAATACCTGAGCCGCCATCTTGGCTGTTTCTAGGCTCATAACATGCAGAAGTTGCTGGGTGTTTTTTAATAATTGAGAGCAATCTGTATGGAGAGGGTGTGGGTAACCACACACAAAATTTTAAGTTGTACCATTTGAAGCCTAAATATTAAAATTAAATCCACAAGTAAAAAATGCAAGTTAACTAAAAATTAAACAAAGTAAGATTTACTTATGCAAATGCATTCATTAATAGTTGGTTACTACAAAATGAATGAAATCAAGAAAAAAAAAAGACCAAATATTTAGAATGCACTGTAATGAGGTAAGTTTGTAGTGCGCAGCCGCAAGATCAGAAGGATTTACGTCCAGACAAAAAAGGAAAAAGGGCAAAACCAATGTTGCAACCTGAGAAATGAAACGGAAAATTCAGGATGGAAACTGACATAGGTCTGATTCCCGAACTGCCATACGAACGGACGTACATTTTAGGATAGAAACGTATTTGCTTATAGAATCACTCGCAAGTTCATACGAACGCACGAGCGGACGTGAAAAATAGGATGATCGGCACCCAAATCCAAGCTGTTACATGTTTCTTTGAATCGACCCTATTGTCTCTATGTGGCAAACTCAAGAATGTGAGGCAACAATCAAGCATGCAGACAGGCATGTAGGATTGTTGCCCAAACACATGTAACCTAGATGTGTGTTAAATTAACACATAGGTACATTGTAAATGTCTGCAGATTTGACTAGAAGACATAGGGTTCACAAGTCTTTAGGCATATGAAGTGGGATATACTCACCATCGCAGCTGTGGCGGGGGCCCATGCTGCTGGCCGTCCCTGGAGCTGGGGAGGATGGTCACCGGCTCCGTCTGCGTAGCAACATCTGTCAGGAGAAAGCAAAAGAGAAAAGCAAAATTAGTGGGCCAATGACACCTGACTATTTGACATCCATCTGGTTAGGGAGTCTGAAAAATCAAATGCTTGCATGGTTACACACATGTTGTCCAACATTAGCATATTTCCTGGTCCATGAGTTCATGTAAATTATTTATGGTTGCAACATGGACCCCTAAAGATAATGTGCCAATAACCTTGACAGTGCAATGTTAAGGACTAATTTGCAGTTGATTGTCGAATCAACTAGTGTGCAACATGTGTTAGCCGGAACAACTTAACCAAATAACACATTTGCTAGCCCCCATCATAGTGTGGGCAGAAACATAGGGGTGGTTGCCGGTTGGATAGCACTGTAGTGGGGTTTGTGATGTTAATGTACATTATCAAACCAGCTTGTACTATGGACCAGGAAACATGTGTCTGTTAAAAGTGGGCCAAGACCCAGGATTGATACTATTCTGTGTTTTGGTCCACTTTGGCAGAGCACCACAATTTGAGTGAGACACCGTCCGCAGCCGCTGCCTTCCGCACATCACTCCTCCAGTGTGTGCGCACGCGCAGCCCATTAGGAAACAGAGAGCGCAGGCGCACACACATCTAGAGGGGCACGCAGGAGGCTGCGCCGGTGGCTTCTGCCACCCCCAATGAGGTAAGGAGTTTGTGGGGTTTTTTGGGGGGGGGGCCCTGGGTGAGGGAGGTGATTGGGCAGGGAAGCTTCGAGATTCCAAGCACAATCAACAATGGGTGTTGGTCCACAGGAATGTCATAACATAGGGAATGTGATGGATAACAACAAACACTTACCATGACTATGCCCGTGGAGAAGGCGTTGCCAAAAGGCCATGGAGGTGCCGCCTATATGATGTCCTGCAAATTAGAGAGGAATGGCAAGGGCTAAGTACAAATGGCCAGATGAAACCTGTCACAGACTAACAATGACAAAATGTGCACTCACCAGGGGATGATCCGCCACTTGAAGCCCAGGGAGGGCTCTGAGGAGGAGGCGGGGAGCCTCGGCTCCTCACACTCTGCTCGGAAGATCCCCCAGCCAAAGGGCCACCCTCCTCCCTCTCACTCCCTGCTCCTTCAGGGAGTGTGGGAGAGTCCATTCCTTCCACCCCACTTGGACTCCCCACTTGAGAGTGGCCCCTTGGCTGGTGAGACTCCTCAGAGTCAGAGTGTGAGGAGCTGAGGCTTGATCCTGCCAGCCCCCCAGCAGCACACTCCTCTGGGACATCATCCCCTTCCTCCCCTGGGTCCTCCAAATAGGATCCGCGAGAGGGACCCTCCCCCGATGACTCCCCCGAGTCCGCCTGCCTGGTTCGGGGGAGGAATCCCTTCCCATGTTTCCCCAGGGGAGGACGCTTATCTGTGTTGAGGGGGTGAAAGTAAATAATTAATATTAAGACCACAAATGGACACAGCTTAGCAGATTATTTAAACAAAAGTATAAACATAGCATAAGCTTAAACTTACCTGATGCGTAGGCATCATATAGGCGGTACACGCCTTCAGGGTCCCGGCGCTTGAAGTCCGACCACTTTTGTTGTTTGGCTCGGACGGAGAGCTGGGTGTTGAAGCGCCGGGACACTGTGGCCTTCACCTCCATGGCTATTCTTTTTTTTCCCCCACGGGCATAGTCATACTGCTTCATGCAGAAATCCTATGAGAAATGAAAAACAAACACAAATCAATACATGACATCAGAACAATGGCATAAACAGTTATACTGAGACCAGATTAAAGTGGACCCACACCCCGGATTTTCACTATTCTGGGTTTGGGTCCACTTTGGTGGGGCACACCAATCGGGGGTGGTCCGCTGTCTGAAACCCCCTTGGAAGGCCAGAAATACACCACTGACCACGCTCCCACGTGACTGCGCCAGGCTAGCACAGTGCTCTGCGCCGCTGTGGTATGCGCATCCAAGGCAGTTTGGACGTGCATACCAGCTCAGCTGCCTCTGAGCGCCGAAGGACGCGTGTGGCGTTTCACTCTAACAGGGAGGGCGCCTGCGCAGGCCATTAACAAATGTCTGGCGCAGGGGACCACCCTGCTAGAGGGAAGCGCAAGACGCATCCGCAGCTCACGCATGCACAGATGGGACGGGGATGAGGTAAGGTTTATGGGCCTCCAGGGGGGTTCATCCCCGCAGGACATCCAGATTGGGGATGCCCCGCGGGGAGTGATCATATTGGTCCTGAAAACTAATAGATTTCAGGGCCAATCCCCCCTGTGTGTTGGTCCACTTTAAACATAAAATGCAAGAAAAACATACTCACTTTTACCACCTGGCCATTAACGCGGCTATCCACGCGCATGCGTTTTTCTTTTGCTTGCCCAGGAGGGGAAGGGGTGGGAGGGGTGTTAGGTGGGGGAGGTGAGGTAGGTGGGGGAGGGGTGGTGGGGTCAGATTCGGAGGAGGAGCTGGGGAGGCGCTGAATCCGTCTCCTGGGCAGCATGGTGGAAACACTAAGGAGGAAACAGGAACCGGATATGACCAAAGCGACAGGGAAAAAAAAAAAAAAACGCTCCGCGCACCAGGAACAAGCTAATATCAGCAAGCAAGCTAAGTGGCGGAAAAAGTAAATTGACGCATTACAACAAGCTATTGGCCTAAGCGCTAGTCATTTTTAGCTTTAGGTGGCTTTGAAACGCAAAGGAGGTAACCGGAACCGGATATGACCAAAGCAACTGTGAAAGAAATTTCAAAAAACAAGCTCCGCGCACCAGGAACAAGCTAATATCAGCTATGTGCAAGCTAAGTGGCGGAAAAAGTAAATTGACGCATTACAACAAGCTATTGGCAAAGACGCCATTAATTATTAGCTTGATTTAGCAGGGGGTTCAAGATACTGTAATGCATAGGTCCTTGAAAACCAAAAAGCTTGGTGCTTAAAAATACAAATCTTATTCCTTCATAAAATCATTACACAATAAAACTATCCAACTACATGATAATGTGGCACACAGGAGAATGCATAATGGGTTGTTATGAGCTTGTACGCATGAATAAATCCTGCAGAATGTGGACATGCACGCTCACAACTACAGTGTATTCATTAAGAATGACTGGGGTCGCGGGAAGTGAATTCCTTGAAAATGGCAGAAGGGCACATGTATGAACAGCACAACGCAGCACAGCGCAGCACAGCGACGCTCGCGCCGCCACATAGCGAATCAAAACAGCGACTGCACAAACTCTGACCACCACAGATTCATCAAGGACAGGGCTGCCGAATAGCTTGGGCGCTGACAATTTCGAAGAGCGAACGTGAGCGCCAAACATGACTGACTAAAAAGTAGCTTTACAAGCCCCGTGTGTTGTGAAAACAAGCGATTTTGAGCCCAATGAGTTTTGTGGGAGGAGATGCATTTTAGATGTCACTCACAACATTACAGTGTAAAAATAACAACTTTCATCTAAAAAAGAAAAATAACAAGACAGATTAATAAAACATATCCCAATAAACGTGTTGAATTTTGTGCCAAAGACAAGAACACAAAAACCACTTAAAACAATCATTGCAGCGTCTGCCATTGAAATGTATGGGAGAGCGGCAGGTAGCGCCAGGTCATACCTGTTGCTGTGATGGGATTAGCAGCGGCGCTGTTCGTTGCAGTCGGCTACATGATGAATCCCGCGCTAGCCGTCACTCTCGCCGGCACTAGCCTCATTTAGCTTGATAAATGCGTCATTGTGGCCGACGCCGGGCGTACTTGAGTCGGTAGCCGCCGTTAGCTGGCGGGACCTGGCGCTCGTCAAACACTACCTGGCGCTATCGCTTGATGAATAAGGGCCCTAGTTCGCTCTGGGGAATAAAGAAGAAGTCTTAGAGCCTATACATGTTTGGACACAGCCCATATAACTGATATTGATAACCCATCATACTGTACATCTACTAGTGTAATTTCCCTGTTCCATGTTTTTCTTGCCCCTAGATTAACTGCTCCTTGGTGAGGGTGACTGGTAGTGTCCATAACTGAGTCTTTATTAAGCATGATGCATTTAAGGTATGTTGCTTTGTATTCAGAACTAACATGCAAATTCTGTGATCAAGATGATGTACGGGGCTGAATTATGAGGGCGCAAGGGGCAGGTCCCCTGGGGCCTCCACCACTTACCCTGCAAAGGGGGCCTCCACCAACCTTTGGGTTATGGTCTGGCCAAGGAGGCTTTTCAGTCTTTGGTCTGACAGGGCCAGCAATGAAGCTTTCAGTGGCAGTGGGGCCCCCATGACCCTGGGCCTTTTTTTGTTTTTGCAAACAAGCAGCCAAGGCCACTACAGGGCAGGACGGAGAGTCTTGAGCAGCAAAGCTGCCGTCAGCAACACTACAGTGATGGGTGGGTGCAGAGCTGTCAAACAGTGGCCGCTCACTGCACCTAAGCCACCAATCACAGCAGCTTGTAGCTCAATGCAGGGAAACTGTTTTCTGCTGGACCAGCTGGATGACTTCACCCCCCCGCCCAGAATGGCAAAATCGGGGTTCCAGGGCAATACGGACACACACAAGGGTGGCACAAGGGACAGTAAGTGGGCGGGTGCGAGAGAACCACCAATCAGTTTTTGGGCTGTATTATTATTTTAAAGCAAAAAAAGTTGTCTCTTGGGCCTCCACCACACTTAATCATGCCCTGATGATGTAGCTTCCCTGTTTGCCCCATATCCAGTTTTTTTTTTAATCTGGCTTGTGTGTTAGAATTAGGATAGCTACATCTCTGCCTATTTTGTTATCGCATGAATAAAATAAGTTATGCCATAATGTTGGAAGGCTCCACCTGGCACCATAGATTGTTTTAAAGAGCGCCCCACAGGCCCCTAGAGATGTTCTGTGCAGGGTCCATTTTTTTTCCGTAAAGGAGAACATCCTGAGGCGTGCATGGGAGCGTGGTGGGGTCGAATGGAAGGGCTCACAGATCACAATACTACCTGATGTGTCCCACCGCATTCTACAAATGAGAAGAATCCTCTGCTCAACAGGCTTCGGGAGATGGGGGCCTCCTACAAGTGGGGGCACCCGTTCCACCTCATAATCCGTAAAGACAATTCTGTGTAGCACGGCGGACCTTCCCAACATGTTTGCCTTCCTGGGTCTGGAGCCCTTCCTGGTCCCGAACTGGTTGGTTTTCGGTCCGCCCCCCCGCTCCCGCAGAGGGCCCCTAGATGTCCCCGGTGGGTCCGGGAGCGGGGTGGGGATGCCCCCAGGAGGAACCTGGAGCAGTAGGGATGCTTTCGGAGCCCTGCATAAGGACTTGGATGTTTATTTGTACTTTTTTACCTTTTTGAATCTTTTTCCCCCCTGGAGAGGGGTAAGCAAGCCTGATTTATGGTCTATTGTATATTAGACTCTTCTTGATGTCAAAGTGATTGGGATTTGTTGGGCTGGGGCTTCCCTGGTCCCCGTGGTGTTACGGTGGGCGGTGGTGGGTTTCCGGGCGCCCCCCATCACTCTTGCGCTGTTGGGGGTGTGACCTTTTATCTGGGGGTGGTCCTGTGGGGTTGGGGCCCGGGCCGGGTTGCCGCGGCTGGCTACTGTGTCGGGCCGTGGCCTCCCGGATCGTGGTCCTGGTCCCGGGGTTCCCCACTGCCCGATCTGGTCGGGGGGGTGCCTTCCTCCTTGGGCTGGCTCTGTGGTTGGCTGGCGGTGGGGGCGGCCCGTCGTGGCTGGACACGGGGGGGTCCCGGGAGGCCTTGGCTATATGGTCTTATAGAGTCGGGTTATTAAGTAGTTCATTGTTGTTAGGAGAAAGGGTGTCCGAAGGTGTTGTGTTTAAGTCATGGCAGGGACTGTGGACAACAATACGTGGAGGATGGGTGGGTTGGGTGCTTTAACTCGTGACATTGAGAAGGTCGGCGAGAGCTCACTCCCGAGTAGCGAGGCCGCTTCCCCAATTAGGTTTTTGCGCCATCCCATTGGCCGCAAGCCGAAGGGATCTGCGTTGTGTTGAGGGCTACGGCCCTCTTAGTTCTTAATCGCCCCCCTTTGTAAGGAGGGCTTAGTTAGTTAGTTTTGTTAGTCTCGTTAGTTCTGTCTCTCTTTTTCTGTTCTTTTTCTTTTCTCTTTCTGCCCCTCTGTTTCTCTCTCTCCGCTCGTCCGCTCGCCTTCCTCTCTAGACGGTAGGCGCCCTCCCCCTGTAACTTAGCTGCACTAATGAGTCTTAAACTATGTACACTTAACGCCAAAGGATTAAATATCCCAGAGAAAAGGGCAAAGATTTTATATGGGTTTCATAAAGAAAGAGTGGACATAGCCCTCCTTCAAGAGACACATTTTTGTCAAGGGAAAATCCCCAAAATCAAAAATAGGTACTAAGACAAATGGTATCATAGTCCTAACCCCGAGAGTAAATCCAAAGGAGTGTCTATCGCCATTCACAAAAACGTTCCCATAGAGAACGTACAGGTCAGGGTGGATCCGGGGGGCAGATACCTGTTCCTCATATTCACCTTGGGTGGGGCGAGATACACCCTGGTCAATCTGTACCTGCCCAACCAGGGACAGGTGGAGGCGGGAATGGGAATGCTGCGCTTGCTGGAAGACTTTAGGAAAGGAACATTAAACATAGGTGGAGATCTGAACCTAGTATTAGACCCAAGGATTGACTCTTCTCAGGGAAAATCTGCAATCCCCCATTCAAAGCTTAATAGATTCCGCAAGGCCCTTCAGTCCCTACAGGTGGTAGACGTTTGGAGGATCCTCCATGGGGGGGGGGAGAGGGACTACACGTATTTCTCCCATACTCACAATATGTATAGTAGGCTGGATTATTTCCTCTTGAGCCACCACACTCTTGCAATGGACCCTGAGTCCTCGATAGGTCAGATGATCTGGCCAGACCATGCCCCTGTATTCTTGAGCCTCCCGGTGCTGGACGAGACAACCTGTTGAAGGACACTGTATGCATAACTGAAATCAAGGCAGTGGTAACCAATTTTCCAACCAATCTTGACCATAGCAATGATGATACTTCGCTGCCGATAAAGTGGGAGGCGCTCAAGTGTATGCTGAGGGGAGTCTTTATTAAGCACGGCGCGAGGCTCAAGAGGGAGAGGGCTCAACAGATTGCAGAAACTCTGGGGCGTATTCAGGAGTTAGAGAGGACACACAAGACCCTCCCATCTTCTGGGGGATTGCGAGAGTTGATAGAGGCCAGGCAGAGGTTAAAGGGGCTCTATGTTCAGTGTTACCTCAGATTCAGGGATAGATGTAGGGCGCATCTGTACGAGTATTCGGACAAATGCGTCAGGCTGTTGGCTCGGTCGCTCCACCCAAGGCAAGGCTGTACGTTTATTCCCAGTATGAAAACAGCAGGTGGTAGGGAGGTACATAAAACTCCCCAAATATCGGACGAATTCCAATCCTACTATTCGGGTCTATACAACATTGACAATGCCTCGGCACGCGGAGCGCAGGGGAGGCTAGCGGATGACTTGGATGTTTATATAGCAGAGACAGCTCTGCCGGTCATACCCCAGGAAGAGAGTGAGGCACTAGAGGATCCGGTGAAGCAGGAGGAGGTGGTTAGGGCCATAGCGGGACCCCCGCGGGTAAGAGTCCGGGGCCGGATGGGTTTACCCCCAGGTTTTATAAAGTGATGGGACCCCTGATTGCCCCCTTCTTGACGAAGATGTTCAATTCTGTGTCCGGTCGCTGCCTCTTCCCGAGACAAACCTTGGAAGCTCATATCACGGTCATTCCGAAACCTGGGAAGGATGGTACCTTTCCGGGCAAATATAGGCCGATCTCTTTGATCAATGTGGATATCAAACTGTTTGCCAAAGTTGCCAAACAGGATTCAACCCCTGCTACCTTCGTTGATACACAACGATCAGGTTTGGTTTGTCTCGGGAAGAGAGGCCAGGGACAATGTTATTAAAACTGTCTCCCTACTATGAGTCGGGAGATAAGTGTGGTAGGCTCTTGGCCAAAGCCCTACGAGCGGAACGGGTGAAAACATACATCCCCAAGATAACCAACGCAGAAGGGAAGGTGACACAACTATTTAACGAGATAGGGGAAGCCTTCCGGAGGTTCTATGAATGTCTATATAACCTCCCGAAGGAGCAGGGGCAGAGGAGAGGAGGGCTCATGGAGCAATATATAGCGGACTCAGGGCTGCCTCAATTACCCAGGGAAGTCCTCGAGGGGTTGGAGGAACCCATCACATTGTCTGAATTGCACAAGGCAGTCGTTGGGGCAGCAGGGGGTAAAGCCCCGAGCCCTTACGGTCTAAGCTTACCATATTATAGGAGATTCGTCCCCCTTCTGGCCCCGAAACTCCTAGGAGCCCTTAACTCAATCAAAGACGGGAACACCCTCCCGGCGGACACCTTGAGAGCTCATATCTCGGTCATCCCGAAGGAGGGCAAGGACCCGACCCAGTGTGCAAGTTACAGACCAATATCCCTTCCGAATTCAGATCTGAAACTGTTCACCAAGATCCTGGCCTCCAGACTAGCTCCACACCTTCATCACATCATAAATTTAGACCAAGTGGGGTTCATGCCGCACAGAGAGGCTAGGGACAACACAATTAAAGTGTTGAACCTAATTCATTTGGCCCAGCGGAGCAGGACGCCTGCTCTTCTGCTCGCGACGGACGCTGAAAAAGGTTTCGATCGGGTGAACTGGGAGTTCATGTCAGCTACCCACATATAGGGTTGGGTCCTAACGTCATGAGCTGGATCGGAAGCCTATACAGTTCCACGTCTGCCGCGGTCAGGGTTAATGGGGTCCTCTCTGAATCTTTTTGGATTACAAACTACAAGACAGGGTTGCCCACTGTCTCCCCTCATTTTCATACTTACTTTTGAACCTTTCTTGTGTCGAATTCGCTGTAACCCAGATGTTAGAGGCCTATCCCACAACTCAAGGCAATACAAAGTTGCAGCTTATGCTGACGACTTAATCTTCAGCTTGTCATGCCCTGAAGTGAATCAAAAGTCTGAAGCCCTCAACATAAATTTCCCCCCTGGGAGATTTGGTACGATCCGGGATGCCTTCCCGTTTAAGTAGGCTAGGGAGAGTGTCACGTATCTGGGGACGAAAATTGGGAAGAATTTATCTAAAATC
This sequence comes from Gastrophryne carolinensis, assembly GCA_027917425.1. Classification (NCBI taxonomy): domain Eukaryota; kingdom Metazoa; phylum Chordata; class Amphibia; order Anura; family Microhylidae; genus Gastrophryne; species Gastrophryne carolinensis. Next base: position 88,855,869 of record CM051244.1, on the reverse strand, counting down.
TTTGACTTAAACTTCCCGCCACTACTGAAAAAATTTGAGGGAGAAACATCGAGATGGGCCCAGGGTAAGATATCATGGTTTGGGCGCTGCAACGCAACCAAAATGAATCTGCTCCCCCGTTTGCTTTACTTGCTGCAGGCCCTTCCGGTGCAGATTCCGCAAAGTTTTCTACAAAAAGTTAGAGGGCTATTCATCAAATTTGTTTGGGGGGAAAGAGGCCTAGGCTAAATAAAAATACAATTCTGTGAAATACTCACCTGTAGAATTGATATTATTTGTATACAGTACGTCCTGCTCCAGATAGAATACTTACACTTGGGTTATCCTCCGCCAGATGGCGCTGCACTGCAGAGCCATGGAAAAACAGGCTCCTCCCGGCCCTTCAAATACCCAGGGACCTCCCACAAATCCCCAGCATTGAAAAGCAGTGAACAAGAAGCCGGGAGAATTAAACCACCCAGAACAACTGGTAATGATAACAATGATAACAATCACCATACAGGAGATCCAGAAAAATGCAAAAAGAAAAACCAGGGTGGGGTGGAGCAGGACGTACTGTATACAAATAATATCAATTTTACAGGTGAGTATTTCACAGAATTGTATTATTCTTAGTATACAGTACTTCCTGCTCCAGATATAATACTTACACTTGGGACATCCAAAAGCAGTGTCCATAAGTAGGGTGGGATCCCCAACAAAAAACGACAACAGCAGACAGTTTAAACCACTGTCACCTGCAGAACCATACGGCCAAGACAGCATGAGCTGAGGCCCTAACATCAACATTGTAAAAACCTTGCAAAAGGTATGAGCAGAAGGCCAATGGTAGTGGCCTAGCCAACCAGTTCAACAGAAACCCGGTGCTAAAAGGCCCAAGAGGCATCAAGCACGCATAGAAAGGAATCAATTCAACAATGGAGATTCTTCCCCTTGCCGGAATAGGCCTGAGTAACAGCCTGACGAATCCGATAGCTACAATAGATTTGGCAGAAGCCAAAGGCCGAACAAGGTACCGGGAGTAACATCCATAGGGTAACAACCAGGACCAAACCGCCCAACTCCCGAGAGCAGACGAGATCGGGCACATTCAGGATGTAATGACCACAAGCCCCAAGGAACCTCAGTTCCCCTAAAGGACACAGTGACTCCCAAGGAAAAACTGCCAACACCTGTATAAGGAATGCAGAACCACTTCCTCAGCGTTGCTAGGAAAAGGGGATAGCCGTTGATAAGAATATCTCGAATAATGAACATAAGACACCTCCAGATGTAGAGAGTCCGGCTTCAGGCGGAACTCCACCTTATCCTGGTGTATCTCAAGGAATGAGGGCTAGGTAGACAGAGCCGCCCGCTAACACACGCCTGACCAAGGTAACAGTCACCAGAAGGACAACCTTGAGGGTAAGGACAGCTAGACAGCATCCTGTGTAGGACCAAGGGAAAAATCCTGCAAGCAGACAGAATGAATTCAATTTCAATCCCAACAGGGACCATAGTATTACATGGAGGACGCACACGAGCACCCCCTGAAGGAAGTCTTAACCAGGATGACTGAACCAGAGACTGCTAAGGCAAGGTGGACAGGGCAGAGCCTGACCCATCAGAGAACTGAGCTGGGGAACCAACTCCAATTCATGCTGAAAACCACACTAGAGCCCTGGGAACCGAGAACGCCCAACAGGTAAGAGAACTAGACTCGCCCCAATCAATGTGGGTATGCCATACCCTACAACAAATAGAAGCAGACGAGGAAGATTCTTACTCCTAGCCTTCCCATAGTCACAAACACTGAGACAGATAAACCTGTCTCCATCAAGATGTATGTTTCAGCAGTCAGGCCGACTAGGCCAGGGACTGTAGATTGGAGTGACGTAAAGGGGGCCCTGAGTGATCAAACTGGCACTCCTGGCAAGGTACAGAACTACTGACCACAGTACCATGTCTGCAACCACACTCTACTAGGTCACCTGGGGGCCACCAGAATCACTGGTCCCCTTACCAGAGCAATCTTACGCAGAACCCTGCCTAGCAGAGGGAATGGAGAAGGACATACAGAACCAAATGTCCTGTCAAGACGGTACTAAAGGCATCCGGACCACTGACATAGGATCCTGGGACAGGGAAACAAGGCCGATAGCCTGTGAAGGTGACGGAACCCAACAGATCCATGACTGGTTGGACTCCATAGCGACACAGGGATTAGCACATCCTGTCGCAGAGGGGCTCCGCCGGAGCTAATATCACTAACATGCAGGGAGCATTGTCTCCACCCAGAAAGGGAACATAGACACTCCCTGGAAGGTCCGCCAGCTGCAGGCCCCTTCCAATGATTAATGTAGGATATCTGTCGTCAGACGGACCGAGCACCCCCAGACCGGCCAACCAGAAGGGGAGTGGTCAAGCGAGATAGAGCCAACTGAACGATGCTCACTGTTTAGAATTCAATAGGCATAAGGACCTTCTAAGGGCCTCGCCACCACCAGAATCGCAGGGAGTTTCAGAAGAAACCTTCCCCTTCAACCTGAAAGGTTGGCATCCATGGTGACCGTTTCCCGGAAGGGAAAGAAGGAACTGCCCCCAGACAGGTCCCCCAAGTTCATCCATTTTCAAGAGAAAACCTGTGATACAGGTGGGAAGGCCCACAGACCCTGCTCCAGGGGTGCTGGATCCCTGTCCTGTGTTACCAATAGAAGTCGCAGAAGGGCTCAAGGGGAACTGAGCGTAAGGGACCTCTTCCGAGCAAGTTAACAACGGGCCCACCAGTTGCATTCCTGTCTGGTGTTAAGAGACCAGGACAGCAGTGAGGGACTGGGCCCATGAGACCAGAATGCCCACCTAATTGCTGAGAGGGGGAGAATCTGGTTTAAACCTAATCCAGAATCATTCCTATTAAAAGAGTTACCACTTAAGGGAACAGCGAGGACTCGGGGTGATTGAACACCCATCCAAATGACTCCCAATGGACCCACCAGCCGGGTATCCAACTATCCTGACGCAGAGGCAGGGAAGTGAGGAAGGGCGTCCGGGTAGACATCGCGCGGACGCCCCTTGGTCTCATCAGAGACATCACCATCGTCGGCACCTATGTGAACATTCTGGGAGTTGAAGAGAGGCCAGATAACAAGGCCACAATTAACAGTGTTGGACTTCCAACACGAACCTGAAGAGCCTCAGAGACCTGAGGGCACAGGGATGTAAACATAAGCATTGTAGAGTTCCCCAGACGGCAAGAAGCCCACTGGGCGCAAGGTGCTGATGGCCCAACTCAGAGTTTCCATGCAGGAAACTGCCTGTAATTAGAGAATTGCTGTGAATCCAGAATGGGCCAACCCGACCCATCCTTTGGGGGACTGTGGAAAGGTGGTATAGCGGCCCTTGCCTCTATCTGCAAGAGACCCTCAGACCTTGCAGGCCTAGCATGGCCTGTGCCAGCAACTGAACAGCGGCAGGGGCCAGGAGTACCTGGGACCTGATAAAAAACTGGGGAAGGCCGTGCAGCAAACGCTATCCTGTATCTGGAGGACACAACCTCCTGAATCCACCAGAATGAGGCGAGATGCCTCCTGATAAGAGCAAGGTGCTGCAGCCATCCCCTCACCCAGACGGGCGAGGGCTCCCCATCATGCTTGAGGGGGTTTGGTGGAAGATTTGGGCTTAGCCCCGCCAGAGGGGCCAGAGCGTTGTCTTCTGCTCGTGGGGCAGGAGTCTGCACGAAAAATCTGGAAGGACACCCCTGGTTCTTGTTTAACACTAAGGTAGGGGGGGGGAGGGGTGCCCCTGCCCCGAGGGGGCCGAGACGGTCGTCTGCGAAGGGGTGATTTGCCCTTTTTACCGAACAGGTCTAGGCGGGCCCCAAATAGGCGTTGCCCTCTAAAGGGGAGCCCAGTAAGAGTCTTTTTAGTAGCATCATCAGCACCCCACTGTCGCAGCCAGACCAAGCGACGAATAGCCACCGCAAGGGCCGGAAGTTCTTGCACACATTCTAATCGCGTCATCCAGCGCTAACAGAATACATTTTACAAATACATCACAATTGGAGAGTACATTAAACACCTCCCAGGGGAGATCCTCGGGTGATGATCAAGCAATTTTTTGATGAGGGTTCTAGCGGCCACTGCAGTAATGGCTGCGGCACAGACCGGGCGCAGTGCCGTCCCAGCACAAGAAAAGGCATGGGAGGCCAGCAGCTCAATGCGCCAGTCCTCAGCATCCCGAAGGGTACTATAAGCAGGGTTTGTAATAAAGGGGGGGTTAGGGACCCCTATGATCGGCACATCCACCACGGGGGATGATGACCAACAATTAACCACCTCAGGGGGAAAAGGGTATTTCCTATCCCAGTCCCCTGGAACCCCTGGAAGTTTACTGGGGCATTCCCATTCCTTGAGCACAAGGGCATGGAAATGAGCCTGCTCTAGAAATTCCAAACGTGCAGTCGCAGTATGGAAACGCTCCCCTCTAAGCTTGGGGACCTGACCAGGGGGGAGAGATAGACAGTGCCTTAAAGACCTTAATCAACAAGTCGTCAGTGTCACACTGGCCCCAGTATTCAGGGCCAGAATCGTCATGACTCCTCGGCCTCTCATCAGATGAGCCTGAGTCAGAGAACAACTACCCTTCATCAGAAGGGGTATAGTCACACGGAGTAGCAAACCCCTCAGTTCTCATAGAACATACAGAAACATGAGGCGACAGGTGCCGCTTTCTACCAGGGCCCATTCACTCTGACAACCTAGCAATAATCTGTTCAGCCGTAGGTAGTCTGGAAGGCCCAGCAGGCTGCAATTCCCCACTTGTAGGCGACTCAGCAGGATAGAGATTTAAGCCTGGGGAGATAGGTGAATTGAGGCTAGGTGTAGCCACTGGCCGACCAGATTGCAGGGCCAGGGCTTGCTTGGCACAGGATACAAAGACCCGTGCCCTGTCAGCATCAGCATGGGGTTGTCCTCACGCTATACACCGCCGGTCTTGTCCCAGAGGGACCCCGGTTACATAATTCTGAGATGCCTCCATATGGTGATTAGTCAAGGCACAATATGCCAGTAGGGATTTACACTATAAGTAACCCTGGATGCCCCAAAGACCCGCTAGGGAAGTGGGAGAATATTACAAGGCCTGCTATAATTTTACACCGGGCCGGGAGAAGCCAATGGTGTTCACCAGTCTGAAAGACATAATGGGAATAAAGGGTGTCAGAACCATGCGCAGTAATCAAGGATAATGAAAATCGCCCGCAAGGGCACTTACAGACCAAGGGGGGAAGACCGCTACCATGCGCCTACCCTTTGGTGGGGGACTGCGGTGGAGCATGGCTCAGTTAAGCACGCATGGTGCTGCCTACCTTCACCCGACCAGCGCAGCCCAGGCTGGGAGGCACATCACAGGGAGGACGGGTGGGAATAGTCCAACAGGGCCGCAGGCTTTGGTAGCCCTGCTCACCTGCGAGAGAGTGATACTTCATGTCTTCGCAGTCAGCACTGCAGAGAAATCTGGGGATTTGTGGGAGGTCCCTGGGTATTTGAAGGACCGGGAGGAGCCTGTTTTTCCATGTCTCTGCAGTGCAGCGCCATCTGGCAGAGGATAACCCAAGTGTAAGTATTATATCTGGAGCAGGACGTACTGTATACTAAGAATACACTGCTAACATGGACCAAAGGAAGAGGAGGGCTTGGCTTCCCAGATCCAGCCTTCTACCATGCGGCGGTCCATCTTGGCAGGACGGTAGACTGGTGTCTACATAGGGGGCACTAGCAGTGGGTGGAGCTGGAGCAAGGGTTCATAGAGGTCCCAATAGAGGGGGCAGCATGGCTGGACGACAAGGACATCCTCTTAGCCATGAAACATCCCACAGTTGGAGCTACTATTAGAGCAAACCAACGACACTTTAAACACCCAGAGCTCTCCCCTGGCCCCTCTCCTATGCTTCCGATATTAGGTAACCCACGATTCCCCGCGGGCAATGAGGGGCCCACCTCAAGAGAGTGGAAAAGAGCAAATGTGTATAGGGCAGGGCACTTCTGGACAGATATGGGCTGGTCGGATCTAGGGGCGCTTTCCCAATCTAAGGGCCTGACGGCCTGGTCAGGCTGGCAGAACAATCAAATGGTGGCAGCATGAGGAAAACCACACCCTTTGAGGACCTCTGTGGTAGTAAAGAGGCAGTCAAACACACTTTATCATACATATATAAGCTGCTTATTACTCCCCTGGAGGACGAGAAACCCCCAATCTTAGGGAAGTGGGAAGCGGATTTGGGTATCTCCTTTACCCCGGAGCAAAGTAGGAAAGTATTAGCCATGCCACATAAAACCTCTATTTACACACGCTATCAAGAGTGTAACTATAAAATTCTCTCGAGGTGGTATAGGGTCCCGGCTAGAATTTGTAAATGGGCTCCGGAGGCCTCAGATAGGTGCTAGAGGTGTGAGGGGTCGAGAGGCGACATGTTACAAATCTTCTGGTCCTGTCCAATACTAAGGCCTTTTTGGGAGGGAGTCAGGGAGACCGCGGGCAGAGTGACAGAGGAGGAAGTGCCTGCTGATCCGGCCTCCTGTCTCTTGCACCTGACAGGGTCCCCCCTGAAAATCTACAAAAAATCTTTGTTGTGTCACCTCCTTAATGCAGCTAAGATGTGCATCCCCCTTAAATGGAGATCTAAGGATCCACCATCAATAGCAATGTGGATCCTGAAGGTTAATGAGCTGATGAGATTCGAAAGTGTGATTCTCTCTCTCGAAAATAGATTTGAGAGCTTTACGATTACATGGTACATTTGGTTGAGGTTCACGGAATCCGCAGAATGCAGGGCTCTGCTGGGGGGCACCCGGGGATCCGCACAGTAAACCTTTTACCCTCCCCCTCCCCCCATGGTTAACTCCCGTGAGACAATACAGATTTGGAATACAGAACTGACATTGAGTTTTCTGCAATATAATCTTTATTTGCGGAATGAACAGTTAACTCTTGTATACTGGATGATTGTAATGCAAACCATTGTCTGTCATACATTAAAAGTGTATTGTAAACGTATGCTTTATGTTGGAAAATATAAATAATTAAAAAAAAAAAAAACTGTCTCCCTGATGCACTTCGCTCAAACAAGGGGAGTCCCGTCCTGCCTTATGGCGGTGGATGCTGAGAAGGCATTCGATGGGGTGCATTGGGGGTTTCTGAGAGCCGCATTGTCCCAGGTAGGGGCGGGTCCAGTTATGCTGGATAGAATTATGGCTTTGTACCATGATCCCACAGCTAAAGTTAAAGTTAACGGCACTCTTTCTGGATCTTTTAACATCAGGAATGGCACGCGACAGGGTTGCCATCTGTCCCCTTTGCTTTATGTCCTGGTAATGGAGCACTTGGCGAATGCCTTGAGAGCTAATTCTTCCATCAAGGGGGTGCCATGTGGGGAGAGGGAATATAAGCTCTCCCTCTTTGCTGGTGACCTTTTATATATAACCTCCCCACATACCTCTCTGCCCTCTATCAATAGGGAGTTCGAAAGATTCAGCAGGTTAAGCAACTTCAAAGTTAATATGACTAAAACAGAGATCTTGAACATCTCCCTGGACAAACGGGCTCAGGAATTAATCCAGGCAAATTTCCTATTTAAGTGGCAAAGGGAATCAAAATATCTTGGGGTGCAAGTACCCACGGACCTAGGGAAACTCTATAGATTGAACTACAGCACAACGGAGAGCCTGAAAACGTATACCAAAAAACAATACTCCTGGTTAGGGAGAACCAATATCTTAAAAATGGACGTGTTACCTCGGTTCTTATATATTTTTCAGACTCTGCCGTTGCTGCCAGAGCGGGGGTTCTTTAAGCAGTTACAGACAGCTTTTTTCAAATTTATCTGGGATAGTAAGAAACCCAGGGTGAGTAGGGGGACGCTGTTTAGGCCCAGGAGTGCAGGGGGGCTGGGAGTCCCCGACATGAAATCGGACCACGCGGCTGCGGTTCTGGTGAGGATTATTGACTGGTCCCATCATAGGGGGAGTAAACAATGGGTCGCACTGGAAAGTAACATTTCTCCTATCAGTCTGACTGCCTTGCCTTGGGTGGATCCCGGGTCTCGCCTTAAGAGGTGAGAACTCCCATATCTAGTAAATCCTCTGTTGGAAGGGCATATCGCATAGGCCTGGTCCCCTTACCCCGCTCTTCGATAACCCTGCATTCACTCCGGAACTCGGTGCCAAGACATTCCTTGTGTGGGATGCGACCCAGGATACGAGACTGGGCGAGATCACCTCCAGTTCTGGCCTACCATCACTATCTGATCTGAGAGATCGGGGGGAGGGGAGGAAACTGTCCTGGTTTTTGTATACCCAGTTCAGCGCCTTCATTGGATGCTTCACTCCCAGAGCTGCTTTATCTCAGCCTTTAACGGTGCTGGAAATGATCCTCAAAGCCCAGACCCCCCCTTCACGAGCAAGTTTTGCAGGAGATGGGAAGAAGAATGGGGACGTTTGAGAGGGAGGAATGGGAAAAATCCTATGCTCTGACGCACAAATTCTCGATGGCTTGCAGAGCCCAGGAGAGAAACTACAAAATCTTAACCAGGTGGTACAGGTGCCCGGCGGACCTGGTAAGGTTCGGGGGATCGGAGACAGGCAACTGCTGGAGATGTAACAGAGCCCGTGGTACCCTGATCCACATTTGGTGGGAATGCCCGGTCGTTAAAATTTTTGGGAGGGGGTGTTGAAGGTATTTGAGTACACGACGCTTGAGAGTGTCCCCAACTCCCCTCAGGTGGCCCTTTTGTCGATGACTCTGGGATCAGTGGTGGAAGGGGGGAGGGGCCTGCTGAAGCATATGCTTACGGCTGCCAGGTCAGTAATACCCTGATATTGGCGCTCCAGTACTGTGCCATCCTTGATGGAATGGTATGGGGAGTTGGAAAATATTAAATGAATGGAGGAACTGGCTCTTGATGGGGTCGAGGGTGGGGCTGAGAAGCACTTCAGGACTTGGACAATATGGGAAGTCTCTAAGAGTTCCCCGGAAATCCGGGATCTGCTGGCGAGGAGTGGTTGATGCGGATGTTCTCTTTCTTTTTTCTTTCTTTCTTCTTCTTCTCCTTTCCTCACTCATATCTTCTGTGTTTTCTCTTTTTATTTAAAACTGTATTTCCACTTTTTTTCTTCTCCGCCTTCCCGGGTTTACCCCAGGGGGGACAGAGCCGACAGCAGATAGGCTTGTGGGGTCATGGTCGGAGGGGTAGATGGTGGACCTCGGGTTTGAGTCTCCTTAGTTTCTGGTGGGCATTTCGTGAGGAGGGCGTCGGGGGTTCCCCCATCTTAGTTAAAAAGGAGAACGATGGAGTGACCTTGTAAGATCGGGATGGGCCTGATAATGCAACTATACTGTCACTACTGCCATACCAGTGTCACATTTATGTGTTGTAGAAATTGATGGGTAGTTATTTGTATTACTATCTTTGTAAAGCTTTTAATAGTTTTGACATCTAGATGATTGCTCTAGCCATCTTTATTATATACTTGAGGCGCCACGGCTCTGTGCTAATTGTTCCGCTGTTTCTTGCTGTTCTTACATGTATAAATTCTTATATAAAACGCAATAAAGATATATTGCACAGAAAAAAACTTTTTGAAAATGAATTGAAGCTTAGGACAGTGCAAAGTGTAGCTGGAGACAATGGGACACCAATCAGGCTTGCCTTTAGTATAACTTTAATGATTGTGACATGTTTTTCATATACCAGCTGGACATTTTATCAAACATTTTAGTTATTTCTCTCGGGATCCAATGGCTTTTAATCCAGTTATCAAATTGTCTGACTTTAATGTTGTTTAAGTCTGTCTGTTATCCAGTGGTTGTGGTTCTGTAATTAAATGTATTGCTTCTACTCTCATTCCTGACACTCTTCTACTCCCTGACAGTGTGATTTTTTTCTTTTATTTGGATTTTTTATGTATGACCCGAGGAATCACCTCACTCACCTTGAGTAATTTTTTTACTCATTTTTCTTAGCATAAACGCTTTTTCTTTTCATTTTTTCCCCAAATGTCAATTTGGTGAGATCTAACTGCTGTGTTTTTATGGCTATACAACTGATTTGCAGTTCTAAATGATCTTTTGACCAATGGCGATTTCTGCATGTAAAGTAGCAGGAGAGTTGCTAGGGCTAAAAAAAGGGGAATTTCACTCCACACTTCCTTCAATACATCTAGCAAACTTTAGATTGCTGCCAAACAATATGGAGAAGATGCATTTGATACACTATTATAATTGGCTTCATCACGCAGAGTTGTGCTCTGCTTTATAGAGACCCAGTGTAATTGAACAGCAGTACAGCAGTCAAAAGTCACATACCTCAAACTGCGGTGGTTGAGATGTGGTGTTGGGGGTGGTCAGATCCTGGAGCTGGCCTCGGAGCAGCCCCAGGTAGGGATCCAAATGCAGAATTGTATGGTCAGATATGGAAAATGCTGGCACAAAATGTGGTGAGACCTGGCAGGTTCAGCAACAGGGCTTGGCAGCAGATTTTTCTAGCAAGATCTTATCAGACATGGCTGGGTTGACAACAAGGATTTGCATCAAAACACTGTCAGATATGGCAGGGTCATTAACCAGGCTTTGCAGCAAATGGAGTCAGACATGGCAGGATCAGCAACAGGGCTTGGCAGCAGGATGTGGTCAGACAAGGCAGGGTCGATAACAGGGTAAAACATCAAAAGGCCTCACAGACTGTAGTACACTGAAACTGGCAAGGTTAGCAGATGGGGGTCAGAAATGGCAAAGTCGGCAACATGGTTTGACAGACTGGAGCAGCAGCGTAATAGTTCCTGGAGGGGGGTTTTAATCTAACCGCCTTTCAGTCAGCTGCCATCTGACACAGAGTCACTTCTCAGCTGTTCACAGATAACGCTGCCACAGGAGATCACCGTGGGAGTGGTTGTGAGGTAGGTTACTCGCCATAACAGTACTCTCCGCTACAAAGAGGGACCTTTAGGCCTTCAGGCTTAAACTTGTCTGGGTGTTCCCTATACCCTGGCAGCATCTGCAGTGAGGGTGGACACAGGCCCCCCTCCTCCTTCTTGGGTGTCCTGCCAAGCTAATCCTGAGCCGCTGGGAGAGGGAAGCTTTTAAACGACAGAGAGGTTAATGAAGTTACTGGAGGGGCGGGACATAGGAGGGAGATTCCCTCTGAATGCTACTTTGTGTTGGCGAGGGGCATGGAGGGAGAGTCCCTGGGAATCCTCTCCCATGTCCCACCCCTCCAGTGACTTGATTCATCGCATGGGGATTCGACCAAGGCTTCTCCGCTGTGGGATTAAAGCCTCCCTGCCCTGGCATGAGCTTGGTGAGATACCAAAAATGGAGGAGTTCTGTGTACCCCCTCAATACAGACACCGGCAGGGCAGTTTCTGAGGGTGGACTGCCTGGTGTTTCCAACATTCTGCATATTACCAAAGACACTGCGGAGCAGGCCAATTGTGTCAGGAATGGGGGGGGGGGCTCCTGGAACCACCATGCTCCTTCATAGATGGCTTCTTACAGACTCAAGTCAATCACAAATTTGACCTCATATGTGAAGGATTCCTCAAATCTTTTAGTGAAGTCAGACCAGATGTAGCTACTGCCGGGGACGTTATTGGTAACATGCAATGTGGAGTCGCTATATACCATAATCTCCCATACAGCACCATTGAAAGGAGGGATCTCTATGATTTTGTGAGCAAGCTTTTGGAGTTTGTTTTTCTGAACAATCACCTTGTATTTGATGGGCAGTTTTACAGGCAAAAAACAGGTGTTGCTATAAGATCTAAATGTACCCCTTCGATGGCTAACCTGTTTTTTGGGCATGTGGGAGCAGGAGGTCATCTTTTTGGAATCTATGGAATGGTACGAGTTCAATATCTTGGGCTGGTATACCAGTACATAGATGACATCCTCCTATCCTGGCATGGCCCTGCCCACATGTATGAGGACTTTATCAGAACTCTGAATGCCAATAATCAGGGGATTTTCCTCATGTATGCGATCTCTACCCAACACGTGGACTTCTTGGATGTGAATAGCCTCCTCCATTTTGACTCGTAATATTAAGAAAGATGTAAGACCAGAATACCAACAGGTCAGTTTCTCAGGATCCGGCGGAACTGCTCAGATCTAAAGGAGTTTGAGGCTGCAGCAAGAGATTTGACAGATAGGGCGACGATCAAGCTCCAAATCTTATGCCACTTAATTTTATATAATTCAGATATTCCATTCATCATAAGGAAAAAGAAAATGAAGTAACATAGCGTAATACTGTTAAAATAGGCGGCCCTCCAGGCCTGTCTTTAATAGCCCTTACCAGATAAAATATCACAGAAGACACATCCAAAACAATAGTTTCCAAACAGGAGAGAAGTCCGAATCCACCTTGCCACATCCACCTTTTCTTAATCAACAACTGTTTCCCGCAAACTGTTTCCCATGTCCCACCCCTCCAGTGACTTGATTCATCGCATGGGGATTCGACCAAGGCTTCTCCGCTGTGGGATTAAAGCCTCCCTGCCCTGGCATGAGCTTGGTGAGATACCAAAAATGGAGGAGTTCTGTGTACCCCCTCAATACAGACACCGGCAGGGCAGTTTCTGAGGGTGGACTGCCTGGTGTTTCCAACATTCTGCATATTACCAAAGACACTGCGGAGCAGGCCAATTGTGTCAGGAATGGGGGGGGGGCTCCTGGAACCACCATGCTCCTTCATAGATGGCTTCTTACAGACTCAAGTCAATCACAAATTTGACCTCATATGTGAAGGATTCCTCAAATCTTTTAGTGAAGTCAGACCAGATGTAGCTACTGCCGGCGACGTTATTGGTAACATGCAATGTGGAGTCGCTATATACCATAATCTCCCATACAGCACCATTGAAAGGAGGGATCTCTATGATTTTGTGAGCAAGCTTTTGGAGTTTGTTTTTCTGAACAATCACCTTGTATTTGATGGGCAGTTTTACAGGCAAAAAACAGGTGTTGCTATAAGATCTAAATGTACCCCTTCGATGGCTAACCTGTTTTTTGGGCATGTGGGAGCAGGAGGTCATCTTTTTGGAATCTATGGAATGGTACGAGTTCAATATCTTGGGCTGGTATACCAGTACATAGATGACATCCTCCTATCCTGGCATGGCCCTGCCCACATGTATGAGGACTTTATCAGAACTCTGAATGCCAATAATCAGGGGATTTTCCTCATGTATGCGATCTCTACCCAACACGTGGACTTCTTGGATGTGAATAGCCTCCTCCATTTTGACTCGTAATATTAAGAAAGATGTAAGACCAGAATACCAACAGGTCAGTTTCTCAGGATCCGGCGGAACTGCTCAGATCTAAAGGAGTTTGAGGCTGCAGCAAGAGATTTGACAGATAGGGCGACGATCAAGCTCCAAATCTTATGCCACTTAATTTTATATAATTCAGATATTCCATTCATCATAAGGAAAAAGAAAATGAAGTAACATAGCGTAATACTGTTAAAATAGGCGGCCCTCCAGGCCTGTCTTTAATAGCCCTTACCAGATAAAATATCACAGAAGACACATCCAAAACAATAGTTTCCAAACAGGAGAGAAGTCCGAATCCACCTTGCCACATCCACCTTTTCTTAATCAACAACTGTTTCCCGCAAGGACATTCCAGTAAATACACAACATGGGTGCTATTACACGTCAAAAACCCCTTTGTTTTAAATAAGATCCTTACAACCTATACATTTCTTACATGATTGTAAGGAGTTGGTAAGCGCACTCCAGGACCCGCCGTTGGGGTAGACGGGGTTAAAGACCGCTCCTTCTCTGTCTATGTTGGTTAAGAAAAGGTGGATGTAGTGAGGTGGACATCCTCCCTTCCTGTTTGGAAACTATTGTTTTGTATGTGTCTTCTTTGATATTTGGTAAGCGCTATTAAAGACAGGCCGGGAGGGCCACCTATTTTAAAAGTATTATGCTACGTCATTTCTTTTTTCCTTATGATGAATGGAATATCTGAATTATACAAAATTAAGTGGCATAAGATTTGGAGCTTGATCGTCGCCCGCTTTTTTAAATCTTCCTAAAGAGGACCTGAATGTAAATGGTTATTTTATGAGCACTTAATCACAGTTTCTGGTACTGAATTTAATTCTTGGTAATTGGATTTTACACAAGTGTATTAATTGGAAGCACTGGTGGTGAAACAGTAATGGAGCAAGAGAATTAATAAGAATTGAACTTTTTATGTTTTTTAATACATTTTTTTCCAAAGAAACAGGATTAATTTAATTTTAAACTGTTGAAGTTTTTTATTGTTTATTTACCTGTTGGTGTGCCGTGGTGTCACCGTCTTGGAGGGGTTGGATCACCTCACGGCCACGAGCCGGTCATGCCGCTGGCGGTGGTTGCACCTGGCTGGCTACCCGTGGGGCAGTCAGCTCTTTATCATCCTCCCTCAGATGATTTTTTTCCGATGAGGATGGAGAGCGGTCAGCTCATCATTCTCTCCCAGGTGGCTTCTTTCACCTGGCGCTCTGCCTGATGTCTAGATCATCTACTTGTTTAATAGCACTGGCAGCCCAGCATTTGCTTAACAGCATTTGTTTAATAGCGCTGACTACTGTCAGCGCTCTTTCCACTATGGCATCATGGAGGCTTGGGCTCCAAACTTCCTTTTAATAACAGCATGTCGTCGCTCTTTACTTCCTGCATATGTGCTACGGTAGATTGATGGCCTGTGTGCCACACGAATGCATAATGTATGTTGATGCCTGTTGATTTGATGATACTACACATGGGCTGGATGTGTGTCCGGTCGGATTATCTTCCGAGATACGCCAGATAATAATAACTATTTCTTTCTGGTGTGGGGGCTCTACAACACTGGAGGTGATTGGCTGCCAAAATACTTTTAATGGTTGAGCTGGTTGCTGCAGAGATAGATTCTGTGCCTGGCATTTTCCCCCTATATCTATGGTGCTGCCACTTAATGGTTGGGGAGACAAGGATTACAGTGCAGCTTTCAGAAATCTGACCTTGCTCCTACATGACTGCAAAGTGTCAATGCAGATGAGTCTGTGCCTAAGGTTTCCAACTGGACGGTATTATTTTGTTTACTTTTCTGGCCACTGGCCTGCCAGTGCCGGTCTTTTTTTTTTTTACTGGCTGTGGTTAAAATATAACAGCTCTGGGGGAGGGGGCACTGTGCAGAGGAAAGGGGTGGAGGTCTGTCACCTATTGCATGTCACTGGATTCTGTCAATTACCATTACCATATTTTTAGCTTCATAAGACACACTTTTACTCCCCCCCAACCCCAAGTGGTGGTGTGGGGGACTGTATGAGCATCCTATGGAATAAATGTGTGTGTGTGTGGGGGAGGGATCATAATGCAGGACCGACAGGTAGGGAGGAAGCAGTTAAACTTACACTTGCTCCCTGCTCGCCCACAGTTTCTACAAAGCACGGCGCTTCACTCACACATATACAAACACAGGTATTTAAACATCGATACCTTACAGCGCTCCTGGGCCACATTCATGCTTCTCCCAGGTGGGCGTGGCCTATTTACATCCATGTCCATTCATTGACACCGTCAATGAATAGGCCATGCCCACCCATCGAAAGCATGAGTGCGGAGCGGGATCGCTGTAAGGTATGGACTGCCCACCTACACCCACCAACAAAAACATTGAAACCATGAATGGACGCCAGCTGTGAGTAGGCTTTGCCCACCCGCCAGAACAAGGGATATGATGCAGCAGTGCTGTAAGGTATGGACGTTTTGAATGTGTTTGTGAGTGCATGTATGTGTGTGTGGATGTGTGTGTGTAGGTATGTGTGTGTGGGGGGAATGTAGGGCTTTGGATGGTCCTCCATTGGGGGGATTCTGTATGCTGTCAGATATAAAGGAATTGGGGGGGGGGATTCTGCACTATGCTTGTTTTATGGTCTTAAGGGGGATTCTGCCACACTGCTTATTATAGGGGATTGGGGGGGTTCACACTGCTTGTTATAGGGGATTCTGCCACATTGCCTATTGCAGGAGATTGGGGGAATTCTGCCACACTGCCTGTTATGAGGTGATTGGGAGGATTCTGCACATTGTCTGTTTTAGGGGGATTGGGGGGATTCTGCACAATGCTTGTTTTAGGTGCATTGGGTGGGACTCTGAACACTGCTTTTACTGAGGGATTGGGGGGGCCTGCACACTGCCTGTTATAGGGGGATTGGGGGGACTCTGTACTATATGTATTTTTTATATATAGCGTCCAAAGTGCTTGTATACCCTTCAGAACTTACTATATTTTGCCATAAATTTAACCTGAAACCAAACACGATTTGTGCACACATTCTAAAAATGGATAAAGAGAACCAAATCAAACAAACAAATGGGTCAAACTATTAAACTAGATTATTTATTCATCAAAATGATAGATTACCACATATCTGTGATTGGCAAAAGTATGTGAAACTTTTATTCTGCTATGGTGCTCTTCCTCCCATGCCATGCCTGCTTCAGGCGCTTAATGTCAAATTTATGAAGAAATGTATTAATTTTGAGCACCTGTAATTTTTCATTTTTTACAAATGTATACATTTTGCATTTTGTTCACAAGAAAAAATGGAAAAGGCCCACCAGCAGTCTAAAAACAAAACAGGATAGCATATTCCAGGGCAAAAAACAAGTAGTGTAGCATTGAAGAAAAATAGAAAAGATGCGTGAGCAAAAACAGGGAACCAACTCCTTACATAACTGGGAAGCAACCTAATAAGGAAGGTCACTGAGAGTGTCAAAGTGAAGAAAGGTTAAAATCCCCCAGTGTACAGTACAGTGTACAGGTAGTAAAATATAGTAAAAAGCAGATCTGGAGACCAAAATGCCAAACCAATTAACTAATCAACCAAATCTGATAGTGGAATGCTTGGGTACAACTCAGGGGGAAACAAAACTCATGGAGATGGATGCCCCTCCCAACAAAGTAAAATACCTCCGGTGTGAGGCTGCATTGTGACAAGCTGGGGGGTTCCAGATTGCTGGAGCCCCCTGTAAAATCCCCAAATCTTTACCTTAAGCTCGATCCTGAGATTATATGTCGTTGATTGGCCGCCAGCACTCATTTAGGCCAGGCGGCCCGCGTGACTGCCGGCGGCCAATCGGAAGACCACATTTCGACTGAGGGTCAAGGATAAGGTAAGGATTTCTCTGTATTGTTTGAGCATTGGATGGGGGTGCAACAATCTAGATCCCCCCCCCAATCTCCAATAGTTATACGACAATGTTGATGTACTTGTATCACATAACTTGTATCACATAACAAAATATAGTAAAAAGCAGATCTGGTGACCAAAAGGCCAAACCAATTAACTAATCAACCAAATCTGATAGTGGAATGCTTGGGTACAACTCAGGGGGAAACAAAAGTCATGGAGATGGATGCCCCTCCCAACAAAGTAAAATACCTCCGGTGTGAGGCTGCATTGTGACAAGCTGGGGGGTTCCAGATTGCTGGAGCCCCCTGTAAAATCCCCAAATCTTTACCTTAAGCTCGATCCTGAGATGATATGTCATTGATTGGCCGCCAGCACTCATTTAGGCCAGGCGGCCCGCGTGACTGCCGGCGGCCAATCTGAAGACCACATTTCGACAGAGGGTCAAGGATAAGGTAAGGATTTCTCTGTATTGTTTGAGCATTGGGTGGGGGTGCAACAATCTAGATCCCCCCCCCCAATCTCCAATAGTTATACGACAATGTTGATGTACTTGTATCACATAACATGTTGGAAAACCCTGCCCTTGAACACAGAGGACTAGGGCAAAAAGGTATGACTTATGAGGTTTGTCACCTAGGGAGTCCTACCTCCAAATGTATGTAAGCTCTTGCCCAAATCATACTAGGTATGAATGCAAGGAACGAGCTAGCATATCTGAGGGGCAAAATGAAGGAAACTTACAAAAGACAGCCCAGAGTGGAACCACATTTATGGTCGCAAAGCATACCGCTCCAGAACCCAAAGGACCACGTCCAGATTCCACATGTCCTAATGGCTCTCAGAGATTCAGGGCTGAGGCACTCCCCAAGATAGATGCTGGGTCCAGAGTGCTAGATCCAAAAAGCAAAGATGACAGGGATGGGGCATCCCTTCTCAGATTCTTACTAATATTCAACTTCCAAGTTCATCCGTCAGCCTACCTAGAGATGTTGACGTCCAGGCCATTTTGCTCTATATATGTTTACCTGTGATTTTTAAAGGAATGTCCAGGGATTTCCCAGGAATATTATATATTGTTTTTTTTTCAGCAGAGTGTGGATTTTAATTTTAAATGTTGTTTGGGTGCAGTTTTATGGACGCAAACCCTCGAGGAATTCACTGGTTGCAAAACGTTTCCCAAAAAAAAAATTATAAAAAAGCTGAATAAAAACCACAATGTGTTTCATTGTGATCTTTGCAGGAATTTCCAGGAAAATTACAAATTTTTTTTTTTTTGGCAGAGTTTGTGCCTTAACCCTTTCAGTGCCAAGCACATATATTCTATGTGCTAGCTTCCACTCCACTTATGTCAATTTCCCCCCATGCTACAGTAAAAGTAAAGTAACAAAAACACTCACCTGACCCCTGGTTCGATCCGGCCGGGTCTCCTCTTCATCTGAGGGGGCTTCGATCCCCCACCCAGGCCCCCCCGGGTGCAGGGGAATGCCCGGAATAGCCACCCCCCTTCAGCAGCCGCCGGAAATACATGTAAAAAAAAAAAATAATAAAAATGACATTTACTCACCTCAGTGTCCGATCGCTCCCGTCGGGTCTCCTCTTCACCAGGGGGGCCTCCGATAGTCCCCCCGGCTCTCCAACTTTAGTAGAAGGCCCTCTCTTGATGGGCGCCGCCATCTTGCCACTAAGCCCCGCCCCCAACGTCATGCCTCGGGTGTCGTCCTGGCTCCGGCCTGTCATTTCTTTCACTTGTCATCGCTGGCCACAGGAGGGGGAAGGCAGGTGATGATCTGATCACCTGCCTCCCCCCTTCAATGGCCAGCGATGACACCATATGTAATCAGAGCTGCGAGGGACACAGGAGCTGACAATCGGAGGTGAGTAAAGTAAAAAAAAAGTTATTATTTTTAATAAAGTCATTTTTTATTGTGTGTGTATTTTTTTTTTTTACTGTTAACCCTTTGTGAACTGGTAAGGGATCCATGAGACCCCTATACCAGTTCACAAGGCTGGGGGCTGGCAAGTCACCTGCGGCTAGCGGGTGACTTGCCATTAACCCCCAGCACCCCAAATTACCTGCCTCCCCAAAGGCCGGAGGGGGGGGAAGAAGGGCCCAGGCCTCACAAAGGCTATGTGGGCTTGTAGCCTGCAGGGCCAGGGGCCACCAAAGCTGGCCCCTGCACCCTGTTCTACAAGCCCCCATAGCTGTCCCTGGGCCGGTTATGCTGGGTAGGGGGGACCCTACCTCATTTTTTGTGGGATTTTTAAGGGTTTTTTAACCTTAAAATTCCCCCAAAAATGGGGTCCCCCACCCCGGGAGGGGGGACCCTATGTCATTTTTTTTTTAAATGTACCATATGTTAACTGTCACCCAGCAGGTAAAAAAGGCTTCCAGCAGCAGAAGGAGCGCTGAGGCCAAAGTGATCAGCATGGGACCCAGTGCCCGGGGATAGATGGGAGGTATTACAATTTTTTTTTTTTTTTTTTTTTTATTCTTTGTGTTTTGTTTACATTTAACCCTTTGTGAACTGGTAAGGGATCTATGTGACCCCTATACAAGTTCATAAGGCTCTGGGTCTGGCAAGTCACCTGCGGCTAGCGGGTGACCTGCCATTAACTCTGAGCCCCCCATTACCTGCCCCCCCAAAGCCCGGGGGGGCAGAAGAGCCCATGGCCATAGGCTATGCCAGCTTGTAACCTGCAGGGCTAGGGGCCACCAAAGCTGGCCCCTACACCTTGTTCTACAAGCCCCATAGCTGGTCCCAGGGCTGGTTATGCTGGGTAGGGGGGGCCTCACGCCATTTTTTTGGGGGGGGGGGATTTTTAGGGGTTTTTAAAAATGGGTCCCCCTCCCCCGGGAAATTTAATAGTGTGGATAGTAGTTGGATTTTATTTGTAAATGTTAAATGTTATAAAGTGCTCTTTTCAGTTTGGGGGCTCTCCGATACATATGTGGTACCGTTGTAATCAGGAAAAATTGGGCTTTCACATGCAATAACGTTTTCTTTAGTAAAATAAATTGTTTATTTAAAATAAATGAGACAATTTAAAAGAAATAATAATTTTTATTTTTTTTTTCCGTTTTTTGACAAAAAAATATATTTTGAATATTTTAAAAAACAGTTTAAAAATTACAATCACATTTCATGTTAAAGCCCAAACTCTGCCTCAAAAAAATATATAAAATTTTCCTGTAAATTCCTGCAAAAATCATGGTTAAACATAGCACAAAATGGTGAAAACCCCATTCTGTGAAGTACTCACCTGTAGAATTGGTTTTTCTGGGAATCCATTCCAGGCACTCCTTACACTTGGGATTACCTCCTTGCTGATCACGTGACTGCAAGAAAGAAAACAGGTGTGGCCCCTCCCGGCCCATACGTAGCAGCTGCCTCCTAACCAAGATCATTTACTTAGAAAGCAGTAAAAAACTTAAATCAGAGGCAGGCCGTATATAGGAGTCCATGTTACTTCACACTGAACTCCGCCAGAAAACTCTCAGAAATTAAATTTTGTTCTTTTCACTTTCTCTGATACTTTTTCTTCTTTTTCTTTTTTAAAAGCTAATGAAAGTAATAAATGGACTAAACACCACCAAAAAAGCATCAAAAGATAGATCATGACCCAAAACGGGTGGGCCGGAGTGCCTGGAATGGATTCCCAGGAAAAAAAAAATTCTACAGGTGAGTACTTCACAGAATTGGTTTTTTTCTTCCAATCCATTCCAGGCACTCCTTACACTTGGGATCTCCAAAAGCAGTGCCATCTATGGGTGGGATCCCCTAGCGCAGAACAGCAGGTAGTTCATCTCACTACCGCCTGAAGAATCTTTCGACCAACAACAGCGTCAGCTGAGGCTCTAACATCTGCCTTGTAAAACTTGGTGAATGTATGAACCGAAGACCAGGTGGCAGCTTTGCAAACCTGTTCCACTGAAGCCTGATGCTGAAAAGCCCAGGACGCACCAATGGCCCTAGTGGAATGGGGCGTGACCCGAAAAGGGGGTTCCTTCCCCTTGGCCAAATAAGCTCTTCCTACTGCCTGCCTAATCCACTTACTGACAGTGGCTTTAGCTGGCGGAAGCCCCTTTCTCAGCCCTTCTGATAAAACAAAAAGAAAATCAGTCTTGCGGAAGGAATCTGTAGCTGCCAAATAATATCTTATGGCCCTGACTACATCTGAAGAATGAAGTGCCCTCTCCTTAGCATTAGCCGGAAACGGGCATAAAGAAGGTAGAATTACCTCTTGATTAAGGTGAAAAGGAGAGACGACCTTTGGTAAAAAATCAGGCTTTAAACGAAAAACTACCTTGTCTCTATGTAACTCAAAGTAAGGAGACTTCATATATAAGGCGGCTAACTCAGAAACACGCAGCACAGAGGTGATTGCCACCAAAAATATCACCTTAAGCGTCAAAATGCTCAATGGAGCGTCAATCATGGGTTCAAAGGGAGCACCCTGTAGAGCCGTCAACACCAGATTCAAGTCCCACACCGGTAAAATGGACTTGCGCGGTGGTCGGACATGAGTGACACCTTGAAAAAAAGTCTTAATGAGCCTATTACTAGCGATAGACTTCTGGAAAAAAATAGATATGGCCGACACATGCCCTTTTAGGGTGCTTAAATGTAGGCCCATATCTAAGCCATCTTGTAGAAATTCTAGAATTCTAGAAATTGAATACCTTCTGCATGAAAAATTCCTAGCCTCACACCAAGATATGAATGATCGCCAGACCCTGTAATAAATTATGGAAGAAGACTTCTTCCGGGCCTGAATCATGGTATGAATAACCTTAGCCGATAAACCCTACTCTGCTAAGATCGAGGTCTCAATAGCCAGGCCGTCAAAGCTAGCATCTGAAAATTCGGGTGCCGAAGTGTGTGTGTGTGAGAAGATCTGGCTCGCCAATGGTCCACCGACAACCTTGTTATGTCTGAAAACCAACTTCTCCTTGGCCAACGAGGAGCTACTAGAATGGTTGGTACCCCCTGAGCTATCTTTCTTAGTACACGGCTCAGGAACGGAAGCGGGGGAAAAACGTACAGAAGCTTGAACCTAGCCCAGGAGACTGACAGGGCGTCCGTTGCTATGGCCAGAGGGTCCCTTGACAGGGACATGAATTTCGTCCGTTTGTGATTGTGTCTGGATGCAAAGAGATCCACTTCCGGACACCCCCAGCGAAGACAAAGGGCTTGAAAGACCTTCCGACTGAGGGACCATTCTCCCCAACGCAGAACCTTTCTGCTCAGAGCATTGGCCTCCTGGTTTTCTACCCCCGGGATGTAAACTGCCGAGATGCAGGGAACATTCTCCTCTGCCCAAGTCAGAATCCAGCTTACTTCCTCTAAAGCACTCTTGCTCCGAGTACCCCCCGATGATTGATATAGGCTACTGCTGTCCGATTGTCCGACTGGACCTGGACTGCCTGCCCCTTTAAACTGGGGGTCAGATACTGAAGCACTAGCCGGATTGCTCTTAATTCCAATATATTTATGGGAAGCGGATTCTCCTTCAGCCCCCACTGTCCCTGGATCTTCTGTGTTTGCCAGATGCCCCCACAGCCTGTGAGACTGGCATCCGTGGCAACGATCTGCCACTGTGGTGTCAGAAAGGAACTGCCTACAGACAGATGAAGAGGGTCCATCCACCACAGAAGAGATTGCCTGGCTGAGGGTGTTAGCACAAAGACTTGATCCAGCGACTGCAGGGCTCGATCCCAGCTTGCCAACAGATTCCACTGAAGAGGCCTCATGTGAAACTGGGCAAAAGGTACGGCCTTGAAGCAGGCTACCATAAGGCCTACTAGCTTCATCCCTAGCCGAATGGTCGGCTGCTGGCAAGCCAGTAAAAACTCTATTTGATTCCGCATTAGCCGAGCCTTCTGCTCTGGTAGAAACACTTTGACTTGAACTGTGACTGTGTTCAGAATCATTCCTAAGAAATTCCTTACTGGTGCCGGAGTGATATGGGACTTCGGGTAATTGATCACCCAGCCGAACTCTTCCAGAGTTGATAGGACCGCCTGCGTGTCTTTCATGATCTGCTGAAGAGACCCAGCTGAAATTAAAAGATCGTCCAAATATGGGCTGATGCATATCCCCTGGCTCATGAAAATGGCCATGAGACCCGCCAAAACTTTGGTGAACACTCTTGGAGCCGAGGATATCCAGAATGGAAGCGCCACAAACTGGAAGTGCTGATCTTCCAGGGCAAACCTCAGGAACTTCTGATGCCCTGGAAAAATCGACACATGCAAATACGCGTACCTTATGTCTATAGAAGTCATAAGATCCCCGGGCCGAACTACTCTTACCGCTGACCTTAACGTCTCCATGCGAAAATGTTTCATGCGGATATACCTGTTGAGATCCTTTAAATCTAAAATGGGACAAATCGACCCATCCCTCTTGGGAATTGTGAAGAGGTTGGAGTAAAACCCCTGACCTTCCTCCCGAAAGGGTACCCGACAAATTACTCCCTTTTGAAGGAGATGCTGAACTGTGGATCTCAGGGCATCTATCTTTGACTGGTTCAGGGATGCCCCTGACCGAAGGAACCTTGCGGGCGGTCTGGCTGCAAACTCAATCTTGTAGCCCGAAGACACCACCTCTTGGATCCAAAGATCCACCATGTGGCACTTCCAGATATGAGCAAAATGCAAGAGCCGCCCCCCCACCCGCTCAGGTGAGGGCGCCCCCTCATGCTGGGGTGGGTTTGGATGGCAGTTTGGGCCTACTTCTCCAGGCCCCTCCTGCCCTATTACGCACTCTGCCTCTACCCCACAAATCTCTACGGGAGCAAGGACGGAAGACACCTCTGCCACTCCGGTATGATGTGATGGGCCGATATGATGAAGGCCTCTGAAAAGGCAGATCCGACCTCTTTCTCTGAGGAAGCTTGCCATCCTTGACCATACCGTCCAGCTTTTCTCCAAAGAGTCTGCTCCCTAAAAAAGGTAGATCCGTAAGAGCTTTCTTAGCGGCGGCATCAGCCGACCCCTGTCTTAGCCATAAGGAACGGCGCAAGGCCACAAGAAGAGCAGAGGTTCTGGCCGCCAGCCTGACCACATCATCCATCGCAGTGATAGCGAACAAGTTAAAGTCCTTAAAATCTTTGGACTCTTGAATAAGCCTGCGAGACTAAGCCCCGGCTAAATTTTTCTTCATCTTCTTCCTTGAAGCCAGGGACACAATGGCCGTGGCACAAACAGGACATAAAAAGGATCCTATCATAGCAAAAGCATGGCGGGCCAATCGATCCATACTTCTCTCTGTGGGATCTCTTAAGGATCTCATAGTAGCAGACAGCATGATAGAAGTATTAGACAAGCCTGCTACTGGGCTGCTACTGGGGTGTCCACTTCAGGTGGATGAGACCAAACCTTTCCGCCGGAAAGGGATACCTAGCGTCTAGGATCTTGGGAACAGCCGGTAGCTTGTTAGGATTTTCCCACTCCTTTAATACCATCTTGGAAAAGTGCGG
This sequence comes from Gastrophryne carolinensis, assembly GCA_027917425.1. NCBI lineage: Eukaryota > Metazoa > Chordata > Amphibia > Anura > Microhylidae > Gastrophryne > Gastrophryne carolinensis. The sequence continues at coordinate 88,831,181 of CM051244.1, read as the reverse complement.
CTGTTCCGGGAACACCTGCCTTTGCCTTACTGGCTTAAACAGGTCGTCCTTCCCTCTTTTCGCCACCTCAGGAGGGGTGATATTCAAAGTTTCAAAAACAAAGGAGAGCAGACATTCTGTTTCGTCTGCGAGGAGAGGGTCCTCATCAGACGAGAATAAGATAGAGTTACTATCTTCCTCCTCTGATCGCAACTCGCCTTCTGAGAGCTGCTCCTCTAAATACTCCTCGTCCTCCTCCTCACCAAAAGAGGCAAATAAATCTTTTTCCTCCGCAACAGGTTCCAAATGCCTACTCTTATAGGCTGTCTTCTTTGGCATAACCAAGGACAACTGCCTCTCCAGGTTATCAAACCTGTGCGCTACGTCTGCCTGCACCTCACTGCCTTCCCCCTCTCCGGGGGATGTAAGGGATGGTTGGGCCGTCACACTCCTTCCAGCATTAGCTGGGCTAGAGACCTGAGCAGCCGCTCTATTATGGTCTAAACCAATTCTCATGGCGCAAGCGGAACACACCGTGCTGAAACTACCCAGGAGATCCTGCTTACATAAATGGCAGAGCCCGCCCTGCTCAAGTGGGATGCCCGAATCACTTTCCCCTGATGCCTCCCTCATGGTGTTTTTTTTTTCTTTTTAATTTGGCAATCAGACCTAAAAGGCCCTAAGCCTAAAAACCAATCCCAAAAGGGACCGGGAGGAACCACAACCCTTTTCTATTCTTCTTCCAATTTCAAAAAATAAAACAGGAGAAAAAGAGCATTAATAATCTCCTTTCCGTTTTTTTTTTTTTTTAAACTAATAAAAAACAATCATACTGATATTAACAATATAATAACCTAACATATATATATATATATATATATATATATATATATATATATTATAAAGTAAAAGACATAATACTATAAAAACAGTATTATTAACACCATTAATAAATAATGACATTGATAAAGCAATTGGTCCTAACAATGATCATAAAATTAATAAAATTGATAATGGCGATGTCCACTCACCACCACCGTTCTCTCTTCACAGCCTAAACAAAAGATAAGATCATACAAAAAAAGTAAGAAAGGCTGCTTAACGCAGCAAGTCAAAAAACAGGTTGGCCAAACTGTAAAATAATAATCATAATAATACCAGCAGGCTCTGTCCGTAATTCATTGTCCCGGAGCCGCTGCCCGCAACCGCCGCACACACACACACACAAGCCTCCTAGGATCAAAGAAATGCAGCAACAGGCAACCTGCCCTGGACGGCCGCCACCGCAGCCGCACACGCAATGGCCGCATTCACACAATAAAAAGTGCTTCTCGGCTGCCGCTGCCACCGCCGCCCTAGTGTCAATCCTGAACACCACAAACGGCCTGCTCAGTTATGGCCGCTTTTCATAGCCTGCGTCCACAGCACCAGTCATGGCCGCCCGCTGTCCTGCAGGCTGCTACACTTACTTGGAATAGTGGGGAATAACAAGACCCGACCTTCATGGCCTCCATGGAAACATGGCCTTGAGGTTCCGTGTTAAACTCAGCCCCCTGCGTGATGTCAGCCACGCCCCTTAAAGGCATAACTAAAAAAAATGTTTTTTTTTTTTTTTTGAGAAAACTTGAAAGAAGGATGGGTTGAATTAAAAATAAAAAACGTTCCTCAGCATGTACACCAAAGAAAAACCTGCGACTGACTTGCTTTTTAAAAAGCCTGCAGCCCAGAGCCTATACGCTCTGTATGCGCCCCAAGACCCCGGCGCTTCCACCTTACCTTCACGAACCCCAGAACAGCCAGACACTGTAGGAGGCACAATTTGGGTCTAGGGGATCCGTGGGAATAAGGCTTACGCAGAAAGCCGACAGGGTGCAATCCCCCGCTTGCTGCCAATCCTTGAGAGGTATTTTCCTGAACCTTCACAGTCATTTGCCACTGCAAGAAAGAAAAAAAGGGGCCACACCTGTTTTCTTTTTTGCAGTCACGTGATCAGCAAGGAGGTAATCCCAAGTGTAAGGAGTGCCTGGAATGGATTGGAAGAAAAAAATGACCTGTCAACAGAGGGTGACAAAATTTCAAGTAAGCTGCCAATTAAAAGGGTTAAAAGTAGCTATGCATGTTGGTGTTTTTTATTCTGCTTTTTTATACATTTTTTAGGGAAACCCTGTGCAACCATAGAGTTCTTTGACGGATTACTTCCAGAAAAATGAGCCCACTACAACAAGCTGGGTCGCTTAGAAAGCTTAACATGTGTACTTTTATGGGGGATATTCCAAATGTAAAGGGCTGTTTTGGTTGAAAAAGTGCAAGGTGCGCACTTTGTCAGCAGAGCTGAAATTTTCAATTACAATTATTCTTACGGACATGCTTTACTTTGGGGTGTTTGGCAACTCTTCCCTTGACAGTAGTTATGCATGTTGGGTATTGTTCTGTTCGGAAGATGTTGCTTTTTCAGATTGAACTTGTTTTTTCTTGCTTGCATATTGTTTTTTTAGGAAAATGTGGCTTTGATTCTGTTTTTTTTCTCTTTTTTTAGGGAAACCCTGTGCAACCAAATAATTAATTGAGGGATTACTTCCAGAAAACTGGACCCATGTAAACAAGCCTTGTACGCCTAGAAAGCTTGAGGTGTGTACTTCCAGAGAATATATAGTTTGTTGGGGGTATTTCAAATGTAAAGGGTTGTTTTTCTGGAAAAACTGCAAGGTGCACATAGCGCATATCACAGTTGTATTTTATCAGAAAATCTCCTAAAGTGCTGTTTCAGTTTGGGGGAGTCTCCTGGGCAGGAAAGGGTTTCTACCAATACATATGTTGTACCGTTGTAACCCGGAGAAATAGGGCTCTTACACCCAATAAGATTTTATTGACAAACTTACATTTTGTATTACAACAAAACTCTACAAATTGTAAAAAATATATATTTTTTACAAAATGTAATTTGTGAAAGCCCCATTCCTTCCAATTACAATGGTACCACATATGTATCAGTAGACCGGTACTGCCGAGATCTCTCAAACTGAAAAGAGTGCTTTATGACATTTTCAAATGAAATACAACTACAATCCGAACTATCAAGAGTTACAATTTTTTCTTCTTTATTTACCTCCAATCCAATGCCAATCACTGTTCCACGCCACTCCAAATAATGGGTGCCCCGTACACGGAAGTTCCTGGAGTATGGAGATATCCATGGTTTTAAATGGGAGACAGCTGTAAATAAGCCATGTCTACCCACCAGGCAAAACCCAGAAGCTCAGCTCCTGGCTTCACAAACTGGGCCTAGGTGAGATAGATCGGTGGTACGGCACTACCAGGCCCTGGAGTCCTAGGATAAGTCCACAGAAGTAGACTTTACCTTTAATGACCTGAAAACATCAGCTCAACCAACTTGATAACCTTTCTGTACTCAACAAACGGGGTAGGCCTCCCAGCAATACAGCAGACAAAAAAGTAGGGTAGAATAATTGATTTCAAGGGAAGAGGGAGAAGTGTGTCAATGCAGCCTGGTGCATGGTGCCTCAGTATTTGTCCCTAAGATGCCCCAACTACAGTGAATACCCTAAATCTAAACCTATGAGCAGGATGGAAATGGGGGGGTAACCGCACCCTAAAAGGGGGTCACCTCTAGCTACATATACCACTGAAACCACCCCCCCCCGGCCTAACATATATGGGTTGTGGGAGATCGATAAGGTGTGGGGGAGCAAGTATACTGTAAACAGGGCTCATCATTCCTTCTGGAACAACTCCGGTCCTGCCAAAAAGAAACTTTCTCTATAACTTGGTCAAAGCCTATTGTGGCCCCCAAACTAAATAGGTAGAGGCCAGGGAAATAAGGCCCAATGAACTTGAAGTGTTAGGAGCTCCAAGGTAGAAACCAGGAAAAGGGGAAAAAAAGAAGTAGATGCCAAAGCATCAAATCATCTTTTAGACGGGCAAGATGCATCAAAGCATTTCACAGTACAGGTACTCCAACCTCCCCAGATGGAAGTGGCAAGAAAAGGGGGACACCCTTGCCGGCATGCATGGTAGCCGTAAATACATGGTCCAAGCATCACCTATTCTAATTCAGAGGCATGCTGCTTTGTGGATTTCCACAGTTAAACATCATTCAAGATTGAAGAATGTTCTTTCTTTACCAGATTTACAGTGATGCTTTAACATTTTGTAAACCCTTCAAAATCTTCTGTGTTCACCTAAAAAATTAATATGGTTGGCACACCAAAACGGATAAATACATGCATAAACTGAATTAATGATGATTTGGGTGCTGCATCCAGGGATTGTATCCCAAATTAATCCCAGTAGTATACTCAAATAAGTAGATAAGTAGGCGCACACCAATGAATTGAATTTGCAAAGTTAATTTTATATTCAATAAAGGATAACATAAATGACATATAATATACAAGAACAAATATATACACTTATATACAAACTGTACATGTAGTATGGGGGGTGTAGTCAAAAAAAGGATACACTCATATCCAGAAATCCAAGTATGTTCAGGTGAGGGAGCTGTGTTGCACCAAAACGCTGTAACTGACAACAGTATAGTTTAAACAATAACAGTAACATAAGTATGTCTATATATATCTATATGGTAAAAGATTACCTATGCATCTAGTCTGGTTTGGTGCTTTCACAGTGGTCCTCAAGTTAATCACATACAGGGTTAATAACCATATCACTGTAGCCAAGCTAAGGAAAATCGTTTCTAACAGATATGAGATACACCATATCAAGTCAGAAATAATACAATTCTGTGATTACTCACCTGTAGAATTGGTATTATGAGAATACAGTACGTCCTGCTCCAAATCTAATACTTACACTTGGGATATACTCTGCCAGATGGCGCTGGACTGCAGAGACATCGAAAACAGGCTCCTCCCGGCCCCTCAAATACCCAGGGACCTCCCACAAATCCCCAGCATTGAAAAGCAGTTAATGAGAAGCCGGGAGAATTAAACAATCCAAACTATCAACTATAACAATGAAACAATCACCATACAGGGGATCCAAGAAAATGCAAACCAAGGGTGGGTTGGAGCAGGACGTACTGTATACTCATAATACCAATTCTACAGGTGAGTAATCACAGAATTGTATTATTCTTAGTATACAGTACGTCCTGCTCCAAATCTAATACTTGGGACATCCAATAGCAGTGTCCATAAATTAGGGTGGGATCCCCAATAAAAATCAGCAGCAGACAGTTTAAACCACTGCCGCCTTGCAGAACCTTTCGGCCAAAAGCAGCTGAGGCCCTAACATCAACCTTGTAAAACTTTGAAAAAGTATGAACAGAAGACCAAGTAGCGGCCTTGCAAACTTATTCAACAGAAGCCTGGTGCTGAAAAGCCCAAGAGGCACCAATAGCACGAGTGGAATGAGCAGTAAGGCGGAAGGGAGGATTCTTCCCCTTAGCAGAGTAGGCCTGAATCACAGCCTGACGAATCCACTTGCTAATAGTAGACTTGGCAGGAGCAAAAACCCTTCCTAGGACCAGAAAGGACCACAAAAAGAGCATCAGTCTTCCTGAAAGGTGCAGTAGCCACCAGATAGTACTTCAGACACCTAACCACATCCAAATAGTTCAAAACCCTCTCCTTAGCATTGCTAGGATTAGGGCACAAAGAAGGAAGAACAATATCCTGATTCAAATGAAAGGCAGATACTACCTTAGGCAGAAAGTCAGGTTTGAAACGAAACACCAACTTGTCCTGGTGTCTCTCATAGTAGGGGGGCTGAATGGAAAGTGCCGCCAACTCAGACACACGCCTGACAGAAGTGATATCCACCAGAAATACAACCTTGAGCGTAAGAATGGCCAAGGCAGCATCCTGCACAGGTTCAAAGGAAGCACCCTGCAAGGCTGACAGAACCAAGTTCAGATCCCAAACAGGCACCATAGGCTTACGTGGGGGGCCATGAGTGACCCCCTGGAAAAAAGTCCTGATCAAAGGGTGCTGAGCAAAGGACTTCTGGAAGAAAAATACAATTCTGTGAAATACTCACCTGTAGAATTGGTATTATACGCATACAGCACGTCCTGCTCCATCTATAATACTTACACATGGGTAATCCTCCGCCAGAGGGCGCTGTTCACTGCAGACATGCAAAAACAGGCTCCTCCCGGCCCTTCATATACCCAGGGACCTCCCACAAATCCCCAGTATTGAAAAGCAGTGAGAAAAGAAGCCGGGAGAAACCAACCACCAACTGGTAACAATAGTAATGATAACAATCACCATACAGGGGATCCAGAAAAATGTAAACCAGGGTGGGGTGGAGCAGGAGGTGCTGTATGCGTATAATACCAATTCTACAGGTGAGTATTTCACAGAATTGTATTATTCTAAGCATACAGCACGTCCTGCTCCATCTATAATACTTACACATGGGACATCCAATAGCAGTGTCCATAAAGTAGGGTGGGATCCCCATCAAAAAAGGCACAGCAGACAGTAAAGGCGCTGTCACCTGCAAAACTTTGCTACCAAGTACGACATGAGCAAAGGCTCTAACGACAATCCCATAACAAAACCTTTGAAAAGGTATGAACAGAGACAAGCAGCGGTCTAGCAACTTAATCAACAGAAAATCTGGTGCTGAAGGGCCAAGGTACCCAAACACCAATATAACGGAATAAAATAAGAGAGGGAGATTCTTCCCCCTTAAAGGAATAGGCCAGGGTAACGGCCCAACCAGCCCACAGGCAACAGAAGCCTCGGTAAGACAGGCGGGGACACAGACCCCTTCACCAACAAGGATCAGCAAGAAGCCGAAACCTTTACTCAGGACCAGGAAGGCAACCTTCCAAGTAAGAACAGTCCAAAGGGCGCAATGGCCCTGGAAGCAAACGAGATCAGGCGCATACATAAGGAGGCGCCCGCAGACCCCAAAGGGCATCAGTCCCCCTAAGGGACAAGAAATAACCAGGAAAATTTCAACACCTGTTGAGGGAATGTAGACCCCTTACTGCAGCATTATTAAGAATAAGGCCCATAGGCAGACTAAAAGGACTTAAATAATGATCATAAAACACCACTTGGACAAAGGGGTTTAGTAAGGTTAAGTAAGCAGATCCACCTTCTCAGGCACACGTCTGACTGAAGCAAGAGCCCCCGGAGAAGCGACTTGGACTACAAAACAGCTCAGACAGCATCCGGAATAAGTCCCAAGGGAACAATCCGCAGGGCAAACAGAATGAAAATTGATCCCAGTAGGGACCATGGAACTACTTGGGAGATGCCCCTGAGCAATCCCCAAGAGAACTCCTCGCAAGGAAGACCGACCTAGACTTCTACAGGAAGACAGACAGGACAGAACCTGAATCTTCAGAGTACCTAGATGGTGAGCCAACCCCAACCTATGCTGTAATGACTCTAGAACCCTGGGAACCGAGAACGTCCAACAGGGAAGAGACCAAGACCCATGCCAATCAATATGGGTACACCACAACCCACGATAGACGGAGGAAGAGGAAGCCAAGGAAGCCTGCTCCTTGCCCCCCATATACCAAGTCACCCAGAAGATAACCCCGTCTCCAAGGGGTGAATGAATCAGCTGTCAGGCCCCAGACTAGAGTCTGTAGATAGGGACGACAAAAGAAGGGGCCTGACAAGGGCAGAACCGCACTCCTGAGAGAGCGTACAGGTCAGCTGACCTCAGCAGAAGCATCTGCGAACCACAGTTCACTAGGCCACCAAAGGGCCATCAATCTCACTGGTCTCTTTATCAGCACAACCGTGCTCAGAACCCCTCATAGGAGGGTGAATGAAGAGAAGGCATATAAGATAGAAAGTCCATGCATAATTTTACTAAGCCCCCATGACCAGAGTCAGAATGTTCTGGGACAGTAAAAACAAGGGCAGAGCCCCTGTGGTATAAGCGAGACCCAACAGAGCCACCCTAGTTGGCTCTCAGAATGACACCAGGATAGCAACCTGCCACTGAAAAATATCCATTGGAGCGAATACTGCTGAGGAGCAGGGGGCGTAGACCCCGCCCAGATCAGGATCAGGAACCCTCCAGAGGGATCATCCTGCTTCAAGCTCCAGACCAATAATAAAACAGGCCATTGTCTTCCAACAGGCCAATATTCCCCAAATAGACAGGTCCTAATATAGGAGAAGTCCAGCCGTATAGAGTCAACGGAAGGCTCATGTTTTAACAAAACGGTAGGTAAGATGGACCCTCTAAGGGACCCTCCCTAGGAGCCACAGGGGGTTTTGGAAGAAATTCCCCCCTCCCCGCCAACCTGCGAGACTTGGTACCCAAGGCGACCATTCACAGGAAGATGCAAGCAAGGAAGGGGGTGCCCCCTGACAGGGTCCTTGAATATAATCAGCTCAAGAGGAACCACCGTACCAAGGGGGAATGAGCACAGACCTAGCTCCAGGGGTGCTGGAACCCAATGCAGGATCAATAACCTACTGTGCCGAAGAGCCCAAGGGCTCGGTATATAAGGGACATCATCTGATACGCCACCAACGGGCCCACCAGCTGCAATCCTGCCTGGTAAAAGTAAGATGTCAGTAAAGGGGGACTGAGCCCCCGTGACCAGGAGTCCACTTGTTGCCAAGGAAGAAGGCTCAAGCCTGAACCGAATCCAAAAAATGGAGATGGCGGATAAGGGACCATGAGGGATTGAGGTGACTGAGCACCCATCCAGTAACTCCCAGGGGACACCGCCTGCCGACTAATCCACTCGGCCTGACGTAGAGATTGGGGAGTAAGGAAAGACGACCCGGTAGGTCCTAATGCAGACGCCCCCCCAGGCATGTCCGAGACATCACCCCCCTTCGCGCCATGGCGAGCAGCTTGGGAGCGAAAGAGAGGCCAAAGCCTCAATCCGCAGGGTTGGTCCTGCAACACCGACTAGTAATGTACTTGGTGTCCAGAAGACACAGGGGGAGCTAATAAGATCTAGAACTCCACAGGAGGCCGGAAGCCCCCCTTGCACAGGGCGCCTGTGTCCCAAGACAGAGATGTCATATAGGGACTACCTGTGAGAGTAGAATTGCCAGGCCTACCGTAGGCCAGCGTGGCCCAGACTGCCTCATACTGTTGAGGAAAGGAGGAAGGTCAATATAGAGGTCATAGCCCCATTCTGTTAAGGGCAACCTGTAAGTAAGCCCAAACTCCGTAGGCCAAGTACGGCCTGCACCAATTCCTGAGGGGAAAACAGGGGCTAGAAGCACCCTGACAACATCTGAGAGGGACCGCCCAGCAAATGCTATCCTGTGTCCAGGGGAACTACCTCCTGGAACCACCAGAAGGAGAAGATACATTCCTAGATAGGAGTCAGCTGCTGCGAGGGCGTCCCTTCATGCTTGGGAAGTCTTGGCAGATTTGGACTTAGTCCTGCCAGAGGGCCCAGGGCGTTGCCTGCCCACCCCATGGTGGAAATTCACACCGAACAGTTGGAAGCACACCTCAGGTTCGCGTTTGACACTAACGTAGGGAGAGGGAGGGGTGTCCCTGCCCCGAGGAGGCCGGGACGGCCTTCTTCGTAGGGGTGCCTTACCCTTTTTTCCAAAAAGGTCCAAACGGGCCCCAAATAGTCGCTGTCCTCTGAAGGGAAGGCCAGTGAGCGCCTTTTTCGTAGCATCATCAGCACCCCACTGTCGCAGCCAGACCAGGCGGTGAATAGCTACCACAAGGGCAGAGGTTCAAGCACACATCTTAATGGTGTCATCCAGCATTGAGAGGATGAACCTCACAAACACATCACAGCGCATTAAACACCCCCAGGGGAGGTCCTCAGGTCGGTGGTCAAGTACTTTTCTAACGAGAGTCCTGGCGGCCACCGCCGTGATGGCCGCGGCACAGACCGGGCGCAGAGCCGTCCCTGCACACGAAAAGGCGTGGGAAGCCAGTCTGTCAATGTGCCGGTCCTCAGCATCCCGAAGGGTACGGTAATAAGGAGCCGTCATGAAGGGGGGGTTAATAACCACTATAATCGGTGCATCCACCACAAGAGGTGCTGACCAAAAGTTAACCACATCAGGAGGGAAAGGGTACTTCCAATCCCAGACCCCTGGGACCCCTTTAAGTTTACAAGGCGATTCCCATTCTTGGGATAAAAGATTCTGGAAATGTTCCTGTTCCAGGAATTCCAAGCGCGGCGGCGCTGTGTGGAAACTCTCCTTCTTAGACTTGGGAGATTGACAAAACCTCAAAGATCTTAATAAGAAGTTCATCTGTGTCACACAGGCCCCAAGAACTGGGCCCAGAATCCTCACGGCTCCCGGGCATCTCATCCGAGGAGCCCGAATCTGAGAATAGCTCACCTTCCTTTAAGTTTACAAGGCGATTCCCATTCTTGGGATATAAGATTCTGGAAATGTTCCTGTTCCAGGAATTCCAAGCGCGGCGGCGCTGTGTGGAAACTCTCCTTCTTAGGCTTGGGAAATTGACAAAACCTCAAAGATCTTAATAAGAAGTTCATCTGTGTCACACGGGCCCCAAGAACCGGGCCCAGAATCCTCATGGCTCCCGGGCATCTCATCCGAGGAGCCCGAATCTGAGAATAGCTCACCTTCCTCAGAAGGATCAAGGTCCTGCATAGCCGCAGATTCATCAGTATCGTTAGGAACCAGAGAGCCAGGAGGCGTCAGGGACCGCTTCTTTCCAGGGCCCATACGCTCCGCCAAACTAGACAGCACCTGCTCCACCGTAGGCAGCCTGCGCGGCACGGCTTGCTGGTCATCCCCGCTCGAGTGAGACTCATCAGGAGTGAGATTTAGGTCCGGAGAGACGGGTGTATTGAAGGGAGGTGCAGCCACTGGCAAACCTGATTGCAGGGTCAGTGCCTGTTCAGCACACGGTCCGCAGACCCGTGCTCTGTCAGCATCAGCATGGGGCTGACCACACACTGCACACAGCCGCTCATGTCCCAGAGGGACCCCGGGTACATAATTCTGAGATGGCAACCCTGGATGCCCCAAGACCCGCTAGGAAGTGGGAGAATTTGTTATGTTGACCCGCTATAATATATGTTAGGCCGGGAGAAGCCACCGAAGACCTGGCGTCTGAAAGACATAATGGGATAAGAGGGGGGGGGAGGTGTCAGTGCCATGCGCAGCCGAATAAAACACATAGGAACAAATACCGCCCCGGAGGGCACTTACATGACCAAGGGAGGAGGCGGATCGCACCACGCGTGCACGCGCGAAGACTGTCAAAATGGCGCCAAGCGAACCTCAAGGGGCAGGCCTGATCTGGCTGTGACGCGGAGCGCGTCATGCCGAGTCCCGCCTCCCCCAAGGAGCGCGAAGCTCTAACCCTCGAAACGTGAACGACAGTAGTGGATAGTACGCACATACATAATGTTGCTGTCATGCTAGACAATGATGCTGCCGTCTGAGCAGAACACTAAAGTAATAAAAGGACAAACATGCGTGCAACCATAAGCTTATGTGGCAAGGAGCGAGACACTGGCACCCAAGTTCAATGAAAGATGAAGGCCTTCAACGTGTTTCATTACACTAGGACTGCCACACATACCCCCCCCCCCCCTTTCTTTTCCCTCGAGCTACGGGAGGAAGCGAGGGAGAAGCGGACCTGCATTCAGGGATTAACGCTGTGAGGGGCACGGGCAACAATGCGGGAGGGGCATCTAATGGAGGCTCACCATCGGCCTAAACCGCCTACCCTATGGTGGGGGATTGCGGTGGAGCTTAGCTCTGTAAGCACACACGGTGCTGCCTACCTTCACCCGACCAACGCAGCCCAGGCTGGGAGGCATATTCTTCACAAGGAGGACGGGAAATAGTCCCGCAGGGCCTCGGGCTGTAAAGCCCCGCTCACCTGCGAGAGCGTGATACTTCATGTCTTCGCAGTGAGCACTGCAGAGAAATCTGGGGATTTGTGGGAGGTCCCTGGGTATATGAAGGGCTGGGAGGAGCCTGTTTTTGCATGTCTGCAGTGAACAGCGCCCTCTGGCGGAGGATTACCCATGTGTAAGTATTGTAGATGGAGCAGGATGTGCTGTATGCTTAGAATATAGCCAGGGCAGAAACCTGACCCTTCAGAGTACTGAGTTGGAGCCCCATCTCCAACCCATGCTGCAGGAACTCCAGAATCCTGGGAATAGAGAACATAGAGAACACACGACAGGGAAGAGACTTAGACTCACACCAGTCAATGTAGGCACGCCAAACCCTGTAATAAATGGAAGAGGAAGACTTCTTCCTAGCTTTAATCAAGGTATCCACAACCGAGGAAGACAGCCCCTTCTCTATCAAGATGGAGGTTTCAGCAGCCAGGCCGTCAAAGCCAGAGTTTGTAAATTGGGATGGCACAGTGAGCCCTGAGTGAGCAGATCTGGCACCAAGTACTGATCTACTGCCAGCTGTATCACGTCTGCGAACCACACTCTTCTTGGCCACCTGGGGGCCACCAGAATTGCTGGCACCCCTTCCAGAGCAATCTTGCGCAGAACCAAGGGGATTGGAGGGAAGACATACAGGAACCGAAAGTCCTGCCATGACATTGCTAGCGCATCCGAGGTCAAGGCCAGAGGGTCCTGGGACAGAGAGACAAAAGCTGGGAGCTTGTGATTGTGGCGGGACGCAAACAGATCCACATCTGGTTGGCCCCAACGGTGACACAGGGATTGAAACACCCTGCTGCATAGGGACCATTCTTCCTGGCGAGAGGTCCCTCTGCTCAGAGAGTCCGCCAGGCGATTTTCCACCCCCGGGATGTACGCAGCTGATATGCAGCGGACATTGGCCTCCGCCCAAGTCAGGATCAGAGACGCTTCCTGGAGGGCACCCTTGCTCCGGGTCCCTCCCTGATGATTGATGTAGGCAACTGCCGACTGTCCGAGCGCACCTGAACAGGCAGGCCCCGAAGGTAAGTAGTCAAGTGAGCCAGAACTAGCCTGATCGCCCGCAGTTCCAAGACATTGATAGGTGTGTTGGCCTCCTGAGGGCCCCACCTCCCTTGGAACCGCAGGGACTTCCAGAAACCCCCCCAACCTGACAGACTGGCATCTGTGGTGACGGTCTCCCAGGAAGGGGCAAGAAAGGATCTGCCCCCCAACAGGTTCCTTGAGTCCATCCACCACAAGAGGGACCTTCTGACCAGGGGGGAGAGAACACAGACCCTGTCCAGGAACGCTGGGTCCTTGTCCCATACTGACAATAGATGAAGTTGCAGAGGCCTCAAGTGGAACTGAGCATAAGGGACCGCTTCGAAGCATGCCACCATCAGGCCCACCAGCTGCATCCCCTGCCTGATGGAGGGATGGGGACAAGCTAGGAGGGACTGAGCCTGTGCAATCAGACTGTCCACCTTCTGTTGAGGAAGGAAGATCCTTGCCTGAACTGTATCCAGATTCATTCCTAGGAGTGGAGTTACCAAGGAAGGGGACAGTGAGTGGACACCACCAGCTGAGTATCCAACTCTGCCTGATGTAGAGACTGGGAAGTGATGAGAATGTCGTCCAGATAGGGAAGCACGCGGACGCCCTGACATCTGAGCAGAGACATCACGCCAGCCAGCACCTTGGTGAACACCCTGGGAGCTGAAGTGAGGCCGAAGGGCAAGGCCACAAACTGGTAGTGTTGATCCATCAGAGCGAACCTGAGGAACCTTTGGTGACCTGGGAACACAGGAATATGAAGATAAGCATCTTTGATGTCCACAGAAGTCATGAAAAACCCCTTGGCGCATGGAACTGATGGCAGAGCGCAGAGTTTCCATGCGAAAGCGCCTGCCCCTGACAAACTTGTTGAGCATCTTCAAGTCCAGGATGGGCCTGACTGAACCATCTTTTTTGGGTACTGTGAATAGGTTGGAATAAAAGCCCTTGCCTTTTTCTCTTAAGGGGACCTTGCAGATGACCCCCAGCTCCAGGAGGCCTTGCACTGCTTGCACTAGCTCCTGAGCTGACACAGGGACCTGAGGAATCTGGGATCTGATGAATCTTGGAGGGGGATCGGCAGCAAACTCCAACTTGTAACCGGAGGACACTACCTCCTGAAGCCACCGGTCTGAGACATGAAGCCTCCAGACGTGAGCGAAGTGCTGCAGCCATCCCCCCACCCGGATGGGTGAGGGCGCCCCATCATGCCTGAGGGGGCTTGGGAGAGGATTTTGCTTTGGCACCCCAGGAGGAGCCAGGACGTCCACGTCCTCTGCCTCTACCCCAGAAATCTCCCCAGGCCCCAGGAAAGGGAACCCCCCTACCCTGTCTTGCACCACGGTAAGGGGAGGAGAAGGAACCCTGACCCCGAAAGGGCCGAGATTGCCGCCTGCGCTGGGGTAACCTGCCTCCCTTAGCAAAAAGGTCCAGGCGGTCCCCAAACAGGCGCAGTCCTTTAAAGGGAAACCCAGTGAGGGCCTTCTTGGCAGCACTGTCAGCAGCCCACTGGCGCAGCCAAACCGAGCGGCGTATAGCCACCACGAGGGCAGAAGTTCTGCCACACATTCTGATGGTGTCATCCAAGGACACTGAGAGGACAAAATTTACAAAAACATCACAACTGGGGAGTGCATTAAACACCTCACAAGGCAAATCATCAGGGGCACTATCAAGCATATTTCTGATAAGGGTTCTAGTAGCCACAGCAGTAATGGCAGAGGCACAGACCGGGCGCAGCTCCGTCCCCGCACATGCAAAGGCATGGGATGCCAGCTGGTCAATGCGCCGGTCCTCAGCATCCGGCAGTGTAGTAGAGTCAGGGGAATGCATGACAGAGGTGTTAGATAGCCCTAGGATTGGGGCATCCACCTCGGGGGGGAATGACCAACATTTATCCACCTCAGCAGGAAAGGGATACTTCCTATCCCAACTTTTTGGAACCCCGGGAAGTTTACTGGGGCGCTCCCATTCCTTGAGCACAAGGTTATGGAAATGTGCCTGCTCGGGAATTTCCAAACGTGATTTTGCTGTATGGAAAAGCTCCCCTCTTTGCCTGGAAGCCTCAACAGGGAGAGAGATGGACAGAACCTCAAAAATCTGGGTCAATAATCTGTCAATGTCATCCGGGGCCCAGGGGTCAGAGCCAGAATCGTCACGACCCCTTGGTCTCTCATCAGATGAGCCTGAATCAGAAAAGAGCTCCCCTTCATCAGACGGGGTATAGCCACAAAGATTCCAAAACTCCTCAGTTCCCATAGGGAAAACAGTGACATTAGGCGTCAAGTGCCGCTTCTTAGCAGGGGCCTTACGTGCTAAGGACTTAGCAATCAACTGCTCAAAAGTAGCCAGACTAGAAGACACATCAGGCTGAGAATCCCCACTAGTATGCAACTCAGTAGGAGTGAGGTTTAAGCTTGGGGGAGTAGGCAAAGTGAAGTGAGGTGCAGCCACTGGCAGGCCAGATTGCAATGCAAGCACCTGCTCAGCACAGGGTACACAGACCTGCGCCTTGTCAGAGTCAGCATGAGGCTGCCCACACGCTACACACAGCCGGTCTTGTCTCGAAGGGACCCCGGTCACATTATCCTGGGATGCCTCCATATGGTGATTATAGCGGCGCTATACGCCAATAGGGAATAACGCTATACAGCAACCCCGGATGACCCAATAACCCGCTAGGGAAGTGGGAGTATTATTTTTACAAAGCCTACAAGTTATATACTAATACAGGGCCGGGAGAAGCCAAAAGGGTTCGCCCCGCCTGAAAGACATAAGCAGACAAGGCCTGTAAGCACACAGTAACAAAAGTGAAAGATATAAAGCCGCCCGCGAGGGCACTTACGGACCGCGGTAGGTAGGGGTTCGTCGCGCATGGGCCAACCAAGCAGGATAAAGATGGCGTCGGTATACCCCGAGGGGCGGGCCGGTATCAGCGATGACGCGGAGCGCGCCAAAGACGGGCCCCGCCCCCCCGAAGAGTGCGAAGCCAGAAAGTGCAAGCAGCCAATGATGGCGCACCAGCACCTGAGGTAATGCCGCCGCCAAGCGCGGAACCAAGTCAGCGCGCGGCGGCAATTTTAAAAAGACAGTAAAGACAAGTCAGCGCGTCGGCTGACACAAGACTAAACAGAATGGAAAAAGAGTGTAAAACACAGAATGCATAGCATACATATTTACACCCCCCCCTCTTTTCCCCTGAAGGCTACAAGGAGGATGAGGGAGGACAGCAGCCACTTAAACAGGGCCCACCGATGGGCAGGGGCAAGGGGGCACTAGTGCGGGAGGGGCTTCCCATAGAGGCTCACCATAAGCCTGAACCGCCTACCCTTTGGTGGGGGATTGTGGTGGAGAAGCGCTCCTAAGCACCTAACAGCGGTGCTGCCTACCTTCACCCGACCAGCGCAGCCAAGGCTGGGAGGCATATTACTAGTGGAACGGGTGGGAATAGTCCTACAGGACCGCGGGCTAATAGCCCTGCTCACCTGCGAGTAGAGGGCCATTTCTCGTGCCAGACTGCAGAGAAATTCTGGGGATTTGTGGGAGGTCCCTGGGTATTTGAGGGACCGGGAGGAGCCTGATTTCGATGTCTCTGCAGTCCAGCGCCATCTGGCGGAGTATATCCCAAGTGTAAGTATTCGATTTAGAGCAGGACGTACTGTATACTAAGAATATATACATGTCAGCAGGGATGATTCATTACTTGCAAACATTACGTACTGAGCGATCATTATCTATTTTCTCATGTTCAACTGCTTGTATTGATTCCCAGCCTGTTTCATGTCCCTGTTTGATTACATGTGGTTGTATGTATGCTGGGGTGTTAGTGGTGATACTGCCTGATTAATTTACATGTTTGCAAGAAATGAATCATCCCTGCTGACATGTATACATTTCTGAATTGATACGGTGTATCTCATATCTGATAGAAACGATTTTCCTTAACTTGGCTACAGTGATATGGTTATTAACCCTGTATGTGATTAACTTGAGGACCACTGTGAAAGCACCAAACCAGACTAGATACATACTTGGATTTCTGGATATGAGTGTATCCTTTTTTTGACTACACCCCCCATACTACATGTACAGTTTGTATATAAGTGTATATATTTGTTCTTCTTGTATATTATATGTCATTTATGTTATCCTTTATTGAATATAAAATTAACTTTGCAAATTCAATTCATTGGTGTGCGCCTACTTATACTTATTTTAATAATGTTCACCTAAAATGATGTTCTCACCATCTACCAACCTACCTCAACCTGACATCTCCCTTTCAGTGTGTGGCACCATCATAATTCCAAAGCAGCATGCCAGCTAATCTGATCTGTCAATCACTTCCTATATTCAATTGCTTTCCCGTTTATGCCATCTGCACCTCAGAAACATCTCTAGAATCCGTCTCCTTTCTCACAGCCGAAACAACGAAAGCTCTCATTGTTGCCCTGATCCATTATAGTCTTGATTACTATAACTCACTACTAACTGGTCTCCCTTTATTAAACTCACTCCAATCCATCCTGAATACAGCAGCCCAGCTCATCTATCTCTCAAACAGCTACTATGATACCTTCTACCCTCTGCCAGTCATCGCATTGGTTACCTATACAGTATACGACTCAGTTTAAATAGCTCATTCTCACCCACAAAGCTCTCCATGGTGCTGCACCCCCCTACATGTCTTCCCTAATCTCTGTCTACCGCCATACCTGCCCCCTGTGCTCTGCTAATGATATACAGCTTACTTCAACCTTAGTCCGAACCTCCCGGTCCAACCTACAAGACTCAGCTGCACCAATTCTCTAGAATGCTCTACCCCCAACACTTAGATTGATTCAAAACAACAATAAGCTTGCAAGCAGGGTCCTCATTCTTTTTGTTTCAATGGATACGTTTTTTTTTTTGCTGTCATTTTTTTATTATGTTTGTACATGAACCCTCTGATTGTAGTGCACTGTGGAATATGTTGGTGCTATATTAATAATAATAATAATAATAATTATTATTATTAAGTCATATAGTTTGCAACGACTGCAGTAAAACTGCTGTACATATAGCAGGGCAACACCCCTCAAAATGCCAATACTCCAGCACTGCCTGCTCACAGTACATAGGTCTAAACAGAGCCTATCTGACCAGAAATAAGAACTGCTAAATGTATCACAAAACATATGTATTCAACTCACCAAAAGAATAGATTCAACTACCAGCCCGACCCAATCTGTTTTTGTTTCCTATCTCAAGATTTGTCTTGATTAAAAAAATTATCAGTAGTAAGAAGGTTGAGAACGATAGAATGAATACATTTAAATTCTTAAAACCATGACATTGCATATATAACCAAAAAAAACAGCAGACAATACAAATTGACATGACCACTAATTGAAATAATGGTCTAAACATACATATGGGGGTCTATTCAGAGACAGGTGAAAATTATCGCTCCTTTTTAGGAGAGAAAACATTCACTTCCATTGTCTACCTTGGGGTTGCTTCAGAGTCGGGTGGAAATTTACTCCTGGTAGACAGTAAAAATCAATGGCAATTTTCTCTCCTAAAGAAGAAGTGAGAATTATCACCTGGCTCTAAGTCAACCACACGGAGTACAGTTTGGCTGTAAAAAATACAGTTTTGTGAGTACTCACCTTTAAAACGGGTATTATGAGTGTGCCATACACTCCACTTCGATCTTCATGACATGTGGGTAATCTCCAGTAGAGGGCGAACTTCTGCAGAGATGAATATGCAAAAAAGAAAGCCCCTCCCGGTCCATATATACCTGGGACCTACCACCAATTTCCCAGTGTAAAAAAGCAGTAAGGGGATGGCACACTCATAATACCCGTTTTAAAGGTGAGTACTCACAAAACTGTATTATTCTAAGTGTGCCATACACTCCATGACATGTGGGATATCCAATAGCAGTGTCCGTCATGGGTGGGAACCAGTAACAGTAAAGAATGTACCAACTCAAACCACTGCAGCTTGCAGAACCTTGCGGCCAAAAACAGCATCCGCTGAAGCCCGCACATCAACCTTGGAAAAAGTATGAACGGAAGACCAAGTAGCAGCCTTACAAACTTGTTCAACAGAAGCCTGGTGCTGAAAAGCCCAGGACGCACCAACAGCACGAGTAGAGTGCGCAGTGACCCTAAAATGAGGAGTCCTCCTCTTAGCAGAATAGGCCCCAACAATGGCCTGACAAATCCATTTCCTAATGGTAGACTTAGCAGGTGCCAAACCTTTTCTGGGCCCGCAGGGCACCACGAAAAGAGCATCCGTCTTGCGGAAGGAAGAAGTAGTCACCAAATAGTACTTCACACAGCGAACAACATCCAAATTGTGCAGAACGCTCTCCTTGTCATTGTTAGGCTTAGGACACAAGGAAGGGAGAACAATATCCTGATTGAGGTGGAAAGCAGACACCACCTTAGGAAGGAAATCCGGCTTAAAACGAAAAACCACCTTATCCTGGTGTCTCTCAAAGTGGCCTGAATCGACAGAGCCGCCAACTCAGAGATACGCCGAACAGAGGTAATAGCCACCAAGAAAGCAACCTTCTGAGTGAGAACCGAAAGAGCAATATCCTGTAGCGGCTCAAAAGGAGGACCCTGCAGAGCCGAAAGAACCAAATTCAAATCCCAAACAGGAGCCACAGCCTTCCGAGGGGGACGCACATGCGCGACCCCTTGGAAAAAGGTCTTAACCAGCGGGTGTAAGGCAAAAGACCTCTGGAAGAAAACCGACAGAGCAGAAACCTGTCCTTTCAAAGTACTAAGCTGGAACCCAAGATCCAGATTATGCTGAAGAAACTCCAAAATCCTGGGTATCGAAAACACCCTGCAAGGCAAGGCCCTAGCCTCACACCAATCAATATAGGACTTCCAAGTCCTATAGTAAATGCCAGAAGAGGACCGCTTCCTAGCCCTAATCAAGGTCTGAACAACAGCCTCAGACAAACCTTCCTCTTTCAAGATGAAGGTTTCAGCAGCCAAGCCGTCAAAGCCAGCGTTTGTAAATTGGGGTAAAGTAGATGACCCTGAGATAGCAGAACCGGCAACAAGGGAAGCCGATACTGATCTACGGCCATCCTTACCACATCTGCGTACCAAACCCTTCTTGGCCACCTTGGAGCCACCAGAATCGCTGGTGCCCCTTCTAGAACCAGTTTGCGAACTACCTTGCCCAGCATGGAGACGGGCGGAAACAGGTACAGAAAACCCAGCTCCTTCCAAGCCAGGGACAAGGCATCCACTGCCAGAGACAGAGGATCCTGAGAAAGAGACACAAAGGCCGGAAGTTTGTGATTGTGCCTTGAGGCAAAGAGATCCACCTCCGGAGTCCCCCACTTGCGGCAAAGATCCAGAAAAACCTCGGGGTGAGAGACCACTCTCCTTGGCGAGAGGATCCCCTGCTCAGGGAATCCGCCTCCGTGTTCTCCACTCCCGGAATGTAGACTGCCGAAATGCAAGGAACATTGCTCTCTGCCCAGTGCAGGATCAGAGAGACTTCCCTGAGGGCACTCCTGCTGCGAGTCCCTCCTTGGTGATTGATGTAAGCTACCGCCATTCGGTTGTCTGAATGAACCTGAACCGGTAGACCCTGTAAATGTGAGGTCAGCCGAGCCAGAACCAGTCGGATGGCTCTGAGCTCCAAGACATTGATGGGGGTGTGAGCCTCCTGAGGACCCCACACCCCGCTGAACTGATGACTTTTCCAATAACCTCCCCAGCCCGACAGGCTGGCATCCGTGGTAACCGTCTCCCAACAAGGAACCAGAAAGGAGCTGGTGGGAGGATTTGAGGTGATCAAATTTACACTGGGGACCCCAGGACCAGGAGGAACCCCTTAATATGCACAAATACAATGCAATCTGTAACACACAAACAGGCAACATAAGTGCAATCCTACATATATAAGGCCATAACACATACCTAATTGTATATGTATATAAATATATATATATATATATATATATATATATCCCAGCTCCAGACATGCGTAACCAAAACAAATATACACACACACACATGCCCGCAATCAGTGGGGGCCCCCTGCTAAAGAGGGGCCCCCACATAAGCTAAGGAAGTGGCCATCCGACCTTTACCACCAGGAGCGCAGCTCACCAACAGCATCCAAAATGGCCCCCGAGAAGTGCCTCATGTAGAAAGACAGGAAGAGAAGGGGGGGGCGGGCTAGCGCAGAACGCGCACTCGCCAGGCCACGCCCCCCCTCCCAGCAACGCGGATCCCCTAGGAGTGAGCCACAGAATCGCGCCGAAGAAGGGGGCGGGGCCGGGCCCTCCCTGAACACAGCCTGAGGGGGAGAAGCTCCCCCAGGCTAAATCACAGCACCAGATATGGTCCCAGAAGTGAAAAACATCCTGTCAGTCACACACACACAGTGAAACTCACACACACACAGGGGCAGAACAAACCGAATTAACGGCCAGGCAACCCCCCCCCCCCCCCCGTGGGGGAGTAAGGGACCCAGAAGGGGGGGAACCCTGCCAGAATCTGGGCATAAGCATAGAGGGACAGGGCATCCCACACCAGGATCACCAAAACCTGGATGACCGCCTATCCCATAGTGAGGTCTCACGGGGGAGCAGTGCTCCTTCCGCACCCATAGGTTGCTGCCTACCTTCACCAGGACCCGCAGCCTAAGCTGAGAGGCTCAAATAGGGGCAATTTAGAAAGGGTCCTGGCAGCAATAGGGACAATAAACGGCCGGGCGCGGGCCCGGCTTACCTGTAAGTAAAGAAGTCTTCATCTTCTGTCTTGTCGCCTTCCCTGCAAAGAAGGAACTGGGAAATTGGTGGGAGGTCCCAGGTATATATGGACCGGGAGGGGCTATCTTTTTTGCATATTCATCTCTGCAGAAGTTCGCCCTCTACTGGAGATTACCCACATGTCATGAAGATCGAAGTGGAGTGTATGGCACACTTAGAATATTATGGAGCTTACACCGGACCTTCACCTTAAATAAGAATCTATCTTGTATGTTTCCCCCACACATACATACACATGCCCACATTAAAAATCATCTTACCTGCACCTACTGCCTTTTCTGAGCTTTTAATCATCCAAGATGGCGGCCCATGGAGTCTCAGGCTGCCTGCAGGCACGAAGTGTCTTCTGACCGTGCCACTCTGCATTCTGGGATTGTTCGGTTTAGGATCAATGCATAGCTTAAAGACATTGTCCAAAAACAAAAAAGCATTATAATCACCTTTTGTCCTCCACAGATGATCAGTCCTATTCCGTCGCTGGGTCTTGATGTGCAGATCCATGTCCTGGCATGCCCCCTCTATTGCCTGTAATGGAGGGGTGTGTGCTGGCATTGCTGTGACCGATGGCGGGGGCGAGGGATCTGCTGATCAGGTATGGAACCTGGTGTAGGGATCTACAAGGGACAAAAAGTTGGTATAAAGCTTTTTTTGTATTAGCCTGGACAATGCTTTTAAGTTTCAATTATGTTGATTGGCTAGTAACTATAACAAATAAAATAAAATATTTGGTTATAGTCTTTTTGTTAACAAATAACACTATAAAATCCCATGATTTAAAAAAAGTGTTTCACCAGATGAAGAAGTACATTTGGTTTACAGTGCAAATAATTCTGGGTAAAAAAATAGGTCTGTGAGTCTGTGGTACCATACACATGTATGAGTAAACTGCTTTGTAAGCACTGTGATACCAAAGTTTAAAACATCTGCAGTTCCGCCACCAAAGTTAAAATAATCCCAAACAATAAGCAGCATAATGTCAATTCTAATGTAGTGGTCATTTGTGGATTAGCTTTTGTTCCTCAGGATGTAAGGCTGAGTAAAATATTGATAAGATTGTCAAATCCATAAAGGTATCCATCTTCTCTGTTTCCCTCTTGCCAGGGTATACAGTGTTTCAGAGTTTTCCCATCAGGTAGAAGTGTTGTTTTTCCAAAATCGATAAGCCAAATGTTGCACTTTCCTTTCTTGTCATGTACAAAAAGCAACGAGCTTCCAATCACCTAAAAGAAGGAAATATTTATCTGGCAAGTAACTGCTTTTATTGCAAAAGTAAAAATGTCACACCCTCTGAAATGGCAGAACATACATAAACATCCTATTGAGATCCTGCTTTAAAATACCTAACCTACCATTCATGTTAGAATAACTGCGCTGTCCATTATGTTAAGTTGTCTGTTACGTACACAATTTGTCACGTTGGCATGCATATATAGTTGTGGGTGCAATTACTTGAGCCAGAAACTGAGAAGCACTACAGCCTTTCGCATTCATTCTTACTTTAGTTTGTAACAGTTACATGTATGACTGCTCTCACCAATGGTGTTTCTGGCATATTACAGAATTACAGAGCCAATTATTGCTTTGCCGATCCTTTTTTTCATGCATATATAACAGTGATTACATTAAACAATTTTGTCACCACATCACAGAAACTCTTACATATATGTAAAGTATTTTTAAATACCCATACCTCCTGGTCCTTTTGGAATCGTCTTGGGGATTGGGGGGAGGCTCGGGTCCCACAAAGTCACATGCTCTCACTAATGGCCCTATTACAGACATTAGGGTTGATTCAGAGCCCCTTTCTCAACATTTTTTTGCGTGAAAATTTCCATTCTCGTCCATTTTTCCCCCTCGTCTGATTCAGCAGAGCCTTTTTTTCTGCGAGAATTTTTGTATTAAGAGTTTTCATTTCTGGGTAATTTTTCATTTGGTCGCAAAACCTCCTAAAAAATGTTGAGAAAGGGGCTCTGAATCAGAATCCAAATACAGACAGTAAGCAGCATGCCCCCAAAAACAAAACAAAAAAAACATACATTTCCAAAGCTCCCATGCTGCAGCATACAAACACACTGCCGCCTCCACTGCTGTCACTTCTGCACAAGCAAGGTCCCTGATTGCCTATTCTGGTGGGCATGGTCTGTGACTCGTGCCAGCGTCATTGGATGCTGGAACAATTCACATGCCACGCTCACCTGGTTGCCTGAACCAGCGCCCCTTTGTGGAGCTGACGGGCAGTGGAGGTGATGGCGCAGAGCAGAGGTGAAGGCAACGAATTACAGCAGGTGGTAATGTATGTTGTGTGTGTGTGTGTGTGTGTGTGTGTGTGTGTGTGTGTGTGTGTGTGTCTCTAAGAGGTTGACCATTGTCTTTTATTGTCTTATTCAAAGCCAAATGGAAGTCAATGGCAATTTATTCTCCTAAAAAAGGAGTGAGAACTCACCTGGCTCTGAATCGACCCCTCTGTGTTGGCAATAGACTGCTGCTGTGGTGTGGGAGATTGGAAGTGTACTTTTTTTTGTTTTAGTTTTTACATTCACCCGATAAGATGAACTGACATTTCTCCCCCACTTTTGGGGGAAAAAGTGTCTTATAGGGTGAAAAATATAGTACATATACATGGTGTACAGACAAGAACACAAAAAACCATAGAGAATAACTCAGCATTACCATGACAAGACAGAAAAAACACCATAGGGTGGGTACATATCACTGTAGAATCACTGCACAAGTAAGTTCAAAAGAGATTTTCTCCCTTCCTCCTTTAGGATGGCCATAGAAGACAGACATCCTGAGAGCAATGAAGAGAGGAGGCAATCTTAGAAGATATCAAGGATCAGGTTTTATGACAATTTTGTGAAGGGAAAGATCTGAGAGATCACCAACTCTCCTGGCTGAAGTAAATGCCAACCAAAAAAAGTTTAGTTTGTGTGATATCCTTATCTGAAGGCTCAAACAAGCTTTCATCACTTTAAAACCATTGTCAAGTCCCAAGAAGGACAATTTGAAGTCCAGGTGGGCATTTTCGTCACGGTCCATGTAAAACGCCTAATAACTAGCTAATGTATTTTTGGCTTTATGTTCAAATAAACAGATAAAGCAGAGGGTGCTTACCCCCAAACCCCTTTCAAAACCTTCCCAGGGCAGTAACATTCACGGGTCTCTTACCAACATGCTCTACGGAGGTGATAACTAACCTTTTTGAGGCAAAAATGAAGTATTAGGATTACACAAAGGAATTCACTCCCAGTGACCCCTCTGAAAAAGGCTTGCAAGAGAATTTCATGTTGTTCCCGATTTCAATCTGGGGCATTCCCCATCTCTGCGCAATTTGATTCAAGATTGATGTAGCTGCCATTCTGAGGAAAAAATGGTCACACGACTGAGGCAGTCTGCTGTGTTATTAGGGCTGAGCAGAAGAACCTGGACCACTCTTGGTGATTTATGGGCTACACTTGTACTTAACTCCCACTTAACACCATCTTAACAGGGTTATTTCTTGGTGACACTCTTGGATTCCAGCCAAGGCCAAGGTGTGCGTTTAGAGCGTCTGGCACTTACTTGGGGAGCCCTCTGCTGGCGAAGCTGGAAACTACACTTAGTTCTGTGACAGAATCATAGGAGGACCTCTTTTATTTTTTCGACTTCTAGGCCGGAAAAGGATGCTTCACTGTAACAACAGAGCGATCATTTGGATACCCTCGATATTCTGATCTGCATCAGTCTGCAAGTCTGATAGTCTACGAAGGGGTGGACACAGAAGAGGCCCAGAAGTGGTGAGCATCCGGGCACTCAGGTTCTTATCTTCACAGCAGCAATGCGCAGCCCAGGTCCTGCTGCCCCGCTGCTTACTAGTAATGCAGAACCATAGTCATTTTCGACTGTAGTCGAAGAACGTATGCACAGATGACCAGGTGTCTGCCTCCAGACCTGTTCAGTCCTTGCCTTGCGGCAAAAAGCCCGGGAGGAGCGGATGAATCTGGCCAAATAGGCAGTGAGCTTGAATGGTAAGCAGCAATCATAACTTTTCTTATCCAGCTGCTGCTGTTTGCTTGGAAGCCGATAAACCCTTTTGTGGTCCAGCCAGAAGCAGAAAGAAGAAGACTTTCTGTAAGAGGAAGTAGCTGAAAGTAGTGCTTCAATGCCCTGACTACATCCAAAGGGTGTAACTTCCTCTCACTACGGTGAGAGGGCTTGGGGTATAAGGTATCCTTCTGGATTTGGATTTTGGAATTGAGCTGGAAGGCAAAACCCTGCCTTATCCCCATGTAAACACAGTAAGTTGATTCCTTGGACAGCGCTGCCAACTTGGACAGACCAATGTCAATGCCACCTGAAAAGCTGCCTTCTGAGAAGGAGCCTCTGGCACTAGCTCAAAGGGAGATTCCTGGAGTGCTGAAAGGACAAGGTTATGGTCTCATTGAGGCACTGGAGCCTTAAAGTGAGCCACCCAATTCATAAAGGATATATAAGGCCAGAATATGGCCCTGTAGATTACTGAGCATCTGGCCAAAATCCAGGCTGAACCACAAAAAATCCAGCTATGAAAATCCAGGGATGATGACAATACGGAGCACTGTGTCCAAAATTATTTTCTCGCGGAAGACTATAGCCTCAATAACCATGCCGTTAAAGCAAGCGGCTGTAAATTTGGTAGGCATACTGCACCTTGAGTAGGTCTGGCATATTAGGAAAATGAAAACGCAGTTCTGCCGCCAGAAGAATCATCTCAGCGTTCCATGACCTGCATGGCCTGTTGGGCCTCATCAGCCTTATTTTCTTCATCACCCTTGGCAGAAAAGGAAGGGATGGAAAAAATACCATTTTGTGAATACTCACCTGTAAAATGGGTATTATAAGTATGTCACACACCCCGCTTCAAGACATTCATTACACTTGGGTATACTGACCTGTAGATGGCGATCTTGCAGAGATGGTAACAAAAAAAGGTCAGACCCTCCCGGCCCATAAATACCTGGGACCTCCCACTCATTACCCAGTATAAAGATAGCAGTAAGATCAAGGGACCAGGAAAGCCAATTAAAACTAACAAAGGTTCACCATATAAAGGATCCAGAATACAAAAGGGCAGGGTGAAGTGGGGTGTGTGACATACTTATAATACCCATTTTACAGGTGAGTATTCACAAAATGGTATTATTCTAAGTATGTAACACACCCAGCTTCAAGACATTCATTACACTTGGGACATCCAATAGCAGTCTCCATAAAGGGCAGGGATCCAAAAAACAAGGCACAAACTTAAACCACTGCAGCTTGCAGAACTTTACGGCCAAAAACAGCATCCGCTGAGGCCCGAACATCAACCTTGTAAAACTTGGAAAAAGTGTGAACCGAAGACCAAGTAGTAGCCTTACAAACCTGCTCAACAGAAGCCTGGTGCTGGAAGGCCCAGGACGCCCCAACAGCACGAGTAGAATGAGCAGTAACACAAAAAGGGGGAACCTTCCCCTTGGCAGAATAGGCCCCAACAATTGCCTGGCGAATCCATTTACTAATGGAAGACTTGGCAGGAGCCAAACCCTTCCTAGGCCCAGAGGGCACTACAAAAAGAGCATCAGTCCTACGAGAAGGAGAAGTAGCCACCAAATAGTACTTCACACAGCGAACCACATCCAAAGAGTGCAAAACCCTCTCCTTGTCATTGCTAGGCTTAGGACACAAGGAGGGAAGAACAATATCCCGATTCAAATGAAAAGCAGAGACCACCTTAGGAAGGAAATCTGGTTTGAAGCGGAAAACAACCTTGTCCTGATGCCTCTCAAAGTAAGGAGCCTTAATAGACAAGGCTGCCAACTCCGGAACACGTCGAACGGAGGTAATGGCAACCAGAAAAACAACCTTCTGAGTAAGCGCAGAAAGTGCAATATCCTGCAAAGGTTCAAAAGGAGGACCCTGCAAAGCAGACAAAACCAAATTCAAATCCCAAACTGGGAGCAAAGGCTTCCTAGGAGGCCGCACATGCGTAACCCCCTGGAAAAAGGTCTTAACCAGAGGATGAAGGGCTGCCCCTTCAGCGTACTAAGCTGCAAACCTTGGTCCAGACCATGTTGCAGAATTCCAAAACCCTAGGGATAGAGAACGCCCTGCAAGGCAAGGCCCTGACCTCACACCAATCAATATAAGGCCTCCAAGTCCTATAATAGATGGCAGAGGAAGACTGCTTCCTAGCCCTAACCAGAGTCTGAATGACAGCATCAGAAAGACCTTCCTCCCTCAAGATGGAGGTTTCAGCAACCACACCGTCAAAGCCAGCGTTGGTAAATTGGGGTAGAGCAGTGGCCCCTAAGTGAGCAGATCCGGCAGAAGTGGCAGGTCTAACTGATCCTCCGCCCACCTTACCATGTCTGCAAACCACACCTGTCTTGGCCACCTTGGAGCCACCAGGATTGCTGACACGCCCTCTAGGGCCAGCTTGCACACCACTCTGCCCACCATGGGAAACGGAGGGAACAGGTACAGAAACCCCAGATCCCTCCAGTTCAGAGACATGGCATCCACCGCCAGAGCCAGTGGATCCCACGAGAGACACAAATGCTGGAAGCTTGTGATTGTGATGAGAGGCAAAGAGGTCCACCTCCGGAGACCCCCACCGTTGGCAAAGCGACCGAAACACCTTGGGGCAGAGCGACCATTCCCCTCCGGCGAGAAGACCCCCTGCTCAGGGAGTCCGCCTCCGTGTTCTCCACTCCCGGAATGTACACTGCCGAGATGCATGGGACATTGCTCTCTGCCCAGGCAAGGATCAAGGACACTTACCTGAGGGCACGCCTGCTGCGAGTCCCTCCCTGGTGATTGATGTAGGCGACCGCCGTTCGATTGTCCGACTGAACTTGGACCGGTAGGCCCCGCAACTGATGAGTCAAGTGAGCCAGAACCACCCTGATGGCTCTCAACTCCAGAACATTGATGGGATCGTGAGCCTCCAGAGGCCCCCACAGTCCCTGAAACTGAAGATCCTTCCAAAATCCCCCCCAACCTGACAGGCTGGCATCCGTGGTGACCGTCTCCCAACGAGGGGTCAGAAAGGACCTGCCCCTCGTCAGATTGCTTGGTTTCAGCCACCACCGAAGGGAAAGCCGCACCCGGGGGGACTTCAGAAAGGACTGATCCAATGACAGCGGGGACCCGTCCCAGGCCGCCAAGAGATGGAGCTGGAGCATCCTTGTGTGAAACTGGGCAAAGGGAACCGCCTCGAACGACGCCAACATCAATCCCACGAGTCGCATCCCTATCCGGATGGACGGATGGGGAATGGATAGAAGACACTGAGTCAATTCCTGAAACAGAAGAACCTTGGCCCGGGGGAGAAACACCCTGGCCTGAGAAGTATCCAGCGACATTCCCAGGAACTCCACCACCCTGGAGGGAGTGAGGCAGGACTTGGGATAGTTGATCACCCAACCGAAACTCTCCAGAGTGGACACCACATTCCTGGTATCCAGCTGCGCCTGACTGAGGGAAGACACCATGATGAGAAGATCGTCCAGATAGGGCACGATGCGGATACCCCTGGCTCTGAGGATGGCCAACACGCCTGCCAACACCTTGGTAAAAACCCTTGGAGCCGAGGTAAGGCCAAACGGAAGAGCCACAAACTGAAAATGTCGATTGTCCACAACAAACCTGAGGAATCTCTGGTGTGCCAGAAATATTGGAATATGCAGGTAAGCATCCTTGATGTCTATGGACGTCATGAAGTCCCCCTGACACAGTGAGTGGATGGCTGAGCGCAGAGTTT
Organism: Gastrophryne carolinensis; assembly: GCA_027917425.1. Classification (NCBI taxonomy): domain Eukaryota; kingdom Metazoa; phylum Chordata; class Amphibia; order Anura; family Microhylidae; genus Gastrophryne; species Gastrophryne carolinensis. The sequence continues at coordinate 88,801,760 of CM051244.1, read as the reverse complement.
CCATACGGAACTTCCGAGGACGAACAAACCTGTTGAGCAACTTCAGATCCAGAATGGGACGAACGGATCCGTCCTTCTTGGGCACCGTGAACAAATTGGAATAGAAGCCCAGGCCCCGGTCTGAGTGGGGCACCGGGCAGATGACAGCCATTTCCAAGAAACTTGCTACTGCCACCCGAAGCCCCTGGGCGGTCAGAGGATCTGACGGCACCGAGAACTGAAGAATCTGGGAGGGGGCCGGAACTCGAACTCCAGCTTGTAACCGGAAGACACCCCTTCCTGAATCCACCTGTCCAAGACCTCTTGAACCCAAACCTGGGAGAAGAGTAGCAGCCGTCCCCCCACCCGCAAGGGTGAGGGCGCCCCCTCATTGCTGAGCCGGCTTGGCAGCGACTCTAGGCTTGGAGCCCCAACTGTGTCCTGGACGGGCCCGACCCCTGCCCCTGGTCCAGGAATCACTTCTGGACGAGGGGAAAGCCGAACCCCTGCCGACTCTAGCCCCACGAAAGGACTGAGAGAAGGAAGCCGCCCCCTGAAAGGGGCGAAGCTGCTTCTTACGCTGAGGTAACTTACCTCCCTTTGCCACCGAATCCAATTTTTCTCCAAAGAGCCGCAACCCCACAAAGGGAAGGGCCGTGAGCGACTTTTTGGACACAAAAACAGCCGCCCACTGGCGTAACCAAACCGACCGGCAGATAGCCACAAGCAGAGCCACAGCTCTGCTACACATCACCAAAGTGTCGTCCAGGGCGGACAAAGGATAAGAATAACTCACAGCGCTTAAGGTCGGCAAACTCCTCACTAGCCGGGTCAAGCCCGGACGAGGTCAACAATCCTCTAACAACCGACCTGGCAGCAACCAATACAAGTGCAGAAGCACAAACCGGCCGCAAGGCCAATCCAACACTGGCAAATCCATGACAAGCCATCTGGTCAATGCGTTTATCCTCACCATCCTTGAGGGTAGTGCACTCCGGAGAATGGAGGACTGAGGAGCTGGACAACCCCAAAACAGGAGCATCCACCTCGGGAGAAGACGACCAGTGCTTCACTGCGTCCGCCGGAAAGGGATATTTCTTGTCCCAACCCGGTGGGACACCCGGAAGCCACGTTAGCCTCTCCCATTCCTTGCGAATGATACCATCAAAATGCTTTTGATAAGGAAATTCCAAGCGGGGCTTCGTCTCTTCAAAGAACTCCCCCTTCAGCAGAGGAGCCGCTTCGGGGGGAGAAATAGCCAGGACCTCAAACACCTGAGCCAGGACCCTGGATGTATCCGAGGAATCCCCCTGGCCCTGCTCGGTATCAGCACCCACAAACTGCTGATCGTCGAAGTCCTCAGACCCCTCATACAGCTCCCCTTCCTCACGCGGGGAGCAATCAGACCAATCCAGGGAGTCCAAGTCCTCCCTATCAAAGGCCTGTGCAGCCGAATACAAATGTTTTCTCTTTGCCGTGGCCTTTTTGGCGATGGCACTGGAAAACAATTTTTCAAGGTTGGCCAATCTGGCACACACCTCAGATCGTGACTCCCCGCTAATGATCACATCACGCGCACGTGTCAGGCGAGGGGGAGACGGGGAGGAGACCGGCGGAGCAGAACCAGACGCCTGAGATCCGGTCTGCCGCGTAATAGTCCGCTGCGCACAGGGTACACATAAAAATACATCATACCCCACACCCCAAACACAGCCTGGATAGCCCCGAGGGGGGCACAAGCCCAGTATCCGGGGAAGCCTCCATATGGTGGTTTTTTGTACTAAATATGGTGTATACAAAAATGTACAATGCGCGTTTTATTGTTTGGGAATTACGCAATTATGCCACCCGGGATGCCCCTTTAAGTCCCGATTGGGAGGATTTTAGACCAGCTAAATTTTAACCAGGGACCTGGACCGGGAGAACCCCCCTTTAATATGCTAAATGGTCCACCTGGAACAAGAACACAAGCACACATTCAGCACCATGCAAATGTAAGAAGCCAGTGACAATAGATAGTGACGGCCATCAGGCCCCTCACCCGACCACCGGACCTGCAGGAAACGCGCGCATTGTGCAGTGGGAGGAGGGAGGGCGGGCCGGTGCGATACGCGCGTCGCACCCGGCCCCGCCCCTCCCCCGCCCCTCCCGGCCAGAAGCCGGGACGTAAAAGCCGCCCCCCCTCGGAGGAGAAGAAGCCCTCTTGGGCTCGCCGCTGCCATTGCGGGCAGCACTATTAGCGCGCCGGAGGCCGGCGCCGCGGTACCGCCGGCGCCATGCAAATAACGTAAAAGCACACACAAGTAACAAACACACACACACATATGAATAAAGGAATCCATAAGGGACCGAGCCCCCCAAACCCCCCCCCCCCCCTAAGGGTACCTGGGAGAGGGGGAATCCATGCCAGGGAAAGGCCAAGGGACGGGGCATCCCAAACCGGGATCACCAACCCGGATAGCCGCCTACCCCTTGTTATGGGGTCTCACGGCTCCTAAGCACCAGGGGTGCCAACTACCTTTGCCCGGACCAGCAGCCTAGGCTGGGAGGCAGGGAATATAAAAACAAGGGGATCCGGGCAGAAATAGAAGAATAAAAGTGGCCGGGAGTCATCCCGGCTACCTGCAAGGAGGAGACATCATCTTCTGACTTGCTCGCCTCTGCAGAGATGAAGACTGGGTAATGAGTGGGAGGTCCCAGGTATTTATGGGCCGGGAGGGTCTGACCTTTTTTTGTTATCATCTCTGCAAGATCGCCATCTACAGGTCAGTATACCCAAGTGTAATGAATGTCTTGAAGCGGGGTGTGTGACATACTTAGAATACATATATCTGCTTGAATGAGGTTCAGGGAATCACTAGACTGACGGCGGTTGTCACCACTGTCCACCTTGGTGTCAGGGACGAATTTCCATGAGTTACCTGAGAGGACAACCACCAAAGAAGACTGGCCTTGACTTGTGTTGACAAGGGGCACACTTGGGCCAGGGGCTTCTGTGACTTGTCCCAAGTCGACAGGACCACTACTGGGGTAAAAGGGGTTTTTAAATTGAACTGTGCAAAGGGCACCGCTTTCATTGCCAAGACAATCAGACCTATGAGTCTCATGCATTGCCTGAGGGATGGAGTGGCAATGTAAGTGATCATTCACCATCAGGTGAAGGTGCTCTAACTCCTGATGCCCATATCAGGTGGTTGTCAAGTTAGGGAATTATGCCAAAGCATTTTTGACAAAGCACCGCCATGTCTACATGAATATCCTAGGCGCTGTAGCTAGGCCCAATGGCAGCCCCACAAACTGAAGATGCTTCCTTCACACTATCAATTTCTGGAACCGCTGATGGCGAGGCAAATTGGAACATGTAGCTAAGTGCTCTGAATTTTTAAGGGAAGAAAAATAGTCTCCTTGGTCCAAGGACGCTACCACTGACCTAATGGTTTCCATCCGAATCTTCCTGGTTCAGATGAATGCACTGAGTATTTTCAGGTCTAGCACTGGAAACATTGACCCTTCCCTTTAGATGCACCTGGTGACCACGCAATTATATTCCCCCCTATATTAAGTCAAAATCTGACCTTTATTAAGCGTGGCTGCAAATCCCTCTACGGAGGCTGCTGCTCATGGCTGGCCCTCAGCAAGCCAATGGATGAGCACCAGATGCATTGGAAAGGTAGAAGAGGAAGGGGGGTAGGAGGAGGAATGCAGAAAGCAGCCCATTCGTTTTCTGGACTTTCTACTAAATGGCCAAGCAGGAGACAGCTGATTGGGTCTCAGAGAGGAGGGGTGGCACTAGGACGCATGAATGAAGCTGCCTCTATTACTATTCCCTTCCTAGCATGGCAGTAAAAGAGCGTGGCAGGTGCTCCAACCCTCCCCCAACAACAAAACCTAGGGGGGTGAAGGACTCCTGTGCACGGACTTCATGGCACTCGGCGTCCTGCCGCTGGAGCATCCAAGGCATTGGTGTTTGAGTTGGTATCAGAATTAACCCTGCACCATCCTTTCTACCCTTTCTTGCCCGATAAAATAGAAAATAAAATAGAACACATCAGGACAATTCTTTGCCATCCGGATGCAGATACAGAGTTTCTCTGGTTTGAACTAACAGACTCAAAAACAGTTTCTACCCACCTAGCCATATGGCAACTGAACCAGTAACTTTCTGGGGCCATCTTGTTATATATTATTGTCCTGAAGCGTTGTATATTGTGAATCAGTATCCCTTAAATTCTGTATTAGCCTCTCACCGTGTATTCCTTGTATGTATGTACTTGACGAAACAAACTGATTACTGAAAACGTTTACCCTGCATAGTTGTCAATAAATACAAAACCTGTTATCACCTGTTGCCAGGCCTTCCGCTCCTCTCGCCCTTAGTGCCACATGTTTCTCTTTGTGCTAATCAGGACCAAGCTCTGTAATCTGGGCAAGGAGGGTGGTCCCGAGTGGGAGGGCACGTCAGAGTTCATATTACCTCTATCTTGCCCGGATACCCATAAAAAAAAGCTAAAGTAAAAATAAAAAATCTGCAGCTAGCAGGAGGATAAAAACAAGGAGCGTGATAGACCTCATTGAGGGAGAAGCCACCAAATAGAAAGAATTCTTCAGTTCAGTCCAGTCTGAGTCTCTTACCAGTAGGAGAATATGATCCTAAAAAATATTTTTCTTCAAGTTCTATGGAAGACAAGGTCTCTCAGACTCTTCTGATTATGTAATGCTGGGTTCTGGATGCTTCTCTTCAGGACGGAAACACATTATCAAATCAAGTTCCACTTGGGGTACATTAACCACCTCCTTGACTGGCTTCAACCAGATCATAGCAAGCAGTACCAATTTCAGAAGACCACCTGCCAGATCAACTCACAGCCTCCAAGAGTGCAGGAGCTGTGTCTTCTAAAAGGACTGTGTCAACTAAAAGGTATCATATCCTGTTCAAATAAAATGTGTCTGTTCTGACTAAATTTGATAAGTAGGGTTGACGACGGGTAGAGCAAATATATAGCAGGACTTTAATTTCAATGGCAATACCACCTCTATAGAGGAATCTGACGAAAAATGGAAAATCCAGTCGAGAGCTCCCGCCGCCGCTCCTGGCGGCAGCCATTTTCTTGGATAATGGTGCCTGGTGCTGTCAACAGGTGCTGCAGCTTTTTTGATTATCTACACACCAGCCCGATAGCTGATTATGTCATCTGCAAGCGCTGGGCGGGGGGTTCTGTGGTTGATTGGGTCATGTGTTTGAATATTGGGCACACATATATAAACACATTGCATGAATACATTATTCTGAGGAAGCAGCCACTGTTGGTTGCGGAACACATGGCCCTGTGGGTACAGCTCTCCAGCACCTGGCATCCCCTTACTGGAAACATACCAGGTTTGCTTGTCACTTGTCTGTGGGAAATTTTGGTTGTGTCTCCCCTCTTTTGGATCCTATATTTTTAACATAGGTTTTTTGCACTGTTTCTTACAATTTGTTTTGTCAATTGCTCTTTTGAAGTCTGTATTTGCTCACCTGAGTATTGTGTTTGTAGTGCCTGGGTTGCACTAGGGGATTTTGTCTTTTCCCCTGGCTGCACCCCAGGCTCTTCACACTCATTATATGCTTTTTACTATAAGTTTAATTCACATATATTATATTCATTGTTGTTTTATCATATGGGCATTTGGCAATAGCAATAGCACTTTTTCTAGGTCTGCTGTTATTGGCTGTGTTTGGTTCCATAGAAGTTTTATATGGCAGTTGAGAGCTCCTGGCCCCCCCCCTTACAGAGAGTTTAGGATGGTGCCCCGTGCAACTGTACAGCTCGCACACCCCAAAGGCCGGCCACGTGGATATCATCTGGATGCATTGGTCATCTCCTCAAGCGCAAGTCTGGTAATTTTGTTGAATACTGAATGGTTTAGGAAGAAACATTCTGGCCAGCCTCTGAGACTCCAATGCAGCCGTTTCAAAATCTCCTTAGCCATCAAGGAAGTCAAAGATCTGTCTCTAGCAGTGTATCCTGACTCAGGAAGTGGCGTAATAACATTTTTTCTGTCTTTTAACTCACTTGGTTCAAACTAGACAACTAAAGACTGAGACAGCACAGATTAATGATGCTTCATATCTCTAAATAATGCCAAGTGAGCACAAATCTGATAAATAACATGGAGGAAGCAACAATGATGGGCCCCCCTGAACTTCTGGGCCCCAGTGCAGTCGCACCCCCTATAGTTACAGCCCTGCTCAGTAATATTCTACAAAGACAGCCAGCAAATCAGAAATTGCTTTGGAACGTCAACTGATGATCTAGTGGGGTGTAAAAATCACTGGCCTGCACAATCGCAGATGGAAGTGAAAGCTGGACCATTGTTGACTGCATTTTGGAAAGAGTTTTGCCTACAGCTTTAGCAGACTGTTGCCAGAAGGCTGCAGGCTGCATTACTATGGAGCAGACAAGATGCACCACTTCCATCTTAAAGTGGACTAAAACCCACCCAGGGCAGACTCCATAGACCCCCCCCCCAGGGGCATCCAGATTCGGGATGCCCCACTGTGTAAACCCCCCCAAGTCACCCAGTAAACCCACCTTCCCATTCCAGTGGCTCATACTACACCTTTAGCAGGGCCCACACCAAGCATTTGTGAATGATCGGGGCACGCTTCGGGGGCACGCTTCGGGGCACACCAAGCATTTGTGAATGATCGGGGTAGTATGGACATGGCCGCTGGTGATGGGATGATAGCCGCATGTGCCATAGGACCAATGAAAGCGAAAATGAGTTTTCATGGACAACCTGTGGGGTTTCACACAGCAGGGCATCACACATCGGGGACAAGGACTAAAACCAGGCATAGTCAAAATCCTGGTTTTTTTTCCACTTTAATGAAAATAAAAGGCACATACCAACTCTTCTTCAGCAGACATAAATCATTGCTAACTGTTCACACAGTCCAATGATAATACAAAGAGCTTGGGACGAAAGAGGTGTCACCTTGCAGTTTTCCAGGCATGCTCTCCCCTCGGTGAGATTCACCTTTAAAACAGTAATCTTGACTGAAATAAGATATTTAAAAGCCTCTATGCACTGCTGCATACTTATTCACGAAGGGCCTATTACAAAAAAGGGGGGTACATGGTTAAGCATTTCACCAGGTCCCAGGTACCACGGGACCCTTGACAAATTTGGGGAGAAAAGAAAAGCTAAAAGAGGAAACACAAAATATTGAAAGTAGAGGAGAAGGGGTGTGGATTTGTTTCCTGTTCCATGAGGGAGATTGGTCTCTCTCTGATGGCTGTCCTGAAGGATGGAGGGAGAAAAACTAAAGAGAAAGAAAATGTTTTATATTGCATGATACAATGGACAATGGAGAATGAATTTAATATGTCAGCTTTGCAAATAGTTGGCAGAAACATAATTGTGGGAACATACATATCTGCATAAATTGTGGAATTTCTGAAGTGATTTTAACAGCAGTGTTGTAGCTGGCTATGGCTAGGGCCCTCCCTGCCTGCCGACCCACACACGTCAAGCTATCAGAGCTCTCTGATCTGCAAGATGTAGCCTCCCCCTTGCCTTATTGCCGTCCCTCTACCCTCTGTGTATCCCAACCCTCTCCCTGGCTCCATTCATGCAGCGTCCGGTGCTGCTGTGTGCAGTCCCTGCTGTTGCTGTCCCCGTTCTCTGATGCCTTCCTCAGCGCCGGTCATAGGTCCACACACAGCAGTGCTGCTATTCTTGCTCCCTCCATTTTGTCCTCCCAGCCAGTGCAGTGAGACAAGCGCTCCCCCCATAGTGATGTCGCTGCCCTCCCTTTTTCCACACTCCCTCCTCCTCTCCCTGCCAGTGCCAGAGCGATAACTGCTGCTTTCCCCCCTTCCTCCACTCCTCCCAGCCTATGCCACCCACAAATCCACCCACCCACAACCCATCTATCTGTCTACCAACCCACCAATCCAGCCACCAAACTGCCTACTTACCCACCCACCAACTCTTGGTGCGTGCATGCACTTTGAGAATGTGCATGCACTTAAGGAGTGTGCACATGCACATTGCAGGCTCCAATGTCACCTAGCAACAGGGGAACAGGGGCCACACCCACTGTTTTCAGAAGATAAATAATGAGCTGAACTTGTAAATCGATATCTCTGCCATTTTTTTCTTTAATTTAAAAGCGAAAAAACTGTTTAGGACAGTGCCAAATGGTGTAACAATCGCCTTTGCCTGAAGTATGTCTGAAATAGCTGAAATAAAAATCACATATTGATTATACCTCTGTTCATTATAAGCTCTTTACTAACCTCATGGTGTTTGAAGAAGTCTGAAGATTCCACAACATTTCTGATCTCCTGCAGTCTGCACAGGTATTTTTTCTGCAGAAAAAAAGAGTAACCTATAACACATACAATTGTGGCTACAAATCAAAGAACGAAAAGACACATTTTCAATGCGGTTGGAAATGAAAATGCCTTATTATTGAAATTAACAGGTTGGTATTGCAAAACTGTGCTTTACTGATAAGATACCTTAGTTTGGGAACATGTACATTTTAGAAACTCTTTCTGACTATGGAAAGGGTGCAGAGGAGAGCCAACAAACTAATAAGAGGAATGAAGTAGTGATGAGGAAAGATTACGTGAATTAAATCTGTTCAGGGGGGACATTATTAACTTATATAAATAGGTAATACAAAAAATATGGGGAAACACTATTTCAGGAAAAATCCTCTCTAAAGACAAGGGGCACTCCCTTCGACTGGAAAAAAAGAAATTCAATCTCCGGAGGCAACAATTAGAATAACCTCCCACAGAAGGTACGGCATCAATCACTGACAGCTTTAAAAAAGGATTAAAGAACATTAACAGTTACTATTAGCTGTTATCAGTAAAAAACTGAAAAAAAAAACAAAATATGTAATAAAAAATAACTTCCCGCTACTCCAACAGCCTTGGTTGAACTTGATGGACATATTTCCTTTTTCAACCGTATTAACTATGTAACAATTAACTGTATGTCATTACTAGTTTTTTCATGTACACAAAAACAATCATCAATAATTAGACTCACTGTTAGCTGTATTTCAGCCAGTTCCTCAGGAAAGCCACAGAAAAAACAGAAATAATCTAAAAGCCAAGGGAAGACAACAAATGGAATGGTACTAAAAGGCATCTTTAAGGACTTACAGATAAGTCTAACAGGGATTTTCTCCCCTTGCCCTTCAGGATGGCTACAGGGAGGATAGGCAAGAAATCTAGTTACCTTAAGGGTGGAAGAGTGCTAAAAGTACAACTAATGTGTTTCAGAAAAATGTGGGGTAAGGACCCCTGTGGCAGCTTTGTCAATTTCTTCATTTGAGGCTCAGGCATTTTCACCCCTAGTGGTTGAATCTACTCTGGTGATGTGGTGACACCAATGGAGGAGAACCTTTTATGTGGCATGCAGTAGTTCTTTTCAGTTTGAGGTGTTAACTGATACATATGTGGTATTGTTGTCGGGAGGAATGGGGATTTCACATGCAAGACGGTTTTCTTGAAAAATAATTACATTTTTTAATTAAATAATGCAACAAAATGTAACCCTTTAAGTTCCAAGCATGTGAATTTTACGTGGTTGCCTCTGCGTCACATAAAATTCACGTGCCTGGCATTTACCCCTGCTAGCGGACAAAAAAAATAAAAAAAACATTCACCTGACCCCTCTCTCGATCTGGCCGGGTCTCCTCTTTAATTTGGAGACCTGGGGGGCTGGGATGGCTCCAGGAGAACCCCCAGAATAGCAACCCCCCCTGCTTTGGCAGCGGCCGCTGCTAACTGTAAAAAAAAAATGACATTTACTCACCTGCGGCCGCGATGCCTCCCGCCGGGTCTCCTCTTCACTGGGGGGGCCTCCAATCGCCCCCCCAGGCTCTTCCGTGGTAAGGAGAGGGCAAGAAATAGCCCTCTCCCTCACTTCCTGGGTCGCTGCTAGCCCCACCCCTTGGGGGGCAGGGTCAGGTGACGTCACTATGATGTCACCTGGCAGCCGGCTTCTCTCACCCTCACCCGAAACGATCAGTCTTGCCGGGTGCTCGGTGGAGAGAGGTTGGAGGGGGTGAGAGGGCTGTGATCTCTCCCCCCCCCGGCTCCCCCCACCGAGCACCAGGCAGCTGTCATCGAGGATCGCCAGGGGACAGAGGAGGATAGGAGGTAAGTAAAGTAAAAAAAAATACAATTCTGTGATTACTCACCTGTAGAATTGGTATTATGAGTATAGAGCACGTCCTGCTCCAGAGATAATTTCTTACGTTTGGGTTATACATCCACAGGACTGCAGAGACAGCAAAAAAATTGGCTCCTCCCGGCCCCTTATATTCCAGGGACCTCCCACAAAATCCCCAGTATTGACAAGCAGTTAGCAAGAGGCCGGGAGAATAACACCCATAATCAAACAAATTTAACCATGATAACAACCACCATACAGAGGCACTGAGAATAATGATAACAAGGGCAGGGTGGAGCAGGACGTGCTGTATACTCATAATACCAATTCTACAGGGGAGTAATCACAGAATTGTATTATTCTAAGTATACAGCACGTCCTGCTCCAGAGATAATTCCTTACATTTGGGACATCCAATAGCAGTGTCCGTAAGGTAGGGTGGGACCCCCAAAAGCAACAACATGCAGATTAAACCACTGCCGCCTGCAGAACTTTGCTGCCAAAAGCAGCATCAGCTGAGGCCCTAACATCAACCTTGTAAAACTTAGAAAAGGTATGAACAGAAGACCAAGTAGCGGCCTTGCAAACTTGTTCAACAGAAGCCTTGTGCTGAAAAGCCCAGAAGGCACCAATAGCACGAGTGGAATGAGCAGTAAGGCGGAAGGGAGGATCCCTCCCTTTAGCAGAATAGACCTGAATCACAGCCTGACGGATCCACTTGTTGATGGTAGACTTAGCTGGAGCCAGACCCTTCTTAGGACCAGAAGGGACCACAAAAAGAGCATCAGTCTTCCTGAAGGGCTCAGTAGCTCAAATAGAACTTCAGGTTCCTAACCACATCCAAGGAATGTAGAGCCCTCTCCTTAGGGTTACTAGGATTAGGGCACAGAGAAGGCAGAACAATGTCCTGATTGAGATGAAAAGCAGACACAACCTTTGGCAGAAAATCTGGTTTAAAGCGAAACACCGCCTTGTCCTGGTGTCTCTCAAAGTAAGGGGGCTTAATGGAAAGCGCTGCCAGCTCAGAAACATGCCTAACAGAAGTGATAGCCACCAAAAAGACTACCTTAAGCGCAAGAATGGACAAAGCAACCTCATGCACAGGCTCAATCGGAGGCCCCTGCAAGGCAGATATGACCAAGTTCAAGTACCGGACTGGTAACATAGGCTTATGTGGGGGGCGCACATAAGTAACCCCCTGGAAAAAGGTCTTGACCAGATGATGCTGAGCAAAAGACCTCTAAAAGAAAACAGCCGAAGGCAGACACATGACCTTTCAGAGTGCTGAGTTGAAGTCCCAGATCCAAACCATGTTGGAGAAATTCCAGAATCCTAGGAATAGAAACACACGACAGGGAAGAGACTTAGCCTCACACCAGTCAATGTAGGTACGCCAAACCCTATAGTAGATGGAAGAAGAGGACTTTTTTCTAGCCCTGATCATGGTGTTAACAACAGAGGCAGCAAGCCCCTTTTCCATTAAGATGGAGGTTTCAGCAGCCAGGCCGTTAAAGCCAGCGTTTGTAAATTGGGGTAACGTAGCCGCCCCTGAGTGAGCAGGTCTGGATCCCTGGGCAGGTCGTACTGATCTACCGCCATCTGTACTATGTCTGCGAACCACACTCTTCTTGGCCAACGAGGGGGCCACCAGTATTGCTGGCACCCCTTCCTGAGCTATCTTCCGTAGAACCCTGCCCAACAGGGGAAACGGGGGAAAGACATACAGAAGCTGAAAAACCCTGCCAGGGCATTGTCAGAGCATCCATGGCAAAGGCAAGAGGGTCCTGGGACAGAGACACAAAGACTGGAAGCTTGTGATTGTGACGGGACGCAAACAGATCCACATCTGGCTGACCCCAACAATGACACAGAGAGCGAAACACCCTGACACTGAGGGACCATTCCCCCAGGCGAGAAGTCCCCCTGCTCAGAGAGTCTGCCTCCAGATTCTCCACCCCCGGAATGTACAGAGCTGAGATGCAGGGAACATTGTCCTCTGCCCAGGACAGGATCAGAGACACTTCCTTGAGGGCCCCCTTGCTCCGGGTCCCTCCCTGATGATTGATGTAGGCAACCGCTGTTTGGTTGTCCGAGCGTACCGGAACAGCCCGACCCCGAAGGTGCGGCGTCAAGCACCTGATTGCCCTCAGTTCCAGAACGTTGATAGGAGTGTGGGCCTCCTGAGGGCCCCACTGCCCCTGGAATGATAGGGATCTCCAGAAGCCCCCCCAACCTGTCAGACTGGCATCCGTGGTGACTGTCTCCCAGCAAGGGGCCAGAAAGGATCTGCCCACCAACAGGTTCCTTGAGTCCAGCCACCACAAGAGGGACTGCCTGGCTAGGGGGGACAGAACCAACGCCTGATCCAGGGACACATGGTCCCTGTCCCATACAGACAAGAGGTGGAACTGAAGAGGCCTCATGTGAAACTGAGCATAAGGAACCGCCTTGAAGGCTGACTCTGTAAGTGGCTGCTTGGAAGTGGTGAGATAAAGCAGGAGTTACAAGCAGAAATGCTGAAGCTGTAAGTATCTACCTTTGATTTCATATTGTTATTTTAAGTGTTGTAATTTTACACTTGGTGTTCCCACAAATTGATACAATGGGTTCCATGCCTAACAATGCTGTCCAGTGTACATCTTGTGCTATGTATGCACTTCTTGATCAATCGGTCGATGGTGGATATATATGCCCCGGATGTCTGCGAATCGCTGATTTGGAAGCGGTGATTCACAATCTAAATAAGCAATTGACAACTGAGAGAAATTGTTATCATGCAAAAGAGTCTGGATCTCAATGATCTGGCACTACATGGGTCAGGGGAGGGTGGTAGTATAGGGGGAGAGGAAAAGCAGGAAAATGAGGCAGCTAGCTGGATAACAGTTAGAAGGCGGGGTAGGGGTAAAAGTTACAGGGAGGCTAGCCCTGAACAGGCACCTCCAAACAAGTTTGCCCGATTGGCAGATGAGGAGGATGTTAGCTCAGGGATGGCACAGCTGCAGCAAGACACATCTGTCGGCTCCAGTAAGAAAGGGAGGGGAAATGGGAGAACAGGGCAGGCAAGACAGGTGCTGGTAGTGGGTGACTCTATTATTAGGGGAACAGACAGGGCAATCTGTCACAAAGACCGGGATTGCCGAACAGTGTGTTGCCTTCCTGGGGCAAGAGTACGGCATGTAGCGGAGCAGGCGGACAGATTGTCGGGAGGGGCTGGCGTGAACCCAGCGGTCATGGTGCATATTGGCACAAATGACATAGGAAGAAGTAGGTGGAAGGTCCTAAAAAATGATTTCAGGGAGGCAGCGGGAGATGAGAGATGTAAATAGGTGGCTCAAAAATTGGAGTAAAAAGGAGGGGTTTGGGTTCTTAGAGAACTGGGCCGACTTCACAGTGGGCTACAGGTTCTTTGGCAGGGATGGGTTGCACCTCAATGGGGAGGGTGCATCTGTTCTGGGGGAGAGGATGGCTAAAAGGTTAGAGGAGTGTTTAAACTGAGCACTGGGGGGAGGGTAAAAGCAGTTACAAAGGGGAAGTTAGGAAAGAAAGTGACAGTGGGTGTAGACATGAAACTGGGGGTGGAGAAGGGGGAGGGGTTAGCACATCTAGCAGGAATAAGTGCAATATACAAAATTATCAAAATTGTCATAAGCATTTGAAATGCATGCTTACAAATGCTAGAAGCTTGACTAATAAAATGGATGAACTAGAATTGATAATAACAGAAGAGCAATATGACATAGTGGGGGTAACAGAGACCTGGTTGGATGAAAGCTATGACTGGGCAGTAAATTTACAGGGATACTGTGTGTTTAGGAGGGACCGTAACAAACGCAAAGGGGGTGGAGTCTGCTTAATTGTAAAATCCTCTCTACAGCCTGCTCTGCGGGAGGATATATGTGAGGGGAATGACCATGTGGAGTCTGTATGGGTAGAAATACATGGAGGGAGAAACAAAAATAAAATACTGATGCGGGTTTGCTATAAACCTCCAGATCCATAGAAAATATTATGCTAAGGCAAATAGATATAGCCACTAAACTAAATGAGGTAGTGATTATGGGGGACTTTAACTACCCAGATATAGACTGGGATGCTGAAACATGTGATTCGCATAAAAGTAATAGTTTTTTATCTAAAACAAAAGATGGCTACCTTTCCCAACAAGTACAAGCTCCAACAAGGGGGAAAGCCATATTGGACCTAATACTAACCAATGTACCAGACAAAGTAATAAAGGTACAGGTTGGGGGACACCTTGGAAGCAGTGATCATAATATCATTAATTTCCAATTAGCAGTCACTAGGGTGCCTTATCAAGGAGCCACAAAAACGCGGGACTTCAAAAAGGCAAAGTTTGACCAACTTAGAGATGCCCTACACTGCATTGACTGGGAAAATGTCCTTAAAAACAAAAGCATGGACGCTAAATGGGATACTTTCAAAGGAATACTTAATTTTCATTGTGACAGATATATACCTTACAGGAATAAAACTATTAGACACACATGTAAACCGATGTGGCTAAATAAAAAGGTTAGGGGGGCAATAAACAACAAAAAAAAGGCATTTAAACGTTTAAAGCAAGCAGGAAGGGACACCGGAAGCGTTAAAAAAAATATAAAGAAGAAAATAAACAATGTAAACAACAGATAAGGGCAGCTAAGCTGGAGACAGAAAGACTGGTCGCGAAAGAGAGTAAAACTAACCCCAAATTATTCTTTAGCTACATAAACCGTAAAAGGTACAAACCTGAGGGTGTGGTCCCCCTGAAAAGCAAGGAGGGGATCCCTATTGAGGGAAATGAGGAGAAAGCTAATTTGCTTAACAACTTCTTTGCTTATATATTCACAAAAGAATTTGACATGCCGAGTGAAATGCAGGGGAATAACCGAAACCCTCCATTAAATGTCACTGGTCTAACCAAGGAAGAAGTCCAGCACCGTCTCAAGCAGATAAAAATCGATAAATCACCGGGACCAGATGACATACATCCTCGTGTTTTAAGGGAGTTATGTACAGTAATAGACAAGCCGTTATTTCTAATATTTGTGAATTCCATAACTACAGGGTCTGTTCCGAAGGATTGGCGCTTGGCAAATGTGGTGCCAATATTCAAAAAGGGATCTAGGGGGGAACCTGGGAACTACAGACCGGTAAGCTTAACATCTGTGGTGGGCAAGCTGTTTGAAGGTTTCTTAAGGGATACTATCCTGGAGCACCTTGGGGAGAATGAACTTATTACTCCATATCAGCACGGATTTATGAGGAATCGCTCCTGTCAGAAAACCTAATCAGCTTTTATGAGGAGGTAAGTTCAAGATTGGATCAGGGGGAGTCATTGGATACCATATATCTTGACTTTTCTAAAGCATTTGATACTGTGCCACATAAAAGGCTGGTACAGAAGATGAGAATGCTTGGACTGGGGGAAAATGTGTGCAGATGGGTGGGAAATTGGATTAATGATCGGAAGCAGAGGGTGGTTATCAATGGTACACACTCAGATTGGGTCACTGTTACTAGTGGAGTACCACAAGGGTCAGTTCTGGGACCAATTCTCTTCAATATATATATAAATGACATTGGGTATGGATTAAACAGTAAAGTCTCAATCTTTGCAGATGATACTAAGCTGAGTAAAGTAATTAAAACAAAAGAGGACAGCAGGCAGCTACAAACAGATTTAGATAAATTGGAAGCATGGGCAGTTAAATGGCAAATGAAGTTTAACACAGATAAATGTAAGGTTATGCACATGGGAAGGAGAAATCTGTGTCATGATTACACACTAAATAAAGAAACACTTGGTAAAACAACAATGGAATAGGACCTAGGGGTTTTAGTTGACAATAAACTCAACTGTAGTAATCAATGCCAGGCAGCTGCTGCCAAGGCAAATAGGATCATGGGGTGCATCAGGAGGGGCATATGTGCTCATGACCAGAGCATCATTTTACCCCTGTACAAGTCACTGGTCAGACCTCATATGGAATACTGTGTACAGTTCTGGGCACCTGTGCTTAAGAAGAACATATCAGAACTGAAGCGCGTTCAAAGAAGGGCAACAAAGTTAATAAAAGGAGTGCGGGGGCTAGAGTACCCGGAAAGATTGTCCAAGTTAGGCTTATTTAGTCTAGAAAAAAGACGATTGAGGGGTGATCTAATAACTATGTATAAATATATTCGGGGTCAATACAAGGATCTGTCCCACCATCTATTTATACCGCGGAGTGTAACCATAACCTGGGGGCATCCACTAAGGTTAGAGGAAAGGTGCTTTCTCCACCGACATAGGAGGGGATTCTTCTCTGTAAGAGCAGTGAGACTATGGAACTCGCTGCCAGAGGAGGTAGTAATGATGGATACAGTAAAAACGTTCAAAAGTGGCCTTGATGCCTTCCTGGCATTTAATAATATTTCCAACTATGGCTACTAGACCACTGGAAGGAGTTAAACAGGCTGAACTGGATGGACTAAAGTCTTTATTCAGCCTTACATACTATGTTACTATGAAGCAAGACACCATCAGGCCCACCAGCTGCATTCCCTACCTGATGGAAAATGAGGGCAGGACAGAAGGAGCTGAATTAGCGCTTGCAGACTGTCCACCTTCTGCTGAGGAAGAAAAATCCTGGCCCGAGCTATATCCAGATTCATGCCCAGAAATGGCTTTACCACAGAGGGAGACAGGGAGGATTTGGAATGGTTTATCATCCAGCCGAATGACTCCAGTGTGGTCACCACCCACTGAGTATCCAGCTCTGCCTGTTGGAAGGACGGAGAAGTGATAAGAATGTCGTCCAGATAGGGAAGAATGCGAATGCCCTGAGCTCTCAGCAGAGCCATAACGCCCGCCAGCACCTTGGTGAATACCCTGGGAGCCGAAGTAAAACCAAAGGGCAATGCCACGAACTGGTAATTCTGATCCTCCAGGGTGAACCTGAGGAATCTGATGGCCTGGAAAGACTGGAACATGGAGGAAAGCATCCTTGATGTCCACATAGGTCATGAAGTCCCCTGGGCGTAGTGAGCTTACAGCTGAGCGCAGAGTCTCCATGCGAAAACGCCTGGATCTGACAAACTTGTTGAGAAGCTTTAAGTCCAGGATGGGTCTGACAGACCCATCTCTTTTGGGAACAGTGAAAAGGTTGGAATAATAGCCCTTGCCCCTTTCCCTTAAGGGCACTTGGCAGATGACCCCCAGCTCCAGTAGATTCTGCACAGCAAGCAACAGGCCCTGAGCTGACAGGGGGTCTTGAGGCATCCGGGATCTGATGAATCTTGGGGGCGGCCAGACTGCCAACTCTATCTTGTAACCGGAGGACACTACCTCCTGAATCCACCGGTATGAGACATGACGCCTCCAGACGTGAGCAAAGAGCCGAAGCCGTCCCCCCACCCGGATGGGTGAGGGTGCCCATTCATGCCTGAGGGGGCTTGGGGGAAGACTTAGACTTGGGACCCCAGGAGGGCCAGTGCGGCCACGTCCTCTGCCCCTACCCCAGAAACCACCCCGGGCCCCTGCAAATGAAGCTCCCCTTCCCAATCTGGACCCGCGGTAGGAGGGAAGAAAAGAGCCTGAACCCCGAAAGGGCCGAGACTGTTTCCTGCGCTGGGGTAACCTGCCTCCCTTTGCAAACAGGTCCAGGCGATCCCCAAATAGACGCAGCCCTTTAAAGGGGAACCCAGTGAGGGCTTCTTGGCAGCGTTGTCAGCTGCCCACTGGCGCAGCCAAACCGAGCGGCGTATAGCCACCGCCAAGGCAGAAGTCCTGCCACACATTCTAATGGTATCATCCAAGGCAGAGAGGACATATGCAACGAATTCCTCACAATGCAGAAGGGCTCTATACTCCTCACTATGCGCCGGTCCTCACCATCCCTCAGTGTAGTAGAGTCAGCTGAATGCATGACAGACGTGTTGGACAACCCCAGAATTGGTGCATCCATTTCAGGAAGGGACGACCAATGCTTTCAGCATGAAAAGGGTTCCTCTTATCCCAACTCTTAGGCACCCCAGGGAGCCTGCTCAGACGCTCCCACTCTTTGAGCACAAGATTATTAAAGTGAGTTTGCTCAGGAAACTCCAAACGTGGCTTAGCAGTGTGAAACAACTCCCCCTGCTGCCGAGGAGCCGTGGCAGGAGGAGAAATGGAAAGTACTTCAAAAATGTGAGCCAAAAGCCTGTCAGTATCATCTGGAGCCCATGGGTCAGAGCCAGAATCTGCATAACCCTTAGGCTGCTCATCAGATGATTCTGAATCAGAAAACAACTCCCCCTCTTCCAGGGGGGTATAGCCGGCTAGGTCAAAGAATTCCTCAGCCTCCATAGGAAAAAGATTAACGCCAGGAGCCAGACGCCGCCTCTTAGTAGAGGCCTTACGCGCCGTAGAGCCAGCAATCAGCTTCTCAATGCTAGCCACCCTGGTGGACAAATCAGGTTGAGACTCCCCACTAGTATGCACCTCACTGGGAGTCAGATGTAAGCGTGGGGGAGTGGGCGAAGCCCCACGGCCCAGCCACAGGGAGCCCAGATTGCAGCGCAAGCACCCGCTGGGCACAGGGTACACAAACCTGCACATTGTCATTTGTAGGGGACACCCCACACGCCACGCACAGCCAGGCTTGTCCCGAAGGAACCCCAAGCACATTATTCTGAGAAGCCTCCATATGGTGATTATCGCGGCCACTGGCCAATAGGGATGTACGCAATAGGCCACCCGGGATGCCCCAATAGCCCGCTAGGGAAGTGGGAGGTAAAGGCAGAATAGGCCTCTAATAGCAAAACTAAATAGAGGGGATAGGCCGGGAGAAACCACAATTAAGTTTGACCTGCCTGCAAGACATAAACAGAAAAAAGTCCTGTAAGCGGTATGCATACATAATATATAATATAAAATATGCCAGCCCGCAGGGGCACTTACGGACCGCGGTAGGTAGACGCCAACCACACAGCACGAGGAAAGCAAAATGGCGCCGCAGATACCTTGAGGAGAGGGCCGCGGAGACAGTGATGCAGAACGAGCCATCCGCAAGGCCCGCCCCCCGAATAGCGCAAAGGCGCCCACGTGACCATGTCAGCCAATGATGGCGCAGCAGCGCCTGAGGTAATGTCGCCGCTAACCGCGGACCGCGCGTGGTGGCAATTTTAAAAGCAACAGTGCATACCAAACATGCGGCAACACAAGCCAAGCATACCACATAATAAAAAACCCAAGGAGTGAAGAATACAGATAAACAACACCCCCCCCCTCCCGAGAACTGTCAAGAGAGAGAGTGAGGGAGGGCAGCGGCCAACCTAACAGGAGCCCACCGATGGACAGGGGCGAGGGGCAATAGCGCAGGAGGGACATCCCATAAGGCTCACCATGGGCCTATACCGCCTACCCTTTGGTGGGGGATACCCACCCTTTATACATCTTGTGGATGTATAACACAAACGTAAGGAATTATCTCTGGAGCAGGACGTGCTGTATACTTAAGATAAAATGACATATTCTATGTGTGTGTGTGTGTACTTATTTTTACATTTAAGAGATCCATGAGATCCCTATACCAGTTCACAAGGCTGGGGGCTGACAAGTCACCTGCAGCTAGGGGGTGACTTGCCATTAACCCCCGGCACCCCAATTACCTGCCTTCCCAAAGACCGGGGGGGCAGAAGAGCCCGGGCCCACAGAGGGTATGTGGGCTTGTAGGCTGCAGGGTGGAGGGGCCACCAAAGCTGGCCTCTGCACCCTGTTCTACAAGCCCCCATAGCTGGTCCCGGGCTGGTTATGATGGGTAAGGGGGACCCCATGTCATTTTTTTTAAATTAACCCCTTATGCTCTGTCGCCCAGCAGCAATAAAAGGCTTCCAGCAGCAGCAGGAGAGCAGAAGCCAGATTGATCAGCGTGGGACACAGTTCCCGGGTATAAATGGGAGGTAAGTATAAAAAAAAAAAAAATAAATAAATAAATAAAAATATTTTTTCTCCTTGTCTCTGTGTGTTTTTTTTTACACTTAACCCTTTGTGAACTGGTAAGGGATCCATGTCATCCCTATACCAGTTCACAAGGCTGGGGGCTGGCAAGTCACCTGCGGCTAGCACGGAGCTTGTAGCCGGCAGGGCGGGGGGCACCAAAGCTGGCCCTTGCGCCCTGTTCTTACAAGCCCCAATAGTTGGTCCCGGGCTGGTTATGATGGGTAAGGGGGACCCTATGCCATTTTTTGGGGGATTTTCAAGGGTTTTAAGGAGGGGGGACCTTATGTCATTTTTTTTAATTAACCCCTTATATTTATAGTGTGGATAGCAGTTGTGTTTTATTTGTAAATGTTATAAAGTGCTCTTTTCAGTTTGGGGGGGTCTCCTGGGCAAGAATTGGGGGCAACTGATACATATGTGGTACCGTTGTAATCGGGAGAAATGGGGCTATCACACGCAATATGGTTTTCATTAATAAAACACATGTTTTATTTAAAATAAATAATTTATTTAATCGCCCTGAGGAAGCAGCGTGTGGCCGCTGCGACACGCGTTGGCGGATTGACAGTGGGGGTAGGTCCAGGTGGTACAATTTCTTTACAATCGATATAGAGTGTTCCATGTCTCTTTCAACCACTTTGGGTGGTCTTTAATGAAATGCTATTATTGACTGAATAGAAAATCTTGCACAAATTACTTTGCACAGGCACTTTATATTGTTAATGCATTTTTTTGATCTTTTGCACATATATACTCTTTTACTCTTTTGCACATATTGTATATAATTAATTTGGGAAAACTATATAAAATTATAAATTTTGTTTGTATATATTTCTTATTGGAACCATGTTATCATGAAATTTTATATGGTACCCTGGCGCCCCCTTGTGTGTGTTTTGTAAAACTTGTGGCTTATATGTCTTTTAAGGTGTATTGCGTAGTGTATGTTTTTTAGAACTTAGTCACAAAATATAATAAAATCAATTTTTACCATTTAAAGAGGAGGTAGTGCCCTATTTTATTCTTACCATCTGTCTTGGTGCTAAAGGGTGTGTGGGGACCCTAAAACAAAAAAATGTCTTCCTTGTATGGCAATCTAGCACCAAGTATAGTGAGCACACCATTAAATATTAGTGCTGGTGCGGTCCATATCACCCTTTCTTTCCTCAAAGTTATTTAAAATAAAGGAGACAATTGTCTAAAAAATATTATTTTATTTATTTTTTGTTTTTTTTACGCAAGAATATTCAAAAAATAGTAGAAAAATTACAAACAAGACATTTCATGTTAAAGCCTAAACTCTGCTGCAAAAAAATATATATAATTTTCCTGGAAATCTGGAAATGCAGGGAACATTGGTCTCCACCCAGATCAGGATCAGAGACACTTCCTGGAGGGCCCTCTTGCTCCGGGTCCCTCCCTGATGATTGATGTAGGCAACTGCCTTCAGAGTGACCGTGCGCCCCTGAACGGGCTTCAAGACATAGACATAGATAGGTGAATGGGCCTCCTAAGGGCCCCACCTCCCCTGGAACCGCAGGGACTCCAGAAGAACCCCCCAAACCTGATAGAATGGCATCCGTGGTGACCGCCTCCCAGGAAGGAGCAAGAAAGTTCCGCCCCCCAATAGATTCCCTGAGTCCATCCACTACAAGAGGGACCTCCTCACCAGGGGGAAAGACACACAGACCCTGTCCAGACATGCTGGGTCCTTGTCCCATTCAGACAATAGGAGAAGTTGCAGAAGCCCCGAGAGGGACTGAGCACATGGGCCGTTCCGAAGCACGCCACCATCAGGCCCACCAGCTGCATCCCCTGCCTGGTGAAGGGACGGGGACAGCTAGGAGGAACTGAACTTGTGCAAGCAGATTGTCCACCTTCTACTGAGGAAGGAATATCCTTGCCTGGACTGTGTCCAGATTCATTCCTAGGAATGAAGTTACCAAGGAAGGGGACAGTGAGCACTTGGGGTGGCTGATCACCCATCCAGATGACTCCAGAATGGACACCACCAGCTGAGTATCCAACTTTGCCAGATGTAGAGACTGGGAAGTGATGAGAACGTCCAGGCAGTGGCAGCACGCGGACGCCCCTTGGCCTCATCAGAGACATCACCCCCGCCAGCACCTTGATGAACACTCTGGGAACTGAAGAGAGGCTAGATGGCAAGGCCACAAATTGGCAGTGTTGATCTTCCAACGTGAATCTGAAGAATCTTGGTGTCCTGAAAACACAAGGATGTGAAAGTAAGCATCATTGATATCCACAGACAACATGAAGCCCCCAGGGCGCAAGGAGCTAATGGCCGAGCGCAGAGTTTCCATGAGGAAAACGCCTGTACTTGACAATTTGCTGAAGATCTGTAAATCCAGATTGGGCCGGACTGGCCTATCTTTTTTGGGAACTATGAAAGGGTTGGTGTAGGGTCCCTTGCCTCTGTCTGTTAAGGGAAATCTGCAAATAACCCCCAGACTCAGCAGACCTTGCACGGCCTGCGCCAGCACCTGAGCAGAAGCAGGGACGGACCAGGAGTACCCGGACCCAGATAATCTTAGGGGAGGCCGCACAGCAAACGCCATCTTGTAGCCGGAGGACACTACCTCCTAAATCCACCGGTCTGAGGCGTGATGTCTCCAGACTTAAGCCAGGTGCTGCAGCCGTCCACTCACCCAGACGGGTGAGGGCGCCCCATCATGCTTGAGGGGACTTGGGAGAGGATTTGGGCATAGCCCCCCCAGAAGAGCCAGGGTGTAGTCTTCTGCTCCTGGGAGAGGGAGCTGAGCGAGCCCCCGCGAAGGACACTGCTGGTTCCTGTTTAACACCATGGTGAGGGGTGGAAGGGGGGCCCTGGACCCGAAGGGCCCGAGACAGCCGCCTGCGCTGGAGTAACTCACCTCTCTTACCAAACAGGTCTAGGCGGGCCCCAAACGGACGTAGCCCTTTAAAGGGGAGCCCAGTAAGGGCCTTCTTCGCAGCATTGTCAGCACCCCACTGTCCCAGCCAGACCAAGCGACGTATAGCCACCACGAGGGCAGAAGTTCTTGCACACAATCTGATGGTGTCATCCAACTACATGCTACTAGAACACATTTTATAAACACATCACAACTGGAGAGTGTATTAAACACCTCACAAGGGAGATCATCAGAGGCACTATCAAGCATATTTCTGATGAGGGTTCTAGTGGCCACAGCAGTAATGGCAGAGGCACAGACCAGGCGCAGCGCCGTCCCCGCACATGCAAAGGCGTGGGAGGCCAGCAGGTCAATCCCGCAGGGTAGTAGAATCAGGGGGATGTATGACAGGGGTGTTAGACAGCCCTATTATCGGGACATCCACCTCGGGGGGGGGATGACCAACATTTAACCACCTCAGGTGGAAAGGGATACTTCCTATCCCAATCCCTTGGGACCCCGGGAAGTTTACTGGGGCACTCCCATTCCTTGAGCACAAGGGAATGGAAATGTGCCTGCTCTAGGAATTCCAAACGTGATGTTGCTGTATGGAAGCGCCCCCCTATTTGTCTGGGAGCCTCACCAGGGAGAGAGATAGACAGAACCTCAAAGATCTGGGTCAATAATCTGTCAGTGTCATCCGGGGCCCAGGGGTAAGAGCCAGAATCGTCATGACCCCTCGGTCTCTCATCAGATGAGCCTGAGTCAGAAAAGAGCGCTCCTTCATCAGAAGGGGTATAGCCACACAGATTCATAAACTCCTGAGGTCCCATAAGGAAAACAGTATCATAAGGCGTCAGGTGCCGCTTCTTACCAGGGCCCTTAGGCGCTAAGGACCACGCAATAATCTGCTCAGCAGTAGGCAGTCCAGAAGACACATCAGGCTGAGAATCCCCACTTGTATGCAACTCAGCAGGAGTGAGATTTAAGCTTGGGGGAGAAGGTGAAGTGAAACGAGGTGCAGCCACTGGCAGGCCAGATTGCAAAGCCAGCGCTTGCTCAGCACAGGGTACGCAGACCCATGCCTTGTCAGCATCAGCATGAAGTTGTCCACACGCCATACACCGCCGGTCTTGTCCCAAAGGGACCCCGGTCACATTATCCTTAGATGCCTCCATATGGTGATTATTAGGCACAATATGCCAGTAGGGATTGATGCTATAAAGCAACCCTGGATGCCCCAATGACCCGCCAGGGAAGTGAGAGTAATTTTACAAGGCCCGACTATCAATTACACCGGGCCGGGAGAAGCCAATGGATTCACCCGTCTGAAAGACACAATGAGAAGAAGGGTGTCAGAACCGAAACACACTACAGTGAAGTATAAAGCCGGCCGCTAGGGCACTTATGGACCACGGTAAGTAAGAACGTCACACGCCCGCGCGACCAGACAATATGGCGCCGAGTACCTCGAAGGGCGGGCCAGAGCGAGCCGTGACGCCCAAGCCAGGCGCCATGCCAGGCCCCGCCCCCCTGAAGAGCGCGAAGTCCAACCGACAAGCAGCCAATGAGGACGCAGAGGCGTCTGAGGTAACGCCGCCGCCCGGCGCGGAACATCCAAATGAAGGAAAAGGCGCGCGCGGCATTAGCAGTGTAAAAAGACAAGTCAGCGCGACGGTTGACACCACATATACCAGTCCAAGCAGACAATACAAAAAAGGCCATATGCATGTAATCACAATAGACTGACATCCACACACGTCCCCCCCCTTTCTTTTCCCCCCGAAGGCTACAGGGAGAGTGAGGGAGGATGGCGGCCCTTTGTACAGGGCCCACCGCTACCGGGGCATGGGACAATAATGCGGGAGGGGCATCCCATAAAGGCTCACCATCAGCCTATACCGCCTACCCTTTGGTGGGGGACTGCGGTGGAGCAGGGCTCTTTAAGCACTCATGGTGTCGCCTACCTTCACCTGACCAGCACAGCCCAGGCTGGGAGGCACATCACACGAAGAACGGGTGGGAACAGTCCAACAGGGCCGCAGGCTTTAATAGCCCCGCTCACCTGCGACAGAGTGATAATTTCATGTCTTCGCAGTAAGCACTGCAGAGAAATCTGGGGATTTGTGGGAGGTCCCCGGGTATTTGAGGGGCCGGGAGGCGCCTGTTATACATGTCTCTGCAGTGCAGCGCCATCTGGCGGAGGATAACCCAAGTGTAAGTATTCTATCTGGAGCAGGACGTACTGTATACTTAGAATAGTAAGAAATACTAATAGATTACTAATAATATACTAATAGAAATACTATACTGACCTGTATAATATTGAGGGATGCTGCAATTCCCTTACAACTGAGGAACTAGATGCCTGTATAACAGCTTATGTGGAGCCAACCGTAGTACCTCCTCTGTCAAGAGAGGTTGGGGACTCACTAGAAGAGCCTTTTGTGGAGACAGAGGTGGGGCGGCGATTTGGGGGACTGCCCTGGGAAAGAGCCCAGGGCCAAATGGGTTCACATCAAGTTTCTACAAGGTGCTGGGAGGGAGGCTTATCCCTTTCTTGACAAAAGTATTCAATAATGTTTCTGAGTCCTGCCCCTTCCCCAGACAGGCCTTAAAAGCATATATATCTGTTATACCAAAACCCAATAAGGACAAGACAATGATTGGTAATTATAGGCCAACATCCCTAATAAATGTAGATCAAACTATTTGCAAAAATCATAGCTAATAGGCTACAAGAGTCCCTAGCGGAGATCACTGACAAGAATCAGGAGGCATTTGTGGTGGGGAGAGAGGCCAGAGACAACATGTTAAAAACAATTACCCTCCTGCAAAATGCGCAGTCTCAGTCGATCCCGACCTGTTTGCTCTCAGTGGACGCCGAGAAGGCCTTTGATAGAGTCCAATGGATATTCCTGTGGCAACGTGTTTCAGGCGATCCATATTGTTCAGGATTGTGGCTTTTCTAAAACCCTAAGGATAGCCTTCACAAAATTTGTTACTCAGTTCTAATGGGGCCTAAGGGAAAGGAGGGTGTAGGTTTACCGGATCTCAAAATGTATCACACGTCAGCGATCATAGTCAGACTATCTGACTATCCCCTCTGAGTCTCACAGCGCTTCCATGGATAGATCCCTCCCTGAGACCCAAGATGCATAGCCTGACTATTTTGACGCGCTCCATGTTGACCGTAGGGGACCTAGTGCTGAAAAAAAAGTGCTTATCGCATAGGCCAGGACCTCTTACACCTCTGTTTGATAACCCCTCTTTCCCTCCGGGAATTGGGGTGTGTAAATTTCTAATCTGGGAAAAATCACAGGAGATCAGACTTGGCAACACTTTACAAGGTAATCACCCCCCAAGCCTACAGTAACTTCGGAGATGGGGTGAGACATTGTCTTGGTGTCTTCAACGACAGCTCATTGTCTTTCATGGCTCCCACTCCCCGATATCGTCGCTTTCCCAGTCCCTGACCCCCTTTGAGAGCATCCCGAGATCGGATTCTGCACCTCCCCAAGCTCTCTCACTCTTTTACCAGGCAGAGGGAGGCTCCTCAGAATAACCCGGATTTGTCAGAAGGTGGAAATCAGAGCTGGGTCAGGAACTGGGGACCAAGGACTGGGAAAAATCTTTCATGCTGACCCACAAGCTCTCCTTGGCGTGAAGAGCTCAGGATAAAAACTATAAGATCTTAGCCCGATGGTATAGGTGCCCGGTTGACCTTGTCACGTTTGTGGGGGGGCTTAGGCACACGCTGGCTCTGAGGGAGAGCGGAGGGCACTATGTTGTAGGAGTTCTTGTTTTAGTTGGTTACCTTTGCTTTGTGTAATTATTTTATATTTGGTTGCAGGAACTGCAAGATGTGCCACTCGACCTTGTTCCTGATGCCCGTTCTTTGCCTGCAGAATGCGGGCCAGGGGTTCTCTAATCGGGCACTATGCAAAACCCGGGCCGTGGTGGCGAGGGCCCTCTGGCTTTTGAAGTCCAGATTTAGGTGTTTGGACAATACGGGGGGGCACTGCAGCATGACCCCAACAAGGTTATACCAATATTTTAATTTACGTTTTTTAACAGGGACCACACATGCCAGAGTGGCACAACTGAGTGTCAGGGTCCTTCAGTTGGTGGGTGAGATACAGGAGCTGCGCAACTCGTTGGGGGCCACAGATGAAGAATAATGTTCAGTGGCCTGCCATTGCTATTGTTTTTATAGTTGTAAAAATGTAAAATTTTCAAAATTTTGATACATTTTATATTTTATCATGGCATCCCCAAAAAATGTTACAGTGTCATTTCATTTACAAAATACATTAACACAAAACTAATGGGCCCAGAAATATTTAAAGATGAATATTCACATGACCGAGAAGTGGTTTGGGTGAGCTTTAAGGTTCCAAAAGGGAAGATGGAGGATAGTGCTAAGTGGTTTGGGTGAGCTTTAAGGGGCCAAAAGGGAAGATGGAGGATAGTGCTAAGTGATTTAGCTAAACATTGTAGTAGGAAGCGGGGGTGGCAAATATGTATGCGAGCACTTTAATGAGTTAAGTTTGTAGTGCGCAGGTGCAAGATCGTAAGGATTCCGTCTGGACGATTATTTTTTGTAAAATGGAAACAGAATCTATCGGGAAGCGTAAAGGATTCATTGGAGGATACGATGGGAAAAGGGCAAAAACGAAAGCCTACGTTGTAACATGTGGAAATGAAACGGAAAAGTCTGGATGGAAAATGACATCCGCGTAATTCGTAATCTGACGTACGAACGGACGGAAACTTTACAGAAGGTTTTCAATGCATGCATAGAATCGCTCGTACACTCATACAAGAACGGAAACATTTCACAGATTGGAACTAAAACGGAAGTTTTTTGTGTCTCTCTGAATCGAGGCTTATGAGTGTACATCCCGTCCCGTTCCGAAAGATATCCTTAGACATGGGTTATTTATCTTCAGATGTCACGTGACTGCAGAGCAGAAAACGTGGCCCCTCCCGGCCTATATATACCGAGGCACCTCCCACAGAACCCCAGTATTTAAAAAAACAGTTAACAGAAGCCGGGAGAAATAATCACCATAAAGAGGTAACAAGAACAACAAGGGTGGGGCGGAACGGGACGGGATGTACACTCATAATATCAATTCTACAGGTGAGTAATCACAGAATTGTATTATTCTTAGTGTACATCCCGTCCCGTTCCGAAAGATATCCTTACACATGGGACATCCAATAGCAGTGTCCGTAAGGTAGGGTGGGATCCCCAAAAGCAACAGCAAGCAGTCTAAACCACTGCTGCCTGCAGAACTCTGCGGCCAAAAGCAGCATCAGCTGAGGCCTTAACATCAACCTTGTAAAACGTATGAACAGAAGACCAAGTTGCGGCCTTGCAAACTTGTTCAACAGAAGCTTGGTGCTGAAAAGCCCAAGAGGTACCAATAGCACGAGTAGAATGAGCAGTAAGGGGGAAAGAAGGTTTCTTTCCCTTAGCAGAATAGGCCTGAATCACGGCCTGACGGATCCACTTGCTGATAGTGGATTTAGCAGGAGCCTGGCCCTTCTTAGGACCAGACGGAACCACAAAGAAAGCATCAGTCTTCCTGAAAGGTTCAGTAGCCACCAAATAGAATTTCACAGCCCTAACAACATCAAGACAGAGTAACACCCTTTCCTTGGGGTTACTAGGGTTAGGGCACAAAGAAGGCAACACAATGTCCTGATTGAGATGAAAAGCAGACACAACCTTAGGCAGAAAGTCAGTTTTAAACCGGAACACCACCTTGTCCTGGTGTCTTTCAAAATAAGGAGGCTTGATGGAAAGCGCAGCCAATTCAGAAACACGCCTGGCTGAGGTAATAGCCACCAAAAAAGCTACCTTGACAGTGAGAGTGGACAAAGCCGCCTCCTGCAAGGGTTCAAAGGTAGACCCTTGCATGGCAGACAAAACCAGGTTCAAATCCCAAACAGGTAACATGGGCTTGCGCGGAGGACGCAAATGAGTAACACCTTGAAAGAAAGTCTTAACCAGATAATGCTGAGCAAAAGATCTCTGGAAGAAAACAGCCAGAGCAGAAACATGACCTTTCAGAGTACTAAGCTGAAAACCCATGTCCAAGCCATTTTGTAAGAATTCCAATATCCTAGGAATAGAGAACACTCGACATGGAAGTGACCTAGACTCCCACCAGTCAATGTAAGCACGCCAAACCCTGTAGTAAATGGTAGAGGAAGACTTCTTCCTAGCTCTGATGATGGTATCAACTACAGAGGCCGGCAATCCCTTTTCCATCAAGATGGAGGTTTCAGCAGCCAGGCCGTCAAAGCCAGCGTTTGTAAATTGGGGTGATGGAGCCGCCCCTGAGTGAGCAGGTCTGGCACCAGGGGCAGGACGAACTGATCTACTGCCAAATGTACGATTTCTGCGAACCAAATTCTTCTTGGCCAACACGGTGCCACCAGAATGGCTGGCACTCCCTCCTGGGCTATATTGCACAATACCTTGCCCAGCAGAGGAAACGGAGGAAAAACATAAAGGAGCTGAAAGCTCCCCCAGGACATTGCCAGAGCATCCACTGCCAGGGCCAGTGGATCCTGTGACAGGGATGCAAAGGCTGGAAGCTTCTGATTGTGGCGTGACGCAGAGATCCACATCCGGCTGGCCCCAACGGAGACACAGAGAGTAAAACACCCTGTTGCTGAGGGACCACTCACCCATGCGAGAGGCCTCCCTGCTCAGAGAGTCTGCTTCCAGATTCTCCACTCCCGGAATGTACACCGCTGATATGCAGGGAACATTGTCCTCTGCCCAGGACAGAATCAGGGATACTTCCTTGAGAGCCCTCTTGTTCCTGGTTCCTCCCTGATGATTGATGTAAGCAACCGTTGTCTTGTTGTCTGAGCGGATCTGAACCGCCAGACCCTGAAGGTGCATGGTCAGCTGGTAAAGCACTAACCTCACTGCCCTCAGTTCCAGAATGTTGATTGGGGCATGGGCCTCCTGAGGACCCCACTGCCCCTGGAATTTCAGGGACCTCCAAAAGCCCCCCAACCTGTCAGGCTGGCATCCGTGGTGACCACCTCCCATCAGGGAGTCAGAAAAGATCTGCCCACTAGCAGATTCCTTGCATCCAGCCACCATGACAGAGACCTCCGGACCAGAGGGGACAGAACAAATACCTGATCCAGGGACCCTGGCTCCCGATCCCATACTGACAAGAGAAGAACCTGGAGAGGCCTCATGTGAAACTGAGCGTAAGGAACAGCCTCGAAGCTGGACACCATCAGACCCACCAGCTGCATAGCCTGTCTGGACGGATGAGGACAAGACAGAAGAAGCTGTGTTGGCGCCTGAAGACCCTCTATCTTCAGCTGAGGGAGAAAGACCTTGACCTGAGAGGTATCCAGAGTCATGCCCAGAAAAATCTTTACTCTGGAAGGAGACATGGAAGATTTGGGAAGATTGATCACCCAGCCAAACATTTCCAGAGTGGATACCACCTTATGAACATCCAACTCTGCTTGTTGCAAAGTTTGGGAAACTACAAGAATGTCGTCCAGATAAGGAAGAATGCGAATACCCTGAGATCTCAACAGAGCCATAACTTCTGCCAAAACCTTGGTAAACACCCTGGGAGCCGAAGTAAGACCGAATGGCAGAGCCACAAACTGGTAATGCTGATCTTCCACTGCAAACCGGATACATTTTTGATGGCCTGCAAAAATAGGCACATGAAGGTAAGCATCCTTGATGTCTATAGAGGCCAAAAAGTCCCCTGGACGAAGGGAATTTATGGCAGAACGCAGAGTCTCCATGCGAAAGTGCCTGAATCTGACAAATTTGTTGAGGAGCTTTAAATCCAGGATAGGCCTGACTGATCCGTCCTTTTTTGGAACAGTGAAAAGATTGGAATAATAGCCCATGCCCCTTCCCCCAATTCCAGTAGATTTTGGACAGCCAAGCACACGCACTGAGCTGACAGGGGGCACCGGAGGAGACTACCTTCAGAATCCACCGGTCTGAGACAAGACGTCTCCAGATGTGAGCAAAAAACTGAAGCCGTCCCCCCACCCGGATGGGTGAGGGCCCCCTTTCATACCTGCGGAGGTTTGGGAGAGGATTTTGGCTTAGAACCCCAGGAAGGACCGGGTCTGCCACGTCCTCTGCCTCTGCCCCATTACTTACCACGGCCTCCCGCGGGGGAAGCTCCCCTTCCTCTTCTGGGGGAATAAAAGGGGGACAGAGCAACTCTGGACCCCCGAAAGGGCCTGCTTGCGCTGAGGCAGCTTACTTTCTTTGGCAAACAGATCCAGACGTTCTCCAAAAAAGGCGCAGACCTTTAAAAGGGGCCCCCGTAAGAGCCTTCTTAGCAGCAATAGCAGCCATCCATTGGCGCAGCCAAACAGAGCGGCGTAAGGCAACCAGCAGGGCAGAGGTTCTGGCACACATTCTAATGGCATCCTCTAGGGCAGCAAGGACATAAGAAGTAAATTCCTCACAATACATAAGCCAGTTAAATACATCCCTGCCCAAAGCCGCAGAAACACCTTCCAAGGCACATCTGATCAATCTTCTAATTGTCACAGTAGTAATAGCAGATGCACACACCGGACGCAGCGCGGTCACCGCACAAGCAAAACCATGTGTAGCCAGCTGATCAATGCGCCGGTCTTCCACATCTTTTAAGGTGGTAGTATCAGGTGAGTGCAGCACAGAATTGGTGCCTCAACCTCAGGTGGGGAACACCATAATTTAGCGGTCTCCATGGGAAAGGGATACTTCTTGTCTCAGCTTTTAGGTACACCTGGAAGCCTACTGGGTTTTTCCTATTCATGTAAAATTAGATTATTAAAATGAGCCTGAGCCTGGAATTCCCAGCGTGGTTTAGCAGCACAAAATAATTCTCCCTGCTGCTGCGGGGGAGCAACCGGGGGAGCAATTTCAAGCACCTCAAATAAAACAGTATCAGCTGTATCCCAAGGCTTGGACCCAGTCTTTGGCTCATCAAAAGACCTATTTTGATCCTCAGATTCAGACTCCGAGAATAATTCCCCCTCTGGGGAAAAACCAACAATGTCTTCCAGCGCTTCAGAAGTCATGGGGCAAACATAGGAATTATCAATCAAATGCCGTGTCTTGCCAATAGCCTTGCGCGGCTCATAACCACCCATCCGCCTCTCCAGATTGGCCAATCTAGTAGCAAAATCAGATTGGGCACCCCCAGAAGCATGTGCTACAACTGGAGCCGAATGCAAGAGAGAGGGAGTAGGCAAGGCCTCAGCAGGGGCATTCCAGACAACCGTGCAAAAGTCTGCTGGGCGCAGGAGAGACAGACCTTGAAGTCTATAGGAACAGGGGAAATCCCACAATCAGTACAGAACCGGCCTTGTCCCGGAGGAACCCCGGACTCAATGTCTTGAGAAGCCTCCATATGGTGATTATTGTGGCTCGCAAGGCCAAATGGGAATAATGCCGAAGCAAACCCGGGATGCCCCCAATGCACCGCAAGGGAAGTGGGAGGATTTTATATATTAGACAATATCCCCTTAATGAAAGTAAAGGCCGGGAGAAACCACTGATTCTATAGGCCTATAAGACAGAAAAAGATCCCGTAAGCACAAGGCATAACACAGTAATGGATAAAAAATAGCCAGCGAGGGCACTTACAGACCGCACACGAGACGTCAGCCGCGCCGCACCGCCAAGACAAGATGGCGCCCGGACATATACCTCGAGGGGCAGGCCGCGGGGGAGTGATGCAAAATGCCCACCTCCCTCCGAAGAGCGCAAAAAGATGCGCCCACGTGAGCTGGAAAGCCAATGGCTGCACCAAGGCGTCTGAGGTAAATGTCGCCGCGCCAAGCGGTGTACAGTAGCGCAATGTTACAAAAAGAACAACTAGTGCAACCAATCAACCAGGGATCACTTCTAAAGCGCTCCGCATAAGCCAGAGCCTAAAAATCAAAGGTGCCACACCATACAAGAATACATCAGATACAAGGAACACCCCCCCCCCTTTTCCCCTGAGAGACACAGAGGAACGAGGGGAGACAGCGGTCAGGGAACCACTATAGAGGGAAAGCGGGTGACAGGCACAAATGCGGGCAGGGCATCCCATAAGGCTCACCATGACCTGAACCGTCTACCCTTTGGTGGGGGAGTTGCGGAGGCGGAGCCTAGCTCCTTGGCACCTAAATATGGTGCTGTCTACCGTCACCCGAACGCTACAGCCGAGGCTGGGAGGCAGTAAAACAAGGACAGAATCAGGCGGGGAATAGCTCAACAGGTCCATAGGGTCAAAGACCCCGCTCACCTGCCTGAAAAGAGAGAGCCACTTTCTCATCCTGGCAGTCCGCGACTGCAGAGAAAATCTGGGGTTCTGTGGGAGGTGCCTCGGTATATATAAGCCGGGAGGGGCCACTTTTTCTGCTCTGCAGTCACGTGACTTCTGAAGATTTATAACCCATGTGTAAGGATATCTTTCGGAACGGGACGGGATGTACACTAAGAATAATGGAGCCATGTGCACAGACAAAGCACAAACAAACTGCCACATGTGTCTCCGCTCCCAGTAGCTACCTGCAGTGGAGAATTGAAAAGATGTATACTGCCCAGTACAATTGACAAAAACACTGCTACACATTTGGGGAAAAAAATTATATGATCTCCCAACCAGCACACCCTGAACCGCTCTGAGTCTGTTTGTGCTGGAATTTCAGCCTATGGAAGTTAGAATAGGCAACCAAACACCTTTTCAAGTACACCATTCTTACTATAGGGTCTGATGAGAAACCGCAGGCTTCCCACCCGTTACCGCGAGGCTGGGACATTTGACCCAAGTTAAGCATCTTCTCAGCTTAAAAGGTATGCGGTCTGTCCTCCAGCGCAAACCAGAAGCAAAACTGAGGGCCAGAGGGTTTGGGCCATTTTTAATCTCGGCATGTTTGGTTTATGCAGCAGTGGCAGTGCACCAGATATCTCAGGAGTGGACTGTCCCAAAGGACAACCTGGGAAAAAACTCATGCCTTGCCCACAATCCAGTACCAATGGCATTGGATTGCAGACAGGAGTTTTTGTTGTAACTACTTGACCAGGTATCCACCTTCAAATAAATCAAAATGCAGGAATTTGATAATCCTGGGTTTTGGACCATGCCCTGGGGGCCCCTGATTGGGGATGCCACGCTGTGTGAAACCCCCCAGGTCACTCGATCTGACTCACTCTTCCCCGGTCCTACGGCATATGCGTTTTTTTCCCCACTTTAAAGCCATACATTTGTATTAGGCACACAGCACTACCAAAACTCTGAATGGAGTGCCTGTGCCAGAAAGTGACAGGTTTGATTCCTTTCCATGGGACATAACAAGTGCTCTTGAACAAGGCCCCCCAACTGCTCCCCAGACACAGTAGTTAGGGCAGTTCACCACTGTGGGCATGTGCACACTCACTGCATGAATGGGTTAAATGCGGTGGAGAAAATCTCATGTGTGCACAAGCGTACAATGTCCATCTATGCCACAAAATCCCAATCCCTTTAGACAGATTTGCTTCTTGGTACTGTTGTCTGCCAAATCCACTAGCATATGCCATGTGGTCCTCACTGCTAAGACAGGTCATAGTTAAGAAAAAAGTGGTAATGCTCTATATATAAGAATTCTTAATGTACATTATTTTGACAGGTAGACAAACATTTAGTTAATAGATTACAGGCGATTGCATGATTTTACAACTTAACTTACCAAAATAACTTTGTTTCCATCAATAAATTCAAGAAAGGCTTTTTGAATCTGTTCTCTTGTTTTTGTTGTTTTAAAGTTAGTGTTGCAAGTCCCATCTCCTTTCTAAAAAGGTAAGAAAATGTTTTTAGAAGATTGCAATCTGTTCAGTTCTGGTGCCAATATCATAATAATATAATTATCCATATAGGATTTTCATTATTTTTAAACAGATGTTGTGCAGCACCAGGAAAGACATGATGGGCACTTTCAAAAATCTCCCTACTGCAGTGAATGTAATTTACAGTATAAAAAGCAGCCCTTTATCCTACCAAAACTGCATCCTGTATGCTGTTATTGACAAAAATTACAATGCATTTGAAAACGAGGCCGCCGCAAGGCATTCCTATTGTCTTACCTTACTAATTATGCAATTTGACTGTATAGACATTGATATTACTTTTGTGCATACAAGCAATGCAACACTGAAATCATGCTTTATTACAGATGCAAATCTTTAAAGTACCAAAACCGGACCTAGCATCCAGGGGCGGGCTGGCCATAGGGCAAACCGGGACTTTTCCCGGTGGGCCGCGCCTACCCCACACTGTGTCATTTGCCAGCACACGCTGCGAGGAAGAGAGTTGGGCCGTCCAGGCCAGCCCACATGGCAAAAAGCACCGGCCGCTTTAAAGCCTCTCTGTTACTTTGGGGGATGTTAATAAAGACCCCCCCCCCCCCTGTGTATGATGTGTGGGGGTGGTGGTGCAGAGGGGTGTTTTTTCCAGAGGGGTGTCTGGATGATTTTCATTTTACACCCCCCTTAGGAAGATGTTAGCAAGTTGAAGTGGCCAGAGTTCTATTTCCCTCCCTGTCCCCTCAACGCACCACGCATATGGAATGAGGGTGGATTGTAGAGGAATCAGGTTTCTCACTATCTTGCGTTTTGTTCCTCACTCTTATATCAGGCAGACCCCATTCATTTAGCATCCTGTCCTCTACTCAAGCACAACTTTAAAGAGTAATGTCAGCCAGCCCTAATGTCTGTTTCTGATTTGGGATGCCCCACCACATGAAACCCCGGGATCTCCTGTAATTATCAGAACTGCAGTCTCATGGCACATACACATGCTCTTCTGCCAGTGCACTGCTGATGTATCTTCATTCATGGTTCCTAAGCCACGCTGCTTAGAAAACATGAATGTACAGCCATGTTGGTTGGTGGAGAGCCTGCACATGTGCCATGTGACCGTTGGTCGGGTAAGAAACTGGGGGTGTCACACAACAGGGCATTTCAAATCGGGATGCCCCCCAGAGAGTTGTAATACAAGGCTCATACAATAATCTTTTAACTCAATTGGATGCAGATAGACAGCTAGACTGAAACAACAGAGACAAATGATGCTTGCTTTCTCTAAATTATGCCAAATGAGCACAAATATGAGAAATAAGGGGGGTGAGCAACAATGACGGGCCCCCTCTGACTTTCTGGACCCTGGTCTGGTCGCACTCCCTCAAGTTTTGCCCCTGGGTGCTATATTCCTGTGACAAATGCATGTGCTGCAGTTCAGCAGAAGAGCATAGCTTAGCAACACATGGTAGGTTGCAGCTTATTTTGACTCTTAGGCCCTTATTTAACAAGGGATAGCGACAGGTAGCGACTGGTGAGCGTCCAGTAATGACGGGCCCCGCCAAGAGAACGCCGGCTCCCCACCACAATCACACATTTATCAAGCCAATCCTGCTTAGCGACTGAGATAGCGCCATATAGCGACTCATTCATCATTATTCCAGCCTCAGCCCACAGCGCCAGCGTTCGACCTTGAACAGCGACAGGTATGACCTCTCGCTACCTGGCGCTCTCCAATGCATTTCAATGGAACAATCTTTAAATATTCATAATTAATTGTTATTAATTTTTTTTTTTTTTTTT
Source organism: Gastrophryne carolinensis (assembly GCA_027917425.1). NCBI lineage: Eukaryota > Metazoa > Chordata > Amphibia > Anura > Microhylidae > Gastrophryne > Gastrophryne carolinensis. The sequence goes on along the minus strand of CM051244.1, from coordinate 88,765,102 downwards.
AAATGTGAAAAATTCTGTGACCACTTCTGCCATTTTTAATAATTTTTTTAAGGTAAAAAAATAAAAAAAGTACAGAATTGATATTACAGGTCTGATATTAATGTATTCATATTACATATTACATATTAATATGAATACATGTATTCATATTACAAAATTATTTAAAAAAATTGTTTTTTTTTGGTTTCCAAAAATATGGTTGTTTGGGGGTTAAAAAACTACTTTTAACCCATCGCCGCCAGCGCTCTGGGGTTTAAACATGCATTTTACAGTGCGAGAATTTTTTTAGCGTGATTTGTTAATGAATATGGTGGAAGCCATATTAGCCTCCCCGTAGTTCCTGGCATATTAGTGTGTGTGTGTGTGTGTCTCAGACAACATGTCTGACAAAATGCATGGTGCTGGGCGTCACTTCATCAGGCTCCACTGGGCCCAGTACATCAGGACCGGTAATGTCCCGGGCCGACTTTTGGCCCCAGTCTGCCTCTGCTCAAAACCTATTATGGGGGGTTCTGTCCCTTAGCCTCTGAGGTGGGGGGTTTCTGCACACTGTCATTTATGAGGGGGGGCATGGATACCGGGCTGGACACAGTGCAGAAGGGTCGGTGTGACCAGAAAAGTCCCGGGCCGTTTTTTAACCCCAGTCCAGTCATAGCATCTATGAGACTGTGACAACTGTGTGAAACCCCGCCGTTTGCCCAATATACATACCTCCCGTACTATCCCATGGTGCATGTGCAGCTGGCAGCCGCAACTCCCACATCCCTCAAAGTTCGTAAGCATCCATGCCTGGTGTAACTGGATATCTGTTGTGGCCGAGCACAGCCACAGCCAGGGATGCAGGGGATACCGTGGCCACTGAACCCAAGAGCGGCTAATCTCCAATCAGCTTATTTGGATGCTCATTTATATATGCTGTTTCTGGGATCGCTCACTAGGTATGTATATCCAGAGACTGGTAGGGTTTAACACAATGGGGCATCTCAAATTGGGATGCCCTAAACGTATGGATCAAAACCTGAGATTTTGGTCCAGTTTAACTTGCTTGCACACACAATGAATAATGCTTCACATGCTTGCACATCACTACAATTCAGCTAAATTATTTTGGGTTGAAGGATAACAGGACCTGCAATAGGAGAGCAGCATACCAGCAGATCTGGCCACCGAACAAATGTAGCAAAAAATAAAATTTCTCTACTTACATTCTAAAAGGGTTTTCCATTAGTTGTTCATCCTGGAACTCCAAGCCATTCCACCAGGGTAATCTAGTAGCTGAAAGGTGGGCCTAGAGCAGGAAGAGAGCGGTGACTCCTTCCAATCTGGTCTGCTGGAAGGTTTCCCCGTACATAAGCAGTAGAGACCGGGAATGGCCAAAAATGTTATTAACCAAAAAAGGACAGAGAAAATCAATGGCCTAATCCAAGGCAATAGAAATAGGAACGGTCTCAACACCCATGGGCATGATCTGTGTCCCTATTTGGACAACTAAGGGAAAACCATTTGACAAAAAGTACAAACATTCTCCGTGTTAAAGTGGACCAAACCCACTGAATTTGTGAAATACATTTGGGTAAAGCCCCTGTCGATACTCTCTTCTTAGGAAATAAAACTAGAAATTGATATTTTCACTTTTTGAACTGTCCTGGAACACTGATCGATCAGTCATTACATTGATGTGGCAATGACATCATTGCCATACAAAACAATGGCAATGAATGGAGGAGGCAGAGCTTTACAGCTAAAACAGACACCATTATCTGGGATTAGAGTGAATCAGGAGCAGGGAAAATTGCCAAAAGGTTCTCTTCATGGGGGAGCAATTCAGGAGATGCTAATTAAAATGCGGGTTTTGGTCCACTTTAAGTTGTCAATGCATGGACACCATATTGGGATGTTTAAAGCGGTCCCCAAATGGGTGGAAAGTAATCAACAGGTGCTAAACATGAACAAAAAAAGGGTTATGGCGGAAAATAAGGTCCTGGTCTGGGACTGCTGCCTCTTTTATATAAAATTTGGGTTGTTTTCCTCCTTTCCCGTGGTCCAGAAGGATTCCTCCAGGCCACCTTCACAACCAATCTAGGTATTGGAGTGGAAGAGGAGTCTGTTGGAAACCTCCAGGTCTCGGGAGGAAGAAAGGGGGGGCCCTCTAAGTCACTCCCTGGGGAAGTTAGGTTAAGCGTAGCACACAAACAATTATTGCAAAGGCTCGGTATATGCCAGTAGTAAAACCTTGGTTTAATGCTCATTCCATTTGTGTGATACAAAAAAACAGTATTACATTCATACTTGTTTCTGCAGGTTCATTTGTTTAGAAAACAAAGTCCTTAAATGTATTAGGGGCTTGTATTTGCCCTCAGCCTGTAGCAGGGCTTATTGTGGTCTGTTGATGTGGACCTCTTTCACAGACGCGTTTCGCTCTTTTGCTTCTTCAGTGTGAGGGTCCTTGTATTCTAGTTATGATGCATCAGTACATGGTTAGTTTGTATTAAACAGTCATGTATATTTGTTGTATATAGCAACATGGAGATAAATGCATTGGTCAATATATAAAAAAGCACTTACAATTCCTTATCTTTGTTTCTACATGGATGCTGAATTCTTTTGCAGCTAAAAACGGCTGTTGTCGCGGCTTTAGAGCTTTGGTTGCAGCGGTTCCTCCCAGCTTTTTTGTATATGCGGACTCCCAAGGTGTTGCCTTTGAAATAGGTATAAGATAGGGAGTACAGATGTCATTTGCTGTGCAATGGTATTTGATCTATATTGGAGAAGGGGTGGGGTGTGTATATATGTGTGTGCCACCGAAGGTATGTCTTATTATGCTATGTGTCTCCCGTGCCCCCTTAGGAAGTAATTGCCCTGTTGGTTTGGGCGGGTTCCGTGTGAGGGGTGGAAAGCCCCCTTAAAAATTGTTGCTTACCTTTTTATCAGTTGCCTTTGGTCACTTTCGCCATAAAGCCAGTACCCCCTTCTGTATCACATCAGGGGGCAATTCTGCAGTATGTAATCGCTGTGTCTATGCGCTGGTGTCCCGCTGGGTCTGCTTTCCTGCTCTGTGAGCCGTGTGTCTATTTCTGTTGCTGTAGCCGTATGTGTAGGGCTCTGTGCTGTCTGCAGATATACGGGGCCGTGTGCTGCAGGGTGGGCGGGGTTTCTGTTCCCCGCACTTCCTGCTAGTCCCCTGGTTGGTTGTTCCCCCAGGGGCGGAGGTGCGTCACACGCACTCTCCTCTCGCCGGCCCCGCCTGGCTATTGGCTGGTTTCTGTGTCCGTCTTGTTCAATGTTGTTTAGGCTTCTGTCTTCTGGCCTGGCGGCGGCCATTTTGTTAGTGGCTGCTGTTCTTATGTATGCTGTTGTTAGTATCTATATGTTCTGTGTTACTATGGGCTCCTGTCCGCAGGTCTGGCGGCGGCCATTTTGTTGGTGGCTATCGTTATTGTTGTGATTGTATTGGCTGGGAGGAAGCACTGTTTCCCAGTTGTTTAGGCTTCTGTCTCCTGGCCTGGAGGCGGCCATTTTGTTAGTGACTGCTGTTCTTATGTATGCTGTTGTTAGTGTCTATATGTTCTGTGTTACTATGGGCTCCTGTCCGCAGGTCTGGCGGCAGCCATTTTGTTGGTGGCTGTCGTTTTTGTTGTGAATTGTTTTGGCTGGGAGGAAGCGCTGTTTCCCAGTTCCAGTGCTCTAAGAGGTAATTACATAGGTTTATTCACATATTCCACAGATAATATTAGAGCAATGAGATTAACAATGTAACATAGTCCACGTGTTCTACAATCAAAGATTTGAGCAATGTTAGAACAGTGATTAGGTAATGATTTTAAACAATGAATTTTAGTTCACATATTCTACCCTCAATGACTTGAGCTATGTCAAGGCATTGTACACATTGTAAACCAAATAATATTTAGAAATTACTCATTATGTCCCTTTGTGCACCGGAAAGTAGCTTTACGGCACCATGCATTAATTTTTAAGGTGAAACCAAGTAAGATATAGTGGAGTGAATTGATGTACTCAGTTTGCCTGCTTGCTTGTCCCTTCCCATGTTGCTTGCTCCTATGTTTTTAGTAACTCTCTATTTATGTGCTTACTGGTTTCTTTCATTGGACTCAATTGAGTGGGTTGTCGCATGTTTTTGAGGTATCTCCATCTGGGGTAAAAGGTCAGGACTAAAGAGTTTTCAGTGTCCCTTATTTGGGTACGTCACGGGGATCTTTTATTCGGTCCGGGTCATTTTAACGGTTTATATTTGTTTGGTAGTCTGGGTCATTTTAGAAAAGGGGCGAAGCTGCACGTCTCATTCAGTCCCGGTGGATGTGTTGCCTTGAGTTTGACTATCCACTTAGTCTCTTTTTGTAAGGTCTTTTTTTGGATGTCTCCGCCCCTTTTATGTATATGCAGTCTGTCAAGTGCCTGGAAAGTGGTCCCCTTTGGGTCTGCATTGTGGTTTATTGAAAAGTGTCGGCCTATCGGTGTGGTGTGGTTCCTATTTCTGATGTCTCTCAGATGTTCCAGGATCCTTACCCTGAATTTACGGTTTGTTTTGCCCACATAAAACCTCTTGCATGGGCATGTCATCAGGTATATGATGTGTGGGGAGTTGCAGTTCACGAAATGTTTCATGTTATGTGTCTGTTTGTTGGGTAATTCTAGAGTGGTTCCTTGTTTTAGAAACTGGCACGTGTTGCATCCCCCGCAGCTGTAAAGGCCTACGGTTTTGCAGCATTTCTCGTCTGAGGGTTGTGAGTAATGACTCTTGACCAGTGTGTCTTTGATGGATTTGGTTCTCCTGAAGACCAATTGGGGTTTTTTAGGGACCAAAGGTGCCAGGTCCGGATCATGAGTTAAAACATGCCTATACCGAAACACTGAGGAAAACCCAGTCCCCATCAGCACCCTCACTGAAACTGACCAGAAAGCCCTGGACACACTAAATGAACTCTTGGCAGAACAAGATCCAATACAACACACCTCCTCACCCCAAACACAAAGCCCACAGACTGACACAATGGGAAACTCAGACTCCAGAAAACCATTTAGGAAACCTTCAAACTACTTCCCCTCACTAAACCTACAATCCAGCATCAAGACCTTCGTTAACTTAGTAACATATGATGTAGAAAGATTACCTTTGAAGGGACAGAGACCAAACAACATCACCCCCCAACTCAAGAGAGCACTGCAGGAACTTGAATCCAACCCTGAGATCATAATCAAGCCAGCTGATAAAGGGGGTAACATTGTAATCATGACCAGATCACAGTATGAAAAAATGTGTCTGAAAATACTGAATAATAAGGAATGGTACCAGAAAGTCCCCTTGACAAAACTTAACAGGGACAAAGAAGAATATCACACACTCATAGAACAGGCCCAAACCCATAACATTATAGACAAAAAAACAGCTGACTTCCTGAGAATAGAGAAACCGGTAACACAGACCTTCTACGCCCTCCCAAAAATCCATAAATCCAGCACGGACCCACCGGGTCGCCCCATAGTCTCAGGGATAGGGTCACTGACGAGCGCTGCAAGTAAATACATCGACAGACACCTCCAACCATACGTACAATCTCTACCATCATTCATTAAGGATACACCGCATCTACTTCAAACACTACACGATATCACATTACCAGGGGGTGCGATCCTGGCAAGCTTTGATGTGGAAGCATTGTATTCCAGCATACCACATCAAGCAGGTCTACAAGCAGTCAAAACTTACCTAGATCAACTGGACATCAGTCAATACGACCACAGTGCCTTCCTCATAAAACTACTACGCTTCATTCTTACCCATAATACTTTCTTGTTCCAAAACCAACTATACCAACAAATACAAGGCACCGCAATGGGCACTACATGTGCTCCCACTTACGCAAATCTCTACTTGGGTTGGTGGGAACACACCATCTGGCAAGACACAAACATGCTTCCCTACCTGGAGAAAGCCACCACCTGGTATAGATATATAGATGACATACTCATCCTCTGGGAAGGCACAGAACAAGAACTTAGAGATTTTCACCACCTCCTCAATCAGAATACACTTAATCTAAAACTCACACTAGACTTTAGCACCAGGCAACTGGCATTCCTGGACCTGATAATCAACATTGACGAGGGAGGGAACATTACCACGAACTTCTACAGAAAACCCACGGCAGCAAACAACATTCTACGCGCCACAAGCTCCCACCCAACCCCACTCAAACAGAGCATCCCCTATGGTGAATACCTGAGGGCAAGGAGAAACTGCTCAACCCAAGAAGCATTCCAGAATGCAGCGAATGGTATCAGGGACAGACTACTCCAAAGAGGATACAGTAGAAAAACTCTTAAACGGGCCTATCACAGAGCAGCAGGGAGGGACAGACAGGAAATACTTTTCCCAAACAGAAAAACGGATATCAAAACTTCACCAAATCTACCCTTCATTCTCACATACACAAAACAGCACCAAGACATAAGACACATACTACAGAGACACTGGCATGTTTTAACTCATGATCCGGACCTGGCACCTTTGGTCCCTAAAAAACCCCAATTGGTCTTCAGGAGAACCAAATCCATCAAAGACACACTGGTCAAGAGTCATTACTCACAACCCTCAGACGAGAAATGCTGCAAAACCGTAGGCCTTTACAGCTGCGGGGGATGCAACACGTGCCAGTTTCTAAAACAAGGAACCACTCTAGAATTACCCAACAAACAGACACATAACATGAAACATTTCGTGAACTGCAACTCCCCACACATCATATACCTGATGACATGCCCATGCAAGAGGTTTTATGTGGGCAAAACAAACCGTAAATTCAGGGTAAGGATCCTGGAACATCTGAGAGACATCAGAAATAGGAACCACACCACACCGATAGGCCGACACTTTTCAATAAACCACAATGCAGACCCAAAGGGGACCACTTTCCAGGCACTTGACAGACTGCATATACATAAAAGGGGCGGAGACATCCAAAAAAAGACCTTACAAAAAGAGACTAAGTGGATAGTCAAACTCAAGGCAACACATCCACCGGGACTGAATGAGACGTGCAGCTTCGCCCCTTTTCTAAAATGACCCAGACTACCAAACAAATATAAACCGTTAAAATGACCCGGACCGAATAAAAGATCCCCGTGACGTACCCAAATAAGGGACACTGAAAACTCTTTAGTCCTGACCTTTTACCTCAGATGGAGATACCTCAAAAACATGCGACAACCCACTCAATTGAGTCCAATGAAAGAAACCAGTAAGCACATAAATAGAGAGTTACTAAAAACATAGGAGCAAGCAACATGGGAAGGGACAAGCAAGCAGGCAAACTGAGTACATCAATTCACTCCACTATATCTTACTTGGTTTCACCTTAAAAATTAATGCATGGTGCCGTAAAGCTACTTTCCGGTGCACAAAGGGACATAATGAGTAATTTCTAAATATTATTTGGTTTACAATGTGTACAATGCCTTGACATAGCTCAAGTCATTGAGGGTAGAATATGTGAACTAAAATTCATTGTTTAAAATCATTACCTAATCACTGTTCTAACATTGCTCAAATCTTTGATTGTAGAACACGTGGACTATGTTACATTGTTAATCTCATTGCTCTAATATTATCTGTGGAATATGTGAATAAACCTATGTAATTACCTCTTAGAGCACTGGAACTGGGAAACAGCGCTTCCTCCCAGCCAAAACAATTCACAACAAAAACGACAGCCACCAACAAAATGGCTGCCGCCAGACCTGCGGACAGGAGCCCATAGTAACACAGAACATATAGACACTAACAACAGCATACATAAGAACAGCAGTCACTAACAAAATGGCCGCCTCCAGGCCAGGAGACAGAAGCCTAAACAACTGGGAAACAGTGCTTCCTCCCAGCCAATACAATCACAACAATAACGATAGCCACCAACAAAATGGCCGCCGCCAGACCTGCGGACAGGAGCCCATAGTAACACAGAACATATAGATACTAACAACAGCATACATAAGAACAGCAGCCACTAACAAAATGGCCGCCGCCAGGCCAGAAGACAGAAGCCTAAACAACATTGAACAAGACGGACACAGAAACCAGCCAATAGCCAGGCGGGGCCGGCGAGAGGAGAGTGCGTGTGACGCACCTCCGCCCCTGGGGGAACAACCAACCAGGGGACTAGCAGGAAGTGCGGGGAACAGAAACCCCGCCCACCCTGCAGCACACGGCCCCGTATATCTGCAGACAGCACAGAGCCCTACACATACGGCTACAGCAACAGAAATAGACACACGGCTCACAGAGCAGGAAAGCAGACCCAGCGGGACACCAGCGCATAGACACAGCGATTACATACTGCAGAATTGCCCCCTGATGTGATACAGAAGGGGGTACTGGCTTTATGGCGAAAGTGACCAAAGGCAACTGATAAAAAGGTAAGCAACAATTTTTAAGGGGGCTTTCCACCCCTCACACGGAACCCGCCCAAACCAACAGGGCAATTACTTCCTAAGGGGGCACGGGAGACACATAGCATAATAAGACATACCTTCGGTGGCACACACATATATACACACCCCACCCCTTCTCCAATATAGATCAAATACCATTGCACAGCAAATGACATCTGTACTCCCTATCTTATACCTATTTCAAAGGCAACACCTTGGGAGTCCGCATATACAAAAAAGCTGGGAGGAACCGCTGCAACCAAAGCTCTAAAGCCGCGACAACAGCCGTTTTTAGCTGCAAAAGAATTCAGCATCCATGTAGAAACAAAGATAAGGAATTGTAAGTGCTTTTTTATATATTGACCAATGCATTTATCTCCATGTTGCTATATACAACAAATATACATGACTGTTTAATACAAACTAACCATGTACTGATGCATCATAACTAGAATACAAGGACCCTCACACTGAAGAAGCAAAAGAGCGAAACGCGTCTGTGAAAGAGGTCCACATCAACAGACCACAATAAGCCCTGCTACAGGCTGAGGGCAAATACAAGCCCCTAATACATTTAAGGACTTTGTTTTCTAAACAAATGAACCTGCAGAAACAAGTATGAATGTAATACTGTTTTTTTGTATCACACAAATGGAATGAGCATTAAACCAAGGTTTTACTACTGGCATATACCGAGCCTTTGCAATAATTGTTTGTGTGCTACGCTTAACCTAACTTCCCCAGGGAGTGACTTAGAGGGCCCCCCCTTTCTTCCTCCCGAGACCTGGAGGTTTCCAACAGACTCCTCTTCCACTCCAATACCTAGATTGGTTGTGAAGGTGGCCTGGAGGAATCCTTCTGGACCACGGGAAAGGAGGAAAACAACCCAAATTTTGTCTACAGTGCCCAAGAGGCCAACCTCTACACCCCTGGGACACTACAAGAAGAGAGGCACCCAATCCACCAGTTCCCTCCCCTCACCTTTCCCCCCCCCCCCCTCTCTTTTATATAATGCTGCCAGCTCTGATATGCTGGAAACTGAAGTGATGGCCCCCAGGAAAACCACATTCAGGGTTAAAAGGGAAAGGGAAGCCTCTGACATAGGCTCAAAAGGAGGCCCTTTCAAGGATCAAGTGAAACAGAATGGATGATGAAATTATTCAATGGATTATCAGGTCCCTTCTGCAGAAATTCTAAGATGTGTGGGACGGATAGCAGATTTGGCCAAATATGCCTTTTTGGCCCCAATCAGAGTGGCCACTACACGAGAGGGGAAGCCCACAGCAACTGGGATTCAGTCACCATGCCGTCAAAGCCAGTGACCGTGAATTAGACAGCAGATCTGGTTTGTCTGGAAGTCAGAAGACGAATTGTCCTTCAGCCTGACCACATCTAAAAACCAGTTTCATCTTGGTCAGTGAGCAGCGAATAGAATGATTGTGACACCCTTAAAGCTTACCTTTTTCTTCAACCAAGGAAGCAGCAACAGAGGTGGGAAGGCATGAAGTCACCAGAGAACCCACCACAAATTCTAGAGGTACAAATCTTGTCACCTTTCTGTTGTGGATGATCACAAACAGGTTTACCTCAGGAACACCTGTCGCAAATCATGTGAAACCCCTCCGGATGGAAAGCCCTCTTTCCCTGGCTGATGATTTCTCTGCTAAGAAAATCCGCACAGCTGTTGTCTACACCGGGAATGAGTACAGCTGAAATGGGAACTAAGTGTTCTGCCCATACAGTAATCCTGGCAGCTTCCTAAAATGTTTTTGGGCTTCTGGTGCCTACCTGATGATTGACATATGCGATTGGGAGACTCTGCAGACTGCTGATCCAACGGGGCAGGCATAGAAAAATCACCCTACCATTAATGGGAAGCCAGTACATGTCTGGTGACTATCGAGTCTGAACTGTTAGTTGGTTCCACACTCCTCCCCAACCCCTCAAACTGACGTCTGCGGTAATCACGGATCACTTGACCATCAGAAAGGTGCGACCCTGACTCTGGGATCGAGATTGGAGCCCTCATTCCAAGGATGATTTAACCACTTCCAAAAGAGAAAACTACCTGTCCAGGCCCAGAGAAGAACGATACCAATGGGACAGGTTGGCAAACAGGAGAGCCCTGATGTGAATCTGGGCGTAACAAATATTGCCATCAAACCCAGAAGCTGCATGCACTGCAAGTTCAACACACTCTCCAGTCATTTCTGGAGCTTGAGTTCTGCCAGAAGGGGGCTCTAATGGATAAGAGTTAGCCCTGCACCTAAACAGAGGCACCTCAGCGTTTGGTGGTGCAGCTTGAGAATACTTCTGCAGATATATGCCAACCCAGACCTCTGCTTTTAACCAAATTTAGAGACAGATTAAAGGACTGGTTGTGAGCTAACAGGTTGAGTGCTGTGGCTCCTTTAAGATTTGTGTATTCTAATTGCCCTGCTCACATACATCATCTTGTCATCACCCGCTTACCGGTTCCCCGTTCCAGCGTCGTCCCAGGTCCTCAGCCGCCCGCTCCCGCTGCGCAGCCACCTGTCCGACGGCCGCGGCGGGCGGTGGCTTCTGTGCAGGCTGGCGCGCACGCGCCTCCCGTCCCAGCCGGCGGCTCCAGCGTCGCCTCTCGTGCTCGCGCGCGTGCGCGAGCACGTTCAGTTTATTCCCTCCGGCGGCGCTGCTCTCAGCGAGGCCGCCGGAGGAAGCTTAATTGTAATTAAAGCCCCAGCTGCACTAGTGGGTCTGCCCCACTGGCACTGGGCCAATCAGTTGCCTTGTGTTCTGGGCGGTACGCCCTAGGTGTCCAATCTGTATAAAGTTCCTAGTTGCACCAATCACCACACTGACTCTCCAGGGCCAATCATGTCTGTTCCCTATATAACTTCATCCCAGTCAGTTGTCATTGCCTGTTATAGCGCCTAGACCCTTGTAGTTGTTTATCCTTGATATTGATCCTGACTCCAGTTGCCGACCTTTGCCAGTTTGACCATCCTCGATCTCCATTCCAGTTGCCGACCTTTGCCTGTTTGACCATCCTCGATCTCCACTCCAGTTGCCGACCCCTGCTTGCCTTTGACCATCCTCGATCTCCACTCCTGCTGCCGACCCTTGCCTCGAACCTAGACCACGATCTGTCTATTGCTATTGTTCTGTCGCCTCCTCAGGTCTCCTGTTACCAACCTCCAGCCTGTCCTTGGACTTCCATCTTACGCTCATATACGGGCTACCCAATTCCACTTCCAGCCACGGGCTCTCCAGTCCTCTGTACCGTAAGGTTTCATCCTTTGAGCCATAAAGTCCTGGGGGCAACCGATCCCGAGCAGGCGTGTTCTGCGTCTCGGCAAGTGGGGGCTCCTATAGGTGAAGCTGCCTGCGGAGATTGGGGGTTGAGGTCCTTACCAAGAGAGCTGGAGTTGTCCAAGTGGTTAATTGCGGTACCCGGAGCGTGACATTATAACAGGCCGTTAAAAAATTAATATGGAAGACCTGGTACAGCAAGTTCAGGCGATGGCCACCGCTATCAGTCAACTTGCCCAGAGAGTGGCCAATCAAGAAACCCGCCAGATTACAACACCCGCTGTACCACCTCATATTCCTGAACCTAAGGTTCCTTTACCTGAAAAGTTCTTTGGAGACCGGGCCGGTTTTTCGAACTTCAAGAATTCATGTGAACTTTATTTCAGGCTGCAGCCTTTATCTTCTGGCACAGAAACCCAACGGGTGGGTTTAATTATCTCTCTGTTGCAAGGAGATCCTCAGTCATGGGCTTTCAGCTTGCTTCCTGAAGATCCTGCCTTACACTCCGTTACTTCCTTTTTCTCCGCTATGGGAGTGCTGTATGCGGATCCAGATCGTCAGTCCACGGCGGAAAACAGGCTTCGGGCCCTGAAGCAGGGTCGGAATTCCGCCGAGGACTACAGCGCCGAGTTCCGGCGCTGGGCGGTGGAGTCTACTTGGAATGATCCAGCCCTATGTAGCCAATTCCGTTTGGGGCTCTCTGAAAATATTAAAGATGCCTTGGTCAATTTTCCCACACCAAAAGATTTGGATCAACTTATGCAGGTCTCCATCAGGATCGATAGACGTCTTAGGGAGAGAGCCAGGGAAAGGGTTAGGGTTACCACTCCCTTTAGACCTTCACAAACTCCCAACCCTTCAACTCCTGGTGGGGGAAACACCTCCTCCTCCTCTCAAGAGGAGCCAATGCAGGTTGGCAGAGCCCGTCTTTCTCAGGACGAGAAACAACGGAGACGGTCTTTGGGTCTTTGCCTCTATTGTGGGTACTCGGGACATTTTGCCAGGTCCTGTCCGAATAAGGGGTATCCGGCGGGAAACTTTCTCGCCTAGATCAGGAAGAGAAACCAGAGTATAATACTCTAGATCAGGAAGAGTGTACTGATCTAGGTGGGTTGAAGCATTACTCTCATCATGATAAGATGTCAATTCCTACGGAGCTTTTCTGGGGTCTTTCCAAACAGGCAGTATCTGCTTTTGTCGATAGTGGAGCTGCAGGTAACTTCCTGGATCGGAGCATAATCTCCATCCTGGGGGTTCCACTGGTACCCCTTGAAAAGTCTCTCCAGGTTTTGGCCATAAATGGGAAGGCTATCCAGGGAGGACCGGTCAGTCACAAGACCCCTCCTCTCAAATTGGTGGTTGGCTCATCTCATTCTGAACATATAGAATTCCTGGTGTTTGATTGTCCGGAAACACCAGTAGTTGTTAGGATCTTACCTGCCTCCCGGCCCCGGTCCCACGGCGCGTCATGGCCCCGTCCTGCTGCCGGTTCTCTGTGCCGCTCTGGGGCCAGCGTGGCGGCGGCGGCCTCGCTGCGGGCCGTGCGGCGGGGGCAGGCGGCCCCGTGGTGTCCTCTGCCGGCGCAGCTGTGCTGCGCCCGGCCATTCACGTGCTCGCGCACGCGCGCGAGCACGCTCTGTATACGCCCCCAGGCGGCGCTGCTCCCAGCGCATCCGCCGGGGGCAAGTGTCAAGTTAATTGTTCTGCTGTCCTGATGGGAGACGGGCCCAGGGACTGGACAGCCCGTCTGGCCTGGGCAGGTCCAGTTCCTGGGACCGCTCCCATTGGGTAGTTACAGTCGCACCAATCAGCACACTTCCCTCTCCTTTCCTTTTTCCCCTTCCCATTGGCCAGTCTTCCCTTTATTACCATGCTGCCCCATTGTCCAGTGCCCGTTATAGCCTCTGGTTAATAGGGTGTGCGTTATAGTCTGCGTTTACTGTGTTCAACTCGGCTTCGTCTCTGACCATCCTTGTCTGCTGCCCGTCCTGACCTTTTCGCCTGTCCTGACTCCGCTTGTGCCTGATTCCTCTGTTACTGCGTTTTGGTGCTCACCTGGTTTGACCTCGACTCGTTTTTGACTATTCTTCGCTTGACCCCTTGGATACAGCGCTCTGTGACCACCCGGCTTGACCTTGGCTTGTTTCTGGACCTCTCTGATTGACTCTCCGTTTGTAATCCCATTTACATCCCGGCATCCATATTCGGGATACCCCGCCGTTCACCCGTCTCCACCTTAAGCCGGTAATCTTTGCGCCAACTAAGTCCTGGGGGTAACCGAGTCTGGAGAGGCACCATCCGCGTCTCCTGCGAGCGGGGACTTGTCTAAAGGCAGAAGAGGCGGTGGAGATTGGGGATTATCTGGCTTAAGAGAGAAGGGTGTCCGGCGCCTAACAGTATAACGGGCCAGAAGAATGGAGCAGATATTGGAGCAGGTGCAGGCCTTAACCGCGGCCGTTGAGCACCTGGCCCATCGCGTGGCGGCCCAGGAGAACCGTCCAGCTCCGATTAACACCAGCCCTCAAGGGGCTTCGGCCGCATCGTCAGTGGAACCCAAAATTCCACTTCCAGATAAGTTCTCTGGAGACAGAGCCAAATTTGCAAATTTTCGGGACTCGTGTAAGCTCTACTTTCATCTTCGACCAACCTCGTCCGGGTCACAGGAGCAGCGCGTGGGTCTCGTTATCTCCCTCCTCCAAGGGGATCCACAATCATGGGCCTTCAGTCTGTCGCCCCAGGATCCAGCTCGTCTTTCTGTGGATAGTTTCTTCTCAGCTATGGAGATTTTATATGATGATCCTGACAGAGGGGCCACAGCAGAAGCAAAGCATCGTACCTTACGCCAAGGACGACGGCCAGCTGAAGAATACTGCTCAGAGTTTCGACGATGGGCGGTCGATTCACGTTGGAACGATCCAGCGCTATGCGGTCAGTTCAGGCTAGGCTTGTCTGACTCCATCAAGGACATTCTTGTGAATTATCCAGTTCCTCAGACCTTGGACGAAACCATGCATTTGGCCATTCGCATTGACCGACGTCTGCGGGAGAGACGCCTGGAAAAAGGGTCACATCCCGACTCCAGCTTGAGAGCCGAAGTTCCAGCCTTGCCTTCCTCAGAGGAGCCCATGCAGCTGGGCGCCACCAGGCTCACTGAAGCTGAGAGGCGTCGGCGCTTGTCAGAAGGTCTCTGCCTTTACTGTGGCGGAATAGGTCACATGGTCAGAGCCTGCCCCAAGAAGCCGTCGGGAAACTTCAGAGCCTAGGGGGAATCGAGGGGACCCACCTAGGCTGTAAGGTATCTCCTCGTGTATTGTCTCCATTTATGATTCCGGTCCAGGTAAAACTTGACCTAGAATGTATCAGTCTGGAAGCTCTCTTAGATTGTGGTGCAGCGGGGAACTTCCTTGACTTTGATTTAGCTCAAAGCCTAGGAATTCCGCTCCAGTCCCTTCCTGTAGCCATTCGGGTCTCTGCCATTGACAACACACCCATTGCGGGGGGGCTCATTCAATATAGAACCTCACCAGTCCTGCTTAGAGTGGGAGCGGGGCATTCTGAATTAATTTCCCTTTTAGTTCTAAAAAATGCCTTCTACCCCTCTAGTTCTTGGGCTACCTTGGCTACAGAAACATAATCCCCAAATCGATTGGGTAACTAGGCAAATTGTTAAATGGGGCCCTCTGTGCTTTCATTCCTGTCTGGAACTTCCAGTGCGAGCCACTCAGTTATCCCCTGAAGAAGTGCCTAGCCCATATCTAGATTTTTCTGATGTATTCTCTGAAAAAGCGGCTGATAAACTTCCCCCTCATAGACCTTGGGATTGCCCCATCGAGCTTCTCCCGGGTTCTATGCCGCCTAGGGGGAAAATCTTCAATTTAACACGAGCCGAAAATCTTGCTATGCGGGAGTATATCGCAGAAAACCTAAAGAAGGGTTTTATACGGGCGTCCTCTTCTCCGGCAGGGGCAGGGTTTTTCTTTGTCGAGAAAAAAGATGGGGGACTCCGGCCCTGTATCGATTACCGGGGTTTAAACAAAATAACGGTTAAGAATAAGTATCCCCTGCCTTTAATTGATGGGCTGTTCACTCAGGTGGTTGGGGCCCAAGTGTTCTCCAAATTAGATCTCCGCGGGGCCTATAATCTTATTAGGATTCGGCAGGGAGATGAATGGAAAACAGCTTTTAATACCCATGAAGGGCATTATGAGTACCTGGTAATGCCATTCGGCTTGTGTAATGCTCCCGCAGTCTTTCAGGATTTTGTGAATTAAATCTTTAGGGAATACTTGGGCCGTTTTGTTGTAGTGTATTTGGATGATATTCTGATTTTCTCTTCCTCGCTATCAGAACATCGTAAACATGTTCGTCTGGTTTTACAGAAGCTCAGGGAGAATCATTTATTTGCCAAACTGAAAAAATGCCAATTTGAGGTTACTGAAGTTCCCTTCTTGGGTTACATCATTTCTAATACCGGCCTTTCCATGGACCAATCCAAGGTTAAAGCGGTACTAGAGTGGGAACAACCCAAAGATCTTAAGGGTTTACAAAGATTTTTGGGGTTTGCCAACTTCTATAGGAGATTCATTAAAAATGTTTCCACCCTGGTAGCCCCCCTCACTAATCTCACCAAGAAAGGGGAGTATCCTGCTGTTTGGCCAGAGCAATCCGTCTTGGCTTTCAGAGAATTAAAAGAAGTTTTTAGTTCCGCCCCTGTGTTAGTGCACCCGGATTGCCAATTACCCTTTATTGTGGAAGTGGATGCCTCCGAACTCGGTATAGGAGCAGTGCTTTCGCAATATAGCGGTTCCCCTGAGCGCCTCCATCCCTGTGCCTTCTTCTCCAAAAAATTTACTCCTGCCGAGAGAAATTACGATATTGGGAATCGAGAACTATTGGCAATTAAACTGGCGTTTCAAGAATGGAGACATTGGCTGGAAGGGGCTCAATTTCCCGTTACTGTCTTTACCGACCATAAGAACTTAAGAGTACATTCAGTCCGCTAAAAGATTGACCCCAAGGCAGGCTCGCTGGTCTCTGTTCTTCTCCCGGTTCAATTTTTCTATTACTTATAAACCGGGATCCAAGAACGTGAAGGCTGATGCCTTGTCACGTAGTTTTTCTTCTTCTACTGTACCAGAAGGGGAAAATTTACCCATTTTGTCCCAGGCTCTGGTAGTAGCTGCTATCCAGCCAGAGCTTCCTGATTTAACCCGGTTCCAGTCTGAAGCCCCGCCCGAAAAACCCAGTTATGCCCAATTTGTGCCCGCTGCCTATTGGGCTGCGGTTTTGCACCAGTTCCATGACTCTAAGTTGGCGGGTCATCCTGGTGTCAAGAAAACCATCTCCTTGCTGTCTCGCCAGGTTTGGTGGCCGTCCCTTAGAAAAGACGCACAAGAGTATGTGCGAGCCTGTAAGATTTGTGCCCGCAGTAAATCATTAAGACACTCTCCTGAGGGTCCTCTACTTCCATTGCCCATTCCCTCCCGCCCCTGGACCCATCTGGCCATGGATTTTATCACCGATCTTCCACCTTCCCAAGGGTGCACTGTCGTCTGGGTGGTGGTAGATCGGTTTAGTAAGATGGCTCATTTCATCCCATTAAAAAAGCTACCTACTGCTCAGGTCCTGGCCCAACTTTTTGTGACACACATATTTAAAATCCATGGTATCCCGGAGGATGTTGTGTCAGATAGGGGGGTCCAGTTTGTTTCCCGTTTTTGGAGGGCTTTTTGTGTCAACTTGGGCTTCACTGTCTCCCTATCATCTGCGTTTCATCCTCAGTCCAACGGGCAAACGGAAAGAACGAACCAATCCTTGGAGCAATATTTACGCTGTTTCATTTCTGATGTCCAGGTGTTGTTTCTTCCATTTGCTGAATTTGCCCTTAATAATGCCACACATTCATCCACCGGGGTATCTCCGTTTCGTTGTGTTTACGGTAAAGATTTGAAATTTTCGGCCTTGTCGGACCAGCCTTCTAGAGTACCTTCTCTAGATGAATGGATGTCTCAGTGGCCAAAGTTATGGGATAAAATTCAGCAACACCTGTCTAAGGCTGTGATCCAACAAAAAAATGTTGCTGATCGTAGGCGATATAATAATCCTGATTATTTGGTCGGCGATTTGGTGTGGCTTTCGACCAAAAATCTGGCCTTACGCCAGCCATCTGCCAAGTTGGGTCCAAGATTTATTGGTCCTTTCCCCATACTGCAGAGAATCAATCGGGTTACCTATCGCCTGGATCTCCCGCCTTCTATGAGGATTTGTAACTCATTCCACGTCTCCCTTTTGAAACCTGCCAGAAACTTTGAACCCGATAATCTTCCGGATCCCATTCTAGTTGACGGGCAACAGGAATTTGAGGTTGCTCGGGTTTTGGACTCTCGCTTTTTTCGTAATTCCCTTCAGTATTTGATTGATTGGAAGGGTTACGGTCCTGAGAAAAGGTCATGGGTTCCGGCTAGGGAAGTTCATGCACAGAGATTGGTGAGAAAATTCCATAGGGAGAATCCTCAGAAACCCAGCTTGGAGGGTCCGGTGGCCCCTCCTCAGGGGGGGGGTAATGTTAGGATCTTACCTGCTTCCCGGCCCCGGTCCCGCGGCGCGTCACGGCCCCGTCCTGCTGCCGGTTCTCTGTGCCGCTCTGGGGCCAGCGTGGCGGCGGCGGGGTGCGGCGGCCTCGCTGCGGGCCGTGCGGCGGGGGCAGGCGGCCCCGTGGTGTCCTCTGCCGGCGCGGCTGTGCTTCCCCCGGCTGGGAGCGCGCCCGGCCATTCACGTGCTCGCGCACGCGCGCGAGCACGCTCTGTATATGCCCCCAGGCGGCGCTGCTCCCAGCGCATCCGCCGGGGGCAAGTGTCAAGTTAATTGTTCTGCTGTCCTGATGGGAGACGGGCCCAGGGACTGGACAGCCTGTCTGGCCTGGGCAGGTCCAGTTCCTGGGACCACTCCCATTGGGTAGTTACAGTCGCACCAATCAGCACACTTCCCTCTCCTTTCCTTTTTCCCCTTCCCATTGGCCAGTCTTCCCTTTATTACCATGCTGCCCCATTGTCCAGTGCCCGTTATAGCCTCTGGTTAATAGGGTGTGCGTTATAGTCTGCGTTTACTGTGTTCAACTCGGCTACGTCTCTGACCATCCTTGTCTGCTGCCCGTCCTGACCTTTTCGCCTGTCCTGACTCCGCTTGTGCCTGATTCCTCTGTTACTGCGTTTTGGTGCTCACCTGGTTTGACCTCGGCTCGTTTTTGACTATTCTTCGCTTGACCCCTTGGATACCGCGCTCTGTGACCACCCGGCTTGACCTTGGCTTGTTTCTGGACCTCTCTGATTGACTCTCCGTTTGTAATCCCATTTACATCCCGGCATCCATATTCGGGATACCCCGCCGTTCACCCGTCTCCACCTTAAGCCGGTAATCTTTGCGCCAACTAAGTCCTGGGGGTAACCGAGTCTGGAGAGGCACAATCCGCGTCTCCTGCGAGCGGGGACTTGTCTAAAGGCAGAAGAGGCGGTGGAGATTGGGGATTATCTGGCTTAAGAGAGAAGGGTGTCCGGCGCCTAACAGTAGTTTTGGGATACCCATGGCTAAACTCCATAACCCCATATTTAATTGGCAGTCGGGTGATCTGGTTAAGTGGAGTAATTTCTGCAGGTCACATTGCTACACTGTCCTTAGGAGTGTGCAGATTTTGCCCCAAGAATTGCCTCTGCCTTATATAGATTGGGCAGATGTCTTTTCTGAGCGGTCTGCTGATAATCTTCCCCCACACAGACCCTATGACTGTCCCATCGACCTACTTCCTGGAACTATTCCTCCTAGGGGTAAAATTTATAATCTGAATCGAGCTGAAGAGCAGGCTATGAAAGAATATATTTCTGAAAATCTGAGTAAAGGCTTTATCCGCCCATCAACATCACCGGCGGGTGCCGGCTTCTTTTTTGTTGAGAAGAAGGATGGAGGTTTAAGGCCTTGCATAGATTATAGAGCCTTGAATAAGATCACCGCTAAAAATCGTTATCCTCTTCCCTTAATAGGTGATTTATTTAATCAGGTAGTGGGGGCTCGAATTTTTTCTAAACTAGATCTAAAGGGGGCCTACAACCTGATCCGTATTCGGCAAGGGGATGATTGGAAAACGGCGTTCAACGTTAAAGATGGTCATTATGAATATTTAGTCATGCCTTTTGGCCTTTGCAATGCTCCTGCGGTCTTTCAAGACTTCGTTAATGACGTGTTTCGTGACTTTTTGGGTAACTTCGTTGTGGTTTATTTGGATGACATCCTCATTTACTCTAGGAACCTTTCCGAACACAGGCAACATGTAAAACTGGTCCTTCAGAAATTGAGAGGGAATAATTTATACGCTAAAATCTCTAAGTGTATGTTTGAGGTCGCCTCCGTTCCCTTCTTGGAATATATTATTTCTAGTCAGGGGTTGGAGATGGATGGGGGAAACAACCCAAATCCTTAAAAGAATTACAACGCTTTTTAGGATTTGCTAATTTCTATCGACGTTTTATCAAGGGTTTTTCTAGTATCGTTGCGCCTCTCACCAAACTCACCCGCAAAGCCGTGTTCACTGTTAACTGGTCACCATCAGCTATTGAAGCCTTTCGTGTCCTAAAACAGGCTTTTACTTCAGCGCCAGTTTTAGTGCACCCCGATGTCAACAAACCTTTTGTTATTGAAGTAGATGCGTCTGAATTAGGTGCTGGAGCTGTTTTATCGCAATTCTCCGGATCTCCTGAACGTATGCATCCATGTGCCTATTTTTCCCGGAAGTTTAATACCGCAGAACAAAATTATGATGTCGGCAATAGGGAACTATTAGCTATTAAACTGGCATTTGATGAATGGCGTCATTGGTTGGAGGGTTCCTTACATCCTATCACTGTATATACCGATCACAAAAATCTCGAGTATATAGGCGCCGCCAAGAGGTTGAATTCTCGACAGGCCCGTTGGGCATTGTTTTTTTTCGCGTTTCAATTTTATTATTACCTTTAAGCCGGGCGCGAAAAATACTAAGGCCGATGCTCTGTCGCGCATGTTTGGGGAGTGTAAGGATCGGGGGGATACTGGTGAGCCTATCTTACCTGCAGGTTGTGTAGTCGGGGCCTTGCTCCCTGATCTCTCTAATGTTTTGGCGCCGTTCCAAGATGAATCGCCTGTAAACGCACCTATAGGATGTCAATTTGTACCGCCGCATTTGCGTTCTGATGTTATCCGCGAATTCCACGACGCAAAAACTGCTGGGAATCTGGGAGTTCAAAAGACTTTTATTTTAGCTCGGCGCCACGTATGGTGGCCTTCTATGAGACGTGATATCACTACCCTTATCGACGCATGTTCCGTTTGTGCACGAAGTAAAGGGGTACACAAGGCCCCTAGTGGTTATCTTATTCCCCTTGAGATCCCTAAAGAACCATGGTCTCACATTTCGATGGACTTTATTGTTGATTTGCCTCTTTCTCATGGGAACACTGTGATTTGGGTGGTCGTCGATAGATTCAGTAAGATGGCTCACTTCATTGCTTTGCCCAAGCTACCCTCGGCTCCTGAACTTTCGCGTTTATTCGTCTCGCATATTTTTCGGCTCCATGGTATTCCAGTAAATATTGTTTCCGATCGGGGTGTGCAGTTTATATCACGATTTTGGAAAAATTTTTGTTCACGTTTGGGGATTCAGGTTTCCTTATCCTCTGCATATCATCCCCAGTCTAATGGGCAGACTGAAAGAACAAATCAAAGCTTAGAACAATATTTAAGATGTTACATCTCTGACACTCAGGAGCAGTGGTCAGAGTTTATTGACTTTGCCGAATTTGCGTATAATAATGCGCCGAGTGACAGTACTAAAATATCCCCTTTCTTTTGTAATTATGGAAAGAATCCTAGGGCTTCTTCTATTTCTGCAGCACCTTCTGATTTTCCGCTGTTAGAAGAGTGGCTTCAGAAACGCAAGGATATTTGGGCACGCGTCCAGGAAAATTTAGAAACTATGCGCACTAAATATAAGAAATTTGCTGATCATCGTAGGTCTCAGGAACCTATCCTTTAGTGTGGAGACCTTCCCCTCGATTCAAAGAGCAAAAGTTAAGTGATTTCGTATCGAGAATCGTAAGTTTGGGTGGGTGTTTGTCATTTTTTCTGGTTTTTTTGGCCATTTCGTATTCGTACGATCGTTCGCGCATAGACGTATATGAACATACGCATTTCGTACGAGAATCGTATAATTTGCGTTAGTTCGTGTGTTTTTCCCGTCCAATTCGTATTATTTGCGTTAGTTCGTGTGTTTTTCCCGTCCAAATCGTATTATTTGCGTCCGATCCTATTTTTTACGTCCTTCACATGGGCTTGCGCCCAATTCAGAGAGGTGATTGCTAATTGTTTTGAAGCCCATTAAAGAGGTGCTTTACGAAATGTTTGCCGGCAGCTATTTGGCCTCGGGAGTAGGATGGAGCGGAGCGAGTTTGTGGCACATCAAGGGCTTATGCTTTTTGGCATTGAGTTGATCGAGATGTCTGAGAGCAGATTGCCCCTGCGTCGTCGCATGAACATCGATAGCATGAATGATGTTGAGCTGTTCGAGCTGACCAGGCTTAATCGCGCTTCCCTCCATAAATTATATAGTGAGCTGCGGCCATGGTTAGCCCGCACCACAAGGAAGGGGCATGCAATTTCAGGTATGACCAAGATGCTTGGC
Source organism: Gastrophryne carolinensis (assembly GCA_027917425.1). NCBI lineage: Eukaryota > Metazoa > Chordata > Amphibia > Anura > Microhylidae > Gastrophryne > Gastrophryne carolinensis. Next base: position 88,742,658 of record CM051244.1, on the reverse strand, counting down.
TGCCTGCAATTTTTGGCGAACGGCTCGTTCCAGAGGCTGGGTGCCCTCTCCGTGGGGATGTCACAGCCTACGCTGAGCCGCGCACTATCTAAATTTTTGGAAGGCATGGCTGCCATAACTCAAAAATATATTTATTTTCCTGATGATATGGCAGCCAGAAACGCCATTAAGCTTGGGTTTTATAATGTGGCCGACATGCCCAACGTTATTGGTGCAATTGACTGCACACATGTGGCACTCGTACCTAGGGCAGCCGACGAGTATATATATAGGTATTGAGATTGGTTATTATGTTGCCCAACGTGTCATGTCACCTGTTTTCCTTTGCGGCAGCATATTTGTTTATCCCTCATTTGTGTAGCTGCTTTATCTCGGCTTTTCATTAGTATTTCCCAATAGAGTGCAGACATGTTTTGTGTTTAATGTATTTTTTGGGGTCAAATATCAATTACCCTTTTTGTATGTTTTTGCCTTAAGGAATCGTAAAATGGGACACTCACTTAATGTCCAGGCCGTGGTTGGTCCGGATATGCGGTTTATGAGTGTCCTTGCCGGCTACCCCGGATCGTCCCACGACTCCTATATCCTCCGGCGATCTGGGTTGTTTCGGAGATTTGAGGCAGGTGAATTTTCGGGGGCATGGCTGCTTGGTAAGTGTGTCCTATTTGTGTGTTATTAAATGTGGCATTAATCTTGTATTTGTTGATATGTTTGTTTTGGAAAACTTGACAGAAGCGTCCAACTGCCTTTTTCTTGGCTCATATATTAGGAACTTACCCAAAAAATCCTTGTCTCGCTTTGGCCTTCAGAATGTTTTCCCTTTAGTTAGGATGTCTGTAAGTTCCTTGTGCCTAAATATATTGGTTTGGAGTTTATACCCAAGGATCTTTGACATTTGGCTCCTTTTGTACTATTGGTCGTTAAATGTCAAAGTGGACTTAAACTGCATACATTGTAGTTTCCAGTGAAATGTGGCTAGGGATCTTTGACATTTGGCTCCTTTTGTACTATTGGTCGTTAAATGTCAAAGTGGACTTAAACTGCATACATTGTAGTTTCCAGTGAAATGTGGATAGGCCCTCAGCAGCATCCTAATTGTAACATGTCTGAAAACTACAAATATATGTAAAATACAAATACCCTTGGCCGTGCAGATGTTTGTTAATTAATTGGTATATAGAAGTGCCATTTTTATTTAGGTTATACCTTAGTGCAATATTTGGGGGCCCTAATGTGCCCTTTTTTTTTTTGGGAACACTTTACCTTACATCATTATGATATCTGTGAATTTTTTGGTGTTGGTTGTGTTGCCTTTTTAATTGTGATTACATTTAATTCTCTGTTTAAGGTGATTCCGGGTACCCACTTCTACCCTGGCTCATGACGCCTGTGCTGCGGCCCCAGGATGCCTCTCAGGAAGCGTATAACCGTGCACATCGCAAGACCCGGGCTGTTGTGGAGAGGGCCTTTGGTCTGCTGAAGACACGTTTTCGTTGCCTTGACCATACTGGGGGGGCCCTGCAATATGATCCCAAGAAAGTGATCGACATTATAATGGCATGTGCTGTTTTGCACAATTTTGCCATCCTGGAACGTGTCCCACGTTATGTGGACAGCCTGCCCTCTTCAGCCGTCGAGGATGAAGCCGAGAATTTTGAGGGGCCCCCCAGTGAGTCTGGCCAATCTGTTAGAGCCAACCTGATCAGCCAGCATTTTAGTTAAGTTTTTTCCCTGTCTCACCATTCTGTATGTCTGTGTTATCCTTTTGGAAACATATGTTGTTTTGCCCTAATGTGGCATTACCTCTAAGTAAAACATTTCGACCTTAATTGTTGCCTAATGTATTTCATGTAGTTTCCTTAGCTTTCGCTGTGCATTGTTACACCTCTTCCAACCCAAATTATCTGGTTTAGGCCAAGCTGTTACAAAAGTCTTCCCACTAAAAACGCCACAAGTATTGGAAGTTAAATTTTTGTTTTACTTAGCAAATGAAAAATTATAGTGGTTAACAGAAATCAGTCCACATACATCTGTGGTAACAAATGGATAACATAAAAAAAAAAACATCGAGCACATCTACACCTGGAAGTGAGTGGCACAACCAAACCAGGACACCCAGTCCAAAGGCCAGCCTAGTCCAGTCATTAATATTGCCTGTGCCCAGGGATATTTGGGCATGGCCATAATGTCACACAAACATGTCTGCAAACAGGAGGAGCACCAACCAAATACATAGGTTAAGCCATAAGTGGCCAGATAAACTCCACATAGACCTATGGCATTGGCTAGTGGCCTTAAGCATTACTCTAAGGAGCTATATGGGAGCAAATACAAAACACAACCTGCCAGAGCAACACAAAATGGATTGTTTGAAACCTCAAAGGACAAGTAAATACAGTGGGGGTTAAGAGAAAAGATGTCCCACACACCCATGGCTTAATAGGGTGGCTGCCCATAATACCCAGGTGGAGGTCCAGGTGGAGGTCCATGGGAATGGGACCTAGCCTGGGCCATGGCAGCATTGTGAATTTGGAACTGCTCCACAATGTTTCTCTGCATATTGGTCATCTCAGCCATGGCTGACTGGATGCCATTACTTGAATTGGCCACGTTGCTGTTGAGGGTACGCAACTCCGCGAGGATGCCCTGTAGACTGGTATGGATGTTCACCATGTCTGCATGCCTTTGCTCACGCTCTGTAACGAGCTGGGCGTCATAAGAGTCCCTTTGTTGGGTCCATAATTGAAGCAGGGCACTCTGCCTCCCCTGGGAAATTGTGGGGCGGCGTAATGGCGTCCGCCGCACAATTACCCTGGCTCTTGGGCGTGCCCTGCCGCGTGGTGTCGTACCCTCAACAGCAACCGGCCTGCTTTGCAAATCCTCAGCAGCAGAGTGAACACTGGGGACTGTAGTGTCAGTCTCCCCATGTGCAAGCACAATGGATGGAGATTCACTCTGCTGCTGAGGATTGGCCAGAGAAACATTATCGAGCAGTTCCAAATTGGGACCCAGGGGGAGTTCATCCGACGTGCCCTGTACGGAGACATCATCATCTTCCTCCATGTCCTGGATCTCTTCCATGAGTGTGCGGGTCTGTAGGGACATATCAAAAAAAAAAAGGCTAAGTTTGCGTCCCAATGTAGGATTTCAACAGTTTAACACATTCTTAAGCACTTGTTATTATTTATGGTACTAAATAAACTTACCGAAAATCTCTGATCTGGGCTCCGATGCTGTACGGACCTGGTAGGCATAACCAAACTGGGGGGTGAGTTTACCCTTGCTGAGGGATCATGCTGGGCTGAAGAAGAGAAAAAAATACCACGTAAACACACACACATAACCTTTTTTTGGATAGGTAATCAAATATAGCTCTATTTGTAATATTATTCAACTCGAGAGCAATGGTGACCTTTGTTCAAACCCACGCAAGTTTACAGAGGTGCAATGGCTCGGACAAACTGCTAAGTGACCTCAGTTGTAAGTCATGAAGTGTACCCAGTCAGCATCCAACTTTCAGGGCACATTTTTGGATTTAGCCTACCATTCGCTAGGTCCGGGGTACTCAAACAATTGTTTGAAACGCCCATTTCAAGGTATGTGGTGAGAGGTGAATGTGTGGCCATGGTGCTGACGCAGGGGGTGTCTAGTTAAAAATAAAGACACTGGTGGAGGGGCTGGAGCTTTCAAAGTGCCAACTAATAAAGGCTGCTTGCCCTTGCTGGGCTGGATGGGCCAGAGCTGAGGGTACAGGGATTGGATGTCTAAAGGGGGGAGTTAACGTATTGATGGTGATGTGATGGATGGAGCCAATCTGTTACAAATGTATGGGGCTTATGTGGGGGGGGGGCATGGGGGGACTGTGGCACATGGGCCAGAGCAGGGGCAGCGGGACACGATTGTGGCCAGTGAAAATTTAAATAAGTTACTGTGTACCTTGCAATGCCACTTCCTGGGCAGTACTTCATATTGCAATGCTAGGTTTCACGGAGCCATGACATTGGGCAGGAGACCAACCACTACATGGCCGATCAAGGGGGCAGCTCTGAGCACGTCAACACAGAAGTAACTGAGTGCAGGGCTGTCTGGGCAGGGGTCCTGGAATGTGGTGCCAAGGTCCGCATTGGGACCCCGGGCCGCCAGTTGAGTCTCGCTGCTCTTGGTCACATATGTTTGTGGGTGGCTAATTAAATAGTTAACTCAAACACAACTCACACAACCAAAAGGCAACCCATACATAATGATGTGTGTTTTGTGATTGATTCTAAATATCTCACTTATCTTGCGAAACTTCATGACTTTAACAATACAATTGGACATTTGATCTTTCCCATAATGGCTGTGGGCCTAAATGTGTGATTCACAGGGACCAAAAGAGGACACAAACAGCCACAGTAGTGCGAGGCCAAGCAAGGCAAACCATAGGGGCATCCCGTTATCTTGTTACTAGTGAACTGTAGATTATTTAGCAAACAGGCAAACATGCAGATTTAATAGTACTCACCGTGGGTACGGGTCGGGGAGTCTGTGTCCCTTAGACCAGCATGTCCACCGACCGCGACCGGATGGAGAAGTCCAAGCACAATCTCCTCAGCAGGGGTAAACTCCAATTTAGATGGAAAGCCACCTCCAGTTTTCATGCTGAAAAGAGAAAATCGTTTGGTATTCAGAAAAGGGGCATACAGCACATCCCAAACATTATATTTAGCCAAAACATTTATTTACCTGTAATTATGCCTTTTAATTTCTTTTTGCCGTACAGCATACTTCAGATCAGAGATTTTCTTCTGAATTTGGGACACATCTTTCCTCTCTTCCCCCGCTGCATTTACTTGTCGGAGGATGGTTTCAAACAATGCCATCTTGCGCTGCTTGGTGGTGTGTTTGGATTTGCTCCCATATAGCTCGTCATAGTATAATGTAAGGCCACTAGCCAATGCCATATTTTGGTCATGGGAGAATCTCCCACTCAACTGGCCGCGGCGCAATGTGCGGCCAGATGGTTGGCTTGGCTGCTCCTCCATGTGTGCAGACACATGTGGTGACATTATGGCCTGGGGCTGGGTAGGGGAATGGCCGGATTGGTGGCTTCCCAATGACTGGACTGGACTGGCCAAGGGACTGGGTGTTCTGGCGTGGCTGGCCACCGAACTTCCAGGTGTAGATGTGGTCATGGTTGCAATTCGGGGCCCTCTTGGGGGGCTAGGTTCCCGGCTGGTGCCAGGTCGGGGGCTCTGTTCCCGGCTGGTGCCAGGTCGGGGGCTTCTGGCCCTGGATGGGGTTCGGGCCCTGTAGGGGCTTCTGGCCCTGGATGGGGTTTTTCTGGCCCTGGATGGGGTTCGGGCACTGTAGGGGCTTCTGGCCCTGGATGGGGTTCGGGCCCTGTAGGGGCTTCTGGCCCTGGATGGGGTTTTTCTGGCCCTGGATGGGGTTCGGGCACTGTAGGGGCTTCTGGCCCTGGCTGGGCTTCTGGCCCTGGATGGGGTTCTTCTGGCCCTGGATGGGGTTCGGGCCCTGTAGGGGCTTCTGGCCCTGGCTGGGCTTCTGGCCCTGGATGGGGTTCTTCTGGCCCTGGATGGGGTTCGGGCCCTGTAGGGGCTTCTGGCCCTGGCTGGGCTTCTGGCCCTGGATGGGGTTCTTCTGGCCCTGGATGGGGTTCGGGCCCTGTAGGGGCTTCTGGCCCGGGCTGGGCTTCTGGCCCTGGATGGGGTTCTTCTGGCCCTGGATCGGGTTCGGGCCCTGTAGGGGCTTCTGGCCCGGGCTGGGCTTCTGGCCCTGGATGGGGTTCTTCTGGCCCTGGATCGGGTTCGGGCCCTGTAGGGGCTTCGGGCCCTTCTGCGCGGCCTGGAGGGGCTTCGGGCCCTTCTGTGCGGGCTGGAGGGGCTTCGGGCCCTTCTGTGCGGGCTGGAGGGGCTTCGGGCCCTTCTGTGTGGGCTGGATGTGCTTCGGGCACTGCTGTGGGGCCTGGGTTGGCTAAGTGCCCGGCTTGAAAGCATGGCTGGTGTGGGCTCCCTTGGGCGGCCTCTTCTGGGGGCAGAGGTGGTGGTGGCTGCTGTGGCCTGTTTTTTGGCCGCAGGGGCACGTGCCTTTGGGGCCCTTTTTTGGGAAACGGAGGGTCCAGTGTCCCTTGGTGGGGCCGAGGTGGTACTTGCCTTCTGGGCCTTCTGGGACCTTAGCTTCTTCGGTCGTTGCTGGGACCTGGTTGTTGGGCCCTCAGAGGTCTGGCTTTGCTGGCCGCGTTTAGCTGCTGCCTTTTTTGGTGCCATTTTGTCCAAAAGCTCAAAGAGAATGAGCTTTGGGTGCAGGGACCTTTAAATCATGCGCCCAGCGTCTGACGCCTATGCGCACGACTACGCGCTCGTACGGACGTACGTTCGTGCGGAACCAGGAAACCGCTGGGGTTTCACTTATCTGCTGCCTGGAAGAAGACTAAAGATGGCGCCCACTATCTTCACCCGTCAACAGGAAGAGATCCTCATGCTGGTAAGTGGCTGCCTGTGCATTTTAATGTAATAGTCAATGATGGCCTAAATGTAAATTATGCGTTTGGAACTAGTTTGGGGTCTCTTAATGTTTAATCACTGCCTCCTCACACTTCATCCTCAAGGGCCGAGCCTGGCCACGTTTTCACCTGTCTATGCTGATGTCCTAATTCGGCCAATTGCTCCGGCTTAGCAACAGTTAATTAACCTGTGGAGTAGCGGGGCGAGCTGTCAAACCTGGCCTGTCTCGGACCTTGATGCGGATGTTTGAGGAACACTGTTTTCCTAAGCCATAAAAACACAACGGGAAGCCACACACGTGGGCCAAAAGCCTAAGCATTAGGCTACATCTTGGATCTTTAAAACATCCTAACATGCCATAGATGCAGGTGGCCTGATTGTTGAGGTTGGCTATTATCTGTATGTACATGGTGTGTGATACATATAACATAAGACCAGACTGTCAATCACAGTCAACGTCCTCTTTAAGGCACTCCCCAAAAATGGCGGCCATTCGAAATGTGTGTGTTAATGACATTAAATACTCAACTTGTGATGCAACACATATGGGTCTGTGTGTAAAAGTACAAGCTCTGTGTCCATTATGTTTTTCAGATCATGCTTCAGCGCCGGTATGACTTCGCGCCCAATGTGTGCGAGAAAAGGGACATCGCCCGGGAGATCATCGCGGAGATACACCGTGTGACCAGCACCACCTTCACTCACACCCAGATAATGCAGCATTGGTCGGACCTGAAGCGTCTGCACATGCCCCGGGTGCGGAGGTTTTTTGGGATCCATTTCCCAAGTAAGTACTAAGCAATTGCATGGTATATGTTCCAAATGTCTAAGTTATGCCTTTATTTCTAATGACTTTTCTTTGGTAGTGTTGGAAATGGATTTCAGAATTCGCCGCACCCGGAGACGTACAGGCCGACCAGTGCTGCATGACTCTGCATCTGTGAGTGAAGGTGGTGGATCTCCCGGGCGACGGACCTACCCCTCCTCTGTGGCCTCCTCAGACCAGCCCCTGGACCTTACCACAGAGGAGGGGCCAAGGCGCGTGGGCGTGGAGTCATACCTGGCCACGCATGGGGAAGGCTCTGGTATGTCACTCTTCATGTATAGGCACAAAGATATACATGGCAGGCCAAAAACTAATTTATCCTTTATTATGTATTTGTAGAAGCTTCAGGAGCGGGTGAGATAGTGGAGGAGGAGGCAGCAGAGATGCTGGAAGGAGATCCTGGCGAAGGTGAGTGATGTCAGCCAGACTGGGAGCCAGATATGTTGGGGATAGTGACTATCTACAAATACTAACCAAATGTCACATGTTTCTCCAGGGACTTCTTCACAGCCGAGCCAGGACCAAGGGCAGCCTGTTGGCCCCAACCAGCCATCTGTCGGCCACCAACTCCGTAAGTCTCCATGCCATTATTCATATTAATGTTTGCTTAGCTAATAACACACACATAACTAAAGGCGTAGCCAATGTGTAGTTCACACTTTCATGTGGGCACTTCGTTAGCTTAAAGAGGACCCAAACTAGTATTAAGAACCAAAGACTTAGCCATCACACTGTACCTACAGATTAGAAACATGGAAAAACACCCTTCACCCATCTAATGCATGTTATTAGACAGAACCAAACCAATATTGGGGAATATGGAATGCACAATATTTACAGGCAGCATGGGATACAGATTGAAAAAAGGAAGGTGCTGCCATGCATTGTGTGAGTGATGACCTTTCCCGCAACCCAGCTATGCTCTGGATTCCCAACGCACCACTGGAACCTACTCCCCTGTACTTTATCCAACTCTCCACTCCTCATTAAGTGTTATGCTTCAGAGTCCAGATGGCGGCGCTGTAATCCCCAAAAAAGCCTAACTAACTTTTAGGTGGGGCAGAATCATTTGTGAATAGTTTTTGTTTTTCATTAAATAATGTTGAAGGTCCGGTTTAAGGAGTTTAAACACTTACCTGTGGGAAATGCATTAACTGTATCCCTTGGAAGAAGGACATATGTCATGCATTTACATGTATTTGATTAACCCTAAATCTATTTCCAGCATACAAACCGGTCTGGGACTCCTATTTATGTTTCTTTCTCTATTGGTTACAGGGATGATCCCCAAAACCTTGGCGGGAAAAAAAAAACGAATGAAGGAGTTGGTGGCCGAGCTGCTGGCCATACAGGCAACGTTGGGGCCAACAGATGAAGAAGAGGATGATGAATAGTGCCCTTGGTCCTGGCTCCTTTGTTTAACTTGTTTTTAAAGTTGTTCAAATTTTAGATATTTTTTTATTGTTTTTAAAAAAAAATATATATATATTTTTTAAACAAAAAAACCCACAAAATAAAAAAAAATTGTTTTACTGTTAAAAACAAATAAAAAAATTAGATATGTTTTACCGAGGCCCAAAAAAAAAAAAGGTTTTAAAAAAAAAAAAAAAACTATAAAAAAAAATTTGGCATTTTATTCAAAACCAAACAAAGAAAAAATTTTAAATAAATTATATTTGAAGCCTTCCTAAATGTGTCTTTTCTAATATGCACACACCCAAAAAATTACACAAACCAGAAACAACACACTTAGAAACATATAGACATATGTAAATTATGTGATTTTCTTCCGTTTTATGGACCGAGAAATGAAGTGGGATGCAGCCGCTACGGGGTTTAGGTAAGTTTGAGGGAGCGAGAAATGAAGTTGGATGCAGCCGCTAAGGGGTTTAGGTAAGTTTGAGGGAGCGAGAAATGAAGTTGGATGCAAGCGCTAAAGGGTTTAGGTAAGTTTGAGGGAGCGAGAAATGAAGTGGGATGCAGCCGCTACGGGGTTTAGGTAAGTTTGAGGGAGCGAGAAATGAAGTTGGATGCAGCCGCTAAGGGGTTTAGGTAAGTTTGAGGGAGCGAGAAATGAAGTTGGATGCAGCCGCTAAGGGGTTTAGGTAAGTTTGAGGGAGCGAGAAATGAAGTTGGATGCAGCCGCTAAGGGGTTTAGGTAAGTTTGAGGGAGCGAGAAATAAAGATGGATGCAGCCGCTAAGGGGTTTAGGTAAGTTTGAGGGAGCGAGAAATGAAGTTGGATGCAAGCGCTAAAGGGTTTAGGTAAGTTTGAGGGAGCGAGAAATGAAGTGGGATGCAGCCGCTACGGGGTTTAGGTAAGTTTGAGGGAGCGAGAAATGAAGTTGGATGCAGCCGCTAAGGGGTTTAGGTAAGTTTGAGGGAGCGAGAAATGAAGTTGGATGCAAGCGCTAAAGGGTTTAGGTAAGTTTGAGGGAGCGAGAAATGAAGTTGGATGCAGCCGCTAAGGGGTTTAGGTAAGTTTGAGGGAGCGAGAAATAAAGATGGATGCAGCCGCTAAGGGGTTTAGGTAAGTTTGAGGGAGCGAGAAATGAAGTTGGATGCAAGCGCTAAAGGGTTTAGGTAAGTTTGAGGGAGCGAGAAATGAAGTGGGATGCAGCCGCTACGGGGTTTAGGTAAGTTTGAGGGAGCGAGAAATGAAGTTGGATGCAGCCGCTAAGGGGTTTAGGTAAGTTTCTGGTTGAGGGTGCGCATGCGCAAGATCTTATATACATAAGAACGCACGAATCTAAGAGGCCAAAAACCAATGAAAACCAGAGGCAAACGCAAGTAATTGGAAGAGGTTGACGATGGAAGCAGCCGAAAAAACAGGCTGCCGCCGCAACAGGTGAGCACATGAACGTGATTTTTACGATTGCCAACTGACTGAGGCAAGTTCGGGAGATATCATACGAACGGACGTATCTTTTAGGATAGAAACGTATTTGCTTATTGAATCACTCGCAAGTTCTTACGAACGCACGAGCGGACGTGAAAAATAGGATGAACGTGAGCCAAATCCAAGCTGTTACATGTTTCTTTGAATCAACCTACTTGTCTGGGTTTTCACTAAGAACATTGCTCTCCGGCAGCCTTCTTATAAACTGGGTCCTAAATTTATCGGTCCTTACCCCATTATCAGGAAACGTAATAATGTGACCTTCAAAGTTCAGCTCCCTCCTACTATGAGAATTTCCAACTCGTTTCATGTATCTCTGTTGAAACCTGCTAAAAACTCTTCTCCTGCTGGTCCTCCTCCTGTTTTAGTGGATAATGTGCAAGAATATGAAGTGAACAAGATTTTGGATTCGCGTAGGGTTCGCAATACGTTACAATATTTAATTGATTGGGTTGGTTACGGTCCTGAGGAGAGGTGCTGGGTTTCTTCTTGTGATGTCCATGCCAGGGCTCTTGTACGGAAATTTCACCGTGACAATCCGGGGAAGCCGGGTGAGGGTCCGGAGGCCTCTCGTGAGGGGGGGGGGTAATGTCATCACCCGCTTACCGGTTCCCCGTTCCAGCGTCGTCCCGGGTCCTCAGCCTGTCCGACGGCCGCGGCGGGCGGCGGCTTCTGTGCAGGCTGGCGCTCACACGCCTCCCGTCCCAGCCGGCGGCTCCAGCGTCGCCTCTCGTGCTCGCGCGCGTGCACGAGCACGTTCAGTTTATTCCCTCCGGCGGCGCTGCTCTCAGCGCGGCCGCCGGAGGAAGCTTAATTGTAATTAAAGCCCCAGCTGCACTAGTGGGTCTGCCCCACTGGCACTGGGCCAATCAGTTGCCTTGTGTTCTGGGCGGTACGCCCTAGGTGTCCAATCTGTATAAAGTTCCTAGTTGCACCAATCACCACACTGACTCTCCAGGGCCAATCATGTCTGTTCCCTATATAACTTCATCCCAGTCAGTTGTCATTGCCTGTTATAGCGCCTAGACCCTTGTAGTTGTTTATCCTTGATATTGATCCTGACTCCAGTTGCCGACCTTTGCCAGTTTGACCATCCTCGATCTCCATTCCAGTTGCCGACCTTTGCCTGTTTGACCATCCTCAATCTCCACTCCAGTTGCCGACCCCTGCTTGCCTTTGACCATCCTCGATCTCCACTCCTGCTGCCGACCCTTGCCTCGAACCTAGACCACGATCTGTCTATTGCTATTGCTCTGTCGCCTCCTCAGGTCTCCTGTTACCAACCTCCAGCCTGTCCTTGGACTTCCATCTTACGCTCATATACGGGCTACCCAATTCCACTTCCAGCCGCGGGCTCTCCAGTCCTCTGTACCGTAAGGTTTCATCCTTTGAGCCATAAAGTCCTGGGGGCAACCGATCCCGAGCAGGCGTGTTCTGCGTCTCGGCAAGCGGGGGCTCCTATAGGTGAAGCTGGCTGCGGAGATTGGGGGTTGAGGTCCTTACCAAGAGAGCTGGAGTTGTCCAAGTGGTTAATTGCGGTACCCGGAGCGTGACACATCTCTCTTCTAGTAGATCTTGTATAGTTGGCAATAGCAACAGATTTCAACTTGAGAAAACTGCTTCCATATAAATTAGGAAAAAAATGAGAAAAAATAATACTAGACAAGTTCAACACAGAGTCGAGTGCAGCGGACAGATTCCCCCGGGACAGACTAACTGGACATAGAGTGCCCCAGCGACTACACAGGACCATTGGTATCCAACCGCCCATGCCCCTGAACATAGAGAGCTTTCATCTGTGCCCCTGAATGGAGGATGGACAACGGATGTGGAGGCAGGAGGGACTGGAGAGAAGGTGCAAACACTTTGACGAATCAGGTACCTTTGGACGCGGCAGTGTAGGGAGCAGAGCTGAGCACTGGGAGACCTCCAAGCTGAAGACATTAACCCTTTAAACAGCAGCCGCGTAAAATTTACGTGGCTGCCTCCCCTGCAGCTAAATTTTACGTGCCTGACTTTCCCCCCTGCTAGCAGAAAAAGTAAAAAAAAAAGTCACTTACCAGACCCCTTGTTCGATCCGGCCGGGTCTCCTCTTCAGCTAGAGGGGCTCCGATCACCCATTGGGGCTTCTTCGGCTGCAGGGGAGTGGCCAAAATAGGGTGCCCCCCCCGTTTCAGCAGCCGCCAGAATTATCTGTAGAAAAAAAAAAAAATGACAGTTACTCACCATCGTGCCCGTCAGCTCCCGCCGGCTCTCCTCTTCACGGTGGGGGCTTGCTCCAATCACCCCCCCGCGCTCTTCTGTCTTCTGGAGGGAGCCTAAGAGACCGCCTCCTTGGATCTCCGATGGCCTAGCCATCTTTACTTCTCAGGGGGCGTGGCCGATGACGTCACCGCTGGGTGTCGTCGGGGCACCCGGCAGTTCAGCTGTCAGATTCCGGTGACGGCTGGGCAGAGAAGGAGGGAGGTAGGCGATCCTCTGATCTCTGCCCAGCCGTCACCTGCATCGGATTGCCGCGGGACACTGCATATGAAGATCGGAGGTGAGTAAAGGAAAAAAAAATGTTTTTAATAAAGTTATTTGCAAACTGTGTGTGTCTGTTTTTTTTTACTGTTAACTCATTGTGAACTGGTAAGGGGTCCATGAGACCCCTTATACCAGTTCACAAGGCTCGGGGGTCTGGCAAGTCACCTGCGGCTAGCGGGTGACTTGCCTTTAACCCCTGGCCCCCCAAATTACCTGCCTCCCAAAAGCCCGGGGGGGGGGGGGGGAAGAAGAGCCGTGTCCCTAGGCTATGACGGCTTGTAGCCTGCAGGGCTGGGTAGGGGGGACCTCACACATTTTTGGGGGGGATTTTTAAGGGTTTTATCCCTGGGAGGGGGGACCCTATGTCATTTTTTTTTTTTAATTAACCCTATGTTACCTGTAACCCAGTAGGTATAAAAGGCTTCCAGCAGCAGCAGGAGAGCAGAAGCCAAAGTGATCAGCGCGGGGATGGATGGGAAGTATTAAATTAAAAAAAAAATTTCTCTATGTGTGGTGTTTTTTTTTTATTTAACCCTTTGTGAACTGGTAAGGGATCTATGTGACCCCTATACCAGTTCACAAGGCTCTGGGTCTGGAAAGTCATCTGCGGCTAGCGGGCGACTTGCCATTAACCCTTGAGCCCCCCGCTGACGATCGGAGGTAAGTAAAGTAAAAAAAAGTTTTTATTTTTTAATAAAAGTATTTTTTTCTTATGTGTCAGTGTGTCTTTTTAATGTTAATCCTTTGTGAACTGGTAAGGGGTCCATGAGACCCCTGTACTAGTTCACAGGCTGGGGGCTGGCAAGTCACCTGCAACTAGCGGGTGACTTGCCAATAACCTCCGCACCCCCAATTACCCGCCTCCCCAACCCTAACCCTTAAAATTCCAAAAGAAATTCCCCCCCGGGAGGGGGGACCCTACATCATTTTTTTTTTTAAGGGTTAGGGTTAGGCTTAGCCCATTTTTTTTGGAATTTTAAAATTCCAAAAAAAATGAGGTCGTCCCTATGTAATTTTTTTGGGGATTTTTAAGGGTTAGGGTTAGCCTAACCCTAACCCTTAAAATTCCCCCCAAAAAAATGGGTCCCCCCCCCCCCCCCTGGGAGGGGGGCACTATGTCATTTTTTGGGGATTTTTAAGGGTTAGGGTTAGCCTGGGAGGGGGGACCATAAGTCATTTTTTTTTTAATTAACCCCTTATGCTTATAGTGTGGATAGTAGCTGTATTTTATTTGTAAATGTTATAAAGTGCTCTTTTCAGTTTGGGGGGTCTCCAGGGCAAGAATGTGGGGACTACCGATACATATGTGGTACCGTTGCAATCGGGATAAATGGGGCTTTCACATACCATACGGTTTTCATTAATAAAACAAATGTTTTATTTAAAATAAAGGAGACAATTGTCTAAAAAATATTATTTTATTTATTTTCTTGTTTTTTTACGCAAAAATATTCAAAAAACAGTAGAAAAATTACAAACAAGACATTTCACGTTAAAGCCTAAACTCTGCTGCAAAAAATATTTATATAATTTTTCTGGAAATTCCAGCAAAAATCACGGTTAAACATGCCGCAAAATGGGGAAAATGACCTGTCAACAGAGGGTAACAAAACTTCCAGTAGCTGGCAATTAAAAGGGTTGATTGTACCTATGCATGTTGGGTATTGTTCTGCTCGGGCAACCTTGTGCTTTTAGATTTAGCTTGTTTTTTCTTGTTTGCATATTGATATTTTAGGAAAACATGGTTTTTATTCTGCTTTTTTATAATTTTTCTTAGGGAAACCCTGTGCAACCTAAGAATTCTTCAATGGATTACTTCCAGAAAGATGAGCCCACTACAACAAGCTCAGTACGCTTAGAAATCTTAACATGTGTACTTTCAGGAAATAATACCATTTTGTGAGTACTCACCTGTAAAATTACGAGTATGTCATACACCCCACTTCCAAATATTCATGACACTTGGGAACCCGGCCTGTAGAGGGTGATCTTGCAGAGATGACATGGAAAAAGGAGCCCCTCCTGGTCCATAAGTACTGGGTTCCTCCCACTATTCCTCAGTCCTTAAAAAGCAGTGAAGAACCAGGAAGAGCAAATTATATTCGATAATTGAAAAATAGTTTGAAAATAATAATCACCATATAAAGAATCCCTAGAACAAAAAAGGGCGGGGGAAGTGGGGTGTGTGACATACTCGTAATAACCATTTTACAGGTGAGTACTCACAAAATGGTATTATTCCTAGTATGTCACACACCCCACTTCTAAATATTCATGACACTTGGGATATCCAATAGCAGTGTCTATAATGGGTGGGGATCCCCCAAGGAATAATGCATAACTTAAATGACTGCAGCTTGCAGAATTTTGCGGCCAAAAGCAGCATCCGCTGAGGCCCGCACATCAACCTTGTAAAACTTAGAAAACGTAAAAAAAAGTCGCAGCCTTGCAAACCTGTTCAACAGAAGCCTGGTGCTGAAAAGCCCAGGAAGCTCCAATAGCACGAGTAGAATGAGCGGTGACACGAAAAGGGGGAGCCTTCCCCTTAGCCATATAGGTCCCAATGATGGCCTGACGTATCCACTTACTAAGGGAAGATTTGGCAGGAGCAAAACCCTTTTTGGGCCCAGAAGGCACAACAAAAAAGGCATCCGTCTTGCGGAAGGCCGAAGTAGTAACTAAATAATACTTAACACAACAAACGGAAAACGGAAAACAACCTATTATCTTGACGCCTCTCAAAATAAGGGGCTAGAATAGACAAAGCCGCCAGTTCAGAAACTCGGCGGACAGAAGTAATAGCAACCAAAAAGGCAACCTTCTGAGTAAGAATAGGAAGAGGAATATTATTATTATTATTATTATTGTTTATTTATATAGCGCCATCATCTTCTGTAGCGCTTTACAAAGTAGTAATTACAGACAGGGTAGAAACATACGATACATATACCATTTCAAATGCAGTTTTACAGAGTTGACAATGGATATTCTGAGTACAAGATACAATAGGGGAGAGAGCCCTGCCCTTGCGAGCTTACAGTCTAAAGGAAGAGGGGTGAAGACGAGGGGGAGGGATCACAAACAGTCAGTATTGAGCTTTGTGGCATGTGCTCTTTAGAAGATTGGTTAGGCCAGATTATATGCTTGTCTGAATAAGTGTGTTTTAAGGGCGCCTTTGAAGGTTTTGAGGGTTGTGGAGTGGCGGATTGGGTGTGGGAGGGCATTCCAGAAGATTGAAGTTGCACGTGAGAAGTCCTGGAGGCGGGCGTGAGAGGAGGTGACCAGGGTGGAGGACAGGAGAAGGTCAGCAGAAGAGCGGAGGCTGCGTCTAGGTTGATACTGTTGGATTAGAGATGAGATGTAGGGAGGGGCCTGGTTGGAGAGAGCCTTGTATGCGAGAGTTAGAGTTTTGAACAGGATTCGCTGTGGGACTGGCAGCCAGTGTAGGGATTGGCAGAGAGGCGCAGAACTGGAGGAGCGAGAGGAGAGATGGATGAGGCGAGCAGCAGAGTTCAGGATAGATTGGAGGGGTGACAGTCTGTTAGTTGGTAGGCCACAAAGAAGGATGTTGCAGTAATCCAGACGGGATATGACCAGGGCATGCACTAGCATTTTAGTGGTGTCAGGTGAGAGGAAAGGACGGATGCGGGAGATGTTTTTAAGTTGGAGGCGACAGGAGGTGGCCAGGGAGTGAATATGTGGTTTGAAAGAGAGGGCAGAGTCCAGAATGACTCCCAGGCACCGAGCTTGGGGAGTTGCTGTTATTGTGTAATTGTTGACAGAAATAGACGTGTTAGAGAGGGGAGGGGAGTTAGAGGGTGGGAAAATGACCAGCTCAGTCTTGTCCATGTTTAGCTTGAGGTAGCGAGATGACATGAATGAAGAAATAGCTGAGAGGCAGTTGGGGAGACGAGATAGTAGAGAGGAGAGATTGGGGCCTGAGAGATATATCTGAGTGTCATCCGCATAGAAGTGGTATTGGAAGCCTAATGAAGTTATAAGTTTGCCAAGGCCATGGGTGTAGACTGAGAAAAGTAGGGGGCCTAGGACAGAACCTTGTGGCACACCAACAGAAAGGGAACGTGAGGATGAGACTGTGTTAGAATAGAATACACTGAATGATCTATCAGAGAGGTAAGAGTTGAGCCAAGAGAGCGCAAGCCCTTGAACCCCAAGAGAGGAGAGAATATCAATAAGCAGAGAGTGGTCGACAGTATCAAAGGCTGAGGCGAGGTCAAGAAGGATAAGGATGGAGTAGTGACCTTTGCTTTTGGCAGTGAGCAGATCATTGGTGACTTTGGTGAGGGCAGTTTCAGTGGAGTGGTTACGGCGGAATCCTGATTGTAAGGGGTCAAATAAATTGTTGGTGGATAAGTATTGTGACAGTTCTGAGTGGACATGTTGTTCAAGAAGTTTGGAGGAGAAAGGGAGTAGTGAGATAGGGCGGTAGCTGGAGAGGGCAGAGGGGTCGAAAGAGGGTTTCTTGAGTATCGGAGTAATAACAGCATGTTTGTAGGAAGAGGGAAAGGTGCCAGTGGAGAGAGAAAGGTTGAATATGCAGGTTAAGGCTGGAGTGAGGGATGGAGACAGTTGAGGAATAAGGTGGGATGGAATAGGATCGAGGGAGCAGGTAGTCAGGTGGGCCCTAGATATGAGAGAGGTTAGTCCAGGCTCAGTTATTGGAGTGAAGAAAGTAAGAAAGTAAGGCAGGGGGATTGTTTGAATTGGTGAGGGATTCTGAGGGTCAAAGCCAAGTCGAATGTTGTCAATTTTTCCTTTGAAGAATGTCGAAAATTCTTCTGCTGTTATTTGGGAGGTTGGAGGAGGAGGTGGAGGGCGGAGTAAGGAACTGAAAGTATTGAAGAGTTGTTTGGGATTCCGGGCTTGTGCAGAAATCAGTGAGGAGAAATAAGCTTGCTTAGCAGATGAAAGGGCCGTCCTGAGATCCTGAAGGGCTTGTTTATAGAATAGAAAGTCATGATTGGCTTTGGTTTTCCTCCATCGCCGTTCAGCAGCTCGAGACAGCTGTTTCAATCTGGCTGTGCTTGCATTTAGCCAGGGTTGGGGGTTTTTGGTGCGGGGACGGCTATAGGTGAGGGGGGCGACAAAGTCCAGAGCTGATGAGAGAGTATTATGGTAGTGTGATGATGCAGCGTCTATGTCTGTGAATGTGGTCAAGGTCTGAAGAGGTTGAAGTGAGGCAGAAAAGGATTGAAGGTCTAGGTTTCTTAAGTTCCTGCGTTGAGTTGTGGGTTTGTGTGGAGGTGGATTTGCAGGCATTGGAGAGAGGGTCATAGTCAGCAGATTATGGTCAGAGAGGGGGAGCAAAGAGGATGAGAGGTTTGATAGAGAGCAGAGGTGAGAGAAGAGGAGGTCAATTGTGTGGCCGTCTTGGGTGGGTGCGGTGGGTGGGTGCAGTAGACCATTGCTTGAGGCCGAAAGATGAGGTTAGTGACAGTAGTCTGGTGGCAGCAGGGTTGCTAATGTCCACAGATATGTTGAAGTCACCCATGATGATTGCAGGGATGTCTGTGGACAGAAACTGAAGGAGCCAGGTAGAAAAGTGGTCGAAGAAAAGAGTAGTAGTTCCAGGAGGGCGGTAGATGACTGCGATTTTCAGGTTACAGGGAGAATATAAGCGGACACAGTGAACTTCAAAAGATGAGAAGGATAGAGATGGCAAGGCAGGGAGTGGGTTAAAGGAGCAGAGTTTGGATAGAAGGATGCCAACACCCCCACCCTGTTTGTTGTTGGATCTGGGGGTGTGGCTGAGATGTAGTCCCCCATGTGAGAGGGCAGCGGGTGAAGCTGTGTCTGATGGGGTAAGCCATGTTTCTGTGAACCCCATGAAGGTAAAAGAGTTAGAGAGAAACAGGTTGTGAATATAGGTGAGTTTATTGCGCACTGAGCGTGCATTCCACAGTGCGCAGGTGACAGTGGCGGGAAGGGACGGAGAGTGACTAAGGTGTCTCAGATTAGATAGATTGCGTGTGTATCCCGGTTTAACACGGTTGTAGACTTTTGGCATTGATGAAAAGTGAGTAGGTATGGAGGAGGGGGGTGGAGAGAGTGGGCCTGGATTAGGACTGATGTCTCCGGCGGCAAGTAAAAGTAAAAGGAGAGAGAAGAGATGGTTGTGGCTTTTGAGGGTGGAGTAATGTGTCTTGTGCTTGGATATAGAGGTGGTGTGTGATTTTGCCAAGGAAAGGAATTCGTGAGCACAGAGGTAGGGGGAGGAGAGCAGAGAGGGGGAGATATATAGGGACTTACCAGGAGCAGGGGGATACTGTGAGGCTAGGATTCTGAGGGTAAGTGGAAGCAGAGTGATGAGGTAGAAGGTGATCATTGTTGTTGATGCTGGGCTATTCAGACAAGCAGAATCCGGTGCAGGTTTCCTCCAGGTTGAATTCAGGTTAAATTCGCTGCAGACTTAGAAGGAGTCAGACTTGGAATGGAGTCTGATTTGCAGCCATAGTGACTTGCAGCCACTATTCACTCAATATGAACAGTTTCTAAGTGCCTGTGATTAGCTCATGCACAACATTTGGGCCTAAAGGGTGGGGCTAGGTCAGTCCTAAAAGTTTGGTCAGGGAGGGCACATAAGGTAATAAAACATCAAATGGAATGTTGCTAGATGCTATGGTTCAGTGAACACACAAGGGGCGACATTGGTCAGTTTGAATTTAGGAGATAGTAACAGATGATAGTATCACACATATAGATATGGCCAGGGAAACCAGATGGGGCATGCAAAATAATTACATAGCTCTTAAATAAGGCATATGCACAATTAAGATGAGAAGGGAAAAATCAATTTTAAATAGTGAATCTGATGACAGAATGGCAGCAGGTATTACACAGGCAGGAAAGGGTTAAAAGTTGCTGGTGAGATCAAGATGCGTACCAGGATGACAGAATGGCAGCAGGTATTACACAGGCAGGAAAGGGTTAAAAGTTGCTGGTGAGATCAAGATGCGTACCAGGATGACAGAATGGCAGCAGGTATTACACAGGCAGGAAAGGGTTAAAAGTTGCTGGTGAGATCAAGATGCGTACCAGGATGACAGAATGGCAGCAGGTATTACACAGGCAGGAAAGGGTTAAAAGTTGCTGGTGAGATCAAGATGCGTACCAGGATGACAGAATGGCAGCAGGTATTACACAGGCAGGAAAGGGTTAAAAGTTGCTGGTGAGATCAAGATGCGTACCAGGATGACAGAATGGCAGCATATCAGAATAGACAGAATGGCAGAATATCCTGCAAAGGCTCAAAGGGAGCAGCCTGCATAGCTGAAAGCACCAGGTTAAGGTCCCAAACAGGAAGTATAGGCTTTCTGGGAGGTCGTACATGAGCGACTCCTTGGAAAAAGGTCTTAACCAAAGGATGAAGAGCAAACGACCTTTGAAAGAAAATAGCCCTTGCCCTTTCAAAGTACTAATCTGGAATCCCATATCCAGACCTCGTTGCAGATATTCCAGAATTCTAGGAATAGAAAATACTCTACAGGGCAAAGCCCTGGATTCACACCAATCAATATAGGACCTCCAAGTCCTGTAATAAATGACAGAGGAAGACATCTTCCTAGCTCTAATAAGAGTCTGAATAACCACATCAGAAAGACCTTCTTCTTTCAAGATGGAGACTTCAGCAGCCATGTCGTCAAAGCCAGCGTTTGTAAATTGGGGTAACAAAGTTGACCCTGAGTGATGAGATCTGGAAGAAGAGGCAGATGGAAACGATCCACTGCCAGCCTTACGACGTCTGCGTACCACAGACGTCTTGGCCACCTTGGCGCCACCAGAATTGCTGGCGCCTCCTCCAGTGCTAGCTTGCGCACCACCTTGGTGATCATGGAGAATGGGGGAAACAGATATAGGAACCCCACTGCCAGAGGATCCTGGGATAGAGACACAAAAGCAGGCAGCTTGTGATTGTGACGAGAAGCAAACAGGTCCAACCGTGAAGTCCCCCACTTGTGACAGAGGAACTGAAAGACCCTTGGATTGAGAGAACATCCCCTGCTCAGGGAGTCTGCCTCCACATTCTCTATCCCCGGAATGTAAACTGCAGATATGCATGGAACATTGATATCTGCCCACTGAAGGATCAGAGACACTTCCCGGAGGGCACCCCAACTGCGAGTCCCTCCCTGGTGATTGATGTATGCAACAGCTGTTCGATTGTCTGACCGAATCTGAACTGGCAGACCCTGTAAAAAATGGGTCAGTCGAAGTAGAACAAGACGTATGGGCCGAAGCTCTAATACATTGACTGGAGAATGAGCCTCTTGAGACCCCCACAATCCTTGGAACTGATGCTTCTTCCAGAAGCCCCCCCAGCCCACCAGGCTGGCATCCGTGGTAACCAGTTCCCAACGCGGAGTCAGAAATGACTTATCCTTCTGGAGGTTGAGCGATATTAACCACCACTGAAGGGACTGCAAAACGCGGGGAGATAATAGATTCAATGATAGTGGGCACCTGTCCCACTTTGCCAAGAAGAAGAGCTGAAGCGCCCCTATGTGAAACTGGGCAAACGGGACTGCCTCGAATGCAGCTACCATCAATCCCACTAGTCTCATCCCTAGACGGATAGACTGACGAGGGTTGGAGAAGAATAGACGAATCAAGTCCTGAATCAGAACCATTTTGGACAGAGGAAAAAAAACCTTGGCCTGAAATGTATCCAGAATCAGGCCCAGGAAGGGAATTTCCCTGGATGGACAGAGAGAGGATTTGGGGTAACCTGTTACCCATCCGAACCTCTCTAGCGTAGAGACCACCGTCCTGGTGTCCAACTCTGATTGCTCGAGGGAGGAGGCCGCGATAAGAAGATCGTCCAGAAAAGGCAGAATATATTTCTACTGGAATGTCCTCCTAATCATTCCTACAGGAGCCCCAGGGGCCTAACCTTCGCACTCCAAAACATGTAAATAATGCTATAATGCTAAATCATCAAACATATTTTATTGTACATTGAAATTTAAAAGCAGGTTTAAAAGCATCAGCAATACATAGTGCAATGCCGTAAATATACACAAGGGGGAGCCGGTTGGCCAGATAACCATAAATCTATACTAACTATAATGGTGACAACCTATGTGCTACATATTCAAATATAATAAAACACTACGTGCAAAAAGATAAATGTTAAATACATCAATAAATGCCTAGCAGGACCACTGAAACCGAGCAGCCCAGCGAGGAGTAAAGTGCAAGGTGCAAGATAACAAGCAAAAACACAAGATAAATTCAAATGAAGCTTACTGTACAGGTGGCCAAACTGGCGCCCCACGGCGTAGCCTACGCGTTTCGAGCCAAAGGCTCTTTTTCAAGGCTGTACAGCCTTTACAGCCTTGAAAAAGAGCCTTTGGCTCGAAACGCGTAGGCTACGCCGTGGGGCGCCAGTTTGGCCACCTGTACAGTAAGCTTCATTTGAATTTATCTTGTGTTTTTGCTTGTTATCTTGCACCTTGCACTTTACTCCTCGCTGGGCTGCTCGGTTTCAGTGGTCCTGCTAGGCATTTATTGATGTATTTAACATTTATCTTTTTGCACGTAGTGTTTTATTATATTTGAATATGTAGCACATAGGTTGTCACCATTATAGTTAGTATAGATTTATGGTTATCTGGCCAACCGGCTCCCCCTTGTGTATATTTACGGCATTGCACTATGTATTGCTGATGCTTTTAAACCTGCTTTTAAATTTCAATGTACAATAAAATATGTTTGATGATTTAGCATTATAGCATTATTTACATGTTTTGGAGTGCGAAGGTTAGGCCCCTGGGGCTCCTGTAGGAATGATTAGGAGGACATTCCAGTAGAAATATATATGGCATGTATTTGCATTAGGGCCCCAGTTGGGCAGCGCACCCTGGTTTATTGACTTTATTAACACTATAGAGTGTGTGCCACCTGCTCATTCTTTTGTTTCCAGAAAAGGCAGAATGCGGATGCCCTGGACCCTGAATATAGCCATCACTCCTGCCAGCATCTAGGTAAAGACTCTTGGGGCCGAGGTAAGGCCAAATGGCAGGGCCACAAATTGATAATGCTGGTCTTCTATCGAGAACCTGAGAAATCTCTGGTGACCCAGAAAAATAGGAATGTGCAAATAAGCATCCTTGATGTCTATGGATGTCATGAAGTCCCCCTGACGGGGAGCATCGATCGTTGATCGTAGAGACTCCATGCGGAATTTTCTGAAACTGAAAAATTGATTGAGTCTCCTTAGGTCTAGGATAGGCCGAACAGAGCCATCCTTTTTGGGTACCGTGAATAGGTTGGAGTAAAACCCCAAACCCCTTTCCGCTGGAGGCACTAGGCAGATGACAGCCATGTTTAACAAATTCGCTACTGCTGCCCGCAGTCCCTGCGCAATTGCCGGGTCTGACGGCATCCAGGACATGAAAAATCTGGGAGGAGGCCGGAACTCGAATTCCAGTTTGTAACCGGAAGAGACTACTTCCAGAACCCAATTGTCTGATACCTCCTGACCCCAGACCTGGAAGAAGAACCGCAGCCGCCCCCCCCCCCCCGTAAGGGTGAGGGCGTCCCCTCATTGTTGAGCAGGCTTAGTGGCAGGTTTGGTTTTGGACCCCCAATTCTGACTTGGACGGCCACGTCCCTTTCCTCTATTACATGCATTGCCTCTAGGGGCTGAAGAGGCCGATCCTCTACCGGATCTAGACCCCCGAAAGGAAGGGTTAAAAGAGGCCACTCCACGAAAGGAACGACGTTGTTTCTTATGCTGAGGTAATTTACCTCCTTTAGTGACAGAATCCAATTTTTCTCCAAAGAGGCGCAATCCCACAAAAGGGAGCGCTGTAAGCGATATCTTGGCTACAATATCAGCTGCCCACTGCCGCAACCATACTGACCGCCGAATGGCGATTAACAAGGCAGAGGTTCTGCTGCACATGAGCAGAGTATCATCTAGGGCAGAAAGTATAAAAGATGCAAACATCTCACATCGCTTAAGAGCGGCGTACTCATCAGAGGCCGGATCAAGCCCTGAGTAATTCATTAGGTCTCTCACAACAGACCTAATAGCCACTGTCATGAGTGCTGAAGCACCAACAGGCAGCAAGGCCGAGCCCACACTGGAAAAAGCGTGGCACGCCATTTGATCAATACGCTTATCCTCTCCATCTTTAAGTGTAGTGGAGTCAGGAGAATGCAACACAGAAGAATTGGATAAATTAAGCACAGGGGCATCCACCACAGGTGGTGATGACCAACGCTTAACAGTATCAGCTGGGAAGGGATATTTCTTGTCCCAGCCCAAGGGAATGCCAGGAAGCCGCGCAGGCTTCTCCCATTCTTTAAGAATAATTTCATCAAAATGCTTTTGATTTGGAAATTCTAAACGAGGTTTTGAGAATCCAAAGAATTCCCCTTTTTGAGGAGGGACTACTTCAGGAGGAGTGATAACCAAAACCTCAAATAACTGAGCAAGAGCCTTAGGGGTATCCACAACACTAGCTTCACCCTGCTCAATCACAGTACCAACAAATTGCTGTTCATCAGAAACATCTGAATCCTCATATAATTCTCCTTCTTCTAACTGAGAAGGATCAGACCAATAAAGCATTTCACAATTATCCAACTCACTTACCGGAACGGCCTGAGTCAAATGTTTCCTTTAGCTGAGGCCTTCTTGGCCACAGAGCTAGACATTAATTTTTCAAGATGAGCCAATCTGGCACATAAATCAGAATGCGACTCACCACCCATGACAATATCACTGGGGGTACGGACAAGACATGGCGGAGTAGGAGATAAGGCAGAAGCCGCAGATGCCGAAGCCTGAACCCCAATAGTTAATTGAGCACAAGGGACGCAAAGAATTGCGTTATCCCCAACAAGGGATGCCCCACATCCAAAACATTGCCGAGTCTGTGCAGAGGGAACTGCATGTCCGTTGTCCTGAGATGCCTCCATATGGTGTTTAGTATTATACGATAATTGATTATAGTCGCCAAGTATATATGGGATTTACGCAATTGCTACCCGGGATGCCCCTTTAAACAGTCCCAAGTGGGAGGATATTAACACAAATGGACCCCCAAATAAGGCTTTAAGGGCTAAAGACCAGGAGAAACCCCTTTAAAACAAAGAGTTTCCACCTACAAAGAAAACAAACAGTCAGCAATGCACACAATACAATAAATGACAAAGCATGAAAAAAATGGCAGAAACTCCCTTCAGCAAGCTGAGGGGTACTCACAGCACCTTTAAATATGGAACGCTTCACAAATTTGCATGTCATCCTTGCGCAGGGGCCATGCTAATCTTCTCAGTATTGTTCCAATTTTAGTATATGTGCTGCCAAAGCAAGCACAATGAGGGAAGACCATAGGGAAACAGCAGGAGCCAGGCAGACAAGGAGAGCACACCAGGTGCTCTGATAATGCAATGATGCCTAAGCCCTGCCCACCCCCAGAATCACATGACCAAGAATGGAGGGAAATTCAAATCTGAACATAGCAGAAACAAAGAGCTTTGAAAGGTAAGCAAAAGAATGCTGCCTAGACAGAAATAGGAAAATCTAAATAAAACATATCCTATTAAATAGTATAGTAAACATACATAATAATATATATGTAATAAAGATTTATTTTATATATCTTTTTTTTTTTCATTATTTGTGTGCATGGTGACAAATAAGCCCAGATAACACCCCCTCCTTTTTTACCCCAGCAGGGTAAAGGAGAACTAAAAGGGGAGAGGATAGAAATGCACCCATAAGGCACAAGGGGATTATAAAGGGACAGGGGCATCCCATGCCAAGAACACCAACCCGGAAACCGCCTACTCACATTTGGGTCTCACGGAGGAGTAAAACTCCTGTATACACCAGAAGGTGTATGTATCTACCTTTGCCTGAACCATACAGCCAGGGCTGGGAGGCATACAATATAACCAAACAGGTTTAAAGAGTATCAGACAGAAATAGAGAAAAAAAGGGGCCGGGAGCAAACCCGGCTACCTGCAGCTTGAAGGAGAGTCATCTTCTGAATGCTTCGCCGACTGCAGAGACGAAAAGACTGAGGAATAGTGTGAGGAACCCAGTACTTATGGACCAGGAGGGGATCCTTTTTCCATGTCATCTCTGCAAGATCGCCCTCTACAGGCCGGGTTCCCAAGTGTCATGAATATTTGGAAGTGGGGTGTGTGACATTCTAGGAATATATGGTTTATAGGGGATATTCCAAATGTAAAGGGTTGTTTTGTTTGAAAAATTGCAAGGTGCGCACTTTGTCAGCAGAGCTGAAAATTTCAAGTACAATTACCGTTATGCGCATGCTTTACTTTGGGGTGTTTGGCAACTCTTCCCTTGACACTACCTATGCATGTTTTGTATTGTTCTGTTTGAGGGATGTTGCTTTTTCAGATTTTACTTGTTTTTTTCTTGTTTGCTTATAGTTTTTTTTCAGGAAAATGTGGCTTTGTTTCTTCTTTTTTATTTTCTTTTTTTTAGGGAAACTCTGTGCAACCAAAGAATTGATTGAGGGATTACTTCCAGAAAACTACGCCCATGTCAACAAGCCTGGTACGCCTAGAAAGCTTGAGGTGTGTACTTCCAGAGAATATATCATTTGTGGGGGGTATTTCAAACTTAAAGGGTTGTTTTTCTGGAAAAACTGCAAGGTGCGCTTAGCGCGTAGCATAGTTGTATTTTATCTAAAAATCTCCTAAAGCGCTGTTTCAGTTTGGGGGAGCCTCCTGGGCAGGAAAGGGTGTCTACCAATACACATGTGGTACCGCTGTGAGCGGGAGAAATTGGGGTTTCACACGCAATAAAATTTTATTGACAAACCTAAATTTTTTATTACAAAAAACACTACAAATTGCAAACATTTTTTTATTTTTTATTTTTTTGCACATATTTCACGCCAAAGTATTGAGAATACACTAAAAAAGGCCAAACAGATATTGCATGTTGAAGCTCAGACTCTGCTGAAAAAAACAATATATTATTTTCCTGGAAAATCCCTGGACATCCCTTCAAAAGTGAAGGTTGAACACATGTAGCGCAAAATAGTGAAACGTGGTCTGGCAACAAAGGGTGACAAAAATTCTAGGAAGGCTGGCACTTAAAGGGTTAAAGTAGCCCTAGCATGAAATTGTGTAATTTTAAAAATCCAAATAAATATGTTGGCTATTGAGAGGAGGGGTCGCTTATACATCTGAACTGAATAAAACTCCTGCCAAGCTTGTGGTTTATTCTCTCATGGTAGGAATAAAACCCAGGGGTGAGAGGTTTAGTCTATCAGGGGTGACAAATGCGATCATCTCCATATTTCTCAGAGGGTAAACCTTATTTTTGCATTTAATTTATTGTGATTTGCACATCATGATTACTTCCTGTTTGCTATCAACTATCATTGGGATTCTTTGCTTTATTGAATACTATACATTCTTTGTATCCTTTTTGTGCATATGAAATTCAAGTACAAATCGTCAAAACAACATTCCCTAATAAACAGGGAAGAGTCTTTAACACCCCTTTTTGATAACCATGCTTTCACCACGGGTATACAGTTTATGAGCTTTTTGATATGGAAAGCCTTCTGTAATAACACAATGGGCCAAATACTGGTTGCAGGCAAGCTAACCTCCATGGCTGCAATGAGAGGAGGAGCACAAGGGAGATGCATATCTTGGTTTCTTTACAGACAACTGATGCATGCTCAGCCCAAGTGCTGTCTTGATGATATAGATGCCCTGTGGACCTGAAAAAAATTAGATGTCTCCTGCTCAGATACATGTTGGCAATGTCTATCAGGACAGTAGGACGCATATTTGGTGAAGATGCCCACCAAATTAAGGTGCTCTAGGGTAAGGCACTTTCAAGATTTGCAGTGGTTGGGCTTCTGTATATCAGTTTTACAGAATTACAGTACAGCATTACAGTACAGTATTACAGTACCTGTGCTACTCATTTGCATGTACTACATCTTAGAACCATTTTTTCTCTTCTTCGTGCACCAATTTTGATAGTTCCTGATGCTGCATCCCCCATGTGTACCAGAAGAAAAAGCTATTTGACCCTCTGCACATTAGGCTCGATTCAGAGGCACATTCGTCTGGACTTCCGTAGCTGTCTGTGAAAGTTTTTGTGTGTGTTAGTCATTTTTTTCGTTCATTTTTCATTCGTACGAATGTTCGGGCTAATGCGTATATGTGCTTTCGATGAACGAAATCAAATCAGATCATTTGCGTTAGTTCGGATCATTTTCCAATCCATATCTGATATTTTTCGTTCGTTCAGATAACTTACGTTATTGGTATGGGCTTGCGTCTGATTCAGAGAGCTGATTGCTGAGGGACCACCATAAACCTGTTTCATTGGCGATAACCTTACAGGACCATTTTGACCTCGGAAACAGCAGATATGAACCAGTCTGGTGCTTTTGTGGAGCATGAGGAACTCAAGCTAATGGGCATTGAAATTGTC
The DNA here is from genome assembly GCA_027917425.1 of Gastrophryne carolinensis. NCBI lineage: Eukaryota > Metazoa > Chordata > Amphibia > Anura > Microhylidae > Gastrophryne > Gastrophryne carolinensis. Next base: position 88,714,436 of record CM051244.1, on the reverse strand, counting down.
CGGAGGGTCGAGACCAGATTGCACCGGCGACGCATGCATATCGATGGCATGCATGATGTTGAGCTGTTCGAACTCACCAGACTTAATCGCGCTTCCCTCCATAAGTTGTATAGTGAGCTGCGGCCATGGTTAACCCGCACCACAAGGAAGAGGCAAGCAATTTCAGGTATGACCAAGATGCTTGGCTGCCTGCAATTTTTCGCGAACGGCTCGTTCCAGAGGCTGGGTGCCCTCTCCATGGGGATCTCCCAGCCTACGCTGAGCCGCGCGCTATCCAAGTTTTTGGAAGGCATGGCTACCATTAGTCAGAAATATATTTGTTTTCCTGACATGGTAGCCAGGAACGCGATTAAGCTGGCATTTTATAACATCGCCGACATGCCCAACGTCATGGGTGCCATTGACTGCACCCACGTTGCCCTGGTGCATCCGTCAGCCGACGAGTACATCTACAGGCAAGTCCAATCTGTCATTTTTTAATATAGTTTACCTAAATGTTCTTTTACAATTTTCCAAATCCCTCCTTGTAAAATTCCTCCTTGTAAATAGTCCCTGTGAAATAGTTGTCATTGTATATCTGTGAATCCCTCCTTGTAAAATTCCTCCTTGTAAATAGTCCCTGTGAAATAGTTGACATTGTATATCTGTTAATCTCTCCTTGTAAATAGTCCCTGTGTAACAATGGACCGTATTTAGCTTCTCAAATGTTTTTCATGTTAGCCAAAGGGAAACATTTTAATGTGGACCTTAAATAGGCACTTTAAAGTTAATCTTTACTTGATCCAACATACATATCCTTTTATTTTTATCAAAAAATACTTATGTACTTGGTTAGTGTTATTTGTATTGGCCCACAGGTTTTTGGTAGGGTGTTATTAGTTAGTGTTTCACTAGTTTACCTTGCCTTGCTAATGTTTTTTTTTTTTTTCTTTTATCCCAGGAACCGCAAAATGGGCCACTCCCTGAATGTCCAAGCAGTGGTGGCCCCGGACATGCGGTTCCTTAGTGTGCTCGCCAGGTTTCCAGGCTCATCCCATGATGCCTACATTCTGAGAAGATCTGGATTGTACCGGTGGATGGTTCCTTGGTAAGTTGACGCCAATAACATCATTGACTCTTCAATGTATGCCTATGAATATAGGTTTTTGACCCATGTATGAAACTATGCCTATTTTTCCCCCTTCATTACATGTGAAACACAACCTTAACCATTAGATTTATCAAACAACAAACCCTTGTCAAATGTTTGTCCAGTATTTACAAATAAGAAATTTCAACTTTATAGCAAATTAATTTTTATTCTTCCCCACACTCGGCTGCAATTATGTTCTTGACTATATGATAGGGTCTGCGCCATCTTTGCTTACATGCATTACACTTACTGAGCAGAGGAGAACAGGATAAAGTGCAGGGGCCGGGTTAGAGCTGTTTTTTGCCTCAGACAAAGCAGATATGGGGTCCTGAAATGTTAAGACATCCCTGAATGCTGAGCAGCACAGTCCTAAACCAATACCTGCTAGCAGTCTGCCTGACTTGCCATCATCCTCCATCTTTGATGTTAAAATTTGTGCCAACATCCATTACATGTAGTTAGGTTTTTTTTTGGGCTGCGCAATCTGTATGCTCAGGGTGTTGCTCAAATGTTACCTAGCCTCTTACTCTTGGTGATGGACCGTTTTTTGGATTCAATTTAGGGAGTAATGTGTAATTTATGATATTTTTTATGCATATTTTCAGGTGATTCTGGCTATCCACTCCTTCCCTGGCTGCTGACGCCTGTCCTTTGGCCCCAGAATGCCGCACAGGATGCCTACAATCGGGCCCACCGGAAGACCAGGGCCGTGGTGGAGAGGGCGTTTGGCCTATTAAAAACCTGCTTTCGTTGCTTGGACCATACCGGGGGGCACGACAGTATGACCCAAAGAAGGTCATCAATATCATTCTGGCGTGTGCTGTATTACATAATTATGCCATCTTGCAGCGTGTCCCCCGGTATGTGGATCTGCCCCCGTCTCCACCCAGCCAGGACCCCGATGAAGTATATCGTGGCACAACTAGTGCCTCTGGGCAAGCAGTGTGTGCTAATTTGATTTCAACACATTTTTCTTAATTTGTTGTGTCTGTGTTTGTTTTGTCCCTGTATTGATTGTTCTTTAAGATATTTTTGCTTTGTTCTTGTATTTTTGTTTGGTACTGTCCAAAATAGTAATGATGTAATTACTAAAAAATTGACACCTGATTTGAGACTCATAGCTTTTTTGTGCCCAATTTGTTAGTGAAAACTTTAAGCAATGTAAAAAAACAATACCTTAAGGCATCAACTTAGTCAACCACAGGTCAAGTCACAATCATTTTTATAAAATTTTATAACTTAAAATTGGAGTTGATGGTCACTCCCATAGTTCATGTAAATACATGTTAAAACAACAAATGTCATTAGTGACAAATCATGGCACATAGCAATTGCACACAGGCAGCAGTTTTAAAGTAATGCACTCCAGGCCGAAGTTGAAAACAAATATAAAATACACACACATATGGGACAAGCATTGGCATGACAATATTTTTGATAAAAGAAATAGGGCCACATACACACCCTCTCCTGCTTGGCCACATTTGCCACAGGCACAGGCGGAAAGCAGCCATACCTATGCCACATCTACGCCTGTTAGTCAGTGGCCCACCCAAACAAGAAGCCCCAGTCCAAATCCAAGCCCAGTTCAATCTCTGCCAGGGTTCAAGGTAGTAGTTTGCCAGGCAAGAATGTCCGACAAACAGGATGAGCCAGAAGCAATGTAATTAGGCCAAAGCCTGCAGCGTAACAGCTTGAGTGGCAGGTTCAGTGAGGCTTGAGCTCAGGCATTGGCTAGTGGGCTACCTCAGCACTCTAATGAGCTATATGGGCGCAAATCCAAAGCATACAAGCAAAGCCATACCCTAAGGGGATATTTGTAGGGCTCACCAGACAGGTCAATACAGTGGGGATGTAGAGCAAAGATGTTGAGCAGATACAGTCCAAATAGGCCTTAAAATGGGGGATGCCCATAAAACCCTGGTGGTGGGCCTTGGAGGTGGCCCATCACCTGGGCATGTGTGGAATTCATAATCTGCAACTGTTTAAACATTTTTCAATTGGTAGTTCGAAATTCAGCCAGCATGGCACTGAAATTGTTAGTTAAGGTGGCCATGTGGCTGTTGCTATTTCAAACTTCCTCAAGCATGGCACTGAAATTATTAGATAAGGTGGCCATGTGGCTGTTGGTCGACCTAAATTCTGTCAGCAGGCTGTTTAAGATATTATTTTATGTCTCTAATTGGGCTTGATGCAGTTCGTTGTTTCTTTGATTTTGTTGGCGAAATAAATGCCTCTCATGGTGCCATGCTGACTTCATGATCGGCACGCGCCTCCCTGGGAAACTGGGCGACGTAGCTGACCACAGCTCCCAATTCCCCGGGTTGGGGCGCAAGCTGATGATGTTCCTCTAGTTCGACCAACAGCCACAGATCTGCTTGCCAAATCCTCGGCAGCAGAGCTAACACTGGGGACTGTAGGCTCAGTCTCTGCATGCTGCCCACGATGGGCTGGCAGCATGCAGTCAGCTTCACTCTGCTGCTGAGGATTTGGTGGAGAAACATGTTGGGACAGTTGCAGATTATGTTCCAGGGGGGGCTGTAGTCCCATGAAGGTGCCATCCTCCTCCAGCTCCTGGATTTCCTCCATCAGTGTGTGGGTCTGTTGGGACATGTAAAAAAAAAAAGGTTCAGTTTGTACACTACATATGTAATGTAAAAAACATGGAAATTCACATGCATCAGCACATTCAGAAAAAGACACTTACCGTATATATCGGATCCTGGGTCCTAGGCAGCACGGAAGTTGACGGCGTGGACAAACTGGCTGAGGCTTCCACAGTAGCTGAGGGATGATGCTGGGCTGCATTGTTTTAAAAAAGGCATGTAAACACACAACTATGCATTGTTGATGTGAATTAATACATATGCTTCACTAAAACACGTGGGCAAGCAGGAATGGCAACTCCCCCAACAGTCCAAGTTGACCTTCACTATGAATGCCATTATCTGTTATATGTATTACTCAACAAGTACATACACATTGGCCACCTAAACCAAACCAACATGCATGTACTGGCTGTTATGAGGCCTCACACATCCATAAAGGGCCATTAGGGGCCCACACTCAGCTTGCAAAAAGCATTTGGCTTAAGATTATGGTGGTTGCCATTCTTCATAGGTAAACCTTTCAATCACCCCAGATAAAGTATTTCTGACCAAAGCACAGCTCAAACCCAAGTGGCCTAAAGTTAAAGATGGAAGTGTTGGATCAGATTGACTAGAAGAACAGGCAGTCCTTTGCTAATCTAAATACTTTAATAGTGTCCATAAATGCTCTCAAAGGTCATGTATGGCCAAGCAAATTAGAAAATTAACATTCCACACACATGACAGACCCTGGTAAAATTGTTACCTCCACTACAAGGCACTCCCTAGGGGCATGTGTTCATATATGCCTTTGAGCCTCATTTTACACGTAGAAAACATATCACATACACACTAACATTACTAACATGCAGGAATAGTCAGGATGTCCGTGTCCCGTCGCCCCAAGTGTTCCTCTGAGGAAACGGGATGTAGCAGACCCAGCACCATCTCCTCAGCCTGGGTAAATTGCAGTTTAGTGGGGAAGCCTCCGCCAGTTTGTAAGTTGGAAAAGATAGTTTGACACATTTAGCAAAATGGTGACAATACAAGAAGAAGACAAATCCACAAAGTATATATGTACCTGTAATGACGCAGTTTATTTTCCTTCTTCCATGCTGCATACTTGAGGTTCGATATTTTCCTTTGAATCTGCTCCACATCTATTAGCTCTTCCCCCCGCTGCATTGACCTGTCTGGTGAGCTCCTTTAAAATGTCGGCTTTGCGATGTTTGCTGGTTGATTTTGATCTGCGCCCATATAGTTCATCATAATGCAAGGTGAGTCCACTAGCCAATGCCAGAGTTTGTGCCTCCCCAAACCTGCCACTCAAGTGGCCTCTGCGCAATGTGCGCCCTGTTGCTTGCGGTTCTGGCTCCTCAGTGTTTGCAGGCAAATCGGGGGACATTCTGGCCTGGCTGTGTTAGGGTGAAATGTATGACTGCTGGCTGGCTGGAGATTGGACAGGACTTGGATAGGGACTGGGTGTTCGTGGCTGGGTGGCCACTGAAGTAGCAGGCGTAGATGTGCCATATGGTGAGTGCCTTGCCACCTGTGCCAGTGGAGAATGTGGCCGAGGAGGAGAGGGTGTGCTTGATGAAGTAGGGCTTTGGGCCCTGTGCCTCTGTGGGCTCTTCGAAGTTGCATTCCCCTTGGAGGTTGTAGGACGTTCCTGTGGTGATGCAGAGCTTCCCGGTGCCTTGGCCTCTTGCCATGATATTTTTCTGCACGTGCGGGTGGTGATGGCAAGCTCGGGCTGCTGGTGCTTCTTTCACGGTGCCTTGGAGTCTTGCCATGATATTTTTCTGCACGTGCGGGTGGTGATGGCGAGCTCGGGCTGCTGGGGCTTCTTGGGATTCTTTCCCGGTGCCTTGGCCTCTTGCCAAATTTATCCACACGTGCGGGTGGTGATGGCAAGCTCGGGCTGCTGGGGCTTCTTTCACGCTGGGTTCTCCTCTTAGTCTGGAATTTGCCCACACGTGGGTGGGGTGATGGTGACCTGGGGGGGCTGGGGCTCTTTGTAGCTTTTTGGGTAGCCGTTGCTGTTGGTTTGCTGGCCTTGGGATTCCTCTTTGCCGCTGCCTCCTTTTGTTTGCTGGTTGCTGGTGCCTTGGCCTGAGCACTGCGGGTTGCCCGCAGCTTAGTTTTGGGCATCTGGGAGCGAGTTGTGGGGCCTGCAGAAGGCTCTTTACGCTTTGGTGCCTGTTTGCTGCTGCTGCCCTCCTTTGCTGCTTTAGCTAGCGCTTTTTTGGGTGCCATTACTCACCGACTCTCAAAGAGAATGAGCTGTGTGTCCAGGACTCTTTAAATAAGAATGCCGGGGTATGACGCTTACGCGCTCGCGTTTTTACGGCCATTCGTCCGGCCATGCGGAACCCGGAAACCGCTGGGGCATAGCTTATCTGCTGCAGACAAGAAGAAAGAGATCATTATGCTTGTAAGTGTATTTTAATGCCTTTGATTTGCCATCTAAATGCATGCCTAGCCCTTAAGGAAGCGCAGGAAGAGACGGTTTGCTTTAAAAGTGTCTAAAACCGAAGTTAGGGCCCACATGTGCGAACCAAGTCTATTCCACCTACAAGGATAGTATTAGGCTAGAAATGTGTCTGTTAAAGTGGACCAACACCCAGCATTTTCACTATCCTGGATGTTGGTCGACTTCTGTGGGGCAACCCGATCGGGGGTGCCCCGCTGTGTGAAACCCCCCAGAAAGCCCAAAAAAACTTACCTCACCGCCGACGGACAAGCGACGGATAAGCTGAGGCTGCCGCCGCCTCTCGCGCGTCCCTCTTACAGGGAGCGCGCCCGCGCCGGCCACTCACAACTGGTGCGCGCCCTGCTAGAGGGACGTGCGGCGGCCCACGCATGCGCCGTTGGAACAGGAGAAGGTAAGGTTTGTGGCCGTCCGGGGGGGTTTCACACAGCGGGGCATCCCGATTTTGGATGCCCCGCGAGGAGGGAGCTGATCGGCCCTGGAATCTTATAGATGCCCGGGCCGATCAGCCATGGGTGTTGGTCCACTTTAATGTCATTTAGTCAAATGATCGATTTTGAATAGATATTTGTATGCAGTTTGATCTAAATCCTATGTTTATTTTGCGTTTTGTAGACGATGCTGGAGCGCAGGTACGACTACCTGCCCAACTCATTTGAGAAGAGTAGATGGGTTAAATCTGTTCTAACTTAGGTGTGGACCTAGGTGGAGAAGAGATTAGTGTAGGTGCGCTGTGGATAAAAAGGCAGGTTAAAAGGGAGAGTAAATAAAGGGTTAATGTTCTCCTCAATCCTATGAGGAAAAATAGGTTAGTGTATATACATAAAAGTATAAATAAACAAATGCAATAGTATTACCAAAGTGGAGTTTTGTTTGAGGGAGGTGTTTACACCTTTTAATTAAATCAGAAACAACTAGGTATCATTGCCTCTGTCTAATTAGGCCTCAAAAATTGTTGGGATTTTTAATCTTGCTGTCTGAGGGATTTCTCCTCTCAGGTAGCGTTATACAGATTGGTCAGTGTTGATTACACTATTGGCCCTGTATTCTGAGTTCTTTGAGCTGGTTTGTGGTGTATGATTCCTTGTTCAGGGTGAGTTGAGTTTCTAGCTGGTTGGAGCAATGTGGTTGGTGGAACCTAGATGGTTTAGAGGTTGTGGGTCGGCACTGAAATGAAATAAGCGGTGTTCCTGAGGTCCAGGTAGGCGGTGTGAGTTGAGGTAGATGATTGTTTTGGATGGATGGAGATGATTATGTCATCAGAAAGGGTTCTGGTGGTTAGTGCAGAGTAATTGGTTGAGGTCTGCTTTAATGTTCTGATTTTAGATGTGTTGTGAGGCTTGTAACTGTTGGGGGGGGAAGTGTGAAAAATACAACTCTGTGAAGTACTCACCTGTAGAGTTGATATTATATGCATACAGCACGTCCTGCTCCAGAGATAGTAATAACATGTGGGTAATCCTCCGCCTCTGGCACCGTGCACTGCAGACATGTAGAAAACAAGCTCCTCCCGGCCCTTCATACACCGGGGGACCTCTCACAAATCCCCAGCATTGAAAAGCAGTGAGAAAGAGAGGCCAGGAGAAAACAACCACTCAAAACTGGCAATAATACCAAAGATAACAATCACCAAACAGGGGATCCAGAACAAGGTGAAACAGGGTGGGGTGGAGCAGGACGTGCTGTATGCATATAATATCACCTCTACAGGTGAGTACTTCACAGAGTTGTATTATTCTAAGCATACAGCACGTCCTACTCCAGAGATAGTAATAACATGTGGGACATCCAATAGCAGTGTCCGTAAAAAAGGGTGGGATCCCCAACAGAAGGAAACAACTGCCACCTGCAAAACCTTGCGGCCAAACACAGCGTCAGCTGAGGCCCTAACATCAACCTTATAAAACTTTGTAAAGGTATGAACAGAAGACCAAGTAGCGGCCTTGCAAACTTGTTCAACAGAGGCCTGGTGCTGAAAAGCCCAAGAAGCCCCAACAGCTCTGGTAGAATGAGCAGTAAGACGAAAGGGGGGAGTCTTCCCCTTAGTAGTATAGGCTTGAACCACAGCCTGACGAATCCATTTACTGATGGTAGACTTGGCGGGAGCTAAACCCTTCCTAGCACAACGAAGAGAGCATCCGTCTTCCTAAAGGCCTGAGTGGTAACCAGGTAAGACTTAACACACCTAACCACATCCAAGGGTTACTAGGATTAGGGCACAAGGAAGGAAGTACAATATCCTGATTCAAATGAAATGCAGACACCACCTTAGGCAGGAAGTCTGGCTTGAAGCGAAATACCACCTTATCCCGGTGTCTCTCAAAGTAGGGAGGCTGAATAGACAAGACAGCCAACTCAGACACACGTCTAACCGAAGTGATAGCTACCAGGAAGACAACCTTGAGCGTGAGCACAGCGAGAGCGGCCTCATGAATAGGCTCGAAAGGTGCCCCCTGCAGGGCCGACAAAACCAAGTTCAGATCCCAAACAGGAACCATAGGTTTCCGAGGAGGACGCACATGAGTGACCCCCTGAAAGAAGGTCTTGATAAGAGGGTGCTGGGCAAAGGTCTTCTGAAAGAAGATAGACAGGGCCGAAACCTGGCCCTTCAAGGTACTAAGCTTAAGACCCAAGTCTAGACCATGTTGTAAAAACTCCAGCACCCTGGAGACTAAGAATTCCCGGCAGGGAAGAGACCTGGATTCACACCAGTCAATGTAAGCACGCCATACTCTATAATAGATAGCAGCAGAAGTCTTCTTCCTGGCTTGCACCATAGTAGCCACAACAGAAGCAGACAAACCATTTTCCATTAAGATGGAGGTTTCAATAGCCAAGCCGTCAAAGCCAGAGTTAGTAAATTGGGATGGCGTAGAGACCCCTGGGTTAGAAGATCTGGCAACCTTGGCAGATCATACTGATCTACTGCCATTTGAACCACGTCCGCGAACCACACTCTTCTTGGCCACCTTGGGGCCACCAGAATCGCGGGTACCCCTTCCAGAGTGATCTTGCGCAGCACTCTGCCCAGAAGGGGAATTGGTGGAAACACATACAGGAGCCGAAACTCCCTCCAAGACATTGACAGGGCATCCGAAGCCAGAGCCAGAGGATCCTGAGACAGGGATACAAAGCTCGGTAGCTTGTGATTGTGGCGGGACGCAAACAGATCCACGTCTGGCACACCCCAACGGTGACACAGGGACTGAAATACCCTGTCGCAGAGGACCCATTCCCCCTGACGGGACGTCCCCCTGCTCAGAGCATCTGCTAGCAGATTTTCCGCCCCCCGGAATGTAGACAGCCGAGATGCATTGGACATTGGTCTCTGCCCATGTTAGAATCAGAGATACCTCCTGGAGAGCACCCTTGCTCCGGTTCCTCCCTGATGATTGATGTAGGCTACGGCCGTCCTGTTGTCTGAGCGTACCTGAACCGCCAGACCCTTCAGGTGCTGGGTCAATCGTTCCAGCACCAACCTGACCGCCCTGAGTTCCAGGACATTGATAGGAAGATGGGCCTCCTGAGGGCCCCACCTCCCCTGGAAGCGCAGGGACTTCCAGAATCCCCCCCAGCCCGAAAGACTGGCATCTGTTGTGACCGTCAAGTTCCTGTGGTCCAACAACCAAGCAGGGGATTGTCTGACCGAGGGGGGAACCACCCAGATCTCGTCCAAGGAGGCTGGGTCCTTGTTCCATACTGACAGAAGGTGAAGCTGCAGGGTTCTCAAATGGAACTGGGCAAAGGGCACCGCCTCGAAGCTTGCCACCATCAAGCCCATCAACTGCATTCCCTGCCGGATGGAGGGATGAGGGATCGAGAGCAGGGACCTCGCCTGCGTTGTCAGAGCTTCCACCTTCTGTGGAGGAAGGAATATCCTTGACTGAACCGAGTCCAGAATCATCCCCAGAAACGGGGTCACTGAGGAGGGGGACAGAGAGGACTTTGGGTAATTGATCACCCAGCCGAAGGACTCCAGGGTGACCACTACCAATCGAGTGTCCAGCTCTGCCTGCCGCAGAGACCGAGAGGTGATCAGTATATCGTCCAGGTAGGGCAACACGCGTATGCCCTTTAGTCTTAAGAGGGACATCACCCCTGCCAGCACCTTGGTGAACACCCTGGGAGCCGACGTAAGGCCGAATGGCAGAGCCACGAACTGATAATGCTGATCCAACAGCGCAAATCTGAGAAACCTTTGGTGCCCTGGAAACACCGGAACGTGCAGGTAAGCGTCTTTGATGTCCACAGATGTCATGAAGTCCCCTGGGCGCAGCGAGGCAATGGCCGAGCGCAGAGTTTCCATTCGAAAATGCCTGTTTCTGACATATTTGTTTAGGATTTTCAAATTCAGAATGGGTCTGACTGACCCGTCCTTTTTGGGCACTGTGAACAGGTTGGAATAAAACCTCATGCCCCTGTCTCTTAAAGGGACCTCGCAAATGACCCCAAGATCCAGAAGGTCCTGCACAGCCAGCATCAAGACTCGAGCTGAGGCAGGGTCCTGTGGGATCCGGGACCCAACGAACCTGGTATGGGGCAGTACAGCAAATTCTATCTTGTAACCGGAGGACACTACCTCCTGAATCCACCAGTCTGGGATGAAGCGTCTCCAGGCATGCTCGAAGTGCTGCAGACGTCCCCCCCACCCTGCTTGGGGGGTCTTGGGGGGGGCTTTGGGCTTGGGCCCCCAGGAGTAACCAGGACGATGTCCTCTGTTCTTGTTCCAGGACTCTGTGCGAGACCCAGCGAAGGACACCCCTCTACCCTGCTTGGCCCCATGGTAGGGGGTCGAATGGGAGCTTGGGCCACGAAAGGGCCGAATCTGACGCTTGCGCTGGGGCAACTTGCCACCCTTGGCAAAGATATCTAACCGTTCTCCAAACAGGCGCAGCCCTTTAAATGGAAGCCCCGTAAGGGCCTTCTTGGCGACGTTGTCAGCAGCCCACTGGCGTAACCAGATTGCATGGCGTATGGCTACCACCAGAGCAGAGGATCTAGCGCTCAGCTTAATAGCATCGTCACAATGGTCTCACAGGTGGCCAGAGCGTTTTCGGCATCAGAGGGCAAGTCATCCGCCCCTTCCAGAGCAGTCTTAACCACCGTCCTGAGCGCCACCGCCGTGATGGCTAAGGCGCAAACCGGGCGGAGTGACGCTCCCCCAAATGCAAAGGCATGACATGCCAATTGATCAACTCGCCGATCCTCTAAATCCCGCAGCGTAGTAGTGTCAGGGGAGTGCATAATAGAGGTGTTGGACAGACTCAGAATCGGGGCATCGACCTCGGGCGGCGATGTCCAACACTTAACCAGATCGGCAGGAAAAGGATACTTCTTATCCACAGCTTTAGGGATCCCCTGGAGTTTGCTGGGGTGTTCCCATTCTTTCAGCACTAGGCTATTAAAATGAGTTTGTTCGGGAAACTCCAACCGCACCCTAGCGGTATGAAACAGATCACCCCTTTGCAGAGGAGCCGCGGGAGGGGGAGAGAGGGATAACACATCAAAGATCTGGGTCAGCAGTCTATCAATATCGTCCTGGGACCAATGATCAGAACCAGACTCCTCCTGACTCCTGGACTCGTCATCATAGGACACTGAGTCAGAGAGCAGTTCCCCTTCCTCTGATGGGGAATGTGCATAGGAAAGCAGTAAATCATCAGATTCTACAGGAAGAATAGTAGATTCAGGATTCAAATGACGCCTCTTGGCAGTAGCCTTGCGCGCCAAGGAGCCAGCGATGAAGTTTTCCACACTAGCCAGTCTAGAGGTCAAATCAGCGTGAGAATCCCCACTAGTATTGGGGGTTAGGCTCAAGCTTGGGGGAGTAGGGGAAGTAAGGCGAGGTGCGGGCCCAGCCTCGGAAGAGGTGGGGAGACCGGCTAGCGCCTGCTGGGCACAAGGGACACAGACCCGTGCATTGTCACCGCTGCTAGGTAAGACCCCACAAGCTACACACAGACTGGCTTGTCCCAAAGGAACCCCGTTCATAATATCCTGGGATGCCTCCATATGGTGATTATTAAGTTTAATATGCCAGTAGGGATTGACGCTATAAAGCAACCCTGGATGTCCCAATAACCCGCTGGGAAGTGGGAGTAATTTCTTAAAATGGTCTGGGCCGGGAGAAGCCACCGAAGTCCGCGGTCTGAAAGACACAAGGGGAACAGGGATGTCAGAGCCGAGCACGAAGAAGTAAGCTAGGGAAAAGATCGCCCATGAGGGTAGTTACAGGTCTGCGAAGGGAGGACCGTCTTCACCACGCGCATGCGAGAAGGAAATGGCACCCAGCGAACCTCGAAGGGCGGGCCAGACCTAACCACCCCCCCCCCCCCGGAGAGCGTGAAGCTCGAAGGCGCGCAGCCAATCAGGAGAAAACAGTAGATATGTCAGAATCACCTCAGAGAAAACATCTGACAGAGTGAAAGCAGGGGTAAAAACGCCATAGCTTCCCCGAACAGGGCTGCCGTACGCGCCATAGAGAACAATAAAAGCGCTGCGGTTAGCTAAAAACGTAAAAGTGAAGCGCGCTCTGACACCCGGTGACGGTTAAAAACTATAGGACTCTAGTGTAATTAGGGCAAGGATAGGCCATCGAACACACAACCCCCCCCCCTCTTTTTCCCCCACTAACGGGGGAATCTAGGGAGGAAGGTGACCCAATATGCAGGGTTCACCGTTACATGGGACGTGGCGGCACTGTTGCGGGAGGGGCATCCAACTGAAGGCTCACCATTCGCCTTAACCGCCTACCCTATGGAGGGGGATTGCGGTGGAGACTAGCTCCGTAAGCACACTAGGTGCTGCCTACCTTCACCCGACCAACGCAGCCCAGGCTGGGAGGCATTAATTCACAATGAGCACGGGTGGAAATAGTCCCGCAGGGCCTCGGGCTGTCAAGCCCCGCTCGTCTGCGAGAGCGTGATACTTCATGTCTTCGCAGTTCCAGCACTGCAGAGAAATCTGGGGATTTGTGGGAGGTCCCTCGGTGTATGAAGGGCTGGGAGGAGCTTGTTTTCTACATGTCTGCAGTGCACGGCGCCGGAGGCGGAGGGTTACCCACATGTTATTACTATCTCTGGAGCAGGACGTGCTGCATGCTTAGAATACTTGTAATTAAAGGTAAAACAAATATAAGGAAATTGTATGAGTTTCGGTAAGTTGATTAAAATTGATGCAACAATTAGTACAGTATATGCTCAGTGTTTTTTATTCCCTGCCACAGCCTGGATTGTCTGTGGTTTTACTTATATCCTTTTATTTAATGGTAAACGAATTGAAGGAAATTGTATGAATTGCAGTTTCAGTAAGTTGATCAAAATTGCTAGGAAAATTAGTACAGTTAATGCTCGGTGGTAATTACTCACCACCACAGCCTGGATGGGCTGTGGTATTAGTTGTAGTGCAGAGGGTGCAGGTGAAAAAACGGAAAAGCCGGTTATTGCAGAGGGGGCAGACATGAGCAGTGCTGAGGTTTCCTCTGGGCTGGAGAAGAGTAGTGGACGTTGGTCTGGCTACCTTGGGTAGTCAGATCTGAGCTGGTGACCGTAGGTAAGGCGGCGGGCAGGCAGGCGGAGAGGAGAGCCGGTTCACGGCTGGGTTTAAAATTGAAGCCGCAAAGGCGGCTGGAAAGTTCTTGCCTGATTTAAAGGCTCGATTCAGAGAGACACAAAAAAACTTCAGTTTTAGTGCCGATGTCGTATTATTTTCAAATGCTCCCGCTCTCGTCTGAATGTGCGAGCGATTCTATGCATGCATTGTAAACCTTCTGTAAAGTTTCCGTCCGCTCGTATGCCAGAGTACGAGTACGAGGATGTCATTTTCCATCGAGACTTTTCAGATTCATTTTCTCAGGTAACAACGTAGCCTTTCGTTTTTGCTCTTTTCCCATCGTATCCTCACACAAATCCTTTACGTTTCCCGAAAGATTCGGTTTCACTTTTACAAAAAATAATCCTCCAGACGGAAATCCTTACGATCTTGCGCCTGCGCACTACAAACTTAACTCATTAAAGTGCTCGCATACATATTTGCCACCCTCACTTCTACTACAATGTTTATCTAAACCCCTTAGCGCTATCCTCCAGCTTCCCTTTTGGCCCCTTAAAGCTCACCTCAACCCCTTAGCGCTATCCTCCAGCTTTCCTTTTGGCCCCTTAAAGCTCACCTCAACCCCTCAGCGCTATCCTCCAGCTTCCCTTTTGGCCCCTTAAAGCTCACCTCAACCCCTTAGCGCTATCCTCCAGCTTCCCTTTTGGCCCCTTAAAGCTCACCTCAACCCCTTAGCGCTATCCTCCAGCTTCCCTTTTGGCCCCTTAAAGCTCACCTCAACCCCTTAGCGCTATCCTCCAGCTTTCCTTTTGGCCCCTTAAAGATCACCTCAACCCCTTAGCGCTATCCTCCAGCTTCCCTTTTGGCCCCTTAAAGCTCACCCCAACCCCTTAGCTCTATCCTCCAGCTTCCCTTTTGGCCCCTTAAAGCTCACCCCAACCCCTTAGCGCTATCCTCCAGCTTCCCTTTTGGACCCTTACAACTTACCCAAATCACTTTGCGGTTATGTTTTTCTTCATTTACCGCACCCTAAAACTTACCCAAATCACTTCGCGGTTAGGTTCTTCTTCCATTTTAGGTCCCTAAAACTTACCAAAATCACTTTGCGCTTATGTTTTTCTTCATTTACCGCACCCTAAAACTTACCCAAATCACTTCGCGGTTAGGTTCTTCTTCCATTTTAGGTCCCTAAAACTTACCCAAATCACTTCGTGCTTATGTTTTTCTTCATTTACCGCACCCTAAAACTTACCCAAATCATTTCGCGGTTAGGTTCTTCTTCCATTTTAGGTCCCTAAAACTTACCCAAATTACTTCGCGGTTAGGTTCTTCTTCCATTTTAGGTCCCTAAAACTTACCAAAATCACTTCGCGCTTATGTTTTTCTTCATTTACCGCACCCTAAAACTTACCCAAATCACTTCGCGGTTAGGTTCTTCTTCCATTTTAGGTCCCTAAAACTTACCCAAATCACTTCGCGCTTATGTTTTTCTTCCATTTTAGGTCCCTAAAAATACAATACTCACCTGTAGAATTGGTACTATATGCATACAGCACGTCCTGCTCCAGATGTAGTAATAACATGTGGGTAATCCTCCACCTGAGGCGCTGTTCACTGCAGACATGTAGAAAACAGGCTCCTACATATACCGAGGGACCTCCCACAAATCCCCAGCATTGAAAAGCAGTGAAAGGAGAAGCCAGGAGAAACCAACCACCCAAAACTGGCAATAATAACAATGATAACAATCACCAAACAGGGGATCCAGAACAACGTGAACCAGGGTGGGTTGGAGCAGGACGTGCAGTATGCATATAATACCAATTCTACAGGTGAGTATTTCACTGAATTGTATTATTCTAAGCATACAGCACGTCCTGCTCCAGATGTAGTAATAACATGTGGGACATCCAATAGCAGTGTCCGTAAAGTAGGGTGGGATCCCCAACAGAAAAGACAACAGCAAGCAGTTTAAACTACTGCCGCCTGCAAAACCTTGCGGCCAAACACAGCATCAGCTGAGGCCCTAACATCAACCTTGTAAAAAAAGCCCAAGAAGCCCCAACAGCTCGAGTAGAATGAGCAGTAAGACGGAAGGGGGGAGACTTCCCCTTAGTAGAATAGGCTTGAACCACAGCCTGACGAATCCATTTACTGATGGTAGACTTGGCGGGAGCCAAATCTTTCCTAGGCCCGTGAGGCACAACGAAGAAAGCATCAGTCTTCCTGAAGGCCTTAGTGATAACTAGGTAATACTTGACGCACCTAACCACGTCCAAGGAATGCAAAACCCTTTCCTTAGGGTTACTAGGATTGGGGCACAAAGAAGGAAGCACAATATCTTGATTCAAATGAAAAGCAGACACCACTTTCGGTAGAAAGTCTGGCTTGAAGCGGAACACCACCTTATCTTGGTGTCTCTCATAGTAGGGAGGCTGAATAGATAAGGCAGCCAACTCAGACACACGCCTAACAGAGGTGATAGCTACTAAGAAGACAACCTTGAGCGTGAGAACAGCGAGAGCAGCCTCCTGAATAGGCTCAAAAGGGGCACCCTGCAGGGCCGATAAAACCAAGTTTAAATCCCAAACAGGTACCATAGGCTTGCGAGGGGGACGCACATGAGTGACCCCTTGAAAGAAGGTCTTGATAAGAGGATGCTGGGCAAAGGTCTTCTGAAAGAAGATAGACAGGGCTGAAACCTGGCCCTTCAGAGTACTAAGCTTAAGGCCTAAATCTAGACGATGTTGTAAAAACTCCAGCACCCTAGAGACTAAAAATTCCCGGCAGGGAAGAGACCTGGACTCACACCAGTCAATGTAAGAACGCCTGACTCTATAATAGATAGCAGAGGAAGTCTTTTTCCTGGCTTGCACCATAGTAGCCACTACAGATGCAGACAAACCCTTTTCCATCAGGAAGGAGGTTTCAACAGCCAAGCCGTCAAAGCCAGAGTTAGTAAATTGGGATGGCGTAGAGACCCCTGAGTTAGAAAATCTGGCAACTTTGGCAGATCGTACTGATCTACTGCCATTTGAACCACGTTGGCGAACCACACTCTTCTTGGCCACCTTGGGGCCACCAGAATCGCGGGTACCCCTTCCAGAGCAATCTTGCGCAGAATTCTGCCCAGAAGGGGAATTGGTGGAAACACATACAGGAGCCGAAACTCCATGGCCAGAGCCAGAGGATCCTGAGACAGGGATACAAAGCTCGGGAGCTTGTGATTGTGACGGGACGCAAACAGATCCACATCTGGCACACCCCAACGGTGACACAGGGACTGAAATACCCTGTTGCAGAGGGACCATTCCCCCTGACGGGACGACCCCCTGCTCAGAGCATCTGCCAGCAGGTTCTCCGCCCCCGAAATGTAGACAGCCGAGATGCATTGGACATTGGCCTCCGCCCATGTTAGAATCAGAGAAACTTCCTGAAGGGCCACCTTGCTCCGGGTCCCTCCCTGATGGTTGATGTAGGCAACCGCCGTTCTGTTGTCTGAGCGTACCTGAACCGCCAGACCCCTCAGGTGATGGGTCAATTGTTCCAGCACCAATCTGACCGCCCTGAGTTCCAAGACATTGATAGGTAGATGGGCCTCCTGGAAGTGCAGGGACTTCCAGAATTCCCCCCAACTTGACAGACTGGCATCCATTGTGACCGTCTCCCAGGAGGGAGGCAGGAAGGATCTGCCCCTTCAGGTCAGGTTCCTGTGGTCCAACCACCACGCAAGGGATTGTCTGACCGAGGGGGGAACCACCCATATCCCGTCCAAGGACGCTGGGTTCTTGTTCCAAAATGACAGAAGGTGAAGCTGTAGGATTCTCAAATGAAACTGGGCAAAGGGCACCGCCTCGAAGCTTGCCACCATCGAGCCCACCAACTGCATTCCTTGCCGGATGGAGGGATGAGGGCTCGGAAGCAGGGACATCGCCTGCGTTGTCAGGGCTTCCACCTTCTGCTGAGGAAGGAATATCCTTGACTGAACTGTATCCAGAATCATCCCCAGGAACGGGGTCACTGAGCAGGGGGACAGAGAGGACTTGGGGTAATTGATCACCCAGCCGAATGACTCCAGGGTGGACACTACTAACTGAGTGTCCAGCTCTGCCTGCCGCAGAGACCGAGAGGTGATGAGTATGTCGTCCAGGTAGGGCAACACGCCCTTTAGTCTTAACAGGGACATCACCCCTGCCAGCACCTTGGTGAACACCCTGGGAGCCGACTTGAGGCCGAATGGCAGGGCCACGAACTGGCAATGCTGATCCAGCAGCGCAAATCTGAGAAACCTTTGAGAAACCTTTGGTGTCCTGGAAACGCCGGAACGTGCAGGTAAGCATCCTTGATGTCCACAGATGTCATGAAGTCCCCTGGGCACAGCGAGGCGATAGCCGAGTGCAAAGTTTCCATATGAAAGTGCTTGTTTCTGTTGAGGATTTTTAAATCCAGAATGGGTCTGACTGACCCGTCCTTTTTGGGTACCGTGAAAAGGTTGGAATAGAATCCCCTGCCCCTGTCTCTTAAGGGGACCTTGCAAATGACCCCTAGATCCAGAAGGTCCTGCACAGCCAGCATCAAGACCCGTGCTGATACGGGGTCTTGAGGGATCCGAGACCCAACGAACCTGGTAGGGGGCCGTACAGCAAATTCTATCTTGTAACCGGAGGACACTACCTCCTGAATCCACAGGTCTGAGACGTGTCGACTCCAGACATGTTTGAAGTGCTGTAGACGTCCCCCCACCCTGACGGGCGAGGGCGCCCCTTCATGCTTGAGGGGTCTTGGGAGGGGCCTTAAGCTTGGGCCCCCAGGAGGCACCGGGACGGCGTCCCTTATTCTTGTTCCAGGGCTCTGCCTGAGACCCAGCAAAGGACACTCCTTTGCCTTGCTTAGCCCCCCGGTAGGGGGTCGATAGGGAGCTTGGGCCACGAAAGGGCCGAATCTGACGCTTGCGCTGGGGTAACTTGCCACCCTTGGCAAAGATATCTAACCTTTGGCGGCGTTATCCGCAGCCCACTGGCACAACCAGACCGCTCGGCGTATGGCTACCACCAGAGCAGAAGCCCTAGCACTCAACTTAATAGCATCGTCTGAGGCAGATAGGATATAGTTCACAAAAGTTTCACAGGGGGCCAGAGCATTGGCAGCATCAGAGGGCAAGTCATCCGCCCCTTCAAGAGCAGTCTTAACCACGGTCCTGAGCGCCACCGCCGTGATGGCTAAGGCGCACACTGGGCGGAGCGACGCTCCCCCAAATGCAAAGGCATGACATGCCAGTTGGTCAACACGCCGATCCTCCGAATCCCGCAGCGTAGTAGTGTCGGGGGAGTGCATAATAGAGGTGTTGGACAGGCTTAGGATTGGGGCATCAACCTCTGGTGGTGATGTCCAACACTTGACCAGGTCAGCAGGAAAGGAATATTTCTTATCCACACTTTTAGGGACCCCATGAAGTTTGCTGGGGTGTTCTTTCAGCACAAGGCTATTAAAATGGGTTTGTTCGGGAAACTCCAACCGCGCTCTAGCGGTGCGGAACATATCCCCCCTTTGCCGGGGAGCCGCGGCAGGGGGAGAGAGGGACAATACGTCGAAGATCTGGGTCAACAGTCTATCCATGTCGTCCGAGGACCAATGATCAGAACCAGAATCTCCCTGTCCCCTGGACTCGTCAGAGATCAGTTCCCCTTCGTCTGAGGTGTAGGAAAGAAGTAAATCATCAGATTCTATAGGAAATATAGTAGATTCAGGATTCAAATGTCGTCTCTTGGCGGTGGCTTTGCGCACCAAGGAGCCAGCAATTAAGTTTTCCACACTAGCCAGCCTAGTGGCCAAATCGGAATGAGAATCCCCACTGGTATTGGGGGTTAGGCTCAGACTTGGGGGAGTAGGGGAAGCGAGGCGAGGTGCGGGCCCAGCCTCAGAAGAGGTGGGGAGACCGGCTAGCGCCTGCTGTGCACAAGGGACGCAGACCCGTGCATTGTCACCGCTGCTAGATAAGACCCCACAAGCTACACACAAACGGGCTTGTCCCGAGGGAACCCCGTTCACAATATCCTGAGATGCCTCCATATGGTGATTATTATGTGCAATATGCCAGTAGGGATTGACGCAATAAAGCAACCCTGGATGCCCCAATGACCCGCTGGGAAGTGGGAGTGGTGTTTTAGAAGTCAAGGCCGGGCGTTACGCCGGGCCGGGAGAAGCCACCGAAGGTCACGGTCTGAAAGACACAAGGGGAAGAGGGATGTCAGAGCCAAGCGAGGAGAAACGAAAGCTAAAGAAAGGTCGCCCATGAGGGAACTTACAGAACAGCGAGGGAGGACAGTCTTCACCACGCGCACGTGAAAGGAATGGCGCCAGCGAACCTCGAAGGGCGGGCCAGAGCTGAACATGACGCGGAACGCGCCACATCAGACCATGCCCCCCCCCGGAGAGCGCGAAGCTCGGAGCTTGTAACCAATAGAAAAACGGGCAGTTAGAAACTGAGCCCCTAGCGAGTGAATCACCTCAGGGACTGACATGACAGGAAAGAAAAGAGAATAAACCAGCAGCGTCCGAGATCGGAGCCGCCGTACGCGCCGAGTAAACAACATTAAGGCGCTGCGGCTAAGGAAAGTGTTGAAAACGGCTCTGACACCCAATAGCTGTCAAGGGCTTCAACTCACAGTGTAATGG
Organism: Gastrophryne carolinensis; assembly: GCA_027917425.1. NCBI lineage: Eukaryota > Metazoa > Chordata > Amphibia > Anura > Microhylidae > Gastrophryne > Gastrophryne carolinensis. Next base: position 88,693,999 of record CM051244.1, on the reverse strand, counting down.
GGCAATGTTAAGCCATCTGCACACACAACCCCCCCTCTTTTTCCCCCAATAGTGGGGGAAACTAGGAAGGAAGGTGACCCAATACTCGGGGTTCACCGCTACACGGGGTATGGGGCGCTGATGCGGGAGGGGCATCCTCTGAAGGCTCACCCTTAACCGCCTACCCTATGGTGGGGGATTGCGGTGGAGTCTAGCTCCGTAAGCACCTAAGGTGCTGCCTACCTTCACCCGACCGACGCAGCCCAGGCTGGGAGGCATATTCTTACATAAAGAGGACGGGTGGGAATAGTCCCGCAGGGCCTCGGGCTGTAAAGCCCCCGCTCGCCTGCGAGAGCGTGATACTTCATGTCTTCACAGTGAGCACTGCAGAGAAATCTGGGGATTTGTGGGAGGTCCCTCGGTATATGTAGGGCCGGGAGGAGCATGTTTTCTACATGTCTGCAGTGAACAGCGCCTCAGGCGGAGGATTACCCACATGTTATTACTACATCTGGAGCAGGACGTGCTGTATGCTTAGAATACTTACCCAAATCACTTCACGCTTAGGTTCTTCTTCCATTTTAGGTCCCAAAAACTTACCCAAATCACTTTGCGCTTATGTTTTTCTTCATTTACCACACCCTAAAACTTACCCAAATCACTTTGCGCTTATGTTTTTCTTCATTTACCGCACCCTGAAACTTACCCAAATCACTTCGCGGTTAGGTTCTTCTTCCATTTTATGTCCCTAAAACTTACCCAAACCACTCCCTGTTCATCTGAATCTTCATCTCGAAATATTTCTATAAACCTTCGTTTGTTGTTAATGTATTTATATATTGTGAATAAATGACACAGAAACGTTTTGTTTGTTTAGTAATTTTTTTAATTTCAAGGCCATTTTTTTGGGCCATTGGTTTAAAATTTTCCTTATTCAAATATTTGAAATTTAAAAATTATTAACATTTTTAAAAAGATAAAAATGTAAAAACAATAAAACTATTTACATTATGCAAAACAGTGACAGGACCCAGAACACTATTCTTCTTCTGTTGTCCCCAACGAGTCAACCAGCTGCTGCATATCGGCCACCAACTCAAGGACCCTTCGATTCATTTCTTCCACTCTTGCCCGTGTGGTCCCTGTATAAAATTGAGAAAAAAGCATAGGTTTGCGCTAAATACATGTTTCTCACCTGTGGATGGAATGTTTGTTAGTTGGCAACCTAAATAAACACGACATATGTCAGTCTGCTAAGTCATTACTCTAAGGAAGTGGCTAGAGGTCATTCTGGGAAGTCATTACTCTAAGGAAGTGGCCAGAGGTCATTCTGGGAAGTCATTACTCTAAGGAAGTGGCCAGAGGTCATTGTGGGAAGTCATTACACTAAGGAAGTGGGCACAGGTCATTATGCTAATGACATTGACTCTGCCTTTAGGGATTTGTGTGATCATGTCACTTAACACATACTGCAAAGAATGACATTACAACTTACTTGGTTGGTGGCCGACGGATGCCTCGTTGGGGACAACCCTACGTCCTGGGCCCTGTCACTGTTGGGAAGTAGAGCCTGTTGAGACATGGCAAATAGGGTCACTGATTATGTCTTAGTCAACAGTAATCAAATGTCATTTGCAATTTGTGTGTCACATCACTCACCTTCTCCCTGTGCCTCCTGGCCGAGATCTGCTGCAGCCTGCGCATCTTCACCCGCTCCTGAAGCATCTACAAAAACAGATTAAGGGAATCAGCTTGGGTGGAAATAGCATGGATATGTGTGTGCGGTTACATGAAGAGTCACATACCAGAGGCTCCCGCATGCGTCGCTGGGTACGACTCCCTGCCCACGCCGTGCCGCCCCTCCTCTGTGGAAAGGTCCAGGGGCTGGTCTGAGGAACCAACAGAGGAGGGGTAGGACCGTCGCCCTGGAGATCCACCACCTTCACTTCCAGCAGCAGATTCATGCAGCACTGGTCGGCCTGTGCGCCTCCAGGTGCGGCGAATGCGGTAATCCATTTCCATCACTAACAAAGAAAAGGCATTATAACTAAAGGCCTACCTTCTGCATCAGTTACATGTGGCATGCAATCGCTATGTACTTACTAGGGAAATGGAGTCCGAAAAACCGCCGCACCCGGGGCATGTGCAGCCGTTTCAGGTCCGACCAATGCTGCATGATCTGGGTGTGGGTGAAGGTGGTGTCCGTTTGATGGTGGATTCTGGAACCTATCTCCAGGGCGACGGTGCGCTTCTCAAAAGAGTTGGGCAGGTAGTCGTACCTGCGCTTCAGCATGGTCTACAAAACACAATCAAAAACAAGGTTTGAGTGAAATCAGCATACAAATATCTGTGAACAATCGATCATTTGACTAAATGACATTAACATACATATTTGTAGCCTAATACAATCCTTGAAGCTGGCCTCAGTGCTGGTTCGCACGTGTGGGCCCTCACTATAGTTTGCCACGGAGTTTGATACACTTTTTAAAACAACCGTTTGTTCATTCGCTTCCTTATGGGCTAAAAAAATCTGCAGCAAAGGCCAAAGCAGCCAAGGAAGCCAGCCGGAAAAAGGGTGAGGAGGCTTCATCAGGCCCCACCACTCACTCCAAAATGCCTAAGGTGAAGCGGCCGGGAACCCGCAGTGGGCAGTCGAAGGCGACCACAAAGGCACCCACAAGCCCGAAAACAAAGGAACCAGTGCTAAAGAAGAAGGGCCAGGCCACCAAACACACAGGTACGGCCCCTAAAAAGCACACCAAGAGGGTGAGAAGCCCCAGCCCCCCAAGGTCACCATCACCCCAGCCATGTGGGAAAAGCTCCCAGTCCAAGAGGCCCAGCCACCGGGCCCGAAGCCCCAGGAGCCAGAGCTCAGCATCACCCCAGCCACGTGGGAAAAGCTCTCAGGCCAAGAGGCCAAGACACCAGGCCCGAAGCCCCAGCAGCCAGAGCTCAGCATCACCCCAGCCACGTGGAAAAAGCTCTCAGGCCAAGAGGCCAAGACACCGGGCACGAAGCCCCAGTAGCCAGAGCTCAGCATCACCCCAGCCACGTGGGAAAAGCTCTCAGGCCAAGAGGCCAAGACACCAGGCCCGAAGCCCCCAGGAGCCAGAGCTCAGCATCACCCATAGCTACGTGGGAAAAGCTCTCAGCCCAAGAGGCCAAGACACCAGGCCCGAAGCCCCAGGAGCCAGAGCTCAGCATCACCCATAGCCACGTGGGAAAAGCTCTCAGCCCAAGAGGCCAAGACACCAGGCCCGAAGCCCCAGGAGACAGAACTCAGCATGACCCCAGCCACGTGGCCTGTATCTGCTCCACATCTTTGATCTACATCCCCACTGTATTGACCTGTTTGGTGAGCCCTACCAATATACCCTTTTGGTATGGCTTTGCTTGTATGCTTTGGATTTGCGCCCATATAGCTCATTAGAGTGCTGAGGTAGCCCACTAGCCAATGCCGGAGGGGAAGCCTCAATGGACCTGCCACTCAAGCTGTTGCGCTGCATGCTTGTAGCGCATGACATTGGTTCTGGCTCCTCCTGTTTGTAGGCATGATTGTGGGACATTCTGGGCTGGCAAACTACTACCTTGACCCCTGGCTAAGATTGAACTGGACTTGGATTGGGACTGGGGGTTCTTGTTTGGGTGTCACACTGAATAACAGGTGTAGATGTGGCATAGGTTTGGCTGCTTTACACCTGTGCCTGTAGCAAATGTGGCCAAGCAGGAGAGGGTGTGTCTGTGGGCCTATTTGTTGGATGCACAATGTGGACATGGCAATGCTTGTGACCTATGTTTGTAACATTTTAATTTGTCCTTAACGTTGCACAGGAGTGGCTTACTTTAAAACTCCTTCCTCTGGGCAATTGCTATGTGGCTTGATTTGGCTCAACTTTCAGTTTTTTTTGTGCCCATGTTTTTGATGCAACTATGGGAGTGACCAGCAAATGCAATGTTTTCTTCAGAAATAAACTACATAAAATTGTAATTAACCTGTTGTGGACTAAGTTTATTCTTTTTAGTTTTGGCTGAATAAAGCTGAGTTAAAGTAGGCAGTAACACATTTGTAACATGGTGAAAAACCCAAATGACAATCATGTGTGAGGTTGGTTTAAAATATTGCTTTACTGTTTGTAAAAGTAACACAAAGGGCCAAATTCAGAATTATCCAAGAAAAAAGGCACCAAACAAACAAAGGAAACACAAATGAAAAATGTGTCGCAATTAAATTAGACCGCACTGCTTGGGCAGAGGCACTCGGTGGGCCACGATAGTCCTCGTCTGGGTCATCGGTGGGTGGAGAGGGGGGCACATCCACATACCGGGGGACACGCTGCAATATAGCAAAATTATGCAACACAGCACATGCCATTATAATATCTATGACCTTTTTGGGGTCATACTGAAGTGCTCCCCCGGTATGGTCCAAGCATCGGAAGCGGGTCTTCAACAGGCCAAACGCCCTCTCCACCACGGCCCTGGTCTTCCTGTGCGCCCTATTATATGCCTCCTCTGCTGCATTCTGGGGCCGGAGGACGGGCGTCAACAGCCACGGAAGAAGTGGATAGCTGGAATCACCTGGCAAAATGTATGATTAAAAACATAAATTACACATTCAGAAATAAATTGAAGCCCCTAAACGGCCCAACAACATTACTAAGAGCCTAGGTCACATTTGCTACACAGCATGAGCATACATAGTGTACAGGCCCTTAAAAAAAAAAAAAAATTGATGTTTGAAAAAAATTAAACATCCAAGATGGCGGGTGAGTGCCAATCAGCCAGACTGCTAACAGGTATTGGTTTCGGAGTGTGCTACTCAGCATTCTTGGATGTCTAAAATTTTCGGGACCCGGTAGCTGCTTGGTGTGAGGAAAAACCAGCTGTAACCCGCCCCTGCACTTTATCCGGCTCTCCTCTACTCAGTAAGTCTAATGCATCGACTCAAAGATGGCGCAGACCCTAGGATAAATTCAAGCACATAATTTAAAGTGGACCAACACCCAGGATTTTGACTATCCTGGGTCTTGGTCCACTTCGGTGGGGCACCCCCGATCGGGGTGCCCCGCTGTGTGAAACCCCCCCGAACCCCCCGAACAACTCACCTCTCCCCGCTCCCAGCGCCGACGTACAAGAGAAGATCTTGAACGTCTAAGCGGCGGCAGCCGCCGCCGCCTCCCTCGCGTCACTTTGAACGCGCGCGCCCCCGCGCCGGCCATTCGCAGACGGCCGGCGCGGAGGCGCGCACGCCTACAGGGGCGCGAGGGAGGCGGCGGCGGCCGGCCGCCGCCGAAGATAAGGTAGGTGAGTTGGGGTGTTTGGGGGGGGTTTCACCCCGCGGGACATCCCGATCTCGGATGTCCCGCGGGGTGGGGGGTGATCGGCCCGGGAATCTTATAGATTCCCGGGCCGATCACCCGTGGGTGTTGGTCCACTTTAAGCAGAGTGTGTGGGAGACTCATTCTTACTTTAATCTAAATTCCATTTCTGCAGTTTGCTAATGCAGGACTATCATTTGGCAAGGCTTGGTTGCTTGAAAAATCTAATGGTTAAGGTCGTGTTTCACAGGTAAACAAGGTGTTCAAAAAGCCATAGTTTCATAAATGGAACCCAAACTAAAATCATAGCCATACATATCCAAAAAAAGGACGTTATTGGCAGAAACTTACCAAGGAGCCATCCACCTGAAAATTCCCCAGACTCAAACCGACCGTACAATCCAGATCTGCGAAGAATGTAGGCATCATGGGATGAGCCTGGGAACCCGGTGAGCAGACTAAGGAACCGCATGTCCGGGGCCACCACTGCTTGGACATTCATTGAGTGGCCCATTTTGCGGTTCCTGGGATCAAAAAAAAAAAAAAAAAAACATTTTTAAGGGGACACAAACTAGGGGAACACTAACTCATCACACCCTAAGCAAATGCTGTGGGCAAATTAAATTAGCAATAAACAAGTACATAAGTATTTTGGGTTGGCCAAAAACAATATGTATGTTTTTTAAACTAAAGATTAATTTTCCAGGGTCTATTTCAGGTACACATTAAAAGTTTTCCTTGGTGAACACATGTGACATTTATATGCAACTAAATACGGTCCAAAGGAGGGAATACTTAAAAGGAGGGATACCTAAAATGGTGACAAAATTCCAAGGAGGGATACATTACAAGGAGGGAATAATTACAAGGAGGTAATAGTTTAAAGTAGTAAATAATTCCATGGAGGTATTACTTCCACGGAGGGAAAATTTACAAGTAGGTACAAAGGGATTAATTACAATGAGTCATTATGGAAAAGGAGGGATAAATTACAAGGAGGGATAAATGACAGGGAGGAAATTCAAAATATAAGGGAAGTATTTGCAACGATGGAGAACTTACAAGGAGGGATTAATTACAAGGAGGGACTAATTCGAAGAAGGGACATTTGCAAAGGAGGGTATTTTGGATTTTGGAAGGACCTTAAAACACAAGTGAAAAAAAAGGACTGATTGAACCTGCCTGTAGATATACTCGTCGACTGCCGGAGGGACAAGGGCAACGTGGGTGCAGTCAATTGCACCCATGACAATGAGCAAAAATGTGTATCCAGCTGGCAGGTAAAACGTAACATTTAATAAATGAATCCTTAAAATAGCAAACTGAAATCCAGGCAGAGTAATACTGTCCTCAATATTCACCCCCTGGTGACCTCAAAACCCGTGACGGGCTCCACTGAGCCCTTTTTTTCATCATCTACCCAAGGTACACAAACCAGATAGACCGCCGAAGGGGCGTCCAATAATTGCCGGTATTGGCTCCCTTAACGAGAGGCTGGGCCAATGGGTGGATGGACATTTGAATCCAATTGTTAAAATATTACCCGGATATATCAAGGACACAACGGAAGTGTTGAAAATACTTTATCATCTTCAATGGCCTGTAGGGGGCATGTGGTTAGCGTTGGATGTCACAGCATTGTATTCTTCAATACCACACATGTTGGGCTTGCAAGCAGTGTCCTACATGCTAAACAAGTATACCACCCTGACTTACCAACAAAAATCCTTCCTTAATTTGGCCCTACGGTACCTTTTGGAACACAATTTTTTCATGTTTGAGAATACCTTTTACTTACATGTTCAAGGAGCCCCAATGGGTGCACCCTTCTCCCCCTCCCTAGCAAATCTATATATGGGATGGTGGGAAGAAGAGGTAATTTTTTTGGAGAATAATCCATTCAAACAATATATTTTTTGGTATTCTCGTTACACAGACGATATTATCTGCATCTGGACAGGGTCCCCAGACTTAGCAATGTCTTTTGTATCCTATGTCAACAAAAACCAGTTGCATTTGGCATTTACGGCGGATCTTCAGGAAACTAGAATCCCTTTCCTGGATTTAATACTGGAACAGTCGGGTGTGGGGTCTGGTATCTCCACACGCACATATCGTAAACCAAGTGCAGGGGAACTCTACATTGTTCGCTACAAGCTGCCATCCCCGGCATACTGTGGAAGGAGTCCCATATGGGGAATTTCTGAGAACAATTAGAAATTGTAGTAACACGACCATATTAAAAGAGGAATTAGATGATGTTCAGTCGCGTCTTATGAATAGAGGCTATAAGAAATCAACCTTACAAAAAACAAGAGACAAGGCCTTAAAGAAAGATAGATATGACATTTTGTTTTCCAGCCATACACAAAAGTTTCCCACAAAGAAAAAGAATGGTTCTCTCACTATGGTTACTAATTTTAACAATCAATTTCAAAGTATTAGAAAAATTATTCTGTCAAATTTGACAATCCTCAGTGCAGATCCAGAGCTGCAACATGTCATCAAGGAAGGGGTAAGAGTGGTTGCCCGTTGGGCGCCCACCTTAGGAACAAGACTCTCCCCCTCTTTGATTAGTTCTGGAAAGCAGGAACCAAGAACGTGGCTCTCACAAAAAGGGAGTTATCCTTGCGGTGGTTGAAGGTGCTCTTGTTGCAGATTTGTACAAAAGGTGAAGAGATTTAGGTCTACGGTTACCAACAAAGTTTTTCTGATTTTCGGATTTTATTAACTGCAACACCAGACATGTGGTGTACCTAATCACATGTGTCCTGTGTGGACTTCAATATGTGGGATGCACCACACGTACCTTAAAGGCCCGTGTTATGGAACACATTTATCAAACCAAGATCCCCTTCCCCAAATCCAATGTGGCACGTCATGTTTGCCAAGTTCATGAGGGAAGATCGGATTGTTTACAAAGTATTGGCATTGAGCGGGTCCCAAGAAATGTGAGGGGAGGTGATCCATGGAAAGCACTCCTTAAAGTGGAGGCAAAATGCAGTGGTCCTCAACCCTGTCCTCAAGGCCCACCAACATGTCATGTTTTTTTGGATCTCCATATAGCCAGCTCTATTGCTCTGCAGCTGCACTAATTACTCCACCTGTGCATCTTTGTGGAGATCTGCAAAACCTGGCCTGTTGGTGGGCCTTGAGGACAGGGTTGGGGACCACTGGCAAAATGTATATTAACCTTAGGTACACGTTCCCCACAGGGTTTGAATGATAGATTAGACATATCTCTTTTTACAAATAATTAAGGTTTAGGTGCTCTTTATTAGTAATCTAATATAGCCGTTGTCTAGTTATATACATATGTATTTATCCCAATACCCTTGTGTGGTTTTATTAACTGGTGGTTTTAGGTTTATTTTGTCTTGGTTATAAGATATATTTGTTTGTACTATTTTTAGGGGTGCCTCGAGTCCTGCATCTTGGGCTGTCTTATGCGCACTTATAGTTATTATGGGAACAGCTATAACAACACGCAATAATAACCATAAAAGTTTTTATGATGCTGACTGGAGACTTGCTTTATGGTCCTTGCAATAAATCCTTTAAGGATAATATTTTATTCTATTTTTCATATTCCAAGATTGTAACATGTGTGGGGGCCACAGTATTTCTTCAATATAAACAATATATTTGTTTTGTATTGGCTCCTTATACTTCAAGTGGTTGGCATATATCAGGTTGATGTATGAACCCTATTTGTTTTGTCATATTCTTACTACTTTTTGTATTGGGTGTTTTCCTTTATTCTTTATTCCATAGACTTGGCCCCCATACATGTTTACTCACAATTGGTATTTGTCATTAAGCAGGGACCAACGTAAGTTATCTGAACGAACCAAAAATTTCAGATTTTGTTTGGAAAATGATCCGAACTAACGGAAATGTTCAGATTTGCTTCCGTTCATCGAAAGCGCATATACGCATTTGCCCGAACGTTCGTACGAATGAAAAAAGAACGAAAAAAAGCAAAAAAAATGACAAACGCCCACCAAAACTTTCACAGACAGCTACGGAAGTCCGGATGAATGTGTCTCTGAATCGAGGCTTAAGTCTTTGAAAAGCTTTTGTAAAATCAATAGAAAATCGGTTCACCAACAAAGCTGATTCCCTTAATCTCTTTTTCTAGATGTTTCTGGAGCGGGTGAAGATGTGGAGTCTGCAGCAGATCACACCCAGGAGGCACAGGGAGAAGGTGAGTGATGTGACACACACATTGAAATTGACATTTGCTTACTGTTGATTAAGACATTATAAGTGACCCTATTTGCCATGTCTCTACAGCCTCTACTTCACACCAGTGGCAGGGCCCAGGACGAAGGGTTGTCCCCAACGAGGCAGGCGTCGGCCACCAACCAAGTAAGTTGTAATGTCATTCTTTTGAGTATGTGGTAATTGACCTGATCACACAGATACATCAAGCCATAGTCAATGGCATTAGCAGAATGACATATGCCCACTTCCTTAGATTAATGACTTAGCAGAATGACATATGCCCACTTCCTTAGATTAATGACTTAGCAGAATGACATATGTCGTCATGAGTTAGGTTGCCAACTAACAAACATTCCATCCACAGGTGAGAAACATGTATTTGTCTCAAAATAATGTTTTTTTCTTAATTTTATACAGGGACCACACGGGCAAGAGTGGAAGCCATGAACAGAAGGGTCCTTGACTTGGTGGCTGAAATGCAGCAGCTGCGTGACTCGTTGGGGACAGCAGAAGAAGACTAGTGTTCTGGGTCCTGCCACTGTGTTGTATATATTTTTTGATGTACATAGTTTTAAACTTTTATATTTGTACAAATATTTAAAGTTTTTTAACATAAAAAAAAAAGTTTGTTACATTTTATTTAAAAAAGCCAAACATAAATGGCCTTGTTTTATAAAAAAACAAAACCAAAAAAAGTTTCAGTGTCATTTTTTAGTAAAAATACATTAACACCAAACAAAGGGTGAATAAAATATTTAGAGATGAAGATTCAGATGACCGCGAAGTGGTTTGGGTAAGTTTAGGGGTCTAAAATGCAAGAAGAACCTAACCGGGAAGTGGTTTGGGTAAGTTTTAGGGGGCTAAAATGCAAGAAGAACCTAACCTGGAAGTGGTTTGGGACAGTTTTAGGGGTCTAAAATGCAAGAAGAACATAACCGGGAAGTGGTTTGGGTAAATTTTAGGGGTCTAAAATGCAATTAGAACCTAACCGGGAAGTGGATTGGGGTAAGTTTTAGGGGGCTAAAATGCAAGAAGAACATAACTGGGAAGTGATTTGGGACAGTTTCAGGGGGCTAAAATGCAAGAAGAACCTAACCGGGAAGTGGTTTGGGTAAGTTTTAGGGTGCTAAAATGCAAGAAGAACCTAACTGGGAAGTGGTTTGGGTAAGTTTTAGGGGTCTAAAATGCAAGAAGAACATAACCGGGAAGAGGTTTTGGCAAGTTTTAGGGGTCTAAAATGCAAGAAGAACATAACCGGGAAGTGGTTTGGGTAAGTTTTAGGGGTCTAAAATGCAATTAGAACCTAACCGGGAAGTGGTTTGGGTAAGTTTTAGGGGGCTAAAATGCAAGAAGAACATAACCGGGAAGTGGTTTGGGTAAGTTTAGGGGGCTAAAATGCAAGAAGAACCTAACTGGGAAGTGGTTTGGGACAGTTTTAGGGGGCTAAAATGCAAGAAGAACCTAACCAGGAAGTGGTTTGGGTAAGTTTTAGGGGGCTAAAATGCAAGAAGAACCTAACCGGGACGTGGTTTGGGTAAGTTTTAGGGGTCTAAAATGCAAGAAGAACATAACCGGGAAGTGGTTTGGGCACGTTTTAGGGTGCTAAAATGCAAGAAGAACCTAACCAGGAAGTGGTTTGGGTAAGTTTTAGGGGGCTAAAATGCAAGAAGAACCTAACCGGGAAGTGGTTTGGGTAAGTTTTAGGGGGCTAAAATGCAAGAAGAACCTAACTGGGAACTGGTTTGGGTAAGTTTTAGGGGGCTAAAATGCAAGAACAACCTAACCGGGAAGTGGTTTGGGACAGTTTTAGGGGTGAAACATGGAAGATGTAGGAAAGTGCAAAGTGGTTTTGGACAGTGTTAGGGGTGAAACATGGAAGATGTAGGAAAGCGCAAAGTGGTTTAGCTAAGCATTGTAGTAGAAGTGAGTGAGCCAAATATGTAGGCAAGCACTTTAATGAGCTAAGTATGTAGTGCGCAGGCGCAAGATCGTAAGGATTTCCGTCTGGAAGATTATTTATTGAAAAAGGGAAACAGAATCTAACGGGAAATGTAAAGGATTCGTGGAAGGAGACGATGGAAAAAATACCATTTTGTGATTACTCACTGTAAAATGGGTATTATAAGTATGTCTCACACCCTGCTTCGGAAATATTCATTACACTTGGGTTATGTCCAGTAGAGGGCGAACTTCTGCAGAGATGAATAGAAAAAAAGGAAGCCCCTCCCGGCCCATAAATACCTGGGACCTCCCACACATTCCCCAGTATAAGAAAGCAGTAAGGGGACAAGGAAAAGCAAATAAATCTATGAGAAAAACAGTATCACCAAACAGAGGGTCCAAGATACAACTCAGGGTGAGGCGAAGCAGGGTGTGAGACATACTTATAATACCCAATTTTACAGGTGAGTAATCACAAAATGGTATTATTCTAAGTATGTCTCACACCCTGCTTCGGAAATATTCATTACACTTGGGACATCCAATAGCAGTGTCCAAAAAGGGTGGGGATCCCAACAGGCAAAAGTGCACAAATGAAACCCCTGCTGCTTTGCAGTCAAAAACAGCAGCCGCTAAGGCCCGCACATCAACCTTATAAAAACTTGGAAAAGGCATGAACAGAAGACCAAGTAGCAGCCGTACAAACTTGTACAACAGAAGCCTGGTGCTAAAAAGCCCAGGAAGCCCCAACAGTACTAGTAGAAAGAGCAGTAATCTGAAAGGGGAACCCTCCCCTTGGCAATATAGGCCCCAACAATGACCAGACATATCCATCTACTAATGGTAGACTCAACAGCGCCAAATCCTCCTTGGGCCCAGAGGGCACCAAAAACAAGGCGTCCGTCCTACAGAAAAAAGAAGTAGCCACCAAACAGTACTTCACACAACAATCAATCATCCAAAAAGAGTGCAGGGCCCTCTCCTTGTCATTGCTAGGCATAGGACACAAGGAAGAGAGAACAACATCCTGAATGAGATGGAAAGCAGAGACCACTTTAGGTAGGAAATCTGGCTTAAAGCAGAAGACCACCTTGTCCTAGCTTCTCTCAAAGTAAGAGGCCTGAATATACAGAGCCGCCAACCCAGAAACACATCGAACAGAGGTAATAGCCACCAAAAAAGCAATCTTTGGCGTAAGCAAAGAAAATGCAAAATTCAAAACCCAAACAGGCACAAGGCCTTCGAGGGGGCCGCACATGAGTGACCCCCTGGAAAAAAGCTTTAACCAAAGGACGAACAACAAAGGACCTTAGAAGAAAACCACCAGGGCAGACCTGCCCTCTCAAGGTACTAAGCTGGAGCCCCAGGCCCAGACCGTGTTGAAGAAAGACCAAAATCCTAGGGATCGAAAACACCCTGCAAGGCAAGGCCCTAGCCTCACACCAATCAATATAAGACCTCCACATCCAGCCCTAACAAGTGTCTGAATCACAGCATCAGACAACCTTCTTCTATTAAGATGGAGGAGGTTTCAGCAGTCACACCGTCAAAGCAAGCGTTTGTAAATTGTGGTACGAACCAAACCTGTCTTGGCCACCCTGGGGCCACCAGAATTGCTGGCGCACCCTCTTAAGCCAGCTTGCGCACCACCTTGCCCACCATGGAGAAGGGGGGAAAACTGGTACAGAAACCCCCAATCCCTCCAGGCAAGAGACATGGCGTGCACTGCCAGGGCCAGAGGATCCTGAGACAGAGACACAAACGTTGGGAGCTTGTGATTGCGACGTGAGGCAAAGAGATCCACCTCCGGAGTCCCCCACTTGCGACAGAGAGACCGGAATACCTTGTGGTTGAGATATCATTCCCCTCGGCGAGAGGATCCCCTGCTCGGGGAGTCCGCCTCCGGGTTTTCCACTCCTGGAAGGAATACCGCTGAGATGCATGGAACATTGCTCTCCGCCCATGCGAGAATCAGAGAAACTTCCCTGAGGGCACTCCTGCTGCGAGTCCCTCCTTGGCGATTAATGTAAGCGACCGCAGTTCGATTGTCTGATCTAACCTGAACCGGTAAGCCCTGTAAGTGATGCGTCAAGCATGACAGAACCAACCGAACAGCTCTGAGCTCCAAGACATTGATGGGGGTGTGAATCTCCTGAGGACCCCACAGCCCCTGGAACTGGAAATCCGTCCAGAGACCTCCCTGGCATCCGTGGTAACCGTCTCCCAACAAGGGGCCAGAAAGGATCTGCCCCTCAGCAGATTGCTTGGTTCCAGCCCCCACTGAAGGGACTGCCGAACCCTGGGAGCCAGCAGAAAGGACTGATCCAAGGACCGGGGACATCTGTCCCAGTTCAGCAATAGATGGAGTTGGAACGACCTCATGTGGAACTGAGCAAAGGGGACTGCATCGAAGGAAGCCACCATTAATCCTACCAGTTTCATCGCTAGCCGGATAGAGAAGCGAGGATCGGCCAGGAGAACACGTATCAGATCTTGAACCCTCTGCACTTTTGGGTGAGGTAGGAACACTCTGGCCTGACTGGTCTCCAGATTCATGGCCAGGAATGAGATCTCCCTTGATGGGGAGAGAAAAGACTTGGGGTGGTTGATCGCCCATCCGAACCTTACCAGCGTCGTCACCACCCTGGAGTCCAGCTCCGCCTGTCATAGTGAAGAAGCTGTAATAAGCAGGTCGTCCAGATACGGCACAATGCGAATGCCCTGGGCTCTGAGAAGGGCAATTATGTCCGCCAGCACCTTGGTACCAAAGTCAACCCGAAAGGGAGGGCCACAACTGAAAATACTGATCCCCCACCACAACCTGATAACTCTCTGGTGTGCTGGGTAGAATGGTACATGAAGGTAAACAGCCTTGAAGTCTATAGATGTCACGAAATCCCCCTGACGAAGGGAATTGATAACTGAATGCAGAGTCTCCCTGCGTAACTTCTTGGTTCTGATGAACCTGTTGAGAAGCTTCAAATCCAGAATGGGTCTGATGGATCCATCCTTTTTGGGAACCGTGAAAAGGATGGAATAATAGCCCTGTCCTCCCACTGAGAAAAGCACCGGGCATATGACCTCCATGTCCAGAAGATTTTGCACTGCCAACAGGAGCCCCGGCGCAGCCCAAGGGGCCGAGGGGACCCGAGAACTGAGGAATCTGGGAGGAGGCCGGCACTCGAACCCCAGCTTGTACCCGGAAGAGACCACTTCCAAGATTCATTTGTCTATGACCTCCTGGGCCCAGACCAGGAAGAAGTGCCGCAGCTGTCCCCCCACCAGCAAGGGTGAGGGCGTCCCCTCATTGCTGAGCTGTCTTGGTAGCAGGCTTGGGCTTGGAACCCCAGTTAAGGCCTGGACGAGCGCGTCCTCTGCCTCTGTTCCAGGAATCACCTCTGAAATTAGAGTAGGCAAAGCCTCTGCCTGCTCTGGCACCGCGAAAGGAAGGATTGAAGGAGCCTGCCCCCCCCCCCCCCAAAGGGGCGACGCTGCTACTTACGCTGAGGTAACTTTCCACCTTTCGACACTGAATCCAATTTATCTCCGAACAGCCTCATACCCAGGAAGGGTAGCACTGCGATTGATTTCTTAGCCACAATGTCAGCCGCCCACTGGCGTAGCCAGACCGATCGGCAAATAGCCACCAGCAATGCTGAGGTTCTACTACACATAATAATTGCGTCATCCATAGCAGATGAAACAAAGGTCCCAAATAATTTACACCGCTTAAGGGCTGTGAATTCATCACTGGCCGGGTTAAGCTGGGAACCACTCAACAGGTCCCTAACCACAGACCTGGTAGCCACAGTCGCGATCGCCGAGGCACAAACAGGCCGCAAGGCTGAACCCACACTGGCAAAGGCATGGCATGCCATCTGATCAAAGCGTTTGTCCTCACCATCTTTAAGAGTGGCGGCGTCTGGAGAATGTACAATGGAGGTGTTGGACAATCCCAGAACGGGCGCATCGACCTCGGGAGGGGACGACCAGCGCTTCACCGCGTCCACCGGGAAGGGATACTTCCTATCCCATCCCTGAGGAAAACCGGGAAGCCGGCTAGGTCCTTCCCATTCCTTAAGAATCAATATTCGAAATGTATCTGATTTGGGAACTCCAGACGAGGCCTAGAGGTCCCAAAAAACATCCCCCTTCTGCGGAGGGAACTCCGCCGGAAGAGAAATAGCCAACACCTCAATAAATGGGCCAGGATCTTGGGGGTATCCACGGCATCCCCAAGCCCCTGCCCAGCATCAGCATCCAAAACTGCTGATCCTCTGAGCCATCAGATTCCGTAAACAGTTCCCCTTCCGCAAGCGGGGAATAAACAGACCAGTCAAGGGAATCATGATCATCAAGAACCGGCGCGGCCGGTGACAGATGCCTTCTCTTAGCCGGGCCTACCTGGCCGCAGAGCTAGAATCAATTTCATGATGTTGGCCAATCTAGCACATACATCAGATTGCGACTCCCCGCTAATGACAGTGTCACTTGGGGTACGGATCAAGGTGGGGTAGGTGATGAGGCCGGCGGCGCTGACCCAGACGCCTGGGCCCCGACTGCCGCGTTATGGCCTGCTGAACACATGGTATGCAAACCAGCACATTATCCCCCACAAGGGATACCCCCCAACCCACACACTGCTCCGAAGGGAGCCGGAGCCCGGTATCCTGGGGAGCCTCCATATGGTGATTTGTATGGTAGTCGCAATGACCAGCGGGAATTACGCTAGAAGCTACCCGGGATGCCCCTTAAGTCCATTAGTGGGAGGATTTGCGAGCCCTTATTTTTTGGCCAAGGAACCCCAGGACACAATAACAAAATGGGGGCCCCCGTAAGTAAGGTACACCAAGACAAGCACTCATACATGCAGAATGTACAACGAGTGTGGCAAAACATGTAAAATAAATATGTATATATAGCATTGTATATAACATTGAATATAATATAGTATATAATACTAATAGTAATGTATATAATAATAATAATGTAAGTAATAAACATAATGTATGCGCAAGTACAATAACACTAATGGCCACCACCGCGCTGGATAAGGCGCAAACTCAGAACAACAGTGCACCACAATCAAAGCCCCGCAGGGCACTCACCGCACAACAATGGCGATCCCCAGCCTGAGCATAAGGCAGAAAGGAAGAAGAAGAAGAAGAAGGGCCGGCGCGGATCGTGCGCCGCGCCTGGCCCCGCCCCCTCACCATCCTCACCCAGCAACGCGGATCCATTGACCGGGCGCCGCTGAGGGCGCCAGAGAGAGTGGGGCGGGCCGCCGCCAGCGCGCCGAGCACCCGGCCCCGCCCCCTCTCCTCACAGAGAGGAGGGGGGGGGAAGCTCACCTCTAGCCTGAGCAGCCGCACGTGCCGAGCCGGACAGGGCGGCCGGCTCTTAATGCGGCCGCCACATGTAACAAAACGAACAGTAAAATCACACAAACACACACACACACGCATACACAAGTTCATTGAAGGAATACTTCCAGACGCTCCACATCAACTGTAAAGATCAAATGAATTTAAAAACAAGGGAGAAGTCACAGGCCCCCCTCCCATTGTGAATAAGGGGAATAAAGTAAAGGGAGGGAGGGATCCCCAACCACGGGAGTAGAGCAGGGGGAAACGGAAAGGGCATCCCAAACCAGGGTCACCAACCTGGTAGCCGCCTACCCCTTGTAATGAGGTCTAACGGCGGAACCTGGCTCCTATCAGTACACCTGTTAAGGTGAATCCTTCCGTCACCCGGACCTACAGCCAAGGCTGGGAGGCATTAGGGAACTTAAGCAAAACTAGGTCCGGGCAGAAATAGGGAAAAAAATGGCCGGGGGTGAACCCGGCTTACCTGCAAGGAGGAGACTTCATCTTCTGACATGCTCGCCGTCTGCAGAGACGATTACTGGCGAATGTGTGGGAGGTCCCAGGTATTTATGGGCCGGGAGGGGCTTCCTATTTTCTATTCATCTCTGCAGAAGTTCGCCCTCTACTGGACATAACCCAAGTGTAATGAATATTTCCGAAGCAGGGTGTGAGACATACTTAGAATAGGGCAAAAACGAAAGCCGACGTTGTAACATGAGAAAATGAAATGGAAAAGTCACGCTGGAAAATGACACCCTCGTACTCGGGCATACGAACGGACGAAAAATTTACAGAAGGATAGCAATGCATGCATAGAATCGCTAGCACACTCATACGCGAGCGGGAAAATTAAAAAAAAAAAAAAAACAGATCGGAACAAAAACAAAATCAAGTCTAATGATTTTATTGAAAAAACTAGCTAGAGTTACACTTTATCTGTACTGGCATGTTTTGAGTGTTGCACTGCTTTTACGCACACAATTACGTACCAATGTCAATACAGTCAAACTTTGGGATGATTAATAGGGTTAGGGACCTTGCATAAATAGGACTGCTGCGGCTGCTTTTTAAAGAAGTTTTAGCTTTTTTTTAAAAGGGGGGAAAATTGATTTTCAACCCCTTTCACACGCAATCAATGAAGGCATATACAGAAGGTACAGGTAGAAATGAGCATGTCACCTATTTTCTAAATAAATCTATTTCGAAAGTCATTATCGACTATTGATATGACATGAAATGCTCACCAGGTAACAACCCATCCAGTCCAAACATGCAAATATATCAACACAAGATTTCCATAAGTTATGCTATGTATAATACATAAATTGCTATGTATATGTATATTATACATATAATTATGTATAATAACGATAAATTAAACAAGGAAAAGACATAATAAAGAGAGGGACAAAAATACATCATGATGGCAGCTGGAATCTATCAGTGAATTGAAAGCAATCCTGTCACTTAGTGCTAATAAATATCAAATACTACCGTATCCAGGGCTAGGTTACCCTGGGAATCTTTTTTTGTAGGCTCAGCCCTGTAACCACACCTCTTAATACTTGTGATTTCTAAATACATTTATTTGATATCAATAAAAACAATTGCTGTGAACAGCTATTTGTACATTAATGGTTCTGTCTGTTATCATGCATCAATTACAGCTTTGGATCATCACATGTTAAAAACATTACACCTGGCTTTCTCAATGCCCTATCATGTAGCAAAACAGACAGATATATCACAATGTTAGTAAATTGATTAGTATATTAATATTAGTAATTACATTGTTAAACAATTAGGAACAAAGGGAGATAGAATAGTACCTGATTCTGATGATTCCAAGTATTAAAAAAGTTAATTGCTGTGCATGTTCAATATTCCACAAAGTGAGCCGGTGGTATGCCCTCTCCTGTTATTAGAGCTTATTCCAATTAGTTTCCATTATATGTTATGTGTGGGCATTATCATTATTCATTTATTCCCCCATACCTGAATTAATTATGTTCCTCTTTAAGCCAGGAGATTATTCTGTTGGGCCATACAAGGTGACTTCCGTTCCTTACTGTGGTCCCTATATAAAGGGGGGAATGCCAAAGGGGGGACGTTTATTTAATGCTATATTGGCACAGGTGTTTTAAATAATCAAATTAAGGCAGACTTACTTGTTGGGATCAGTTTCTAACATGTGTGGAGCAGTCTCGGTGGCAGGAAGTCCAGGTGGCTGCGGTATTTGCAATGCTGTATAGCCGCTGTGCTATTGATTTCCCCGCGGTTATCACCGCTCCCCAAACATCTCCCTGCTGTATATTGTCCGCTCAGGATGCTTACCTGCCACCGCGCCAGCGACGCTCGTTTTATGCGCTCCAGACACCTGGAGCGCATCTACCCCGGCATCCGGCTTCCGCCGGAAATGACGAGGTGCGTCGCTGGTTCGGTGCCCTATCTATCAGGCGGTGCCATTTTTTTGGAGCCTCGCCATTTTGCTGAGGACTTTAGAATTCAGCAAAAAGCGAAGCTCACACATTCAGCGTCCGCCATTGTATTGTAGCCTAGTAGCCAACGTTATTTGACATTTAACCATTGTTGTGGGGAGACTCCATGACTGTTTTCTTATAGTAGTGTCACCCTTATATGTCCATTCAAATTTCAAAAGAAATATTATAAGGCATATTGTGCACTTCATCACAAAGGGGACCGAAAATGCTCCACACAGATTATTGCAGTATGGTATTATCTGCTTTATTGGGCACATTGAAAGGAAGATCTGCCCACTTAGTGGCAACGTTTGTGACACCCATATATTGCCTTTAAGGAATTCTATCCCTCAAGGAGATTTGTTTCTCACATTTCCTCATATGGAGGCATTCCACCGATTGCCCTTAAGTTTATTGGGGATTACTTATTGTCATATATAGTTAACAGTCGCACCTAATTTCTCTCTGACCCACAGTGAATCTTAAAGGGGCATTCCACCGATTCACCTTATGTTTACATAATATTGCATGCATCCAACTAGCTCATGATTGTTTATTTATCTCCAGCACATTTTATGTCTTCTGTGCTACGTCTCTTTCTTTCTAATATCTCCTACAGCATAAAATTCATATTGAGGTGTCCTATTAGGATATATTTCTAGATACTGACGATAATGGGTGTGTATTTATAGATACTGACAATAGTGGGTAGCTGGGTATTATATATCCCCGCGAACCCTTCACTATTTAGAGATAAGGGGCAAAGCTCAAGGTTTCATTCAGGCCGGGGTACTGGTATGCCCCTAACCTAAAGATCCATCTTGTCTCGAGTTGTAAAGTTAATTTTTCGATGTTGCCTCCCCGTATTGTTGGGTGTAAGCGGTCCAGTCCCTGTACCTGTAGGGAACTGGGGTCCCTGTTGTGGTATCTGAGAAAATGGCGACCAATTGGTGTTTTATTGGAGCCCGTTTTTATACTGTATTGGTGCTCATAGACTCTCTTCTTCAGTGGCCGATTAGTTTTGCCCACATACAGGCAACCGCACGCACAGGTTAACAGATATATTACGTTAACTGTATTACAATTAATAAAACGTTGTGTCTCATATCTGTTGCGTCCCCCTACAGAAATGGTTGGGCCCACCTTCATATACTTGCACATGTTGCAGCCCCCGCATCGGAATGTGCCTTTGGTTTTGCAACAGTCCTTTGCTCGATTCTGCTCATAATGGCTGTGCACAAGGGTATCCCTTAGGTTCTTAGACCTTCTATATATAACTTTCGGTACCTTCGGCAGGAAGGACTTTAGGTGAGGATCATTAAGAAGAATACACCAGCGGGTTTGCAATATCTTTTGTATATGTTGGTGGGCCCCTGTGTAAGTCATGATCAGTGCAGGACCTGCCTGTTTCTTATTTTTCTTGGGTTTGTAGAAATCATTAAAGCCTCTGATGGCCAGATTACAACTAATCTATTTCGTAAAGAGACCGCTGCAAATAACATGCTGCGTGCTACCAGCTCGCATCCAAAACACTTATTGAAAAGCATCCCCTATGGGGAATTTATCCGAGCGAGGCGCAACTGCGCTACCTTGGAACTTTTTGAAATGGAGGCATCTAGGATAAAAACCAGACTCAGAGAAAGGGGTTACAAGGCAAAAGTCCTAAGGTCCGCATATAATAAGGCCAAAAGCCGGGATAGGCAAGAATTGCTATACAAACCCAAGAAAAATAAGGAACAGGCAGGTCCTGCACTGATCATGACTTACACAGGGGCCCACCAACATATACAAAAGATATTGCAAACCCGCTTTGTTACAATTAATGTATAATTATATTAGTGTATAAGTCTGACAGGAGGTGCCAAAACCACTCATTAATTAATAAAATTGAGGCAGTGGTGGAGGACGAAGAAAGTCATACAAACAGCAATGTGAGAATAGTTAGACTACATAAGGGACTGGAGGGAAGAACCCCACTGGAGCAAATGCTTTCCCTTGAAGCAAATTGTTCACAGTTCCTAGTAATCAAATGGGTGCATTGAATTACTATATTTTTTGCCTTGTAAGACACACTTATTCTTCCCCGAAAGCGGGGGGGGGGGGGGGGGGGGGGGGAAATGTCAGTGTGTCATATCGAGTGAATGTATGCTTTTATTTTTTTTTACATTTCCAAGCCACAGCAGCCATCTCCTGGTGGCATAACAAACAGACACACACACATACATACATAGCCACCATCCTCTTCCCTCACCATCACCCTCTGCCCACTAACTTAAGCCAGTTCTTGGCAAGCAGGTGGGACGTGGCCTGAGTCACAGGCTTCGCCCACCTAGAAGCCAGAAATAGAGCCCTTGAAACATTCTTTGGACAGATGAACCAAGAACAACCTCTACCAGAATGATTGAAAGAAAAAAGTATGGCGAGGGTGTGGTACAGTTCATGATCCAAAGCATACCACATCATCTGTAAAACACAGCGGTGGCAGTGTGATTGCTTGGGCATGCATGGCTGCCAGTGGCACTGGGTCACTAGTGTTTATGCAGGATGTGACATAGGACAGAAGCAGTTGGATGCATTCTGAGATATTCAGATACCTACTGTGTGCTCAAATTCAGCCAAACTGATTGGTCGGCAATTTATAATATTGATGGACAATGACTCAAAACATAAAGCTAAAGCTACCCAGCAGTTTCTGAAGGCAAAGAAGTGGAATATTCTTGAATGGCAAGTCAGTTACCTGATCACAACTCAATTGAACATGAATCTTACTTGTTAAAGACTAAGAGGCTGATTCACTACTAACGCCAGGTATTGCCAGATGAGCGTCTGTATAGTAGACTAGTAGACGCTGTAAGTGGGTATCGGGCGCCATAATAGAGTGCCTCGGTCACTGTAGTAACCAGGCCGGCATTGACGAATATGATGTGTTTTGGGCACTATAACAACAGTTTTTGCAATTCAGAGAGCAAGAGGTAGCGCCAGCTCAGTGCATCCAGCACTCAGCGCTCCACTCCATATTTAACAAAACACTAGACACACACAGCATCAGCACTCTAAAGCTGGACGCTGTAGCATAAAGAGCCAGACGCTGTGTGATCAAAGTCTGTTTTTTAACACATATACAACAGTAACAAAGTGAAAACACATGGAATGACATTGTTTTAACACTGGGTCAATAAAACTTTAATTTGCCAAACACGCTATTTATACACAACTAATGAAGCTCCACTAAACTGTATGGGAGAGCGCTTCAGAGCGACAGGTACTACCTGGCGCTCTAGAGCCTAGAGCGCCGACGCTATATGCCGAGCCGCCTGTATTAATACATGTACCAATACATGGCGCTGCCTGCCGCTACGAGGCACTACCTGGCGCTATCCGTTCTTAAATAACCCCCTAAACCTCAGACAGAAAGGCGCACAAACAGCAACTGAAAACCACTAAAGTAAATGCCTGGCAGACTATTAAGAAGGCAGTCATTGCCAAAGGGTTTCCAACCAAGTTTCAGAAATTAACATTAAAAAAAATTATTTAATATGTCCAATTATAAATGGATTGTGTTCAAAAATGCTTTAGTTCCTCACATTTCTATGCAATCTTTTTCTTCAGCCCACTGAATTAAAGCTAAAAGTCTGAGCTTCAACTGTATCTGAATTGTTTTGCTCAAAATACACTGCGGTAATATACAGAATCAAAGTTAGAAAAATGTTGTCTTGCCTTAAATGTCCAGTGTTGGGTTGGCACCATGCTTCCCTCTCTGGGGGATTCCTTGCAGGGGCGGCAACCGCACAGAGCAGCACCCCCTGCCCATCCATTAATTTGATTGGATGGGAACCCACATGAGCATGGGATGCGGCTCTGTGCAGCTGCTCAAAGATGGCTGCAACCATCAAAGGAAACGCCTGGGCAAACGACGTTGGACAGCAGCTGAGGTAAGGATTTTTTTTCTTTGCGGTAACCCCCCTCCTGCCTCAGGTCTACTTGTGGAGTTTCCCATTTTTTGTAAAGGGAGTTGAAAATTTCTTGAGCCAGCTTCCATGCCCCTTGGCAAATCTGTTGCCTGCTCAGAAAGTCCGATAGATGTTCCTCTGCCCGTTTTATTGCATAGGAACATTTCCCCCCACCACACTTTTGGAGCATCTTATGAAACATATAGTAAATACAAATGGACACCATATGTATACAGGCCACGCCCACCTACCAGAACCGGGGCTGCGGGAGTGCCATTAATGTAAGTTGTCTTTTTATCTTTGCACTGACGCCCCACCCCATTTTTTTTGAAACGTATTATGGAGCGAAACATACAATAGTATTTTACAAAAAGATATAGGTTTGCTTACTACCATTAAGTTGCTTTCAGTCTTAGGAATTTTCAGCATTTGTTAAGTATCAGAGCCAGGAGGAGGAGCAGCAGGGTACAAAAGGTGATTATAGTGTTTTTTAATGTTTTTGCCTGGATAATGACTTAATTGGTTTAGCTGCAGAAACTATATAAGGCAACAATTTTCAAATAAATCATAAAAAACGTTTTTTCTGGCTGGAAATTTGCGCAAATCGTGAGAAAAAAAAACTATTGGGGTAGATACATGAAAAATGTCAATATAAAAGCAAATTATATTTGTATTATCATCATTATACAGCCTGGGGGATCTAGTCTTTATCTTTCCTATGTTTCCACATACAATATATGTATTTTTTATACTTTCCATTATATACGAAAAATAATTAACGTAAAAAATTCAAGTCATGAAAGTTGTTCTGGTGCTAGTTACCTGATTACAGCCTTAATCGTTGCATTTATGATAAAATGTGGTTAACAGGTTTAACCAAATTACATTTTCTACTTGAATCTTTCACTTAGCTCTTGAATATAATTTAGATACTGTGCTGACTTTGAGTTACAACCTTACTTAACTATTTTAATAATTAATAACTGACCTTAATGCCTTCAATCCGAAAACCCAAAGTGGATGTAGAGCTAATTGTCTCCCTCCACTGCATGTATCGCGGTTTGGTCACAGCTTGCTGACGTTTTTCTTCCTCTGTTGGTACATTGGGATCCACCTCAATCATTTTCTTATACATGTCTTTTCTTAGCTTTGGCTTTCCACGGGCCTTCACCAACTCTTCTTCCAAATAGGTCCTACAGAAGCAAATAGACATGTAAACAGTTCATATAACCTCCAGCCTAAAGACCTGAAAATGCCTAGGGAAAAAAGGCTAACAATTTAGCCTTTACTGACATTACTGTGCGCAGAATCCCCCCCAATTACCTCACTACAAGCCCCAACTTACAGGCAGTGAGCGGCATCCCACATTACAGGTAGTGAGCGGTATCCCTATATACAGGCAGTGTGTGCGACAACCCTAATAAAGACAGTGTGTGCGGCACCCCCAATACAGGAAGTGTGTGTGGCATTCCCAATAAACCAGTATGTGCGGCATCCCCAATACAGGCAGTGTGTGCGGCATCCCCTAATACAGGCAGTGTGTGCGGCATCCCCTAATACAGGCAGTGTGTGCAGCATCCCCCAATACAAGCAGTGTGTGCGGCATCCCCCAATACAAGCAGTGTGTGCGGCATCCCCCAATACAAGCAGTGTGTGCGGCATCCCCCAAAGAAGCAGTGTGTGCGGCATCCCCCAATACAGGCAGTGTGTGCAGCTACCCCCAATACAGGCAGTGTGTGCGGCATCCCCCCAATACAGGCAGTGTGTGTGGCATCCCCAATACAGCCAGTGTGTGCAGCATCCCCCAATACAGGCAGTGTGTGCAGTATCCCCAATACAGACAGTGTGTGCAGTATCCCCAATACAGACAGTGTGTGCGGCATCCCCAATACAGACAGTGTGTGCGGCATCCCCAATACAGGCAGTGTGTGCAGCATCCCCAATACAGGCAGTGTAAAACAATTATACTTACATTCCTGGGACTCTCACGATGCTGGCCTGCGCTCCTACAGCAGCCAGTTTCCTGCCAAAATAGACATAGACAAACACACACACACATATCTTACCAGCCAATGCTCACCACCCCTCCAATGATTTCCAAGCCGCCACTGCTGCATCCACAGCCACACATGTTCTCCGCACTGGTTCTGGGCCATGGGTGGGTGTTGCCTATATAGGGCCCCAGTTGTAGGTCATGGCCACCCATGGGCTGGAACCAGTGCGGGGAAAATGTGTGGTGGTGGACAGCAGGCATCGGCTGGCAAGTTGTGTGTTTTTGTCTATGTCTATTTCAGCAGGAGACTGGCATCTGCAGGAGTGCAGGACAGCATCAGACAGCAGTGTCTTGTGTGGCTATGCAGCCTTTTTTTCCTGTTGTTGATGAATTGGGGTTAGTTAATCAAATGGCCGGGGGGAGGCAACTACCCCCATTTCAGCATCATGGCAAGTTTGGCTAACTCTGGTTAATAATTGTTTTTTTAGTATATGTCTCATGACTCGTGGCTCATCTGGCTACGGGATGATGGGGTACACAATGAAGGCCTGGTCCCTACAAGTTTAACAGAATAAATCCTGCCACAAAGGATAGTCCAAAGATGATCATAGGACCCCAAAATCCTAAAGGTTGCTTCACTACTCCTTCCTTATATGGATGATGGATTGAACAGTGCTCTGTGAAGTGTTCAGAGCTTGAGCTATTTTTTATTTTTATTTTTTAATAATCGAACACTGCAATACATTTTGCCACAGCTTTATCCCTGAACTGTCTGGTGTGTTCGTAGGTTTTTACTAATGTTCTCTAGGAAACCTCAGAGGCCTTCACAAAACAGCTGTAGCTATATTGAGAGTAAATTGCACACAAACAGACTCTATCTTATGTTTAGGCGATTCCTGAAAGAAAATTGGTCATATTGGATTGTTAGGGATATTTGTGAAATATAATAGCAGTACAAGTAAACACAGGTAAATTTCAACAACATATTATTAAATATGTTCAAATTCAATGAAACATAGTATGTTAGTATGCTAGGCTGAATAAAGACTTTAGTCCATCCAGTTTAGCCCGTATATAAAAGAAGATCTCCCTCCAGTGGTCTAGTAGCCATAACTAGCAATGTTATTACATGCAAGAAGGGGCATCCAAGGTACTTTGAACTTTTAGTGTATTCTTCAGAACTACCTCCTGTGGCAGAGAGTTTCATAGCGTCTCACTGGTCTTACAGAGAAGAATCTCCTCCTGTGTCGGTAGAGGAAGCGCCTTTCCTCTAACCTTAGTGAATGCCCTTGGGTTCGGGGTATAGATTGTGGGGCAGATCTTTGTATTGTCCCCAGATATATTTATGTCAGTCTCCTCACCTTGCTTGCTCTTCAAGGAGACGTGGGCATGCTCTATCACTGTCTGCATGTAGCGGCAGATGTGCATGTCTGGGTGTTTGTACCAGAGCAGGCTCTTCATCTGTTGCACTGCTCAACAGCAACACCTGGTGTTCAGTACACTGTAAGTGCACGAAGCCTAGAGCGTAAGCTCTTGGGCTAGCTTTTTACTTCCTGGTTACCTGGGTCTGAATGCACAGGAAGTGACCTCACTCAAACTCTCAGACCCTCCCTGCTCCAACTGACAGCCCTGCACAGCTGTGTTTTCAACTTACTTCCTGGATTCTGTTTTTCTGATTCCTGATCTGATTTCCTGAATTTACCCTCGGACGGATGACTTGGTTTTTGACTCGGATTCTCTCACTGGAATTTGCCTGTTTGCTGAGAGCCCCTGAACTCAGACTTATTCTTGGACTTTGCCTGTCTGCCGCCAGCCCCTGAACCCAAATTCATCCATTGGACATTGCCTGTCTGCCGCCAGCCCTGAATTTGCTCATTAAGATTTATTTGCTTCGCCCCCCACACCTGAGCTCGCTCAGCCCTTCTTTGGTTGTAGCTGGGAAGCTTGACAATTTATAAATAGTTATGAGATCACTCCTCAGGTGTCTCTTTTCTAAACTAAATAAAACTAACTTTGATAAGCTTTCAGGGTACTCTATTTCCCCCGTTTCATTAATTAATTTAGTTGCCTGCATTTGAACACGCTGCAGTTCTGATATGTCCTTATGTACTGGTGGCCCAGAACTGTACACAATATTCCATATGGGGTCTCACTAGTGACTTCTAGAGCATTAAAACGATGCACTGGCCATGTGTCCCATGCCCCTCTTGATGCACCCCAAGATCCCGTTTGCCTTGGCAGCTGCTGCCTGGCACCGGACACTACAGTTAAGTTTATTGTTAACTAAAACCCCTAGGACTTTTCCATTGTAGCTTTACCAAACAATTCTTTATTTAGTGTGTAATCCTGGCACAAATTGCTCCTGCCCATGTGCACAACCCTACACCTGTATTAAACTTAATTTAAACTTTATTTGCCATTTTACTAAATCTGTTTGTAGCTGTCTGTTGTCCTCTTATGTTAATTATTTTACACAGCTTTGTATCATCTGCAAAGATTGATACCGTTTAATCCATTCCCTATGTCATGAATATATATATATATATATATATATATATTAAATAGAATTGGGCCCAGGACTTGCGGTACGTCACTGGTAATGGTAACCCAATCCGAGAATGTACCATTAATAAACATCATCTATTTCCTATCAGTAAGCTAATAAGTCACGCATATACACGTTTTCCCCCAGTCCAAGAATTCTCATCTTTTGTACCGGTCTTTTATTTGGCACGGTATCAAATGCTTAGGAAAAGTTAAGATATATGATATCCAACTCCCCAACTCCAGTCTTGAACTTACTTTCTCATAAAATCAGATTAAGTTTGTCTGCTAGGAGCTCCCCATTGCAGAACATCAGAGCCATTTGCCGAATGACAAATGGCAAATGGCTCTGACTGGACGAAAGCATGTGTATGCACCAGTTGGACCAAGGAAAAATAAGCTGTTACTGGTGAACTGGGGGGGGGGGGGGGGGGTTCACATAGTAGGACATTCAAAATCAGAACGGAACAAAAATACAATTCTGTGAAATACTCACCTGTAGAATTGGTATTATACGCATACAGTACGTCCTGCTCCATACAAAATACTTACACGTGGGTAATCCTCCACCAGAGGGCGCTGTTCACCGCAGACATGCAAAAACAAGCTCCTCCCGGCCCTTCATATACCCAGGGACCTCCCACAAATCCCCAGCATTGAAAAGCAGTGAGAAAAGAAGCCGGGAGAAACCAACCACCAAACTGGTAACAATAGCAATGATAACAATCACCATACAGGGGATCCAGAATAATGTAAAACCAGGGTGGGGTGGAGCAGGACATACTGTATGCGTATAATACCAATTGTACAGGTGAGTATTTCACAGAATTGTATTATTCTAAGCATACAGTACGCCCTGCTCCATATATAATACTTACACGTGGGACATCCAATAGCAGTGTCCATAAAGCAGGGTGGGATCCCCATCAAAAAAGGCACAGCAGACAGTAAAGGCGCTGTCACCTGCAAACCTTGCTACCAAGAGTGACATGAGCAAAGGCTCTAACGTCAACCTCATAAAAACCTTTGAAGGTATGAACAGAAAAACAGGCAGCGGTCTAGCAAAACCTGATTAACAGAAAACTGGTGCTGAAAGGCCCAAGGTACCCGAGCACAAGTAGAAAACAGAATAAAAGAGAAGAAGATTGTTCCCCTTAAAGGAATAGGCCAGGGAAACATCCTGACCAGTCCAAATGCAACAGTAGCCTCGGTAAAAATCAGAGCTCCCCCCATCGGGGAAATTGAAACCTGGTCTCCCGCATGACAGGCGGGGATACGGACCACTACACTAATAAGGATAAGCAAGAAGCCAACACCCTTACCTGGGACCAGAAAGGACAATCCATCCAAGCAAGACCAGTCCAAAGGGCGCATAACCCCTGGAAGCAGATGAGACCAGGCGCATACGTACGGAGGCGCCCGCAAATCCCAAGGGGCATCAGTCCCCCTAAGGGACAAGAAACAATCCAGGAGATGTTCAACATCTGTTGAGGGAATGTAGACCCCCTTACTTCAGCATTAATAAGAATAAGGCCCAGAGGCAGACAAAAGGACTTGGATAAATGAGCATAAGACACCACCTTGGGCATAAGGTGCGGCGTAAGGCGGAATACCACCACATCATGGTGTATAAATAATGAACGAGGGCTAACTAAACAGAGCCACCTTCTGAGGCACACGTCTGACTGAAGCAACAGCCCCCGGAAGGGCAACTTGAAGTAAGAACAGTTCAGACGGCATCCGGAATAGGTCCAAAGGGAACAAACCGCAAAGCAAACAGAATAAAAATTAATCCCAACAGGGACCATAGAACTACTTGGGAGATGCACCTGAGCAATCCCCAAAAGAACGCTTAACAAGGAAGACTAAACAAGACTTCCACGGGAAGGCGGACAGGGCAGAACATGAACCTTCAGAGTACCAAGATGGGGAGCCAACCCCAACCCATGCTGTAATAACTCTAGAACCCTGGGAACAGAGAACATCCAACAGGGGAGAGACCAAGACTCACGCCAATCAATATGGGTATGCCATACCCTATAATAGACGGAGAAAGGAGAAGAAGAAGAAGCGTGCTCCTAGCCCCCCATAGACAAAGTCACCCAGAAGATAAACCCGCCTCCAAAAGGGTGAATGAATCAATGTCAAGCCATCAGACTAGAGCCTGTAGATTGGGGTGACATAAGAAGGAGCCTGAAAAGGGCAGAACCGCACTCCTGAGAGAGCGTACAGGACCGCTGTCCTCAGCAGAAACATCTGCGAACCACAGGCCACTAGGCCACCCAGGGGCCATCAGTATCACGGGTCTCCTTATCAGCGCAATCTTGCGCAAAACCCCGCCTAGCAGGATGAACGAAGAAAAAACATATAAAATAGAATGTCCAGACATAAAAGGCAGAGCCCCTGTGATATTAACGGAACCCAACAGAGCCACCCTAACTGGCTCTCAGAGGGACACCAGGATAGCACAACCTGCCACTGAAGGACATCCATTGGAGTGAATACCACTGAGGTGCAGGGAACGTAGACCCCCACCTAGATCAGGATCAGCAACCTTCCAGGAGAATCATCCTGCTTCAAGGTCCAGACCAATTAAAAAATTACAGACCACTGTCCTCCGACAGGCCAAGAGTCCCCAAATAGACAGGTCCTGAAGAGGAGTAGTCCAGCAAGATAGAGTCAACTGAAGGCTCACAGTTTAAACAAAATCAGTAGGAAAAATGGACCCTCTAAGGGCCCCTACCTTGGGACCGCGGGGGATTTTAGAAGAAAATCCCCCCCACCAACCTGCGAGACTTGGTACCCAAGGTGACCATCCACAGGAAGATGCAAGCCAAGAAGGGGGTGCCCCCTGACAGGGTCCTTGAATTTAACCAGCTCAAGAGGAACCACCGTACCAAGGGGGGAATAAGCACAGACCTAGCTCCAGGGGTGCTGGAACCCCATCCAGGATTAATAACCTACTGTGCCGAAGAGCCCAAGGGCTCTGAATATAAGGGACATCATCTGATCCGCCACCAGCGGGCCCACCAGCTGCAATCCTGCCTGGTGAAAGTAAGGAGTCAGCAAAGAGGGACAGAGCCCATGTAACCAGGAGTCCACTTATTGCCAAGGAAGAAGGTTCAAGCCTGAACCGAATCCAAGGAATGGAGATAGCGGATAAGGGACAATGAGGAATTGAGGTGACTGAGCACCCATCCAAATAACTCCCAGAGGACACCGCCGGCACTCGGCCTGACGTAGAGAATGGGAAGTAAAGAAGGACGAACCGGTAGGTCCTAGTGCGGACGCCCCACAGGCATGTCAGAGACATCACCCCCATCCGCGCCTTGGCGAGCAGCCTGGGAGCAGAGGAGAGGCCAAAAAACAAGGCCCCAATCCGCAGGGTTGGTCCTTCAACACTAACTTGTAAAGGTCTCGGTGTCCAGAAGACACAGGGGAAACTAAAAGGATCTTAGATCTCAACAGGAGGCCAGGAGCCCCCCTTGCACAGGGCGCCTGTGTCCCAACGCAGAGATATCATGCAGGGACTACCTGTGAGTGTAGAAATGCCAAGTCTACCATAGGCCAGCATGGCCCAGACTGCCTCATCATTTTGAGGGAAAGAGGAAGGTTAACATAGAGGCCATCGCCCCAGCCTGTTAAGGGCAACCTACAAGTGAGCCCAGACTCTGCAGGCCGAGTACGGCCTGCACCAACTCCCGAAGGAAAAACAGAGGCTAGAAGCCCCCTGACAACCCACTGAAAGGGACCGCCCAGCAAACTCTATCCCGTATCCAGGGGAACTACCTCCTGGATCCACCAGAAGGAGGTGATACGCTCCCAGATAGTAGCCAGGTGCTGCGGCAGTCCCCTCGCCCAGAAGGGCGAGGGCGTCCCTTCATGCTTGGGAGGTCTTGGCAGATTTGGACTTAGCCCTGCCAGAGGGCCCAGGGCGTTGCCTGCCCACCCTGGAGTGGTAATCTACGCCGAAAAGTTGGAAGCACACCTCTGGTTCGTGCTTGACACTAACGTAGGGAGGGGGAAGGGTGTCCCTGCCCCGAGGAGGCCGAGACGGCCTTCTGCGTAGGGGTGCCTTACCCTTTTTTCCAAAAAGGTCCAAACGGGCCCCAAATAGGCGCCGTCCCCTAAAGGGAAGGCCAGTGAGAGCCTTTTTTGTATCATCGTCAGCACCCCACTGTCGCAGCCAGACAGGCAGCGAATAGCTACCACAAGGGCAGAGGTTCTAGCACACATCTTAATGATGTCATCCAGCGCTGAGAGGATAAACCTCACAAACACATCACAATCTGAGAGTGCATTAAAGACCTCCCAGGGGAGATCCTCAGGTTGGTGATCAAGTAGCTTTCTAATGAGGGTCCTGGCGGCCACCGCAGTGATGGCCGCGGCACAGACCGGACGCAGAGCCGTCCCTGCACACGAAAAGGCGTGGGAAGCCAGTCTGTCAATGCGCCAGTCCTCAGCATCCCGAAGGTTACGGTAATGAGGAGCAGTCATGAAGGGGGAGGGGTTAGTAACCCCTATAATCGGTGCATCCACCACGGGAGGTGCTGACCAAAAGTTAACCACATCAGGGGGAAAAGAGTACTTCCAATCCCAGACCCCTGGAACCCCTTTAAGTTTACAAGGCGATTCCCATTCTTTGGATATAAGAGCCTGGAAATGCTCCTGTTCCAGAAATTCCAAGCGCGGCGTCGCTGTGTGGAAACTCTCCCTCTTAGGCTTGGGAGCCTCTCCAGGAGGGGAGATTGACAAAACCTCAAAGATCTTTATAAGTAATTAATCAGTGTCACACAGGCCCCAAGAACCGGGTCCAGAATCATCACGGCTCCGGGGCATCTTGTCCTAGGAGCCGGAATCGGAGAATAGCTCACCTTCATCAGAAGGAGCAAGGTCCTGCATAGCAGCAGATTCTTCAGTTTCAGTAGGGACCAGAGAACCAGGAGGCGTCAGGGACCGCTTCTTTCCAGGGCCCAAGCGCTCAGCCAAACTAGATAGCACCTGCTCAGCCGTAGGCAGCCTGCGCGGCACAACTTGCTGGTCATCCCCGCTCGAGTGCGACTCATCAGGAGTGAGATTTAAGCATGGGGAGACAGGTGTATTGAAGCGAGGTGCAGCCACTGGCAAACCTGATTGCAGGGCCAGTGCCTGTTCAGCACACGGTCCACGGACCCGTGCTCTATCAGCATCAGCATGGGGCTGACCACACACTGTACACAGCCGGTCTTGTCCCCAAGGGACCCCGGGTACATAATTCTGAGATGCCTCCATATGGTGATTATCTGAGCAATATGCCCGCAGGGATTTATGCAATAGGCAACCCTGGATGCCCCAAGACCCGCTAGGAATGTGGGAGAATTTTTTATGTGAACCCGCTATAATATATGTCAGGCCGAGAGAAGCCACCGAAATCTTGGCGTCTGACATAAAGGGAATAAGGGGGGTGTCAGAGCCATGCGCAGCCGAACAAAAGATCATAGGAACAAAACCGCCCAGGAGGGCACTTACATGACCAAGGGAGGAGGAGGATCGTAACCACGCGCGCGCGCGAAGACCATCAAATTGGCGCCAAGCGAACCTCGAGGGGCGGGCCCGCTCTGGCCGTGACGTGGGGCGCGTCATGCCAAGTCCCCGCCTCCCCCAAAGAGCGTGAAGCTCCAACCAGCGGGAACGCAAATGACAAGCAGTGGATAAGACACACAGTCGGTTTAGCTAAGGGAAACGTCAAAAAACTAGTGAATGATGCTGCCGCCCGGGCCGCACACTACAGTAAAGGAAAAGACACACACACACACGCAACCTGACAAGTGTTATGTAAGTATACATAAGTATAAGTACTGGGATATGAACTCACAATAACTTGCTTCATAAACCAGCACACCACCATTGAACCGAACCACTTGTTCAAAGACAAAACAATGGCCATAAACGTGTACAACATTACGCTGAGACCGCCACACGCATACCCCCCCCTTTCTGCCTACCTTCACCCGACCAGCGCAGCCCAGGCTGGGAGGCACATCTTTATCGAAGAGGACGGGTGGTAATAGTCCTGCAGGGCCGCAGGCTGTAAAAGCCCCGCTCACCTGCGAGAGAGTGATACTTCATGTCTTCGCAGTCAGCACTGCAGAGAAATCTGGGGATTTGTGGGAGGTCCCTGGGTATATGAAGGGCCGGGACGAGCCTGTTTTTGCATGTCTGCAGTGAACAGCGCCCTCTGGCGGAGGATTACCCATGTGTAAGTATTATATATGGAGCAGGACGTACTGTATGCTTAGAATATCCAGGATATTTAAAATCCCGTTTTTTATTCCCCTTTAAAACACAGGAATGAATACCATCTGGTCTGGGGAATTTGTCACATTTAATCTGTTTGAGGTGGTGCTGCACTTCTTCTTTGGTTAGACAAATGACATTTAATGCAAAGTTTGGGTTGTTGCTCTGCAACTCACAATAACTTGCTTCATAAACCAGCACACCACCATTGAACCGAACCACTTGTTCAAAGACAAAACAATGGCCATAAACGTGTACAACATTACGCTGAGACCGCCACACGCATACCCCCCCCTTTCTGCCTACCTTCACCCGACCAGCGCAGCCCAGGCTGGGAGGCACATCTTTATCGAAGAGGACAGGTGGTAATAGTCCTGCAGGGCCGCAGGCTGTAAAAGCCCCGCTCACCTGCGAGAGAGTGATACTTCATGTCTTCGCAGTCAGCACTGCAGAGAAATCTGGGGATTTGTGGGAGGTCCCTGGGTATATGAAGGGCCGGGACGAGCCTGTTTTTGCATGTCTGCAGTGAACAGCGCCCTCTGGCGGAGGATTACCCATGTGTAAGTATTATATATGGAGCAGGACGTACTGTATGCTTAGAATATCCAGGATATTTAAAATCCCGTTTTTTATTCCCCTTTAAAACACAGGAATGAATACCATCTGGTCTGGGGAATTTGTCACATTTAATCTGTTTGAGGTGGTGCTGCACTTCTTCCTTGGTTAGACAAATGACATTTAATGCAAAGTTTGGGTTGTTGCTCTGCATTTCACCTGACATATCACATTGAATATTGAAGCAAAGAAGACATTTATGTCTATCTATATCTATGGTAGCCCCTTGATTGCTTTTTAGGGGGGCCCACATTTTCAAGTTTGTATCATCTACTGTTTATGTAGCTAAAGTCAATTTTTTGGATAGTTTTACTCTCTTTGGCAATTAGTCTTTACGTCTCCAGCTTTACCGCCCTTACCTGTTGTTTACGTAGTTTATTTTCTTCTTTATAATTTTGTAATGCTTCCACCGTGCCTTCTTGCATCAAATATTTAAATTTTTTTGGGGGATTTTTTTTTGCCCCCTAACCATTTTGTTAAGCCACAAAGGTTTACTCTTGTTTCTAAACTTTATATACCTGTAAGGTACATATCTATCACAAGGGATATTAAGGATTTCTTTGAAAGTATCCATTTAGTGTCCATGCTTTTGTTTTTCAAGAAACTTTCCAATTCAATATTGTTCAATGCATCTCTAAGCTTGTCAAACTTTGCCTTGCTGAAGGTTCGCATTTTGTGGCTCCATGATATGGCACCCTAAGTGGAAAATTAATAATATTATGATCACTATTTTCAAGGTGTCCCCCCCCCCCCATACCATTGTTACTTTGTCTGGAACATTGGCTAGTAATACATTCAAAGATGGTCCTCCCCCTTGATAGAGCTTACCCTTGTTGAGAAAAGGTCTTTTGTTTTTGACAAAAACATTAACTTTTATGAGATCCATAGGTTTCAGCTTCCCAATCTATATTTGGGTAGTGTGGTAAGGTGCAAGGGGCCATCACTGATGGAAGGTATGTGGCACCAAGGTACCTGGCCTTGCTGCAGCCTTGCATTTTGTTTCCCAGCATCAGCTGCTAATGGCAGTCTGGTGCTGAAGTGTTAGTATAGCCGAAAGGCTAACCCCGGACGGTTTTACTGGGATGGAGTAGAGCAGGGTGAGCAGGGTAAAACCCGGACCCTACCCAGGTCCGGGTTTTACAGGCCGCATAAATAGCCCGGGGAGTCAGCTGTGGAGTGTCTGTGACTGGAGCTCACTTGTGAAGTGTGTGCCTGGCTGAAAACTCCTGTGCAGGCTGTTTCATGCGGACCAGAGGCGGATTCGGCTACAAAGTAGCAAGTTTGCCCAAGGACTAAAAACGGCGTTGCCTGTCTGATGTACTTCTGCTGCATTTTCCTGAAAAGGTGATGTAACCAAAAAAGACATTCGGTTTTATGGATTTTTGTGTGAATAAACACGGACTTTAAGTTGAACTTTCGCCTCTAAGCCTCTATCCTGCTGTCTACCAGAGCTAATCACCACATTTGGTGGAGGATGCGGGCACAGTGAGGCCGTTGCTAGGAGCAACTGACAGAAAAGTTTTTGTGTGCATGTCCTACATTAAGCCTGTCAAGCTGTTACCTGAGACCGCAGACAAAATGGAGGCGGTCGTAAAAATACCATTTTGTGAATATTCACCTGTAAAATGGGTATTATAAGTATGTCACACACCCCGCTTCAAGACATTCATTACATGTGGGTATACTGACCTGTAGATGGCAATCTTGCAGAGATGTCAATAAAAAAGTAAGAGCCTCCCGGCCCATAAATACCTGAGACCTCCCACTCATTCCCCAGTATAAAGATAGCAGTAAGGTAAAGGGACCAGGAAAGTCAATTAAAACTAACAAAGGTTCACCATATAAAGGATCCAGAATACAAAAGGGCAGGGTGAAGCGGGGTGTGTGGCATACTTATAATACCCATTTTACAGGTGAGTATTCACAAAATGGTATTATTCTAAGTATGTCACACACCCCGCTTCAAGACATTCATTTCATGTGGGACATCCAATAGCAGTGTCCATAAAGGGCGGGGATCCAAAAAACAAGGCAACAAGACACAAACGTAAACCACTTTGGCGATTGTCCAACCGATTGTCCAACCGAACTTGAACCGGTAG
The DNA here is from genome assembly GCA_027917425.1 of Gastrophryne carolinensis. Taxonomy (NCBI): domain Eukaryota; kingdom Metazoa; phylum Chordata; class Amphibia; order Anura; family Microhylidae; genus Gastrophryne; species Gastrophryne carolinensis. The sequence continues at coordinate 88,657,208 of CM051244.1, read as the reverse complement.
TCCCCGTAACTGATGAGTCAAGTGAGCCAGAACCAATCTGATGGCTCTCAACTCCAGAACATTGATGGGATCGTGAGCCTCCTGAGGCCCCCACAATCCCTGAAACTGAAGATCCTTCCAAAATCCCCCCCAACCTGACAGGCTGGCGTCCGTGGTGACCGTCTCCCAACGAGGGGTCAGAAAAGACCTGCCCCTCGTCAGATTGCTTGGTTTTAGCCACCACCAAAGGGAACGCCGCACCCGGGGAGACATCAGAAAGGACTGATCCAATGACAGCAGGGACCCATCCCAGGCCGCCAAGAGATGGAGCTGGAGCGTCCTTGTGTGAAACTGGGCAAAGGGAACCGCCTCAAACGATGCTACCACCATCCCACCAGTCGCATCCCTAGCCGGATGGACGGGCAGGGGATGGATAGGAGACACTGAGTCAATTCCTGAATCAGAAGAACCTTGGCTCGGGGGAGGAACACCCTGGCCTGAGAAGTATCTAGAGACATTCCCAGGAACTCCACCACCCTGGAGGGCATTGGGATAGTTGATCACCCAACCGAAACTCTCCAGAGTGGACACCACGGTCCTGGTATCCACCTGCGCCTGACTGAGGGAAGACGCCATGATGAGAAGATCGTCCAGATAAGGCACGATGCGGATACCCCTGGCTCTGAGGATGGCCATCACTCCTGCCAACACCTTGGTAAAAACCCTTGGAGCCGAGGTAAGGCCAAACGGAAGAGCCACAAACTGAAAATGTCTATTTTCCACGACAAACCTGAGAAATCTCTGGTGTGCCGGAAATATTGGAATATGCAGGTAAGCATCCTTGATGTCTATGGACGTCATGCAGTCCCCCTGATGAAGTGAGTTTCCATACGGAACTTCCGGGGACGAACGAACCTGTTGAGCAACTTCAGATCCAGAATGGGAAGAACGGATCCGTCCTTCTTGGGCACCGTGAACAAATTGGAATAGAAGCCATGTCCAAGAGACTTGCTACTGCCACCCGAAGCACCTGGGCGGCCGGAGGATCTGACGGTACCCGAGAACTGAAGATTCTGGGAGGGGGCCGGAACTCAGACCCAGGAGAAGAGTTCCAGCCGTCCCCCCACCCGCAAGGGTGAGGGCGCCCCCTCATTGCTGAGCCGGCTTGGCAGCGGCTCTAGGCTTGGAGCCCCAACTTTGTCCTGGACGGGCCCGACCCTTGCCCCTAGGCCAGGAATCACCTCTGGACGAGGGGGAAAGCGGAACCCCTGCCAACTCTAGCCCCACGAAAGGACTGAGAGAAGGAAGCCGCCCCCCGAAAGGGGCGACGCTGCTTCTTACGCTGAGGTAACTTACCTCCCTTTGCCAACGAATCCAATCTCTCTCCAAAGAGCCGCAACCCCACAAAGGGAAGGGCCGTAAGCGACTTTTTGGACACAAAATCAGCCGCCCACTGGCGTAACCAAACCGACCGCCGGATAGCCACAAACAAGGCCGAAGCTCTGCTACACATCACCAATGTACCGTCCAAGGCGGACAGCACAAAGGACAAAAATAACTCACAGCGCTTAAGGTCGGCAAACTCCTCACTAGCCGGGTCAAGCCCGGAAGAGGTCAACAGTCCTCTAACAACCGACCTGGCAGCTACCAATAAAAGCGCTGAAGCACAAACCGGCCGCGAGGCCCACCCAACACTGGCAAAACCATGACAAGCCATCTGGGCAATGCGTTTATCCTCACCATCCTTGAGGGTAGTGCACTCCGGAGAATGCAGGATTGAGGAACTGGACAACCCCAAAACAGGAGCATCCACTTCGGGGGGGGGGGGGGGGGGGGGGACCAGTGCTTCACAGCGTCCACCGGAAAGGGATATTTTTTGTCCCAACCCGGGGGGACACCCGGAAGCCTAGTCGGCCTCTCCCATTCCTTGAGAATGATACAATCAAAATGCTTTTGATAAGGAAATTCCAAGTGCAGCTTGGTCACCTCAAAGAACTCCCCCTTCAGCGGTGGAGCCGCCTCGGGGGGAGAAATAGCCAGGACCTCAAACATATGAGCCAGGACCCTAGAGGTATCCAAGGAATCCCCCTGGCCCTGCTCGATATCAGCACCCACAAACTGCTGGTCATCGGAGCCATCAGACTCCTCATACAGCTCCCCTTCCTCACGCGGGGGACAATCAGACCAATCCAGGGAGTCAAACTCCTCCATATCAGAGCCCTGCGTGGCTGTATACAAATGTTTTCGCTTTGCCGTGGCCTTTTTAGCAACGGCACTGGAAAACATTTTTCAAGATTGGACAATCTGGCACACACCTCAGATTGCGACTCCCTGCCAATGACCACATCACATGGGGTACGTGTCAAGAGGGGGGGAGACGGAGAGGAGACTGGCGGAGCAGAACCAGACGCCTGAGATCTGGACTGACGCATAATGGACCGTTGCGCACAGGGTACACAAAGAAATACATCATCCCCCAAAAGGGATACCCCACACCCCAAACACAGCCTGAATTGCCCCGAGGGGGGCACAAGCCCAGTATCCGGGGAAGCCTCCATATGGTGATTTTTAATATATATATATATGTACAGTGTCCTGAGGGAATTACGCAGTAATGCAACCCGGGATGCCTCTTTAAGTCCCGAGTGGGAGGAATTTTAAGCCAACTAAATTTAACCAGGGACCCTAGGAACGGGAGGACCCCCCTTTAATAGGATCGATGGTCCACCTGGAACACACAAACAACACACAATCAGACCAACATAGCAAATGTCCAAAGAGTTAATAACAGAGCATTGCCCAGCAACCCCAGGGAGGGGCATAATCAATAAAGAAAACTGATGGGCCACAGGCCACTCACCCAACCGTCACCCCTCCGGAGTCCCGCACGCCAGACAGTAGGGGAGGGAAGGCGCTTAGTGTGCAGAGGAAGAGGGAGGGCGGACCGGCGCGGTTCGCGCCCGGCCCCGCCCCTCCCCCGTCGCTCCCGGCCAGAAGCCGGGACCTGAAAACGCGTTGCCCGCAGCACGGGGGCGGGCCGTAGACGCGCGTGCGAGCGCCCGGCCCCAGCCCCCCACCTGAGGGGAAGAAGCTCCTCTTGGGCGCCTTAAAGCCGCCATGACAAAACGCCGGAGGCCGGCGCCGTGAGACCGCCGGGCCGGTCTGTGTAGTAAAACCATGCAAAGTAAAGCACCTCACACAAACACACACACACAATTATAATAAATAAGATGAATCCATAAGGCCCCCCCCCTCTAAGGGTATCCGGGAGAGGGGGAATCCATGCTAGGGTAGGGGCCAAGGGACGGGGCACACCAACCCGGTTAGCCGCCTACTCCTTGTTATGGGGTCTCACGGCTCCTGAGCGCCTAGGGTGCCATCTACCATTGCCCGGACCAGCAGCCTAGGCTGGGAGGCAAGTAATGTAAATAAAGGGATCCGGGCAGGAATAGAACAATAGAGGGTCGGGAGTCATCCCGGCTACCTGCAAGGAGGAGACATCCATCTTCTGACTTGCTCGCCTCTGTAGAGATGAAAGACTGGGGAATGAGTGGAAGGTCCCAGGTATTTATGGGCCGGGAGGGTCTTACTTTTTTTATTGACATCTCTGCAAGATCGCCATCTACAGGTCAGTATACCCACATGTAATGAATGTCTTGAAGTGGGGTGTGTGACATACTTAGAATATTGACCAACCTTATCGCCCTTAGTTCCAGAATGTTAATAGGAGTGTGGGCCTCTTGAGGACCCCAATGACCCTGGAATTGCAGAGATTTCCAGAAGCCCCAACCGGTCAGAATGGCATCCGTGGTGACTGTCTCCCAGCAAGGGGTCAGAAAGGATCTGCTCCCAACAGGTTCCTTGAGTCCAGCCACCACGAGACAGACCGCCTGGCCAGAGGGGACAGAACAAACACCTGATCCAGGGACACAGGGTCCCGATCCCATACTGACAAGAGGTGAAGTTGAAGAGGTCTCATATGAACTGAGCGTATGGAACCGCCTCGAAGCAAGACACCATCAGGCCCACCAGCTGCATCCCCTGCAATATGGAGGGATGAGGACAAGACAGAAGAAGCTGGGCCTGAACTTGAAGACACTCCACCTTCTGCTGAGGGAGAAGGATCTTGACCTGAGACGTATCCAGAGTCATGCCCAGAAAGGACCTCACCAAGGACGGGGACAGGGAAGACTTGGGGTGGTTGATCACCCAGCCGTGATGAGAATGTCGTCCAAGTAAGGAAGGATGCGAATGCCCTGAGATCTCAGTAGAGCCATTACTCCCGCCAGTACCTTGGTGAAAACCCTGGGAGCCGAGGTGAGACCGAAAGGCAAGGCTACAAACTGATAGTGCTGATCTCCCAGAGCGAACCTGAGAAATTTTTGATGACCTGGAAAATTTCGGTACATGAAGGTAAGCATCCTTGATGTCTACAGATGTCATGAAGTCGCCCGGGCGCAGTGGTTTCCATGCGAAAATGCTTGAATTTGACAAATTTCTTGAGACGCTTTAAATCCAGGATGGGTCTGAGGGACCCGTCCTTTTTGGAGACAGTGAAAAGATTGGAATAGAAGCCTCTGCCCCTTTCCCTGAAAGGGAACGAGCAGATGACCCCCAACTCCAAAAGGTTTTGAACAGCAAGGCACAGACCCTGAGCAGACAGGGGGTTTTGAGCCATCCAGGATTTGATAAATCTTGGGGGTGGCCAGGCTGCAAGCTCTATCTTGTAACCGGAGGACACTACCTCCTGAATCCACCGGTCTGAGACGTGAAGCCTCCAGACGTGAGCATAGAGCTGAAGCTGTCCCCCCACCTGGATGGGTGAGGGCGCACCTTCATGCCTGAGGGGGCTTGGGGGAGGACTTAGGCTTGGGACCCCAGGAGGGGCCGGGGCGGCCACGTCCTCTGCCCCTTCCCCAAAAATCTCTGCGGGCCCCAGCAAAGGAGGCTCCTCGCCCAATTCTAGAACCACGGAAGGAAGGGAGAAAGGCACCTGTACCCCGAAAGGTCCGGGACTGCCTCCTACGTTGAGGCAACCTGCCGCCCCTAGCAAACAAGTCCAAGTGTCACCAAAGAGGCGCAGCCCCTTAAGGGGAAAGCCAGTGAGAGCCTTCTTAGCAGCGTTATCAGTTAACCACTGACGCAACCAGACAGAGCGGCATATAGCAACCAGCAGAGCAGATGTCCTCCCACACATTCTGATGGTATCATCCATAGCAGACAGAACATATGCAACGAATTCATAGCAAAGCAGGAGAGAACAGTACACTTCTCCTCCTGCGTCATCAGAAGCCCCATCTAAGAGACTCTTGAACAAGCCTTTAATAGCAACTGTAATGACAGAAGCACAAACCGGGCGCAGCGCGGTCCCCACACAGGCAAAAGCATGGCAAGCCAGCTGGTCCATGTGCCGGTCCTCACCATCATTCAGAGTAGTAGTGTCAAGGGAATGCATGACGGAAGTATTGGACAGCCCCAGAACAGGTGCATCCACTTCGGTAGGACTTGACTAACGCTTAACCACATCAGCAGGAAAGGGATACCTCTTATCCCAACTCTTTGGCACCCCAGGAAGCTTTCTAGGCCATTCCCATTCTTTGAGCACCAGATTATTAAAGTGAGTTTGTTCAGGAAACTCCAAGCGTGGTCTAGCCGTATGAAAAAGCTCACCCTGCTGCTGCGGAGCCACGGCAGGAGGGGAAATACAGAGCACCTCAAAAATATGAGCCAAAAGCCTGTCAGTGTCATCTGAAGACCATAGGTCAGCCCCAGACCCGGTATCACCATAAACCTTAGGCTGTTCCTCAGATGATTCTGAATCAGAAAATAATTCCCCCTCCTCCAGGGGAGTATAACCAGGAACGTCAAATATTTCCTCGGCCTCCATTGGAAAGAGAGAAACAGTGGGTGATAAATGCCGCTTCTTAGCAGAAGCCTTACGCGGGGCCGACCCAGCAATATGCTTTTCAATGTTGGCCACCCGTGCAGCCAAATCAGGTTGAGACTCCCCACTGGTATGCACCTCACTAGGAGTCAGATGTAAGCGTGGGGGGTAGGCGAAGCCAGAGGGGGCGCAGGCCCAGCCACAGGTAACCCAGACTGCAGCGCAAGCACCTGCTGGGCACAGGGTACACACACCCTGAGGTCATCACTTATAGGGGATACCCCACACGCAACACATAGCCGGGCTTGTCCCGAAGGAACCCCAAGCACATTATCCTGAGAAGCCTCCATATGGTGATTAATGTGGCACCGCAGGCCAATATGGGATTAAAGCTAAATATAGCTACCCGGGATGCCCCAAGAGCCCGCTAGGGAAGTGGGACATATATAAATACAATAGCCCTCCAATATAGGATTAACGCTAAAAAGGGGAGAGGACCGGGAGAAACCACAAAAAGTTTGACCCGTCTGAAAGACATAAGCAGAAAACCCCATAAGCAAACACTGAAAATAAATCAGACACAAAAAAGGCCATCCCACAGGGGCACTTGCGGACCGTGTTAGGAAGAGAGATACCACGCAGCACAAGAGGCAAAATGGCGCCCACATATACCTCGAGGGGCGGGCCGCGGAGAAGTGATGCGCAAAACATCATCCGCAAGGCCCGCCCCCCCCCGAAGAGCACGAAAACGAGCCCACGTGACTGAGCCAGCCAATGATGGCGCGACAGCGCCTGAGGCGAGAGCGCGGCGGCAACAAGACAAAACACATGAAGCGGATCTAAGAGGAAGCCATTCTACAACCCTGCATTGGCTGCCGCAGCACACATACACCCCCCCCCCCAGGGAGAGCGAGGAGGGGGTGCAGCAGCCAACCTAAGAAAGGGGCCCAACTAAGGGGACAGGGAGTAAAGGGGGACCCCAGAGAGCGGGGGGGGGGCATCCTATAAGGCTCACCACGGGCCTATACCGCCTACCCTTTAAGACAGGAACTGCGGTTGGAGCAGCGCTCCTTAGCACCTGACCCCGGTGCTGCCTACCTTCACCCGAACCAGCGCAGCCTAAGCTGGGAGGCAGTGGGTTCGGAACGGGTGGGAATAGTCCTACAGGGCCGCAGGCTAATAGCCCCGCTCACCTGCGCAGCATAAAGAGCCATCTTCTATTCTTCGCAGCCCAGACTGCAGATAAGAACTGGGAAATTTGTGGGAGGTCCCTGGCTTATATAGGGCCAGGAGGGGCCACAAGCTGTTTTCTGCAGTCCAGCGCCATCTTGTGGATGTATTACCCATGTGTAAGGAATTTTCTGGAGCAGGACGTGCTGTATACTTGGAATATAATAAATTCCTCGAGCGTTGGCCACGCCCACCGCTATACCAAGCCGAGTGTTCAGCTGTATCTGCCGCCTTCTCGCGCTGCGGAGGAGGTGGCAGATACAGCTGCCCCCATCGCTTCCTCTCTGCAGCGCCAGCACAGAGTGAACACTCGGCTTGGTATAGCGGTGGGCGTGGCCGACGCTGTTTAAAGTGGACCAACACCCAGGATTTTGACTATCCTGGGTTGTGGTCCACTTCGGTGGGGCACCCCGATCGGGGGTGCCCCGCTGTGTGAAACCCCCCAGAAACCCCAAAAAACTCACCTCTCCCCGCTCCCACGTGAACGCCGCAGCCAATCCCCGCCAACGTCCAGGCGGGGGACAGGAACGTACAAGCCGCTTCCGGCGCCGCCACCTCCCGCGCGCCACTCTCAGCGCCCGTGCGCCCGCGCCGGCCATTCACAGAGGGCCGGCGCGGGCGCGCGCACGTCTGGAGGGGCGCACGGGAGGCGGCGGAAGCGGCGGCGGATCAGGTAAGGTCTTTTTGGGGTTTCTGGGGGGTTTCACTCTGCGGGACATCCCGATCTCGGATGTCCCGCGGGGTGGGAGGTGATCGGCCCGGGAATCTTATAGATTTCCGGGCCGATCACCCCTGGGTGTTGGTCCACTTTAAGTTCGGGTGTCTCTGTCTGCTGGCACCGTGGAGAGGTGGCAGGGACAGTGCAAGCGGCGGGGGCAGCTGCTCTCTGACACTCACACTGTCCCTGCCACCTCTCCACGGTGCCAGCAGACAGAGACACCCGGACTTAAACAGCGGGTGTCACCGCTATTCCAAGCCAGTGTGTCTGTGTGAAGACGGCGAGGACAGTGGGGAGGATTGAAAGGTGAGTTTACTTTTTTTTTTTTCTCACTTTTTACTTCTGCGCATGGGGAATGGGAGGGGGGATGGAAATGCCACACTACCTATATGGGATGGGGAGGGGGGATGGAAATGCCACATTACCTATATGGGATGGGGAGGGGGGATGAATGCCACATTACCTATATGGGATGGGGAGGGGGGATGAATGCCACACTACCTATATGGGATGGGGAGGGGGGGATGAATGCCACACTACCTATATGGGATGGGGAGGATGAATGCCACATTACCTATATGGGATGGGGAGGGGGGGATGAATGCCACACTACCTATATGGGATGGGGAGGGGGGATGGAATGCCACATTACCTATATGGGATGGGGAGGGGGGATGAATGCCACACTACCTATATGGGATGGGGAGGGGGGGATGAATGCCACATTACCTATATGGGATGGGGAGGGGGGATGAATGCCACACTACCTATATGGGATGGGGGGGGTGAATGCCACACTACCTATATGGGATGGGGAGGGGGGATGAGTGCCACATTACCTATATGGGATGGGGAGGGGGGATGAATGCCACATTACCTATATGGGATGGGGAGGGGGGATGGAAATGCCACATTACCTATATGGGATGGGGAGGGGTGGACGAATGCCACACTACCTATATGGGATGGGGAGGGGGGATGAATGCCACATTACCTATATGGGATGGGGAGGGGGATGGAAATGCCACATTACCTATATGGGATGGGGAGGGGGGGGATGAATGCCACATTACCTATATGGGATGGGGAGGGGTGGATGAATGCCACACTACCTATATGGGATGGGGAGGGGGGGATGAATGCCACATTACCTATATGGGATGGGGAGGGGGGATGAATGCCACATTACCTATATGGGATGGGGAGGGGGGATGAATGCCACATTACCTATATGGGATGGGGAGGGGGGATGAATGCCACATTACCTATGTGGGATGGGGAGGGGGGGTGGAAATGCCACATTACCTATATGGGATGGGGAGGGGGGGTGAATGCCACACTACCTATATGGGATGGGGAGGGGGGATGAATGCCACACTACCTATATGGGATGGGGAAGATGAATGACACATTACCTATATGGGATGGGGAGGGGGGGATGAATGCCACACTACCCCCTCGATTCAAAGAGCAAAAGTTAATTGATTTCGTATCGAGAATCGTAAGTTTGGGTGGGTGTTTGTTATTTTTTCCTTTTTTTTGGCCATTTCGTATTCGCACGAACGTTCGCGCATAGACGTATATGAACATACGCTTTCCGGACGTCAATCGTATATTTCGCGTTAGTTCGTGTGTTTTTCCCGTCCAAATCGTATTTTTTAGGTCCGATCCTATTTTTTACGTGCTTCACATGGGCTTGCGACCAATTCAGAGAGGTGATTGCTAATTGTTTTGAAGCCCATTAAAGAGCTGCTTCCCGAAATGTTTGCCGGCAGCTATTTGGCCTCGGGAGTAGGATGGAGAGGAGCGAGTTTGTGGCACATCAAGGGCTTATGCTTTTTGGCATCGATTTGATCCGGATGTCTGAGAGCAGATTGCCCCTGCGTCGTCGCATGAACATCGATAGCATGAATGATGTTGAGCTGTTTGAGCTGACCAGGCTTAATCGTGCTTCCCTCCATAAATTATATAGTGAGCTGCGGCCATGGTTTGCCCGCACCACAAGGAAGGGGCATGCAATTTCAGGTATGACCAAGATGCTTGGCTGCCTGCAATTTTTGGCGGACGGCTCGTTCCAGAGGCTGGGTGCCCTCTCCGTGGGGATGTCCCAGCCTACGCTGAGCCGCGCACTCTCTAAATTTTTGGAAGGCATGGCTGCCATAACTCCCAAATATATTTTTTTCCCGGATGATATGGCAGCCAGAAACGCCATTAAGCTTGGTTTTTATAATGTGGCCGACATGCCCAACGTAATTGGTGCTGTTGACTGCACACATGTGGCACTCGTACCTAGGGCATCCGACGAATATATATATAGGTATATATTTTGGGTTTGGGTTATTATGGGGCCCAACGTGTAATGTAACCTATTTTCCTTGGCGGCAGCATATTTTTGTTTGGACTTTTGTGTACATGCTTTATTTAGGCTTCTCATTTGTTGTTTGAATTTGTGTGCAGACATGTTTTTTTTTCTAAATCTTTTTTGCCCTTATCACTTACCCTTTTTTTTTGTTTTTGCCTTAAGGAATCGAAAAATGGGACACTCCCTTAATGTCCAGGCCGTGGTGGGGCCGGACATGCGTTTCCTGAGTGTCCTTGCCGGCTACCCTGGATCGTCGCACGACTCCTATATCCTGAGACGATCTGGTTTGTTTAGGAGATTTGATTCTGGGGAATTTTCGGGTGCATGGCTGCTTGGTAAGTGTGTCCTATTTTTGGTTACCGATATTTCCCAGGAATCTGTATTGTTTGGCTATTTTAGCTTTATAATTCTTGTCAGAAAAACGAACCAGCATTTTTTGGGGGTGGCTTTTGTGGATTGTATTTTGTTTATCAACCAAACGCTTTGCTCCCTTTGTGCTTCTGTTTTTTTGATAACTTTGGTTAGGATGTCTGTAACTTCCATGTCCCAAAATATATTGGGTAGCAGATTGTCCCGAAGTATCTGCTATTTTTTTGGCCTTTTGTAGTATTGGTCTTGCAACGCCAAAGTGGACTTAAACTGCATACAGTGCATTCTTTATCGAAATGGTGTGGGCCCCTCAGCAGCATCCTAATTGTAACATTTGCGAAGCCAGAATCAAAAACATATTTCTAAACAGCCTTGTCCGTGCAGATGTTTTTTTCATTTTTGGCTTTATTTAAGCTGCATTTTTAGTTATGTACTACATTTGGCCCAATAGTGTTTTTTCTAATGTACCCTGGGTGTCTTTTTTGGCCCTTTAGCGTACCTCATTTTGATATATGGCAAATTGTTTGTGTTTGTTGTCTTGCAATGTGTTAATTTTTGTTATTTAATTGTCTTGTTAAGGTGATTCCGGTTACCCACTTCTCCCCTGGCTCATGACGCCTGTGCTGCGGCCCCAGGATGCCTCTCAGGAAGCCTATAATCGTGCGCACCGCAAGACCAGGGCTGTTGTTGAGAGGGCATTTGGACTGTTGAAGACACGTTTTCGTTGTTTGGACCATACCGGGGGCGCCCTGCAATATGCTCCTAACAAAGTGATAGACATCATAATGGCATGTGCTGTTCTGCATAATTTTGCCATTCAAGAACGTGTCCCCCGTTATGTTGATGTTCTGCCCTCTACAGCCCGAGAAGATGATGGTGACAATTATGTTGGCCCACCCAGTGAGTCTGGCCAATCAGTGCGAGCAAATTTGATCTTGCAGCATTTTAGTTAAAGCCTTTTTTTGGTTTCCCATTCTGTGTGTGTGTATTTGCCTTTATTTTCAAATATTTGTTTGGCCGTAATGTGGCATTACCTTAAATAAATACACAATTTCCCTTAATTGTTGCCTAATGTTTTTCCTGGTGTTTACTTAGATTGATCTTTGCATTTTTACACCTCTTAACCAAAAATGTATCTGCTTTAGCCCAAGGTGATGTTAAATGTGTTTCAACTCAAAACGCAACAAGTATTGTAAGTTTGAATTTTTTTTACTTTTTGCACTTTGATTGGTGGTGCATAACAAATAAAAATCGACATACAACTGTGGCTCAAAAACAAATAAGGTATTAACATTAAATCTACCACAGCTACACCTGGAAGAGAGTGGCACAACCAAACAAGGACACCCAGTCCAAAGGCCAGCCTAGTCCAGTCATTAATATTGCCTGTGCCAAGGGATATTTGGGCATGGCCATAATGTCACACAAACATGTCTGCAAACAGGAGGAGCACAAACCAAACAAATGTCAAAAGCCATAATTGGCACATGATAGTTGCCAACTAGACAGCACATAGACCTATGGCATTGGCTAGTGGCCTTAATCATTACTCTAAGGAGCTCTATGGGAGCAAATACAAAACACAACCTGCATGTGAAACACAAAATGGATTGTTTGAAACCTCAAAGGACAAGTAAATACAGTGGGGGGGGAAGAGAAAAGATGTCCCACACATTCATGGATTAATAGGGTGGCTGCCCATAAAACCCAGGTGGAGGTCCGTGGGGATGGGACCTAACCTGGGCCATGGTTGTTCTGGCCACCGAACTTTCAGGTGTAGATGTGGTCCGGATGATGTCCATTCTTTGGCCTCTTGGGGGGCTCTGTTCCCGGCTGGTGCCAGGTCGGGGGCTCTGTTCCCGGCTGGTGCCAGGTCTTGGGCTTCGGGCCCTGCTGCGCGGCCTTGATGGGCTTCGGGCCCTGCTGCGGGGCCTGGATGGTCTTCGGGGCCTGCTGCGGGGCCTTGATGGGCTTCGGGCCCTGCTGCGGGGCCTGGATGGTCTGCGGGGCCTGCTGCGGGGCCTTGATGGGCTTCGGGCCCTGCTGCGGGGCCTGGATGGTCTGCGGGGCCTGCTGCGCGGCCTTGATGGGCTTCGGGCCCTGCTGCGGGGCCTGGATGGTCTTCGGGGCCTGCTGCGGGGCCTTGATGGGCTTCGGGCCCTGCTGCGGGGCCTGGATGGTCTTCGGGGCCTGCTGCGGGGCCTTGATGGGCTTCGGGCCCTGCTGCGCGGCCTTGATGGGCTTCGGGCCCTGCTGCGGGGCCTGGATGGTCTTCGGGCCCTGCTGCGCGGCCTTGATGGGCTTCGGGCCCTGCTGCGGTGCCATGATGGGCTTCTGGCCCTGCTGCGCGGCCTTGATGGGCTTCGGGCCCTGCTGTGGGGCCTGGATGGTCTTCGGGCCCTGCTGCGCGGCCTTGATGGGCTTCGGGCCCTGCTGCGGTGCCATGATGGGCTTCTGGCCCTGCTGCGGGGCCTGGATGGGCTTCTGGGCCTGCTGCGGGGCCTGGGTTGGCTAAGTGCCCGGCTTGAAAGCATGGGTGGTGTGGTCTCCCTTGGGCGGCCTCTTCTGGGGGCAGAGGTGGTGGTGGCTGCTGTGGGCTGTTTTTTGGCCGCAGGGGCACGTGCCTTTGGGGCCCTTTTTTGGGAAAGGGAGGGTCCAGTGTCCCTTGGTGGGGCCGAGGTGGTACTTGCCTTCTTGGACCTTAGCTTCTTGGGGCCTTGCTGGGACCTGGTGGTTGGGCCCTCAGAGGTCTGCCTTGGCTGTGCGCGTTTAGCTGCTGCCTTTTTGGGTGCCATTTTCGCAAAAAGCTCAAAGAGAATGAGCTTTCGGTGCAGGGACCTTTAAATCATGCGCCCAGCGTCTGACGCCTATGCGCACGACTACACGCTCGTACGGACGTACGTTCGTGCGGAACCAGGAAACCGCTGGGGTTTCACTTATCTGCTGCCTTGAAGAAGCATAAAGATGGCGCCCACTATCTTCACCCGTCAGGAAGAGATCCTCATGCTGGTAAGTGCCTTGCTCTGCCTTTTAAGCTAATACTGACTGATGTACTAAATGTAAATGATGCGGTTGGAACTAGTTTTGGGGATCTTAATGTTTTAGAACAGGCTCCTCACACTTCATCCTCAAGGGCCGAGACAGGCCACGTTTTCACCTCTCTATGCTGATGTCCTAATTAGGGCAATTGCTCTGGCTTAGCAACAGTTAATTAACCTGTGGAGTAGCGTGGCTAGCTGTCAAACCTGGCCTGTCTCGGACCTTGATGCGGATGTTTAAGGACCACTGTTTGCCTAAGACATCAAAACACAAAGGCAAGCCACACACGCGGGCAAAAAGACAGAAATCGGGCCTTCAGCGTGATTGACTAAAAAGCAATAAAACCTAAAAAACCAGTACACAGCCTATGACATTTCCAAATGGGCCATTTGAAGCCAAGAACTTATTAGTCTTGCCTCCACTGGCCTGAAACTCTGCTCAAGAATTTAAGAGATGCGCGCAGCCATCTGTACTCAGAAGCATCACACTTACTGAGGAGAGGTGAGTGGGATAAGGTACAGGGGGGTGGGTTATAGCTGTGCTTTGTTCAGACACAGCAGAGCTGTGGTCATGGGAAGGTCATCAGTCCAAGAATGCCGAGCAGCACACACACTTACAGTTTGCATGAACTTCCTGTTTGCAGGCTGCCTGCAAAGAAGGCATTTTACATAAGCCGACATCTTGGAGGTTCAAACCATCATAACATGCCAGGCAGGTGGCCTGATTTGTAATGTTGGCTATCTGTATGTACATGGTGTGTGAAACATATAACATATAACATATAACATAAAACCAGACTCTGAATCAGAGTGAACGTCCGCTTTAAGGCACTCCCCAAAAATGGCTGGCACTCTAAATGTGTGTGTTAATGACATGACATTCACAACTTGTGATGCAACACATATGGCTCTGTGTGTCCATTATGTTTTTCAGATCATGCTTCAGCGCCGGTATGACTTCGCGCCCAATGTGTGCGAAAAAAGGGACATCGCCCGGGAGATCATCGCGGAAATACACTGTGTCACCAGCACCACCTTCACTCACACCCAGATAATGCAGTATTGGTCGGACCTGAAACGTCTGCACATGCCCCGGGTGCGGAGGTTTTCTGGGATCCATTTCCCAAGTAAGTACAAAGCAATTGCATGGTATATGTTCCAAATGTATAAGTTATGCCTTTATTTATAATGACTTTTCTTTGTTAGTGTTGGAAATGGATTTCAGAATTCGCCGCACCCGGAGGCGCACAGGCCGACCAGTGCTGCATGATTCTGCATCTGTGAGTGAAGGTGGTGGATCTCCCGGGCGACGGACCTACCCCTCCTCTGTGGCCTCCTCAGACCAGCCCCTGGACCTTACCACAGAGGAGGGGCCCAACCGCGTGGGTGTGGAGTCATGCCCGGCCAGGCATGGGGAAGGCTCTGGTATGTCACTCTTCATGTATATGCACAAAGATATACATGCAAGGCCAAAAACTAAGTGCTCCTTTATTATGTATTTCTAGATGCTTCTGGAGCGGGTGAGATAGTGGAGGAGGAGGCAGCAGAGATGCTGGAAGTTGATCCTGGCGAAAGGTGAGTGATGTCAGCCAGACTGGGAGCCAGATATGTTGGGAATAGTGACTCTATACAACTACTAACCAAATGTCACATGTTTCTCCAGGGACTTCTTCACAGCATAGCCAGGACCAAGGGCATCCTGTTGGCCCCAACCAGCCATCTGTCGGCCACCAACAAAGTAAGTAGCCATGCCATTATTAATATTTATGTGTTTTTTGCTAAGAACACACACATAACTAAAGGCCTAGCCAATGTATAGTTAACACTTTCATGTGGGCACTTCGTTAGCTTAAAGCGGACCCTAACTCGTATTAAGAGCCTAGCTAATAAGTATCCCACACACTGTACATACAGATTGCGAACAGTCCAGAACAGGCTACCTGCATCTACTGCATGTTAGGAGCCTTTAAACATACAAGATGGCGGCATATGGAATGCGCCATATTTACAGGCAGCATGGCATCCAGATTTTACAAAGTAAGGTGCTGCCATGCATTGTGGGACTGCTGACCTTTCCCTGAACCCAGCTATGCTCTGTATTACCAAAGCACAACTGTAACCTGCTCCCCTGTACTTTATCCCACTCTCCTCTCCTCATTAAGTGTTATGCTTCTGAGTCCAGATGGCGGCGCAGTAATAAAAAATGCACCAAAATGTACTTTTATCTGGTGCAGAATCATTTGGAAAGAGTTTTTGATTTTCATTAAATCATGTTGAAGGTCCGGTTTAAGGAGTTTCAATACTTACCAGTGGGAAATGCATTTACTTTATCCCTTAGAAGAATGACATATGTCATGCATTTACATGTATTTGATTAACCAAAAATCTATTCCCAGCATACAAACCGGTCTGGTACTACTATTTATGTTTATTTCTCTATTGGTTACAGGGATGATCCCAAAAACCTTGGAGGGAAAAAAAAAAAAGAATCAAGGAGTTGGTGGCTGAGCTGCTGGCCATACAGGCGACGTTGGGGCCAACAGAAGAAGAAGAGGAGGAGGATTAGTGCCCTTGGTCCTGGCTAATTTTGTAATATAGTTTTTAATGTTTTAAAAAAACAAACATTTTAAAAGTTTTTACCAAACACAAAAAGAAAAAAAAACTATTTTATAAAAATAAATAATATTTTAAGGCTTTAGAAATTTGTCATTTCTAATATGCGCCAAAAAATAAATTTACACAAACATGAAAATACATGCTTATAAACATATAGACATATGTACATTATGTGGTTTGGGTAAGTTTTATGGTCGTCAAAATGAAGAAGGATGCAAGCGCTAAGGGGTTTGGGTAAGTTTTAGGGACCGAGAAATGAAGAAGGATGCAAGTGCTAAGGGGTTTGGGTAAGTTTTAGGGTCGTCCAAATGAAGAAGGATGCAAGCGCTAAGGGGTTTGGGTAAGTTTTATGGAAGGAGAACTGAAGAAGAAGGCAAGCGCTAAGGGGTTTGGGTAAGTTTTATGGAAGGAGAAATGAAGAAGGATGCAAGCGCTAAGGGGTTTGGGTAAGTTTTAGGGTCGTCCAAATGAAGAAGGATGCAAGTGCTAAGGGGTTTGGGTAAGTTTTATGGTCGTCCAAATGAAGAAGGATGCAAGCGCTAAGGGGTTTGGGTAAGTTTTAGGGTCGTCCAAATGAAGAAGGATGCAAGCGCTAAGGGGTTTGGGTAAGTTTTATGGTCGTCCAAATGAAGAAGGATGCAAGCGCTAAGGGGTTTGGGTAAGTTTTAGGGTCGTCCAAATGAAGAAGGATGCAAGCGCTAAGGGGTTTGGGTAAGTTTTAGGGTCGTCCAAATGAAGAAGGATGCAAGCGCTAAGGGGTTTGGGTAAGTTTTATGGTCGTCCAAATGAAGAAGGATGCAAGCGCTAAGGGGTTTGGGTAAGTTTTAGGGTCGTCCAAATGAAGAAGGATGCAAGCGCTAATGGGTTTGGGTAAGTTTTAGGGTCGTCCAAATGAAGAAGGATGCAAGCGCTAAGGGGTTTGGGTAAGTTTTAGGGTCGTCCAAATGAAGAAGGATGCAAGCGCTAAGGGGTTTGGGTAAGTTTTAGGGTCGTCCAAATGAAGAAGGATGCAAGTGCTAAGGGGTTTGGGTAAGTTTTATGCTCGTCAAAATGAAGAAGGATGCAAGCGCTAAGGGGTTTGGGTAAGTTTTATGGAACGAGAAATGAAGAAGGATGCAAGCGCTAAGGGGTTTGGGTAAGTTTTATGGAAGGAGAAATGAAGAAGGATGCCAGCGCTAAGGGGTTTGGGTAAGTTTTAGGGTCGTCCAAATGAAGAAGGATGCAAGTGCTAAGGGGTTTGGGTAAGTTTTATGGTCGTCCAAATGAAGAAGGATGCAAGCGCTAAGGGGTTTGGGTAAGTTTTAGGGTCGTCCAAATGAAGAAGGATGCAAGCGCTAAGGGGTTTGGGTAAGTTTTAGGGTCGTCCAAATGAAGAAGGATGCAAGCGCTAAGGGGTTTGGGTAAGTTTTAGGGTCGTCCAAATGAAGAAGGATGCAAGCGCTAAGGGGTTTGGGTAAGTTTTAGGGTCGTCCAAATGAAGAAGGATGCAAGCGCTAAGGGGTTTGGGTAAGTTTTAGGGTCGTCCAAATGAAGAAGGATGCAAGCGCTAAGGGGTTTGGGTACGTTTTAGGGTCGTCAACATGAAGAAGGATGCAAGCGCTAAGGGGTTTGGGTAAGTTTTAGGGTCGTCCAAATGAAGAAGGATGCAAGTGCTAAGGGGTTTGGGTAAGTTTTATGGAATGAGAAATGAAGAAGGATGCAAGCGCTAAGGGGTTTGGGTAAGTTTTATGGAAGGAGAAATGAAGAAGGATGCAAGCGCTAAGGGGTTTGGGTAAGTTTTATGGTCGTCCAAATGAAGAAGGATGCAAGTGCTAAGGGGTTTGGGTAAGTTTTATGCTCGTCAAAATGAAGAAGGATGCAAGCGCTAAGGGGTTTGGGTAAGTTTTATGGAAGGAGAAATGAAGAAGGATGCAAGCGCTAAGGGGTTTGGGTAAGTTTTATGGAAGGAGAAATGAAGAAGGATGCAAGCGCTAAGGGGTTTGGGTAAGTTTTAGGGTCGTCCAAATGAAGAAGGAAGCAAGTGCTAAGGGGTTTGGGTAAGTTTTATGGTCGTCCAAATGAAGAAGGATGCAAGCGCTAAGGGGTTTGGGTAAGTTTTATGGAACGAGAAATGAAGAAGGATGCAAGCGCTAAGGGGTTTGGGTAAGTTTTATGGAAGGAGAAATGAAGAAGGATGCAAGCGCTAAGGGGTTTGGGTAAGTTTTAGGGTCGTCCAAATGAAGAAGGATGCAAGCGCTAAGGGGTTTGGGTAAGTTTTATGGTCGTCCAAATGAAGAAGGATGCAAGCGCTAAGGGGTTTGGGTAAGTTTTATGGTTCATAAAGGTAAGTGGTAGCCTGGCGGGAGGCAGTAGTGGTGAGTTTGGTAGTGTCAGATAGGGCCCACATTGGTTTGTGGAGTGTAGCTTGGATCGCGCATGCGCAAGACCTTAGATACATACGAACGAACGAATATAAGAGGCCAAAAACCATTGAAAACCAGAGGCAAACGCAAGTAATTGGAAGAGGTGGACGATGGAAGCGGCCGAAAAAACAGGCTGCCGCCGCAACAAGTGATCACATCAACGTGTTTTTTACGATTGACAACTGACTGAGGCAAGTTCGGGAGATAACATACGAACGGACGTACATTTTAGGATAGAAACGTATTTGCTTATAGAATCACTCGCAAGTTCATACGAACGCACGAGCGGACGGGAAAAATAGGATGATCGGCAACCAAATCCAAGCTGTTACATGTTTCTTTGAATCGACCCTTACCTATATGGGATGGGGAGGGGGGATGGAAATGCCACATTACCTATATGGGATGGGGAGGGGGGGATGAATGCCACACTACCTATATGGGATGGGGAGGGGGGATGAATGCCACACTACCTATATGGGATGGGGAGGGGGGATGGAATGCCACATTACCTATATGGGATGGGGAGGGGAGGGATGAATGCCACACTACCTATATGGGATGGGGAGGGGGGATGAATGCCACATTACCTATATGGGATGGGGAGGGGGATGGAAATGCCACATTACCTATATGGGATGGGGAGGGGGGGATGAATGCCACATTACCTATATGGGGAGGGGGGATGAATTCCACACTACCTATATGGGATGGGGAGGGGGGATGAATGCCATACTACCTATATGGGATGGGGAGGGAGGATGAATGCCACATTACCTATATGGGATGGGGAGGGGGGGATGAATGCCACATTACCTATATGGGATGGGGAGGGGGGATAGAAATGCCACATTACCTATATGGGATGGGGAGGGGGGGATGAATGCCACACTACCTATATGGGATGGGGAGGGGGGATGAATGCCACATTACCTATATGGGATGGGGAGGAGGGATGGAAATGCCACATTACCTATATGGGATGGGGAGGGGGGGATGAATGCCACACTACCTATATGGGATGGGGCGGGGGGGATGAATGCCACATTACCTATATGGGATGGGGCGGGGGGGATGAATGCCACATTACCTATATGGGATGGGGAGGGGGGATGAATGCCACACTACCTATATGGTGAATGGGGAGGGGGGATGAATGCCACACTACCTATTTGGGATGGGGAGGGGGGGATGAATGCCACATTACCTATATGGGATGGGGAGGGGGGATGGAAATGCCACATTACCTATATGGGATGGGGAGGGGGGGGGATGAATGCCACACTACCTATATGGGATGGGGAGGGGGGGGATGAATGCCACATTACCTATATGGGGAGGGGGGATGAATTCCACACTACCTATATGGGATGGGGAGGGGGGATGAATGCCATACTACCTATATGGGATGGGGAGGGGGGATGAATGCCACATTACCTATATGGGATGGGGAGGGGGGGATGAATGCCACACTACCTATATAGGATGGGGGGGGGATGAATGCCACATTACCTATATGGGATGGGGAGGGGGGATGAATGCCACATTACCTATATGGGGAGGGGGGATGAATGCCACACTACCTATATGGGATGGGGAGGGGGGGATGAATGCCATACTACCTATATGGGATGGGGAGGGGGGATGAATGCCACATTACCTATATGGGATGACGAGGGGGGGGTGAATGCCACACTACCTATATGGGATGGGGAGGGGGGGATGAATGCCACACTACCTATATGGGATGGGGAGGGGAGATGAATGCCACACTACCTATATGGGATGGGGAGGGGGAGATGAATGCCACACTACCTATATGGGATGGGGAGGGGGGGATGAATGCCACACTACCTATATGGGGAATTGGAGGGGGGTGCCACACTGCCTATATGGAGAATAGGAAGGGGGGAATACCACGCTGCCTATGAGAATGGGATGAAGGCATCCCACACTGTCTATGGGAATGGGATAGGGGCATGCCACACTGCCTATGGGATGGGGGCATCCCACACTGCCTATGGGAGGGGAGAATGCCACACTGCCCATTAGGAATGGTATGGGGGATGCCACACTGCCGATGGGGAATGGGATGGGGGAACGCCACACTGCCTGTAATGGGGTGTTTTAGCACAACATTTAGCTTAGAATATTTTTTTTCTTATTTTTCTCCTCCAAATCCTAGGTGCGTCTTACAGGGCGAAAAATAATATATATATATATATATATATATATATATATATATATAGAGAGAGAGAGAGAGAGAGAGAGAGAGAGATAGATTTTTACACACAAGTACATTTATGAAAAAGGATGGTTTGAATCACCCACCTGATTCCCATTTTACAGTCCATGACACAAGGCTCATCAAAGTTATTGAGAAGGTCATCTAATTGAATGTAGCTTTCTCCATCTCGCTCTGTCACTCCATGGTAAGAAGGTACACAAGATGACAGAATATCATTCATTAGCAGTTCAAAACAGTTCTTTTCATTTTCAGAGTATCGTTTCAAAATTGTTCCTCCAGCTGCTGCTTTGAAACTCCCTAGAGAAAAAAATTAAACAAAGGTAATTTTAAGCCTAAGCCTAAGCTCTTCCGTAACAATTCAGATATTACATAATTCTTTACCATCAAAATAGAATGAATAAATGATGGGATGCCTCAATGTGTGAAACCCCATCAAATTCACCTTTCCACTGATACCATGGTGCAGGTCCACCCCCATACCTCTAAGTGAGGCGTGAACCTGTGCCAGGCATTTCTAATTATTGGTGATGATGAAGGTGATGCCAATGATCAGCCATTGGTCAGCATATGAACCGTGGAATTGCAAGGTTTATTTTTGTCAATGTGTGTTAATGCTGGCACAAATGTAAAGCAACCCAAAAAAATATATTATTTTTCCTTTCTCTCCTAGATCCCTTCTCTCCTCAGCAGGCTTAATTTGAAGCAGGTGATTTATAAGGAACATCAAAACTCTAGGAGCCTGCTTCTAAAAGGCTGACTCAGTTAAGTGCTGCTTGGTAAGTGTGAGTTAAAGCAAGAGTTAAAAGCAAAAGTTACAAGCAGAAGTGCTGAAGCTGTAAGTATCTACCTGATCCAGAGTGTTATTTGAGTGTTTTGTACATTTTCCACTTAATAAAGGGATTTGTGTACAAATTGTGTACAAATTGATATACTGTGCTCCATGCTTAACAATGCTGTCCAGTGTACATCTTGTGCTCTGTATGCAATGCTGGAACAATCAGTCATGGGTGCATACTTCTGTTGATGATGTGTGTGCATTGCACATTTGGAAAACTGAGAAGCATTGGTATCATGGAAAAGAGTCTGGTGCTTACTGAGTAGGCAATCTTTGGGTTAGGGGAGGGTTGTAGTATGGTGGGCAGGAAAAGTAGGATAATGAGGCAGCTAGCTGGATAACAGTTAGAAGGTGGGGTAGGGGTAAAAGTTACAGGGAGGCTAGCTCTGAGCAGGCACCCGCAAACAAGTTTGCCTGGTTGGCAGAGGAGGATGTTAACTCAGGGGTGGCACAGCTGCAAGACAAGACCACTGTCTGCTTCAGTAAGGAAGGGAAGGGAAATGAGAGAACAGGGCAGGCAAGACAGGTGCTTATAGTGGGTGACTTTATTATTAGGGAACAGACAGGAAAATCTGTCACAAAGACCGGTATCACCGAAGGGTATGTGTTGCCGTTCTGGGTCAAAAGTTCGGCATGTTGCGGATCGGGCAGGGATAGGCTGCACCTGTTCTGGGGAAGAGGATGGCTAAAAGGATGGAGAAGTGTTTAAACTAAGCACTGGGGGGGGGGGGTATAAACAGTTATAAAGGGGAAGTTAAAGAGGTCCTTTACTCTGAATAAGAGTCTATCTTATATGTTTCCCACACCCTGCACATACAGATTGATCACATTAAAAATCATCCTACCTGCATCTACTGTATGTTATGAGCCTTTAAACATCCAAGATGGCGGCTCATGGAACATCAGGCAGCCTCCAAACAGGAAGTGCCTTCTGGCTGTGCTGCTCGGCATTCTGGGACTGCTGACCTTTTCCTGACCCCAGCTCTGCTCTGTCTGAGCAAAGCACAGCTATAACCCGCTCCCCTGTACTTTATCCCACTCTCCTCTCCTCAGTAAGTGTGATGCTTCTGATTCAAAATGGCAGCACCTGTATCCTAAAGTCCTGAACAGAGTTGCAGCCCAGTGGGGGAAAGAATAAGTAGTAAGTGACTAAAAACTTAAAATATATTAATTTTAGATGCTGGGGAATAGTTTTTTAAGGGTTTGGGCTTTTCAAAAAATCATGGTGAAGGTCCAGTTTAAGAAAGAAAGTGACAGTGGGTGTAGACATGTAACTGGGGTGGGGAGGGGGGAGCACATCTAGCAGGAATAAGGGCAATATTCAAATTTACCATAAGCATTTGAAATGCATGCTTACAAATGCTAGTAGCTTGACAAATAAAATAGATGAACTAGAAGTGGTAATAACAGAAGAACAATATGACATAGTGGGGGGTAACCGAGACATGGCTCGATAAAAGCTATGACTGTGCAGTAAACCTACAGGGCTATTGTGGGTTTAGGAGGGACTGTAAAAACGGCAAAGGGGATAGAATCTGCTTATTTGTAAAATCCTCTCTACATCCCGCTCTTCGGGAGGATATATGTGAGGGAAATGATCATTGGGTAGAAATACATTGAGAGAGAAACATTCATGGGGGTTTGATACAAGCCTCCAGATATATCCGAATCCACAGAAAACTTGATGCTAAGGCAAATAGATATAGCCGCTAAATTAAATGAGGTATTATGGGGGACTTTAACTACAGATATAGACTGGGACACTGAAACCTGTGAATCTCATAAAGGTAAAAGGTCTGAAACAAAACTTTGCTTTCCCAACAAGTACAAGCTTCAATAAGGGGGAGGGCCATATTGAACTTCATACCAACCAATATACCAGACACAGTAACAAAGGTAGAAGTTGAGGGCACCTTAATAATAATTATAATATTATTAATTTTCACTTATCATGGAGCCACAAAAATGCAGAACTTCAGAAAGGCAAAGTTTGACCAGCTTAGAGATGTCCTAAACTGCATAGACTAGGAAAATGTGAATAGTAAATGGGATACTTCCAAAGAAATTCTCAATTTTCATTGTGATAGCTATATACCTTACAGAAATAAAAGGGTTGGAATAAACCAGTGTGGCTAAACAATAAAATTATGGGGGCAATAAACCACAAAAAAAGGCATTTATACGTTTAACGCAGGAAGGAACTGTGGAAGAGTTACAAAACTTTAAAGAAGGAAATATACTATGTAAACAACTGATAAGGACAGCAAAGCTGGAGACGGAAAGACGGATCGCCAAAGAGAGTAAAACTAACCCCAAACTAGCTACATAAATAGTAAAAGATATAAACCTAAGGGCATGGGCCCCCTGCAAAGCAAGGAGGAGACACCAATAGAGGGGGATGAGAACGCAAATTTACTTGCTTCCATATTCACAAAAGAATGTGATATGCCAGATGAAGTCCAGAGCGATAACCATAATTAAATGTCACTTGTCTAATCAAGGAAGAAGTGCAGTGCCGTCTCAAGCAGATAAAAATTGATAAATCCCCAGGACCAGATGGCATACATTCAGGGAGTTATGCACAGTAACAGACAAGCCGCTATTTTTAATATTTGTAGATTCAATATTTGTAGATTCAATACTACCTAAGGTAATTGAGAAAGAGAAAAAGAAGCACAGGCAAGAGCAGGGATAACAACTTGTTAACCATGTACTGAGCAAAGCACAGAATTGTGAAGGACAGACCAAGGAACACAATAGTGTGAGGAGCATTATGAGACCAATTATGACTTTCACAGTTGCTGCAGGAAACCTGCTAAAAGACTGCTCATAGTATATCACCTAGGACAATGTTTCATGGAGGGGCTGTAGGTAACAGATAAGCAATAAGTCTATAAGTCTATAAGCAATAAGTCTATATGGGCAAATATCTAAAGAAATCAGTATACGAAAACTAAGCAGTGAGGGCTGCCTAATAAAATATTGTTCAAAATGATTTTCTGCGCCAGAGGAGGCTGGTTAAAGGATAACTACCATTTTGCCAGATGGTCTTTGTCCTGCTGCAGGGTAAACTTGCTACACTGAGATACATTGTTGGCTACAAAAAACTGCCAGCTGTGTTTACTTTGCAGTAGGAGACTGTAACTAATGAATCAGCTGAGAAGGAGAGAAGTGTCTGCAAAGAAAATATACTCAACTGGACATCAGGCCTGAAAATAGTACTTGTCCTTTAATAGAGAGGGAGGGGTTCCAACCTCAGTGTCTTGTCTGCTGAGTTGATGCATGCTGTTAACACATATTAAACAAAACTGTGATTCCCCTGTATCATAACAAAGATGGCATTAAGGTGACAGGTTGGTCAATATGGCTATCTAGTGCTGGGTTAGAAGATGTGGCACTTTATATAAGGTTTAACCCTTTGAATGCCAAGCACCTAGTTTCTACGTGGTTGCTTCTCCTACCGTTAAGTGCCAAGCACGTAGAAACTACGTGCCTGGCATTTCCCCCTAATAGTTAAAAAATAGAAAAAAAAACCACTTACCTCTGGTATCCACTTGAAGCTTGGGGTCCCCTCTTCCTGGGGGGGCATCCGATCCCTCCCCCATCGTCCTTAGTCTTCAGGAGGGGGCCCAAAACCAGCGCTGACAGTTTGGCTGTAAAAGAAAATAAAAAAAAAAAACCTGTCATTTACTCACCTCCGCGCCCGATACCTCTGTCCGAGTCTCCTCCTCACCGGGGAAGGGGGGGGGGGGGCAGTGGTGATCGTAGGCGGTCGGGTGTGAGGCGAGGAGGCTCCGATCGGAGCCTCCTCGCCTCTCACCCGCCCTGCGGCGATCACTACCGGCATCTGTCAGTGACATGACAGCGGCGCGGGACGCGGGATCGGAGGTGAGTACAAAAAAATAAAAAATAATAATTTTTTTTTTTTTTCATATGTGTCTTTTTTTTACATTTAACCCCTTGTAAACTGGTAAGGGGTCCATGATCCCTATACCATTTCACAAGGCTGGAGGGATGGCAAGTCACCTGCGACTAGCAGGAGACTTGCCATTAACCCCCGGCACCCCCATTACCTGCCTCCCCAAAGCCCAGGGGGGGGGCAGAAGAACCCACGGGCTATGGGGGCTTGTAGCCTGCAGGGCCAGGGGCCACAAAAGCTGGCCCTTGCGCCCTGTTTCTACAAGCCCTGCATAGCTGGTCCCGGGCTGGTTACTTTGGGTAAGGGGGACACCCATGTAAATTTATTTCGATTTTGAAGGGTTTTTAACCCTTAAAAAAAAAATGGTGTCCCCCCCCCCTCTTTGTAGTGTGGATGGTAGTTGTATTTTATTTGTAAATGTTATAAAGTACTTGTTTCAGTTAGGGGGGTCTCCTGGGCAGGAACAGGGGGCTACCGATAACTATGTGGTACCGTTATAATCGGCAGAAATGGGGCTTTCACATGCAATATGGTTTTCCTTCATAAAATACATTTTTTATTTAAAATAAAGGAGTACATTTTCTAAAAAAAATGTATTTATTTATTTATTTTTTTACTTAATAATATTGTAAAAACCAAAATAAAATTTACAAACAAGACATTTCATGTTAAAGCCTAAACTCTGCTGCAAAAATATATATATAATTTTCCTGAAAATTCCAGCAAAAATGGCGCAAAACTAGGCGTATAGCCCACTTAATCCACTCCATCCAGGCCAGGAGAATTCCTGCTTTTTTACTATCTTTAGATATCTACAAAGCCTTTGACACAATCTCATGGGAATATGTGCATAAAACGTTAGAGAGGTGGGGTTTTGGTAGCAAGTTCCTACAGTGGATCTTGGCATTGTATCACCGACCGACTGCGAGGGTTAGGTACCTTGGCTTCTCTTCAGACAGGTTTGGTATTCAGAGAGGAACCCGTCAGGGCTGCCCCCTATCCCCCATCTTGTTCATTTTGGCTATGGAACCCTTGGCGCTTAAAATAAGGGCTAATAAAAATATTAAGGGCATTGACATTGGAGGTGTGCACCATAAGGTCTCGCTTTTTGCGGATGATGCTGTCCTGGTTTTGTCACAACCTATCACCACTTTACCTAATCTTTTCCGGGTGCTGGACGAGTTTGCAGAGATATCTGGGCTCAAGATAAATAGGTCTAAATCGGTTGCCATGAATGTGCGGCTCTCGACGGGATCAGTGTTGCACCTCAAATCCACATATGACTTCAACTGGACTTCAGGTGGCCTCCCCTATTTGGGTGTTCACTTGGCACCCACATATGGGGGCCTCTACGCAGCCAACTATCCACCTCTGATACGAACTCTGAGCTCTTTGATGGACTCCTGGACAGACCTTCCCATATCATGGTTGGGTCGGGTGGCCGCTGTCAAAATGACAATCCTCCCCAAAATCCTGTATTATTTTAGAGTACTACCCGTCAGGGTTCCAGCCTATATGCTCCGAATCCTTCAAAGACGGATTTTCCAGTTTGTCTGGGGGTCTACTAGACCCCGAGTGGCAAGACGCACAATGTTTGCTCATAAATCCCAGGGGGGTTTGGGGGTGCCTAATATTACACATTATTATAAGGCAGCACAAATAGCGCAGCTGTCCCAACTACATGCAGCAAGAGACCTCCCGTTGTGGGCCCTGCTGGAGATCCCAAACCTGGGGGAGTCCCCACTGGAGGCTTTACTATGGACGGACCCTCGATATAGACCAAAGGACCTGAGCCCTTTGATGGTACACTCCCTTAAGGTTTGGGACTCAGTAAAATATTCCTCGGGATTAATGTCATCTCACGCTCCTCTTCTGAATTTATGGGACAATCCTCTATTCCCACCGGGTCTCCGGGGAGGGGCGTCCTTCTCGCATTGGGTGTCGGTGGGTATCTGTGCGATCCATCACCTCCTGACGGACAAAGGCCTTATATCATTTGAAGAACTGAGAGATAAATATGGGCTCCCACGGACAGAATGGTTCCACTACACACAGTTGAGCCACTGGCTTAGACCTATGCTGGCTGGACTAGTCCCGTACAGGAAATGGACCAAGTTTGAGTCCATGTGTGTGGGGGAGCCGGATAGTCCGGGGAGGATCTCCATGTTATATTCTTCCCTTAATGATTTCCCGAAACCTCTTGATCACAACTATGTTCGAGAATGGGGGGAGGACCTGAGATTGGAGGGGGAGGAGGTTGACTGGTCGGGGGTGTGGGGGGCGGCCTGGGGCTGTTCGATTAATTCACTCACAGTGGAGTCAGCCTATAAAGTCTTGTTACGCTGGTATTTGGTTCCTGCTAGAATACACAAAATTTATCCTGCATACCCAGAGCATTGCTTCAGGGGATGCTCGGTAAAAGGCGATGTTCTTCATATATGGTGGACCCACGTCTCTGGCAACAGGTCTTCCGCATGGTAGCTGAGATCATGAGTGTGTCCCCAAAAATGGACCCATGGGTGGCGCTGCTTCGCCATAAGGCCCCTGAACTTAATAGGCTGCAAAACAAGCTGTTCTCATTTATTATGCTGGCCACTAAACAGACGATTGCAAAGGCCTGGAAACAGCAGTTGGTTTTTATCTCGGAGGTTAAAGCTAGACTAAATGGATTCTTGATAAATGAAAAACTTACCAGCATTCTGAATGACAAACATGAGTACATTCTAGAGGTCTGGGAGCCTTGGATCCAGTATGCAACCCCTAATATATCGATGCTAGCATTGAATTAATGACTATATTGAGAGGCTACTAGGAGCGGACCAGGGACTCTTATCCCTTTCCCCTTCCCTTGCCACCCCCCTTCGTGGTTCTTCTTCCCCCTCCCCTTCTTTGTTGAAACCATACCGCTGATTGATGTTGAAACCATATTGGCATGATTCTTGTATTATATATTGTGTATTGTGATCTCGCTGGTCTGTGCTCGGGATGGTGGGAGGTGTCTCCGGAAGCGGAGAAGGGGAGGCCCCCCTTTGTGCCTCCTGCCTCCCGGGCTGGACTAGTATTCTCCCACATTATATATCTGGTTTCAAGTAATAGTTGGTATACTTTTTGATGTTATCGACACTGTTCTTTTTATTGTGAATGTAATGCTGCTGATTTCATTGAGATCTTGTAATACTGTGTTGTCAAGAAAACTCAATAAAAAGATTGAAAGATAAAAATGGCGCAAAACATGCCGCAAAATGGGGAAAAATGACCTGTCAACAGAGGGTGACAAAATCTCATGTAGGCTGGCAATTAAAAGGGTTAAAAGTAGCTATGCATGTTGGGTATTGTTCTGTTCGGGGGACCTTGCGCTTTCAGACTTAGCTTTTTTTTCTGGTTTGCATATTTATATTTTAGGAAAAGGTGTTTTTTATTCAGCTTTTTTATACATTTTTTAGGGAAACCCTGTGCAACCAAAGAATTCTTTGAGGGATTAATTCCAGAAAGATGAGCCCACTACAACAAGCTGGGTACGCTTAGAAAGCTTAACATGTGTACTTTCAGAGAATATATGGTTTATGGGGGATATTCCAAATATAAAGGGTTGTTTTGGTTGAAAAATCGCAAGGTGCGCACTTTGTCTGCAGAGCTGAAATTTTCAAGTAAAATTGCCATTACGCACATGCTTTACTTTGGGGTGTTTGGCAACTCTTCCCTTGGCAGCAGCTATGCATGTTGGGTATCGTTCTGTTCAGAGGATGTTGTTTTTTCAGATTAAACTTGTTTTTTCTTGTTTGTATATAGTTTTTTTTAGGAAAATGTGGCTTTAATTCTGCTTTTTTTATCCTTTTTTTAGGGAAACTCTTTGCAACCATAAAATACATTGAGGGATTACTTCCAGAAAACTATGGCCATATCAACAAGCCTGGTACACCTAGAAAGCTTGAGGTGTGTACTTCCAGAGACTATATAGTTTGTTGGGGGTATTTCAAATGTAAAGGGTTGTTTTGCTTGAAAAATCGCAAGGTGCGCACTTTGTCTGCAGAGCTGAAATTTTCAAGTAAAATTACCGTTACGCACATGCTTTACTTTGGGGTGTTTGGCAACTCCCTTGACAGTAGCTATGCATGTTGGGTATCGTTCTGTTCGGGGGATGTTGCTTTTTCAAATTAAATTTGTTTTTTCTTGTTTGTATATAGTTTTTTTAGGAAAATGTGGCTTTGATTCTCCTTTTTTATGCTTTTTATAGGGAAACTCTTTGCAACCAAAGAATACATTGAGGGATTACTTCCAGAAAACTATGGCCACATCAACAAGCCTGGTACTTCCAGAGAATATATAGTTTGTTGGGGGTCAAATGTAAAGGGTTGTTTTTCTGGAAAAACTGCCAGGTGCGCTTAGCGCGTAGCATAGTTGTATTTTATCTGAAAATCCCGTAAAGCTCTGTTTCAGTTTGGGGGAGTCTCCTGGGCAGGAAAGGGTGTCTACCTATACATATGTGGTATCGCTGTAAACGGGAGAAATTGGGATTTCACACGCAATAAGATTTTATTGACAAACACTACAAATTGTAAAAAATCAAATTTTTTTTTTTTGCACATATTTCACCCAAAAATATTGAGAATATACCTAGAAAATTACAAAAAAGACATTTCTTGGTAAAGCCCAAACTGCTGAAAAAAACAGTATATAATTTTCCTGGGAAATCCCTGGAAATCCCTTCAAAAATCACATTTGAGGTAGGCTGGCACTTAAAGGGTTAATCATAGCTTTGAAACATTTTGCAAGCAACTATAAATGATCTTGATAGCTCCTAGAACTTTAGAGAGGGAAGTAAATCATTAACTATGAGCCAAGATTATTACCACAAACATGCCAGGTGCTTCCCAATATTTATTTTTACCTGAATTAAGCCTTATAACCATGCAGACAAAAAAGCAAACACAATGGAACAGATACAAAGCTAAACTTGTCTAGGAGGTAGCAGGGAAATTCCCCAATATACACTCCAAATAAATTGGCAAACTGGAATTATCAAAACTGCTTTCTAAATGAGTTTTTCTAGATGATAAATGCGGCAGAACTGGGCTGATTCAGCACAGTGAGTGATTTTTTCTTAGTGTTTTTGTGAGAGAAAAAAATGATTTTTTTTTCCATAGTGCAGTTAAGCACCATTTTTGGGTGCTATATTGCACTAAGGAAAAATATGATTATAAAAAAATGTTTTTTTCTCACACAAAAAGGTTAGAAAAAAAATTATCATGGAGCTGAATCAGCCTTATATTATGTTAACACAAAATAAAAAAATCCAGGTGTTATTTTTAAGTATTTCTTTGTAGTCACCTTTAACAGGTGGAGAATCAGGTGAACAATGAATGGAAAGTCCTTAAAGGAGAGGAAATCTATTTCTGGGTGCTCCGCTCATGTAGTGGGCCCCCCTCCACACCCCCGACAAGCAGCCAGACAATGCTGCCAGTT
Organism: Gastrophryne carolinensis; assembly: GCA_027917425.1. Classification (NCBI taxonomy): domain Eukaryota; kingdom Metazoa; phylum Chordata; class Amphibia; order Anura; family Microhylidae; genus Gastrophryne; species Gastrophryne carolinensis. Next base: position 88,626,145 of record CM051244.1, on the reverse strand, counting down.
TGGCCAAGCCCACCCAACAACTTTTGAGTTCGCCGATTGGCTAAGGTGCCAGGTGATGCGAAATGCAGCTTGCCCGCTTTCCCTGCTTTCAAGCTCGGTGATCTAGAAGGAAGATGGGGATGCAGTCACAGGTGATCATCGCGCCGTGGGAGCCGCCAGGGAACGTGAGTTTAGTGGCGATCCAGGGGAGTTTCAAGTGGGGCATCCGGCTATAGGATGTGCTGGGGGTAAGCTAGCGGACGCCCCTGGAATCTTTTAGATTCCAAGGCTGAGCAGATAGGGATTTGGTCCGCTTTATTTTTGTGCAAAAAGGAAGTCCTCAAGTTGATGTTAGAAAATGTGTTTTTTTATGGAAGCAGTTTTCACAACTTGCAATCTGTTGCAATTGGCAACTGTACACCTAGTCTGAAACATCAAGATATACAAAAAAAGACAAGTGATCCCTGTACACACAGGAAACTGCAGCTACGAACGCTTCTGAAGTGATGGAGCTCACTCAACCCTACACATGCCCATCGGCAGCGTTCTGCATGTGCAGGGCTCACATCTCTCTTCTTGTAGATATTGGTGTACTGTCTTGGTGTACAGTTGCTAATAGCTAGAAATTGCAGATAGTGAAAACGTTTCAAGAAAACACACATTTGCTAACATAAGAAATATTTTAAAAAGTGCTAGATAAGCTCAGCACCTTTAAGACTTCATTTTGGTACACAATAATATACAATTGCCATAAAATGCCATTAAAAGTGCACTTTATTTTAACAAAAATATCATATGGTAGCCAGTCAACTAGTATTCCAGAGAGAGGCATGTGGGAAAATAAGGTCTATTATGTCAAATGCAGCATACACACTGGCCCATATGCAAAGGGGGGATCACGAACAAGGAATCTGTCTTACGTACCTCTCGGGTAGCAGCCAGGTAAAACTGTAATGCCCTGACCACATCAAGGGAATGCAGGCTACTTATGGCGAGCATGGCGTGGGCACAAGGAGGGTAGCAATCAGTGATTTGCAAAATGATAGCTCTATAACAATAAGCGGGGCAGACAAGGGTGGGAATTTTGTGATAATGTCAAAAGAAAATTATAGGTTGCAGGCAAAAAGATCACTTAATATGGGGGGGGGGCAAAGCAAGCGAATGTTGAGGCAAATGTAGAGTAAGTGGATGTATACATTGAAATTGTGTACACCCTTGGGCTTGAATAAAGATTCTTCATTGTGATCTTTCTTGGGGTAAGTATTGCTCTTAATAATATTAGTATTCACTTCAAATAATAGGAGGGGGGTTGGGGAGGTGATTTGGTTGGTTCGGGGGAGTGGGTTGTTATATGGTCATGATGGGTGTTTGCATATTTCCTCATCTCCGCACCATGGAGTGAGTGAGGCGAGTTGCATGGGGGTTGTCATCACAGTGTTTGTTTTATGCCCCCCCCCCCACCCCCACCACCAGGAGGGGAGCCTAGGTGAGAGATGTTTTTGGATCCTCTTATTCTAATTTTCCTAAGGGATTTGAACTCGGAGAATGTAACTATTCCTCTATGGACAACAAAGTATTTAATCCTCGTAAGGCTTTGCATTCTCCACCAACTAAACACGGCTGGTTCCAGAAAGGCCGGGAGGAATTCCGGGTTACCCAGAACCGACAGGAGAGGAGACTGGGGGGAGGCTAAATGGCTTTTTAGCCTGTTAGTTTTCCAGATTATGAGGGAGTGTTTGAGGATCGGGTTGTCAATGCCCTTGAGAGCTGATGAAGGTAGCCAGAGTAGGTTCGAGATTGCTATCGGGGTACATCTGGCCCGCTCAATGTCTACCCATAGTGGTCTATCATCCCCGGCATGAATGACAGTCAATTGCGCGATCTGGCATGCGGAATAATAGCGGGCTATGTTAGGGACTCCCAGACCTCCCTGTTGTTTGGATCTGTACATAGTCGTATGGTTGATCCTTGGTTCTGCTTACCCCAAATGAAGGAGTTTAAGGCAGATTGGAGGCCTTTCAGACATACAGCTGCTATCAGAACTGGCAGAACCTGAAAGAAAAAAGCATTTTGGGGAGCCATGTCATTTTTACAGCAGCTATTCTTTCGAGCCACGAAAGGTGCAGCTTGGCCCAAGCGGACAACAGGGAGCGGAGGTCCCTAAGCATAGTGGGGTAATTAGCAGCGTAGAGGGAATCATAATCTGCTGTCAGGTTGACACCTAGATATTTGATACATCTCTCTTGCCAAGAGAAGTAAAGTAAAGCTTTAAGTGCGGATAGTGTGTTTTCAGGGAGGGTGATGTTAAGCGCTTGGGACTTAGAGGTATTAATCTGCAGGCCCGAGAACTTCGAGAAAACTTCTAGGGTTTGAAGAAGGTTTGGAAGGGATGTGGTGGGGTTAGATATGAGCATCAAGATGTCATGAGCAATCTTATCAGCGATCTTATGCTCATACCCCCCGATGGTGATTCCCGCAATATTGGCATTAGCTTGTATTAGCCTGGATAGGGGTTCGATCGCGAGAGCAAAAAGTAAAGGAGAAAGGGGGCAACCTTGTCTAGTACCTCTACCCAAAGTGAACCTCTTGGAGGAATACCCTGAGTATCTAACGAACACACCAGGGTTAGAGTAAAGCGAGGAAATCCATGTAGTGAAGGGGGGACCCAGACCCCATTTTTTCAATATAAATTGTAGGTAGTCCCAGGCTACTGTATCTGAAGCTTTTCAGATGTCAAGTGTTAGTAGTATAGCTGGTTGTCCCTCCTTCCTTACATGGTGAACCAGATTAATGACTTTTCGAATATTGTCCCCCACTTGGCGCTGAGGAATAAATCCAGCCTGCTCTCTAGATATTAAAGATGCTATTTATTTATTGTGTCACGATGCTAGGACTTTGGCTAGCAATTTGACATCAATGTTTAATAAGGATATGGGCCTATAATTTGACCAGAGGGTGGCATCGGCATTGGGTTTGGGTATCATGCAGATAGCCGCTGTGAGTGCCTCTGTGCTCCAGGAGTCACCCTTGCTGAGAGAGTTAAACATCAAGACCAGGCGCGGGGAAAGTACCTGAGCGAATTTCTTATAGTAGAGGGCGGTGTACCCATCCGGGCCCGGCTGTTTCCCAATTTTTAAGGAACCTCTAAGAGGTCAACTGGCTTGTCTAAAAAGACCTTAGCTTCATGCCGCAAAGTAGGTAGAGGAAGTTGTCCTAATAACTTGTCCACAAGGCGCTCATCAAGCGTAGTCTTAAATTTATATAGATCTTCCAGGTGTTTACCGAATGTCGATACCACCCTCGCTGGGTCACTAGATAGAGTACCCTCTAGTGTCTTGATGCGCACTGGTTTGGGCCTCTGGGTGATTTCCTTAAGTCTTCTGACAAGAGGGGTGTTTGGTTTGTTGCTAATGCGATACCAGTTAAACCTAGACCGATTAATTTGGCTTTCAGCTTCGCCTGAAAGACATAGGTTAAATTGATCGCCTGCTTGATTAAGGTTGATTCTATTGCGTCTAGATGGACGCTCTTTATACAGCAAGATTGGCAATACATCAGAGATAAGTAGAAAAACAAATGAACAATATTAAAAGACTTTCTCTCTGTTTGTTTTTTTACATTTAACCCTTTGTGAACTGGTAAGGTGTCCTTGAGACCCCTATACCAGTTCACAGGGCAGAAGAGGCTGGCAGGTCACCTGCAGCAAGCAGGCGACTTGCCATTACCCACATTCCCAAAGCCCAGAGGGTGCAGAAGAGCCCGTGGCCCATATGGCCAATTTGGGCTAGTAACTTTCAGGGCCAGAGGCTAGCCTCATCGCTCTGGTCTAATAGCCCCTATAGCTGGTACCTGGGCTGGTTTGGCTGGATAGGGGGGACCCACACCATTTTTTAAAAAGATATGAAGGGTTTTACCCTTAAAAGTTTTAAAAAAGTAAAGTAAAAAGGGGGCCCCATGACACTTTTAAATAAAAATCTACCCCTATTTTCATTTTGGGGTGGCTACTGGTACATATGTGATACCGTTGTATTGGGCTTCTACATGCAATATGATTTTCTTGAAAAAAATACAATTCTGTGATTACTCACCTGTAGAATTGATATTATGAGTATACAGTACGTCCTGCTCCAGATAAGAATCATTACACTTGGGTATTACTCCGCCAGATGGCGCTGGACTGCAGAGACCGTGAAATTGGCTCCTCCTGGCCCCTCAAATACCCGGGACCTCCCACAAATCCCCAGCATTGAAAAGCAGTTAATGAGAAGCCGGGAGAATTAAAACAGAACCAACTAGTAACTATAACAATGATAACAATCACCATACAGGGGATCCAGGATAATGCAAAACCAAGGGTGGGGTGGAGCAGGACGTACTGTATACTCATAATATCAATTCTACAGGTGAGTAATCACAGAATTGTATTATTCTTAGTATACAGTACGTCCTGCTCCAGATAAGAATCATTACACTTGGGACATCCAATAGCAGTGTCCATAAAGTAGGGTGGGATCCCCAAAGGTAACAACAGGTCAGACCACTGCCGCCTGCAGAACCTTGCAGCCAAAAGCAGCATCAGCTAAGGCCCTAACATCAACCTTGTAAAACTCTGAAAAGGTATGAACAGAAGACCAAGTAGCGGCCTTGCAAACTTGTTCAACAGAAGCCTGGTGCTGAAAAGCCCAAGAGGCACCAATAGCACGAGTAGAATGAGCAGTAAGGCGGAAGGAAGGATTCTTCCCCTTAGCAGAGTAGGCCTGAATCACAGCCTGACGGATCCATTTGCTGACAGAAGATTTAGCAGGAGCCAGACCCTTTCTAGGACCAGAAGGGACCACAAAAAGAGCATCAGTTTTTCTGAATGGAGCAGTAGCCTCCAGATAGTACTTCAGACACCTAACCACATCCAAAGAATGTGAGACCCTCTCCTTAGCATTACCAGGATTAGGGCACAAGGAAGGAAGAACAATGTCCTGATTCAAATGAAAGGCAGACACAACCTTAGGCAGAAAATCTGGCTTGAAGCGAAACACCACCTTGTCCTGGTGTCTCTCAAAGTAGGGGGGCTGGATGGAAAGCACCGCCAATTCAGACACACGCCTAACAGAGGTGATAGCCACCAAAAAGACAACCTTGAGAGTAAGAATGGCCAGGGCAGCCTCCTGCACAGGTTCAAAGGGAGCACCCTGCAAGGCACACAAGACCAAGTTCAAATCCCAAACAGGCAACATAGGCTTACATGGGGTATGCACATGTGTAACCCCCTGGAAAAAAGTCCTGATCAGAGAATGCTGGGCAAAGGATCTCTGGAGGAAAACAGCCAGGGAAGAGACATGACCCTTCAGAGTACAGAGTTGGAGCCCCAGCTTCAACTCATGCTGCAGGAACTCCAGGATCCTGGGAATAGAGAACACACGACAGGGAAGAGACTTAGACTCACACCAGTCAATGTAGGCACGCCAAACCCTATAGTAAATGGAAGAAGAGGACTTCTTCCTAGCCTTTATCATGGTATCAACAACAGAGACAGACAGCCCCTTCTCCATCAAGATGGAGGTTTCAACAGCCAGGCCGTCAAAGCCAGAGTTTGTAAACTGGGATGGTGTAAGTGACCCTGAGTGAGCAGGTCTGGCACCCTGGGCAAAGAGTACTGATCTACTGCCAGCTGCACCACGTCTGCGAACCACACTCTTCTTGGCCACCTGGGGGCCACCAGTATTGCTGGCACCCCCTCCTGAGCTATCTTGCTCAGAACCCTGCCCAACAGGGGGAATGGAGGAAAGACATACAGGAGCTGAAAGACCTGCCATGACATTGCTAGAGCATCCGTGGCCAAGGCCAGAGGATCCTGGGACAGGGAGACAAAGGCCGGGAGCTTGTGATTGTGACGGGACGCAAACAGATCCACATCTGGTTGGCCCCAGCGGTGACACAGAGATTGAAACACTCTGTTGCAGAGGGACCTTTCTCCCAGGCGAGAGGTCCCCCTGCTCAGAGAGTCTGCCTGCAGATTCTCCAACCCCGGGATGTACACAGCTGATATGCAGGGAACATTGTCCTCCGCTCAGGCCAGGATCAGAGACACTTCCCGGAGGGCCCATTTGCTCCGGGTCCCTCTCTGATGATTGATGTAGGCAACCGCCGTCTGGTTGTCCGAGCGAACCTGAACAGGCAGGCCCCGAAGGTGATGAGTCAAATGAGTCAGAACCAGCCTGATCGCCCGCAGTTCCAGAATGTTGATAGGTGTGTGGGCCTCCTGAGGGCCCCACCGCCCTTGGAACTGCAGGGACTTCCAGAAACCCCCCCAACCTGTCAGACTGGCATCCGTGGTGACCGTCTCCCAGCAGGGGGCCAGAAAGGATCTGCCCACCAACAGGTTCCTGGAGTCCAGCCACCACGAGAGGGACCACCTGACTAGGGGGGAAAGCACAAGGACCTGGTCCAGGGACGCAGGAACCTTGTCCCATAGTGACAAGAGGTGGCGTTGCAGAGGCCTCATGTGGAACTGGGCATAAGGGACCGCCTCGAAGCACGACACCATCAGGCCCACCAGCTGCATTCCCTGCCATGAGGGGGCTTGGGAGAAGACTTAAGCTTGGAGCCCCAGGAGGAGCCAGGGCGTCCACGTTCTCTGCCCCTACCCCAGAAATCTCCTCGGACCCCGGTAAGGGAGACCCCCCTCCCCTGTCTGGCACCACGGTAGGGAGAAGAAAAGGAGCCCTGTCCCCGAAAGGGCCGAGACTGCCACCTGCGCTGAGGTAACCTGCCTCCCTTAGCAAACAGATCCAGGCGATCCCCAAACAGGCGTAGTCCTTTGAAGGGAAAACCAGTGAGAGCTTTCTTGGCAGCATTGTCAGCAGCCCACTGGCGCAGCCAAACCGAGCGGCGTATAGCCACCACCAGGGCAGAGGTTCTGCCACACTTCCTAATGGTATCAACCAAGGCAGAGTGGACATAAGTCACAAAAACCTCACAACGAGAGAGTGCATTAAACTCCTCACTAGACACATCATCAGGGGCACCATCTAGGATACTTCTAAGCAGGGTCCTAATAGCCACAGCCGTAATGGCAGAGGCACAGACCAGGCGCAACGCCGTCCCCACACATGCAAAGGCATGGGATGCCAGCTGATCAATACACTTGTCCTCACTATCCCGCAGCGTAGTAGAGTCAGGGGAATGCATGACAGAGGTGTTAGACAACCCTAGGACCGGGGCATCCACCTCAGGAGGGGATGACCAACGCTTCACCACATCAGCAGGAAAGGGATACCTCTTATCCCAACTCTTAGGTACACCGGGAAGCCTGCTGGGGCGCTCCCATTCCCTGAGCACGAGATTATTAAAATGGGCTTGCTCAGGAAACTCTAAACGTGGCTTAGGGGGCTGCAACCGGGGGAGAGATAGACAGCACCTCAAAAATCTGAGCCAACAGCCTATCAGTATCATCTGGGGCCCAGGGGTCAGAGCCAGAATCATCATGACCCCTGGGCCTCTCATCAGATGACTCCGAGTCAGAGAATAACTCCCCTTCTTCCAAAGGGGTATAGCCAGACCAAAAACTCATCAGCCTCCATAGGAAAAAGAGTGACATCGGGCGTTAAGTGCCGCTTTTTAGCAGAGGCCTTACGCTCCAAGGTATTAGCAAGCAACTTCTCAACACTAGCCAGTCTGGAAGACACATAAGGCTGAGAATCCCCACTGATATGCAACTCAATGGGAGTCAAATTTAAGCTTGGGGGAGTAGTTGAAGCCATACGAGGCGCAGGCCCAGCTACTGGTAAACCTGCTGCAGCGCAAGAACCTGCTGGGCACAAGGTACACAGACCCGCACATTGTCAGCACTAGTAGGGGACACCCCACAAGCTACACACAGCCGGGCTTGTCCCGAAGGAACCCCGAGCACATTATCCTGAGACGCCTCCATATGGTGATTATAGTGGCACAATAGGCCGATAGGGATTCATGCTACAAAAGCAACCCGGGATGCCCCAATAGCCCGCTAGGGAAGTGGGAGTAATTTACACACTAGGTCTCACAAGTTTAATAACTAAATAGAGGGGGTAAGGTCGGCCCGTCTGAAAGACATAAGCGAAGAGAACCCCATAAGTGACATGTATAATGACATAGGGTAATAAAAAACCATGCAGCAGCCGAATCCAGAGAAAATGGCGCCGGGTATACCTCGAGGGGCGGGCCGCGGAGACAATGATGCAGATCGCGCCAACCGTGGGCCCCGCCCCCCCAAGAGAGCAAAGCAGAACACGTGACAAGCAGCAACACCGCGGCCAAGCGCGCGCGCAGCGCCATGTTTAAAAACGCAACCAGTGCAACCAAATCAGCGCGCCGACTGACACCAACCAGACAAAAACATAATACAGTGAAGCACCAAGGCATATACACACACACGCACCCCCCCCCCCCCCGAGAGCTACAAGGGAGAGCGAGGGAGGACAGCGACCACTTAACATAGGACCCACCGATAGACAGGGGCAAGGGGCAATAGGGCGGGAGGGGCATCCCATAGAGGCTCACCATATGCCTATACCGCCTACCCTTTGGTGGGGGATTGCGGTGGAGCACCGCTCCTAAGCACCTGACAGCGGTGCTGCCTACCATCACCCGGACCAGCGCAGCCAAGGCTGGGAGGCACATTAATAATGGAACGGGTGGGAATAGTCCTACAGGGCCACAGGCTAATAGCCCCGCTCACCTGCGAGAAGAGAGAGACATCTTCTTGTTCTTCGCAGTCCAGACTGCAGAGAAAATCTGGGGATTTGTGGGAGGTCCCGGGTATCTGAGGGGCCAATTTCGCTGTCTCTGCAGTCCAGCGCCATCTGGCGCAGTAATACCCAAGTGTAATGATTCTTATCTGGAGCAGGACGTACTGTATACTAAGAATAAGCACCTGTTTTACTTTAAAAAAAAATTCAAAAACATTCTTTTTCACACATTTCACTCAAAAATATTGATAAAGCACTGATATTTACATATTACAAACAAGCCATTTCATGTTAAAGCCCAACAAAAACAATAGATCACGTTCCTGTTCATTTCTGCAAAAATCACAGTAAAACATATATAGTGTAAAACTGTGAAAAATTGCCTGACAATAGAGGGTGACAACATCTCTAGGTAGCCTGGCACTAAAATGATTATTGCCCTCTTTGGCCAGGTCTTGGATGTCCCTCTCTTGGCAGGTTTGTTGTGGTACCATGTACTTTCTACTTTATTCTGATGGTGTAATGGTGCTCCAGGGGATCCTGAGAGATTTAGATTTTTTTCTTTATGACTAACACTGACTTATTTCTTAACAACTTTGTTCTTGACTCATTTGAAGATCTCCTTGGTCTTCATGGAGTTGTTTGGTTAGTGGTGCTCATTGCTTAATGGTGTTGCTTTATCTGTGGTCTATCACGCTGCCACATGGTGTTTTACAGATGATGTGCTATGCTTTGGATCATTAATTTTACCACACCTTTGCCATACCCTTTTCTTTCCATCATTCTGGTAGAGGTTGGTCTTGTTTTAATCTGTCCAAATAATGTTCTTCCAGAAATGTGCTGGCTTATTTATTTATTATTTTTTTTTTAGCAAAGTCCAATCTAGGCTTTTTATTTATGAGGCTCATGGATGGCTTGCATCGTGCACCTATGTATTTAACCCTTTCGCTGCCAGCCTACCTGGAGTTTTTGTCACCCTTGGTGCCAGACCATTTTGCACAATTTTGCGCTCCCCATGTTCAAATGTGATTTTTGAAGGGATTTCCAGGGATTTCCCAGGAAAATGATATATTGTTTTTTTCAGCAGAGTCTGGGCTTTAATATGAAATGTCTTGTATGTAATTTTTTAGGTGTATTCTCAATACTTTTGGGTGAAATATGTGCAAAAAAATTAAAAAAAATCTATTTTTTGCAATTTGTAGTGTTTTTTGTAAAAAAATGTAAGTTTGTCAATAAAATCTTATTGCATGTGAAACCCCAATTAATCCCGGTCACAGCGTTACCACATATGTATTGGTAGACACCCTTTCCTGCCCAGGAGACTCCCCTAAACTGAAACAGCGCTTTAGGAGATTTTCAGATAAAATACAACTATGCACCGCGCTAAGCGCACCTTGCTGTCTTTCCAGAAAAAGAACCCTTTAAATTTGAAATACCCCCACAAACTATATATTCTCTGGAAGTATACACCTCAGGCTTTCTAGGCATACCAGGTTTGTTGACATGGGCGCAATTTTCTGGAAGTAATCCCTCAATCAATTCTTTGGTTGAACAGAGTTTCCCTAAAAAAGAATAAAAAAGAAGAATCAAAGCCACATTTTCCTAAGAAAAACTATATGCAAAGAGAGAAAAACAAGTAAAATCTGAAAAAGCAACATCCCCTGAACAGAACGATACCCAACATGCATAGGTACTGTCAAGGGAAGAGTTGCCAAACACCCCAAAGTAAAGCATGCGCATAACGGTAATTTTACTTAAAAATTTCAGCTCTGCAGACAAAGTGCGCATCTTGCGATTTTTCAACCAAAACAACCCTTTAAATTTAGAATATCCCCATAAACCATATATTCCCTGAAAGTACACATGTTAAGCTTTCTAAGAGTACTGAGCTTGTTGTAGTGGGCTCATCTTTCTGGAAGTAATCCATTGAAGAATTCTTAGGTTGCACAGGGTTTTCCTAAAAACAATTATAAAAAAAGCAGAATAAAGACCATGTTTTCCTAAAATATCAATATGCAAACAAGAAAAAACAAGCTAAATCTGAAAGCGCAAGGTCCCCCGAGCAGAACAATACCCAACATGCATAGTTACTATTAACCCTTTTAATTGTCAGCCTACTTGAAGTTTTGTCACCCTCTGTTGACAGGTCATTTTTCCCCATTTTGCGGCATGATTAACCGTGATTTTTGCTGGAATTTCCAGAAAAATTATATACATTACATATACATTTTTTGCAGCAGAGTTTTTGGGGGAATTTTAAGGGTTAGGGTTATTCCCAAAAAAAAGTGGGACCGTACGTCATTTTTTTTTAAGGGTTAGGGTTAGCCTAACCCTAACCCTCACCCTTAAAAAAAATTTTGGGAATTTTTTTTTTAATTTTAAGGGTTAGGGTTAGGCTAACCCTAACCCGTAAAAATAAAAAAAAAACTTTTTTTTTTTTAATTTTAAGGGTTAGGGTTAGGCTAACCCTAACCCTTAAAAATAAAAAAAAATGACGTAGAGGGGAACCCATTTTTTTTTTAATTTTAAGGGTTAGGGTTAAACTAACCCTAACCCTTAAAAATAAAATAAAAATGACGTAAGGTCCCCCCTCCCAGGGGGGGGGAACCCATTTTTTTTTTAATTTTAAGGGTTAGGGTTAGGCTAACCCTAACCCTTAAAATTAAAAAAAAATGACGTAGGGTCCCCCTTACCCGTCATAACCAGCCCGGGACCAGCTATGGGGGCTTGTAGGAACAGAGTGGAGGGGCTTTTGTGGCCCCCCACCCTGCAGCCTACGAGCCCACATACCCTGTGTGGGCCCGGGCTCTTCTGCCCCCCCCTGGGCTTTGGGGAGGCAGGTAATTGGGGGTGCGGGGGTTAAAGGCATGCCACCTGCTAGTAGCAGGTGACTTGCCAGCCCCTAGCCTTGTGAACTGGTATAAGGGGTCTCATGGACCCCTTACCAGTTCACAAAGGGTTAACAGTAAAAAAAAAAGACAGACACAAAATTTTTATTTATTAAAAAAAAAAAAAAAAAAAAAACTTTACTCACCTCACCCGATTGTCAGCTCCTGTGTTCATCAGCTGTCAGATGCCCTGGTGATCGCTGGCCAGAGGAGGGGGGGGCAGGGGATCAGAGCATCCCCTGCCCCTCCACTGCTCTGCCCAGCGATCACCAGGGCATCTGACAGCTGAGCCGAGGAGAGGCAGCAAGACGCCCGGGAGTGACGTCATAAGCCCCGCCCCCAAAGGCAAGATGGCGGCCCCCGTCGGGAGAGGAGGGGGAGAGCCCTTTCAGGCTCTCCCCTGAAGCTGAAGAGGCTGGGGGGGGGGGCGATCGGAGGCCCCCCCAGTGAAGAGGAGACCCGGAGGGAGGCAGCGTGACAGCAGGTAAGTAAATGTCATTTTTATTTTTTACAGTTAGCAGCTGATGCTGCCAAATGGGGGGGGGGGGCTATTTCGGGGGCTCTCCTGGAGGGGGATCGGATGGCACCAAATTAAAGAGGAGACCCGGCCGGATCCAACGAGTATTTTTGATTTTTATTTTTTTTACTAGCAGGGGGAAAGTCAAGCACGCACTTAAGTGGAGTGGGAGCGAGCACGTAGAAACTATGTGCTTGGCACTGAAAGGGTTAATTACATGCAGTCTTCTCTAGATTTGGATATTGGTAGGCCTATATCCTGGTCTTTTTTTCATTGATGAGTTCACCAGTGCTTGCTTTCTTTCCCAGGATGTACCAAATTGTAGATTTTGCCACCCCTAATATTGTAGCAATTTCTCAGATGGTTCTTTTCTGTTTTCGCAGGTTAAACCGGACCTTCAGCATAATTTAATGAAAAGCCCAAACCCTTAAAAAATGATTCCACAGCATCTAAAATTAATATATTTTATGTTTTTAGTCACTTACATATTACTCTTTCTCCAGCTGGGCTGCAACCCTGTTATGGACTCTAGGATATGGGCATTCTGGGACAGAGTGGGCTTCCCTGGCTAGTACAGTAGTGGTGATGGGGGGCTTCAACTACCCAGGAATCGAACTGGAGACATGGTTATGCTTCTTCTACAAGGGGAGAGCATTCCTCAGCTTGCTACAAGATAATTATATGAATCAGTTTGTGGAGGCACGTACTAGGGGTGATGCTCTTTTAGATCTGGAAATATCAAATAATGACCTGATAGGGAGAGTAACAGTCTACAGTAGAGTAACAGTCTAGAGTAAACATAGTTGTATTTAACATAAACTGTAAGAAAGATTTTCTGCCTGGGAGGGCAAAAACACTGAATTTTAGGAAGACCAACCTCCCCAGGCTCAGAGCTGCACTCTAGGACATAGACTGGGAGCATCTGTTCAGGAATAAAGATACAGATGCCAAATGGGAATGCTTTAAATGAATTGTGAATACCAACGCTGCAAAATGTATTCCTATGGGTAACAAATATAAGCGGCTAAAATTAAACCCCTCATGGCTTACACCTGCAGTTAAAAAGGCAATAAAGAACAAGAAAAGGGCATTTAAACATTACAAGGCTGAGCTCTCAGCTGTAACTCTTGAAATGTATAAATAAGTAAATAAAGCAGGTAAGGAAGAAATAAGGTTGGCGAAAGCACAAAATGAAAAACAGGTGACCAAAGAAAGCAAAACGAACCCTAAACATTTTTTTAAATATATAAACTCAACGAAGACTAAATCAGAACAGATAGGTGCCCTAATTGATGATAATGGGGAAATGGTCACTGGGGATGAAGAGAAGGCGGAGCTGTTGAATGGATTCTTTAGCTCTGTGTACACAACAGAGGAGCAAAGAGCCAACACAGGAGATACCACTCATAGCAATAGCCCAAGTAAAATACTTAACAAGTGTGGTAAATTGTATCAAAATGTCTGTTTCTTCCCTGCTTGGTTGTATAAAGCACAATCCGGCCCGGGTTTTCAGGACCCGAGTCACTTCCCCAATTCCATAATGGGTTGTTACATGTTCTAAGGCCTCCACAAGTGTGCACGCTGATTACAGGGGAAGCCTGTATAAGAAGAGCACACGGCCTTTCCTTTGTTGATGACCAGCCTGTTGGAGTGAGCCCAGGCTGAGCTGCACCGTGGTGAAGGATAGCACTGGACATTGAGCAGAGGGCTGATACGCCCTGTAAAGTGGACTGGAATTGATCAACTTGCTGGAGTACCCAGCCCAGGACTATTTGGTTGGTGAAGTAACCCTTTTTGCTTTCTGCATTTATGCTGCAACCTTTGGACTATCCACTGAACTTTGCTGAATAAAAGCTGTTTTGCCGTTCAAATCCGTTGTCGTCACTGCTGATTGTTTGCCCGCTTACAATTGGTGAAGGTTGCGAGGGGCACAGTGACTGTTGCTAGGGGCAACGGAGTGACAAAACGCACTGCATTTTGCTTGTCGTTGGCGAAGGCAGCAATCAAGATGTCTCAACAAAAGCAAATGGAGGAGGTGATAAAACATCTAATACAAGCTGACCTCCGGCATGAGCAAGCTCTGGCCCAACAGCAGCAAGCCCAGCAGCAGGCCCTCGCACAGCAGCAGCAAGCCCAGCAACAGGCCCTGGCACAACAGTTCCAAATGCAGCAGGAGACAAATCGCCTGTTGATGGAACAGATAGCTGCGATTAGAGAGATTGGTGGTGCTAAAGTTTCACAACCAGAGAGAAGCCCAGTTGAGTTGGAGGGTGCGAGGAGAGCCGCAAAAGCTGACCCATGAGGATGATGTGGAGGCCTACCTCACGGTGTTTGAGCGCATGGCTGAGAGAGAGCAGCTGCCAGTCACGGAATGGGCTGACGTGATTGCACCGTTCCTGTCAGGTGATCCGCAAAAAGCATATTTTGATCTCAGGGAGCAGGATGTGCGGGACTATGCCAAGCTAAAAATGGAGATCCTTGCTCGCCTGGGAGTCACGCCAGCGGTTCGGGCAAGGCGAGTACACAACTGGACTTTTTCTGTTGATAAACCTGCCCGATCGCAGATGTATGACCTAATTCATCTGGTCCAAAAGTGGTTGGAGCCAGAGCGTTTGACCCCTGCGCAGATCATCGAAAAAGTAGTGGTGGACCATTTTGTTCGGGCACTACCGCCGAAGCTACAGCAATGGGCTGGACAGGGCGACCCATAGACTGTTGAGCAGCTAGTTAACGTCGTGGAACGATTTGTCGCGACTGAGGACCAACTTCGGGATGCCCCTGACAAGACCGGCAGACCAGTGAGTAAACAAGTTCCCCTGGGAAGTGTGTGGAGAGCTGTGAGAGGGCAAAAGACTGTCCCTGACCCCCAGAGGCCCCCTAATCCTAGGGAAGACATCCGGGCAAGGAGGTTCCAGGGTCTCCAGTGTTGGAGGTGCCGTGAGTGGGGGCACATAGCCGCAGATTGCCCCCTCGGCCCTGAACCCATGGAATGTGACACAGGTTGCAGAAGTTCCTTGCTGGCAGACCCCGGTTGTGCCGCCAGTCAGCGGTGAAAATCTGAAACGCAGGTTGTGTCTTTAAAAATGAATGGTCGCCCAGTAAAGGCATTATTGGACTCAGGTAGCCGGGTAACTTTGGTCCGGGCCAACCTGGTGCATGGTGGTTGCAAACCAAAGAAAAAGCTGAGCGTGCTTTGCATCCACGGGAATATCGTGACTGACCCTGTTGCAGTGGGTAAGTTTGAGACCCCCGCGGGAACATTCTCCCATGAGGTTGGTGTAGTAAAACGCCTGGGCTATGATGTCGTGGTTGGGTGGGATTTCCCCTTGTTCTGGCCCTTGTGGGAAAGGTGTATCCCTCCTGCCAACAATGGAATACCCCCGGCAGAACGGGTAACCCTCCCCGTTATGTCCGTTAGACGTGTGGTTCCCAACACATTATGTAATAGGCCGACCAGGGTGAGGGCCTGTAATCAGGGTGACCGAGTGCGGAGAATAGTACCCATGGCTGAAAAAGTGAACTTTAAAGCGGAACATAAGCCGGGGAATGTAGTCGCTGTGTCCCGAACCCACTGTATGGCCGCTGAAGGTTGTCAGACCGTGGGTCTGAAGAAGAGGGGGGGGGGATATGTGGTAAATTGTATCAAAATGTCTGTTTCTTCCCTGCTTGGTTGTATAAAGCACAATCCGGCCCGGGTTTTCAGGACCCGGGTCACTTCCCCAATTCCATAACGGGTTGTTACATGTTCTAAGGCCTCCACAAGTGTGCACGCTGATTACAGGGGAAGCCTGTATAAGAAGAGAGCACACGGCCTTTCCTTTGTTGATGACCAGCCTGTTGGAGTGAGCCCAGGCTGAGCTGCACCGTGGTGAAGGATAGCACTGGACATTGAGCAGAGGGCTGATACGCCCTGTAAAGTGGACTGGAATTGATCAGCTTGCTGGAGTATCCAGCCCAGGACTATTTGGTTGGTGAAGTAACCCTTTTTGCTTTCTGCATTTATGCTGCAACCTTTGGACTATCTACTGAACTTTACTGAATAAAAGCCGTTTTGCCGTTCAAATCCGTTGTCGTCACTGCTGATTGTTTGCCCGCTTACACAAGCTAAACATGGATAACATCCAAGACAGACTAAATAATTTAAATGTGAATAAGACAGCAGGACCAGATGGACTTCACCCAAGAGTTCTTAAGGAACTCAGCTTAGTTATCTAATCACCCCTGTTCTTGATCTTTAAAGACTCACTAACAACTGGTATAGTGCCACAAGATTTGTGCAGGGCAAATGTGGTGCCCATTTTTAAAAAGGCCTGTAGGTCTTCTCCAAGCAATTACAGACCGATAAGTTTAACCTCCATTGTGGAAAAATTTGCTTGAGGGGCTATTAAGGGACTATATACACAAATATGTAACTACCCATAATATTATAAGCCTGGCACGGTTTTACTAAGGACAGAAGCAGCCAGACTAACCTGATTGGCTTCTATGAGTAGGTGAGTAGAAGTCTGGACAGAGGGGCAGATGTAGATATAGTTTTTCTGGATTTTGCTAAAGTATTTGACACTGTCGCCCATAGATGCTTATTGGGGTAATTGAGATCTTCAGGATTAGAAAATACAGTTTGTAACTGGATTGAAAACTAGCTGAAGGATCTTTGTGGTTAATGATACCTACTCTGAATGGTTACCGGTTGTAAGTGGTGTACCCCAGGGTTCAGTGCTGGGCCCACTATAATTCAACTTGTTTATAAACAACAAGATGGAATTAAAAGCACTGTATCTATTTTTGCAGATGACACAAATATATGCAGCACAGTGCAGTCTATTGAAAATGTTCACAAGCTTCAGGCGGCTGACTTGGACACTTTGAGAGTCTGGTCATCTACTTAGCAAATGAATTTCAATGTGGAGAAATGTAAAGTCATGCACTTGGGTCTAACAACCTGAAGGCCACATACATCCTCGGGGGAGTAAAACTGGAAGAAACACTCGTTGAGAAGGATCTGGGGGTACTGGTAGACCACAAGCTAAATAACAGTATGCAATGTCAGGCAGCTGCTTCCAAGGCCACCAAGATATTATCATGCATTAAAAGAGGCATGGAATCACGTAATTTTGCCTCTTTACAAGGCACTGGTGCGCCCTCACCTGGAATATGCTGTCCAGTTCTGGGCACCCATTTATAGAAAGGACGCTCTGATTATGGAAAGGGTGCAGAGGAGAGCCACCAAACTAATAAAAGGAATGAAAGATCTTAGTTATGAGGAAAGATTACAAGAATTAAATCTGTTTAGCCTTGAGAGGAGACGACTGAGGGGGGACATAATTAACTTGTATAAATATAGAAATGGCCAATACAAAAAATATGGGGAAACACTAATTTAATATAGTACCCTCAAATGAAAGCTGAAAGTCTGGACTGTATGTCCATGTCCAATATATAACTATAACTTGAATATGCTCCAAAAAACAGGTACAAATTTGTGCCAGTGTCCATATATTTATGAAAATACAGAAAAAAACACAGCGCTAAAATCTTAACAGAATAAATGTTAACAACCGATCAATCATAGGGTTAATGCTACCACGTGCCAGAACTTCTCATCCATATAGAGTTCAAAAGCAGTCTAAATAAATATTTTTCCGACACAGAGCAATAGAAAGTGTAAATTTCAGCACATCTAAAGGAAAGTTCAAAGAGTTGTCCCACGGTGCATGCACATCTAGAATCACTTCAATTCCCACACGTGCCCACCACCTTATGGGTATCTGCTTACCAGCTTCCAAATATATGTGTGCTTCTCAAAAGAATTTCCACTGAGTAGATTGCCAGGTCAATAGTCACTTGTAATAGGAATGATTTCCATAGGAAGACTTATGACTCGAGTATATAAATCGGGAAAAGAGAGCACAGAAAAGAACCTAGTGCAACTCTTTCATTTAATCATAGCAATTTAATAATAAAAATGCACTTACAATATCCATGAAATAATAGGGCATATCAATAAGTCAAATCCCAGCTGATCCCTCCTTTTCTACCTCCACTACGGCCTTTTTCAGAGATGGCAGGATGAGTGCTGTGAAATGTGCACTGCGGGTCCTTCCCCGTGTCAGGCGCCGTCCTCCTACCTAACGCGTTTCGTTGCTGGACAATGGAACTTTTTCAAAGACTAAGGGGGCGCGGAATGAAAACCTCCATATATACTATATGCAAGCAATTAGTTAGATTAATTAGCCAATCGCCGTTAACTTGCAGCCGTGTGCAAACTATTATGCTCGTTATCAGGGGGCGCGTTCTAAGGCCGGCCACATGTTGTATCCAAGCCTTTCACCAATGACGACTCAGAAAAAAGATAGACAGAACAAACCAAGTGTTCGTCATAAGGCGGGACAAGTTGTAAGTAACCTGATAGGCTGTCAAGAGCCTCCACATACACGTGGGGCCAGTGACGTCAGGTCCAGTCCCTCGTGTGGTCTCGGCAGTCTCCGTGAACACAGCTGACACACGGAGACTGCTGAGCTCGGCAAACTCCGTCGGAGATCGCCTAACTCCGGACAGTTCCTGCTCCTGTCACTTAGCTATGCGCTGTCTAGCAAATAGAAGGCTGTTTAGAGCCCTGTATTAACAAAAGATAGGGCAATCATAATACAACAGTTTATGCAGATTAACTAACAAGAAAAAACTACCAATTAATGGATGATACTGAAGACGATAATAATAATAATGATAAAAATGAGTTACCCAAAAATTAAAAATAAATAAAATCTGGGCAAATATCCAACCTAAAATATACTTCCAGGGACAAAAAAGATCTTACTTAAAGGCACATGGCCTTATTGGAATGGAAAAGGAGGGATTTACCCATATATATAATACTCAACTCAGAAGATTCTAAAAATCCTCCTAAAATAGTTATATTAAAACACCTCCATACACATACAATTTGTTGTTCAATTTCAATGACAAACTCTAATAATAGACAAAATACATGAAATATTGAATACCAAAACAAAAATCCAGACATAGCTATATAGACTTTATAAACACATAATAAGCTAATAAAAATTAGGCATTATCAATGAAGCAGTTCAGATCAAACTCCACATTCAATCCGAATGGAGTGAGAGTATTAAGAGTAAAGATCCATTTACTCTCTCGTCTAGAGATTTCACGGGTTAGGTTAGACCCCCGCCAATGTTTCTCCACATGGTCAATCCCTATATAGGACATAAATTTGGGATCACTCCCATGGGCAGTTTTAAAATGTGCGGATAATCTATGGGTCTCAAGACCCCCTCCTAATGTTGTATATATGTTCTCTTATCCGTACCCGAAGCTCCCAAGTAGTGCGGCCTACATAAAATAATTGGCACGGGCACCATATCAGATAACCCACATGTTGTGTATGGCATGTAATGAGGCTCTTAATCCTATAGGTCTTACCCGTATTGGCCATAACAAATTCTTTTTTAGGTTTTTCTAATTGGAGACAAGTCTTACATCCCATACAGGATCCACACTTATAGAATCCCAAAAGCGGGGTCTCAGTGATAGATACCTTTTTGGGAGGATCTACATAACTACAGGTGAGTAAGTCCTTAAGATTTGGGGACTTACGATATATCACCCGTGGGTTATCAGGTAGGATGGGTCCAAGTGTTATGTCATCTTTTAGTATATGCCAATGCTTAAAAAGTAGTTTTTTTACTTCCTTGTGTTGTAAGCTAAAGTCCGTAATGAAAGATAAATCATGTGCAGAGTCATGTTGTTTGGTTCTACTTTGTACTAACAATGAGGTCCTGTCTCTTTCTCTTACTAATCTTTGTTGATCAAAGATGGTTTGTGAATTAAAACCTTTTTCTATGAATCTATTAGCCAACACTGCCGATTGAATGTCATAGGTTTCTGAATTGGTACAATTTCTCCTAAGGTGCATGAACTGCCCCTTGGGTATAGCTTCCAACCATCTAGGGTGATGATTGTGGCGTAGCCCTATTAGAGAGACTTATATCCAAGAAGAAGAAACAACTATTAGCCATTGAAGCAGAGAAGGAGATTATAAGGAGTAGAATGACCTCCTTTGGGGATTTGAAGGAATTCCAGACTAGATCAGATAATTTAAAAGAGAAATTAAATAAGAAGGAATCAATCATTAAAAACAGGAAGTTGAAAAAGTTCTGGCGAGATCAGAAAGATTATGCCCAAAATTCTGTCTTTAATTGGCAGGTTGTGAAGGATAATAAATCATTGGAAGGGAATAAAGAAAATAATTTATTGACAAATATAAATTATTCTCAAAGATCGGAACTAACAACCAATAGGAGAATAGCTCCCAATAGAATGAACAATCATTCCTACGCCCATGAGCCATATCATTATACTAAACAAGTGGGACAACATAAAAGGGGTAGGCCACCCAGAGTCAAAAAGGTGGGGACAGCGTAATGATCAAAATATTACTTTTACCCCGCGAGTTGATCGATCGGGTCATGCATTCAAGGATAGTCCTATTGCCCCACCGACCCCTTTTCATTTACGTCGATCATCCAGGCCTCGGGTTCAGACCACCCCACCACGGGACACCCACCTAGACCAAATCCCGAGACCCTCACACAAACGGAAAGGTGGGGAAAAAGAGGATGTAGAGGAGGAAAGAAACATAAGAAAAATAAGACGCCAGTAGGACAAGCAATTTTTAATCTAAGTTCAGTCCACCTTAATGATAACGAACTGCTGTTATTAGATAAGGGTTTAAAGTTTTCCCCTCCCAAAAACATGGATCCCTTCACAACTTATGTGGATTTACAGAAGTATGTAAGGAAGCTTTCTATAAAAAATTTTTTTGCGCAAAAAGGATGTAAATACTGTGACAGAACCCACAATAACTACTGGGAGTACGTCCATACAGCATACTAACCTACGTAACAAATCCTTATTTAACCCCCCAAATATGGCTAATCCACAAATAGAAGCATTTAGAGATGCTATGACTAGGGATCTTAAGTGCTTGTCCTTCAAAAAGAAAAGATGGCCAAGTAACCTCTATGAAGGTTTTAAATCACTGGAAAGGAAACACGATCTGGTAATTAAACCAGCGGATAAGGGGGGGGGGGGGTCTGGTCGTCCTGAATAAAGCCGATTACTTGGAGGAATTGAATCGATTATTGGCAGATAGGGAGACCTATAGTCTTCTAAAAAAAGATCCAACTATGGAGTGTAAGGCCGCTCTAATGTCTTTGTTAAAAGGTGGCCTGGATGGAGGCCTTTTGACACAAAAGGAGTTTGACTATCTCACCCCAAGAACACCAAGAATTCCAACAATATATCAATTGCCAAAAATACATAAAGGACTTGAAAAACCACCTGGATGCCCCATAGTTAGTGGGGTGGGGTCTCTTCCCTGTCGCCTTGGCAAGTTCATTGATTTCCATTTACAGAACCTGGTAGTGGGGTTACCATCCTATCTTAAGGACTCAACACAAGTGATAAACACATGTGAGAGTCGGGACTGGACTGGAATCACTTTTCTTGCCACGGCTGATGTATCATCACTGTACACGGTAATACCCAATGATAAGGGCATTCTGGCTGTCCGACATTTCCTTACTTTGAAGTCCACCTTACCGTTGGAACAAATAGATTTCATTGTGCAGTGTTTGACATTTGCACTCAAACATAATTACTTTTGGTTTGCAGACAATTTCTATCTACAAGTGACGGGGGTTGCTATGGGGGCGAAATTTGCCCCTAGTATGGCCAACCTATATGTAGGTTGGTGGGAAGCCCAATTTATCGACCAAATTGATAGGCCGCACCTTGCACTTTGGAAACGCTATATAGATGACGTCCTTTGTGTATGGAGGGGTACTGAAGCAGAATTACAAAGTTTTTTCTCTGAAGTAAATGGTAACTCTTTTAACCTGCATTTTTCGATGGAATGTAGTGAAACATTGATTAATTTTTTAGATTTGACTATAAATCGAATTGAAACCGGTTTAGCAGTTTCAACTTTCTTTAAGCCAACTGACCGTAATGGATATGTTCCATCCAGTAGCTGTCATCACCCTAGATGGTTGGAAGCTATACCCAAGGGGCAGTTCATGCGCCTTAGTAGAAATTGTACCAATTCAGAAACCTATGACATCCAATCGGCAGTGTTGGCTAATAGATTCATAGAAAAAGGTTTTAATTCACAAACCATCTTTGATCAACAAAGATTAGTAAGAAAAAGAGACAGGACCTCATTGTTAGTACAAAGTAGAACCAAACAACATGACTCTGCACATGATTTATCTTTCATTACGGACTTTAGCTTACAACACAAGGAAGTAAAAAAACTACTTTTTAAGCATTGGCATATACTAAAAGATGACATAACACTTGGACCCATCCTACCTGATAACCCACGGGTGATATATCGTAAGACCCCAAATCTTAAGGACTTACTCACCTGTAGTTATGTAGATCCTCCCAAAAAAGGTATCCATCACTGAGACCCCGCTTTTGGGATTCTATAAGTGTGGATCCTGTATGGGATGTAAGACGTTTTTTCTCTGAAGTAAATGGTAACTCTTTTAACCTGCATTTTTCGATGGAATGTAGTGAAACATTGATTAATTTTTTAGATTTGACTATAAATCGAATTGAAACCGGTTTAGCAGTTTCAACTTTCTTTAAGCCAACTGACCGTAATGGATATGTTCCATCCAGTAGCTGTCATCACCCTAGATGGTTGGAAGCTATACCCAAGGGGCAGTTCATGCGCCTTAGTAGAAATTGTACCAATTCAGAAACCTATGACATCCAATCGGCAGTGTTGGCTAATAGATTCATAGAAAAAGGTTTTAATTCACAAACCATCTTTGATCAACAAAGATTAGTAAGAGAAAGAGACAGGACCTCATTGTTAGTACAAAGTAGAACCAAACAACATGACTCTGCACATGATTTATCTTTCATTACGGACTTTAGCTTACAACACAAGGAAGTAAAAAAAATACTTTTTAAGCAATGGCATATACTAAAAGATGACCTGACACTTGGACCCATCCTACCTGATAACCCACGGGTGATATATCTTAAGACCCCAAATCTTAAGGACTTACTAACCTGTAGTTATGTAGATCCTCCCAAAAAAGGTATCCATCACTGAGACCCCGCTTTTAGGATTCTATAAGTGTGGATCTTGTATGGGATGTAAGACTTGTCTCCAATTAGAAAAACCTAAAAAAGAATTTGTTATGGCCAATACGGGTAAGACCTATATGATTAAGAGCCTCATTACATGCCATACACAACATGTGGGTTATCTGATATGGTGCCCGTGCCAATTATTTTATGTAGGCCGCACTACTTGGGAGCTTCGGGTACGGATAAGAGAACATATATACAACATTAGGAGGGGTCTTGAGACCCATAGCTTATCCGCACATTTTAAAACTGCCCATGGGAGTGATCCCAAATTTATGTCCTATATAGGGATTGACCATGTGGAGAAACATTGGCGGGGGTCTAACCTAACCCGTGAAATCTCTAGACGAGACAGTAAATGGATCTTTACTCTTAATACTCTCACTCCATTCGGATTGAATGTGGAGTTTGATCTGAACTGCTTCATTGATACTTCCTTGGTTGTTAGGAAACCAGATTGTAAAATCTATTTCCTAGAGAGCCGCGCTAACAAGTTAAAATTGTGTATGTTTCTTTTTCTAGTAACCCAACATTAATTAAACAAATCACAATATATCAATTAAATGAATCCTGCGCAAGGAGCCTGAAAGGCTGTGTCAGTCCAGCCACATACAGTAATATCAAACAACTATGTAATTACATAGATAAGACTCCGCGGGAAAGGAAACTTAAATTTAAAGTCTCTTGATGTGCTTCACCAACAGTGCTCGCCTTATAGCTCTGTGTGACCCAACCACCAGAATCACATTGCACGTACCAGATTTCTGTTTAAAATAAGCTCATCATCATTTAAATCAGCTTCAGCCGGAACAGTGATTCCAATACTTGTCTTCCAATAGCTCATATGACTTATCAGATAAAAGGCGTGATCCACAAAATTATCCTCTAATATTTTAGTTTTTTTTGTCTGTTTTCCCGCTAGATGATCTAAGGAGGAGCATAGGCGGATGCGGACAGCTTTATCTGCTGGAGTGTCTTATATGCGTGTGTGAATTTGCTGAGGGGTAAGCGCAATAAAGTTTTTTAATATTGACCACGTGAAAAACGGTATTATGCTATGTTTGGTCTATTAATCTTCCCCGGTGCAATTTTGGGACCACTGAGGCGGTTGCTTTGAAATATTAGAGGATAATTTTGTGGATCACGCCTTTTATCTGATAAGTCATATGAGCTATTGGAAGACAAGGCACACAGAGCTATAAGGCGAGCACTGTTGGTGAAGCACATCAAGAGACTTTTAATTTAAGTTTCCTTTCCCGCAGAGTCTTATCTATGTAATTACATAGTTGTTTGATATTGCTTCATTGATAATGCCTAATTTTTATTAGCTTATTATGTGTTTTTAAAGTCTATATAGCTATGTCTGGATTTTTGTTTTGGTATTCAATATTTTATGTATTTTGTCTATTATTAGACATGGAGGTGTTTTAATATAACTATTTTAGGAGGATTTTTAGAATCTTCTGAGTTAGTATTATATATATGGGTAAATCCCTCCTTTTCCATTCCAATAAGGCCATGTGCCTTTAAGTAAGATCTTTTTTGTCCCTGGAAGTATATTTTAGGTTGGATATTTGCCCAGATTTTATTTTATTTTTAATTTTTGGGTAACTCATTTTTATCATTATTATCGTCTTCAGTATCCTCCATTAATTGGTAGTTTTTTCTTGTTAGTTAATCTGCATAAACTGTTGTATTATGATCGCCCTATCTTTTGTTAATACAGGGCTCTAAACAGCCTTCTATTTGCTAGACAGCGCCTAGCTAAGTGACAGGAGCAGGAACTGTCCGGAGTTAGGCGATCTCCGACGGAGTTTGCCGAGCTCAGCAGTCTCCGTGTGTCAGCTGTGTTCACGGAGACTGCCGAGACCACACGAGGGACTGGACCTGACGTCACTGGCCCCACGTGTATGTGGAGGCTCTTCACAGCCTATCAGGTTACTTACAACTTGTCCCGCCTTATGACGAACACTTGGTTTGTTCTGTCTATCTTTTTTCTGAGTCGTCATTGGTGAAAGGCTTGGATACAACATGCGGCCGGCCTTAGAACGCGCCCCCTGATAACGAGCATAATAGTTTGCACATGGCTGCAAGTTAACGGCGATTGGCTAATTAATCTAACTAATTGCTTGCATATAGTATATATGGAGGTTTTCATTCCGCACCCCCTTAGCCTTTGAAAAAGTTGCATTGTCCATCAACGAAACGCGTTAGGTAGGAGGACGGCGCCTGACATGGGGAAGGACCCGCAGTGCACATTTCACAGCACTCATCCTGCCATCTCTGCAAACGGCCGTAGTGGAGGTGGAAAAGGAGGGATCAGCTGGGATTTGACTTATTGATATGCCCTATTATTTCGTGGATATTGTAAGTGCATTTTTATTATTAAATTGCTATGATTAAATGACAGAGTTGCACCAGGTTCTTTTCTGTGCTCTCTTTTCCCAATTTATATACTCGAGTCATAAGCCTTCCTATGGAAATCATTCCTATTACAAGTGACTATTGACCTGGCAATCTACTCAGTGGAAATTCATTTGAGAAGCACACATATATTTGGAAGCTGGTAAGCAGATACCCATAAGGTGGTGGGCACGTGTGGGAATTGAAGTGATTCTAGATGTGCATGCACCGTGGGACAACTCTTTGAACTTTCCTTTGGATGTGCTGAAATTTGCACTTTCTATTGCTCTGTGCCATAAAAATATTTATTTAGACTCCATATATTTATGGACAGACCAGGTATATAACAGACCAGGTGACATGGGCAGGCTGATTCATTACTAACGCCAGATAGCGACAGATGAGCGTCTGTAGCGAGGATTTCAGAGCGACCGCTAGTAGACGCTGTGCTCGGCCATGGTTCTTTGTTTCAGAGCGCCTCAGTCGCTGGTTGGCATTGATTAATATGATGTGTGAGTCGCAGTACTACCCTGTATGGGAGCGAACGGTAGCGCCAGCTCAGTGCGACCGACTCACACCACATTCATCAAAAAAACAGCCTCAAACAGCGCCAGCGCTCAAAATCGGGTCGTTGTAGCCCACAGAGCCAGAAGCTGTGTGGTTAAAGTCTGTTTTTGAACATGTATCCACTAGTAACAAAGCGAAAACATATGGCATTACAATGTAATTAAATTGTAACATGAACACTTTAATTCCAGACTTGTAAGGACAATTCTGCATAAAAAATACAATTCTGTGATTACTCACCTTGTAGAATTAGTATTATAAGTATGCAGCACGTCCTGCTCCAGACAATGATTCATAACAGCTGGGGATTACTTCCACTAGAGGGCTCTTTACTGCAGAGATGGCAAAAAAGGGGCCCCTCCCGGTCCATATTCCCACTAATTCCCCAGTATAGAAAAGCAGTAAGGAAAACCAGGAGAAGCCAATTGAAAATTTAACAACGTTAACAAGGATAACAATCACCATATAGAGGATCCAAGAATAAAGCAATCAGGGTGGGATGGAGCAGGACGTGCTGCATACTTATAGTACCAATTCTACAAGGTGAGTAATCACAGAATTGTATTATTCTAAGTATGCAACACGTCCTGCTCCAGATAATGATTCATAACAGCTGGGACATCCAATAGCAGTGTCCATAAATAGGGTGGGGATCCCAGAAGCAACAATGCGCAGTTCAAACCACTGCCGCCTGCAGAACCTTGCGGCCCAAAATAGCAATTGCTGAGGCCCTAACATCAACCTTGTAAAACTTAAAAAAAGTATGAACAGAAGAGCAAGTAGCAGCCTTACAAACTTGTTCAACAGAAGCCTGGTGCTGGAAGGCCAGGAGGCCCCAACAGCACGTGTAGAATGAGAAGTAACACGGAAAGGAGGATCCTTTCCCTTGGCAGAATAGGCCCTAAACACAGCCTGACGCATCCATTTGCTAATGGTAGACTTAGCCAGAGCCAAACCCTTCTTGGGACCCGAGGGGACTACAAACAAAGCATCCGTCTTTCTGGAAGACGCAGTATCCACCAAATAGAACTTCAAAACCCTGACCACATCCAGGGAATGCAAGGCCCTCTCCCTAGAATTACCAGAATTAGGGCACAAAGAAGGGAACACAAGGTTCTGATTGAGATAGAAGGCAGAGACACCCTTGGGCAAGAAATCTGGTTTAAAGCGGAAAACCACCTTGTCCTGGTGTCTCTCAAAGTAGGGGGCCTGAATAGACAGTGCCGCCAACTCCGAAACACGCCTGACAGAGGTGACAGCCACAAAAAAGGCAACCTTCAGAGTAAGGATAGAAAGAGCAGCCTGCTGTACAGGCTCAAACGGAGGACCTTGAAGGGCAGACAAAACCAAATTCAAGTCCCAGACCGGCAACAGAGGTTTGCGGGGAGGCCGCTCATGAGCGACCCCCTGGCAGAAAGTCTTGACCAGAGGATGTTGAGCGAAAGATCTCTGGAAGAAAACAGCCAAGGCAGAAAAGTGACCCTTGAGAGTGCTGAGCTGAAGTCCTAGATCTAAACCGTGTTGAAGGAACTCCAGCATCCTAGAAATGGAAAACACCCAACAAGGAAGGGCCTAGATTCACACCAGTCAATGTAGGCCCGCCAGATCCTATAGTAAATGGTAGAGAAAGATTTCTTCCGAGCCCTGATAAGAGTATTAACAACAGAATCAGACAGTCCTTCTTCCCTTAGGATGGAGGTTTCAGCAGCCAGGCGGTCAAAGCCAGCATTTGTAAATTGAGATAACATAGTTGCCCTTGAGTGAGAAGGTCCGCAACCAAGGGCAGAGCATACTGATCTGCTGCCAGCTGCACGACGTCTGTGAACCACACCTGTCTTGGCCACCTGGGGGCCACCAGAATAGCTGGCACACTCTCTTGCACCAGCTTGTGCAGAACCCTGCTCAGAAATGGAAACGGAGGAAAGAGGCACAGGAGTCCAAACTCCTGCCAGGGCAGAGTCAGAGCATCCACTGCAAGGGCCAGGGGATACTGGGACAGAGAGACAAATGCTGGGAGCTTGTGATTGTGGTGAGAAGCGAACAGATCCACGTCCGGCACCCCCCAACGGTGACATAAGGATAGGAAGACCTCGCTGCTGAGGGACCATTCCCCCAGGTGAGAGGCCCTCCTGCTCAGGGAGTCTGCCTCCAGATTCTCCACTCCCGGGATATAAACTGCCGAGATGCACAGAACATTGTCCTCGGCCCAGGACAGAATCATGGACACCTCCTTGAGAGCACTCTTGCTCCGAGTTCTTCCCTGATGATTGATGTATGCGATCGCCGTCTGGTTGTCGGAGTGAACCTGGACCGGCAGGCCCTGAAGGTGATGAGTCAACTGTGCCAGTACCAACCAAACCGCCCTCAGCTCCAGGACATTGATGGGAGCATGGGCCTCCTGAGGACCTCACAGCCCCTGAAATTTAAGGGATCTCCAGTAGCCTCCCCAACCTGACAGACTGGCATCTGTAGTGACCGTCTCCCAACACGGTGCCAGAAATGATCTACCCCCCAGTAGGTTCCTCGAGTCCAGCCACCACCGGAGGGACCGCCATGCCAGAGGAGAGAGAGCAAAGGCATGATCCAGAGACAGGGGACTCTTGTCCCAGACTGACAGAAGATGGAGCTGAAGAGGTCTCATGTGAAACTGAGCATAAGGGACCGCCTCGAAGCAAGCCACCATTTGTCCCACCAGCTGCATCCCTAGCAGGATGGAGGGACGAGGGCAGGACAGAATGACATGAACCAGAGCCTGAAGAGAGTCCACCTTCTGCTGAGGAAGAAAAATCCTGGCCTGAATAGTATCCAGAGTCATGCCCAGGAAGGGGGCCACCCGAGACGGGGAGAGGGAGGACTTGAGATAATTGATCACCCATCTGAACGTTTTCAGAGCAGTCACCACCTGCCGGGTATCCAATTCTGCCTGCTGGAGAGAATGAGACGTGATGAGAAGGTCGTCCAAATAAGGAAGGATGCGAATGCCTCAAGCTCTGAGAAGGGCCATCACACCCGCCAGCACCTTGGTGAAGACTCTGGGGGCCGAGGTGAGACCGAAGGGCAGTGCCATAAATTGGTAATGCTGGTCCCCTCCAAGGCGAACCTAAGGAACCGCTGATGCCCTGGGAAGACTGGCACATGAAGGTAAGCATCCTTACGGGTGAGGTCGCACCTTCATGGCTGAGCGGGCTTGGTGACAGATTTAGGCTTGGAGCCCCAGGAGGATCAGGGACGGGCACGACCTCTGCCCCTGCCCCAGAAATCTCCCCTGTGCCCCGCAAGGGATACCCCTCTCCCTGACCTAGAACCCCGAAAGGAGGGAGTAAAGGACCCCGAACGGGCCGCGGTTGTCTTTTGCATTGGAGCAACTTACCTCCCTTAGCAAAAAGGTCCAAACAGTCACCAAAAAGGCACAGCCCCTTAAAGGGGAGTCCTGTGAGAGCCATCTTAGCAGCATTGCCAGTTGCCCACTGACGCAGCCAAACCGAGCGGCGTATAGGAACAAGCAAAGCAGAGGTCCTGCTACACATCCTAATGGTATCATCTAAGGCAGAAAGGGCTTAAGCAATAAACATCTCACATTGTGATAAAGCTCTGAATTCGGCACTAGAAGAATCATCAGGGGAACCTTCCAGAAGGCCCTTGATCAGAGTCCTAATAGCCACAGCAGTAATAGCAGAAGCACAGACAGGGCGCAAGGCAGATCCCACACAGGCAAAGGCATGGGAAGCCAGCTGGTCAATATGCTGGTCCTCACTATCCTTCAAGGTAGTGGAATCAGGGGAATGCACCACAGACGTGTTGGACAACCCCAAAACAGGGGCATCCACTTCTGGGGGAGTTGACCAACAATTAACCACATCCGAGGGAAAAGGATACCTTTTATCCCATCCCTTAGGGATACCGGGAAGCCGGCTAGGCCGCTCCCATTCCTTGAGAACCAGATTATTGAAATGTGCCTGTTCTGGAAATTCCAAACATGTCTTTGCAGTACCGAACAATTCCCCCTGCTGCTTGGGAGCCGCAGCAGGAAGGGAAATGGAAAGCACTTCAAAGACATGAGTCAAAAGTCTATGGGTGTCATCAGCATTCCAATGCTCTGAGCCGGCATCAGCGCCAAGGAAATGCTGATCACCAGAAAGTTCTGAATCCGAAAATAATTCCCCTTCCTCAAGAGGGGTATAGTCAGATAAATCAAGGAAATCTTCAGTCTCCATAGGGAAGGCTGATGCAGCAGGCACCACATGCCATCTCTTAGCCGGGGCCTTACGGGCCGCAGAGCTAGCAATTAATCTCTCAATGTTGACCAGCCTGGAAGACACATCAGGCTGATACTCCCCACTAGTATTGAGTTAGCTGGGAGTCACAATCAAGCGGGGAGGTGTGGGTGAGGACCTGGTGGGTGCAGACCCAGAGACAGGCAGCCCAGAATGCCGCGCAAGCGCCTGTTGGGCGCAGGGTACACAGACCCGCACATCATCGCTCACAGGGGGTGCCCCACACACCACACACAGCCGGGCTTGTTCCAATGGGACCCCAAGCGCAATATCCTGTGAAGCCTCCATATGGTGATTTTCAGTGGCACAACTGGCCAATGGGAATTACGCTATGCAGCTACCCGGGATACCCCAAATGTCCGCTAGTATAGTGGGAGGATTTAACCACTAGGCCTCTAAGTTACATAGAACTAAAAGAGGAGACAAGACTGGGAGAAACCTCTAATAAGTAGTCCTCCCGCCTGTAAGACATAATAATATACACTAATGAGCAAAGAGAAACAAGAAGAAAGTGGACGATAAAAAATCACCAGCCCGCAGGGGCACTCACAAACCGTGGGGGATGCAGCGATCGCCAGTCAGGGACCCAAAATGGCACAGAAGGATCCTGAGGGGGCGGGGAGAATGAGTAAAAACACGCGGAGTGCGCCAATCGCTAGGCCACGCCCCCTCCAAGCAGCACGGGGACAAAATTACATATAGGATGTTATGTAACAAAAGAGGGGAATAGAAGGTGAATGTATATAAATATATGGCTTGCACTATATATATATATATATATATATATATATATACAGATGCAGCAATTGTTAAAGAAAGTGTTAAAGAGAGCTGCATCTGTATAGAGAGAGAGAGAGGTATGTAGGTGTGTATTTTCTCTCTTTTGTAAAAACTAAACCTAATATAAAACCAGCAAAGTGTTAATTGCTTAATATAAAACCAATATAAAAAAAAAAAAACAGCACAAATGTTGCCTAAATGGTTCACAAGTGTGTTTCTACCCATATAAAATGGGTTAACCAAACCTCAATAACATATTTACTAGATCAGCTCTATATCCCTCTTACCTGTATGACCTGCAAGCTGCACCCATCGTCTTTTAAAAGGGCTAATGACAGGAATGTTCACAATTGTTTTAATCTTTTGCCATGACTTGTTCTGCAATAAAATGAAACAAAAACATGTTAAAAATAAACTTTATTTAGTTTAAAAAAATAATATATATATATATATATATATATATATATTTGATAACTAAAATGCCATTTGACCACCATTGGCATAGCCCTTAAACTAAATTCTTGGTGAGCACCTCACAAGTGGAGATCAGCTCTGACTACTTTTTTTTTTGGAAATAAAGCAGACATGTAGAATTTCCGCAAAGACAAGCTATTTTTAAAACAAATATGTGCCAGGTCTCAAAGAAAAAGACAATAATACTCAGACATTAAAGTGGACCAACACCCACGGGTGATCGGCCCGGGAATCTATAAGATTCCCGGGCCGATCACCCCCCACCCCGCGGGACATCCGAGATCGGGATGTCCCGCGGGGTGAAACCCCCCCAAACACCCCAAACTCCTTACCTTATCTTCGGCGGCGGCCGGCCGCCGCCGCCTCCCTCGCGCTCCTGTAGGCGTGCGCGTGCCCGCGCCGGCCGTCTGCGAATGGACGGCGGGGGCGCGCGCGCGCCGAAAGTGACTCGAGGGAGGCGGCGGCGGCGGCTGCCGCTTAGACGTTCTTGTACGTCGGCGCTGGGAGCGGGGAGAGGTGAGTTTTTCGGGGGGTTAGGGGGGGTTTCACACAGCGGGGCACCCCGATCGGGGGTGCCCCACCGAAGTGGACCAAGACCCAGGATAGTCAAAATCCTGGGTGTTGGTCCACTTTAAAGCAGGTAATTAGTAGCGTTGCTAGGAGAGAATATAGTTTTAGCAATTAAATGCATAAAGTAAAGATGGTTACATTGATAAAGTAAAACAGGTCTACTATGCTTTGTTGCCAGGGTACAAGGGTTTCAAACTTCACTAGTACTGTATAGTTGTGTTCATGGCTGGACAGATTGACAGGGCAATAAAGGGAAATAATAAGGCAAGTAAAGAGGACAGAAACACATGACAGGTTCTTATGTTACCACTGTTCTTGTTCATTAAACCATAAGAGAATAAAACACACTGCTTCAAATATGGTTTATCTAAATATATAACAGTTCAGTTCTCATGTACAAAAGATACATTTAAAGTGGACCAAAACCCAGGATTTTGAATAGCCTGGGTTTTGGTCCTTGCCCCTGCTATGTGAAACCCCCCAGAGCCTCTCGTCCAGTCAGTAAGCTCGGATCCGCACCGCCCCTTCGTCCAATAGCTTGTCTAAGGCGAACGCCTGGTGCGAGCACGTGCCCTGCTAAAGGGATAGCACTGTTTGCACATGCGCTGTTCGACCTGGAAAGAGGGTGAGTTTCCGGGCAACCTCAGGGGTTTTACACAGGGGTGCCCTGGGGGGATCGAGTATGCCTGCCCTGGAGTCTGATAGACTACAGGGTGGGTTTTGGTTCACTTTAATATAATACAAATATCAAAACCATTATTAAAACCCATATGTTTAAAATGTTCAGGTCTATATCCATCCCTAGAGTCCAAAATGATGATCTCAAGGACCTGCCTCAACTTATGAGACAGTCGTGTCAATTAGCTGTGCAGGTTGATCGGACATGTGAATCATAGACATTAAAGAACAGGTTCCACTTTAAAGAGAAAAAAAAAAATAGCATGTCAAAAAAAGTGGCGGTGGAGCTCCAAGATAGGAAGGCAAACAGAAGCCAGGACATCAAGTGCACAGCTAATGCCCTAGGTGTGGAATCCCTGGTCTTCACCAATAACCTATAATAACCCCCCCAATAACCTACAATAAGGAAGTTGCAGAATCCCCAAATCACCCCACCAAAGGCAATGTGCAGAATTCCCATCAATCACCCCATAACAGGCAGCAAACCAAGCCCCCCTAATTATCCCATAAACACACAGTGTGGCAGAATCCCCCTCAGTAACATGCAGTGTGGCAGAACCCCCCTCAATAACAAGACAGTGTGGCAGAACCCCCCCCCCCCCCCCAATAACAAACAGTGTGTAGAGTCCCCCCAATCCCTTATAACAGCCAGTGTGAAGAATCTCCTGAAATCCCCCTATAACAGGCAGTGTAGCAGATCTCACCCTCTGCCAATAAGAAGCAGTGCCCAGTTGCTGTTGGGTTTATAGTACCTTTAAGAGAGAACTGTGCACTCCAAGCTCAGGTATTATTACCAAGGAAAAATGTAAAAAGCAACAAAGAGTAGCACTGTTTGTAAAAACTACACAATTAATTGCACAGAAATCCTTTACCAGGTTACCAGGCTCTCTTTTGCTATTGGCTGTTAGAGAAACAAAGACAGGGATGACACTTGACCCTTCAGAGTGCCAAGTTGCAACCCACCCTTAAGAGCCTTTGGTAGTAATCTCATACAGGTATATCCAGCAATGTAAGTTGTAAAGTATCCCACATGCCGGTGATATCATTCTCTAGTGATGCCTAATGTCCTTAACTTCATCTTTTATACTCCTTTTAAGATTGTAATATGTTCTTCTAATGTCATGCATGGAGCTGCATGCATCCATCCTCCCAGGATAGAGCTAGTACCCTATTAGGACCTAAATTTGGTTTTGTCAGCATTAAAGGGTGCCCCCTTTGAGCCGCTGCACTGGATCACGCCCTGTGAGGTAATTTCTGGCATCCTTTCTCAGTTAATCCTCTGGCTGTTGGGAACTATTACATACGGCTGCTGTTCTGACATTGTCTGTATTACTGCTTGTCAGACAGATGATAAGTGAGGTCAATGAACACACCAATTTATACCTGGGCCACATCTGGTGGGTATTGGAACTAGCTGCCCTGTCGGTTAAGGTTTAAGGAAGATTTCTAACCTCAGAAAATCACACTTTTTCTCTTCAATGATGCTGTTCTCCCCTCCTTGTGTCCTATTCACCTCAAGGATATAGACTTTCACATGTTTTGGTGGTGGTCTGGGCCTTAAAACATAAAATCCAACTGTGGCCTAGCTGGGAGTGAGTCTAAAAGACCACCAGAGGGCTCATTCATGTCAGCAGGCACATTTGACACATGGGGCAGACTGTGGCATGATCTCCTCTGTTCTTTTCTTGCAGTCACAAGGGATTGTTAAGATGTCTGGATTTTTTGTTTTGTGCAAAGTATTGACCAAGAGCAGTTGCTCCAAATCCATCTGTCTCCCAGCCCCTCACCAGCTGCAGCATTTTTATTTATATGCCTGAAGTCAGTTCCTAAGCCGATAGTGTTGGATCCTGCAGAGTAAGGAGAGCATGCATGGGTCCGGAAAAGCATGCCAGGGCTTGCCCGGCTTGGTATGAGCCCCGAATATTAGGACCCTGCTGCAGCAAGGCACCTGCTATCTGGGCCTTGCATGGTGGACCTGCTATGTGCCTTCCACTGAGCCCTCTTCCCTCTACCCCCAGGGCTATCCACTCCCATGGCTCCATGACACGCTGCAAGAGACTTGCTTTTCCAGGGCTGCTGGGGGGGGGGGCATAGCTAGGGGCCAGGCACCCTGCTATAAGAGTGTTTGGTGCCTCTATTATGTGTGGTGTCCGAAGGTCCCTGCTGCATCTCCAGAGCTGGGTAGCCCATTTTGACAGGCTGGTGGCAAAGGAGTCGGAGAAACCATATAAGGTTCCGCCTCTTCCTAAGGTTCTGGACGCCAAGTACCCCTTTCCAGGGGAGGCAGTCAGGGTTTGGTCTGCACCACCTGAAGTAGACAAACCTGTGTTAGGTTCGTGGGTCAGCACACCATTATCCCTACCTTGGATAGTGCAGCCTTGAGAGACCCAGCGGATAGGAGGTTGGACCAACTGGCCAGACTTTCGTTCCCCATGGTGGGAACAGCCATGCATCCAGCTTGCGCCATGCCCATAGTGGCTATGGCAGACAAGGTTTGGATGAACTAGGAGAGGAAGCGTTTGCGACAACGAGGTTTGCACTTCTCTTGAACGTATTCGCTATGTAGGTCTTCAGATATATCGGACGACTTGATGCGTCTGATTGCTAGGAGGTTGGCCTCACTGGTCACCTTGCAACACACGGTCTGGCTGAAACACTGGTCAGCTTCTAAGAAAACACTTACTGCCCTCACAT
Organism: Gastrophryne carolinensis; assembly: GCA_027917425.1. Taxonomy (NCBI): domain Eukaryota; kingdom Metazoa; phylum Chordata; class Amphibia; order Anura; family Microhylidae; genus Gastrophryne; species Gastrophryne carolinensis. The sequence continues at coordinate 88,590,408 of CM051244.1, read as the reverse complement.
TTTTGTGGGGTCATCTGGATGACCTGGTCTGGAAGGCCACGGGTGGGAAGTCGATTAGGCTTCCACAGAATCAGAAACTGAGGACCTTGTTTCACAGTTTTGGAAGTTCAGAGGTTCTACAGACTTCAGACACTGCAGCGATTTTTTAGGTAAGCGAAAGCCACAGGGGATATCTAGACCCCAAGGGCCCCTTGTTAGGCTTTAGCGAACCAGGTGTGCAAGGCAGCCACGTGGACCTTTTACAGGCAATTGTAGACACTCCTATGTGGTTTAGTATGTCAAGCTTTCTGTACTGTATAGCTCAGCTGTTAGGGCCATGGCTGATGCAGTCGGCCTGTTATTAGGATTGGCCCTCCATAAAAAAGACTGCTATGGGATGTCACATGGCACCATGCAATGGAATAAAAGAGACAAGTTAACTTTGTGTACTTACCTATAAATGTTTTCTTATTTCTTCCACCATTCTCCCCATTTTCTTGCAGTTGTGTATGTTGCTGTTGACTTTTTTTTATTATATATGCTGTTATGGCAATGATTATTGCTGTTCTTCCCAGGACCGTGTCTGAACTGCCTTGCTATTACTGGGAATTAGGCAAATGCAGTCTGTGTATATATAGATGATAGGAGCTTTAGTTTTTGATGTCTTGAAGACAGAGACTACAGAGTTGACCCGCAACTATCTAGCTCCCCGTAATGTAAGAAGAGAGAAATAAACTTTGACACCCAGCTTCTGCTGAGCTCCCTCCCTGTCCCCAACTCTGGGAAAGGTTTGTGCGGGTGTCGCTGGTTGTGGTTGAGTTTCTACAATGGCCAAGATTTATACTCCAGTATTTGACAATATATCTACAATAGGGCTGATTCAAAGCCTCTTTCACATGCACTTTTGCATGTGTTTGTGTAAGTTTTGTGAGTTTTTGCATGCTTTTTCGAATTTTTCGTTACTGTTTTTATGCGTATATGCGTTTACGCTAACGCAAATACACACTTTCGATGATCGTATGTTTATTGTAAAATTTCCGTTATGCCAGGCAACTTACGTTATTGGTTTGGGCTTGCACATGATTCAGAGCCTTGATTGTTGATTACAACCCAGCCAATAAAACGGGTTTGTTTTCGTTAAACTTACGGGGTCGATTTGTAGGAGAAAGTTAGCTGTTGAGATCGGAGATGATGTTTGCGGAATAGGTGGAGGAGTACGAGCGCTTGCTAGCTAAACGATATGCTCTGCATCAGCATGGCCGAATCCAGATTGCACCGCGCACGTATGGACATCGATCGCAGGCCTGACGTTGAGCTATTCGAGCTCACCTGACTTAACCGCGTTTCCCTCCCTAACTTGTATAGTGAGCTGTGGCCATGGTTAGCCCGCACCACAAGGAAGGGGCATGCAATTTCAGGTATGGCCAAAATGCTTGGCTGCCTGCAATTCTTGGCGAACGGCTCGTTCCAGAGGCTGGGTGTCCTCTCCGTGGGAATGTCCCAGCCTACGCTGAGCCGCACGCTCAACAAGTTTTTGGATGGCATGGCTAGCCTGGAATGCTCTTAAGTTGGGCTTTTTTGATCTAGCCAATATGCCCAACGGCATGGGTGCGATTGATTGGACGCATGTTGCGTTGGTGCCTCCAGCAGCTGACGAATATCTCTTTAGGTATGTGGTTTAGGTGAACATTATGACTTGTATTAACTCATTAAATCACAGTATGTTTTAATGTATATCTAAAGCAATCATTTTCATGTAGCCCTTAATTATTCCTTATCATGTAGACCTTAACTAATCATTTTCATGTAGATCTTAACTAATCATTTTCATGTAGACCTTAATTAAATCAGAGTGACCAACTATTAATTATTGGTTGTAGTAATAATTATTATTTAGAAACAAACAATCTTAAACAACAAGGATCCCTTATATTTTTGGTTTTTACTTGTCTATTTGCTGGATTGTTTTTGTGTACAAAATACCTGTATTTCTGCTCTTACAGGAACCAGAGGATGGGCCACTCCATTAACGTGCAAGCTGTGGTTGGCCCGGACCTTCGGTTCCTAAGTCTCATGGCAGGGTTTCCCGGATCCACCCACGCGTATGTCCTGAGGAATTCCAGCCTCTATGGTCGGTTTGAATCAGGAGACTTGTCTAGTGGTTGGCTTTTTGGTAAGTTTTTACAAATAGCTTCATTAGGGTTTCACTATATGACTATGAATGTTTTTGGATAACCCTGTCTCAACATATGGATGTTCTTTCCCTCTGATGACATGATATACAATGTAACTAAGAAGTAGACACTAATTTTGTGTTTTATTATTTTCAGGGGATTCTGGTTATTCACTGCTGCCGTGGCTGATGACACCAATCCTGCGGCTCAGACTCAGGTACAGGAGGGCTATAACTGTGCCCATAGGAAGACCCGGGCTGTGGTGGAGAGGGCCTTCGGCCTGCTGAAAAGCAGACTCAGATGCTTGGACCATAGAGGGGGGGGGGGGCCTGTAATATGACCCGATCAAGGCCATAAAGATAATTATTGCCTGCTACGTCCTGCATAATTTTGCTATAATGCAGAAGGTCCCCCGATATATCGACATGTCCCCCTCTTCAGCAGTAATGGACATTCCGGATGAATTATATGAGGTCACCCAGAGTGCTTCTGGGCAGTCAGTCCGGGCCCACCTTATTACCAATTATTTTACCCAAACTTTATTCATTTTGCTTAATTTTTGGTGTCATGATTTATGTTATTTCCTTGTGATTGAACACATTTCTATTATTTATACTTTGATTTGCTTATGGTCACAAACTAATACAAAAAACCTTTGGAACAGATTTGAGCTTAATGAATTTTTATTGACAAATATTTCCTTTAACAACACTCATCTTTTTGTAACCAACCAGATCAAAAATGGCAAAAAATAACACAGAACAGAGAAACTTAATTTAAATAATTTTCTATTTCATAGAGAAATTAGGTGGGGAATGGCACTCACAGCCTACAAGGACATCCACTAAGCAAAGGAAGGATCCATTGGGCCAGACTCCAGCCCCCTAAATATTTGGCACATCCAGGATGGCCAAGGAAACTTCCTCCAGCCAGAATGCTCCCCGTCCACCAACATCCAGAACCATAGGGAACACTAGTATTAAGGGTAAGGGGAAGAGTAGGGCAGGAATCCATAGCCCACCAACAACACCCTCTCCTGCTTGAGGCCTATTTGAGCATTACAATGTAGCGAGCCCTGAGTCCCCTGAGCCCCAAACTATGGCACTGGCAAGTGGGGTTTCTGACCACTATCATGAGCTGTATGGGAGAAATTCTAAAGCCACCAGCAAAGGCACAAATACACAAATATGGGTGGAGATCACCAGACAGGTGAATAGAGTTGGGATTGAGAGAAATGATGTGGAGCAAATATAATGAAAATTCTTAATATGGTGGATTCCCATGATAAGGCTGTTGTTGGCCTTGTAGGATGCCCAACACCTGTGCATGGGTGGCATTCATCATCTGCCACTGCTCCAGCATCTGCCTGTTGCTAGTCCTAATTTCATCCAGCAGGGTGTTGAAGTTGGTATTGAAGTTTTGTAATTGTGCAGACAGCTGCTCATTTAATCTTAATCTGGTTTACTTCCCTTTGGTTTACTAACCTTGGGCTGTCATTTCTCCATGCTGTCTCCAGGATCCAGGATGAGGGCGTCCTCCACTTCCCCATGTTTGGGCGCATGCAAATGATGGAGGTCTAGGCCTAGCAACAGGAGAAGATGGTGTAGGCAAATCCTCTGCAGCAGAGCTAGCACATGGGACAGTTGGTTCTGTCTCTTGCTGCTGGACATGCTGGTCTGCCAGCAGATGGCGTGCTTGACTCTGCTGCAGAGGATTTGTGGGCGGCTGCTGCTGGTGCAGTGGCAGATGATGATGCTGGGTTAGCATTTGGGGGGGCATGGAAATGTTCTCCTCCTCCTCCATATGGTGTATTGCTTCCATTATGGGTGGAGTCTGTAGGGACATGAAAAAAAATGTGTGAGATAGTTGGTCAAATATATGTTGTTGCCAGTAGTCATCTTCCTTCACATGCATCACCAGTTAGTGCACAGTACACTTACCAGATCAAGCTGTTCCTGTGTAGGATATGTTGTTAAGGGCTGGCGGGACCTGGTGACATTGGGCAAAGAGGTGGAGGGTTGCACAGTAGCTTAAGTATTTTGAGGTGCTGGAATGTAAAAGTAAAGGCAAGTTAACACATAAACATACCTTGTGTACCCATAGGAGTAGTTAGGCTTTATGGCACCCAGGGCAAAGATTCAAAATGGACTCCCCCACCGGTTTTCAGGACCCTTTTGCACCCCGCGGAACTGCTGCACCCGGGGAGCTTTGCACCCCCCCTGCTCCCCCCCTAGCTATGGCCCTGTGTGTACCTAGGATTTTAATCTACATTTTTGAAAGGCAAAGCAAAAGAACCATTCCTTAAAATACTAACCTTCTGGCATGACATTGCTGTCAGTGTCTATGGCCCCGGACAAGCCATGTAGTGAAGATGGGTGTATTAGGCCCAGGACAAGCTCCTCAGCTGCGCTGTACTGAAGTTTAGATAGAAATCCACCTCCTTTAAAACAAAGAAAAAACATTACTTACAAGGTCATGCACAACAACAACCTGGCCAACTCAAACACCCATCTGTACCCGTGCTGCCTACACTTATTTCTCTTCTGGCGGACGGCATATTTTAGGTCTGAGAATTTTCGCTGGATCTGCTCCACATCTTTCCTCTCAGTCCCAGCACAATTCACCTGTCTGGTGATGTCCTCCCAGATTTGTGTCTTGCACACTTTGCTTGTGGCTTTTAGAATTTCTCCCAATGCCATAGTTTGGGGCTCAGTAAAGCTCCTGCTCAAGGTCCCACGCCGCAGGTTTCTGGCTAATGTTGTCCTGGCTGCCTCTTCCTGGGTCGGTGGTCTAGGTGGTGACATTCTTGGCTGACTTTCAGCCGTGGAATAGCCAGACCTTTCGCTCAGAAATGATTGGGCTGGACTTGCCCTTAGTAGTAGTGCTCCCTTGGGTTTTAGATGTTGTGGGCCGGGGAGCATTCTTCCTGGAGGAAGTCTCCTTCGCCTTCCGGGATGTCCCAGATTTGGAGGGGGCTGGAGTGTGGGGCAATGGATCCTTCATGTGGCAAGTGGATGTCCTTGTCGAAAGCGAGTGGCCACTGGTTTTGTGGGACCTAGTTGCAGGCCTGAATGAAGTTTTTTCATGCCGTTTGGCACGCCGCTCATGGCGTTCATGGGACTTCGGGGTCTGGCGGCTACCTTTCTTGGCAGGCATAGCGATATCTGTAAAGACACACAGCTGTGTGTCCAAGTACCCTTTAAATAGTTATGACTGTGTATGACGCTTAAGCATACGCGTGCGTACGGACTTGCACATCCCGGAAACCGCTGGGGCGCAACACATCTGCTGATACTGTAATCCAAGATGGCACCTATGCTCTTCACCTGCCAGCAACAGGAGACTCTTATGCTAGTAAGTGTTTGTGCAGGCCATTAATTTGCACACGAAATGCATGCATATGCAATTAGGCAGCGAAGCCAAAAACAATGGGGATGAAATTTGATTTTAAACGCCGCGCCAAGCGAAAGTTAGTGCGCACATGTGCGCAACCCCAAAATGGCATCTAGAAGGATAGCTAAAGGCTTGAAATGTTATGGGGTATGTAACTTATGAAACTGCTATCATTTACATTGTGATTTGTATGATGTTTGAATTAAGCAAATCTGTTTTTCTTTTATCTTTTAGATGATGATGTCCAACAGGTATGACTTCCTGGCGAGTGACTTCCAAAAGAAGACTGGCACTGGAGATAGTTGCCAAAATAGCAGAAGACAGTGACACCACCTTCACTTACACCCAGATCATCCAACACTGGTCGGACCTGAAGCGAAGGAAGAGACCCTGGGTGAGACAATTGTTCAGGCAGCATTTCCCAATTAAGTACATTACTATTACATGTTAGAACTACAAAAGCCCTTAGCCAGGCCTCTGTTTATGAATGCTATTCTCTTCTAGTGAGCAAATGGGATACTCGCATCAGACCCACCAGAAGGCGAGCAGTCGGGCCAGTGCGTGATCGATCTGGGCCAAGTGAAGGTGGTGCGTCTCCAAGGTTTTCCCCCTCCTCTGTAGGTGGCGACGACCAGCTACTGGACCTATCTACAGAGGAGGGGCATCAGCGGCTCGCCAGGGAGTCACTACATATGGCGGAGCAGCACCACTCCCGTATGATTCTTAGACAGAAGCACACACAGGTACATGCACTGTAAACACACAATCATTTCCTGCTTATATTCTTTTAGATGATGATGTAGCGCGTGAAGAGGATGGATTACAGAGGGCAGAACAACAAGCCCCTGAGGTGCATTGAGAAGGTGGGTGATGTCACACACACATTATAAAAAAAAAATCTTCTTTCAAAAATATGACATTATAAGTAACCACATTTTTCTTAGTCAACAGACTCAGACCAGGAGCAGTGGCAGGCCCCAGAGAGGAGGCTGGAACCCCAGGATCATGTCATCCACCAGCCTAGTAAGTTTGTAGTCTACTTAGTTGATTTTCAATAACATGGCTTCATCAACAGCTATTCAAATTCCCAATCCTATTAAATTAGCATAATATATGGCCTCATCCCTAGCCTATTAAATTAGCATAATATATGGCATCATCCCTAGCCTATTAAATTAGCATAATATATGGCCTCATCCCTAGCCTATTAAATTAGCATAATATATGGCCTCATTCCTAGCCTAGAACATTAATAATATTTCATTTACCAGGTATTAAAAATGTATTTAAAAAAAATTAATTTTTGATTTCTTTTCACAGCAACACCACAAGAGAGACTGCAAGTTTTAACGACGACTGTTTATAGGCTGGTGGGCGACATCCAGGAGCTGGCTGCTTCATTGGGGACCAGCGAAGAATAGATTCCTGGGGCCTGCCACAATTTGTAAATATGTTGTAAATACATTTTAGCACTTTTAAAATGTTATTTGTTAAAATAAAAAAAAAAAATGGTTTTTAAAAGCCAAAACCCCCAAAAATACCGTTTTGTGAGTACTCACTTTAAAATGGGTATTATGAGTGTGCCATACACTCCACTTCGATCTTCATGACATATGGGTAATCTCCAGTAGAGGGCAAACTTCTGCAGAGATGAATATGCAAAAAAAGAAAGCCCCTCCCGGTCCATATATACCCGGGACCCCCCACCAATTCCCCAGTGTAAAAAAGCAGTAAGGGGACCAGGAAGAACCAATTATAACCTTAACAATCAAAACCAATGGTTCACCATATAAAAGCCCCAGAATACCTGAAAACTCATTTTGAAACACTCATAAAACCCATTTTAAAGGTGAGTACTCACAAAACTGTATTATTCTAAGTGTGCCATACACTCCACTTCGATCTTCATGACATATGGGACATCCAATAGCAGTGTCCGTCATGGGTGGGAACCAGAAACAGTAAAGAATGTACCAACTCAAACCACTGCAGCTTGCAGAACTTGCGGCCAAAAACAGCATCTGCTGAAGCCCGCACATCAACCTTGTAAAACTTGGAAAAAGTATGAACGGAAGACCAAGTAGCAGCCTTACAAACTTGTCCAACAGAAGCCTGGTGCTGAAAAGCCCAGGATGCACCAACAGCATGAGTAGAGTGCGCAGTGACCCTAAAAGGGGGAGTCCTCCCCTTAGCAGAATAGGCCCCAACAATGGCCTGACGAATCCATTTGCTAATCGTATACTTAGCAGGTGCCAAACCTTTCCTGGGCCCGCAGGGCACCACGAAAAAAGCGTCCGTCTTGCGGAAGGAAGAAGTAGTCACCAAATAGTACTTCACACAGCGAACAACATCCAAATTGTGCAGAACCCTCTCCTTGTCATTGTTAGGCTTAGGACACAAGGAAGGGAGAACAATATCCTGATTGAGGTGGAAAGCAGACACCACCTTAGGAAGGAAATCCGTCTTAAAACGAAAAACCACCTTATCCTGGTGTCTCTCAAAGTAAGGGGCCTGAATCGAGAAGGCCGCCAACTCAGAGACACGGCGAACCGAGGTAATAGCCACCAAAAAAGCAACCTTCTGAGTGAGAACCGAAAGAGCAATATCCTGTAACGGCTCAAAAGGAGGACCCTGCAAACAATATAGGACCTCCAAGTCCTATAGTAAATGCCAAAAGAGGACCGCTTCCTAGCCCTAATCAGGGTCTGAACAACAGCCTCAGATAAACCTTCCTCTTTCAAGATGAAGGTTTCAGCAGCCAAGCCGTCAAAGCCAGCGTTTGTAAATTGGGATAAAGTAGATGACCCTGAGATAGCAGGTCAGGCAACAAGGGAAGCCGGAACTGATCTACGGCCATTCTTACGACGTCTGTGTACCAAACCCTTCTTGGCCACCTTGGAGCCACCAGAATCGCTGGTGCCCCCAGCTTGCGAACTACCTTGCCCAGCATGGAGACGGGTGGAAACAGGTACAGAAAACCCAACTCCTTCCAAACCAGTGACAAGGCATCCACTGCCAGAGACAGAGGATCCTGAGAAAGAGACACAAAGGCCGGAAGTTTGTGCTTGTGCCTCGAGGCAAAGAGATCCACCTCCGGAGTCCCCCACTTGCGGCAAAGATCCAGAAAAACCTCGGGGTTGAGAGACCACTCTCCTTGGCGAGAGAATCCCCTGCTCAGGGAATCCGCCCTGTGTTCTCCACTCCCGGAATGTAGACTGCCGAAATGCAAGGAACATTGCTCTCTGCCCAGTGCTGGATCAGAGAGACTTCTCTGAGGGCACTCCTGCTGCGAGTCCCTCCTTGGTGATTGATGTAAGCTACCGCCGTTCGGTTGTCCGAACGAACCTGAACCGGTAGACCCCGTAAATGTGAGGTCAGTCGAGTCAGAATCAGTCGGATGGCTCTGAGCTCCAAAACATTGATGGGGGTGTGAGCCTCCTGGGGACCCCACACCCCGCTGAACTGATGACTTTTCCAATAACCTCCCCAGCCCGACAGGCTGGCATCCGTGGTAACCGTCTCCCAACAAGGGACCAGAAAGGATCTGCCCTTCACCAGACTGCTCGATTCCAGCCACCACCGAAAGGACTGCCGAACCCTGGGAGACATCCTGAAAGGTTGATCCAATGACTGCGGGCACCTGTCCCAATGCGTCAATAGGTGAAGTTGAAGAGATCTCATGTGAAACTGTGCAAACGGTACCGCCTCGAAGGAGGATACCATCAAACCCACCAGTCTCATCCCCTGTCGGATAGAGGGACAAGGACTGGCCAGAAGAAGGCGGATCAGACCCTGAATCTCCTGCACCTTGGTCTGGGGCAGAAACACTCTGGCTCGAATGGTATCCAGATTCATGCCCAGAAATGAAATCACACGAGACGGGGAGAGAGAAGACTTAGTGCGGTTGATCACCCACCCAAACCTGTCCAGGGTCAACACCACCCTGAGGGTGTCCAGCTCCGCCTGATGGAGGGAAGAAGCTGAGATCAACAGGTCGTCCAGATAAGGCACAATGCGAATGCCCTGAGCTCTGAGCAGAGCCATTATTCCCGCCAAGACCTTGGTGAAGACCCTCGGCGCCGAGGTCAGACCGAAGGGAAGAGCTACAAACTGATAATGTTGATCCTCCACCACAAACCGGAGGAATCTCTGATGTGCTTGAAAAATCGGAACATGCCGATACGCATCCTTGATGTCTATGGATGTCATAAAATCCCCTTGGCGAAGGGAATTGATAAACCTGTTGAGAACCTTGAGATCTAGAATGGGTCTCACGGCACCCTCCTTTTTGGGAACCGTGAAAAGGTTGGAGTAGTAACCCCTGCCTCTCTCCAACGGAGGCACCGGACATATAACCCCCATGTCCAGAAGGTTTTTTACTGCTAACAGGAGCCCCTGTGCAGCCTGAGGGTCCGAGGGCACTTGAGACCTTAAGAATCTTGGGGGCGGCCAGTACTCGAACTCCAGTTTGTACCCGGAGGAGACTACTTCCAAGATCCAATTGTCTGTGACCTCCCGGGCCCAGACCTGGAAGAAGAGCCGCAGCCGTCCCCCCACCCTTGCGGGTGAAGGCGCCCCTTCATTGCTGAGCCGATTTAATGGCAGGCTTGGGTTTGGAACCCCAGGCAGGCGCGGGACGTGCCCGACCTCTGCCTCTGTTCCAGGACGAGCCCCTGACACCCGAGAAGGCCAAACCCCTAGCCGCTCTGGCCCCTCGAAAGGAAGGAGTGAACGAGCCCGCCCCCCGAAAGGGGCGGCGCTGTTTCCTCCGCTGAAGTAACTTACCTCCTTTAGCAACAGCATCCAAATTATCTCCAAACAGCCGCGAACCCAAGAAGGGAAGAGCTGTGAGCGACTTCTTGGCCCCGACATCCGCTGTCCACTGGCGGAGCCAGACCAATCTGCGCATAGCCACCAGTAAGGCTGAAATCCTACTACACACGACAATAGAATCTTCCATCGCAGCCATGACAAAATCCATGAACAATTCGCATTTCATAAGGATAGCGAACTCAGCGCCAGCTGGATCAAACTGAGCGTTATTCAGCCAGTCCCTGATAAGAGACCTGGTAGCAAGCAACACCAGGGCAGATGCACTAACAAGCCACAGGGCCGAGCCCACGTTGGCAAATGCGTGGCACGCCATCTGATCAAGGCGCTTATCCTCGCCATCCTTAAGGGAAGTGGCGTCAGGGGTGTTCAGCACAGAAGAGTTGGTCAAACCTAAAACTGGCGCGTCGACCTCGGAAGGAGAAGACCAGCGTTTAACCGCCTCCACCGGATCCCATCCCTGAGGAACACCAGGAAGCTGACTGGGCCTCTCCCATTCTCTAACAATCAGCGCATCAAAGTGACCCTGGGTAGGGAATTCCAGACGGGGCTTGCAGGCCCCCAAAAATTCCCCCTTCTTGAGAGGGGGCGCCTCAGGTGGTTCAATATCTAACACCTGCAATAAATGTGACAAAACAGTGGCCGTATCTACGGCATCCCCCAGCGCCTGCCCGACATTGGCATTCCCAGACTGAACATAGTCAGCCTATGTTTCCTGATCCAATTCCCCCTCCTCTAACTGGGAATAATCTGACAAATCAGCGGAATCGTCGTCAACATCCCACAAGGGCTGGGCCGACGACAAATGTCTCTTTTTAGCCTGGGCCTTCTTGCCCACCGTGCTAGCAATAATTTTCTCGATGCTGGCCAACCTAGCCCAAACATCAGAAAGCGACTCCTCACTGGTACCAATGTCACTTGGGGTACGGATAAGGTGGGGAGGGGAAGGCGATGAAGCGGGAGGAGCCGACCCAGCTGCGGAGCCTCCATATGGTGAATTTTTGTGGTCAGTCGCAAGACCGCAGGGAATTTACGCCTAAGCAACCCGGGATGCCCCTTAAAAGTCCCGGTGGGAGGATGTGAGGTGAACAATTTTACACTAGGGACCCCAGGACCAGGAGCAACCCCTTAATATGCACATATACAAGGCAATCTGTAACACACAAAACAGGCAACATAAGTGCAAACCTAGATAAATATGGCAATAACACATACCTAACAGTATATGCATATAAAAAAGTATATATATATATATATATATATATATATATATAACTGTATACCAGCCAGACATGCGAAACCAACACACACATGCTCGCGATCAGTGGGGGCCCCCCGCTAGAGAGGAGCCCCCATACAAGCTAAGGAAGTGGCCATCCGGCCCTTACCACACAGAACGCAGCTAAGCCCTGTTTGAAAATGGCCCTCGAAGAAGTGCCTCATGCATTAAGAGGGAGAGCAGGGGGAGGGCGGGCCAGCGCAGAACGCGCGCTCGCCGAGGCCACGCCCCCCTCCCAGCAACGCGGATCCCCTAGAAACGAGCCTAGAATCACGCCAAAGAAGGGACAGAGAAGAAGAACACAGCCTGAGGGGGAGAAGCTCCCCCAGGCCAATCACAGCCCTGACATGGCCCAAGTAAACACTCCCTGTCTGCCACACGCACAGTGAATCACACACCAACACACACAGGGGCATATGTGGAAAAAACGAAATAACGGCCATGCCAGGCAACCCCCCGGAGGGGAATAAGGGACCCGGAAGGGGGGGAACCCTGCCAGAATCCGGCCTAAGCATAGAGGGACAGGGCATCCCACACCAGGATCACCAAAAAACCTGGATAACCGCCTACCCCATAGTGAGGTCTCACAGTGGAGCAGTGCTCCTTCTGCACCCATCGGGTGCTCCTACCTTCACCAGGACCCGCAGCCTAAGCTGGGAGGCTCAATATAGGGGCACTTTAGAAAGGGTCCTGGCAGTAATAGGGACAATAGACGGCCGGGTGCGAGCCCGGCTTACCTGTAAGTAAAGAAGTCTTCATCTTCTGTCTTGTCGCCTTCCCTGCAGAGAAGGAACTGGGGAATTGGTGGGGGGTCCCGGGTATATATGGACCGGGAGGGGCTTTCTTTTTTTGCATATTCATCTCTGCAGAAGTTCGCCCTCTACTGGAGATTACCCATATGTCATGAAGATCGAAGTGGAGTGTATGGCACACTTAAAATATTAACAGAATAAATATATTCAAACTTAACCATGTTTCATGTTTCATTTCTGTAAACAACCAAAGATTTAATGCATGAACACATCCACTAAAGAACATCAGAAAACATCAAGAAGAAATAGAAAAATAACTAGAGAATGCAGAACATTAAGGTAAGAATGAATGGCGGGAGAACATCTAAACAGGAACAGCTAGTGAGTTAAGGTAAGCATGAATGGCGGGAGAACATAAAAATAGGAACCGCTAGTGAGTTAAGGTAAGCATGAATGGCGGGAGAACATCTAAACAGGAACCGCTAGTGAGTTAAGGTAAGCATGAATGGCGGGAGAACATCTAAACAGGAACCGCTAGTGAGTTAAGGTAAGCACGAATGGCGGGATAACATAAAAACAGGAACCGTTAGTGAGTTAAGGTAAACATGAATGGTGGGAGAACATCTAAACAGGAACCGCTAGTGAGTTAAGGTAAGCATGAATGGCGAGAGAACATCTAAACAGGAACCGCTAGTGAGTTAAGGTAAGCACGAATGGCGGGAGAACATAAAAACAGGAACCGCTAGTGAGTTAAGGTAAGCATTGGAGCAGAAGTGATTGAGAGAATAGTTGAGACGGGGGACATGAATGAGTTAAATAGCTGCCCGCATGCGTAAATGCATGCAAATATAGCAGCTTTCTGACAGATTTCCAACAGATTTCCGTCTGGAGTATATTCAAGATGCATGCTGAATCTAGAGAGACACTGAAAATCTTTGTTGGAAGCTACGCTGGAAAACGCTGAAAAACGGTAGTATACGAGGTTTACTAAGTAACGTAAACGAAAACCTCGTCCTCTCGAAGACGCAACGAGAGCCGAAAAATGCCGTTGGCGTACGCAGATACGAACATTAAATGGAAAGGCTTCCAATGGAGGCTCTGAATCGTGCGTACGCACCTAGGCATACGGAAAAAAAGTGAAAAATACACATAACGAGACAAATACAACACGGTTTTGAGAAGGCTCTGAATCAGCCCTAATATATGTATATGAACATAACTGACATTGTTGTTATTTTAAACAGCAAAGGAACAAAAATCTTTTCCAGAGGGTCCAAGGCACTAAGATCTTAGTCTTACTTACTCCGTATACTTTGTCAAAGGAGAGAAATGTAAGATGGCAAAAACTTTGGACTGGAAAATGCCCCTGCCATGTTCAAACACCTTGTCCTGGGATCCACTCAATGTTTTGTGACTGTTTTTCTAGACAGTGCTGGGACCATGTGATACAAATACTAACTTATCTTTGCCGCCATAGCTTATACGCCAAAGTAGAAGATGGTATAATAAGAGTTTTTTTCTTTATTTCTTTGCTTTTGTAACATTCTAAAAATACTTTATTTTCACTGAACAAATAGAAAGCCAGAAAAAAAGGCTGAAATAAAACCCAACACATTAGATGAAAAAAAAAATTACATTATAGTACAGTATATTAAAATATTCACGCTAATCAATGTTCCTTTGTATGGGTGCAGCAGTGTTTGTGGGGAGCCGCAAGAAGAATACAGGCTCCACACGCCTTCAGAGGATGTTTTGTTTAAGATTGTTCTACAGTCTCTCAGAGCTCCTGATGTACAGCTGCTCTGCAAACTTGCTGTTGTACGTGTTTTGGGTCGGGTTACATTGATGGTACACGGTACAACTACTTACTGAGACTCGGATGGAGGTATATCCAGCAAAATCACAAAAGGCTACAAAGGCTTCCAAGTCCTACAGTAGATCCTAGATCAAGATTCTTATTTCCCCTGGGGAGGATAGACTCTGACAAACATCCCAGGCAACAAGCCAAAGCTGTTCAAGCCAACATTTGGCCAGAGAGACCTGCAAAAATACAATTCTGTGATTACTCACTTGTAGAATTGATTTTACTGTGTACAGCAAGGCCTGTTTCATTTCAATCATTACTTCTGGGTATTCCGCCACAAGGTGGTGCAGTTGACTGCAGAAGACTTGTGGCTCCTCCCGGCCCTATAAAAAGCCAAGAATCACCCATAGAGCCCCAGTGTTCAAAAGCAGTTATGCAAGAAGCCGGGAGATAAACCATGATAAAAGAATACACAGCCTCAAAAAGGCTAACTTTAAAACAAATCACCATAAAGAGGCAACCAAGCGCAATGAAGGGAGGGATGAAACAGGCTGTGCTGTACACAGTAATCAATTCTACAGGTGAGTAATCACAGAATTGCATTTTTCCAAGTGTACAGCACGGCCTGTTTCATTTCAATCATTACTTCTGGGACATCCAATAGCAGTGTCCTTAAAATAGGGTGGGATCCCAATGAGTAACGGCAGGTAGTTCAGACCATAACCGCCTGAAGCACCTTACGGCCAAAAACAGCATCAGCTGAGGCCCTAACATCAACCTTGTAAAACTTAGAGAACAGAGGACCATGTAGCGGCCTTACAAACTTGTTCAACAGAAGCCTGGTGCTGAAAGGCCCAAGAGGCACCAATAGCCCTAGCAGAGTGAGCAGTAACACGGAAGGGAGGTTCCTTCCCTTTGGCAGAATAAGCTTGCACCACCGTCTGTCTAATCCACTTGCTGATAGTAGATTTGGCTGGAGGCAAGCCCTTCCTAGGTCCGGAAGGAAGAACAAAAAAAGAATCAGACTTCCTAAAGGGCTCGGTGGCGACCTAATAATACTTGAGTGCCCTGACCACATCCAGAGAATGAAGGTTCCGTTCCTTGGAATTAGCAGGGGCAGGACAATAGGAAGGTAAGACAATGTCCTCATTGAGATGAAAGGCAGATACAACCATGGGCAAAAATTCTGGATTAAGACGGAACACCACCTTATCCTGATGCCGCTCAAAATAAAGAGGTTTAATGGAAAGCGCCGCCAGCTCCAAGACTCGAAGACTCCAAGGACACCTTAAGAATCATTATGGACAATGCAGCATTGCACAAGGGCTCAAAAGGAGGACCCTGTAGAGCAGACAACACCAAGTTTAAGTCCCAAACCGGTAGCAGAGGCTTACGCGGCGGATGCACATGAGTAACTCCCTGGAAGAAGGTCTTAACAAGCCTGTGATTGGCAAAGGATCTTTGGAAAAAAATTGCCAGAGCCGAAACCTGTCCCTTGAGAGTAAGTTGAAGGCCCGAATCCAGACCATGCTGTAAAAACTCCAGAATACTGGGAATGGAACATTCCAGACAAAAAAGAGACTTGGACTCGCACCAAGCAATGTAAGCATGCCAGACCCTGTAGTAGATAAAAGACGAGGATTTCTTCCGAGCCTGAATCAAGGTATCGACAACAGAGGCCGGCAAACCCTTGCCCATCAAGATGGAGGTTTCAGCAGCCAAGCCGTTAAGCCAGCGTTTGTAAATTGGGATGGCGCAGCTGTCCCTGAGTGAGAAGCTCTGGATCGTCGGGCAGGACGAACCGATCTACTGCCATCTGTACGATGTCCGTGAAGCATACCCTCCTCGGCCAGCTGGGGGCCACCAGAATGGCCGGTACCCCCTCCTTGCGCAGCACCTGACCCAGCAGAGGAAAGGGAGGAAATGCATAGAGGAGCCGAAACTCAGTCCAGGGAATTGCTAGCACGTCCGTGGCAAAGGCCAGAGTGTCCCTTGACAGGGAGACAAATCTTGGAAGCTTGTGATTGTGACGGGACGCAAACAGGTCCACGTCCGGCTGACCCCAGCGGCGACACAGGGCTCGCTTGCTCCGAGTCCCTCCCTGTTGATTGATGTAGGCAACCGCTGTCTGATTGTCCGAGCGGACCTGTACAGCACGACCCTGAAGGTGGGGGGTCAACTGGGAGAGAACCAACCTGATCGCCCGCCGCTCTAGGATATTGATGGGCGCGTGGGCCTCCTGGAGACCCCACTGACCCTGGAACTTCAGAGACTGCCAAACTCCCCCCCAGCCGGTCAGACTGGCATCCGTAGTGACAATCTCCCAGCGCAGAGGCAGAAAGGACCTGCCCACTAGAAGATTCCTTGAGTCCAGCCACCAGTAGAGGGACTGCCTGACCGGAGGGGACAGAACAAACTCCTGATCCAGGGACTCCTGATTCCAATTCCAAACCGACAAGAGGAATAACTGAAGAGGTCTCATGTGAAACTGAACAAAGGGAACCGCCTCGAAGCAGGACACCATGAGACCCACCAACTGCATCCCCTGACGGATGGAGGGGTGAGGGCATGCCAGCAGAGACCGCGCCTGCGTCTGAAGGCCCTCCACTTTCTGCTGAGGGAGAAATACCTTGACCTGAGAAGTATCCAGCGTCATGCCCAGAAAGGACCTCGCCAAAGACGGAGATAGTGAAGACTTGGGAAAGTTGATCACCCAGCTCAAGAGTGGAAGTCACCACCTGAGTATCCTTCTTGGCCTGATGAAGAGACTGAGCCGCAATCAGAATGTCATCCAGGTAAGGGAGGATGCGAATGCCCTGGTTCCTCAGGAGAGCCATGACGCCAGCCAGCACCTTGGTGAAAACCCGAGGAGCAGAGGCGATACCGAATTACAAGGCCACAAACTGGTAGTTTTGATCCCCCAGAGCGAACCTCAGGAACCTCTGGTGACCTGGGAAGATCGGAACATGAAGGTAGGCATCCTTGATGTCCACCTTGGTCATGAAATCGCCCGGCCGAACTGAAGGCTCACTGTTTTATCACAATCAGTAGGTAAGATGGACCCTCTAAGGGACCCTACCTAGGAACCGCGGGGTTTTTTTTGAAAAAAAATCCCCCCCCCGCCAACCTGCGAGACTTGGCACCCAAGGTGACCATTCACAGGAATATGCAAGCAAAGAAGGGGGTGCCCCCTGACAGGGTCCTTGAATGTAACCAGCTCAAGAGGAACCACCGTACCAAGGGGGAATGAGCACAGACCTAGCTCTAGGGGTGCTGGAACCCCATCTAGGATAAATAACCTACTGTGCCGAAGAGCCCAAGGGCTCTGTATATAAGGGACATCATCTGATACGCCACCAACGGGCCCACCAGCTGCAATCCTGCCTGGTGAAAGTAAGGTGTCAGCAAAGAGGGACAGAGCCCCTGTGACCAGGAGTCCACCTATTGCCAAGGAAGAAGGCTCAAGCCTGAACCGAATCCAAGGAATGGAGATAGCGAATAAGGGACCATGAGGGATTGAGGTGACTGAGCACCCATCCAAATAACTCCCAGAGGACACCGCCGGCCGACTAACCCACTCGGCCTGACGTAGAGATTGGGAAGTAAGGAAGGACGATCCGGTAGGTCCTAGTGCGGACGCCCCACAGGCATGTCAGAGACATCACCCCCATCCGCGCCTTGGCAAGTAACCTGGGAGCGGAAGAGAGGCCAAAAACAAGGCCCCAATCTGCAGGGTTGGTCCTGCAACACCGACTAGTAAAGGTCTTGGTGTCCAGAAGACACAGGGGGAACTAAAAAGGATCTAGATCTCCACAGTAGGCCAGACGCCCCCCTTGCACAGGGCGCCTGTGTCCCAAGACAGAGGTATCATACAGGGACTACATGAGAGTGTAGAATTGCCAAGCCTACCATAGGCCAGCATGGCCCAGACTGCCTCATCATTTTGAGGGAAAGAGAAAGGTTAACATAGAGGCCATCGCCCCATTCTGTTAAGAGCAACCTGCAAGTAAGCCCAGACTCTGTCTCCGAGTACGGCCTGCACCAACTCCTGAGGTGAAAACAGGGGCTAGAAGCACCCTGACAACCTCTGAGAGGGACCGCCCAGCAATTCTATCCTGTGTCCAGGGGGACTAACTCCTGGAACCACCAGAAGGAGAAGATAGGAGTCAGGTGCTGTGGCAGTCCCCTCGCCCAGAAGGGCGAGGGCGTCCTTTCATGCTTGGGAAGTCTTGGCGGATTTGGACTTAGCCCTGCCCGAGGGCCCAGGGCGTTGCCTGCCCACCCCGTGGCGGAAATCCACTCCGAAAAGTTGGAAGCACACCTCAGGTTCGTGTTTGACACTAACGTAGGGAGGGGAGGGGTACCTTACCCTTTTTTCCAAAAAGGTCCAAACGGGCCCCAAATAGACGCCGTCCTCTAAAAGGAAGGCCAGTGAGAGCCTTTTTTGTATCATCGTCAGCACCCCACCGTCGCAGCCAGACCAGGCGGCGAATAGCTACCACAAGGGCAGAGGTTCTAGCACACATCTTAATGGTGTCATCCAGCGCTGAGAGGATAAACCTCACAAACACATCACAATCTGAGAGCGCATTAAAGACCTCCTAGGGGAGGTCCTCAGGTCGGTGATCAAGTAGTTTTCTAATGAGAGTCCTGGCGGCCACCGCAGTGATGGCCGCGGCACAGTCCGGGCGCAGAGCCGTCCCTGCACACGAAAAGGCGTGGGAAGCCAGTCTGTCAATGCGCCGGTCCTCAGCATCCCGAAGGGTACGGTAATAAGGAGCAGTCATGAAGGAGGGGTAAGTAACCCCTATAATCGGTGCATCCACCACAGGAGGTGCTGACCAAAAGTTAACTACATCAGGAGGGAAAGGGTACTTCCAATCCCAGACCCCTGGGACCCCTTTAAGCTTACAAGGCGATTCCCATTCTTTGGATATAAGATTCTGGAAATGCTCCTGTTCCAGGAACTCCAAGCGTGGCGGCGCTGTATGGAAACTCTCCTTCTTAGGCTTGGGAGCCTCTCCAGGAGGGGAGATTGACAAAACCTCAAAGATCTTAATAAGTAGTTCATCTGTGTCACACAGGCCCCAAGAACCGGGCCCAGAATCATCACGGCTCCAGGGCATCTCATCCGAGGAGCCCGAATCGGAGAATAGCTCACCTTCATCAGAAGGATCAAGGTCCTGCATAGCAGCAGATTCATCAGTATCATTAGGAACGGGAGAACCAGGAGGCGTCAGGGACCGCTTCTTTCCAGGGCCCAAGCTAGACAGCACCTGCTCAGCCGTAGGCAGACTGCGCAGCATGACTTGCTGGTCATCCCCGCTTCAGTGAGACTCATCAGGAGTGGGGGGACGGGTGTATTGAAGCGAGGTGCAGCCACTGGCAAACCTGATTGCAGGGTCAGTGCCTGTTCAGCACACGGTCCGCAGACCCGTGCTCTGTCAGCATCAGCATGGGGCTGACCACACACTGTACACAGCCGGTCTTGTCCCCGAGGGACCCCCGGTACATAATTCTGAGATGCCTCCATATGGTGATTATCTGAGCAGTATGCCAGCAGGGATTTACGCAATAGGCCACCCTGGATGCCCCAAGCTAGGAATGTGGGAGAATTTTTAATGTGAACCCGCTATAATATATGTCAGGCCGGGAGAAGCCACCAAAATCTTGGAGTCTGAAAGATATAAAGGGGATAAGAGGGGGGTGTCAGTGCCATGCGCCGCTGAATAAAAAATCATAGGAACAAAAAAACGCCCGGGAGGGAACTTACATGACCAAGGGAGGAGGCGGATCGCAACCACGCGCCAAGAGAACCTCGAGGGGCGGGCCTGATCTGGCCGTGACGCCTCCCCCAAAGAGCGCGAAGCTCTAACCAGCGCAACATCAATGACTGTAAAGGATAGGACACACGTACAGAGTGTAATTAAGGAGATTGCTCTCAACACTAGAGAATGATGCTGCCGCCCGGGCTGCACACTTCTCGTAATGAAAGGACACACACGCGCACAACCAGACAAGGTTTATGTGTAGCAAGGAGCGCGGCACTGACACCCGAGTTTAAATAAAAAGTCAACGGCCATATATATAACGCTGGGACCGCCACACACATACCCTCCCCCCCATTCATCGCTATGAGGGGCACGGGCAACAATGCGGGAGGGGCATCTAATGGAGGCTCACCATCGGCCTAAACCGACTACCCTATGGTGGGGGATTGCGGTGGAGCGTAGCTCCAGCACAGCCCAGGCTGGGAGGCACATCCTTATTAAAGAGGGCGGGTGGTAATAGTCCTGCAGGGCCACAGGCTGTAAAAGCCCAGCTCACCTGCGAGCAGTGCCACAGGCTGATTGCCTCCATGCCACGCCGCATTGAAGCAGTCATTTCTGCAAAAGGATTCCCGACCAAGTATTGAGTGCAGAACTGAACATAATTATTTGAAGGTTGACTTTTTTTTATTAAAAACACTTTTCTTTTATTGGTCGGATGAAATATGCTAATTTTTTGAGATAGGATTTTGGGGTTTTCATGAGCTGTATGGCAAAATCATCAGTATTAAAACAAAAAAAGACCTGAAAAATTTCAGTTGGTGTGCAATGAATCTCAAATATATGAAAGTTTAATTTTTATCACTTCATTATGGAAAATAATGAACTTTAGCACTATATGCTAATTTTTTGAGAAGGACCTGTATATTTATAAAAGTTAATCATGTCCCCCCTCAATCGCCTCCTCTCAAGACTAAACAGATTTAATTCTCGTAATCTTTCCTCATAACAAGACCTTTCATTCCCTTTATTAGTTTGGTGGCTCTCCTCTGCACCCTTTCCATAGTCAGAGCATCCTTTCTATGAATGGGTGCCCAGAACTGGATGGCATATTCCAGGTGAGGGCGCACTAGTGCCTTGTAAAGAGGCAAAATTACATCTCTATCCCGTGATTCCATGCCTCTTAAGGCATTCCCCCATCCCAAAGGCAGTAAGGCATTCCCCCACCCCATAGGCAGTAAGGGATTCCCTATCCCATAAGCAGTGAAGCATTCCCCCCTCCCCCGGATGCTGGAGGAAAAAACAAAAATAAACTTACATTTGACAGTCACGCAGCAGCCAGGCAATGGAGGAGTGCCAGGAGGATGGGCAAGGTCCCCCCTCTGGGCCCCAATGCCGCTTTACGGCCCGCACCCACACATGGATCCCCCGAAGCGGGGACTCTCCCTGCCATGGTCCTACTGCGGCACAGAAGCGCCTGTTAATTTAAATCGGACCAACACCTGTTTTTACTTTAACGGGCGTTAGTCCCACTGTCTGGTGATCGTAAGAAGCTCGGGGACCTGCCATAATACTGTGTGTGTCCCCAGTTGAAGCCCAGTTTGGAGCCAGCAGTATGATGTCATTACGCGATACAACTGGAGTATAGCCAACCACTGCTACCCTGCCCGCCACCATCCACATTTTGCAAGTGTGGTTAAGACTTGTAACGATTATAGAGGTGAAGGATGGATTCTTACCTAGTTAGGATTCCCGTGGGTGTTGCTTGCAGATCGCAATCCTGGTATTTTTAGCACTTAAAGCAGACCAAAACCTACATTGTTATCTAGCATTCCCCACTACTTTACTCTAATCCCAGATAATGCCGCCTGTTTTAGCTGTAAAGCTCTGCCTCCTCCATTCATTGCCACTGTTGTGTGTGGGAATGATGTCATTGCCACACCGATGTAATGACTGATCGCCTGCCATCTTACAGAGAGGGACAGCAAAAAAAAATGTTCCAGGATGATTCAAAAAGTGACAATATGCATTTTTAGTTCTACACCCTAAGATGGGAATATTGGCATGGACTTTGGCAAAATGCATTTTACAAGTTCAGTGGGGTTTTGGTCCACTTTAAGATTATCATTGCTTTGCTGTAATCGACTAAATGACATCATGAGTTAGAGGGTCAGTCCAGGCTGCCAATCTTAATCCACCCCCACCTCTAGGGCTCCACCGGCTGGACCGGAAGCACGCCGCGCACACACAGAGCTTCTGGTCCAGTGGCGGTGCCTGGCACAGTGATCGAGCGACGGACACCACTGGAGTACGGCCAAGGCAAGTGTCATTGTGTCAAGTGTTATTTAGAGCATTAGCGCTGCTTTAGCGCTTGTTAAGGGAGTCAGGGTGGGGGATGGTTTAAAGCGGACCTTCAAGCTGATTAGGAGCCTATCTTGCATGTTTCCCCCACCCTCTACATACAGATTGCCCACATAAAAATCATCCTACCTGCACCTACTGCAGTTTTTAACCCTTTAAGTGCCAGCCTACCTGGAGTTTTTGTCACACTCTGTTGCCAGACCATTTTGCACTATTTTGCACTCCCCATGGTCAAATGTGATTTTTGAAGGGATTTCCAGGGATTTCCCAGGAAAATGATATATTGTTTTTTTCAGCAGAGTCTGAGCTTTAACAGGAAATGTCTTGTTTGTCATTTTTTAGGTGTATTCTCAATATTTTTTGGCGAAATATGTGCAAAAAAATTAAAAAAATCAATTTTTTACAATTTGTAGTGTTTTTTTGTAATAAAAAATGTAAGTTTGTCAATAAAATCTTATTGCGTGTGAAACCCCAATTTCTCACAGTTACATCGGTACCACATATGTATAGGTAGACACCTTTTCCTGACCAGGAGACTCCCCCAAACTGAAACAGAGCTTTAGGGGATTTTCAGAAAAAATACAACTGTGATATGCGCTATGCGCACCTTGCAGTTTTTCCAGAAAAACAACCCTTTACATTTCAAATACCCCCCACAAACTATATATTCTCTGGAAGTACACACCTCAGGCTTTCTAGGCGTACCAGGCTTGTTGATGTGGCCACAGTTTTCTAGAAGTAATCCCTCAATGTATTCTTTGGTTGCAAAGAGTTTCCCTAAAAAAAGGATAAAAAAGCAGAATCAAAGCCACATTTTCCTAAAAAACTATATATAAACAAGAAAAAACAAGTATAATCTGAAAAAGCAACATCCCCCGAACAGAACGATACCCAACATGCATAGGTTCTGTCAAGGGAAGAGTTGCCAAACACCCCAAAGTAAAGCATGAGCATAACGGTAATTTTTCTTGAAAATTTCAGCTCTGCAGACAAAGTGTGCACCTTGCGATTTTTCAACCAAAACAACCCTTTACATTTGGAATATCCCCCATAAACCATATATTCCCTGAAAGTACACATGTTAAGCTTTCTAAGCGTACCCAGCTTGTTGTAGTGGGCTCATATTTCTGGAATTAATCCCTCAAAAAACTCTTTGGTTGCGCAGAGTTTCCCTAAAAAATGTATAAAAAAGCAGAATAAAAAACACCTTTTCCTAAAATGTAAATATGCAAACAAGAAAAAACAAGCTAAGTCTGAAAGCGCAAGGTCCCCCGAACAGAACAATACCCAACATGCAGAGGTACTATTAACCCTTTTAATTGCCAGCTTACTTGAGATTTTGTCACCCTCTGTTGACAGGTCATTTTTCCCCATTTTGCGCCATGTTTTGCTGGAGTTTAGGCTTTAACATGAAATGTCTTGTTTGTAAATTTTATTTATTATTAATTTTATTTATTATTAAGTAAAAAAAAAAAAAATAAATACAATTTTTAGAAAATTGCCTCCTTTATTTTAAATAAAAAATGTATTTGATTAGGGAAAACCATATTGCATGTGAAAGCCCCATTTCTACCGATTAGAACGGTACCACATATTTATCGGTAGCCCCCTGTTCCTGCCCAGGAGACCCCTCTAACTGAAACAAGTAATTTTTAACATTTACAAATAAAATACAACTATCATCCACACTACAAAGGGTTAAATCGAGAAAAAAAAATGACATAGGGTCCCCCCTCCCGGGAGGGGGGGGGGGCATTTTTGGGGGGGATTTTTAAGGGTTAAAAATCCTTAAAAAAAAAAAAAATGACATGGGCCCCCCCCCCCCTTACCCAAAGTAACCAGCCCGGGACCAGCTATGTAGGGCTTGTAGGAACGGGGCGCAGGGGCCAGCTTTTGTGGCCCCTGGCCCTGCAGGCTACAAGCCCACATAGCCAGTGGGCCCGGGCTCTTCTGCCCCCCCCCTGGGCTTTGGGGAGGCAGGTAATGGGGGTGCCGGGGGTTAATGGCAAGTCACCGGCTAGCGCAGGTGACTTGCCACCTCCCCCAGCCTTGTGAACTGGTATAGGGGTCATGGACCCCTTACCAGTTCACAAGGGGTTAAATGTAAAAAAAACAAAGAGACACACAAAGAGAAAAAATATTTTATTATTTATTATTATTTTTTTTTAATACTTACCTCCCATCCATAGTGGAGCACTCTTTCAGCCTTTTATAGCTGCTGGATGACAGAAAACAAAAGGGTTAATTAAAAAAAAAATGACATAGGGTTCCCCCTCCTAGGGGGGGACCCCATTTTTTTTGGGAATTTTAAGGGTTAAAAACCCTTAAAAATCCCCCCAAAAAATGACGTAGGGTCCCCCCTACCCAGCATTACCGACCCGGGCCAGCTATGGGGGCTTGTAGAACAGGGCGCAGGGGCCAGCGTTGGTGGCCCCTGGCCCTGCAGGCTACTAGCCCACATAGCCACTAAGTGGCCCGGGCCCTTCTGCCCCCCCCTGGCCGTTGGGGAGGCAGGTAATGGGGGGCTGGGGGTTATGGCAAGTCACCCGCTTGCCGCAGGTGACCTGCCATACCCAGAGCCTTGTGAACTGGTATAAGGGGTCTCATGGACCCCTTACCAGTTCACAAAGGGTTAAATAAAAAAACACCACACAAAAGTATTTTATTTAAAAAAAAAAAAAATTTTTTTTTACTGTACTTACCTCCGATTATAAGCTCCTTTGTCCCACGCCGCTCTGCTGACAGATGCCGGTGATCGGCATCCAGAGAAGGGGGAGGCAAGAGATCAGAGGATCTCCTGCCACCTCCTTCCCCGTTGCCGATCACCGGCATCTGACAGCTGAAAGAGCTGACGCCGGTGATCGGGGCTGGGATGACGTCATAGCCCCGCCCCCAAAAGGGGTGGGGCTTGACACGGAGACGGGCCGGGATGACGTCAAGGGGGCGGGGCTTAGCGGCAAGATGGCGGCCGCCATCGAGGAGGAGAGAGGAGAGAGCCTCCCGGGCTCTCTCCTGAAGATCGGTAAGTCCTGGGGGGCGATCGGAGGCCCCCCAGGTGAAGAGGAGGGACAGCGGGAGCCAGCGCACACGCAGGTAAGTGAATGTCATTTTTATTTATTTTTTTTTTTACAGTTAGCAGCTGCTGCTGCAGAAGCGGGAGGGGGGGGGGGGGGCGGCCTATTCCGGGGGCTCTCCTGGAGCCATCCGATCCCCCACCAAATTAAAGAGGAGACCCGGCCGGATCCAACGAGGGGTCAGGTGAGTAATTTTTTTTTTTTTTTGCCCACTAGCAGGGGTAAATGCCAGGCACGTAAATTTTACGTGGCTGGCACTTAAGTGACGGAGAGGCAACCACGTAAATTTTACGTGGCTGGCATTTAAAGGGTTAAACCTTTTAACATCCAAGATGGCTGCTCATGGTGTCTCAGGCTTCTGACTATGCCACTCTGCATTCAGGGATTGCTGTCATTTTCCTGACCCCAGCTCTGCTCTGTCTGTGCAAAGCACAGCTATAATCCCACCTCCTGCACTTTTCACCCCTCTCCTCAATATGTGATGCTTTTGAGACACAACGGTGATGCCCGTATTCTAGATTCCTGAACAAATTTGAAGCCCACTGAAAACTTAAAATATATTAATTTTAGATGCTGGGTAATAGTAATTTAGGGTTTGGGCTTTTCATTAAATGAAAAGGCAGTCTGGTTGGACTGGCCCGTTAAGTCAAAAGGATTTTTACAGCAGAAAAGTTAAAAGTGGAGCCTTAACTGCGTCAGTATGGAATGTATGGAATCTGAAACAAGATAAATTGTGGTACGCATAATAATTAATTATGGAGGATTCACTTTGTGTGTTAAGACATGGTGGTGCAGAACTGACACTTTCGTGGGGCAGATTTGAAAATATCCGTCATCCTGCTTTCTGCCTAATGTTTCATCCAGAGACTAATAGACACAGTCTTTAACTTTTCCAGCATGGTAAGCATAACAAACAACATTATAAATTAGAATCTTCGGATTTAAAATGAGATTAATTGAATTTATACTGTGCGGACTTACATATGAAGTTTACACAATTTATTATTATATGCATTAGTTGTAATATTTCGGATATATATGATGCATAATGTCCCATGTATTATTAATCTGTAAGTCTAAATAAGGCCAATTTGGGAACAGGCAAAAAAGGCAGCACTGACTAAAGTAGAATATAGGTGCACTGCTCCGTGGGATATGTCCCTATGAATACGATACAACCAACTGGAGTGGACCCAAACCACCCCAAATCTCTATCCCCACAGAGACTAACAATTGCACTCAAAATGTCAAAATCATATAAATTTTATTATCAATATTCTTTTAAAAACATGCATTAAAACCAACATACTGTGCCACTACCTTGATACACCACCAGGTGTCTACAAATTACAACTAATCATCACTCTATCTATCTAAAACATATATCTAAATAAAGTGTCAGTGCTATTAAAGTGCATCCATCTCAAGTAAACAAAGATCACAGAAAACATATGTAGAGTACAAAAGTCCCAGTAAGACTTTGAAGTGCAAAATCACAAAATACAACAAATAAGGTAAAGTGCTTACATACATAAAATTGCAGAGTGCCCCCACCCGGGCTGCGACCAACGCGTTTCGAGTCTGTGCGACTCTTGCTCATGGCCAGTAATCTAAATTTCCTCTCGGCTGGGGGTGAGAGCTACTAGCTCCCTTTAAATACACACCCACCCGTCCGTTCCTGCGACGGGCCTCCAACATACGTGTGCACTCCGGCCGGAAGTGCGTCGGCCCGCCCACGTGACGCCACCACATGCACGCCCCCAGCAGAGGTGCTAGGCGAACGTCATCCACAGCCACGCCCACCACCACCCGCAAGATGGAACGGTGAGTATAACGGGCTGCGGGGGTGGCCCAGCACACGGACCGGCCAGCGGGGGCATCCATCTCCCAGCCGAGTACCACATACAAAATACATAGCTGTTAATCCCAACACAATTTAATAACCACTAACTTATTCACAAATATCATTTAATCATCCTAATATATACAGTAACACTCATGATGTTATCCATACCTGCGCTAATAGTCTATCTAAATACCTATTCTTTGTAGGTTCCGATATTAATTATAGCTGCAACTGTTCCTACTCACAATTAGTGCACAATAATTCTAGGTATCAGTTCACTCCACTTCGGCTCTTATATCCAATAGTGGTGTGCCCAGCCAAAACCGGGAAGAGGGATCAGGCCCACTCCGGCCCTTATAACCAGTGGTGATATCACCATTTGGAGTAGCATTGCCCAATACAGGTGCTACCTAGCCCATGGCCCTATCTAGGGGACAGGGGCATCGCACCTTCCCCACCAAAAAAGGGGGGAAGTCACACCCCACCACCCTACAATGTAGCAAAATGTAGAGAAATACAAAGGGCAGGGCAAATACACTGGGGTAAGAATCTTCCATATAGAAAAAAACAGGGATTTCATATTAGCGTGCTAATCCACGGAGTGCCAAAAACATAGTCAGAAAAGATCTTTATCAGCAATCCATCATCAAAGGCAATCAAAAAAGATGTGGATGGTGTGGATTCTTCTCAGCTTGCCTGGCTGGAGTGCATCGGCGCGCGCACACGTATGTTGGAGGCCCGCGCGGGAACGGATGGGTGGGTGTGTATTTAAAGGGAGCTAGTATCTCTCACCCCCAGCCGAGAGGAAAATACAATTCTGTGAAATACTCACCTGTAGAATTGGTATTATAAATATACAGTACGTCCTGCTCCAGATAGATTACTTACACTTGGGTTATCCTCCGCCAGATGGCGCTGCACTGCAGAGACATGTAAAACAGGCTCCTCCCGGCCCCTCAAATACCCGGGGACCTCCCACAAATCCCCAGCATTGAAAAGCAGTGAACAAGAAGCCGGGAGAATTTAACCACCCAAAAACTGGTAACTATAACAATGACAACAATCACCATACAGGGGATCCAGAATAATGCAAAAACCAGGGTGGGGTGGAGCAGGACGTACTGTATACTTATAATACCAATTCTACAGGTGAGTATTTCACAGAATTGTATTATTCTTAGTATACAGTACGTCCTGCTCCAGATAGATTACTTACACTTGGGACATCCAATAGCAGTGTCCATAAAGTAGGGTGGGATCCCCAATAAAGAAAGGTAACAGCAGACAGTTTAAACCACTGCCGCCTGCAAAATCTTGCGGCCAAAAACAGCATCAGCGAGGGCTTTACATCAACCTTGTAAAAATTTGAAAAGGTATGAACAGAAGACCAAGTAGTGGCCTTGCAAACTTGTTCAACAGAAGCCTGGTGCTGGAAGGCCCAAGAGGCACCAATAGCACGAGTAGAATGAGCAATAAGGCGAAGGGAGGATTCTTCCCCCTAGCAGAGTAGGCCTGAATCACAGCCTGACGAATCCACTTGCTGGAGCCAAACCATTCCTAGGACCAGAAGGGACCACAAAAAGAGCATCAGTTTTCCTGAAAGGTGCAGTAGCCACCAGATAGTACTTCAGACGCCTAACCACATCCAAAGAGTGCAAAAAACTCTCTCCTTAGCATTGCTAGGGTTAGGGCACAAAGAAGGAAGAACAATATCCTGATTCAAATGGAAGGCAGACACTACCTTAGGCAGAAAATCAGGTTTGAAACGAAACATCACCTTGTCCTTGTGCCTCTCATAGTAGGGGGCCTAAATGGACAGCGCCGCCAACTCACACGCCTGGCAGAAGTGATAGCTACCAGAAACAAAACCTTGAGCGTAAGAATGGCCAAGGCAGCATCCTGCACAGATTCAAAGGGAGCACCCTGCGAGGCAGGCAAGACCAAGTCCAAATCCCAAAACAGGGACCATAGGTTGTCGTGGGGAACGCACATGAGTAACCCCCTAAAAGCAGTCTTAATCAAGGAACTGGAGAGTGCATTAAACACCTCACAAGGGAGATCATCAGAGGCACTATCAAGC
This sequence comes from Gastrophryne carolinensis, assembly GCA_027917425.1. Classification (NCBI taxonomy): domain Eukaryota; kingdom Metazoa; phylum Chordata; class Amphibia; order Anura; family Microhylidae; genus Gastrophryne; species Gastrophryne carolinensis. The sequence goes on along the minus strand of CM051244.1, from coordinate 88,561,068 downwards.
ATATTTCTGATGAGGGTTCTAGTGGCCACAGCAGTATGGCAGAGGCACAGACCGGACGCAGCGCCGTCCCCGCACATGCAAAGGCGTGGGGGGCCAGCAGGTCAATGCGTCGGTCCTCAGCATCCCGCAGGGTAGTAGAATCAGGGGGATGTATGACAGGGGTGTTAGATAGCCCTATTATCGGGACATCCACCTCGGGGGGGAATGACCAACATTTTACCACCTCAGGTGGAAAAGGATACTTCCAATCCCAATCCCTTGGAACCCCGGGAAGTTTACTGGGGCACTCCCATTCCTTGAGCACAAGGGAATGGAAATGTGCCTGCTCTAGGAATTCCAAACGTGATGTTGCTGTATGGAAGCGCTCCCCTCTTTGCCTGGGAGCCTCACCAGGGAGAGAGATAGACAGAACCTCAAAGATCTGGGTCAATAATCTGTCAGTGTCAACCGGGGACCAGGGGTCAGAACCAGAATCGTCATGACCCCTTGGTCTCCCATCAGATGAGCCTGAGTCAGAAAAGAGCTCTCCTTCATCAGAAGGGGTATAGCCACACAGATTCATAAACTCCTGAGATCCCATAGGGAAAACAGTATCATAAGGCGTCAGGTGCCGCTTCTTACCAGGGCCCTTACGCGCTAAGGACCTCGCAATAATCATTTCAGCAGTAGGTAGAAGACACATCAGGCTGAGAATCCCCACTTGTATGCAACTCAGCAGGAGTGAGATTTAAGCTTGGGGGAGAAGGTGAAGTGAAACGAGGTGCAGCCACTGGCAGGCCAGATTGCAAAGCCAGTGCTTGCTCAGCACAGGGTACACAGACCCATGCCTTGTCAGCATCAGCATGAGGTTGTCACACGCCATACACCGCCGGTCTTGTCCCAAAGGGAACCCGGTCACATTATCCTTAGATGCCTCCATATGGTGATTATTAGGCACAATATGCCAGTAGGGATTGACGCTATAAAGCAACCCTGGATGCCCCAATGACCCGCTAGGGAAGTGGGAGTAATTTTACAAGGCCCGACTATCAATTACACCGGGCCGGGAAAAGCCAATGGATTCACCCTCTGAAAGACACAATGAGAAGAAGGGTGTCAGAACCGAAACACACTACAGTGAGTATAAAGCCGCCCGCGAGGGCACTTACGGATCACGGCGCGGCGGAGGCATTTGTAGTGTAAGACAAGTCAGCGCGGCGGTTGACACCACATATACTAGTCCAAGCAGACATTACAAAAGGCCATATGCATGTAATCACAATACACTGACATCCACACCCCCCCCCCCCCTTCTTTCCCCCCCGAAGGCTACAGGGAGAATGAGGGAGGATGGCGGGCCTTTGTACAGGGCCCACCGCTACCGGGGCATGGGACAATAATGCGGGAGGGGCATCCCATAAAGGCTCACCATCAGCCTATACCGCCTACCCTTTGGTGGGGGACTGCGGTGGAGCAGGGCTCCTTAAGCACACATGGTGCCGCCTACCTTCACCCGACCAGCGCAGCCCAGGCTGGGGGGCACATCACATGAAGGACGGGTGGGAATAGTCCAACAGGGCCGCAGGCTTTAATAGCCCCGCTCACCTGCGACAGAGTGATCATTTCATGTCTTCGCAGTAAGCACTGCAGAGAAATCTGGGGATTTGTGGGAGGTCCCCGGGTATTTGAGGGGCCGGGAGGAGCCTGTTTTACATGTCTCTGCAGTGCAGCGCCATCTGGCGGAGGATAAACCAAGTGTAAGTAATCTATCTGGAGCAGGACGTACTGTATACTAAGAATATTTAGATTACTGGCCGTGAGCAAGAGTCGCACAGACTCGAAACGCGTTGGTCGCAGCCCGGGGGGGCCACTCTGCAATTTTATGTATGTAAGCACTTTACCTTATTTGTTTTATTTTGTGATTTTGCACTTCACTTACTGGGACTTTTGTACTCTGCACATGTTTTCTGTGATCTTTGTTTACTTGAGATTGATGCACTTTAATAGCACTGACACTTTATTTAGATATATGTTATAGATAGATAGAGTGATGATTAGTTGTAATTTGTAGACAGATTTTGAGTAAGTGCTCCCCCTGGTGGTGTATCAAGGTAGTGGCACAGTATGTTGGTTTTAATGCATGTTTTTAAAAGAATATTGATAATAAAATGTAAATGATTTTGACATTTTGAGTGCAATTGTTAGTCTCTGTGGGGATAGAGATTTGGGGTGGTTTGGGGCCACTCCAGTTAGTTATTAATCTGTAAGTCGTCCAAGCCTCCAAGTTCTGCTTTTACCCAAAATGGCATGTTATAAATCAGATTCAATTATCTCCGCTTCCACTCCAGAGGGTCAAATTTAGAAACTCATTGGATAACACTCAACCATAGGGGACAGCAAGATAAAGTGTGGCTCCTCCCAGTCCACATATACTTACCCACTGTGCCTCCTACTCCCAGTTGGTAAAAAGCTGTAATACACAGCTGCCCAGAGGACAGGCGTGGCAAGGGTCACGTCTTGGTGTGGAAGACGAGAGAAATCAGTTCTGCAGATGATAATCATATTCAACTCCAGGACGTCACAATTTAGAAAATTGTGAGACGTATAAAAAAGGTGTACCATTTACCTGTTTCATATACCAGGTGACATCCCAGTAATACCAGTTAAAGAAAAACAACTATGTCACATTAGTCATGTAGAAAACAAAAAGATTGGAGAGTCAGACCACTGCAGAGGAATACACAACTGTCTGCACCATCTTAAATCCAAAGACAGCATCTGCCTTACATCTACCTTGCAGAATTTGTGAAGTTGTGAAAGAGAGGGCAAGGTAGTAGCCTTGCAAACCTGCTCAACAGAAGCCTGATGTTGAAAAGCCCACAAAGCTCCTCTGGCAGAATGGCCAGTGACCCGGTAAGGGGCAACCCTTCCATTGCACCCAATAAGCTTTAATCGCCGCCTGCCTAAAACACATACTGAGAGTAGATTTGTCAGGAAAAAGACCTTGGACCTTCAGTAATCACAAAAAAGCCATAAGTCCTGCATATTCCCTGAGAGGCTGTTCTATCATACTCTATCACTATATAATATAATGTCTCTGACCACATTCAGAGAATGAAGCAGCCTCTCTTTGTGATGATCAGGATGAGGACATAAAGCAGACATTATCACTTCTTCCTTAGAGAGGAACACCACAGCCAATTTCGACATTTCAGGGTATTGTTCCTCAATGCGGCAGCATCCCGAATTGGAATTCCCCGCCGTGTGTATCCTCCCCCCCCCCAGGTCACCCCATACACTCACACTTCTGACACTCCCATGGCGCAGAATCAGAGATTTCACTCAGCTCTGCTGACAGCTAAGCAGCCAATCAGCATCGCCAAGTGCACGGCCGGCTGCATCCCCTGCTCACCTTCTAGTGGTGCCGTGCCCATGCTGCCCATTCAGAAAGGCCAGGCATGGGTGCCCCAAGGAGTTTTAGATTCCAGGGCCATAGGGGCATGGGTTTTGTTCTACTTTAAAAATGAAATAAAAATGAAGGAACTAAGCAAAGTTTGCTCCTAAAACTTTACTTCTGCATTCTCATACTTATACTGAGGTCATATATGAGTTTATTTGCAAGCTCACAATTTTCAGCACCACATGAATCATCAGTTTGCTTTCTCTTTCACATTTCCTGGTTCAAAGTGAGATTACAATACAAGCAATAAAAACTCTGCTAATAATATTAATTTAGTGAAAGTAAATACCGTATTTTTCGCCCTATAAGATGCACCTGCCCATAAGACGCACCTAGGATTGGGAGGAGGAAAATAAAAAATATATATATTTTTACTAATATTATTACCAAATGTGCTAAAACACCCATTACAGACAGTGTGACATTCCCCCCTCCCATTCCCCCAGGCAGTGTGACATTCCCCCTCTCCCATTCCCCATATAGGCAGTGTGGCATGCCCCCATCCCATTCCCCATATAGGCAGTGTGGCATCCCCCCTCCCATTCCCCATATAGGCAGTGTGGCATTCCCCATATAGGCAGTGTGGCATCCCCCCTCCCATTCCCCATATTGGCAGTGTGGCGTGCCCCCATCCCATTCTCCATATAGGCAGTGTGGCATTCCCGCTCCCATTCCCCATATAGGCAGTGTGGCATTCCCCCCTCCCATTCCTCATATAGGCAGTGTGGCATCCCCCCCTCCCATTCCCCATATTGGCAGTGTGGCATTCCCCCCTCCCATTCCCCACATAGGCAGTGTGGCATTCCTCCTCCCATTCCCCATATAGGCAATGTGGCATGCCCCCATCCCATTCCCCATATTGGCAGTGTGGCATGCCCCCATCCCATTCTCCATATAGGCAGTGTGGCATTCCCCCTCCTATTCCCCATATAGGCAGTGTGGCATGCCCCCCTCCCATTCCCCACATAGGCAGTGTGGCATTCCCCATATAGGCAGTGTGGCATCCCCCCTCCCATTCCCCATATTGGCAGTGTGGCGTGCCCCCATCCCATTCTCCATATAGGCAGTGTGGCATTCCCGCTCCCATTGCCCATATAGGCAGTGTGGCATTCCCCCCTCCCATTCCCCATATAGGCAGTGCGGCATCCCCCCCTCCCATTCCCCATATTGGCAGTGTGGCATTCCCCCTCCCATTCCCCACATAGGCAGTGTGGCATGCCCCCATCCCATTCCCCATATTGGCAGTGTGGCATGCCCCCATCCCATTCTCCATATAGGCAGTGTGGCATTCCCCCTCCTATTCCCCATATAGGCAGTGTGGCATGCTCCCATCCCATTCCCTATATAGGCAGTGTGGCATGCCCCCATCCCATTCCCCATATAGGCAGTGTGGCATTCCCCCTCCCATTCCCATATAGATAGTGTGGCATTCCCCCCTCCCATTTCCCATATAGGCAGTGTGACATGCCCCCATCCCATTCTCCATATAGGCAGTGTGGCCTCCCCCCTCCCATTTCCCATATAGGCAGTGTGGCATCCCCCCATCCCATTCTCCATATAGGCAGTGTGTCATTCCCCCTCCCATTCCCATATAGTGTGGCATTCCCCCCTCCCATTTCCCATATAGGCAGTGTGACATGCCCCCATCCCATTCTCCATATAGGCAGTGTGGCCTCCCCCTCCCATTCCCCATATAGGCAGTGTGTCATTCCCCCTCCCATTCCCATATAGATAGTGTGGCATCCCCCCCTCCCATTTCCCATATAGGCAGTGTGACATGCCCCCATCCCATTCTCCATATAGGCAGTGTGGCATTCCCCCCTCCCATTCCCCATATAGGCAGTGTGTCATTCCCCCTCCCATTCCCATATAGATAGTGTGGCATTCCCCCCTCCCATTTCCCATATAGGCAGTGTGACATGCCCCCATCCCATTCTCCATATAGGCAGTGTGGCCTTCCCCCTCCCATTTCCCATATAGGCAGTGTGGCATCCCCCCATCCCATTCTCCATATAGGCAGTGTGTCATTCCCCCTCCCATTCCCATATAGATAGTGTGGCATTCCCCCCTCCCATTTCCCATATTGGCAGTGTGACATGCCCCCATCCCATTCCCCATATAGGCAGTGTGGCATGCCCCCATCCCATTTCCCATATAGTCAGCATGACATGCCCCCCTCCCATTCTCCATATAGGCGGTGTGACATGCCCCCATCCCATTCTCCATATAGGCAGTGTGACATGCCCCCATCCTATTTTCCATATAGGCAGTGTGGCCTCCCCCCTCCCATTTCCCATATAGTCAGTGTGACATGCCCCCATCCCATTCTCCATATAGGCAGTGTGGCATTATATCTAAATGGCAGGTGGTGGCTGCATACAGCCACAGCGGGGAGTGGCCGGTCAGAGGCAAATTATTACATGTAGAACTCATTACCAGGCATTGCCTGTTTCACTCACTCCTAAATAGGGATGCCCCATTAATTCAGACCAAAACCCATGTAATTGAAATTCCTGGGTTTTGGTCTGCTTTACAAGGTTTTGGACAGAACTTGGGCAAGCATGGGACTGTGGAACAGATCATTCTGGTTGTAGCTTGAGGTGATTAAACAGAAACACTGACTTTCTCAGCGTCAAGATCTTCATCACAAGTAGCAGTCCCCATCCCCCATGTAAATAAACTTACTGTGCACACATCCATTCATGTCTCAGCTCCATCCCCTGCGCTGCACGCTGCTGATTCCTCTCACAGCCCCGAAGACAAAGCAGAAGGAGCATGATGATGACATGTGCAGAGAGGGGGGTTAAGGAGGGGGGTATTCAGAGTGCAGTGAATAAATTAAAAGTTATCAGTGTGCTGCTAGAGAGAGGGGGGAGTGTGGCTTGCTTCATTCACTCTCCCCTCTGTGCTGAAAAGAGAACAGTGACGATCATAAGAGCGGAGAGGAAAAGTTAAAGAAGTTACATCCTGCGCGGATATCAGCTGGTGGTAAGCAGCATTGATTCAGTAATTCAGTTTAAAGAGAACACTGCTCTGTTCCCCTCCCCGCTGCTGCTATAGTTGTCTTTTTCCACAGTGACAGCAGCGGTAGAGACAGAGACAGTGCCCGACGATCCTTGATCTTCTCCTGCCCTCCAGCAGATGGAGGATAGGCGGGCACTGTCTCTGTCTCTACCACTGCTGTCACTGTGGGGAAAGACAACTATAGCAGAAGCGGGGAGGGGAACAAAGCCCGCTGCTCATCTAGCTTCTTCTGGCCTCCCGCAGTGTGGCAGACAGCCCTTATAGCCGCGCGGGAGTGCCCGTAACGGGTGAGTTCATTTTATTTTATTTTATTTTTTTTTAACATTCGCCCAATAAGACGCATGGACCCCCCCCCCCCCCCCCATACACTTTTGGGGGAAAATAAGTGCGTCTTATAGGGCGAAAAATACAGCCAATAATTAAATAAGAAACTTATACCTAATATTGTAGGTGGCCATGCATACAATCAGAGCCTATATCTAACAAAATGGACAAAAGGTAGTGGTGGTGCCGGCAACCACCCCAATAGCTCCACAAAGTAGCACCCTCTCCACCACAATCAACATATTAAGCCAAAATCACCTGAATTCATATTTATTGGAAGTTTACTTAAAAAATTACATTAAGACACATCTATTATTAAAAACATATGAACAAGACACGCAATCCATTTTTGGGGGTATCCTAAGCAGATCCATAATACAAACACAAACCACAAAATGAATAAGATATACAGAAAAAATATAGAAGAAATATATACAACTAATCCAACAATAAAGTGCATAAGTGCAAAAATTGTGCAAAATATCTCTATAATAATCCTCACACTAAACCACTGAATCAATGTGGCAAGAGAAGCAAGATACTGACTGTGCAAAAAATCACAAAAACACAAAGTGAAAACAACACAGCACCTGAATATGTATCCCGAGAAGTCCCCCCAGTTCAATGGTGATTGCCAGGAGAAGGTCCCCAACGCGTTTCGTAGCCCCAGACCCAGGCTACTTTCTCCAGGTATACACCGGCATTACAACAGAGCCAAATAGGTAAAGGACGTATCAGACTATAAACCTAACAATACCAACAAAATGTCTACCCCGGAGCTTACAGAACCCTGTTGTTAGCCCAGCCCTTTAATGCAGGAGACTAAAACCAAACCTTTAGTTTAATAAACAAATTCTAGGCAATAAAACCTGACTTATATTTAAAACGGACCAAACCCCACATTTTCAACTAGCATCCCCTGAATTTCTCCCCCCCATGAGGAGTAACTTTTGGCAATTTTCCCCACTCCAGCTTCACTCTCCGATAATACTGCTTGCATTTTAGCTGTAAAGCCCCGTCTTCTCCATTCATTGGCACTGTGCCCCTCAAGGGCCAATAACAGACAAGGTTTTGCATATCTCCACACAGATGCACAGGTGAGATAATTAGAACTCAGACAGAGGTATAGACTTCACTTGTGCATCAGTGTAGAGATCTGCAAAAGCCAACCGGTTGGTGGCCCTTGAGGAAGAGGGTTGAGCACCTATGTCCTAAATGATAAGATTTATTAACAAAAAAAAGACGTAGAAAGTCAACAGCCTAAGACGCTTGAAATCAGTCCAAGGCAGAACCCTGAAATCTCTGTTGGACTCATGGCGAGGGCATGAGATCTCATGGATAGGGAGGATAAACGCTGTAAAAATGACACTGCTGCCCAAAATGCTGTATTATTTCAGGACACTTCCGGTGCATATCCCCCCACACCAGATCAAGAGTATGCAAAATAGTATCATGAAGTTTATATGGGGAAGCACTAGACCGAGGGTAGCAAAGACCACCATGTTCAGGCACAGGCGGGAGGGGGGTCTGGGGGCGCCGTGTATAAACAGGTACTATCAGGCAGCGCAAATAGCCCAGCTCCATAGTTTGCACCTTATGACGGAAACCCCCCTTTGGGTATCCCTGGAAGCACCTGCATGCGATCCCACCCCAGTGGACAGCTTAATATGGATCCCACCGCAGTTCAGACCCCGTATAGAAAGCCCGATCCTGTGTCACTCCCTTCGAGTATGGGATGGAATAAAGTACTCTGGGGGTCTGATCTCACCGCATCTCCCAGTAATGAAATGGGTCAGGAACTCGGAAACGTTTGCCTGGTGGGAGCGGGCGGGCATCAGCAGAATTCACCATCTAATGGATGGGGAGAGAATGATCTCCTGGCCTGCATTGATGGCGAAGGTAAATGCTCCAGCGACGGAACAGTACAGGTACCTTCAGATTCGCCACTGGCTCGCTCCCCTACTCAAACATAAAACCCCAGGGGCAGATGCCACTGCATTCGAGAGGGCTTGCCTGCAGGGGACCCCCACACGCGGCCTTGTATCCATGCTCTACGCTCATCTCACAGCGCTACCTACTGGCTCGAAGCACGGGTACATGATTAGATGGGAGACAGATCTGAACCTGGTAAGGGACAGAAAGGGCTGGACAGAAATCTGGGATGGGATCAATAAATGTTCCATAAATATAACTACACAAGAGGCAGCGTATAAAATGCTCACAAGATGGTACTTAGTACCATCACGTATAGCTAAGGCAGTCCCTGGGTACCCGGCGTCCTGCTTCAGGGGCTGTCCCGTAGAAGGCTCGGTCATGCATATCTGGTGGGAGTGTCCGAAGGTAAGAAGGTTGTGGTCAAGGGTCTTTGGCTTGCTTCACACCCTTTTGCATGCCAATGTGCGCAGGGACCCCTGGGTGGCACTGCTCCATGTAAAACCGGTAGGCATAACCAAATCCCAACATGCCCTGTTGACCCAGGTTATGTTGGCCGCAAAATTGACGATTGCAAGCTCCTGGAAAAAGACCAGTGTTCCGTTTCAGGCGGTAAAGGAACGGCTGAACGGGATCTTTATCAATGAAAAGTTGACCAGTATCTTAAAGGACTCACATGTAAAATTCATGAAAGTTTGGGGCCCGTGGGTGGAATACTCGTTCCCAGATATAGGGAATGCCCTGCTGCAGTGAGGGATAGCTCTAGTCTCCTCTGACCTTAGATCCCTTCTTTTTTTTTTTTTTTTTTTTCTTTTTTTTCCCTTCCTCCTTTTCCCCTCTTCCCCCCTCCCCTCGTCTCTATTCCCGACCCGCGCACCCCCTCCCCCTCAAATTGAAGAAGGGGGCGGTGATGCGCTAAATCTGAGATTGGATGTGACGGGGCTTCTCCCCCGGCCCACTGGTCTGCGATATGACCATCACGTACTAGATGGCGTCAAACCGATCTCCTGTATGACAGCACTTGATACTGATCACTAGTGTTGATAATTGAGGGAACGTAAGCGTTGACAATCGAAAGTAGATAAATGTGACTGGAAATCTCTAACAGAATCGATGCCTGTATCCCAAGTTTTTTCTTTGTGACACTTTATTATGTTGTACAATCCAGTTGTTATAACAAAAATTACAATAAAAAAGATTGAAAACAGAAATCAGTCCAAGGAATCGCCAGAGCGTCTGTTGCAATGGCCAGAAGATCTCTTGAGAGGGAGACGAACCTTGGAAGCTTGTGATTGTGTCTGGACGCAAACAGATTGACGCCTGGCTGACCCCAGCATTGATGCAGAGCGTGAAAGGTCTTGCTGCTGAGAGACCTTTCCCCAGGGAAGAGATACTGCCTATCCAGGCCCTTAGGAACCGACGGTAACTTGTTAGGCCTCTCCCATTCCTTAAGGATCATATTAGAAAAATGGGCCTGCTCTGGGAAGACACGCCTTTGCCTTTCGGGCCTAAACAAATCTCCCTGCTTCCTCTTAGCCGCTCTGGGAGGGACAATGTGTAGTGTATCAAACAATGAGGAAAGCAATTTCTCCGTATCATCTGGGAGCCACGCATCCCTGCGGAAGAGCCAGACATACTGTCATCGCCAGCAGAATAATCCACCGTGGAGCGTGAATCATCTGGCAACACACCTTCCTCCACAGAGCCCAGACCATCAAAAAAATCATCATCATCCGAGCAAATGGGCTCCAGACGCCGCTTCTTACTCGTGGATTTCTTAGGGGCCGTCCGCGAGATCTGTCTCTCGAGATCTCTTGACCAGCCTATGCGCCAAGTCAGCATTAGACCCCTTGCTGGCTCCCGCCTCGCTGGGGGCAGAATGCAGCAGCGGAGGGTACGGAGAGGCCGATGGCAGTGCAGGGCTAGTGGCAGGGATGCCCGCCCGTTCATGGTCCAAAATAATGCCTCTGGCACAAGTGGTACAAACAGTGCTGAATCAGCCCAGAGGATTCCTACTGCACAAGGGGCAGAGCCTGTCCTGCCCAAAAGGGGCCCCCAGCTCACTATCCCCTGATGCCTCCATTATGGTGATTTAAGCAGTAAAAATCAAGAAGGCTACAAGACTCTAGTGGCCCAAGCCTATAATGATCCCTCTTAATAAAGAAAAAAAGGGGGGACCGGGAAGAGCCACAACCCTCAACCTCAGCCCCGAACTATAAAAAGAGAGAAAGAACCCTGATCAGCCTTGGCACAATAAAAAAGACAAAAAGGCAATGCAGTAAAAAAGAGGGACTCGCGACACCGACAATCGGGTCCCGCTGCGTTCTCAAATCAGGTCCCAGCTTGTCCCCAAGAGCAACGAGGAGGCGACCAGCGCAGCAGCAGTGTCCGGGCTAGCCTTCTAGAAGGAACCTCGGGGGGAGCGGCACCAGCGACGCGTCACACACACACGGGGCTGAGGGCAAGAAGAGGCCCGCCCCCTCAGAACTGCCGACGCAAGATGGCGGCGGCGGAGGCCCGACGTACAAGCAGCACGAGCACGCGCTCTCTCCACCACCCTCCCTCGTCTCTCCTAGACAGTGCCGGCGATGCGGCAGGCCACCAGTCTGCGTCCCAGGAGACAGACGAGGGAGCGCAGGGAGGTGAGTGCTGTCAGACCGCTCCTTGCCCAGGCCAGCCTGAGCCAGCGAGGAGCCAGCAAGTGAAAAAAAACACAGTACAAGAAAACAGCCAAGACCAATAAAGCTTGTGGGCAGGGAGGGACAATACAGTAAAACACACAGTGGTTCCCCCTCAGGCTCACCATCAGCCTGCGGCCGGCTACCTTTTAATTTAAGTTCTGTGGCCCAGAGCCTAAGTTCTGCCGAACGCCACAGACCCTGGCTTTCACCCTACCATCACAGATCCGTAGCAGCCAGATGGCTGGGAGGCAGGAGTGGGTCAGGAAGGGATCCATGGAAATAGGGTCCGCAGCGGCCGACGGGCTAGGTGGCCCCGCTCTGCTGCCCATAACTGAGAGAGAGAGTGCCAATGATCTTCTGCAGCCAAGACTGCAAGATGAACAACTGGGAACAATAGGGGGCCGGGAGGAGCTACATCTTTGATCTTGCAGTGGAGCGCCCCCTAGGGGCGAACACCCATATGTAAGGATATTGGGACGACCTGGACTGGATGTAGGGAAAAAAGCAGTGGAGAATGAGACTCATGCAAAATTGTTTTTTGTGTTTGGCAGTGAATCTTGGCTGAAGAGGCCTTTCTGCCCTGAATCAGAGTGACTACTACTCAAGGGGAGAACCTTCTATCCCATTGCACCTGGGATTTAATTGCTACACAGTCAAAGTCAGTGGTCGTGAAATGGGATAAAACATTGCAAAAGCAGATCTGGTCTGTCTGGAAGTCGAAGAGGCTGATAGGCGGTCAGCCTGACCATGTCAGTGAGCCAGAATCATCCTGGCCAATGTTGAGCAACTAGAATTCTCATGACGCCTTCTAGGCTTACCTCTTCCATCAATCAGCGTCAGCAGTGGGAAGGCATACACTGGCTGAAACTGGGACCACAGTGTCACCAGAGCATCCACTCTGAATGCTAGAGGGTCCAGAGGGAGAGTTAGAAAATACCATTTTGTGAATACTCACCTGTAAAATGGGTATTATAAGTATGTCACACACCTCGCTTCAAGACATTCATTACACTTGGGTATACTGACCTGTAGATGGCGATCTTGCAGAGATGATATCAAAAATATGTAAGACCCTCCCGGCCCATAAATACCTGGGACCTCCCACTCATCACCCAGTATAAAGATAGCAGTAAGATGGGACCAGGAAAGCCAATTACAACTAACAAAGGTTCACCATATAAAGGATCCAGAATACAAAAGGGCAGGGTGAAGCGGGGTGTGTGACATACTTATAATACCCATTTTACAGGTAAGTATTCACAAAATGGTATTATTCTAAGTATGTCACACACCCCGCTTCAAGACATTCATTACACTTGGGACATCCAATAGCAGTGTCCATAAAGGGCGGGGATCCAAAAAACAAGGCACAAACTTAAACCACTGCAGCTTGCAGAACTTTGCGGCCAAAAACAGCATCCGCTGAGGCCCGAACATCAAACTTGGAAAAAGTGTGAACCAAAGACCAAGTAGCAGCCTTACAAACCTGCTCAACGGAAGCCTGGTGCTGGAAGGCCCAGGACGCCCCAACAGCACGAGTAGAATGAGCAGTAACACTAAAAGGGGGAATCTTCCCCTTAGCAGAATAGGCCCCAACAATGGCCTGGCATCCATTTACTAATGGAAGACATGGCGGGAGCCAAACCTTTCCTAGGCCCAGAGGGCACCACAAAAAGGGCGTCAGTCCTACGAAAAGGAGAAGTAGCCACCAAATAGTACTTCACACAGCGTACCACATCCAAGGAATGGAAAACCCTCTCCTTGTCATTGCTGGGCTTAGGACACAAGGAGGGAAGAACAATATCCTGATTTAAATGAAAAGCAGAGACCACCTTAGGAAGGAAATCTGGTTTGAAGCGGAAAACAACCTTGTCCTGATGCCTCTCAAAGTAAGGAGCCTTAATTGACAAGGCTGCCAACTCCGAAACACGACGAACGGAAGTGATGGCAACCAGAAAAAACAACCTTCTGAGTAAGCGTAGAAAGTGCAATATCTTGCAAAGGTTCAAAAGGCGGACCCTGCAAGGCAGACAAAACCAAATTCAAATCCCAAACTGGGAGCAAAGGCTTCCTAGGAGGCCGCACATGCGTAACCCCCTGGAAAAAGTCTTAACCAGAGGATGAAGAGCAAAAGACTTTTGAAAGAAAACCGCCAGGGCAGAAACCTGCCCTTTCAGCGTACTAAGCTGCAAACCTTGGTCCAGACCATGTTGCAGAAATTCCAAGACCCTAGGGATAGAAAACACCCTGCAAGGCAAGGCCCTAACCTCACACCAATCAATATAAGACCTCCAAGTCCTATAATAGATGACGGAGGAGGACTGCTTTCTAGCCCTAACCAGAGTCTGAATGACAGCATCAGAAAGACCTTCCTCCCTCAAGATGGAGGATTCAGCAACCACGCCGTCAAAGCCAGCGTTGGTAAATTGGGGTAGAGCAGTGGACCCTGAGTGAGCAGATCTGGCAGAAGGGGCAGGTCTAACTGATCCTCTGCCAACCTTACCACTTCTGCGAACCAAACCTGTCTTGGCCACCTTGGAGCCACCAGGATTGCCGACGCGCCCTCTAGGGCCAGCTTGCGCACCACTTTGCCCACCATGGGAAACGGAGGAAACAGGTACAGAAACCCCTGATCCCTCCAGTTCAGAGACATGGCATCCGCTGCCAGAGCCAGCGGATCCCGCGAGAGAGACACAAATACCGGAAGCTTGTGATTGTGACTAGAGGCAAAGAGGTCCACATCCAGAGTCCCCCAGCGGTGAGAAAGTGACCGAAACACCTTGGGGCTGAGCGACCATTCCCCCCGGCGAGATGACCCCCTGCTCAGGGAGTCCGCCTCTGTGTTCTCCACTCCCGCAATGTACACTGCCGAGATGCATGGGACATTGCCCTCTGCCCAATCCAGTATCAAAGACACCTCCCTGAGGGCCCGCCTGCTGCGAGTCCCTCCCTGGTGATTGATGTAGGCGACCGCCGTCCGATTGTCCGACCGAACCTGAACCGGTAGTCCCCGTAACTGAGGAGTCAAGTGAGCCAGAACCAACCTGATGGCTCTCAGCTCCAGAACATTGATGGGGTCGTGAGCCTCCTGAGGCCCCCACAGCCCCTGAAACTGAAGATCTTTCCAAAATCCCCCCCAACCTGACAGGCTGGCATCCGTGGTGACCGTCTCCCAACAAGGGGTCATGAAGGACCTGCCCCTTGTCAGATTTCTTGGATTCAGCAACCACCGAAGGGAACGCCGCACCCGGGGGGACATCAGAAAGGACTGATCCAATGAAAGCGGGGACCCGTCCCAGGCCGCCAAGAGATGGAGCTGGAGCGTCCTTGTGTGAAACTGGGCAAAGGGAACCGCCTCGAACGACGCCACCATCAAGTCGCATTCCTAGCCGGATGGACGGGCGGGGGATGGATAGGAGACGCTGAGTCAATTCCTGAATCAGAAGAACCTTGGCTCGGGGGAGAAACACCCTGGCCTGAGAAGTATCCAGAGACATTCCCAGGAACTTCACCACCCTGGAGGGAGTGAGGCAGGACTTGGGATAGTTGATCACCCAACCGAAACTCTCCAGAGTGGACACCACGGTCCTGGTATCCAGCTGCGCCTGACTGAGGGAAGACGTCATGATGAGAAGATCGTCCAGATAGGGCACGATGTGGATACCCTTGGCTCTGAGGATGGCAATCACTCCTGCCAACACCTTGGTAAACACCCTTGGAGCAGAGGTAAGGCCAAATGGAAGAGCCACAGACTGAAAATGCCGATTGTCCACGACAAACCTGAGGAATCTCTGGTGTGGTAGAAATATTGGAATATGCAGGTAAGCATCCTTGATGTCTATGGACATCATGAAGTCCCCCTGACGAAGTGAATGGATGGCTGAACGCAGAGTTTCCATACGGAACTTCCGGGGACGGACGAACCTGTTGAGCAACTTCAGATCCAGAATGGGACGGACGGAACCGTCCTTCTTGGGCACCGTGAACAAATTGGAATAGAAGCCCAGGCCCTGGTCTGAGAGGGGCACCGGACAGATGACAGCCATGTCCACGAGATTTGCTACTGCCGCCCGAACCCCCAGGGCGGCCAGAGGGTCTGACGGCACCCGAGACCTGAGGAATCTGGGAGGGGGCCGGAACTCGAACTCCAGCTTGTAACCGGAAGACACCACTTCCTGAATCCACCTGTCCGAGACCTGTTGGACCCAGACCTGGGAGAAGAGTTGCAACCGTCCCCCCACCCGCAAGGGTGAGGGCGCCCCCCATTACCGAGCCGGCTTGGCAGCGGCTCTAGGATTGGAACCCCAACTGTGCCCTGGACGGGCCCGACCCCTGCCCCTAGGCCAGGAATCACCTCTGAACGAAGGGAAGGCCGAGCCCCTGCCAACTCTAGCCCCACGAAAGGACTGAGAGAAGGAAGCCGCCCCCCGAAAGGAGCGACGCTGCTTCTTACGCTGAGGTAACTTACCTCCCTTTGCCACCAAATCCAATTTTTCTCCAAAGAGCCACAACCCCACAAAGGGAAGGGCCATGAGTAACTTTTTGGACACAAAATCAGCCGCCCACTGGTGTAACCAAACAGACCGGCGGATAGCCACAAGCAGGTCCGCAGCTCTGCTACACATCACCAATGTGTCGTCCAGGGCGGACAACACAAAGGACAAAAATAACGCTTAAGGTTGGCAAACTCCTCACTAGCCGGGTCAAGCCCGGAAGAGGTCAACAAGCCTCTAACAACCGACCTGGCAGCTACCAATACAAGCGCAGAAGCACAAACTGGCCGCAAGGGCGATCCAACACTGGCAAAACCATGACAAGCCATCTGGTCAATGCGTTTATCCTCACCATCCTTGAGAGTAGTGCACTCCGGAGAATGGAGGACTGAGGAGCTGGACAACCCCAAAACAGGAGCATCCACCTCGGGGGGAGACCAGTGCTTCACCGCATCCGCCGGAAAGGGATATGGCCTCTCCCATTCCTTGAGAATGATACCATCAAAATGCTTTTGATAAGGAAATTCCAAGCGCGGCTTAGTCACTTCAAAGAACTCCCCCTTCAGCGGAGGAGCCGCCTCGGGGGGAGAAATAGTCAGGACCTCAAACATATGAGCCAGGACCCTAGCGGTACCCAAAGAATCCCTAAACAACTAAATTTTAACCAGGGACCTTGGACCGGGAGAACCCCGCTTTAATAAGATCAATGGTCCACCTGGAACACACAAAACAGAACACACGCTCAGAATGCTGGCTTAACACAAAAGAGGTTAAAAATAGATGCATCTGAAGGGCCACAGGCAACTCACCCGACCTTCACCCACACACAGCACGCCAGGCAGGAGGGATGTGTAGAAGCCGGGACCTGAAAGCAGCGCACACAGCATGGGGGCGGGCCGAAAACGCGCGAGCAAGCCCGGCCCCGCCCCCCCATCCTAAGGAGAAGAAGCCCTCACGGGCAGAACAGCCTCACACAGCTCCCCCGCCATTGCCGCACGCCGGAGGCCGGCGCCGCAGGACCGCCGGTGCCACAGGACCGCCGGCGCCAGCCCAAACGTTGAAACACACACATACAGTAAAACACACACATACACAATAATGTGATTGAGTCAGGATGGCGGGTAAAGAATACGTATAAATCCATAAGGGACCCACCCCCCCCCCCTCAAAGGGAATCCGGGAGAGGGGGAATCCCTGCCATGGTAGGGCCAAGGGATGGGGCATCCCAAACCGGGATCACCAACCCGGATAGCTGCCTACCCCTTGATATGGGGTCTCACGGCTCCTAAGCACCATGGGTGCCAACTACCTTTGCCCGGACCAGCAGCCTAGGCTGGGAGGCAAGCACTTCAAATAAAGGGATCCGGGCAGGAATAGAAGAATAAAAAGGGCCGGGAGTCATCCCGGCTACCTGCAAGGAGGAGACATCATCTTCTGACTTGCTCGCCTCTGCAGAGATGAAAGACTGGGTGATGAGTGGGAGGTCCCAGGTATTTATGGGCCGGGAGGGTCTTACATTTTTTTGATATCATTTCTGCAAGATCGCCATCTACAGGTCAATATACCCAAGTGTAATGAATGTCTTGAAACGGGGTGTGTGACATACTTAGAATATCTTACCACCTTCCTGTTGCGTCTGGACACAAATGGGTCTACCTTGGGAACATCCCAACTGTTGCAAACCATGTGAAATATATCTCTGGGTGCAGAGCTTGCTCCCCCTGGTTGAGTGAATGAGAAAATGAGACTTGGCCAAAATTGGTTTGTGTGTTTGGCAGTGAATCTTGGCCTTTCTGCCCTGAGTCAGAGTGGCTACTACTTCATGGGAGAACCCTCTATCCCATTGCACCTGGGATTTAATTGCTACACAGTCAAAGATATCTCTGGGTGCAGAGCTTGCTCCCCCTGGTTGAGGACTTCCCTACTGAAGGGAATCATAGATAGCAGATATAGAAACTTCTATACGGGAGGTCCAGTCACAACTTGAGAGACACATCAGCTTGGCTGACCTCAAGGTTTATCTTGAGGAGATCAACCTACAATTGGCGAAATAAAAGACTGAGACACTAAACTTTAAACTGAATAAGTTTCGCAGATATACTCAGGACTACCGTAAGGACCAGGTGTATACCTGGAGGGAGGTCCAAAGGGTACGCAGGGCCAATACCAATATACCGCAACCGTTAGAGAGTGACTTGAGTAGTAGTTGTTTTTTAGAGGCATCCCAAACCTACACACATATCGTGAAAGAAAAGGACAAGGAGGGGCAAGAGACACCCCAAGCCAGATCATCACTCTGCGCCAAGAGCACCTGAAAAGCTAGTTGTGAACCTCTCGAGCAGGGACCTGACCACAAAGGAACTACAGGTACTTAAAGCGGTCCTTCACTGATACAGAAATTGAACACAGTTCTTTTAGAAATATCAGACTTAAATCTTTTTTTACAACCACAGCATCTTCTACAAATGCATCAGACCACCACAAGACCTGACCTTACAATGTGCCAACATAAAAGTAAATAGATTCCACCTACCTCATCCCCTAATGTCGGGGCCTTTATAAAATTAGTACAGAGGGACGTACAATCACTACAGTGGACTCCCACACAATCACAGCAGAAACCCAACAATTTTACTCAGGCAGAAGAATCTTCTCTTAAATCACTGGTAAATGATCCTACGATCATCATCAAACCGCCTAATAAGGGTGGTGCCACTGTAGTCCTTGATTGCTCCTATTATGACATGATTGTCATGACACAACTCAACGACACACAGATTTACCGTAGGCTTGAGAGTGACCCATTACACCGGATTAAACAGCAGATTGACCGTTTAGTAGAGCTTCTACACTGGCATCACTGACAAGAAGTTACATGACTACATGGTAACTGATACAGCTATTATTCCGGTATTCTACATTTTACCCAAAATTCATAAGCACCCTACACACCCACCAGGACAGGCACAGATTCTGTGTTTAAAAACATAGCCACTTTTCTTGACAAAATCCTACAGCCAAAGGTCATGGCTATGAGATCCTACTTAGATACAGGTGACTTACTTAACAACCTGAGCAGACCATACTACGCATCATGGATGTAGCCTCACTCTTACCCCTCGATTCAAAGAGCAAAAGTTAATTGATTTCGTATCGAGAATCGTAAGTTTGGGTGGGTGTTAGTCATTTTTTCCTGTTTTTTTGGCCATTTCCGACTCGCACGAGCCTACGTACGAATGCGTATATGCTCTTACGATCAGCGGAAGTTCGTTCCTAAAATTTAGGATCAAAACGTAAAACTTAGGATCAAATCCTAAAACTTAGGATCAAAACGTAAAACTTAGGTTAATTGGATGTGTTTAGGTGTGATTCAGAGAAACCTCTAAACGCGTTTTAAAAGAAAGCCACAGCCGACACCTTTTAGCAGCCGGATTGCTGTTCGTGAACAGGTTTTTTGGCTATGTGGAGGAGTCTGCGCGTCTTGAGCTCCAATGAACTGCATGTATCAGCATGGCCGAGGCCATAAATTGTATGGCAATGCATACCTGATTCATGTATGCCTTATAAAAGCATTTTAATGTGGACCTTAATTAGTCCTTTGCATGTAAACCTTTATTTAGCAATATATTTGCGTTAATTAAAGAAACTTATGTCCTTTGTAATTTATTTTAAAATTGAGGTACTAGAATAATATTTTTAGATTGCATTTATTGGTGTAGTTGTTTACCTTTGCTTTGTTTAATTATTTAAGCACATCTTTGGTCAGATGCATCACACTTACTGAGGAGAGGAGAGCGGGATAAAGTGCAGGATGTGGGTTACTGCTGTATTTTGCACAGACACAGCAGAGCTGGGGGCATGGAAAGGTCAGAAATCAAAGAATCCAGAGCAACACAGTCACAAGGCCCTTTCTGTTTGCAGGCTGCCCGATAATACCTGAGCCGCCATCTTGGCTGTTTCTAGGCTCATAACATGCAGAAGTTGCTGGGTGTTTTTTAATATTTGTGAGCAATCTGTATGTAGAGGGTGTGGGTAACCACACAAAAAATTTAAAGTTGTACCATTTGAAGCCAAAATATTAAAAATAAATCCACAAGTAAAAAATGCAAGTTAACTAAAAATTAAACAAAGTAAGATTTACTTATGCAAATGCATTCATTAATGGTTGGTTACTACAAAATGAATGAAATAACGAAAATTAAAAGACCAAATATTTAGAATGCACTTTAATGAGGTAAGTTTGTAGTGCGGAGCCGCAAGATCAGAAGGATTTACGTCCAGACAAAAAAGGAAAAAGGGCAAAACCAATGTTGCAACCTGAGAAATGAAACGGAAAATTCAGGATGGAAACTGACATAGGTCTGATTCCCGAACTGCCATACGAACGGACGTATATTTTAGGATAGAAACGTATTTGCTTATTGAATCACTCGCAAGTTCATACGAACGCACGAGCGGACGTGAAAAATAGGATGATCGTGAGCCAAATCCAAGCTGTTACATGTTTCTTTGAATCAACCCATATATGTCCATCCCACATGATTCAGGTTTGGCGGCCATATCACAAGTCCTACAGGAGACACGAGGCACTCCTGAAATTAATCAATTCTGTATTGACCTATTGACCATAGTGTTGACCAAAATACAATTCTGTGATTACTCACCTGTAGAATCGGTATTATGAGTATACAGTACGACCTGCTCCAAATCAAATACTTACAGTTGGGATATACTCCGCCAGATGGCACTGGACTGCAGAGACATCGAAAATAGGCTCCTCCTGGCCCCTCAAATACCCAGGGACCTCCCACAAATCCCCAACAATGAAAAGCAGTTAAGGAGAAGCCGGGAGCATTAAACAATCCAAACTATCAACTATAACAATGATAAAAATCACCATACAGGGGATCCAAGAAAATGCAAACCAAGAGTGGGTTGGAGCAGGACGTACTGTATACTCATAATACCAATTCTACAGGTGAGTAATCACAGAATTGTATTATTCTTAGTATATAGTACGTCCTGCTCCAAATCTAATACTTACAGTTGGGACATCCAATAGCAGTGTCCATAAAGTAGGGTGGGATCCCCAAGAAAAATCAGCAGCAGGCAGTTTAAACCACTGGCGCCTGCAGAACCTTTCGGCCAAAAACAGCATCAGCTGAGGCCCTAACATCAACCTTGTAAAACTTTGAAAAGGTATGAACAGAAGACCAAGTAGTAGCCTTGCAAACTTGTTCGACAGAAGCCTGGTGCTGAAAAGCCCAAGAGGCACCAATAGCACGAGTGGAATGAGCCGTAAGGTGGAAGGGAGGATTCTTCCCCTTAGCAGAGTAGGCCTGAATCACAGCCTGACGAATCCACTTGCTTATAGTAGACTTGGCAGGAGCCAAACCCTTCCTAGGACCAGAAGGGACCACAAAAAGAGCATCAGTTCTCCTGAAAGGTGCAGTAGCCACCAGATAGTACTTCAGACACCCAACCACATCCAAAGAGTGCAAAACCCTCTCCTTAGCATTGCTAGGATTAGGGCACAAAGAAGGAAGAACAATATCCTGATTCAAATGAAAGGCAGACACTACCTTAGAAAATCAGGTTTGAAACACCACCTTGTCCTGGTGCCTCTCATAGTAGGGGGGCTGAATGGACAGCGCCGCCAACTCAGACACACGCCTGACAGAAATGATAGCCACCAGAAATACAACCTTCTGCGTAAGAATGGCCAAGGCAGCATCCTGCACAGGTTCAAAGGGAGCACCCTGCAAGGCTGACAGAACCAAGTTCAAATCCCAAACAGGCACCATAGGTTTACGTGGGGGACGCACATGAGTGACCCCCTGGAAAAAAGTCCTGATAAGAGGGTGCTGAGCAAAGGACTTCTGGAAAAAAATAGCCAGGGCAGAAACCCGACCCTTCAGAGTACTGAGTTGGAGCCCCATCTCCAACCCATGCTGCAGGAACTCCAGAATCCTGGGAAAAGAGAAGACACGACAGGGAAGAGACTTAGACTCACACCAGTCAATGTAGGCACGCCAAACCCTGTAATAAATGGAAGAGGAAGACTTCTTCCTAGCTTTAATCAAAGTATCCACAACTGAGAAAGACAGCCTCTTCTTCATCAAGATGGAGGTTTCAGCAGCCAAGCCGTCAAAGCCAGAGTTTGTAAATTGGGATAGCGTAGTGAGCCCTGAGTGATCAGATCTGGCACAAACGGCAGAGCGTACTGATCTACTGCCAGCTGTACCACGTCTGCGAACAACACTCTTCTTGGCCACCAGAATTGCTGGCACCCCTTCCAGAGCAATCTTGCGCAGAACCCTGCCCAGCAGGGGAATTGGGGGGAAGACATACAGGAACTGAAAGTCCTTCCATGACATTGCTAGCGCATCCGAGGTCCGGGCCAGAGGATCCCTGGACAGAGAGACGAAAAACTGGAAGCTTATGATTGTGGCGGAACGCAAACAGATCCACATCTGGTTGGCCCCAACGGTGAAACAGAGATTGAAACACCCTGCTGCATAGGGACCATTCTCCCTGGCGAGAGGTCCCCCTGCTCAGAGAGTCCGCCAGGTGATTTTCCACCCCCGGGATGTACACAGCTGAAATGCAGGGGACATTGGCCTCCGCCCAAGTCAGGATCAGGGACGCTTCCTGGAGGGCCCCCTTGCTCCGGGTCCCTCCCCGATGATTGATGTAGGCAACTGCCGCCTGGTTGTCCGAGCGCACCTGAACAGGCAGGCCCTGAAGATGAGTAGTCAAGCGAGCCAGAACTAACCTGATCCGGGTCCCTCCCTGATGATTGATGTAGGCAACTGCCGTCTAGTTGTCCGAGTGCACCTGAACAGGCAGGCCCTGAAGATGAGTAGTCAAGCGAGCCAGAACTAAACCGATCGCTTGCAGCTCCAAGACATTGATAGGTGTGTTGGCCTCCTGAGGGCCCCACCTCCCCTGGAACCGCAGGGACTTCCAGAAACCCCCCCAACCTGACAGACTGGCATCCGTGGTGACCGTCTCCCAGGAAGGGGCAAGAAGGATCTGCCCCCCAACAGGTTCCTTGAGTACATCCACCACAAGAGGGACCTCCTGACCAGGGGGGAGAGCACACAGACCCTGTCCAGACGCTGGGTCCTTGCCCCATACAGGCAATAGGTGAAGTTGCAGAGGCCTCAAGTGAAACTGAGCATAAGGGACCGATTCGAAGCACGCCACCATCAGGCCCACCAGATGCATCCCCTGCCTGATGGAGGGATGGGGACAAGCTAGGAGGGACTGAGCCTGTGCAATCAGACTGTCCACCTTCTGCTGAGGAAGGAAGATCCTTGCCTGAGCTGTATCCAGATTCATTCCTAGGAATGGAGTTACCAAGGAAGGGGACAGTGAGGACTTGGGGTGGTTGATCACCCATCCAAATGACTCCAGAGTGGACACCACCAGCTGAGTATCCAACTCTGCCTGATGTAGAGACTGGGAAGTGATGAGGATGTCGTCCAGATAGGGAAGCACGCCGACGCCCTGACATCTGAGCAGAGACATCACGCCAGCCAGCACCCTGGTGAACATCCTGGGAGCTGAAGTGAGGCCGAAGGGCAAAGCCACAAATTGGTAGTGTGGATCCATCAGAGCAAACCTGAGGAACCTTTGATGACCTGGGAACACAGGAATATGAAGGTAAGCATCTTTGATGTCCACAGAAGTCATGAAATCCCCTTGGCGCAGGGAACTGATGGCAGAGCGCAGAGTCTCCATGCGAAAGTGCCTGCCCCTGACAAACTTGTTGAGAATCTTTAAGTCCAGGATGGGCCTGACAGAACCATCCTTTTTGGGTACTGTGAATAGGCTGCAATAAAAGCCCTTGCCTTTTTCTCTTAAAGGGACCTGGCAGATGACCCCCAGCTCCAGGAGGCCTTGCACTGCTTGCACTAGCTCCTGAGCTGACACAGGGTCCTGAGGAATCAGGGATCTGATGAACCTTGGAGGGGGATCGGCAGCAAAATCCAACTTGTAACCGGAGGACACTACCTCCTGAATCCACCGGTCTGAGACATGAAGCCTCCAGACGTGAGCGAAGTGCTGCAGCCGTCCCCTCACCCAGATGGGTGAGGGCGCCCCATCATGCCTGAGGGGGCTTGGGAGATGATTTAGCTTTGGGACCCCAGGAGGAGCCAGGACGTCCACGTCCTCTGCCTCTACCCCAGAAATCTCCCCGGGCCCCAGGGAAAGACACCCCCCTTTCCCTGTCTTGCACCACGGTAAGGGGAGGAGAAGGAACCCTGACCCCGAAAGGGCCGAGGTTGCCGCCTGCGCTGGGGTAACCTGCCTCCCTTAGCAAAAAGGTCCAGGCGGTCTCCAAACAGACGCAGTCCTTTAAAGGGAAACCCAGTGAGGGCCTTCTTGGCAGCGTTGTCAGCAGCCCACTGGCGCAGCTAAACCGAGCAGTGTATAGCCACCACGAGATACCTACTATTACAAGGCATCCTTCAGGACGAGGAGGTCACCCTTTTCACCTACTACGCGCCCAATACTAAGCAACTTTCTTTTCTGGCACACATTTGCACACTATTAAAAGATCATCAGAAGGGGGCGGTATTCCTGTATTCCAATATGACCCTTCAACCCCACCTACAGTAGATAGATCCCTCCCTCCCAATACCCAGGTAACAAAAGACAGTGCGCTATTCGTAAAATTAATCAACAGCACCTCTTTGTCAGATGTGTGGAGGGACTTCCACCCCCACAAAAAAGATTTTATCCAATACTGAGCTCCACATAATTTGTCAACCAGGATAGGTCATATCTTTGTCTTGTCAACGTTCCTCTCTCAGGTAGAACAAGTCAAAATTCATCCAGTTCCCTGGTCAGACCATGACTTGGTGGCGATCTCTTGCAAAACACTGAATGCCATCTC
This sequence comes from Gastrophryne carolinensis, assembly GCA_027917425.1. NCBI lineage: Eukaryota > Metazoa > Chordata > Amphibia > Anura > Microhylidae > Gastrophryne > Gastrophryne carolinensis. The sequence continues at coordinate 88,536,270 of CM051244.1, read as the reverse complement.
CTGGGCCGATCATGGGAGGGTGTTGGTCCACTTTAAATCTCTGAAGTCCAATAAGAGGCCCGGTCCTGATGGATTCTCGGCTCACTTCTATAAAAAGCTAGCCTCTGTCGTTTCCCCCATCTTGGCCAAACTATACAACTACATAAAAAAAGGTAACCCCGTGGACCCTGACATGCTCAGAGCCACCACAGCCATGATACCCAAGCCAGGAAAAGACCCTCGTAGTTGGACAAGCTATAGGCCCATCTCTCTGTTGAACCTAGATTTGAAGATCCTCACCAAAGTACTGGCAAACAGGATCAATGTATTTTTGGGAGACATAATACACAAGGACCAAGTGGGCTTTGTGCCCAGAAGGCAGGCAGGGGATGGGGTGCGTAGGATCTTACAGGTGATAGAGGGTATACAATCGCGAGGGCTGGAAGGTATGCTCCTATCTCTTGACGTGGAGAAGGCATTCGATTCCCTCTTCTGGCAATACCTCCAGATATCTCTGCAGAAGTGGGGCTTCGGTCCGGGACTTCAATCCTGGATCTCGGCCCTATATGCAAACCCCAAGGCCCATGTTAAATACCTGGGACATAGCTCTACAGACTTTCAAATCAAGAGAGGCACGAGACAGGGGTGTCCACTGTCCCCACTTCTTTTCATCCTGGCTCTCGAACCACTAGCTGAGAAAATAAGAAATGACCCCTCAATTAAACGGATTCCGTGGGGGGATAGGAAGCATAAGATATCCCTGTTCGCCGACGACATGTTACTTCTGCTTTCATCCCCACACATCTCAGTCCCGAACGTCATAAAATTACTCAACTCCTTTAGCGCATTCTCCGGTCTTACTCAACTCAATACTTCCAAGTCCACGGCTCTGGACGTCACATTGTTAGATAGTACCAAAAACACTCTTTCACAAAACTATATGTGGTCCTGGACACAAAAATGACCATAACTAGGAATCAAGTTAACTGCCACCTGCGATAGAATGTACAGTGCCAACTACCCAGAGGTGATAAAGTCCCTAGGAGCCTTACTGCAATCATGGCAATTCCTAAGACTATCATGGCTGGGCCAAATAGCGGCCCTGAAAATGACATTCCTACCTAAGCTTTTATACCTCTTCCGGGTACTCCCAATTCAAGTTCCTAGGCAGGTTTTGGAAACTCTTCAGCGAAAAATGTTAGCCTTCACCTGGAACAAGGCCAAGCCAAGAGTTGGGAAGAATGTACTGTACCGTAGGAAGGTGTCGGGCGGTCTGGCTTTTCCTTCCCTCTACAAATATTACATCGCAGCCCAGATTGCCCTGCTAGTTCTACTCCATGCCCCTAAATATAAGCCAATTTGGGTCGTAAACGACATAGCCAACTGTGATCCAGTGGCGCCAGCCTCACTTTTATGGCCCCCCCCCAAAAAGAGACCAAAAGCCCTCCCCAGCATCCTAAGCTTCTCTTTGTCAGTATGGGACAAAGTCCGCCACATCTTCACATCCCCATACCTCCCGGCCTCTCCTATACTGGGTAACCCCCAATTCGCCCCGGGACTCTCCCACCGACAGAAGTATGCTTGGTGGAAACTGAAAGGGCTTGTAACAGTTGACAAGTTATGTACCCTAAATGGGATGAAACCCCCCAAGGATCTTTCCCCTGAAGAAGATTTCCCACCAGCCGAAACGTTTAGACTTCTGCAAGTACAACACTATGTGAAAGGGCTTTTAAAAAAATCCCCTCCTCCTTTCAAGCCGACAGACTTTGGACACAGGTGCATTAGAGATCAATTTGCAGGAGGCCTGATCTCCACTATATGCGCCGCAGTATTGACTCCCTTGACCCATGGAAAGCACAAATACATGGTTAAATAGGAAAAAGACTTAGGCCAAGAGCTAGAGTTGGAAACCTGGCAGAGCATCTGGAGTAATATAAAAAAATCTTCCAGAAATGACCTTATACAAGAAAACGCGTTCAAAGTGTTGCTTAGATGGTATCTTACCCCGGACCGTGTACATACGTTTTCCCCCTCCAGCTCTCCTTCTTGCTTCAGGGGTTGTCAGGATAGCAGCACGCTGCTCCACACATGGTGGGCTGCCCAGTGGCCAAGACTACCTGGGACAAAGTGTATGAACTGATCTCTGTCACGGGGGACCCCTGGGAAGCCCTTCTACTGCGTAAAAAGAACCAATACTCCATGGCGCTTAACCCAACATATCCTCTCAGCAGCAAAAAATCACGTTAGCTAGAAATTGGAAAACTCTGACCATACCCTGGCCTGAAATATGCAACAGGATCTCAATCCGACACAATTGGGTCGATTCAAAGAAACATGTTACAGCTTTGATTTTGTTGCCGAACATCCTATTTTTCCCGAACGCTTGTGCACTCGTATGAACTTGCGAGTGATTCTATAAGCTAATCCAATTCTATCCTAAAATGTCCGTCCGTTCGTATGGCAGTTAGCGAATCAGACTTATGTCAGTTTCCTTCCTGAATTTTCCGTTTCATTTCTCAGGTTGCAACATTGGTTTTGGTTTTGCCCTTTTTCCTTTTTTGTCTGGACGTAAATCCTTCTGATCTTGCGCCTGCGCACTACAAACTTACCTCATTAAAGTGCATTCTAAATATTTGGGTTTTTTTTTTCTTTATTTCATTCATTTTGTAGTAACCAACCATTAATGAATGTATTTGCATAAGTAAATCTTACTTTGTTTAATTTTTAGTTAACTTGCATTTTTTACTTGTGGATTTAATTTTAAAATTTTGGCTTCAAATTTTAAACTTTTAATTTTTTGTGTGGTTACCCACATCCTCTACATACAGATTGCTCTCAAAAATTAAAAAACACCCAGCAACTTCTGCATGTTATGAGCCTAGAAACAGCCAAGATGGCGGGTCAGGTAATATCGGGCAGCCTGCAAACAGAAAGGGCCTTGTGACTGTGTTGCTCTGCATTCTTTGATTTCTGACCTTTCCGTGCCCCCAGCTCTGCTGTGTCTGTGCAAAATACAGCAGTAACCCACATCCTGCACTTTATCCTGCTCTCCTCTCCTCAGTAAGTGTGATGCATCTGACCAAAGATGAGCTAAAATAATTAAACAAAGCAAAGGTAAACAACTACACCAATAAATTCAAATTAAAAATATGATTCTAGTACATCAATTCAAAAATAAATAACAAAGGACATAAGTTTATTTAAATAACGCAAATATATGGATGTGTTGCAAAATAAAGGTTTACATGCAAAGGACTAATTAAGGTCCACATTAAAATGCTTTTATAAGGCATACATGAAATGTATTGAATCAGGTATGCATTGCCATACAATTTATGGCCTCGGCCATGCTGATACATGCAGTTCATTGGAGCTCAAGACGCGCAGACTCCTCCACATAGCCAAAAAACCTGTTCAAGAACAGCAATCCGACTGCTAAAAGGTGTCGGAAGTGGCTTTCTTTTAAAACGGATTTAGAGGTTGGAAAACAGCTCTCTGAATCACACGGAAACACATCCGATTATCCTAAGTTTTAGGTTTTGATCCTACAATTTAGGTTTTGATCCTACAATTTAGGTTTTGATCCTACAATTTAGGAACGAACTTCCGATGATCGTAAGAGCATATACGAAATCGGACGAAGGCTCGTGCGAGTCGGAAATGGCCAAACCAAAAAACAGGAAAAAATGACTAACACCCACCCAAACTTCCCATTCCAGATCCGATATCAATTAACTTTTGCATTTTGAATCGAGGGGAATGTGGAATGAAAAGATTACGGCAATAGCTAACGACCAATATGACCGATTCCGTGATATCTTGGGTTATCCTCCGCCAGATGGCGCTGCACTGCAGAGACATGTAAAACAGGCTCCTCCCGGCCCCTCAAATACCCGGGGACCTCCCACAAATCCCCAGCATTGAAAAGCAGCGAAAAAGAAGCCGGGAGAATTTAACAACCAAAAACTGCTAACTATAACAATCACCATACAGGGGATCCAGAATAATGCAAAAAAAAAACAGGGTGGGGTGGAGCAGGACGTACTGTATACTTATAATACAAATTCTACAGGTGAGTATTTCACAGAATTGTATTATTCTTAGTATACAGTACGCTCCAGATAGATTACTTACACTTGGGACATCCAATAGCAGTGTCCATAAAGTAGGGTGGGATCCCCAATAAAAAAGGTAACAGCAGATAGTTTAAACCACTGCCGCCTGCAAAACCTTGCGGCCAAAAAACAGCATCAGCTGAGGCCTTAACATCAACCTTGTAAAACTTTGAAAGGTATGAACAGAAGACCAAGTAGCGGCCTTGCAAACTTGTTCAACAGAAGCCTGGTGCTGGAAGGCCCAAGGGGCACCAATAGCACGAGTAGAAAGAGCAATGAGGCGAAGGGAAAATTCTTCCCCTTAGCAGAGTAGGCCTGAATCACAGCCTGACAAATCTACTTGCTGATAGGAGACTTGGCAGAAGCCAAACCCTTCCTAGGACCAGAAGGGACCACAAAAAGAGCATCAGTGTTCCTGAAAGGTGCAGTAGCCACCAGATAGTACTTCAGACACCTAACCACATCCAAAGAGTGCAAAACTCTCTCCTTAGCATTGCTAGGGTTAGGGCACAAAGAAGGAAGAACAATATCCTGATTCAAAAGAAAGGCAGACACTAGCTTTAGGCAGAAAATCAGGTTTGAAACGAAACACCTTGTCTTGGTGCCTCTCAAATTAGGGGGGCTGAATGGACGGCACCGCCAACTCAGACACACGCCTGACAGAAGTGATAGCCACCAGAAACACAACCTTCAGTGTAAGAATGGCCAAGGCAGCATCCTGCACAGGTTCAAAGGGAGCACCCTGCAAGGCAGGCAAGACCAATTCCAAATCCCAAAACAGGGACCATAGGTTGTCGTGGGGAACGCACATGAGTAACCCCCTAAAAGCAGTCTTAATCAAGGAATGCTGAACAAAAGACTCCTGAAAGAAGACAGACAGGGTAGAAACTGACCCTTCAAGGTACCGAGTTAGAGACCCGACTCCAACCCATGCAGTAAAATTCCAGAACCCTGGGAACTGAGAACCCCCAACAGGGAAGAGACCAAGACTCACACCAGTCAATGTAGGTACGCCACACCTTATAACAGATGGAAGAAGAAGAAGAAGAAGAAGAAGGCAGACAAACCTTTCTCCATCAAGATGGAGGTTTCAGCAGCCAGACCATCAAAGCCAGAGTTTGTAATTGGGATGGCGTAAGGGGCCCTGAGTGAGCAGAACTGGCAGAAAGCACTGATCTACTGCCATCTTCACCACGTCTGCGAACCACACTCTTCTTGGCCACCTGGGGGCCACCAGAATCACTGGAACCCCTTCCAGAGTAATCTTGCGCAGAACCCTGCCTAGCAGGGGGAATGGAGAAAAGACATACAGAAACTGAATGTCCTGCCATGACATGACTAAGGCAACCGTGGTCACGGCCAGAGGATCCTGGGACAGGGAGACAAAGGCCTGGAGCTTGTGATTGTAACGGAACGCAAACAGATCCACATCCGGTAGGCCCCAACGGTGATACAGAGATTGGAACACCCTGTTGCAGAGGGACCCCCCCCCCCCCCCGGAATGTATACCGCTGAAATGCAGGGAACATTGGCCTCCACCAGATCAGGATCAGAGACACTTCCTGGAGGGCCCTCTTGCTCCGGGTCCCTCCCTGATGATTGATGTAGGCAACTGCCATCAGAGTGACCGTGCGCCCCTGAACAGGCAGGCCCTGAAGAAGAGTAGTCAAGCGAGCCAGAACTAACCTGATCGCTCACAGCTTCAAGACATTGATAGGTGAATGGGCCTCCTAAGGGCCCCACCTCCCCTGGAACCGCAGGGACTTCCAGAAGAACCCCCCCAACCTGATAGACTGGCATCCATGGTGACCGTCTCCCAGGAAGGAGCAAGAAGGTTCCGCCCCCCAATAGGTTCCCTGAGTCCATCCCCTACAAGAGGGACCTCCTCACCAGGGGGGAAGACACACAGACTAAGTCCAGGGATGCTGGGTCCTTGTCCCATACAGACAATAGGAGAAGTTGGAGAAGCCCCAAGAGGGACTGAGCACAAGGGCCGCTTCGAAGCACGCCACCATCAGGCCCACCAGCTGCATCCCCTGCCTGGTGAAGGGACGGGGACAGCTAGGAGGAACTGAACTTGTGCAAGCAGATTGTCCACCTTCTTCTGAGGAAGGAATATCCTTGCCTAAACTGTGTCCAGATTCATTCCAAGGAATGAGGTTACCAAGGAAGGGGACAGTGAGAACTTGGGGTGACTGATCACCCATCCAGATGACTCCAGAATAGACACCACCAGATGTAGAGACTGGGAAGTGATGAGGACGTCCAGGTAGTGGCAGCACGCGGACGCCCCTTGGCCTCATCAGAGACATCACCCCCGCCAGCACCTTGGTGAGCACTCTGGGAGCTGAAGAGAGGCCAGATGGCAAGGCCACAAATTGGCAGTGTTGATCTTCCAACGTGAATCTGAGGAATCTTGGTGTCCTGAAAACACAAGGCCGAGTGCAGAGTTTCCATGAGGAAAGCGCCTGTACTTGACAATTTGCTGAAGATCTGTAAATCCAGAATGGGCCAGACTGACCCATCTTTTTTGGGAACTATGAAAGGGTTGGTGTAGGGTCCCTTGCCTCTGTCTGTTAAGGGAAATCTGCAAATGACCCCCAGATCCAGCAGATTTTGCACGCCTGCGCCAGTACCGGAGCAGAAGCAGGGACCAGGAGTACCCGGGACCAGATAATCTTAGGGAAGGCCGCACAGCAAACACTATCTTGTAGCCGGAGGACACTACCTCCTAAATCCACCGGTCTGAGGCGTGATGCCTCCAGACTTAAGCAAGGTGCCGCAGCCGTCCCCTCACCCAGACGGGTGAGGGTGCCCCGTCATGCTTGAGGGGACTTGGGAGAGGATTTGGGCTTAGCCCCCCCAGAGGAGCCAGGGTGTTGTCTTCTGCTCCTGGGACAGGGAGCTGCGCGAGCCCCCGCGAAGGGCACCCCTGGTTCCTGTTTAATCCCATGGTGGGGGGTGGAAGGGGGGCCCTGGCCGAGACAGCCGTCTGCGCTGGGGTAACTTACCTCTCTTACCAAACAGGTCTAGACGGGCCCCAAACAGACGTAGCCCCTAAAAGGGGAGCCCAGTAAGGGTCTTCTTCGCAGCATTGTCAGCACCCCACTGTCGCAGCCAGACCAAGCTACGTATAGCCACCACGAGGGCAGAAGTTCTTGCACACATTCTGATGGTGTCATCCAATGCTACTAGAACAAAATTTAGAAACACATCACAACTGGAGAGTGCATTAAACACCGCACAAGGGAGATCATCAGTGGCACTATCAAGCATATTTCTGATGAGGGTTCTAGTGGCCACAGCAGTAATGGCAGAGGCACAGACTGGGCGCAGCGCCGTCCCCGCACATGCAAAGGCGTGGAAGGCCAGTAAGTCAATGCGTCGGTCCTCAGCATCCTGCAGGGTAGTAGAATCAGGGGGATGTATGACAGGGGTGTTAGATAGCCCTATTATCGGGACATCCACCTCGGGGGGAATGACCAACATTTAACCACTTCAGGTGGAAAAGGATACTTCCTATCCCAATCCCTTGGGACCCAGGGGAGTTTACTGGGGCACTCCCATTCCTTGAGCACAAGGGAATGGAAATGTGCCTGCTCTAGGAATTCCAAACGTGATGTTGCCGTATGGAAGCGCTCCCCTCTTTGCCTGGGAGCCTCACCAGGGAGAGAGATAGACAGAACCTCAAAGATCTGGGTCAATAATCTGCCAGTGTCATCCGGGGCCCAGGGGTCAGAGCCAGAATCGTCATGACCCCTTGGTCTCTCATCAGATGAGCCTGAGTCAGAAAAGAGCTCTCCTTCATCAGAAGGGGTATAGCCACACAGATTCATAAACTCCTGAGATCCCATAGGGAAAACAGTATCATAAGGCGTCAGGTGCCGCTTCTTACCAGGGCCCTTACGCGCTAAGGACCTCGCAATAATCTGTTCAGCATTAGGTAGTCTAGAAGACACATCAGGCTGAGAATCCCCACTTGTATGCAACTCAGCAGGAGTGAGATTTAAGCTTGGGGGAGAAGGTGAAGTGAAACGAGGTGCAGCCACTGGCAGGCCAAATTGCAAAGCCAGCGCTTGCTCAGCACAGGGTACGCAGACCCATGCCTTGTCAGCATCAGCATGAGGTTGTCCACACGCCATACACCGCCGGTCTTGTCCCAAAGGGACCCCGGTCACATTATCCTTAGATGCCTCCGTATGGTGATTATTAGGCACAATATACCAGTAGGGATTGACGCTATAAAGCAACCCTGGATGCCCCAATGACCCGCTAGAGAAGTGGGAGTAATTTTACAAGGCCCGACTATCAATTACACCGGGCCGGGAGAAGCCAATGGATTCACCTGTCTGAAAGACACAATGAGAAGAAGGGTGTCAGAACCGAAACACACTACAGTGAAATATAAAACCGCCCGCGAGGGCACTTACGGACCACGGTAAGTAAAAACGTCACACGCGCGCGCGACCAGGCAACATGGTGCCGAGTACCTCGAAGGGCGGGCCAGAGCGAGCCGTGACGCGGGGCGCGCCATGCCAGGCCCCGCCCCCCCGAAGAGCGCGAAGTCCAACCGACAAGCAGCCAATGAGGACGCAGAGGCGTCTGAGGTAACGCCGCCGCCCGGCACGGAACATCCAAATGAAGGAGATCACAATACACTGACATCCACACCCCCCCCTTTCTTTTCCCCCCGAAGGCTACAGGGAGAATGAGGGAGGATGGCGGCCCTTTGTACAGGGCCCACCGCTACCGGGGCATGGGAAAATAATGCGGGAGGGGCATCCCATAAAGGCTCACCATCAGCCTATACCGCCTACCCTTTTATGGGGGACTGCGGTGGAGCTGGGCTCCTTAAGCACTCATGGTGCCACCTACCTTCACCCGACCAGAGCAGCCCAGGCTGGGAGGCACATCACACGAAGGACGGGTGGGAGTAGTCCAACAGGGCCGCAGGCTTTAATAGCCCCGCTCACCTGCGACAGAGTGATAATTTCATGTCTTCGCAGTAAGCACTGCAGAGAAATCTGGGGATTTGTGGGAGGTCCCCGGGTATTTGAGGGGCCGGGAGGAGCCTGTTTTACATGTCTCTGCAGTGCAGCGCCATCTGGCGGAGGATAACCCAAGTGTAAGTAATCTATCTGGAGCAGGACGTACTGTATACTAAGAATAGTAGTCACTTTACACACCCTCTAACAACAATTTACCATTAGGTCCTTTCTTAATTGTAACTCTGATTTTGTTATATATCTTATCAAATGTCAATGTGGTTTAGCATATGTGGGTATAATGTCTAGGGCCATTCGTGTACACATATGTGAGCACCATAGTGCCATACGGAGATCTGATCTGCAGTTCCCAATGATGATTTTATTATAGCAGGCCACCCAATCTCCCAGTTAGGGTTTCAGGCAATAGAGCAGATTCGACCATTACCCAGAGGAGGTGATAAGAACACAACTCTCCTCTGCAGCAAGCTTCATTGGACATATACATTACAAACAAAGATGATATGGTCCCCCTATGAATGTGCAACTTCACCAGGATTCACTTTTCTCCTGATAATGGAAGTAAAAGATACCTTTAGTGGTTACATTCATAAAAGTAATCTTTCATGTCCAATTTATATAGCTTGTTGGACAACTATTCCTGTCAATTCTCTAATGGCGGATCCATTAGTGGACATCTGTTGCACATTATGCATATTAAAGAATTTATCATCCTATTCTGTCATTCTTTACCCTTGTTTACCCTGTTGTTATGTAATCCCGTTTGGGATGCCCCTATTTATTTCAATTATCCTTATGCCCATTTGTGTCGATCCCTAGTCGGGATACCCTTATATACACCACCAGGGGCTTGGTCCACAGACCCCATTTTCATCTGAAAAGCTCATATTAATTATTCCTCTTGCCCTTCAAAGTCCAAGCCCAACTTGAGAACTTTCACTTTCATCAGGGATATGAGCTGCCTAAATGCCCTTATCAAATCATTACCTCTAATCAGTAATAGTTCTGATATTATACATTAAGGTAGTGGTGGTAACGGTTTTTAATCTGTTTTTCATTAAATCTGTTATTTACTGTTTTTTAGAATCTGCTGTGTATATTTGTAGATTCTGGATTCCTCTCCCAGCTGCACAACAACTGCAAGTAGTCTCTCCGGCATCTCTAATTACTATGGCCCTTATTCATCAAGCGATAGCGCCAGGTAGTGTCCGACGAGCGCCAGGTAGCGGCAGCTAACGGCGACTACCGACTCAAGTACGCCCGGCGGCGGTCACAATGACGCATTTATCAAGCAAAATGAGGCTAGCGCCGGCGAGAGCGACGGCTAGCGCGGCATTCATCATGAAGCCGCCTGGACCGAACAGCGCCGCTGCAAATTCCCTCACTGCGCCAGGTATGAGCTGTCGCTCCCTGGCGATGTCCAATGCATTTCAATGGAGCAATCTATAATAATTCATGATTAATTGGTAATAATTTTTTTTTTTTTTTTTTTAATGTCAAAAAATCGGAGAACACTTCTGCAATGTTAGGATTTATTTTTAAGTCAAAAAAAAAAAAAAAAAAATGTGCAGAATTGATCTAACAGGTCTGAGATTAATGTATTCATATAACAAAATGATTCAAAAAACATGTATAATGTTACATTCAAAAAATATGGTTGTTTAGGGGTTAAAAACTAGTTAATACAGATCGCCGCCAGCGCTCTGGGGTTTAAACAAGGAATGGACAGCGACAGCACATTCGGAGCGTGATTTGTTGATGAATATGAAGCTAGCCGTTCGCTCTGGCCATTCGTTGTCAGGCGCTCACATACAACGCTGGACCTGTGAAACAGCGACCCCCCAGCCCGTATTCAACATTACCGCACACCGACTGAGTCGCTGTCATCAAGCTAATGCCGGCCAAGCACAGCGAATACTGGCTGGCGCTGAAAAAATCACGCTACAGTCGCTCATCTGTCGCTACCTGGCGCTATTGATGAATCGGCCTCTATGTTTGCTCTGTGCCTGCAGCAATAAAGTTGGTAATAAAAAACATAAAAGATTGAGATGCAGCTTATCCGGTTACCGTGGCCCCACGTGCTGGTGTCACACGCTGCTGGATGGCATCTCTCTAGACTGCCATCCATCTCCAGTCGGAACCTGTCAGCCGGAACCATGGAATCAGAAGTGACGTTCCGGCTTGTGCACTTGTCACACTGGCCAGCCAGGGGGGGAGAGATGCACATATAAATGCGCCATTCAGGTTCTTTTGATTATCTCGGTCTTGAGAAGGGGGGCCGTGTGCTCCAAAACGTGGGATAGTTGCAATCACTACTTACCTTTTCCATACTGGTAACTTTTTTGCCAAACTGTATTATGATTTCTTTGAACACGTCATGATTACTAAGCTGTATAGAATTACAAATGCTTGTGAATTATGCTTTCTGGTATGATGCAAACTGTATTTGGTGACTACTGACCAGAAACGTTCTATCATATAAGTCACACTGTCTAATTCTAAGTTATCTTCCTTGTTCAATAGCTCTAGTGTTCCATTCGTTAGGACTGTCGCAGAACCACCTCATAGACTACTATGGTACTTTTTTTTACCTAACTATAGCATACAACTGTATATTAGATCTATACTACTACATATACTTCTTTTTCCATATACTGTATATACCTCGGCATCTTGAAACCAGCATTCTGTATCCTGTACCTATTATAAATGCATATGGTACCTGATCTTTTGTTAGTATAAGACGTCACAATATACTTTTTATTTGCAAATCGATTTCTTTGTGTGGTGTGTATTTATCGTCATCCTTTTCTAAGACTTCCTTACTAGGAAAATCTGCATAGCTGGCCGGGCTGAAAGGAACATGCTGTTCCACCCATGCAAGAAACCTGGCAGCTTCCTAAAGTGTCCTCTACTCCTGGAGTATATCTGATGATTGACCATCTCACTGGATTCGGATGTGTAAAGTACGCATCCTTGATGTCGATTATCACCAGGAGAGCTGACACCACCGACCGCAGAGATTCCATCTTGAATCTGGTCAACTAAATTAAGTTGTGGAGGTGTCTGAGGCCTAGAATTGGTTATACAGACCCATCCTTCACAATCTGGAATAAATGCAGAAGCCTCTTTCCCCGAATGGAAACGGGAGCAATAACTCCGGCTTGCAATAGTTGGTGGACAGCCAAACTCTGGAAGGATCAAAAGGTACATCAAGTATGATGCCTGAGCTTATTGTGCTGCAGTAAGCAAGTACTCTTACTGCCCATGGCTTGCTTGACCAATTCATGAAGCCACGCTCCAAATAAGAGACTCCCCCAAGGGTAGAGCAGCCAGGGTCTTCTTGGACATAGGATCCGCATACCATTGACTGAGCAACAGCACACAACTTAAAGCTACTGACAGGGCAAGTTCCTGCAGAGCATCTTAGCAATATACAGCACTGCTATCCTGGTAAACGTTACCAAGTTAACCAGACCTTGCAAGAGCACGCGCATCTCGACACCTCTGGAGATCCAAAGTCTTGCACACCCAGGCTCTACCTGTTGAACAGAGAAGAGGCAACCATAGATAACTGAGCAACAATATCCACTGCAAACCTGTGATACACCCAGTCTACTGACTGTATCCTTTAAAGAGGTACTGTCAGAAGTAGAAAGCAGCATATGCTTTGCAAGACAAAGGGATCACCCATCACAGGTGGACAGGCCCACCTCTGGAGAGCCATGTCCGGGAATGGGTCACCAAGATCCTAGGATTTGACTCTGTCCAGCTTCTCCCATTTCCTGCTCATAATCCGATTAAGTATTGGTGACCTGGAAAAGCCTTAAGGATCGAGACTCATGGTGCCGCTGATAGATCGGAAGATGTAATCGACGGCATCCCTCTGTTGATTCAGTGAAACATCCTTCTCTGGATCCGCTAACCGAGAGGGGGGAGGTCCACAGATCCCTGAAAATAAAAGAGATCCCTCCTCTGAACCGAGGAGACCATCAAGGTTTTTACGCCTTCAGTCCAGAATGAGGGTGGTAAAGCAACCTCAGACTGAGTCCCTCGTGAGCGAAGCGACAGCCTTGCGATGTCTCTGGAGAGAAATGCATGGAGCCCCACTGGGGCCTTACCTGCACGGCTAGGTCCTTCTGGGACTGCTACATAATCCATATCAAACGGTATGAGCAGGGTACAGGAATGGCTGCACTGACAGACAGATCTGGAATGTCGAGAGCCAGCCCGTTCAAAAATAATGTGTGCAGGTGGTGGCGAGCGCTCAAAGTCAGTGGCCATGACAACGGAAGCAAGCTGCAAATGAAGGATAAGCGACCAGTAGAGATCGAGGGTGGTCTGCGGGGTATGACACCAAGCAGACATCTGCTGAAGCCTCTCTAGCACTAAGGAGAATCACGAGAATCACCAGTCACAAGACAGACCTGGATAGCAGCAGCTATGGTCTATGTGGGACTTAAGGTAAACATAGTGTTTTTATTTTGGCTCGAAATTGTCTTTAAGGATCCAGATAAGATACAGGAAAACTAGCACGGTCAATCGGTATGCACACAGTATACCTGCCAAGCCCACCTGTCCCTCCATATATACGGATATATCTCTTTTCCCCCAAGAGTATTCACTAATATGCTCAGATGTCTAATCCAGTCTGGCATGCTTTGGAATCGATTTGGTGAATCATGTTTCCATTCAAATTGATTGGAGCTTAGGTAAACTGTTTGATTTTATGCTGAAATTTATGCTGAAATTAACGTTTCTCCTTTTTGCCATAGTAAAGCATTTTGCTAGACGTTTTAGGTTCGCGACCAGACATCGTAGTAGCAGTATTATATCATGCAGTACATTCGAAATCTGATTTTCACACATAACATAGTTAACCAATGTCCGCCCCAGCGTCAGTTGCAGAGCCCAGATCAATCCCACCCCAAACATTGCAATGGATGAATGGATGTGCTACAGACAATGAAGTATGTGGGGTAGTAGAATGGAATAGCTGGGGGGGGGGGATGACAGAGGGAGAATATGGATATTTTATATACCTGGTCAGACACCCTTTAAAAGATATACTACTATGTACACTAACCAGTTTCATCATGATAAATATGAACAACAATGGTAGCAAAGACCATAAGAACCTAGGAGGCCTATTTGTATCATTCTGACAAACGTTTGTGTATATTTATAGCCAATAAAGCAAAGTTCAGTATAACTTTTTAGAAGTTTAATTTCCAAGATTTAAAATACAGCCAGCGACTGGCTGCCATCAGTCTTGTTACTCACAGGGGCGCATTTTGCCAGGAGGTTGCAGTTCAGGTTAGTGAAACTGGGGGGTTGTGGGGGGTTTATGCAAGTCACAATGCGGACCAGCACCCATTTTGCAGAGAATAGTAGAAAAGTAGGTTAACACACACAAAAAATATTTAAAACATTGAAGTGTAAACTAGTTACTAAACAATCAAGAAAAATGTAAACTATGCCCCAGGCATTTAATGTAATCCAAAAGATTAAAAGAGGCGAGGCTCACTTTAGGTGTGTGAAAAATCACAGTCCTCCCTAGATGTTTCAAGATATTCCATGGCCCCCTTAATTGTACAAGTTCCTCATTACAGATGCAGGAGATTTTCTTCGAACTCTGTATGCCACATATGACCAACCTGTGAGACTTGGAGTCCTCTGATGTGGCCCCTGACCTGCTGTGGGCAAATGGGAATGGAAAAAAGAACTAGCTTGTATTTAAATATAGGCTCAATTGGCAGAAGGGTGGTAAAGGAGGGGCACATTGCCAAACAGAGGTGGAAGCGGTGGATTGGAGAATGTGTGGACAGTGACAGAGCAACAAAACCACTAGGTGAAGCCTCTAAGACTATAATAAGAGTTCTTTCTATATTTAAATGCATATTTAGCATTGGTAGGTGCAATGGTGGAGTATTAGGAATAAGGGTATAATTTGAGATTGTTGGGGAGATGGGCTATAAATATGGCAAAAAAGACCCCCTAGAGGTCGGAAAATCCACTAATTTCCTGTAGACTTATCCTGCTACCATGGAAGATGCTAACACTTCAACACACAGGTATATAAAAAGTGTTGTACATTATTCATTAGGTCATAAAAAGACATTAAAGTGAATAGTTCTTCCTGTCCATGCAAATCTGCTCAAATATCAACTCATTACTAAATTCTCACAAATTAATTCTTCCAAACAAGAAAGATAGCTGTCAGTAGTTATGTCATGTACCACAATGTGTTTATTTTACCTGGGGTAACTGTTTAATATAATGTTTTTTTACATAGGCTGAGCGGTGTGCCTTTGATTCCCCTTGTCCCTTCCTGGCTCCCTTAGTCTTGCTCTGATGCAAGTAACTCCTCCCTTCTTTCCCTCTCCCTCAGACATTTCAAGTCTGGCTTCCAAGTAGTGCACACCTGCTGCTCTCTTCTGCAGCTAGTTTTCTACCTACTGAATTTGTATGGGTTACATCACAAGTTTTCCAGCTGCATTGAACGTACATGTCTGCTGTAAGAAGTTTGCTGCAAGATTCTGTACTGAAATAAAGCTTTTAAAATGTATCCACATGATCCTCGAGCAGTTGAGTAAGCTATCTGCCAAGCCTTATGAAGTAAAGAAAACATCCATCAAAGACACACAAGGAACATGTCAAGGTAACTTGTGCTACAGAAATAAATACAAACTCACAGTGACATCTTGATCAAATAGTACATTGGTGAATGATGTAAGACTTCAGCCCAATCCACAAGTATCCAATGTAGTGTGCTATCAATAACTGTGAAAATATATACAACATATATAAACACCAAATAAACTGTGAGGCTGTAAATATGAAGTAGGGAAATCAACATGTGTTTTGGTAGCATGTGGGGATTATGAGATATAAAGGTGGTAATGGAGTGGTGTAATGAAAGGTAAAGGTAAAAAAACAATCAATCTAATAGCATTTGTGAAAACAATAGGCATCTTGATTGTTACAGATAACCTTCGTTATGCTATTCAAAATAAAAATTTTAAATTTTGAACCAGTTTCCAAATCACTTAAGTGACCTTTGCTCTTAATAAGGTTGAGCGCCCTTGTTGTAAGCCATACTCACTGCACAGGTATCTTTAAAGTAGACTAAAACCCACGCCCCTGGAATCTTATAGCTAGATTCCCTCCCCTGGAACATCTAGAATCAGGATACCCTGCTGTGTGAAACCCAGGTCGCCCAGAAACTCACCTTATTTCCCAGTCCAACCGCTCATGCGCGAGCAGCGGCCGCATGCCCACGCCAATCATTTGTGAATGACACACTCCCTACCAGAGAGCTCGGATCTGCTCACGTTACACAAGCTCTTAGAAGAAGGGGTGGGAGTGGATCCGAGTGCGTTGATTGGACGAGAGGCTGCACATGTGCTGTAGGACCGGGAAAAGGTGAGTTAGATTAGGCAACTTGAGGGGGGTTCACACAGCGGGGAAAACCCCAGGATAGTCTAAAGCCTGGGTTTTGTTGAAAGTTGACCTATATCTGATCTGCACCATTCAAAACAAAACACTCTGACAGCCTACATGTCCCTCAGATTTATTCAGTAGCGGGGGGGGGGGGGGCATCAGAGTGTCTAGCAGAAGCTGAATGGAGTGGAACCTGCTTATTGGCTGGCCACCCACTTCTGTGGTGTGGGAACACAAAAATACAATTCTGTGATTACTCACCTGTAGAATTGGTATTATGAGTATACAGTACGTCCTGCTCCAGATAAGAATCATTACTCTTGGGTATTACTCCGCCAGATGGTGCTGGACTGCAGAGACCGCGAAATTGGCTCCTCCCGGCCCCTCAAATACCCGGGACCTCCCACAAATACCCAGCATTGAAAAGCAGTTAACAAGAAGCCGGGAGAATGATAACAGAACCAACTAGTAACTATAAAACAATGATAACAATCACCATACAGGGGATCCAAAGATAATGCAAACCAAGGGTGGGGTGGAGCAGGATGTACTGTATACACATAATAACAATTCTACAGGTGAGTAATCACAGAATTGTATTATTCTTAGTATACAGTACGTCCTGCTCCAGATAAGAATCATTACTCTTGGGACATCCAATAGCAGTGTCCATAAAGTAGGGTGGGATTCCCAAAGGTAACAACAGACAGGTCAGACCACTGCCGCCTGCAGAACCTTGCGGCCAAAAGCAGCATCAGCTGAGGCCCTAACATCAACCTTGTAAAACTTTGAAAAGGTATGAACAGAAGACCAAGTAGCGGCCTTGCAAACTTGTTCAACAGAAGCCAGGTGCTGAAAAGCCCAAGAGGCACCAATAGCACAAGTGGAATAAGCAGTAAAGCGGAAGGGAGGATTCTTCCCCTTAGCAGAGTAGGCCTGAATCACAGCCTGACGGATCCATTTGCTGATAGTAGATTTAGCAGGAGCCAAACCCTTCCTAGGACCAGAAGGGACCACAAAAAGAGCATCAGTTTTCCTGAAAGGTGCAGTAGCCACCAGATAGTACTTCAGACACCTAACCACATCCAAGGAATGCAAAACCCTCTCCTTAGCGTTACTAGGATTAGGGCACAAGGAAGGAAGAACAATGTCCTGATTCAGATGAAAGGCAGACACGACCTTAGGCAGAAAATCTGGCTTGAAGCGAAAAACCACCTTGTCCTGGTGTCTCTCAAAGTAGGGGGGCTACATACATACAGGAAGGGATATAAAAATCAATGGACTCTTGAATTGCAGATCCGAGGGAGTTGTTTATGTCATTAGATGTGCCTGCCCACTATATTATGTAGGGGAGACCATCCAGGCGGGAAAGTCACGAATCCAGAAACATCTTTCCACCATTCGGTTAGCCGCAAGGGACGCCAGTAAAGGAAAAACATTAACACCAGTGGCTGCTCACTTCTTAAAGGTTTTTTGATCTGTCATATAAGGGAGCTTCAGACTCTACAAAAACTCGAGACTACAAATTACATATGGTTGATTGTATATCGGGTGAATACAGCTCGTGGGAGAAAGAAACTTGAGTGTTGTTCCTGGTACATTGGAGATTAACATCTGTGAGAACCTTTGCCGTCTCCAAAAGAAATTGACATTCTAAAGGAACATTCTCGGAATTTAATAATTTACCCTCTGGGACGGAGCTTGGGGATTTGAGGACCCTAGTTCCCCTGGATACTTGCATTAGGGTATGGACTTCACCCTTGCTTTAGGTAGCCCTGGTCCATCCTCAGGTTACTGTAGCGGGCTTACCGCAATTATGACAGTGCAACACATAGTCCAGTGTGACGACGCATGAATGGGATACATGATCTTCCCCTTAGCATGGCATTACTTTACATCATAAAATGGCTAGGGGGATTACCCATGGTACCATGAGGACTGTATGGACTGATATAGGATCCGGGTCTGACCGGACATGAATTAAATCAAATTTTGAATAAAGCTCATTGTATCTTCCCTGATCTTTACAGTCCCATACTCAAAAGGGACATCTTCTTCCCTTCACAATTACACCCATTTAATGGGTCATTAAAAAATTGGAGCTGGACATATGATGGTAGGGGACTAGTATAACCTCCTTAGGGCTATTATATTTTCAATAAAACGCCCCCTCTCCCTGTCCCTATATGGACGTCTCTATTTCCCCGACATGGAAGTTATGAGAATGAGGTTGTGGGAATTATAAGAAGGAGGTTAATCATACATCATACCCCATACAGAGACCCCAGCAGGGGATAGTGATTGGGGAGCCTCTCCACACATGTTATAATCATTTATATACATAGTGAGGCCAGAAGGGAGAATATAGAGTATCATAATCTGCTATAGTAACATATTGATTATTGGTCTATTTATGTTTCTTATCTGCATCTTTGCATCAAGATGCACTTCAGCATGTCTTGTTGTCTGTTATTATGATAGGATTGTGATTTGTTATATACATGTTTTTTTTCCCCCCTCCCCTTCTACATGATACTCACCTCTTGCGATCCGCGGCGTTCCCCCTGTTGGGAGGGACTGCAGGGCGGACGGGGAGCTGACAGTGTGTGGCGCGCGAGCCCGGGCGCACAGCTGTCCGGGCCCTCCTACTGCAGGGGAGTGGTCTCGGGCGGCTGTGTGCCCGGGCGTGCGCGCCATACCTGGCTTCCTGTCAGCATGCGTTCCATTGGGCGGAGGTGACGTGGCTTCGAGTGCGTGACCCCTGCGGCGGAAGTACTTTCGCCGGACGGGGCGCGCGCGAGGGGACCGCCGGGCTTCTGCTCATTGGAGCAGCAGATTATACAGGTGAGCTTATAAGGAGACGGGGGGAAATAGTAAACCATTCACCCTGGCGAAGTGGCGTAGCGCCACGCAACGCGTCGGTGGCGGTTTTTCATTGTTGGAGGAGTCCATGCTTTAAATATACGGTGATGTAAATTTGCTTTGCTAACCGTACATGTTTATTATGTTCCCAGTTTGAGGGGTCTTATTGCACCTTTTATTGTCACATAGGGCACATACTACACAAGCACTTCTTGTTTATATATTAATTATTTTTGTTTGGGATATACATATATTCATATGGTGGATTGTTATTCACTGGTTTAGTCACTACTATTTTTTTTGTATCTTTTTGCATATTAGCACTTGTAGATAAATATTTTTTCACGGCGGTGGGGGCGTGGCCGGCTATGGGAGAGTGAGGACGTGCTCTGCTTGGGCTCCCGCTGGCCGTCCTGGCAAATCAAAAATTAACGAATTTACCCACCTGAAAAGCGACTGCCAAACCATGGTGAAGAAGCGGAGGGGTGCTAAAACGCCTTCCAGCAACCGGAGCCGCAAGATAAGTGCCTATATGGACCGGGGCTCCATGCCTGGCCGCGAGGGCGCCCTGTCCAAAATGGCGCCGGCCCTGTCCGGGGCCACTGAGACCTCCTCTGGTCAACGGGGAGGCCGAGACCGCATGGACGCGAGGTCCCTCTCACCGTCGGGGACCCCCGCCGCGACACGCGATGCTAGGGCAGTGAGCTGCCCTCCCTTAATCACCCTGCCGGAGACGCGAGGCGGCGGCGCCGCGGGGACCGGCGTGCAGCTTGAGCGGAGGGCGGGGGAGAGCCTCCCCCCCGCCTGTGATGTAAGGAGAAACGAGCAGGGCCGCCGGAGCGGGTGCGGTGCCGAGGAGGCCGCCCCGGAGAAGACACGTGCGGGGGAGAGGGGAGAGAGGAGAAGCCCCCCCCCCCCCGTGGAGGCATGCAGGAGGAGCGGGCATGGACAGAGGCGCAGGAGAAACCCCCAGTGAGCCCAGGTATGTCCCAGCTGAGCTGCCCCAGCCCGGACCTGTGCCCTCCCTCCCCCCATTGCGGGATACACTCGGGTGGGAATGGGGCTGTGATGGGGTCCCCCTGCCGGTCCTCGGCGGCTACCCCTTCCCCATCATTCTGGCGGGACTCCGCAGACCTGGGGTTCAGTCCGGGCCCTGATCTCCCCCAGCCGGCTGGAGATCCCCACCCTCGGGCTGCACTGGCCTCGCCTCACATCTATGGAACTGGGACAGATGCACCTCCACCCCCGGGCTCCTCGATCATGGGGCGTGCGGGAGGGTCCTGGCTTGGGATGCCCCTTCCCCCGGCCCAGCAGCAGAGAAATACCTCCCAGGGGCCTGCCTGGCCCTGCAACCGGCCCCCGGCGGAGAGGGGGGGAGCAACGATGCCAGCTCCACATGGCGATGCATGCGCAGGGGCTCCCACTAGCTCTGACTCTGTCCGACCTCCACTGCCTGGAATCTCGGGATGCCCCCAGAGTCCACTTCACCACGATCCCCCTGGGGCGGGAGTGGCGCACCGGCCCAGGAGCGATGCCCCCTGCGCGGCCTGTGACCCCCAGTCGACGCTGCACCCCTCTTTGGATCCTGTGCTTGCTGTCCTGAAGGCAGAGCTCAAAGCCTTACCGACCAGAGACGACCTTGAATCCTTCATCCAGAGGGTTGAAGGCGCTTTTAAAAAGGATATCTCAGACCTGCAGCAGACGGTGGGCAATCTTGATACCAGAGTCGACTCGCTGGAGCAGTTCCGGGCCGCAACCACCCAGAGACTGGAGGCGTTGGAGAGGGATCTGACCCATCAGAGGGCAATTGCGCAGGCGGCGGTTCTGCACCTTGACGACCTTGAAAACAGGAGCCGACGCAACAACATCCGCGTCAGAGGCCTCCCTGAAGCGACGGGTCCGGATCAGCTTCGCCATACCATAATTGGCATTTTCAACGACATACTTCGCCGCCCGCCAGATACCGAGATAGTGATTGACCGCGTCCACCGGGCCCTTGGTCCCAGGCCTGCAGACCCATCCCGTCCACGCGATGTCATCTGCCGCTTGCACTATTACGCTATGAAAGAGGACATTCTTGCAAAGGCTTGGGAGCAGGGCCGAATATGCTTCGACGGAGCCCCCTTACAGCTGTTCCCGGATGTCTCACGAAGGTCCCTAATGATGAGGCGAGTCCTGAAGCCCTTGCTCTCCAAGATACGGGACTGTGGGGGTTCTTACCGCTGGGGGTACCCCTTCCATCTGGTGGTCCGCAGAAACCAACGCTCCTTCACCGTTAAAACCCATGCTGACCTCTCGGGTCTGTTTTCCTTCTTGGACTCTCCCCCGATAGAGGTTCCGGATTGGAGGGACATCTCGCTTCCTTCGGGCCCCTTGCAGCCTTCGGAGGGACGGCCGCCGAGGATTCGGCGGCCGAGGGGCGGAGCGGCGGCTCGTGGCAGGCCTGCCATGGGTCCATCAAGAGACCCCCGCGGGGGGCCCAATGAAGATTAAATGTGTCTTACCGCTATCGGCAATATGCTTACATGGAATGCTGTCTTGCTGAATATAATTTGATGGTATTTAAGATTTTGGGGGCTGTGTCTCGGGCTCGTTGGACGGCTCCTGGCATCATTCAGCCGGTCTGACGGGTGGGTGGCACGGTGCTCCGCGCCCGGGCCCTACTTGTACCTGTGCGGGCTGGTCTCCCTCATGCGGGGCTTACCTCGGATGAGTTGGGGGCCACCCCCTTATGGGGCCGGTCTCGACGGGCCTGAACCAGCCCCTTTACTGTTAGCAGTGCTTAATACTTTTTAACTATGCTTCTCCCCGCGACGATCGGTCGTGCGGGACATCCCTCAACATCTTTCAGATTGTGTTCGCCGGCTTTGGACGGCTCGGGATCGCTGGGCTGCTCCCCCGCCCGCTCCGGCGGCTCTCGGAGTGCGAAGTCGAGGCAGGCGCCTGCGGGTGATATGTCTGCCTCCCCCTTAATGGTCGGCCCGCTGAGCTGGACATCGTTCCCGGCTTTGGCAGGGTCCCTTGTATGGGGGCGGGCCCGGCGAGCCACGAGCCAGCTCCATACTCACTTGTGTCACTACCAGGCACACGTGAGGTTCTGGCTGCCCATTCTATGATTCTCTGATTGGTTGCTGCTAGCTAGTCAACTAAGGATTTAAAGTTTCTGTGGGTTTTGTTATGCGGGGGGGTCCTTCGCCGACAGTTATGTCGGTTGGGGATCCCCCAGTAGGTTGGAAGAGGGGACGGCCAGGGGACCCTCCTTGTACCTCTCAGACCCGTTTCACCCCCACCATAGGCCAGGACCCCGAGGCCCCCTGAGGTGACGTTCTGGTGGCCCTAGGTGCCTCGGGTCCGACTTAGGGAAAGAAGGTTTTCTTCCCGTTCTTAGATTCCCCTAGTTTCCCCCTCACACGTAAGTTTCACCCTTCACGTTTTAGTTAGGCGTTTATCCTTCCTCAGTGTGACTCCCCTTGTCTAGTGTGCCTGTCAACTATTGTATCCTTGGTGTGTGTACCTTCCCCCCTCCCTCCGCCTCCCCCCCTCCCCACCCTTTTCTTTTCCCCCATTTGCACCTCGTTCGGGCTTGGGGTCCATTTCTCCTTGGTGTCATTAACCGCTGACTTAGGGGCGGCATCACTGGGCCTAAAATGGCTAGAGTCCAATGTACGTCCTTGAACGTTAAGGGCCTGAACTCCCCCGTGAAGCGGTCCGCTGTATTAACTGAGCTGAGGCGGCTGGGTGCGGGGATCGCCTTCCTCCAGGAGACTCACCTAAAGGCTGGGAGAGTGCACAATCTATCCAGCCGTCACTTCCGTCACCAGTACCATGGCCTATCCCCTGACTCCAAGTCAAGGGGGGTAGCCATCGTCCTGGCAGGACACCTTCCCTGGACAATGGAGGAGGTGGTCCATGACCCTGAGGGTAGATACCTCTTTGTGCGGGGCACTCTTTATACCCAGAAAGTGACGCTCGCGACCTGCTATGGCCCGAGCTCGAACCAAACTAAGTTCTTGAGGTCCTCCCTGGCAAGGTTGGCGGAGTTCGCTACTGGCATTCTCCTCCTGGGAGGCGATTTTAACTGTGTTCTGGACCCTCAGCTCGACACCTCTAGGGGGATCTCTAGTGTCCCATATTCAGCGCTAAGGAGAATTAAAGCCCTCCTGTTCGAACATCAACTTCTAGATGTTTGGCGGATCATGAATCCCAGAGACAGGGACTATACTTACTTTTCTCCCCCCCACAATATTTATTCGCGTATTGACTGGTTCCTGGTCCCCCACCGATACGTTCATCTCATATCACGGCCGTCCATAGGCTCAATCTCAGTCTCCGACCACGCTCCCATCTCCATCATCCTGTCCGTCCCGGATTCGCCCCCC
This sequence comes from Gastrophryne carolinensis, assembly GCA_027917425.1. Classification (NCBI taxonomy): domain Eukaryota; kingdom Metazoa; phylum Chordata; class Amphibia; order Anura; family Microhylidae; genus Gastrophryne; species Gastrophryne carolinensis. Next base: position 88,512,486 of record CM051244.1, on the reverse strand, counting down.
CCATCGGGACACTGGAGGCTTAATAGTTCCCTCCTCCAGGATCCTGAGTTCAAGGCGGAAATTTGCACAGCTCTCACTGAGTTTTTCTCTGTAAATGACACCCCCGATGTTCCTCGCCTATCGCAATGGGAAGCCCACAAGTGTGTGATCCGTGGCTTGCTGATTAGAAGGGGTGCCTACCTTAAAAAGGAGAGGGAGAAACAGGCTGCTCACTTGCTGCGGGAGATTCGGAGCCTGGAGACTCAGCACAAGCAATCCTTAGATCCCGCCGTAGGTGTAAAATTAGCTGAACTTCGGGAGGCCCTCCGGGATGTGAGCTTCGTGAAGGTTAGAGGCCAGCTAGCTAGATGCCGTAGGTTTTTCTACGAATTCAGTAACAAAAGCGGCAGAGCCTTAGCTAGAGCTCTGCGGGGGCAGCGGGCCAGAAATTTCATCCCCAGCATACTTGATTCAGGCGGTAACAGACACCACAACATAGGGGACATTGCGAAGACCTTTAGGGACTTCTACGCTGAACTGTACAATCTCCCGCAGAATAAGTCTCAGGCTCACCTACAAAAAATCAGGGCCTACATCCGGAAATCGGGCCTTCCCCGAATCGAGCGACGCATGGCAGAGGCTCTGGAGGAGGAGATCGACATGGGGGAATTCACGAGGGCCATTAGAGGCATGAAGCCTGGAAGGGCCCCTGGCCCGGACGGCTTCAGCTTGGAGTATTATAAGGAATTGTCGGGCGTCCTGGGCCCCCATTTTATCTCGTCCTTTGGCTCCCTGAGCAATGGTGCTCCCCCCCCGCGGGATACCCTCCGTGCTAACATTACAGTCATCCCCAAACCGGGTAAGGACCCAGCACAGTGTGGCAGTTATAGGCCCATATCCCTGCTAAATTGCGACCTTAAGATCTATAATAAAATTCTAGCGGACAGAATAGCCCCCCTCCTCCCGGACCTTATACATTGGGATCAGGTGGGTTTTGTCCCGAACCGCGAGGGAAGAGATAACACGATCAGAGTGATGGGGGTGATCCACCATGCGCGACGGATGGGGGGGCTGCGCTGCTTCTCTCCACGGATGCCGAGAAGGCCTTTGATAGGGTGAGTTGGGCCTTCCTGGAAGAAACCCTTAGACACATCGGGCTAGGCGACAAGATGCTTCGCCGTGTCCTAGCTTCATACACCTGCCCCTCGCCATCCGTGGTGGTGAACGGCCTGCCCTCTCAGGCTTTTCAATTATTTAACGGGACGCGACAGGGTTGCCCATTGTCCCCGCTTATTTTCATCATTTCGCTGGAACCATTCCTTCGGCTAGTTAGACAAAATGTTGATGTGACGGGCGTGAAGGTGGGCGGGACCGAGCATAAGGTGGCGGCGTACGCCGACGACCTGATGTTCTTTCTTACGAAGCCGGAGATCACTCTGCCAAATCTGCTTGCAGAGCTTAGGAGCTTCCAAGAGGTCGCCAATTATAAAATCAACTTCCAAAAGTCTTCCGCTTTGAACATTAATGTCCCCGCAGAGAGACTGAGCCAAATCATGAAAAATTTTCACTTTAACTGGGAGCGGGAGGCAGTTACATATCTGGGCACACGGATCCCTTCCAAACTGCAAGAAACATATTCCTTGAATTTCCCCCCACTGTTAAAACGGCTGGAGGAAGACCTCCTGAGGTGGAACAGGGGGGTCTTTTCTTGGTTCGGAAGGGTCAGTGTCATCAAGATGAACATCCTCCCCAGGGTACTGTATTTATTCCAGACCCTCCCAATAGATGTCCCCTCTGCCTTCTTTAAAAAGCTCATGGGAATGTGCACCAGGTTTGTATGGGCGGGTCGAGCTCACCGCATGGCAGCTTCTCTCTTGACAATCTCTAAATCTAAGGGGGGGTTGGGCCTGCCGGATTGGAGATGTTATCACGCAGCGGCTCACTTGAGCCGAGTCATTGATTGGTGCCGACACTCTGCCTTGAAACAGTGGGTCCAGTTGGAACAAGCTGCTTCTCCTTGCCCTCTCCCGGGTCTACCATGGGTCCCATTGAATAAGCTTTCATAGCTGAACACGCACCCCACAATTGGCCCTTCCAGGAGGGTGGTGGACAGATTTTTTCCAAAGCCGGGCCTCTCGCCCGGGCGATCCCCCTTGGCCCTGGTCCTGGGCCACCCTGATTTTCCGGTGGAGATAGCTGGGGGCCCCTTTAAGGCTTGGATTCAGCAGAACTGTTTTAGAAGGCTCCATATGCAGGTTGACGGCGAATGGAGGAGACCAGAGGCCCTGGTTGAGGACCTCGCCCTCAGACCCATCACACAGTTACAGACCCTCCAGCTTCTGCACTACCAGCGGTCGGTTGGGTCTGTGGCTGACGTATCGAGGCGGCTAACGCAATTCGAGCAGATCTGTCTGGGGGTCGGCCATTTTAGGGGTGCCCTGTCGTACTCGTACTCGTTACTGGTGGAGCCTCCAGATGACTTTGTCCCATCCTACGTGAGGGGCTGGGAGAAGGAACTGAACAGAACCTTTACGGACGAGCAGAGGTGCGCCATGTTTCAACTGGCGCATAGAAGCTCCATCTCCTGTAAGTACCAGGAGACCACTTTCAAAATCCTTTCCCGATGGTATCGGGTCCCAGCGCTCCTGGCGTCCATGTTCCCTTCCTCCTCCCCCCTTTGCTGGAGGTGCCTGCGACATAGAGGGACCATGTTACACGTCTTTTGGGAATGCGAGAAGTTGGCCGGCTACTGGAGGGGGGTGAGGGAGGTCGTTAGGAAATTGACGGGGATTGATTTAGGCGAAGACCCCGCGTGTTACCTGCTTAACTTGGCTCCGGCCTCTATGAGACTTAGGCGTAGATCCCTCCTTGCCCCACTACTAAGTGCTGCCAGATCGTGCATACCAGCCAAATGGAAGTCCACGGAACCCCCCACTACAGCGCAGTGGCTGGTGGCTGTCCAGGAGATTTGTAGGATGGAAGAACTCACTGCTTCACTTAGGGGGACCCATGAAAAACACAGGCGGCTCTGGCAGGAGTGGGACCAGTTCACCTTCTCGTCAGATTTCCTCCTTTATACGTAACATGACCTGGGCTGACTATCGGAGGGGGCGATCCTCCCGCCCTACCCTTCTCTCTTAAGTATCCACGCAGTTTTCCTCTCCCTCCGCTTCTTCCTTGATTGTGTCCGTTTTGTCTATCCCTCCCCCCCCCCCCCCGTGTCTTATTCCAGATTGTCTTGGTTTTGTTCTGTTTGTTTTACCCTCTGAAAGGATAATTGGAGGCGAGGGTTACAGCAGATAAAGTGCGTCATTGAACGGGGCCGCTGCCTGGGGCCGTAGGGAACAGGGCCTGCCGGGGCCTTGCACCTCTTTCGTGTGGTTCTATGACCATCAGTGATCCTCACCAAGCGACTCCGTTCTTGTTTAGATATTTGTTTATGTGCTCTGTGTTCCTTGCATAAACTTGTGGCACTGCGTTGCCAAGCAATGTAATTTTTGGCACTGTAATTCTTGCTTCCTTCAATAAAAACGTTTAATTCAAAAAAAAAAAAAATATTTTTTCACGGCAAGATCCTCAACTGTATACAAGAGTATTATAGTCATATATGTGTGCATAAGACACGCATAGGGGTTAGCATTGACATTAATTAATTGATTCTGAGAATTTATTTTGGATGAACCTCCATGTTTTTAAATTGTATATATATGTTTTTTAACTTGTCTTTAATGTTGTTGTAGAGATGTAGTTTGAGATTCAATGAATAAACTATTTTTGATACAGAGATATTTTGGTGTGCGGCATATGGTGTGGAGCTGTTGGGCTACTCTAGGGCCCCTTCTTTTGGAATAACTGCAAGGCAGACAAGACCAAGTTCAAATCCCAAACTGGCAACATAAGCTTACGTGGGGGACGCACATGAGTAACCCCCTGGAAAAAAGTCCTGATCAGAGAATGCTGGGCAAAGGACCTCTGGAAGAAAACAGCCAGGGCAGAGACATGGCCCTTCAGAGTACTGAGTTGAAGTCCCAGCTCCAACCCATGCTGTAGGAACTCCAGGATCCTGTGAATAGAGAACACGCGACAGGGGAGAGACCTAGACTCACACCAGTCAATGTAGGCACGCCAAACCCTATAGTAAATAGAAGAAGAAGACTTCTTCCTAGCCTTTATCATGGTATCAACAACAGAGGCAGACAGCCCGTCAAAGCCAGAGTTTGTAAATTGGGATGGCGTAAATGACCCTGAGTGAGCAGGTCTGGAACCCTGGCCAGAGCATACTGATCTACTGCCAGCTGCACCACGTCTGCGAACCACACTCTTCTTGGCCACATGGGGGCCACCAGGATTGCTGGCACCCCCTCCTGAGCCATCTTGAGCAGAACCCTGCCCAACAGGGGAAATGGGGGAAAGACATACAGGGGCTGAAAGTCCTGCCATGACATTGCTAGAGGTGTTGGGTAAAGTGAGCCAGAACCAAACTGATCGCCCTCAGTTCCAGAATGTTGATAGGTGTGTGGGCCTCCTGAGGGCCCCGCTGCCCTTGGAACTGCAGGGACTTCCAGAAGCCCCCCCCCAACCTGTCAGACTGGCATCCGTGGTGACCGTCTCCCAGCAGGGGGCCAGAAAGGATCTGCCCACCAACAGGTTCCTGGAGTCCAGCCACCACGAGAGGGACCGCCTGATTAGGGGGGACAGAACAAGGACCTGGTCCAGGGATGCAGGATCCTTGTCCTATACTGACAAGAGGTGGAGTTGCAGAGGCCTCATGTGAAACTGGGCATAAGGGAATGCCTTGAAGCACGACACCATCAGGCCCACCAGCTGCATTCCCTGCCTGATGGAGGGATGAGGGCAAGATAGCAGGAACTGAACCTGAGCTAGCAGACTGTCCACCTTCTGCTGAGGAAGAAAAATCCTTGCCTGAACTGTATCCAGATTCATTCCCAGGAAGGGTGTCAACAAGGAGGGAGACAGGGAAGACTTGGGATGGTTGATCACCCAGCCAAATGACTCCAGAGTGGACACTACTAGCTGAGTATCCAGCTCTGCCTGTTGGAGGGACTGAGAAGTGATGAGAATGTCGTCCAAATAGGGCAGCACGCGAATGCTCTGAGACCTGAGCAGAGACGTCACGCCTGCCAGCACCTTGGTGAACACTCTGGGAGCTGAAGTGAGACCGAAGGGCAATGCCACAAATTGGTAGTGCTAATCCTCCAGAGCGAACCTGAGGAATCTTTGATGATCTGGAAAAACAGGAATATGAAGGTAAGCATCCTTGATGTCCACAGAGGTCATGAAGTCCCCTGGACGCAGGGAACTCATGGCAGAGCGCAAGGTTTCCATGCGAAAGCGCCTGCACCTGACACATTTTTTGAGGATCTTCAAGTCCAGGATGGGCCTGACTGACCTATCCCTTTTGGGCATGGTGAAAAGGTTGGAATAGAAACCCTTGCCCCTTTCTCGTAAGGGGACCTGACAGATGACCCCCAGTTCCAGAAGGCTTTGCACCACCTGAATTAGAGCCTGAGCTGACATAGGGTCCTGAGACATCCGGGATCTGATGAATCTTGGGGGCGGCCAGGCAGCAAACTCTATCTTGTAATCGGAGGACACTACCTCCTGAATCCACCGGTCTGAGACATGAAGCCTCCAGACGTGAGCAAAATGCTGAAGCCGTCCCCCCACCCCGATGGGTGAGGGCGCCCCTTCATGCCTGAGGGGGCTTGGGAGAAGACTTAGGCTTGGAGGCCCAGGATGAGCCTCCTCCTCTGCCTCTACCCCAGAAACCTCCTCAGGCCCCAGTAAAGGAGACCCCCCTCCCCTGTCTGGATCCACGGTAGGGGGAAGAAAGGGAGCCTTGGCCCCGAAAGGGCCGAGACTGCCTCCTGCGCTGGGGTAACCTGCCTTCCTTAGCAAACAGGTCCGGGCGGTCCCCAAACAGGCGTAGTCCTTTGAAGGGAAAACCAGTGAGAGCCTTCTTGGCAGCGTTGTCAGCTGCCCACTGGCACAGCCAAACCGAGCAGCGTATAGCCACCACTAGGGCAGAGGCTCTGCCACACATCCTAATGGTATCATCCAAGGCAGAGAGGACATAAATCACAAAAACCTCACAACCAGAAAGAGCATTAAACTCTTCACTAGACACATCATCAGGAGCACCATCTAGGACACTTCTAAGCAGGGTCCTAATAGCCACCGCTGTAATGGCAGAGGCACAAACCGGGCGCAGCTCCGTCCCCACACAGGCAAAGGCATGGGATGCCAGCTGATCAATACGCCGGTCCTCACCATCCTGCAGCGTAGTAGAGTCAGGGGAATGCATAACAGAGGTGCTAGATAACCCAAGGACCGGGGCATCCACCTCCAGAGGGGATGACCAACGCTTCACCACATCAGCAGGAAAGGGATACCTCTTATCCCAACTCTTAGGGACTCCGGGGAGCCTGCTAGGACGCTCCCATTCCTTGAGCACGAGGTTATTAAAATGGGCCTGCTCAGGAAACTCTAAACGTGGCTTAGCAGTATGAAAGCATTCCCCCTGCTGCCTAGGGGCCGCAACCGGGGAAGAGATAGACAGAACCTCAAAAATCTGAGCCAACAGCCTATCAATATCATCTGGGGCCCAGGGGTCAGAGCCAGAATCATCATGGCCCCTGGGCCTCTCATCAGACGACTCCGAGTCAGAGAACAACTCCCCTTTTTCCAAGGGGATATAACCAGACATGTTCAAAGAACTCTTCAGCCTCCATAGGGAAAAGAGTGACATCAGGCATCAAAGGCCGCTTTTTAGCAGAGGCCTTACATGCCATGGTATTAGCAAGCAGCTTCTCAACACTAGCCAGTCTAGAAGACACATCAGGCTGAGAATCCCCACTGGTATGCAACTCAATGGGAGTCAAATTCAAGCTTTGGGAAGTAGGTGTAGCCATACGTGGCGCAGGTCCAGCCGCTGGTAAACCAGGCTGCAGCGCAATCACCTGCTGGGCACAAGTAATACAGACACGCACATTGTCAGCACTAGTAGGGGACACCCCACAAGCTACACACAGCCAGGCTTGTCCCGAAGGAACCCCGAGCACATTATCCTGAGAAGCCTCCATATGGTGATTATAGCGGCACAATAGGCCGATAGGGACTCACGCTGTAACAGCAACCCGGGATGCCCCAATAGCCCGCTAGGGAAGTGGGAGTAATTAGCACACTAGGCCTCACAAAGTTTAGTAACTAAACGAGGGGTAGGGCAGGGAGAAACCAATGGAGTTCGACCCGCCTGAAAGACATAAGCGAAGAGGACCCCATAAGCGACATGCATAATGACATAGGGTAAATAAAACCGCCCGCGAGGGCACTCACGGACCGCGGTAGGTAGAAGCCAGCCACGCAGCAGAGGGAATCCAGAGAAAAAATGGTGCCAAGCATCCCTCGAGGGGGGGGGGGCCGTGGAGAAGGTGACGCGGAAAGCACCATCCGCAGGCCCCGCCCCCCCTGAAGAGCGCGAAGCAGCACACGCGACAAGCAGCCAATGAAGGCGCATCAGCGCCTGAGGTAATGCTGCCGCGGAACGCAGTGGAAGCGTGAACGGCGGCGGCATATTCAAACCGCAACTAGTGCAACCAAGTCAGTGCGGAGACTGAGCCAGCAAGTCAACAAGCACACCATCCAAGTGAAGCGCCAACGCATAACACCCCGCCCCCCGAGAGCTACAAGGGAGAACGAGGGAGGGCAGAGGCCACTTAACGTAGGGCCCACCGAAAGACAGGGGCAAGGGGCAAAGTGCGGGAGGGGCATCCCATAGAGGCTCACCACATGCCTATACCGCCTACCCTTTGGTGGGGGATTGCGGTGGAGTAGCGCTCCTAAGCACCTGACAGCGGAGATGCCTACCATCACCCGGGACCAGTGCAGCCAAGGCTGGGAGGCACAGTAAAAATGGAACGGGTGGGAATAGTCCTACAGGGCCGCAGGCTAATAGCCCCGCTCACCTGCGAGAAGAGAGAGCCATCTTCTTGTCCTTCGCAGTCCAGACTGGAGAGAAATTCAGGGGATTTGTGGGAGGTCCCGGGTATTTGAGGGGGCGGGAGGAGCCAATTTTGCAGTCTCTGCAGTCCAGCGCCATCTAGCGGAGTAATACCCAAGAGTAATGATTCTTATCTGGAGCAGGACGTACTGTACACTAAGAATAAAGGTGAGTTTTCTTGGCGATCCACAGGGACACACACTGCGGGGTATACTGATTCAGAATAATCTGCCAGAGAGGAAAACCACCCAGGAGAATGAAAATCCTGTGCATTGTTACTCTTTACCAATTAAATACAGTATGCTGGAAGGTGGGAGGAAGGGTCACACCTGGCATTAAGAAATATCCACCCAGGTTTTTTTTTCAATGGAAGGAACCCGGATCCGGGTTAAAGTCCCCTCCAGGGACGAAACGCGTTGGGGTTCGGCTGCACTTCTCATATACACCTGACAGTTTTGCATTGAGGACACGCTACACAAGCGGGGGAGTGAGAGTGAGAGGCGGTGAGACTGGATTTGCTCTGTGCATTTTTAAGCTTGTCCCTACTTTTTATTCTGTGAGTGCATATCAGCTTGATTAAACTTTGTGGGAAGTACAGATGGTGTTGCACTAGATCTTCTTTATTATGTTCTCTCCATCCAACCTCTGGATAACTACTTGAGGAAAATGCAAATCCATGGAGACCATTTGGATCTAATTAGGCACACACATACCCGGGGGGAATACCTTTTGGAAGCATCTGTTTAATAATACAACGCTTTCCTATTACTTAAAGTGGACCAACACCCACGGGTGATCGGCCCGGGAATCTATAAGATTCCCGGGCCGATCACCCCCCACCCCGCGGGACATCCGAGATCGGGATGTCCCGCGGGGTGAAACCCCCCCAAACACCCCAAACCCCTTACCTTATCTTCGGCGGCGGCCGGCCGCCGCCGCCTCCCTCGCGCTCCTGTAGGCGTGCGCGTGCCCGCGCCGGCCGTCTGCGAATGGCCGGCGGGGGCGCGCGCGCGCCGAAAGTGACGCGAGGGAGGCGGCGGCGGCGGCTGCCGCTTAGACGTTCTTGTACGTCGGCGCTGGGAGCGGGGAGAGGTGAGTTTTTCGGGGGGTTAGGGGGGGTTTCACACAGCGGGGCACCCCGATCGGGGGTGCCCCACCGAAGTGGACCAAGACCCAGGATAGTCAAAATCCTGGGTGTTGGTCCACTTTAACTCTGGTAAGAGGCTATAACTGTAACTGGTGGCGGATTGCACACATTGTGAGATCTTTTTGCACCGTGGGATTGCTCTGATTGAAAATACAACAATTAGAGGAGAAGAATTTTCTCACTTTTCATTTGAAGCTCTGTGAATTTATATTACTACACTGTCTGAAAAGTCTGCCTTAAAGTGGACCAACACCCTCCTTGATCGGCCCGGGAATCTATAAGATTCCCAGGCCGATCCGATCCCTCCCTGTGGGGCATCCAAAATTGGGATGCCCCGCTGTGTGAAACCCCCCAGGACGCCCTCTAATCTTACCTTACTCCCGATCCAACGGCGCATGCGCAGGCTGCAGCAGGGGAAGCGCGAGATGCGGCCTCCAGCGTGCTCAGAGCTGCTGTTGGTTGGACGCCGCTTGGACTCGCATACCTGCGAGAGTGCATGAGCCGTAGGAGCGGGGTGAGGTAAGATTTATTGGGCATTCTGGGGGGTTTCACAACGATCGGGGTGCTCCGCAGAAGTGGACCAAAATCCAGGATAGTGAAAATCCGGGGTGTTGGTCCACTTTAAATCCACTGTCCATGGTGAATAAATGATACATTGTTGCAGATTTCCCTTCTCACACCCCCATTCTTCTAGCAGTTGGTAATTGTGTGTGTGTGTGTGTGTGTGTGTGTGTGTGTGTGTGTGTGTGTTTATATAACATAATACAGAAGCTGCCCTGGTTTCTGAGGCATTTATCTCTCAGTTTAGTGTGGGTTGCTGCTAGCACAGCTCTGCCCCCATGCTTATATGTGTGACAAGATGGCGCTCACATGCACTTCTGCAGCAAAGAATCTGCCTGTTATTCCAGAAGGATTGAAACCGGACCTTCACCATCATTTAATGAAAAGCCCAAATCCTTAAAAAAAGTTTCCCCAGCAACTAAAATTAATATATTTTACATTTGTAGTCATGTACTTTATATTCTTTCCCCCAGTGGGCTGCAGCTCTGTTCAGGACTCTAAGGTACGGACACCACCATTTTGCCTCAGTAACATCACATACTGAGGAGACAAGAGAGGTAGGTTATAGCTATGCTTGCTCAGACAGAGCAGAGCTGGGGTGAGAAACAGGACAGCAGTCCCAAAATGCAGAGCAGCTCAGTCAGAAAACACTACCTGTCTGCAGGCAGCCAGCAGCCATCATAGAAGACTAGGGCCCTTATTCATCAAGCGATAGCGCCAGGTAGTGTCTGACGAGCGCCAGGTAGCGGCAGCTAACGGCGACTACCGACTCAAGTACGCCCGGCGGCGGTCACAATGACGCATTTATCAAGCAAAATGAGGCTAGCGCCGGCGAGAGCGACGGCTAGCGCGACATTCATCATGAAGCCGCCTGGACCGAACAGCGCCGCTGCAAATTCCCTCACAGCGCCAGGTATGAGCTGTCGCTCCCTGGCGATGTCCAATGCATTTCAATGGAGCAATCTATAATTAATCATAATTAATTGGTATTATTTTTTTATATTTTTTTAATGTCAAAAAATCGGAGACCACTTCTGCAATGTTAGGATTTATTTTTAAGTCAAAAAAAAAAAATATGTGCAGAATTGATCTAACAGGTCTGAGATTAATGTATTCATATTACAAAATGATTCTAAAAACATGTATAATGTTAAATTAAAAAAATATGGTTGTTTAGGGGTTAAAAACTAGTTAATACACATCGCCGCCAGCGCTCTGGGGTTTAAACAAGGAATGGACAGCGAAGCACATTCGGAGCGTCATTTTTTAATGAATATGAAGCTAGCCGTTCGCTCTGGCCATTCGTTGTCAGGCGCTCACATACAACGCTGGACCTGTGAAACAGCGACCCCCCAGCCCGTATTCAACATTACCGCACACCGACTGAGTCGCTGTCATCAAGCTAATGCCGGCCAAGCACAGCGAATACTGGCTGGCGCTGAAAAAATCACGCTACAGTCGCTCATCTGTCGCTACCTGGCGCTATTAATGAATCGGCCTCCCCGTCTTCTTCTACAACCAGTTTTATAGGAGCTTATGTCAAGTAACCTACATTCAATCTCTGTGCCTGTGAGAGATCACTGAAGTGCTTTTATGGATATGTGATTTAGACTTTGCTCAGATCATCATTTTTTCTAGAAGCAAGTAAATCTATTCATTTCTGCCTTCTACCAGCCAGCTCCCAAATGTATCAATTGTAACTGATTCTCCCCAGCCAGAGTCTAGCATAATAGATACATTTGCAGATGGCTTTCCAGGCAGTCTGCCAACTCACAAGTTGTTACTTTTTTTTGCAAACATCTCTGCAGCCCAGAGATTCATGCTGTCATCAGGAAATAAAGACCTACAGCCCAGATATAGAATAAAATGTTGTGTTAAGTCCACATTCAAAGCAAAGGAAAGTCTTGAAAATATGTCTCAAGTGCTGCTTTTCAAAATCACCCAGCAATGGGAGACCATATTAACCCATCGAGTTACCCTTACTCAGGCTGCTAATGTGTTATTATTAGAGGCTGCTCTAAGACAACTTTCCCAACTTTATGAGTCTATGCAGTTAAGTCAGAAATATATTAATACTTTAAAGAGAATTAATTCAGACCATTTATTAAAAGAGTTGGAAAGCTTCCAGCAACTTAACTCTGATTACTGAGATTAAAACCAATGCTCAAGCAAGAATTGCCCAATTCCAGGAAACTGCTTCTCACATTTCTAAGGCCACTAGTCATACTAAAAGTTCATCATCCAAGTCGCGATCATCCAAGTATTCATCGATCAGTCAGCGACTTATGCTGGCTTGTGCAGAAATGGTGGCAGAGACAGCCATCAAGGCGGCAGAAGTAGCTTGAAAGCGGGCAGAGACTGCCATCAAGGAAGCAGAAGTAGCTCGACAGCGTGCAGAGGTGGAAACAGAGGCGTCACAGAAAAGGGCAGAAATAGAGGCTATGGGGAAACAATGTAAGCATGCCACAGCTATGGCAAGACTGTAGGCTTTAGAACAAGCCACCAGCGGCAGTGAAAAAGACTGTCAGTTTAAGTGAGGTGTCAGCTGAGGATCCTTTTGAGCGCACACGGGACTATGTGCCAAGTCAAAACAGTGCACCCCTGAATGCTACAGATGTTCCTGATAATAGAGACATTTCTCCAAAGCGGCAGGATTCTTTGACAGCATCCCAGTTTCAAGATCAGTACAAGGCTCCACCCACTTATCAACCTGATCTTTCTATACATGTTCCTGCACTCCAGGCCCCTGTATCCCAGCAAGATCATCTCAAAGTCATGCATGCTCAAGCCAATGCCCCATCACATCACCAACCAATGCTCATGCAGCCCCTTACCTACCCACGTCTGTCACTTCTCAGCCAGCAATTCCCTGCCTAAAAACAGAGAGATTGGACATGTCAGAGTTCACCAGATACAAAGACTAGTCTCACAAGGTTTGATGACCAACCTGAGAACTACAGAGCCTGGAAATGTGCATTTAAAGCAACAGTCAGCGACCTTGGCATTACAGCAGCTGAGGAGCTTGATTTACTTGTAAAGTGGCTGGGCCCACAATTCACTGAACGTATTAAAAAACTCAGATCTGTTCATACTGACAACCCAGGAGCAGGACTTATTGCAGCCTGGGAAAGTCTTGAACAAAGCTTTGGCAGTCCTGAAGCTATAGAGAAAGCACTTCTCAAAAGACTACAGACCTTTCCAAAGTTATCCGGTAAGGACAATCAGAAATTCTTAGAGCTCAATGACCTGCTGTCAGAGCTCCAACTTGCCAAGGCAGACCCTCACTAAGTTACTTGGACACTGCTCATGGGGTAAACCCAAAGAAAGATCCAAGCTTTTCCTTTGGTGAACTTGCTGGACCTGATCCACGCCCTCCTGCACTTGGCAGCTTCTACCCCAACTACAGAAACTGTAGGGGTCCAGTGTCAGTGAAAAAGACTGACATTCTTCCTACACCCTCATTGGCTCCTGACAAGGGCAACCAGGGGAACAAGTTAGAAAACCCCAATTGATCGCTTGCAAGATCAGAACTTTTGGACTATTTCAACCTGAAGGGTGAGACTTTCCCTTACACTCTGGGTACCTGTAGCGGCATCACTAAAGTCTGTGGAAGAAGAGCCAGCGGACTGATGGTAGCTCCTGTTCAAAAAAATATTGAACTACCCTTGCCTACACTTCTGGAGTGCAACCAGATACTATCCAACAGAAATGAGATCCCTACACCAGACGCTGCTCGTCATCACCCACATCTAAGGTTAACAGATCATGAAATACCACCTCTTAATAAGGACGCCAAGATCTTGCTACTGCTGGGCAGAGACATTCTCCAAGCACACAAGGTACGCTGGCAGATAAATGGAGTGGGTTATGCTCCGTTTGCTCAATGCCTTGATCTAGGTTGGGTCATGGTAGGCAATGTTTGCATAGACAAAATGAAGAAGTCTACACCAGTCACTTCATTAAAAATGCAGATCATGCTGAATAGTCCCAACTGCCATCTTGAGTCATGTTCATACCATTACTGCGTGAAGGAGAAGCTGAGCAGCAGTGTCAGCAAGAACCTCAAAACAACCTACCTAAGGATGACAACCTGAGAGCAACAGTGCCTAATACAACCAGTGACAACAATTAGGCATCTGCAAAAGTTAAAGAACTCCTCGAAGTTATGGACGAGGTACACCTGACAATGGCAACAGCTTGGTTGCACACCTACCTGTCCATTCTCCAAGAGAGACATTACCTATCAAAGATTTTGACAAGGAAGTCACAAACTTCAAGATGGAAGTGCTTGTCGTCAGCAACAATTCCTCTCCTGCTGTAGCAACTTATGGACTTAGAAGGACAGCCACATAAGTTGAGGAGTTTTGTTCTGCTGCTTGTCAGTCTGTTAAACTGAACTTTCACATGCAAGATGGTCCTAAACCCTTGCCCACAGCTGAACAGACAACTATCCACCTTGGCACATCACAGGAGATGCTACCTGTGGCGGGGATCTGATCTCCCAAGATCATCTCCAAGAGCCAGAAGGTAATGAAAGGCTTTACATCCGATGATCATGCCGTCAACTTAAAGGACCTCAATCTTAGTTCTGCTATTCCTCCTTTGCAACACAGCCTAGGCTTGCTATGGGAAATCCAGCAGGATACCTTTACATTTCAGGTGTCAAGTTCTGAAAAACCTTTCACCAAACATGAGGTCCTGTCTGTTGTGAACAGTATCCATGATTCCCTTGGATTTATAGCCCCAGCAACCATACAGGGCAAAGTACTGCTGATACAGCTTACTACGGAGAACATAGACTCGGACACCCCTCTACCTCCTGAGAAACAGCAAAGGTGGGAGTTCTTTGGAAATATTGGAACAACTTCAGGTCCAGCGCTGCTATGTTCCCAGCTCTATTCCTACTGCTGTGAGGAAAGAAGTCCACGTCTTCTCAGATGCATCTGATGAAGCCACTGCCACAGTAGCCTACTTAAAATTCTTAGGAACAGCAAACTGTACTATGAATTAGTTCTAAGGAAAGCCGAGATAACTCTGAAACCAGCCGACACTGTGCCTAGACTTGAACTTTGTGCAGTTGTGCTTGCAGTGGAAATTGCTAAAGTCAAGGTAGCAAGTGGAGGCCCAGAGCGAGTCTTCTTTCTGCCAGTGACTGAACTTGTTCTCTTCCCTTCCCGAGAAGAAGTTACCTGAAAAGGACGTGCATCATCCTGCAAGGCCATGGCAGGCAGTATACCTTTCATTTACCTGCTATGGCACACAAGACACTTTCTTGTTTTGAACATTGACTGTGCCCTACCATTTCCTTGAAACCTTTGGATTAAGAGTTTTCCCATGGATTATTGGGTTTTTGAGGCCTTGGCCTATGGCAGCCTCTTTAATCCGAAGAATGGGGTTTTTCCTTTTGTAAGTGCTGCTTTTCAAAATCACCCAGCAATGGGAGACCATATTAACCCATCGAGTTACCCTTACTCAGGCTGCTAATGTGTTATTATTAGAGGCTGCTCTAAGACAACTTTCCCAACTTTATGAGTCTATGCAGTTAAGTCAGAAATATATTAATACTTTAAAGAGAATTAATTCAGACCATTTATTAAAAGAGTTGGAAAGCTTCCAGCAACTTAACTCTGATTACTGAGATTAAAACCAATGCTCAAGCAAGAATTGCCCAATTCCAGGAAACTGCTTCTCACATTTCTAAGGCCACTAGTCATACTAAAAGTTCATCATCCAAGTCGCGATCATCCAAGTATTCATCGATCAGTCAGCGACTTATGCTGGCTTGTGCAGAAATGGTGGCAGAGACAGCCATCAAGGCGGCAGAAGTAGCTTGAAAGCGGGCAGAGACTGCCATCAAGGAAGCAGAAGTAGCTCGACAGCGTGCAGAGGTGGAAACAGAGGCGTCACAGAAAAGGGCAGAAATAGAGGCTATGGGGAAACAATGTAAGCATGCCACAGCTATGGCAAGACTGTAGGCTTTAGAACAAGCCACCAGCGGCAGTGAAAAAGACTGTCAGTTTAAGTGAGGTGTCAGCTGAGGATCCTTTTGAGCGCACACGGGACTATGTGCTAAGTCAAAACAGTGCACCCCTGAATGCTACAGATGTTCCTGATAATAGAGACATTTCTCCAAAGCGGCAGGATTCTTTGACAGCATCCCAGTTTCAAGATCAGTACAAGGCTCCACCCACTTATCAACCTGATCTTTCTATACATGTTCCTGCACTCCAGGCCCCTGTATCCCAGCAAGATCATCTCAAAGTCATGCATGCTCAAGCCAATGCCCCATCACATCACCAACCAATGCTCATGCAGCCCCTTACCTACCCACGCCTGTCACTTCTCAGCCAGCAATTCCCTGCCTAAAAACAGAGAGATTGGACATGTCAGAGTTCACCAGATACAAAGACTAGTCTCACAAGGTTTGATGACCAACCTGAGAACTACAGAGCCTGGAAATGTGCATTTAAAGCAACAGTCAGCGACCTTGGCATTACAGCAGCTGAGGAGCTTGATTTACTTGTAAAGTGGCTGGGCCCACAATTCACTGAACGTATTAAAAAACTCAGATCTGTTCATACTGACAACCCAGGAGCAGGACTTATTGCAGCCTGGGAAAGTCTTGAACAAAGCTTTGGCAGTCCTGAAGCTATAGAGAAAGCACTTCTCAAAAGAATCCCACGATGTCTATTTAATTTTACCCGGGGTAACTGTTTAATATATGTTTATTTGCATAGGCTGAGTAGTGTGCCTTTAATTCCCATATTCCACTCCAGGCTCCCTTAGTCTCGCTCTGATGCAAGTAACTCCTCACTTCTTCCCCTTCCTTTCTGCCATTTCTAATCTGGCTGCTACCTTCCTTTTACTTGTTGTTGCTGTATGGATTACACCACAAGTTTCCAGCTATACGTATATGCTGTAACAAGATTCTGTACCGAAACAAAGCTTTTGAAATTTAAGCTATCTGCCAAGCCTTATGGAGTAAAGAAAACCATCACATACACACACAAGGAACGTGGAGCTGTCTACAGGATTCCATTACTGTCATTTGGGTGAGTCAGAATATACACCATTGCATCAGGCAACATTTGCCACTGTCCTAAAGTGTTTTGTGTTTTTAAATTCAAGAATAAATGGGGTTTATAATTTCACCATATGATTTCTCTTATGAAAAAAGTGGGTTTGGCCCTTGGAGCTGTGATGCTGCATAAGATTCAGAATAATGGGAGGGGTTTATTTCTGACTAGGGTATAGTAGACCCTCTCCCTAGGGGTCTATTAAAAGCTTGAAATCCTGCTTCAGACACCCTGGCTGTGATACCCTCCTCTCTTCCTTTTGCCTGGTGACAATGGACACCTAGGCTCGCACTCCCAAGCACAGCCGCATACCCCCAAACACATGCGCGCACACCCGCACTCTCGAACACTTGCATGCAACCTTGCACTTCCAAACACATGCACACACCCTTGAACTCCCACACATGCACGCACCCTTGAACTCCCACACATGCACGCACCCTCACACTCCCAAACACATGCACGCAATCTCAAACATGCGCACATCCTCGCACTAACACGCATGCATCACCAGACACACATGCACGCACCACCAGCACGTAAGAATGTGATAGGTGGGTGACCTGGTAGGTAGGTGGGCAGGAAAAGAGATTGGCAGATAGGTAGGTGGGCAGGAAAGTAGGTAGCCAGGTAGGTAGGTGGGCAGGCAGGTGGGTAGGTATATGGGTGGCCAGGCAGGTGGGTAGGTAGGTTGGCAGGCGGGTAGGTAGGCTGGTAGTTGAATAGCCAGGAAGGTTGTGGGCAGATGGGGGACCTAGTGGGCAGCCAGATAGGATGGAGGGAAGGAGAACCCCAGCGGTAGTCTGGCAGATCCTTACTTCCCCCGGCTTGGGTGGTGTCTCTGGCTTCTTTCTTTCCCCAGCTCGGACAGCAGCTCTGGCTCCTTCCTCACCCGGCTCAGGTGGGGACTACACTGTAGTGGCGGGTTCTGGTGGCTGTGGCCCCTATCCTTTGCTTCGGCTCAGGCAGCGGCTTCCAGGCAGAGTAGGGATGGGTTTCTTAGCTGAGAGAGGCAGCCACTCAGGATGCCTGGGCATGGAATGGGAGGGGGTGTTTTCGTTCTCTGTCCCCAGAAGGTTGACTGGATAACCAGATCGGTGGGGTGGGGATGGGAACAAGAAGGAGGAAGAGATTTTTATCACAAAGGAGAGAGACTGGAGAAGAAGGACAGCACTGGAGCCACTCTAAGAAAAGTAAGCTACTGATTACTTTTGTGAAGATTGCTTTGTAGTGCCTGCTGCGTTTACTTGGGTAGGAAATACTCAGGGTACAAGAGTACAATATTGCCTGGAAACCCTGGAAACTTCACAATCTCCACACAGTCTTTCTGCCCACTTTCAGTGTGAACATCATAGTGATCCTCAACTTATGTCCTTTGTGGGCAGAAAGTGGGCAGAAAGACTGTGTGTCAAAAAACCACGCTTGATGTTATACACGTGTTCCCTGATTCTGGTTTTCAGATCCCGAGTGGTTCGTCCTACATAATACAGGTGGCAGGGACACCAAATGAGATACATCACATACTTAGTATGACATGATATAAAAGTGGAGACCTCATAAGTATTTCCTGAATCTCTCAGATTAAAAGCCTCTCAGATTAAAAGCTGGATCCAGCACGCTAGGATAATAGGTAGGATTCTTTAAGCACAACCTGTGAATACATACTTTGGTTGAAATTGAATATATATTGAAAGCCGTTTTTTCTGCTCCCTGCCACTAGCCTTTGAAAAAGCTGTAATATCAGTGAAACGCGTTAGGCGGGGCAGCGGCAAAGTTTTTTTCCTTCTGTTTTAAAGGTGAAGTGCAATTTTTAGAGTACAAGTCTAGTTCCTACTGTATCCATATCTACTACTGGCCATAGTGGACTAGGGGAAGGAGGACTACTCTATTGGTTTACTCTTTTGCGCATTCCTGTTTGGATGTTTGTAAGTGCATTTTAACTACTATTAAACACGTCAACAACTATCAGATGGGGTTGCACTATTGTTTTTGTTCTTTTTCCATGTGACCACTGATTATGATGGATTGAATTTTTGGAGGCATTATGAATTCATGAAAAATATTCACGGAGCACGTTGATTATAACAAATTTATTATAAGGAATTTTGGATGCATAGTTCTAGAGGCATTATGAATTCATGAAAAATATTCACGGAGCACGTTGATTATAACAAATTTATTATAAGGAATTTTGGATGCATAGTTCTGGTAAGCGCACACTGAGTGAAGGGTGTTCACTGCCAACGGGTGCATGATCTTTTGGGATACCCACCGGATTCTAATAGCACGGAAGAAAATTTATTTCTTTGTGTTGGAGCACTTCAGCATTAGTGCATGTGTTTTGGGACACTCTAAAATATGGACTCATAAAGTTATAAATGTTGAATTTTGTTTTTTTCTTTGAAAGTTGATGTATCTTGTCTTTAAGGGATAAGTACACTTTGTGTGGTTGTTTATATATTATACACTATAATTTATTATTTTTTTGCTCTGTACCTAATCACATATATTTCATTTGGGGCTCATTTGGGATAAAAAGCCTGGTACGTTGTAGCATTACTTAAACTGTTTCATCTACTTAAAAACTCAGGAGCGCAGTGTCTATTCAAGTAATTTCCATTCAGCTAGTTATCCCATCACACCAGCGATCCAATTTTTAGAAATATTTGCTTAATTTTAAACATGGATGTTTTTTCCTTCTGCCAGGTGAAAACGGCAGACATTGGAAGTCTCTTTAATGAGGAGCCCAGTTTGGTAACTGGGGTGGGGCTAGAGGAAGAATTTAAATCCCTCTACAAACTCCTGAATAGGGAGCTTAGAATTAAGTGGGATCTAGTCACCTTAGAGCACTACATTAAAAAGAGAATGGTACCACGGCAGCTGTGCTGGTCCCTACAGATACATGATGGGGATGATACACCTGAAGCGCAGCTCGAATGGTCCAATTTCTTTAATGAGTGCGGATTGACCCTCCTTGAGCGACTAACCTCAAAAAAAAGGAGGCAGCTCATAACTATGGAAGAACAAAAAGAAGCTATAAAACAGAGGGTGTCTCCTCTAGGAGACTCTGATTAATTTCAAACACTTTCCAGTAATTTGAAAGATACACTGGGTAAGGATGAAAAGATGATTAAAATTCGGAAGTCAAAAAAATTTCAACGCGACTGCAGGGATTATGCCATGAATAGTGTTTTTAGTTGGCAATCCACTGCGATCGCAGCAAATAAAGGGGCAGATGGTGATAGTCACCCTTTGGACGGTACAACAGAATATAGGAATAGTTTAAATGGTGGACCGGGTGGAGTTAGGGATGATCATCTTTCACGTTCTAGGGCCAATTTCCCACGTGGATACAGAGATGGTAATTTTTCACGCTATAGGACAAATTCCCCACGTGGAAATCGATTATCTTGGAAACGAGAACGTGCATTTCCTGCTAGAATGCAAGAAGAAAATTGGAGAAAACCTACTACTAGGTACAACCCTCAAGGCACAGGGGCAGGTATACGGAGGTATAATTCACCCGAGAGAACTTATCCTAGGGCAATATGAGGCTAGGATTTTGCCATCCACCCCTTTTCATATGGGTCAATCACCCAGTCTAAGGAATTGGGAGACAATTTCTCCGAAAGACAGGGGAGGGAACCAGATGAGCGACAGGAGGCCCCCCCAAAAAAGGAAAGGGGAAATAGACGAGGAACCAGGGGGGGAACCAAGCATAAGAAAACAACGACGGAATTAGGAAAAGGGATTTTTAATTTAAGTTCAGTTACATTATCGAATGAGGAGCTTTCATTGCTTGACAAAGGTTTGAAATTTGCCCCGCCAAAGAATTTGGATAAGTTCACTGTATTTGTTGATCTACAGAGGTTTGTCAGGAAGCTCTCAGTCAAAAAATTCTTTATGAATAAGGAAGGGTCTGAGGGACGGGTGACGGCCTCCTCAAGCCAGGCTTCTCTGAGTGTACAATCTAACGATATTTCACCTAAGATACGACATACCACGCTCTCTAACAACTCACTCTTTAATCCATCTGTTATAGCGGGTCCACAGGTTGAAGCCTTTAAGGCGGCAGTAGCAAGGGATCTTAAACAATTACTGCTTAA
The DNA here is from genome assembly GCA_027917425.1 of Gastrophryne carolinensis. Classification (NCBI taxonomy): domain Eukaryota; kingdom Metazoa; phylum Chordata; class Amphibia; order Anura; family Microhylidae; genus Gastrophryne; species Gastrophryne carolinensis. The sequence goes on along the minus strand of CM051244.1, from coordinate 88,491,597 downwards.
GAAAAAGAGATGGCCATCAGCCCTTTATAATGGTTTTAAAACCTTAGAAAACAAACATGAGGTGGTTGTACTCAATAAGTCCGACTATCTGGATGAGTTAGATAGGCTTCTGGCAGATAGAGAGACTTATGAAATACTTAGTAAGGACCCCACCTCATTTTATAGGCTTGAGCTTGACCACCTTTTATCACAAGGCCGATCTAGGGGTTTTCTTACAGAAAAGGAGCACAAATATCTTAGTCCTCAGACAGAATTCCGACGATATATCAACTGCCAAAAGTGCACAAAAGCCTTGTGAAACCTCCAGGACGCCCATAGTTAGTGGTGTAGGGTCCCTAACCTGCCGTCTAGGGGAATTCATTGATTCATATTTACAAAATTTGGTAGTTAAGTTACCATCATATCTTAAGGACTCTACACATGTGATTAATATGATTGAGAACCAAGATTGGGAAAAAGTGAGTATGTTGGGGACTGCCGACGTAACTTAACTTTATACTGTGATTCCCCATGATAAGGGTATCTTGGCAGTTAGGCATTTTTTATCATTGGGGTCTGGTTTACCTGAGGCACAGATAGATTTTTTATTAGAGTGTCTAACCTTTGCCCTTAAACACAATTATTTTTGGTTCTCTAATAGGTTCTACCTGCAAATTAAGGGGGTAGCCATGGGGGCTAAATTCGCCCCCAGTATGGCTAACCTATATGTTGGACTATGGGAGGCTCAGTTTATCAATCATCTTGAGTGGCCCCAATTAGCCGTATGGGGGCGCTACATTGATGATGTGCTGATATTATGGAAGGGCGCACAAGTAGATCTAGAGGCCTTCTTTGTGACGGTAAATCAAAATTCTTTCAATTTGGAATTTACGCTGGAATGTAGTGCAGTTTTTTCCTTCTGTTTTAAAGGTGAAGTGCAATTTTTAGAGTACAAGTCTAGTTCCTACTGTATCCATATCTACTACTGGCCATAGTGGACTAGGGGAAGGAGGACTACTCTATTGGTTTACTCTTTTGCGCATTCCTGTTTGGATGTTTGTAAGTGCATTTTAACTACTATTAAACACGTCAACAACTATCAGATGGGGTTGCACTATTGTTTTTGTTCTTTTTCCATGTGACCACTGATTATGATGGATTGAATTTTTGGAGGCATTATGAATTCATGAAAAATATTCACGGAGCACGTTGATTATAACAAATTTATTATAAGGAATTTTGGATGCATAGTTCTGGAGGCATTATGAATTCAAACTGTTTCATCTACTTCAAAACTCAGGAGCGTGGTGTCTATTCAAGTAGTTTCCAATCCCTAAAGGGGGACAAGTCTTTGATAAAGTCAGAGCTCTGGGCTGTTTTGCAGAACAACGGATGACAGAAGAAAAATTTAAGAAACTGTCCCTGACGTCAGCAGATAGCATCTCTGAGGGAGAGCTGGTGGATTCCAAGTTGGAACAAGTTGTTGTCAGTGTACAACCTAAATCCACTATGATCCTGACAAAACTACTTTGTGATTTTTGCTGTCAAGAGGTTTATTGTTTTTACCAAATAAGAAAATGAAACCTAAGAGGACCTAACATCATAGTCCCACAACAGTCATGGGGTACCAGATTTTACGCTGGGAACCATGTCACCCAATAAATGCAGCAGCTCTTTTGTCCTATGCACTGTAATTGTTTTAAAAAGCACTGTCCATCAAAGGAGATTTTTATTAATCACAAATGCATTTTTTTTATATACTTCATCAGAATTTATGATCAGTTTAAAAGCTGGACTTAATCAACAGGAGTGCTTGTTTCCCATCATTTAATTATGGGCATAATTGCAGGGCCCCCCTACACACACCTACACAATTCCAGGTGCCCAATCCCATAGTGGAAGCTTTTTTTCCACCCTGCAGAACAGACTGTGACTGGCTGCTCGGTCAGCCATTCAATGCAATAGCAGTGCTGCTGCAGTGATAAGCAGCCGGTGACAGATGCTAATGAAGGGGAAAGTCCCCTTTCGCATAGGATTGGTGAACAGGCTTCTTTAACTACAAAATTGGAGCCTGAGGAGTGTGTTGGGTAAGCTAGGGTAAGGTAAGCTAAAAAGCAAATCTCCATCAGTGTCGTGCCCAACTTTTTAGCCCCTTGAGCAATGCCCCTGGACAGTTTAGATAAGGTATAGATGAAGAGACAGCGCAGGGTGTAGGGGGACAGAAATTAGACTGATAGGTGCAGTCAGGATATAGTGAGAGATGGGAACAGGAAAGAGACATCTGGGTTCAATCAAGTCATGGTGATACAGTCAGGCAATAGTGAGATGGGGGATGGGAAAAGACAGCAGGTTGCAGTCAGGCAATGAAGAGACAGGATATAATGAGAAACAGAGGGATAGGAAGGAGACAGCTGGGTTCAGTGAAGATGTGGCAGACATGCAGCTACTCCATACCTTCCCTCTTCTCAAGGAGCTGAAACAGAGAGCTTTCTGAGAGAGTGTGTGCTTTAGCGTGTGGGGCAAGGGGAAGTATATTAGCACTGTGTTTGGCTGCACTGCAAATCCCAGTGTGCTTTGGCGGGGGGGTCGCAGGGGGGCACTGAACTGGGCACAGGCTGGATGGAAGCATGTTCTTTACCCACCCTGTCTTCTGCATTCTGCTTGCTTTCTCTGCAGCTCATGGCAGCTTATGGTACTAGTCAGGGGCCAATGAGAATGACTGCAGGCTCTTCTAGTCTTCTAAACCTCCTCTTACACGCACACTCCCGCAGGGATTCTTCAGCAAATCACAGTGACATAGTACAAAATACAATTCTGTGAAGTACTCACCTGTAGAATTGATATTATTGGTATACAGTACGTCCTGCTCCAGATATAGTACTTACACTTGGGTTATCCTCCGCCAGATGGCGCTGTACTGCAGAGACATGCAAAACAGGCTCCTCCCGGCCCTCAAATACCCAGGGACCTCCCACAAATCCCCAGCATTGAAAAGCAGTGAACAAGAAGCCGGGAGAATTTAACCACCCAAAACAACTGGTAACTATAACAAAGATAACAATCACCATACAGGGGATCCAGAATAATGCAAAAAAACCAGGGTGGGGTAGATCAGGACGTACTGTATACAAATAATATCAATTCTACAGGTGAGTACTTCACAGAATTGTATTATTCTTAGTATACAGTACGTCCTGCTCCAGATATAGTACTTACTCTTGGGACATCCAATAGCAGTGTCCATAAGTAGGGTGGGATCCCCAACAAAAAAGGTGACAGCAGACAGTTTAGACCACTGCCGCCTACAAAACCTTGCGGCCAAAAACAGCATCAGCTGAGCCCCTAACATCAACCTTGTAAAACTTTGAAAAGGTATGAACAGAGGACCAAGTAGCGGCCTTGCAAACTTGTTCAACAGAAGCCTGGTGCTGGAAGGCCCAAGAGGCACCAATAGCACGAGTGGAATGAGCGGAAGGGAGGATTCTTCCCCTTAGCAGAATAGGCCTGAATCACAGCCTGATGAATCAATTTGCTAATAGTAGACTTGGCAGGAGCCAAACCCTTCCTAGGACCAGAAGGGACCACAAAAAGAGCATCAGTCTTCCTGAAAGCCGCAGTGACTACCAGGTAATACTTCAGACACCTGACCAATGCAGAACCCTTTCCTTAGCGTTGCTAGGATTAGGACACAGAGAAGGAAGAACAATATATTGATTCAAATGAAAAGCAGACACCACCTTAGGCAGAAAGTCTGGCTTAAAGCGGAACACCACCTTGTCCTAGTGTATCTCATAATATGGGGGCTGAATAGACAGAGCCGCCAGCTCAGACACATGCCTGACCGAAGTAATAGCCACCAGAAAGACAACCTTGAGGGTAAGCACAGCCAGAGCAGCATCCTGAATAGGCTCAAAGGGAGCACCCTGCAAGGCAGACAAGACCAAGTTCAAATCCCAAACAGGGACCATAGGCTTACGTGGGGGACGCACATGAGTGACCCCCTGAAAGAAGGTCTTAACCAAGGGATGCTGAGCAAAAGACTTCTGAAAGAAGACAGACAGGGCAGAAACCTGACCCTTCAGAGTACTGAGTTTTAGACCCAACTCCAATCCATGCTGTAAAAACTCCAGAACCCTGGAGACTAAGAACTCCCAACAGGGACGAGACCTAGACTCACACCAATCAATGTAGGTACGCCATACCCTATAATAGATGGCAGAAGAAGTTTTCTTCCTAGCCTGCACCATGGTGTCCACCACCGAGGCAGACAAGCCTTTCTCTATCAAGATGGAGGTTTCAGCAGCCAGGCCGTCAAAGCCAGAGTTTGTAAATTGGGATGGCGTAAGGAGCCCTGAGTGAGCAGATCTGGCGCTTCTGGCAGGACATACTCGTCTACTGCTATGTGTACCACGTCTGCGAACCACACTCTTCTTGGCCACCTTGGGGCCACCAGAATCACTGGCACCCTTTCCAGAGCAATCTTGCGCAGAACCCTGCCCAGCAGGGGAAACGGAGGAAAGACATACATGAGCCGAAATTCCTTCCATGACATTGACAGAGCATCCGTGGCCAAGGCCAGAGGATCCTGAGACAGGGAGACAAAGACCGGGAGCTTGTGATTGTGACGGGATGCGAACAGATCTACATCCGGTAGACCCCAACGGTGACACAGGGACTGGAATACCATGTTGCAGAGGGACCACTCCCCGTGACAAGAGGTCCCCCTGCTCAGAGAGTCTGCCAGTAGATTCTCTGCCTCGGGGATATACACGGCCAAAATGCATTGAACATTGGCCTCCGCCCATGTCATAATCCGCGACACCTCCTGGAGGGCACCTCTGCTCCGGGTCCCTCCCTGATGGTTGATGTAGGCAACCGCCGTCCTGTTGTCTGAGCGCACCTGCACAGCCAGACCCTTCAGGTGATTGGTCAACTGCTCCAGTACCAACCTGATCGTCCGTAGTTCCAGAATGTTGATGGGCAGGTGGGCTTCCTGAGGGCCCCACCTCCCCTGGAACCGCAGGGACTTCCAGAATCCCCCCCAACCTGACAGACTGGCATCCGTGGTGACCGTCTCCCAGGAGGGGGCCAGGAAGGACATGCCCTGTAGCAGGTTACTGTGGTCCAGCCACCACGAGAGGGACCCTCGGACCGAGGGGGGAAGCACACAAACCCCGTCCAAAGACGTGGGGTCCTTGTCCCAAACTGACAGAAGGTGAAGCTGCAGAGGCCTCAGATGGAACTGAGCAAAGGGCACTGCCTCGAAGCTCGCCACCATCAGACCTACCAGCTGCATTCCCTGCCTGAGGGAGGGCTGGGGGCACGAGAGCAGGAACCTCACCTGCGCAGTCAGAGCTTCCACCTTTTGTTGAGGAAGGAATATCCATGACTGAACCGTATCCAGAATCATCCCCAGGAATGGGGTCACCGACGCAGGGGACAGAGAGGACTTGGGATGATTGATGACCCAGCCGAAGGACTCCAAGGTGGACACCACCAGCTGAGTGCTGAAGAGATGAGAATGTCGTCCAGGTAGGGCAGCACGCGTATGCCCCCTGACCTTATCAGAGACATCACTCCCACCAGCACCTTGGTGAAGACTCTGGGAGCTGAAGTGAGGCCAAATGGTAGGGCCACAAACTGGTAATGTTGATCTTTCAACGCGAATCTGAGAAATCTTTGATGTCCCGGGAACACAGGGAAGTGAAGGTAAGCATCTTTGATGTCCACAGACGTCATAAAATCCCCTGGGCGCAGGGAGCCAATGGCCGAGCGCAGGGTTTCCATGCGAAAGCTTCTGTTCTTGACAAATCTGTTGAGGATTTTTAAATCCAGAATGGGCCTGACTGACCCATCTTTTTTGGGCACTGTGAAAAGGTTGGAATAGAACCCCTTGCCCAATTCTCTTAAGGGGACCCTGCAAATGACCCCCAGATCCAGAAGACCTTGCACGGCCTGTAGCAAGACCTGAGCTGATCCAGGATCCTGGGGAATCCGGGACCTGATGAATCTTGTGGGGGGCCGCACAGCAAATTCTATCTTGTAACCAGAGGACACTACCTCCTGAATCCACCGGTCTGAGACTTGGCGCCTTCAGACGTGCGCGAAGTGCTGTAGCCATCCCCCCACCCTGGTGGGCGGGGGCGCCCCATCATGCCTGAGGGGTCTTGGGAGGGGCTTTGGGTTTGGGCCCCCAGGAGGAGCCCGGACGTCGTCCTCTGCTCCTATGCCAGGAATCTGCGCGAGCCCCTGCGAAGGACACCCCCTTCCCCTGCTTAGCGCCCCGGTAGGGGACTGAAGGGGGGCCCTGGCTCCGAAAGGGCCGAGGCTGCCGCCTGCGCTGGGGTAACTTACCTCCTTTAGCAAAGAGGTCTAGGCGGTCCCCAAACAGGCATAGCCCCTTAAATGGAAGGCCAGTAAGGGCTTTCTTAGCAGCATTGTCAGCAGCCCACTGGCGCAGCCATACCGCGCGGCGTATAGCTACCGCCAAGGCGGAAGACCTGGCACACATCCTAATAACTTTATCCTTTCTGCATCGGATGATGCTAACAAAAACATCATAGGTAGACAGTGCATTAATAGTATCAGGTGGCAAATCGTCTGGACCATCTAGTGCATTCTTGACCATGGCCCTGAGTGCCACCGCAGTAATGGCCAAAGCGCAAACCGGGCACAGCGCCGTGCCCCCAAATGCAAAGGCATGGCATGCGCCGGTCAATGCGCTGGTCAATGCGAAGGTCCTCAGAATCCCGCAGCGTAGTAGTGTCGGGGGAGTGCATAATAGAGGTGTTAGACAGCCCTAGAATAGGAGCATCGACCTCGGGGGGTGATGACCAGCACTTGACCATATCAGCAGGAAAAGGATACTTTCTGTCCAAACTCTTAGGAATCCCGGGAAGTCTACTTGGATGTTCCCACTCCTTAAGCACAAGGTTATTAAAATGGGTTTGCTCAGGAAATTCCAATCGAGCCTTAGCAGTATGAAATAGCTCACCCCTTTGCCTGGGAGCCGCAACAGGGGGAGAGATGGACAAAAACCTCAAATATCTTAACCAGCAGTTTGTCAGTATCATCCGGGGTCCAGTGATCAGAGCCAGAATCATCATGACCCCTTGACTTCTCGTCAGATGACTCTGGGTCAGAGAAGAGCTCCCCTTCGTCCGAGGGGGTATGGCCATATAGATGCAGGAACTCATCAGACTCCGTAGGGAAAAGAGCGGTATCAGGAGCTAAGTGCCGCCTTTTTGCGGTGGCCTTACGCGCTAAGGTATTAGCAAGCAATTTTTCAACACTGGCCAGTCTAGCAGCCACATCAGGATGAGAATCCCCGCTGGTATTGGGGGTTAGACTCAGGCTTGGGGGGGGGGAAGGTGAAGTGAGGCGAGGTGCAGGCCCAGCCACCGGAGGGGCGGGAAGTACCATTAGCGCCTGCTGTGCACAAGGGACGCAGACCCGTGCATTGTCACCGCTGATAGGTGAGACCCCACAAGCTACACACAGCCGGACTTGTCCTGAAGGAACCCCGGTCACAATATTCTGGGATGCCTCCATAGGGTGATTAATAGGCCCAATAGGCCAGTAGGGATTGACGCTGAAGCTACCCTGGATGCCCCAATGACCCGCAGGGAAGTGGGAGTAATTATACTAGGCCCAACTGACAATTACGCAGGGCCGGGAGAAGCCACTGGATTCAACCGTCTGAAAGACATAAGGGGAATAAAGGGTGTCAGAACCATGCACAGTAAGCAAGGAGCATGAAAAATCGCCCGTGAGGGCACTTACAGACCGCGGAAGGAGGGGGACCGATACCACGCGCGCGCGACTACCATCAAAATGGCGCCAAGCGAACCTCGAAGGGCGGGCCAGAGCGGCCCGTGACGCGGAGCGCGCCAAGCCAGGTCCCCGCCCCCCCCGAAGAGCGCGAAGCTCTAAGCCAGTAGACAGGGTTGTCATGAGGAGCGAGGTGTATGACACACTCAGAATAGATGATTTTGCCAATAATGACGCCGCGCGTCTGAGGCGCCGCCGCCGCCCGGCGCAGCACAGCCATGATAATTTACCCATCCGTGCTATGAGTGTACACATGACCAGTGAGACACCCTGCAACACTTGTGTGACAAGAGCACTTCAATCATGTCCCAGTTGGGAATCGATGAAGCAAATAAGGCTGCGAATCAGTGTGGCTGACACCGAGTATACAAGTCAAATGACATTACTAAAGGCCACTAGCGTGTAAACCAATACACTGAGACCACCTACACCCCCCCCCCTTTCTTTCCCCCCGGGCTACGGGGGGAACGAGGGAGGATGGCGACCCTTTGTACAGGGCCCACCGCTACACGGGGCATGGGCAATAATGTGGGAGGGGCATCCCATAGAGGCTCACCATCAGCCTAAACCGCCTACCCTTTGGTGGGGGACTGCGGTGGAGCATGGCTCCATAAGCACGCATGGTGCTGCCTACCTTCACCCGACCAGCGCAGCCCAAGCTGGGAGGCACATCACAAGGAGGACGGGTGGGAATAGTCCAACAGGGCCGCAGGCTTTAATAGCCCCGCTCACCTGCGAGAGAGTGATACTTCATGTCTTCGCAGTCATTTGTGGGAGGTCCCTGGGTATTTAATTTGTGGGAGGTCCCTGGGTATTTGAGGGCCGGGAGGAGCCTGTTTTGCATGTCTCTGCAGTGCAGCGCCATCTGGCGGAGGATAACCCAAGTGTAAGTATTATATCTGGAGCAGGACGTACTGTATACTAAGAATATAGACAGTGCTCTGCAGGCAGCATAGGGCCCCCGTCAGAGCTCAGGATAAAGACATGGTTTGCTTGGGACCAGTGTTTCCTGTAAGGTGCGCGGGAGCGTGGCCGCGCACCGCCAGCTCCCCGGGCGCGCAGCTCTGCCCGCCGCTACAATGGGGCGCTACATCCCACCCCATCTGTCGCTGCCGCCGCAGCATTGGCTGGGCGGAGCGGCGCGACGATGGGTGTAGTCCCCGTCCCCATTCCCCCTGCTGGTCTACTGCCTGAAGAGGAGCCGCGCCATGCTACATGTTGGAGTTTTGGAGGGGGGGGCACTGCACGTGCACGCTGGCTGGCAGGCCAGCTAGAAGAAGGAGACTGATGGCTGGCTGGCACCGTTGATCCCTGGTAAGTCTGCACGGGGGGGGGGGGGGGGCTTAACACTGTGTGTGGGGAGTTTAACACTGTTTACCAACCACCGGCCCTGGAGTTTGAAAGACTCTAGAGAGGCCCAATTAAATGACCTTTGGGCATCCCAACTCGGTCATTTAATTGGGCCTCTCTAGAGTCTTTAAAACTCCAGGGCTGGTGGTTGTGTCAGTCTCCCACAGCTGTATCCCCAGCCTCTCTGTAGCTGAGGCTAGGGGCAGGAGCACTCCACCATTTACAGAGTAACCAGGATGTGCCTGCTCCCACTTCCCTTTGCCAGAGCTCTCATACAAACAGCACTTTATGCCATGTATTAATATGTGCTGATTGGATGAGAGCTCGTGCATGCACCGTGGGACTGGGGAAAGGTGAAAATTTTCTCTCCAAGTTCTCATTTATAAGTAATACATTAAGGCTGCAGGAGTGGTATCACCAGGAATTTTACTATATCCTGGTGATAGGTTCTTGTCCCCGCTGCGCCGCTGTGTGAGACCCCCAGATTTCCCACACAACCAGCTGTTCCCATGTGTGGGCTCTCATCCAATCAGTGCCGTATGCCGTGCATACCAATGCAATTCTTTTGAACTGAATGCCACTGCTAGCACACTCAATATCATTGAAGAAGGTTGAGTGTGAAATGGTGTAGATGGGTGGGAAATTCGGTGAGGTATGGGGTGTGGCATGGCATTGACGAGGGGGCTTATTGTACAAAATTTCCAAGTACAACTCTAGTATGTAAATTAACTATTCTATCATATCTTTTTGTTTAACACTTTATTTTGGTTTATTAGTAGATATACCAGTGTTTTTATCTTAGGTTTAGAATTGCCCACCTTTCATGGGACATTGCCCAGCTCCCTCGCTACTCCGCACAGAAGCTGCTCCGGCTTAGAGGGAACATTGCTTGGGACTGGAAAATGAGCTAATAACTACACTATAACATGACAATTATACAAAATGGCCATAAAAAAGCACTTCTTTCATGTGTACTGTAGTTGGTTTACAGAGCATGTTCGTTCACAAACCAGCTCCCTCAAAGGAGCTTACCACCACTGTAAAGTGTTTCAAATGAAAAGCGAAGATAACCCCCCTATATACAAAAACACTGCATAAAACGTATTTCATGACAACCACAGTTACACCAAAAGATGTCATATCTCAAACAGTTTGTGCCCTTGACATTCAACAGTCTAATTTTCCACATTATAACAGGTTTAGATTACAATGCTGCTTTGTGATAATATTCTAGCTTGTCATAGTTTTAGAGAAAATACCATGCTGCCTTTACCAGCATAAAACTCTGGCTCAGAAAATGGAAAAATGTAGCACAGTCCTATTAACTTTGTTACGGTAATTACTTGAAACTAAAGTACTAAAAGTAAAGTAACTAAAGGTTTGGTCCATTGCTTTTTTATTTTTTTAAAAATATCTACTTTATGTTACTGTATTGCAAATTCAGGTAGAATAAGTAGGTCCATACAACATAGCTTTACAAGCTGAGATGGAACTCACCAGGGCCCAGAAAGTCAGTGAGGCCCCATCATTGTTTACCTTCCACCATATTTATCATATTTGTGCTCACCTGGCAGCATTTAGATAAAGGTAGCAGCATGTATCTCTGCTGTTTCAGCCTTAAGTTGTCAAGCTGCATCCAAATGAGTTAAAGACAGAAAAAAGTTTACCTTATGAGCCGTGAAAGGGCCCCATTTAATGGTCACACCAGGGCCACCCCATCACATTTAGTTAAGCCACTGTTTACAAGCTTTTTAAATGCTTTTTATATAAGCAAGAAACTATGTGAGTCCTTGACAGCTCAGAGAAACAAGTTGATATTGCTTTCTGGAAAAAAAGCTTTTACTTAAAAAGCTTTCCATCATCCTCAAGAGCCAGATTGCCTCTGGCATTACTATGGCAAAGGCTTCAAGTCAAGTCCAAAAGCCTTGTGCCATACAAATTTGGAAATTACATGTATGCCCAACTAAAACCTTAATTTACAATCAGAAGCATATCCATGCAAAGTATCACATTTGACAGCTCAGTAATCAAAATAAGGAAGAACATCTTGTGCACAGAGTAATTCAGCTTTTTGTGTAATAATGAACCTAACAATTAATCTTGCTTGTCCTCTACATGTTATTGCTGGCATTGTTAATTATTATGAAATATCTGTGTTTTGGCAAGGAGGAGGATGACATTCAAACAAAAGCAAGCGGAAATATCTCAAGGCTTTAACTTGCATCCATGAAAACTGTGGCCAACCCTGATGGGAAAGGTTTACCCAGGCTAAGTGTAAACAAAGATGGTTGATCCTGGAGTGCTGATGAATAAAGACAATGCAGTTGAAATGTACCCCCTTTAACAGAGCCCAACCCCTGGGGTTTATTTATTCATGACCACCTTTTATAAGGTGTATAAGGAGAACCTATCTCCACCCCTCTGGCATTGTGTGGGACACATAAATGCTTGTGTGCAGGGGAGAATAGCTGCTCCTTATGATTGTCTGTCTTTCCCCTCTTTTCTATCATAGGTTCACCTTTCATTGCTAAAATAAAATAAACGTTTGGGCTACAGAAAAGGGTCTTGAACCCAGTAACACTGGCATAATTTAGCAGCTCACATGGATGACAGTTCTGCATGGCAGGTAAGATTTGTTTTTATACTTAGCCTGGACAATCCCTTCCATTTGCAAAGTCACATAAGTCATTTGTCTAAGCAAATGTAAATGGTGTGTACTCACCTGTCTTTTTTTGTATTATTTTATTCCAGTACACTAGTTGATACACGTAGGTTGAATCCCTAGCCAGAGAGTTGACAGCAAGCTTGAGAGGAAACTCCTCCCGGCTACTGTATTTATAGCCATCTGTGGCCTCTACCCTCCAGTATAGCAAAAAGTACAGACAGCCCGGGAGGAAAAAATACAATTCTGTGAAGTACTCACCTGTAGAATTGGTATTATACGTATACAGTACGTCCTGCTCCAGATATAATACTTACACTTGGGTTATCCTCCGCCAGATGGCGCAGTGCACTGCAGACATGCAAAAACAGGCTCCTCCCGGCCCTTCATATACCCAGGGACCTCCCACAAATCCCCAGCATTGAAAAGCAGTGAACAAGAAGCCGGGAGAATTTAACCACCGAAAACTGGTAACAACAACAATGGCAACAATCACCATACAGGGGATCCAGAATAATGCAAAAACCAGGGTGGGGTGGAGCAGGACGTACTGTATACGTATAATACCAATTCTACAGGTGAGTACTTCACAGAATTGTATTATTCTAAGTATACAGTACGTCCTGCTCCAGATAAAATACTTACACTTGGGACATCCAATAGCAGTGTCCATAAAAGTAGGGTGGGATCCCCAACAAAAAGGCAACAGCACGCAGCTTAAACTACCGCCGCCTGCAAAACCTTGCGGCCAAACACAGCATCAGCTGAGGCCCGAACATCAACCTTGTAAAACTTTGAAAAGGTGTGAACAGAAGACCAAGTAGCGGCCTTGCAAACTTGTTCAACAGAAGCCTGGTGCTGGAAGGCCCAGGAGGCCCCAATAGCACGAGTAGAATGAGCAGTAAGACGGAAAGGAGGACTCTTCCCCTTAGCAGAATAGGCCTGAATCACAGCCTGACAGATCCATTTGCTGATAGTAGACTTGGCAGGAGCCAAACCTTTCCTAGGCCCAGAAGGCCCAACGAAGAGAGCATCACTCTTCCTGAAAGCCGCAGTGACAACCAGGTAATACATCAAGCACCTGACCACATCCAGGGAATGCAGAACCCTTTCCTTGTCATTACTAGGATTGGGACACAATGAAGGAAGAACAATGTCCTGATTCAAATGAAAGGCAGACACAACCTTAGGCAGCAAATCCGGCTTGCAGCGGAACACCACCTTGTCCTGGTGCCTCTCATAGTAGGAGGCTGAATGGATAGAGCAGCCAGCTCCGACACACGCCTAACCGAAGTTATGGCCACCAAAAAGACAACCTTGAGAGTAAGCACAGCCAGAGCAGCATCGTGAATAGGCCAAGTTTAAATCCCAAACGGGGACCACAGGTTTACGAGGGGGACGCGCATGAGTGACCCCCTGAAAGAAGGTCTAAACCAAATTATGTTGAGCAAAGGACTTCTGAAAGAAGACGGACAGGACAGAAACCTGACCCTTCAGAGTACTGAGTTTTAGACCTAACTCCAAACCATGCTGTAAGAACTCCAGAACCCTAGGGACAGAGAACTTTCTACAGGGAAGAGACCTAGACTTACACCAGTCAATGTAGGTACGCCATACTCTATAATAGATAGCAGCAGAAGTCTTCTTCCTAGCCTGCACCATAGTACCTACCACAGAGGCAGACAAACCCTTCTCCATCAAGATGGAGGTTTCAGCAGCCAGGCCGTCAAAGCCAGCGTTTGTAAATTGGGATGGCGTAGGGAGCCCTGAGTTAGCAGATCTGGCACCCCTGGCAGATCGTACTGGTCTACTGCCATTTGAACCACGTCTGCGAACCACACTCTTCTTGGCCACCTGGGGGCCACTAGAATCACAGGCACCCCTTCCAGAGCAATCTTGCGCAGAACCCTGCCCAGAAGGGGGAATGGTGGAAATACATACAGGAGCCGAAACTCCTTCCATGACATGGACAGGGCATCCGTGGCCAAGGCCAGAGGATCCGGAGACAGGGACACGAAGGCCGGGAGCTTGTGGTTGTGACGGGACGCAAACAGGTCCACATCCGGTAGACCCCAACGGTAACACAGGGACTGGAATACCCTGTTGCAGAGGGACCACTCTCCCTGACGGGACGTCCCCCTGCTTAGAGCATCTGCAAGCAGATTCTCCGCCCCCGGAATGTAAACAGCCGAAATGCATTGTACATTGGCCTCCGCCCATGTCAGAATCTGAGACACCTCCTGGAGGGCACCCTTGCTCCGGGTCCCTCCCTGATAGTTGATGTAGGCAACCGCCGTCCTGTTGTCTGAGCGTACCTGTACCGACAGACCCCTCAGGTGTTGGGTCAACCGCCCCAGTACAAACCTGACTGCCCGCAAATCCAGAATGTTGATGGGTAAATGGGCCTCCTGAGGACCCCACTTCCCTTGGAAGCGCAGGGACTTCCAGAATCCCCCCCAACCTGACACACTGGCATCCGTTGTGACCGTCTCCCAGGAGGGGGCCAGAAAAGACCTGCCCCCTATCAAGTTCCCGAGGTCCAGCCACCACGCAAGGGACCGTCTGACCGAGGGGGGAAGCACACAGACCCCGTCCAAGGACGCTGGGTTCTTGTCCCAAACTGACAGAAGGTGAAGCTGCAGAGGTCTCAAATGGAACTGAGCAAAGGGCACCTCCTCGAAGCTCGCCACCATCAGGCCCACCAGCTGCATTCCCTGCCTGATGGAGGGCTGTGGGCACGAGAGCAGGAACCTGGCCTGCGCAGTCAGAGCTTCCACCTTCTGTTGAGGAAGGAATATCCGCGACTGAACCGTATCCAGAATCATTCCCAGGAACGGAGTCACCAAGGAGGGGGACAGAGAGGACTTGAGGTAATTAATCACCCAGCCGAAGGACTCCAGGGTGGACACTACCAGCTGAGTGTCCAACTCTGCCTGCCGCAGAGACCGAGAGGTGATGAGTACATCGTCCAGGTAGGGCAGCACGCGTATGCCCCTTAGCCTTATCAGGGACATCACCCCTGCCAGCACCTTGGTGAACACCCTGGGAGCCGACGTGAGGCCGAATGGCAAGGCCACAAATTGGTAATGCTGATCTTTCAGCACAAATCTGAGAAACCTTTGGTGTCCTGGAAACACCGGGACGTGAAGGTAAGCATCCTTGATGTCTACGGACGTCATAAAGTCCCCTGGGCGAAGGGAGCAAATGGCCGAGCGCAGAGTTTCCATGCGAAAGTGCCTGTTCTTGACAAATTTGTTGAGGATTTTTAAATCCAGAATGGGCTGACTGACCCATCCTTCTTGGGTACTGTGAAAAGGTTGGAGTAGAACCCCATGACCCTGTCTCCTAAGGGGACCTTGCAAATGACCCCTAGATCCAGGAGACCCTGCACGGCCAGCAACAAGACCTGAGCTGAGGCAGGGTCCTGAGGAACCCGGGACACTACCTCCTAAATCCACCGGTCTGAGACGTGGCGCCTCCAGACATGCTCGAAGTGCTGCAGACGTCCCCCCACCCTGACGGGCGAGGGCGCCCCCTCATGCCTGAGGGGTCTTGGGAGGGGCCTTGGGCTTGGGCCCCCAGGAGTAACCGGGACAGCGTCCTCTATTCCTGTGCCAGGAATCTGCGCGGGACCCAGTGAAGGACACCCCTTTTGCCTGTTTAGTCCCACGGTAGGGGGCCCTGGCCTCGAAATTGGCCGAATCTGCCGCCTGCGCTGGGGCAACTTGCCTCCTTTGGCGAACAGGTCTAGACGGTCCCCAAACAGGCGCAGTCCCTTAAATGGAAGCCCAGTAAGGGCTTTCTAGCGGCATTGTCAGCAGCCCACTGTCGCAACCAAACCGCGTGGCGTATAGCTACCGCCAGGGCAGAAGATCTGGCACACATCCTTATAGCATCGTCCGATGCAGACATGATAAAGTTTACAAACACATCACAGTTAGACAGTGCATTGACAGTATCAGGTGGCAACTCATCTGTGCCATCGAGTGCATTCCTGACCATGGCCCTGAGCGCTACTGCCGTAATGGCTAAGGCTCAAACCGGGCGCAGGGTCGCTCCCCCAAATGCAAAGGCATGGCATGCCAATTGATCAATACGTCGGTCCTCAGAGTCCCGCAGCGTAGTAGTGTCAGGGGAGTGCATACTAGAGGTGTTGGACAACCCTAGAATAGGAGCATCAACCTCGGGGGGCGATGACCAGCACTTAACCAAGTCAGCCAGGAAGGGATACTTCCTATCCACACTCTTAGGGATCCCAGGAAGTCTGCTGGGATGTTCCCATTCTTTAAGTACGAGGCTATTGAAATGGGTTTGCTCTGGAAATTCCAGACGAGTCTTAGCAGTATGAAACAGTTCACCCCTTTGCCTGGGAGCCGCAACAGGGGGAGAGATGGACAAAACTTCAAATATCTGAACCAGCAGTCTGTCAATATCATCCGAGGTCCAGTGCTCAGAACCAGACTCGTCATGACCCCTTGACTCCTCGTCATATGACCCCGAGTCAGAGAACAGCTCCCCTTCGTCCGAGGGGGGGTGGCCGTAAGGATGCAACAAGTCATCAGAATCCATAGGGAAAAGAGCAGAGTCGGGGGTTAAATGCCGCCTCTTAGCGGTGGCCTTACGCGCTAATGAGCTAGCAAGCAATCTTTTAACACTGGCCAGTCTAGTAGCCACATCAGGATGAGAATCCCTGCTTGTATTGGGGGTTAGACTCAGGCTTGGGGGAGTAGGTGAAGTGAGGCGAGGTGCAGGCCCAGCCACTGAAGAGGCGGGAAGAACCGATAACGCCTGCTGTGCACAAGGAACACAGACCCGTGCATTGTCACCGCTGCTAGGTAAGACCCCACAAGCTACACACAGCCGGGCTTGTCCCGAAGGGACCCCGTTCACAATATCCTGGGACGCCTCCATATGGTGATTATATCGGCACAATAGGCCAGTAGGGATTGACGCAGTAAGCTACCCTGGATGCCCCAATAACCCGCGGGGAAGTGGGAGTAAATTTAATAGTCTCAACCGGGAGATACACCGGGCCGGGAGAAGCCACCGGAATCCACGGTCTGAAAGACATAAGGGGAACAAGAATGTCAGAGCCATGCGCAAGGAGTAATAAGGGTAATATAAAATCGCCCCGAGGGCACTTACAGACAGAGGAGGGAAGACGGTCTTCACTACGCGCGCGCGAGCAAAAAATGGAGCCAAGCGAACCTCGAAGGGCGGGCCAGAGCTGACTGTGACGCGGAGTGCGCCAAACCGTGACGCGGAGCGCGCCAAGTTAGAGCCCCGCCCCCCCGGAGAGCGCGAAGCTCAAAAAAAAAGCGTAGCCAATAGAGAAAACAGGGCAGTGACGCCTGAAGAAAAGGACGCCGCAGCATCTGTAAAGCCACCGCCGTCCGTGCAGTACAACCATATAGGAAGGGCGCGGCGGCGATCATACAAGTAAAAAGTAAAAGGTACACAGCGCGGCTCTGACACCAATTCCCAGTCAAACACGATACTAAGGCCATAATCGTGTAATAGGGTACACTGAGGCCGCCATACTCACAAACCCCTCCCCCCCCTTTCTTTCCCCCCGGGCTAAGGGGGGAATGAGGGAGGATGGCGACCCTTTACACAGGGTCCACCTCTACACGGGGCGTGGGGCAACGATGCGGGAGGGGCATCCCTTAAAGGCTCACCATCAGCCTAAACCGCCTACCCTTTGGTGAGGAACTGGGGTGGAGCATGGCTCCATTAAGCACGCATGGTGCTGCCTACCTTCACCCGACCAGCGCAGCCCAGGCTGGGAGGCACATCACAAATAGGACGGGTGGGAGTAGTCCAACAGGGCTGCAGGCTGTAATAGCCCCGCACACCTGCGAGAGAGTGATACTTCATGTCTTCGCAGTCAGCACTGCAGAGAAATCTGGGGATTTGTGGGAGGTCCCTGGGTATATGAAGGGCCGGGAGGAGCCTGTTTTTGCATGTCTGCAGTCCTTAGCGCCATCTGGCGGAGGATAACCCAAGTGTAAGTATTATATCTGGAGCAGGACGTACTGTATACTTAGAATATAAACATCCTTTCTACTAGGGCACATGTTATGCTATGATAATTTTTATATGTTTGGTTCCCCAAGAGATTATAAAATCTCATACAATCAGAATAGCATTGCCAGGTAAGTTGCGCCAGAATGGATGAACTCTTAATTAGTATTCAGTATGCTTGAAAGGCTTCCTTTGTGTTGGCTTTGGACTGGGCTGTAGTCGCATAATTAGGCTAGCAATAATACTATTTTTTTTACTGTGTACAGCACGGCTTGTTTCATTTCAATCATTACATCTGGGTATTCCGCCACAAGGTGGCGCAGTTGACTGTAGAACGGCCAACCCGCCCTGGTGAAGTGTGGTATCCACGGAACGCGTCGGCAGGCTGAATGCATGGGGGACCCCAGGCGATAGATGTTGCTAAAACGGTAATGTGATACCTTCCTGACTATACATTGTTATCTTTGTACTGTGTGGCCAGTGGTTTTCTGTCTGCCTTGAGCAGACATTCATATACAGTGTTTCCTATTGAATATATGTTTTTTGACACATTTATGCTTTCACAATATTTCTTTTTCTCTTTACTGTCTATTTCACATAGCACCTTCTCTATATATCAGGTGTCTGTTATTTGGATGTGCATTAAGGGCAGGCAGTTATAACAATACCTTCCTGCCTTCCATTTCCACTGGCATTTAATATTATTTTAGTGTTTATATTAGGTATTCTGAGGATCAGGAAGGCATTTATTGACGTATATATACATAGATTTAAAGCCTGTTCAGGGGAATCCCCCCATTTCTTGTCATTGTGTTTATGTTTTTTAAAATGTCACTTGTTATGTCAATGTGTGTGTAATCCCTCTTAGGAGTCTTTTTCACATAAATAAATAAATACAATCAGATTTTATTATAGTACATAGTCTGTTTGGAATATTTTTGTGGGTTGAGTGCGGACAATCTGAGGGCCTGTGAGGGGTTTCCAGAAGCCCCCCTCAAAATTGTATTCGCCAGTTGACTGCAGAAGACTTGTGGCTCCTCCCGGCCCTATAAAAAGCCAGGAATCACCCATAGACCCCCAGTGTTGAAAAGCAGTAATGCCAGAAGCCGGGAGACGACCATGATAAAAAAAATACACAGTCCACAACAAAATAACTTCTTTAACAATCACCATAAAGAGGCAACCAAGAACAACAATAAAAAGGGAGGGATGAAACAAGCCGTGCTGTACACAGTAAAAACAATTCTTCAGGTGAGTAATCACAGAATTGTATTTTTCCTGGTGTACAGCACGGCTTGTTTCATTTCAATCATTACATCTGGGACATCCAATAGGAGTGTTCATAAAGTAGGGTGGGATCCCCAATGAGTAACGGCAGGCAGTTCAGACCACTACCGGCACCTTGTGGCCAAAAACAGCATCAGCTGAGGCCCTAACATCAACCTTGTAAAACTTAGAAAAAGTATGAACCAAAGACCAAGTAGCGGCCTTACAAACCTGTTCAACAGAAGCCTGGTGCTGAAAAGCCCAAGAGGCACCAATAGCCCTAGTAGAGTAAGCAGTAACACGGAAGGGAGGTTCCTTCCCTTTGGCAGAATAAGCTTGCACCACCGCCTGTCTAATCCCCTTGCTGATAGTGGATTTGGATGGAGGCAAGCCCTTCCTAGGTCCGGAAGGATGAACAAAAAGAGAATCAGACTTCCGAAAGGGCTCAGTGGCGACCAAATAATACTTGAGCGCCCTGACCACATCCAGAGAATGAAGGTTCTGTTCCTTGGAATTAGCAGGGACAGGACAATAGGAAGGTAAGACAATGTCCTCATTGAGATGAAAGGCAGATACAACCTTGGGCAAAAATTCCGGGTTAAGACGGAACACCACCTTATCCTGATGCCGCTCAAAATAAGGAGGTTTCATGGAAGGCGCCACCAGCTCATAGACTCGACGCACCGAAATAATAGCGACCAAAAAGACTACCTTAAGAGTCAGAATGGGCAGAGCGGCATTGCACAGGGGCTCGAAATGGGAACCCTGTAGAGCAGAAAGCACCAAGTTTAAATCCCAAACCGGTAGCAGAGGCTTACGCGGCGGACGCACATGAGTAACTCCCTGGAAAAAAGTCTTGACAAGCCTATGATTGGCAAAAGATCTTTGGAAAAAGATTGCCAGAGCTGAAACCTGTCCCTTGAGGGTACTAAGTTGTAGACTTGAATCCAGACCATGCTGTAAAAACTCCAGAATCCTGGGAATGAAGAATTCACGACAAGATAGAGACTTGGACTCACACCAAGCAATATAAACATGCCAGACCCTATAGTAAATCATAGACGAAGATATCTTCCGAGCCTGAATCAAAGTATCGACAACAGAGGCCGGCAAACCCTTGCCCATCAAGTTGGAGGTTTCAGCAGCCAAGCCGTTAAAGCCAGCGTTTGTAAATTGGGATAAAGCAGCTTTCCTTGAGTGAGAAGCTCTGGATCGTCGGGCAAGACGTACCAGTCCACTGCCATCTGGACGACGTCCGCGAACCATACCCTCCTCGGCCAGCGGGGGGGGGGGGGGGGGGGGCACTATCTTGCGCAGCACACGACCCAGCAGAGGAAATGGAGGAAATACATAGAGGAGCCGAAACTCCGTCCAGGAAATTGCGAGCGCGTCCGTGGCGAAGGCCAGAGGATCTTTTGACAGGGAGACGAATCTTGGAAGCTTGTGATTGTGACGGGATGCAAACAGGTCCACATCCGGCTGACCCCAGCGACAACACAGGGCAAGAAATACCTTGTTGCTGAGACCATTCCCCCAGGCGAGACGTCCTCCTGCTCAGGGAGTCCGCCTCCTGGTTCTCCACCCCCGGAATGTAAACCGCCGAGATACAGGGAACAGTCTCCTCTGCCCAAGATAAGATCAGAGACACTTCCTTGAGGGCTCGCTTGCTCCGAGTCCCTCCCTGATGACTGATGTAGGCAACCGCCGTCTGATTGTCCGAGCATTTGTGGTGACAATCTCCCAGCACCGAGGTAGAAAGAACCTGCCCACTAGGAGATTCCTCGAATCCAGCCACCACGAAAGGGACTGCCTGGCCAGAGGAGACAGAGCAAATTCCTGATCCAGGGACTCCTGATTCCAATCCCAGACCGACAAGAGATGTAACTGAAGAGGCCTCATGTGGAACTGAGCAAATGGAACCGCCTCGAAGCAAGACATCATGAGGCCTACCAACTGCATCCCCAGATGGATGGAGGGATGAGGACACAGCAGCGCCCGCGCCTGCATCTGAATGCCCTCCACCTTCTGCTGGGGGAGAAATACATTGACCTGAGAAGTATCCAGCATCATGCCCAGGAAGGACCTCGCCAAAGACGGAGATAGTGAAGACTTGGGATAGTTGATCACCCAGCCGAAGGATTTGAGAGTGGACGTCACCACCTGAGTAACCTTCTCGGCCTGATGAAGAGATTGAGCAGCAATCAATAGGTCGTCCAGGTAAGGGAGAATGCGAATGCCCTGGCTCCTCAGTAGAGCCATGACACCCGCCAGCACCTTGGTGAAGACCCGAGGGGCCGATGTGATACCGAATGGCAAGGCCACAAACTGGTAGTGTTGATCCCCCAGAGCAAACCTCAGGAACCTCTGGTGACCTGGAAAGATCGGAACGTGAAGGTAGGCATCCTTGATGTCCACCGTGGTCATGAAGCCGCCCGGCCGAAGGGAACTCACAGCCGAGCGTAAGGTCTCCATGCGGAAATGCTTGAATCTGACAAATTTGTTGAGACCCTTTAACCCTTTAAGTGCCAGCCTACCTGGAGTTTTTGTCACCCTTTGTCATGGACCCCTTACCAGTTCACAAGGGGTTAAAAGTAAAAAAAACACACACACGCAAAGAGAATTTTTTTTTTTTTTTTTAAATACTTACCTCCCATCCATCCTGGAGCACTGTGTCCCTCGGCGATCACTGGCTTCTGCTCACCTGCTAGAAGCCTTTTATAGCTGCTGGATGACAGAACACAAAGGATTAATTAAAATAAAAATGACATAGGGTCCCCCCTCCCGGGGGGACCCCATTTTTTGGGGGGGATTTTTAAGGGTTAAAAACCCTTAAAAATCCCCAAAAAATTGACGTGGGATCCCCCTTACCCAAAGTAACCAGCCCGGGACCAGCTATGCATGGCTTGTAGAAACAGGGCACAGGGGCCAGCTTTTGTGGCCCCTGGCCCTGCAGGCTACAAGCCCGCATAGCCCGTGGGCCCAGGCTCTTCTGCCCCCCCCCTGGCCTTTGGGGAGACAGGTAATGGGGGTGCCGGAGGTTAATGGCAAGTCACCCGCTAGCACAGGTGACTTGCCATCCCCCCAGCCTTGTGAACCGGTATAGGGGTCATGGACCCCTTACCGGTGAAACGGTGAGGACCCGGAAGAGGGTCCTCACCCGAAGCCTGCGGAGCCCAGGGGGGGGATCGGACCCCCCCCCCGGTGAAGAGAAGACGGCGCGGAGGGATCGGGCGAGGAGGTGAGCGAGCGGCTGATTTTTTTCACAGATACTGACAGCGGGGAAAACGGGGGGGGGGGGGGGCGGCCGGTTTCGGGCCCCCCCCCTGAAGACGGAGGACGACGGGGGGGGGGATCGCATGCCCCTCCCAGGAAGAGGGGACCCCCAGCTTCACAGGGATACCAGAGGTAAGTGTTTTTTTTTCTGTTTTTTAACTGTTAGGGCGAAATGCCAGGCACGTAGTTTCTACGTGCTTGCCACTTAACGGTAGGAGAAGCAACCACGTAGAAACTACGTGCTTGGCATTTAAAGGGTTAAATCCAGGATGGGCTACGGGAGCCGCCCTTTTTGGGGGCCGTGAACAGGTTGGAGTAGTACCCTCGACCCTGTTCCAGAAGAGGTACCAGGCAAATCACTCCGGAAGCTAGAAGACGCTGTACAGCCAACCGCAGGCCCTGAGCCGCCACAGGATTTAGAGAGATCCTGGACCGGAGGAATCTTGGAGGTGGCCAGGCTGCAAACTCTATCTTGTAACCGGAGGAAACCACCTCCTGAATCCACCGGTCTGAGACGCGCAGTCTCCAGACGTGAGCAAAGAGCCAAAGCCGTCCCCCCACCCAGTCGGGTGAGGGCGCCTCCTCATACCTGAGGGGCCTTGGGGAAGGGTTTGGGCATGGTTCCCCAGGAGAGACCGGGGCGACCACGGGATCTGCCTCGACCCCAAGAGCCTCTGCGACCACCTGAGAATGAGGACCCACGACCTCCCCTTGAAGGGCAAAAGGAAGAGGATCCCCGAAAGGGCAGAGCCTGCTTCCTACGCTGGGGGAGCCTAGCATCAAGACGCTCACCGAAGATACGAAGTCCAGTGAATGGAAGCCCAGTGAGAGACTTCTTAGCGGCAGTGTCGGCCGCCCACTGACGCAACCAGACAGACCTACGCATAGCAACCAACAGGGCCGAGGCTCTACCGCCAAGCCTGACTGCGTCATCCACGGCAGATAGCACAAAGGCAGTAAAGTCAGCACAAAGCAAAATCCTCCGTTTTCTTGCGAGACCAGGTGGCCTCAGCCAGGCGCCTGACCTTCTTTTTATTAGCGATGGCCACAATAGCCACGGCGCAGACCGGACGCAAACCGGCCCCAACAAAGGTGAAGGCATGACAAGCCAGCTGATCCATACGCCGGTCAGCGTTATCACGCAAGGTTGTGGTGTCAGGAGACGGCATGACCGAAGTGTTGGACAGCCCCAAGACAGGAGCGTCTCAGAGGGACACGACCAGCGGCGAACCAAATCAGCCGAGAAGGGATACCTTCTATCCAACTCCTTAGGCACCGAGGGTAACCTGTTGTGGCGTTCCCACTCCTTGAGAACCATATTGGAAAAATGGCCCTGTTCCAGGAACTCCAAGCGTTGCTTGTAGAGCTCACCCTGCTTCTTCTTCGCCACCTTAGGGGGAGCGATGTAAAGAGTATCAAAAACAGCCGACAATAGCCTGTCGGTATCATCCAGGAGGCAAGTATCCTCGTCTGAGGAAGACCCTAGATCACTATCATACTCTCCATGACGATCCCCAGAGGAATCCGAGTCCCGGAATAACTCCCCCTCCTCCGGGGAGTCACGGCAGCCATAAACATCAAAGCCCTCGTCCTCATCGGTAAAGAGGGACAGTGCCGCGTCTAGGTGCCTCTTCTTGTGCGAGGCACTGCCGGCGGCCGCCAGGCCAGTTGCCGTTCAATACTGTCAACGCGCAGCGCCAGGTCCGACTGGGACCCCCTGTTGGCTTCCCCCTCGCTGCGCTCTAAGTGCAGCCGCAGGGAAGAAGGGGAAGGTGCAAGAATGGCACGGCTGGGTAGAGAAGCGCTCAGACCAGCCTGCTCTGCAATGACACTTTGGGCGCACGGAACACAAACTGCGCCACCTCCACTCAGAGGGGATGCTCCACACATGAGACACAGACGAGCTTGCCCCAAGGGGCCCTCGAGCTCGCTATCCCCAGAAGCCTCCATATGGTAATTTTCAAAAGGCACAAAAAACGACCAGCACGGTATAAGGGCTAACAGGCCCCACCCGGGATGCCCCAAAGGGAGAATGGACAGAGGAGGAAGGGGGGTATGGACCCGGGAGAAACCACAAGACACAGGCCTGTCTCAAAGACATAAAGAGAAGCACAATAAGCATCCCACAGCGCATGCACAGCGTCCCATTGGAAAGCAAAACCCACTCAAGGACCAATAAGGAGAACGGCACAGCAGCACGGCAGCAGCCCGAAGCAGAGATGTCACACTGTGTCCATGTAGCAGACCAGGGCAGCCACCCACGTTCCCCCTGCCAGGCACCGCACGAGGGGTAAAATGGCGCCTATGCGGACCTCAAGGGGCGGGCCGCGCGACGTTGACGCGATACGCGTCATCCCGTGGCCCTGCCCGAGCGTCACGGCTCCCGAGGACCAGCCCCGTCCACCCCAAAATGGCGTCGGAGCCGAAGGAGGAGGAACGCCTCCACAGCGTCCCCTGCCACGGAGCGCAGTGCACTCGAGGCGGCGAGGATGCCAGTACCGTCGCAGCGCTTGAGCGGCCAGCGTAGTACAGCGTGTGGCCCGGGCCCCCACCTACCCGGCAACCGCCAAGGGGGGAGGGGAGAGGGGGGAAAGAAGAGGGGGGTTTCTCCTCTCCCCCACATAGGCTCACCATTCGCCTATGGCCGGCTACCCTTCAGTTATAGGGTCTGCGGCCTGGAGCAAAGCTCGCTGAACACCCGACCCCAGGTGTTCCCCTACCATCACCTGATCCGAGCAGCCAAGGCTGGGAGGCAGAAGGGTCCGAAAACAGGTGGGAATAGTCCTACAGGGCCGACCGGCTTGGTTGCCCCGCTCGCCTGCGAATAACCAGATAGAGCCATCTTCTTTTCTTCGCAGTCATGACTGCAGAGAAACACTGGGGTCTATGGGTGATTCCTGGCTTTTTATAGGGCCGGGAGGAGCCACAAGTCTTCTGCAGTCAACTGCGCCACCTTGTGACAGAATACCCAGATGTAATGATTGAAATGAAACAAGCCGTGCTGTACACCAGGAAAAGATACCTATATGGATATGGGATGGGGGGATGCCACGCTGTCTATGGGAATGGGAGTAGGCGGATGCCACATTGCCCATGGGGAATGGGAGGGGGGATGCCACACTGTCTATGGGAATGGGATTAGGGAATGCCACACTGCCTATGAGAATGGGATGGGGGAATGCCACACTGCCTATGAGAATGGGATGGGGGAATGCCACACTGCCTATCAGATTGGGAGGGGGAGCCACAATGCCTATGAGGAATGGGAGGGGGGAAATGCTACACTGAATAAGGGGATGGGAGGAATGCCACACTGCCTATAGGCAATGGGTGGGGGAATGCCACACTGTTTATAGGGAATGCCACACTGGCTATGGGAGAGAGGGAATGCCACACTGCATATAGGGAATGGGATGGGAGATTGGCACACTGCCCATGGAGAATGGAGTGGGGGAATGCCACCATTCCACATCTGATAGAGTCTGAAATATCAAGGCAAACAACCCTGTGTTCCGTGTGATTAGGAACACCGTGCTGACCCTGACATCTCTGTCTAAGACTTTCTACTGAAGCCAGTTAGTGAGAACCTGATAAACCAAGGACTGTTCATTTTTATGTGGTGATGAGGTTGGCCTGGCCTATGGTTTGCAAGACCTTCTCCACCACAGCAAAGGTACATTTTGACAAACAGTCCAGGTACTTCTCCATTGGATCCCACAACAAAAACCCTTGATTCAATGTGCGTTTGACGGGGCTGACACTGCATCACTTGCCTCAGATAAGGACAACCTTGCCAGAAGTTTCGGACCCAGAAAGTCGACCAGACCTCAACAGCCCCTGCTGGGTACGATTCACCAAGCCTGTGATGTAATACAGGGGCCCCTCTCCACCAGGCAGCTGGCTCTGGTGAATGGGACAAACGGCACCTTTACTGTGTTGTAAGAAACAGGTGCCTTTGATGACTCAGTCATGGTGTTAGCTGCCGCCACAGAACCCAATCTAAGCAGTGTTGATAGGCAGGTATTCTATGGGGGCCTGTACACGGCCTCCCTCCAAGCCCACCCTGGGGCGGATGGCCCCCAATGGACCCATAGAGGCTAAGTCCCCCCCCCCCCCCCCTCAGAAAAATGTTTGTACCTGGCTTCTATCTATTTGAAGATCAGGTCAGCGGGAATTCCAGATTCTCTCGCCACGGTTGCAACTCCAAGCATCAGACGACAAAGTAAAGCTGCATTAACCAAAGGAACAAGGATATCGTCCCGCGGCCAGCCACCACATGCAGCAGTGTTCGCTCTCGCTGAAATTACCAGGGAGAGAGAGGGAGGTTGGGGATTACAAACAGTCTCAAAACAGCCACCAGAGGAGCCCAGTTCCCACCAGATCCTTTCTGAGCTCCGGGTGGGTGGCACTACCCTGCCTCTAGGCAAAGTTGGTCCCACCTACACCGCCCGCTGTTTCCAAGTAGCGAGACATACCACAAACCACCAATGTGAAAAGTAGAAAAGCACTCATAGAAAAAAATAAGAAGGGTCCCTACAATACCCTGGTAACTACCCATACAGCTGTTTCCTGTCCCCCTGGAGTCCGTTTCTTAGGGCACCATTAGATCCCGAGGCCAAAGTCCCATTCTTAGTTAAGTGGCAGTGGGCCTCTGTGCCACCGACCCTAACAGGGTGCAGCCTGGCCACGTACCTACCTTGACCCAGGGCATGGTACCCTCAGGACATTCCACTCCAGCAATATCTGCTTGATGTCTGACTTCAGGCATCAGGTTGGTGTCTTCAGAACAGGGTCCTGTGAGGGCATGAATGAGAAAGGGATTTGGGCCCTTGCTTTCCTGGACAATTTGTCACAAAACTGTAATGTAAAATAAATGGGGATTTTTTTTGTGTAAATAAGACAGTCTTATATTAATTTTTGCTCCCATCAGGCTTATTGTCAGGGGATGTTTTATGTTTCCATAAACAACATTCTACATTTATTGATGAATATACCAAAATGGAATAAGAGAAAAAAATATTCTGAGCCCCATTCTTTTAAATCACAATTTCACGGCATCATTGTTTACAAAGGACCTAGACCTAGTTTCTCAAGAAATCACCAAAGGTATATATTACTATTATAAAAAAAACAGGTGTATCCTTTCTTCACATCCTGTTCCTACCACAACAGCAGCTGTTCAATAAAAAGCAAAACAATGTATGCCAGATTATTCTACCCAGGCACCTGTTCATAATTCACTGAAAGGTGAAAATGCATCTCCAGGTAAAATGTATTTAGTAAAAACTTTAGCGGTGGTTAAAAACACTAACAACAAATACAAACACACTCCCATTTCTAGGAAAGGGCAAGCAGGGGGATTGCACTGGGCGACAAGGCCATTGAGGGGCGCCTTTATCACAGCCATCCTATTTTCTGCAGGTGAGTCAGGGACAGTGTTCGTGGTGCAGGCCATAGAACAGGCCTCTCACTCCCCATATTGTCATTGCCGTTAAGAAAAGACAATTCTGTGAGTACTCACCTGTAGAATTGCTTTTACTATGCATGGCATGGCCTGCTTCCAGAAGTCCTTACGTATGGGTTATTCCGCCAACAAGGTGGCGCAGGGCACTGCAGAAGAGTTGTGGCTCTTCCCGGTACCATATAAAAACGGTATCACCATAGACTTATCCAGTGTTGACAAGCAGTTATTCAAGAAACCGGGGAGATAATAAAAGTAAAAAAGGTAACAAAAAACCCCAACTAACTTGGAACAATCACCATAAAGAGGCAACCAAGAATAACGATAACAAGGGTGGGGTGAAGCAGGCCGTGCCATGCATAGTAAAAGCAATTCTACAGGTGAGTACTCACAGAATTGTCTTTTTCCTATTGCATGGCACAGCCTGCTTCCAGAAGTCCTTATGTATGGGACGTCCAACAGCAGTGTCCGTAAGGTAGGGTGGGACCCCAAAAGAGTAACAACAGGCAGTTTAAACCACTTCAGCTGAGGCCTTAACATCAACCTTGTAAAACTTGGAAAAAGTATGAACAGAAGACCAAGTTGCAGCCTTACAAACTTGTTCAACAGAAGCTTGGTGCTGAAAAGCCCAAGAATGAGCAGTAACTGTAAAATGAGGAACCTTCCCCCTGGCAGAATAGGCCTGCTCCACCGCCTGACGGATCCACTTGCTGATAGTGGATTTAGCAGGAGGCAAACCCTTTCTAGGTCCAGCAGGAAGAACAAAAAGAGCGTCAGACTTCCTGAAAGACTCAGTAGCAACCAAATAAAACTTCAGAGCCCTGACAACATCCAAAGAGTGAAGGGTCCGCTCCTTGGAATTAGCAGGGTTAGGACACAGAGAAGGCAAAACAATGTCCTGATTGAGATGAAAAGCAGATACAACCTTAGGCAAACACCACCTTATCCTGATGCCTTTCAAAATAAGGGGGTTTGGTGGAAAGCGCCGCCAGCTCAGAAACTCGCCTGACAGAAGTAATGGCCACCAAAAAGGCCACCTTAAGAGTCAGAATGGGCAAAGCAGCCCCACGGATAGGCTCAAAGGGAGGACCTTGCAGAGCAGACAACACCAGATTCAGGTCCCAAACTGGAAGCAAAGGCTTACGTGGCGGACGCACATGAGTAACTCCCTGGAAAAAAGGCTTAACCAACCGGTGATTGGCAAAGGATCTTTGGAAAAAAATTGCCAGAGCTGACACCTGTCCCTTGAGGGTACTAAGTTGAAGGCCCGAATCCAAACCATGTTGTAAAAATTCCAGAATCCTGGGGATAGAAAACACCCGACAAGGAAAAGACTTGGACTCACACCAAGCAATGTAAGCATGCCAGATCCTGTAGTAGATAAAGGACGAGGATTTCTTCCTAGCCCTAATCATGGTATTAACAACAGAAGCTGGCAAACCCTTATCTATCAAGATGGAGGTTTCAGCAGCCAAGCCGTTAAAGCCAGCGTTTGTAAATTGGGATAGCACAGTTGTCCCTGAGTGAGCAGATCTGGATCCTTGGGCAGGGCATACTGGTCTACTGCCAACTGCACGATGTCTGCGAACCACACCCTCCTTGGCCAACAGGGGGCCATAAGAATGGCTGGTACCCCTTCCTGGGCTATCTTGCGCAGCACCCTGCCCAGCAGAGGGAATGGAGGGAACACATAGAGGAGCCAAAACTCCGTCCAAGACATTACTAGCGCATCCGTGGCGAAGGCCAGAGGGTCCTGTGACAGGGACACAAACCTGGGAAGCTTGTGATTGTGGCGGGACGCAAACAGATCCACATCCGGCTGACCCCAGCGGTGACACAAGGAGTGAAAAATACAATTCTGTGAAATACTCACCTGTAGAATTGGTATTATAAGTATACAGTACGTCCTGCTCCAGATAGATTACTTACACTTGGGTTATCCTCCGCCAGATGGCGCTGCACTGCAGAGACATGTAAAACAGGCTCCTCCCGGCCCCTCAAATACTCGGGGACCTCCCACAAATCCCCAGCATTGAAAAGCAGTGAACGAGAAGCCGGGAGAATTTAACCACCCAAAAACTGGTAACTTATGACAATGATGAAAATCACCATACAGGGGATCCACAATAATGCAAAAACCAGGGTGGGATGGAGCAGGACGTACTGTATACGTATAATACCAATTCTACAGGTGAGCATTTCACAGAATTGTATTATTCTTAGTATACAGTACGTCCTGCTCCAGATAGAATACTTACACTTGGGACATCCAATAGCAGTGTCCATAAAGTAGGGTGGGATCCCCAATAAAAAAGGTAACAACCACTGCCGCCTGCAAAACCTTGCGGCCAAAAACAGCATCAGCTGAGGCCTTAACATCAACCTTGTAAAACTTTGAAAAAGGTATAAACAGAAGACCGAGTAGCGGCCTTTCAAACTTGTTCAACAGAAGCCTGGTGCTGGAAGGTCCAAAAGGCACCAATAGCATGAGCAGAATGAACAGTAAGGCGAAGAGGGGATTCTTCCCCTTAGCAGAGTAGGCCTGAATCACAGCCTAACGAATCCACTTGCTGATAGTAGACTTGGCAGGAGCCAAACCCTTCCTTGGACCAGAAGGGCCCACAAAAAAAGCATAAATTCAGACACCTAACCACATCCAAAGAGTGCAAAAAAACTCTCTCCTTAGCATCGCTAGGGTTAGGGCACAAAGAAGGAAGAACCATATCCTGATTCAAAAGAAAAACAGACACTAGCTATAGGCAGAAAATCAAGTTTGAAACGGAACAACACCTTGTCCTAGTGCCTCTCAAAGTAGGGGGGCTGAATGGACAGCGCCACCAACTCAGACACACGCCTGACAGAAGTGATAGCCACCAGAAACACAACCTTGAGCGTAAGAATGGCCAAGGCAGCATCCTGCACAGGCACAAAGGAAGCACCCTGCAAGGCAGCCAAGATCAATTCCAAATCCCAAAACAGGGACCATAGGTTGTCATGGGGAACGCACATGAGTAACCCCCTAAAAGCAGTCTTAATCAAAAAATGCTGAACAAAAGACTCCTGAAAGAATACAGACAGGATAGAACCTGACCCTTCAAGATACTGAGTTAGAGACCCGACTCCAACCCATGCAGTAAAATTCCAGAATCCTGGGAACTGAGAACACCCAACAGGGAAGAGATCAAGACTCGCACCAGTCAATGTAGGTACGCCACACCTTATAACAAACAGGAAGAAGAAGAAGAAGTAATCTTCCTAGCCTTCACCATGGACTCAACCATTGAGGCAGACAAACCTTTCTCCATCAAGATGGAGGTTACAGCAGCCAGACCATCAAAGCCAGAGTTTGGAATTGGGATGGCGTAAGAGGCCCTAAGTGAGCAGAACTGGCACTCCAGGCAGAAGCACTGATCTGCTGCCATCTGCACCACGTCTGCGAACCACACTCTTCTTGGCCACCTGGGCCCACCAGAATCACTGGCACCTCTTCCAGAGTAATCTTGCGCAGAACCCTGCCTAGCAGGGGGAATGGAGAAAGGACATACAAAAGCTGAATGTCCAGCCATGACATTACTGAGGCAACCATGATCACGGCCAGAGGATCCTGGGACAGGGAGACTAAGGCCTGGAACTTGTGATTGTGACGGAACGCAAACAGATCCACATTCGGTTGGCCTCAACGGTGATACAGAGATTGGAACACCCTGTTGCAGAGGGACCCCCCCCGGAATGTACACCGCTGAAATGCAGGGAACATTGGTCTCCACCCAGATCAGGATCAGAGACACTTCCTGGAGGGCCCTCTTGCTCCAGGTCCCTCCCTAATGATTGATGTAGGCAACTGCCTTCAGAGTGACCATGCGCCCCTGAACAGGCAGGCCCTAAATATGAGTAGTCAAGCAAGTCAGAACTAACCTGATTGCTCACAGTTTCAAGACATAGATAGGTGAATGGGCCTCCTAAGGGCCCCACCTCCCCTGGAACCGCAGGGACTTCCAGAAGAACCCCCCCCCCCCAATCTGATAGACTGGCATCCGTGGTGACCGTCTCCCAGGAAGGAGCAAGAAGGTTCCGCCCCCCAATAGATTCCCTGAGTTCATCCACTACAAGAGGGACCTCCTCACCAGGGGGGAGACACACAGTCCAGGGATGCTGTGTCCTTGTCCCATTCAGACAATAGGAGAAGTTGCAGAAGCCTCGAGTGGGACTGAGCACATAGGCCATTCCGAAGCACGCCACCATCAGGCCCACCAGCTGCATCCCCTGCCTGGTGAAGGGACGGGGACAGCTAGGAGGAACTGAACTTGTGCAAGCAGATTGTCCACCTTCTACTGAGGAAGGAATATCCTTGCCTGAACTGTGTCCAGATTCATTCCTAGGAATGAAGTTACCAAGGAAGGGGACAGTGAGAACTTGGGGTGGCTGATCACCTACCCAGAGGTGTGAAAGTAAGCATCATTGATATCCACAGACGGCATGAAGGAGGAGGAAAACGCCTGTACTTGACAATTTGCTGAAGATCTGTAAATCTGTAAATCCAGAATGGGCCAGACTGACCCATCTTTTTTGGGAACTATGAAAGGGTTGGTGTAGGGTCCCTTGCCTCTGTCTGTTAAGGGAAATCAGCAAATGACCCCCAGACTAAGCAGACCTTGCACGACCTGTGCCAGCACCTGAGCAGAAGCAGGGACCAGGAGTACCCGGACCCAGAAAATATTAGGGGAGGCCACACAGCAAACACCATCTTGTAGCCGGAGGACACTACCTCCTAAATCCATCTGAGGGGTGATGCCTCCAGACTTAAGCAAGGTGCCGCAGCCGTCCCCTCACCCAGACGGGTGAGGCCACCCCATCATGCTTGAGGGAACTTGGGAGAGGATTTGGGCATAGCCCCCCCAGAAGAGCCAGGGAGTAGTCTTCTGCTCCTGGGACAGGGAGCTGAGCGAGCCCCCGCGAAGGACACCCCTGGTTCCTGTTTAACACCATGGTGGCGGGTGGAAGGGGGGCCCTCGCCGTCTGCGCTGGGGTAACTTACCTCTCTTACCAAACAGGTCTAGGCGGGCCCCAAACAGACGTAGCCCCTTAAAGGGGAGCCCAGTAAGGGCCTTCTTTGCAGCATTGTCAGCACCCCACTGTCGCAGCCAGACCAAGCGACGTATAGCCACCACGAGGGCAGAAGTTCTTGCACACATTCTGATGGTGTCATCCAATGCTACTAGAACAAATTTTATAAACACATCACAACTGGAGAGTGCATTAAACACCTCACAAGGGAGATCATCAGAGGCACTATCAAGCATATTTCTGATGAGGGTTCTAGTGGCCACAGCAGTAATGGCAGAGGCACAGACAGGGCGCAGCGCCGTCCCCGCACATGCAAAGGCGTGGGAGGCCAGCAGGTCAATGCGCCGGTCTTCAGCAACCTGCAGGGTAGTAGAAT
Source organism: Gastrophryne carolinensis (assembly GCA_027917425.1). Classification (NCBI taxonomy): domain Eukaryota; kingdom Metazoa; phylum Chordata; class Amphibia; order Anura; family Microhylidae; genus Gastrophryne; species Gastrophryne carolinensis. The sequence goes on along the minus strand of CM051244.1, from coordinate 88,458,312 downwards.
CAGGGGGATGTATGACAGGGGTGTTAGATAGCCCTATTATCGGGACATCCACCTCGGGGGGGAGGGGGGGATGACCAACATTTAACCACCTCAGGTGGAAAGGGATACTTCCTATCCCAATCCCTTGGGACCCCGGGAAGTTTACTGGGACACTCCCATTCCTTGAGCACCAGGGAATGGAAATGTGCCTGCTCTAGGAATTCCAAACGTGATGTTGTTGTATGAAAGCGCCCCCCTCTTTGTCTGGGAGTCTTCCCAGGGAGAGAGATAGACAGAACCTCAAAGATCTGAGTCAATAATCTGTCAGTGTCATCCGGGGCCCAGGGGTCAGAGCCAGAATCGTCATGACCCCTTGGTCTCTCATCAGATGAGCCTGAGTCAGAAAAGAGCTCTCCTTCATCAGAAGGGGTATAGCCACACAGATTCATAAACTCCTGAGACCCCATAAGGAAAACAGTATTATAAGGCGTCAGGTGCCGCTTCTTACCAGGGCCCTTACGCGCTAAGGACCTAGCAATAATCTGCTCAGCAGTAGGCAGTCCAGAAGACACATCAGGCTGAGAATCCCCACTTGTATGCAACTCAGCAGGAGTGAGATTTAAGCTTGGGGGAGAAGGTGAAGTGAAACGAGGTGCAGCCACTGGCAGGCCAGATTGCAAAGCCAGCGTTTGCTCAGCACAGGGTACGCAGACCCATGCCTTGTCAGCATCAGCATGAGGTTGCAAATATATTGTATAACACCGCGCTGATGAATTATGAAGCAATTAATTAGACAAAAAATGAAATGAAAAATGAAAAACAAGCTCAACGTGTTAGAAAACTCCCAAAATTTTCCTAATGATTAAAGAATATATAAACACAGAGCTATCTTCTATTAAAGTTACATATAAATGTGTTAATTAAATATGTCCAAAAAATATATATAAATAGTGCAAAATAGTTCAGAACATCCAGTTAGTCCTGTTTCTTCAACCGTGTCCCAAAGTGCATGTGCTCACAAAAAACTCTTCTCTGTGCTCTTATCACCCCTATGTGCAGATCCTTACCAGAAAGGTAGCTTGAAAATAGCCCAATAAGACATAAATAGGTAATTCCCAATGGGTCAGCTTTAAATCAGGATCTCCAAATCCAAGTATAATTTTCACAGGGCACAGAAGATCGATACTCAAAAAAGTTGCATAATGCAGTAAATGATGATCATAGATGAGGGGAAGAGAAAATAGCAACACTAGTGCAATAACGTTTAAAATTCCAATTTAATATTGCTTTAAAAAACAGGAATCGCACTCACAATATAGCTAAAGTAAAACAGCATGTCAGCTCTTAACAGGAGCAGTAAGCAGAGCAAGATCTCACCGCCAATCCTCAACGCTCTTAATAGTTCCTCCAGAACTTGATAGCCGCTCCTATAAGTGTGTCGCCCTGCAGGTCCGCAGGCAAAAATCCAGAAAACTGCCAAAACTCCCAACGCGTTTCGTCGCGGATGCGACTTTAACCAGGTGTAAGGCAGTTGCAAAAAGCATATGTGTTTATAGCGGGCCTGGGGAGGTAGCCCCACCCATTTCCTCTTCCTTATTTTCCCAATAATTGCCAATTTGGCCAGTAGACGGACGCGCTGAACCGAGCAGCGTCCGTCCCCCCCCCCCCAGCACATCCCGTCACATGACCGGAACGGCCAAATCACGCTGCGTTCCACCGTGACAGGAAGCAAGCCGTTTCTCAACGCTGCGCCTCAGCCTGAAGCGCACTACGCAGCTTCGTTGCGTGCTCCAACAGGGAGGAATCCAGTCTATCTACGCTGCGCTCCATTCTAGAGCGCAGACAGCGGCTCCTCCCCCTTACAATATGCTCAGACTCAGAGCGAGCCCTCGCTCTGTGAGTCACAGTTGGTTGCCTAGACAACCGTGATTGCGGACCTCTATACAAAATCAAGCTTGAACAGCGTGCGCTCTTAACCAAAAGCGTCTATGGCCCTGAATACATTGCCAAATCATTGGGGACTATTAACCCTAAAATGCTCAAATTGTGAAAGGGCTAAGATAATAAAAGAGAGTAAAAAAGGGGGGAAACTTGCCCCAATTAACTGTAAAGAGCCTTGTGGAATGGCTATGAGACCATCCTCCAGTGCAAACAAACAATTTAAAACATATGTATATAATATAAAAGTATCCAAATAGATTATATCCAATAAATTGGCACTGATTGTAACAACTCAATCGCACATGAAAAGCAAGAAAAACTTTAAAAAGTTTATAAAACCTAAAAAGACATACAGCATAGGATCTGATATAAAAATTAAAATTAAAAAACCCTAAACTACATGACTAACAGTTTTCGATAAAACAATTCAAATCGAACTCTATATTCAGTCCGTTAGGGCTAAGAGTATTAAAATCAAATATCCACTTTCCTTCTCGCTGCGAGAGATCTCTAATAACATTGGAACCTCTCCAATGGCGTGTCACACGATCCACCCCCATAAAAAACAATGAATTGGGGTTACTGGCATGCACTGTTTTGTAATGGGCAGATACGCTGTGGGCTTCATAGCCTCGTTTAATATTATAAATGTGTTCGCGAACCCTTATACATAACTGCCTAGTGGTCCGTCCCACATAAAACAAATTGCAGGGGCATCTTAACAAGTATACCACATTGTTAGTTTTACATGTTATCAGTTGGGAGATCTTTATCTCCTGGCCTGTGTGTGGATTGGTAACAGTTTTAAATGACTTGGCTGTTGTAGTTGTACTCTTACAGCCACAGCATACCCCGCATCTATAGAAACCCTCCAATTTGTTAGAAACTATAGGGATTGATCTTGGGGGGTCCACAAAACTTCTTATCAGTTTCTGTCTCAGATTTGGTGCTTTCCTATACATACAGACTGGCTTGTCCGGAATCACGGCCCCCAACACTGGGTCCTCCTTAAGCAAATGCCAATGGGCTTCCAATACTTTTTTTATTTGCCGATGTTGTGTGTTAAACCCGGTAATGAAAGCATACTGGCTTTTATCTCCGGTTCCCGGCTCCTTATTTACTCTATTTTTATTTTTGTATAGAATATCCTCTCGTTTCATAGATCTAACATATAGGTATTGTGCTTCAATTTCATCTTTTTTATAACCCTTTTCTATAAATCTATTTGTTAGAGAGGTTGCCTGTCTGTCATAGTCACATATACTACTACAATTTCTTCTTAGCCGCATGAACTGCCCGTGCGGGATCGCTCTTAGCCAGTTCGGATGGTGACAGCTGTTTGATGGTACATAACCATTGCGATCTGTGGTTTTAAAAAAAGTCCTAGTGGTCAATTTCTGGTCCTCTTTTTTGATTGTAAGATCTAAAAAATTCACTGACATTGGGTCTATCTCGGCCGTAAATTCCAAATTTTTTCTATTTTCATTTACTTGCTGAAAGAACTGATGCAGGGAGACCTCAGAGCCTTCCCATATCACCAACACGTCGTCTATGTAGCGCCTCCAAATTTTTAAGCTGGGTATGTCCTGTCCGAAAATAAAGGAGGACTCCCAGAGGCCTACATAAAGGTTAGCCATACTGGGAGCAAATTTTGCTCCCATGGCTACACCCTTTATTTGAAGAAAGAATTTACCATTATACCAGAAATAATTGTGGTTTAGTGCGAAGGCTAAACATTCAAGTATAAAGTTAATTTTTTGCAACTGCCTTACACCTGGTTAAAGTCGCATCCGCGACGAAACGCGTTGGGAGTTTTGGCAGTTTTCTGGATTTTTGCCTGCGGACCTGCAGGGCGACACACTTATAGGAGCGGCTATCAAGTTCTGGAGGAACTATTAAGAGCGTTGAGGATTGGCGGTGAGATCTTGCTCTGCTTACTGCTCCTGTTAAGAGCTGACATGCTGTTTTACTTTAGCTATATTGTGAGTGTGATTCCTGTTTTTTAAAGCAATATTAAATTGGAATTTTAAACGTTATTGCACTAGTGTTGCTATTTTCTCTTCCCCTCATCTATGATCATCATTTACTGCATTATGCAACTTTTTTGAGTATCGATCTTCTGTGCCCTGTGAAAATTATACTTGGATTTGGAGATCCTGATTTAAAGCTGACCCATTGGGAATTACCTATTTATGTCTTATTGGGCTATTTTCAAGCTACCTTTCTGGTAAGGATCTGCACATAGGGGTGATAAGAGCACAGAGAAGAGTTTTTTGTGAGCACATGCACTTTGGGACACGGTTGAAGAAACAGGACTAACTGGATGTTCTGAACTATTTTGCACTATTTATATATATTTTTTGGACATATTTAATTAACACATTTATATGTAACTTTAATAGAAGATAGCTCTGTGTTTATATATTCTTTAATCATTAGGAAAATTTTGGGAGTTTTCTAACACGTTGAGCTTGTTTTTCATTTTTCATTTCATTTTTTGTCTAATTAATTGCTTCATAATTCATCAGCGCGGTGTTATACAATATATTTGCACTATTTTCGTTTTCCTAATTTTTTTTCACCTGCAGCTAGTCACTATGGATATTTTCACGTTTAGTACCTTTAAAGGGGCAGACTTTAATGAATTAATGAACAGGGAAGCAGATACCACTCCTGATTTAGATCTGGAGGAAGAGTGTAAAAGCCTCTTCCGCCTATTAAACAAAGAATTGCGTCTAAAGTGGGATATAGCGGCTTTAGAAAGATATGTAAAATTGAAAATGGTCCCTCAACAATTACGATGGTCCTTGCGTATATTCGATGGGGATGATAGTGTGGAATCAAAAAGGGAGTGGTTTGACTTCTTTAACTCATGTGGGTTGCTATTGGTTGAAAAATTGATTGCTAAGAAAAAAATTCAGCTAAGAGGGATTGATTTGATTAAAGAGGAGCTAAAGCAAAAACTAAGCCCACTGGGCACCTCTGAGCAATTTGTGAAACGAACAAGCGACTTTAAGATTAAGTTAGAGAAGGAAGATATAGCCATCAAAAATAAAAAGCTGAAGAAGCTACAAAGGGACACTAAGGAATATGCCAATGGCAAAGTTTTTAAGTGGCAATTCCTGGATGGCTATGATAAGGAAACAATATCAGGTCCAAAGCCAGATACTCCTAAACCTCGACCACCTAGATGGAGGGAGGATGAGAGGAGATATATGAGGACCCCTGATTCAAAACCCAGACGTCAGGAAATGGGGTATGAACGTCCTGGACCTCCTTCATTGAGAAGGGGGGGCCAGTACCCAACTGTACAAAATGGACAGCCGCCTAATAGATATAATACCTCAAATGAAAGACCTGATAGAGGACCCCAGAGGAGATCGGGCATTAGTTGGAGGAGGAGATCACCTTCATGGAGAGACCATAATAGATCTGAAGGAAGGGGGGCAATTAACAACTTCTATAAAAGAGGGATGGAAGCAAACAAGGGGACTTCTGAAAGGGAGAGAGAGCAAGAGCTACTCTCAGACTCCCCTTTTCACGTGGCCCCAAAAAGACCACCCACCCCCAAGGAACATTCACCAATAAGAGACAGGGGAAGGGTAGGTCTAATGAAGAGAAAAGGCTGGGACAACGTGGAAAACGAGGGGGAGCCAAGCACAAAAAGAAGGCTATAGGAGATGGCATATTTAACCTCAGCTCGGTTACCCTTACTGAAAGTGAATTGAGATTACTAGATAAGGGGTTGAAATATGCCCCCCCTAAGAATATGGATAAATTTGCCACTTACATTGATGTTCAAAAATACATTAGGAAATTAAATATGAAAAAATGGTTTATGAACCAATCTATAATCTCCATGCCTGAGCTTCCATCTTCAAATCAGGCTGTAACAGTGGATCAGCCTGAACAATTTAGACATACAGAGTTGAAGAATAGATCTGTATTCAACCCAGTCATTCCCTCAAATTCACACTTAGAGGTATTCCGTAAGGTGGTAATTAGGGACCTTAACAATATACCACTAAAGGGGACTAAATGTCCATCTGATTTGTCTAGGAGTATTAAATCACTAGAAGGGAAACATAATTTGGTCATCAAACCGGCCGATAAGGGGGGGGGCCTAGTGGTATTGAATAAAGAGGACTATCTAGAAGAAATGAATAGACTGCTAATGGATACAGATACCTATGCCCCACTTGCCAGAGATCCAACGGCAGTATATCAAGAGGCCCTACTTGTATTACTTACTAAAGGGAAGGAAATGGGGATTCTTAGCAATAAAGAATTTGGATACCTAAATATTAGAGTACCCAGAATACCTACAATTTACCAATTGCCCAAGATCCATAAAAGACTGGATAATCCCCCCGGCCGTCCGATAGTCAGTGGCATAGATTCTATAACATGCAGACTTGGGGAGTATGTGGACTCATTTCTGCAGCCCCTGGTTTGTGCCCTACCGGCCTACCTTAGGGACTCCGGACAAGTATTGCAATTATGTGACTCTTTAACAATAAGTACGGACTCTATTCTTGCAACAGCAGATGTTACCTCTCTTTACACTGTGATCCCCCACCGAGAGGGCATTGAAGCAGTAGAACACTTTTTAAAGCTAAGTTCAGGCCTTCCATTACCACAAATTAACTTTATACTTGAATGTTTAGCCTTCGCACTAAACCACAATTATTTCTCGTATAATGGTAAATTCTTTCTTCAAATAAAGGGTGTAGCCATGGGAGCAAAATTTGCTCCCAGTATGGCTAACCTTTATGTAGGCCTCTGGGAGTCCTCCTTTATTTTCGGACAGGACATACCCAGCTTAAAAATTTGGAGGCGCTACATAGACGACGTGTTGGTGATATGGGAAGGCTCTGAGGTCTCCCTGCATCAGTTCTTTCAGCAAGTAAATGAAAATAGAAAAAATTTGGAATTTACGGCCGAGATAGACCCAATGTCAGTGAATTTTTTAGATCTTACAATCAAAAAAGAGGACCAGAAATTGACCACTAGGACTTTTTTTAAAACCACAGATCGCAATGGTTATGTACCATCAAACAGCTGTCACCATCCGAACTGGCTAAGAGCGATCCCGCACGGGCAGTTCATGCGGCTAAGAAGAAATTGTAGTAGTATATGTGACTATGACAGACAGGCAACCTCTCTAACAAATAGATTTATAGAAAAGGGTTATAAAAAAGATGAAATTGAAGCACAATACCTATATGTTAGATCTATGAAACGAGAGGATATTCTATACAAAAATAAAAATAGAGTAAATAAGGAGCCGGGAACCGGAGATAAAAGCCAGTATGCTTTCATTACCGGGTTTAACACACAACATCGGCAAATAAAAAAAGTATTGGAAGCCCATTGGCATTTGCTTAAGGAGGACCCAGTGTTGGGGGCCGTGATTCCGGACAAGCCAGTCTGTATGTATAGGAAAGCACCAAATCTGAGACAGAAACTGATAAGAAGTTTTGTGGACCCCCCAAGATCAATCCCTATAGTTTCTAACAAATTGGAGGGTTTCTATAGATGCGGGGTATGCTGTGGCTGTAAGAGTACAACTACAACAGCCAAGTCATTTAAAACTGTTACCAATCCACACACAGGCCAGGAGATAAAGATCTCCCAACTGATAACATGTAAAACTAACAATGTGGTATACTTGTTAAGATGCCCCTGCAATTTGTTTTATGTGGGACGGACCACTAGGCAGTTATGTATAAGGGTTCGCGAACACATTTATAATATTAAACGAGGCTATGAAGCCCACAGCGTATCTGCCCATTACAAAACAGTGCATGCCAGTAACCCCAATTCATTGTTTTTTATGGGGGTGGATCGTGTGACACGCCATTGGAGAGGTTCCAATGTTATTAGAGATCTCTCGCAGCGAGAAGGAAAGTGGATATTTGATTTTAATACTCTTAGCCCTAACGGACTGAATATAGAGTTCGATTTGAATTGTTTTATCGAAAACTGTTAGTCATGTAGTTTAGGGTTTTTTAATTTTAATTTTTATATCAGATCCTATGCTGTATGTCTTTTTAGGTTTTATAAACTTTTTAAAGTTTTTCTTTCTTTTCATGTGCGATTGAGTTGTTACAATCAGTGCCAATTTATTGGATATAATCTATTTGGATACTTTTATATTATATACATATGTTTTAAATTGTTTGTTTGCACTGGAGGATGGTCTCATAGCCATTCCACAAGGCTCTTTACAGTTAATTGGGGCAAGTTTCCCCCCTTTTTTACTCTCTTTTATTATCTTAGCCCTTTCACAATTTGAGCATTTTAGGGTTAATAGTCCCCAATGATTTGGCAATGTATTCAGGGCCATAGACGCTTTTGGTTAAGAGCGCACGCTGTTCAAGCTTGATTTTGTATAGAGGTCCTCAATCACGGTTGTCTAGGCAACCAACTGTGACTCACAGAGCGAGGGCTCGCTCTGAGTCTGAGCATATTGTAAGGGGGAGGAGCCGCTGTCTGCGCTCTAGAATGGAGCGCAGCGTAGATAGACTGGATTCCTCCCTGTTGGAGCACGCAACGAAGCTGCGTAGTGCGCTTCAGGCTGAGGCGCAGCGTTGAGAAACGGCTTGCTTCCTGTCACGGTGGAACGCAGCGTGATTTGGCCGTTCCGGTCATGTGACGGGATGTGCTGGGGGGGGGGGGACGGACGCTGCTCGGTTCAGCGCGTCCGTCTACTGGCCAAATTGGCAATTATTGGGAAAATAAGGAAGAGGAAATGGGTGGGGCTACCTCCCCAGGCCCGCTATAAACACATATGCTTTTTGCAACTGCCTTACACCTGGTTAAAGTCGCATCCGCGACGAAACGCGTTGGGAGTTTTGGCAGTTTTCTGGATTTTTGCCTGCGGACCTGCAGGGCGACACACTTATAGGAGCGGCTATCAAGTTCTGGAGGAACTATTAAGAGCGTTGAGGATTGGCGGTGAGATCTTGCTCTGCTTACTGCTCCTGTTAAGAGCTGACATGCTGTTTTACTTTAGCTATATTGTGAGTGCGATTCCTGTTTTTTAAAGCAATATTAAATTGGAATTTTAAACGTTATTGCACTAGTGTTGCTATTTTCTCTTCCCCTCATCTATGATCATCATTTACTGCATTATGCAACTTTTTTGAGTATCGATCTTCTGTGCCCTGTGAAAATTATACTTGGATTTGGAGATCCTGATTTAAAGCTGACCCATTGGGAATTACCTATTTATGTCTTATTGGGCTATTTTCAAGCTACCTTTCTGGTAAGGATCTGCACATAGGGGTGATAAGAGCACAGAGAAGAGTTTTTTGTGAGCACATGCACTTTGGGACACGGTTGAAGAAACAGGACTAACTGGATGTTCTGAACTATTTTGCACTATTTATATATATTTTTTGGACATATTTAATTAACACATTTATATGTAACTTTAATAGAAGATAGCTCTGTGTTTATATATTCTTTAATCAGCATGAGGTTGTCCACACGCCATACACCGCCGGTCTTGTCCCAAAGGGACCCCGGTCACATTATCCTTAGATGCCTCCATATGGTGATTATTAGGCACAATATGCCAGTAGGGATTGACGCTATAAAGCAACCCTGGATGCCCCAATGACCTGCTAGGGAAGTGGGAGTAATTTTACAAGGCCCGACTATCAATTACACCGGGCCGGGAGAAGCCAATGGATTCACCCTCTGAAAGACACAATGAGAAGAAGGGTGTCAGAACCATACACACTACAGTGAAGTATAAAGCCGTCCGCAAGGGCACTTACGGACCACGGTAAGTAAGAACGTCACACGCGCGCGCGACCAGACAATATGGCGCCGAGTACCTCGAAGGGCGGGCCAGAGCGAGCCGTGACACGGGGCGCGCCACGCCAGGCCCCGCCCCCCTGAAGAGCGAGAAGTCCAACCGACAAGCAGCCAATGAGGACGCCGAGGCGCCTGAGGTAACGCCGCCGCCCGGCGCGGAACATCCAAATTAAGGAAAAAACGCGCGCGGCGGCGGCATTTGCACTGTAAAAAGACAAGTCAGCGCGGCGGTAGACACCACATACAGTCCAAGCAGACAATACAAAAAAGGCCATATGCACGTAATCACAATACACTGACATCCACACACGCCCCCCCCCCTTTCTTTTCCCCCCGAAGGCTACAGGGAGAGTGAGGGAGGATGGCGGGCCTTTGTACAGGGCCCACCGCTACCGGGGCATGGGACAATAATGCGGGAGAAGCATCCCATAAAGGCTCACCATCAGCCTATACCGCCTACCCTTTGGTGGGGGACTGCGGTGGAGCAGGGCTCCTTAAGCACTCATGGTGCAGCCTACCTTCACCCGACCAGCGCAGCCCAGGCTGGGAGGCACATCACATGAAGGACGGGTGGGAATAGTCCAACAGGGCCGCAGGCTTTAATAGCCCCGCTCACCTGCGACAGAGTGATAATTTTATGTCTTCGCAGTAAGCACTGCAGAGAAATCTGGGGATTTGTGGGAGGTCCCTGGGTATTTGAGGGGCCGGGAGGAGCCTGTTTTACATGTCTCTGCAGTGCAGCGCCATCTGGCGGAGGATAACCCAAGTGTAAGTATTTTATCTGGAGCAGGACGTACTGTATACTTAGAATAACCCGACAGGGAAGAGACTTGGACTCACACCAGGCAATGTAAGCATGCCAGACCCTGTAATAGATAAAGGATGAGGACTTCTTCCTAGCGTGGATCATGGTATCCACAACAGAGGCAGACAACCCCTTCTCTGTCAAGATGTAGGTTTCAGCAGCCGAGCCGTTAAAGCCAGCGTTCGTAAATTGGGATGACGTAGCTGTACCTGAGTGAGAAGATCTGGATCCTGGGGCAAGACGTACTGGTCTACTGCCAACTACACGACGTCTGCGTACCACACCCTTCTTGGCCAACAGGGGGCCACCAGGATGGCTGACACCCCCACCTGGGCTACCTTGCCCATGACCCTGCCCAGTAGAGGGAACGGAGGGAACACATAAGGAAGCTGAAACTCCATCCAAGGCATTGCCAGTGCATCCGTGGCGAAGGCCAGAGGATCCTGTGACAGGGAGACAAACCTGGGAAATTTGTGATTGTGACGGGATGCAAACAGGTCCACATGCGGCTGACCACAGCGGTGACACAGGGAGAGAAACACCTGGTAGTTGAGGGATCATTCCCCCCAGACGAGATGTCCACCTGCTCAGGGAGTCCGTCACCCTGTTCTCCACCCCCGGGATGTAGACCACTGAGATGCAGGGAACATGCTGTTACGCCCAAGACAGGATCAGGGACACTTCCTTGAAGGCTCATTTGCCCCGAGTCCCTCCCTGATGATTGATGTAAGCAACCGCCGTCTAGCAGATCTGAACAGCCCGACCCTGAAGGTGAGTGGTTAAGCGAGAAAGAACCAACCTGATCGCCCTCAGTTCCAGGACGTTGATGGAAGCATGGGCCTCTTGTGGGCCCCACCGACCCTGGAACCTCAGGGACTTCCAGAAGCCTCCCCAACCGGTCAGACTGGCATCTGTGGTGACCGTTTCCCAGCACGGGGGCAGGAAGGTCCTTCCCCCCAGAAGGTTCCTTGAGTCTAGCCACCACGAGAGGGACTGTCTGGCCAGAGGAGACAGAGTAAATTCCTGATCCAGGGACACAGGGTCCCGATCCCAAACTGACAATAGGTGCAACTAAAGAGGTCTCATGTGAAACTGGGCAAAGGGGACTGCCTCGAAGCAGGAAACCATCAGGCCCACCAACAGCATCACCTGATGGATGGAGGGATGAGGACACGATAGCAGAGGTATCCAGAGTGATGCCCAGAAAAGACCTCACCAGACTTGGGATAGTTGATCACCCAGCCGAAGGACTCTAGAGTGGAGGTCACCATCTGAGTGTCCTGCTCGGCCTGAGGAAAAGACTTGGCCACTATCAGGATGTCGTCCAGGTAAGGAACGATGCGGATGCACTGGTTCGTTAGCAGAGCCATCACCCCCGCCAGTACCTTGGTGAACACCCGAGGCGCCAAAGTGATACCGAAGGGTAGAGCCACAAACTGGTAATGCTGAACCTGCAGCTCGAACCTTAGAAATCTCTGATGACCTGGGCACATGAAGATAAGCATCCTTGATGTCCACAGTGGTCATGAAGTCGCCTGGGTGAAGGGTACTGACAGCAGAGCGTAGCGTCTCTATACGAAAATGCTTGAATCTGAACTTGTTGAGGCCCTTCAGGTCCAGAATGGGCCTCAGAGAGCCGTCCTTTTTGGGGACCGTGAAAAGATTTGAATAGTACCCTTGACCCCGTTCTTGATGGGGCACCTGACGGATGACTCCTGACTCTAACAGGCAATGAATCGCCAGACGCAACCCTTGAGCAGACAGGGGGTTTAAAGACATCTGGGATCTGATGAATCTTGGGGGCGGCCAGGCTGCAAACTCTATCTTGTAACCGGAGGACACTATCTCCTGAATCCACCGGTCTGAGACATGAAGCCTCCAGACGTGAGCAAAGAGCCAAAGCCGTCCCCCCACCCTGATGGGTGAGGGCGCCCCTTCATGCCTGAGGGGGCTTGGGAGAGGGTTTGGGCTTGGAACTCCAGTAGAGACCGGGACGACCACGGGATCTGCCGCGGCCCCAAGAATCTCTGCGTCCACTAGAGAGGAGGGAGGCACGGCCTCTTCTAGGAGTACGAAAGGAAGGGAGGGGGACAGAGGACCCCCGAAAGGGCCTAGACTGCCTCCTATGCTGAGGTAGCCTGCCATCCTTGGCTACAACATCAAGACGCTCCCCAAATAGCCGCAGCCCCGCAAAGGGGAGTCCAGTGAGAGCTTTCTTAGCAGCGGCGTCAGCTTCCCACTGACGTAACCAAACAGAGCGGCGCATAGCCACCAAGAGTTCAGAGGCCCTACCGCTCAGCCGCACAGCATCATCTATAGCAGTAAGGATAAAGGCCACAAAATCAGAGCAAACCAAGAGAGTTCTATACTCCTCCCCCCCCCGCTACGACCCGTAGCGCCATCAAGGAGAGGCTTGAGCAGTTTCTTAAGGGCAATAGCCGTAATGGCAGCCGCACAGGCCGGGCGCAATCCAGCCCCCACACAGGTAAAGGCATGGCAGGCCAGCTGATCCATGCGCAGGTCCTCACTGTCCCTCAGAGTGGTAGTGTCAGGAGAAGGCATGACCGAAGTATTGGACAAGCCTAGCACGGGAGCGTCCACTTCAGGGGGAAAGGACCACCTCTTAACAAGATCAGCAGGAAAGGGATACCTCTTATCCAAACCCTTGGGCACAGCAGGCAGCCTGTTAGGACGTTCCCATTCTTTAAGCACCATAGTGGTGAAATGTCCTTGCTCAGGTAACTCCAGACGCTGTTTACCAGGACGAAACAGCTCACCCTGTTTACTTTTAGCTGCCACAGGGGCAGCAATGTGTAAAATTTCAAAAATGTGAGACAACAAATTATCAGTGTCCTCAGGATACCATGAATCCTCCCCAGACTCAGGGTCACTATCACAACCCTCCTGCTGGTCCCCAGAGGAGTCAGAGTCCTGGAGCAGTTCTCCTTCCTCTAGGGAATAACGTCCAGCAGTGACATCAAATTTCTCATACTCCTCTGTAGAGCGTGAGGGAGTGGAAGTCAGGTGCCGCTTCTTGCCAGAGGCCTTCCTAGGAACAGTCCTGGCAAGCTGCCTCTCAATGCTGTCCACCCGCAGAGCCACATCAGAGTGTGACTTCCTGCTAATATCCCCCTCACTGGGGGGCCAATTGCAGGAGAGGGGGAGTAGGTGAAGTCGAGGGAGGCGCAGAGCTGGGAAGCGAAGTGGGCAACCCAGCTTGGAGCACCGGTAAACTCTCAGCGCATGGCACGCACACCCTGACACTGTCACTCACAGGGGATACCCCACACATGGCACACAGCCGGGAGTGTCCCCAAAGACCCCCAAGCACGCTATCCCCAGAAGCCTCCATATGGTGATTAACACAGGCGCAATAGGCCAGCGGTGGGTAAAGGCTAATACAGAAGCCACCCGGGATGCCCTCCCACCGGATGCCCCCAGAAATCAGTGAAAAGGGGTGATGAGGGGGAGGAAGGAGTAGAGCCATGAGAAACCACAACCCAATGGTGTCCCACCTGAAAGACATAAGTGAAAATGACACATGAGCATCCCACAGCACATAACCCCAAGGTCAATATAAAATCCCCCAAGGGGGACTCACGGACCAAAGAAACTACAGGGTCACCAAGGCACAGACTGCAGGATGAAGCGACACACCAGAGCAAGCAGCGCTGCAGCCAGGAAGGGAGAAATCCAGACGCGCAGCTAGTCCAAAATGGCGCTGGCAGAGGTACCTCGAGGGGCGGGCAATGGGGAGACGACGCGCTACGCGTCATCCCCAGGCCCCGCCCCCCAAAGAGCGCGAAAACGGCGATCACGTGACCCGGCCGGCGCCATGACAAAGCGAAAAAAAAAATCAGGTTATAGCGCCAACCGCCGCGGAGCGCAATACAAAGCGTACGGCGGCTGAAACGCACCAAAAAACACACAATAAATGCCAATACACCTCATAGAACACCACTCGCCGATGTCCCCTCCCCCCCCCCCCCGAACAAAGCCAGAGAGGGGGGACGAGAGAGAGAAACGAGAAGCCAGCAGCGAGTATCCAGGCCAGGGAGGGGGGGCGGCGACGCCTGAAGGAAAAGAAAGGGACATAGTCCCCAAAAACACTCACCCCCTCAGAAGCCAGAACATGAACTCCGCATCCCTATTAGGCTCACCATAAAGCCTATGGCAGGCTACCCATTGTGGTACAGGGTCTGCGGCTTGGAGCTGCGCTCCTGGAGCACTTGACCCTAGCCTTGCAATAAAGAAAATCAGATCAAAGCAAAAGGGACCTGTAATCCTCCCCCCTGTTACCAGCCTTAGCGCCCTCAAGGAGACGCTTGAGCTGTTTCTTAAGGGCAATCGCTGTTATGGTAGCAGCGCAGACCGGGCGCAGCCCAGCCCCCACACACGCAAAAGCATGGCAGGCCAGCTGATCCATGCGCCGGTCCTCGCTGTCCCGCAGTGTAGTAGTGTCAGGGGAAGGCATGACCGAGGTGTTGGACAGCCCTAGCACGGGAGCGTCCACCTCAGGGGGACACGACCATCGCTTGACCAGGTTGGCAGGGAAGGGATACCTCATATCCCACCCTTTGGGCACCGCGGGCAATCTACTAGGACGTTCCCACTCCTTGAGCACCATATTAGTGAAATGTCTCTGCTCAGGGAACTCCAGGCGCTGTTTGAAAGGACGAAAGAGCTCACTATGCTTCCTCTTAGCCACCTCAGGGAGGACAATGTGCAAGATTTCAAAAATGTGAGCTAACAGGCTATCAGTGTCCTCAGGGAGCCATGAGTCATTCCCAGACGCAGACCCAGGGTCACAGCCGTAACCCTCCTGCTGGTCCCCAGAGGAGTCAGAGTCCTGAAAGAGTTCCCCCTCCTCTAGGGGGTAAAGGCCAACAAAAGTATCAGGTCCCTTATTCTCCTCAGGAAAGAGGGATGTTACGGGAGCTAGGTGCCGCTTCTTGCCAGAGGCCTTACGTGGAACAGGCCTGGCAAGCTGCCTTTCAATACTGGCCACACGCAGTGCCAGATCAGACTGTGACCCCCCGCTAGTATCCCCCTCACTGGGGGCTAAATGCAGGTGCAGGGGGGTAGGCGATGCCAAAGGGGGCGCAAGCTGGGAAGCGAAGTGGGCAACCCAGCCTGGAGCGCAAGGATACCTTGGGCGCACAGCACGCACACCGTGACACTGTTACTCACAGGGGATACCCCACACATGGAACACAGCCGGGATTGCCCCGAAGGACCCCCAAGCACGCTATCCCCAGAAGCCTCCATATGGTGTTTAACACAGGTGCAAAAGGGTAAAGGCTAAAAAGAGCCAACCGGGATGCCCCCCCAAGGGATGCCCCCAGAAGCCAGTAAGGGAAGATGAGGAATGGTAAGGGGTAGAACCGGGAGAAACCACAACCCACAGTTGTCCTGCCTGAAAGACATAAGTAAAGACACATAAGCATCCCGCAGCACATGCCCCAAGGACCAAAAATCCCCGAAGGGGACTCACGGACCAAGCAGAGCAAGAGCACCAGCTGCCAGACCACAGGAGGAAGCGACAACAGTCAGGGATCACCGCCGCAGCTCTGGGATGAGAAGGGCCCCAGACGCACAGCAGAAGCAAAATGGCACCAGCAGGAGAACCTTGAGGGGCGGGCCGCAGGAGGACGACGCTATACACGAAAACGGCGCTCACGTGACCTCGCCGGCGTCATCACACAGTAGAAAAAACGCCTCACAGACATAGCACCGCCCGCCGCGGAGCATAGTACAAAGCGACGAGGCGGCAAAAACAGTTAAATACACAGCAAAAACACCGTCACCTCTACCACCCGCTCCCCCTCCCCCGAGCACACGACGGGGAGGGAGAGAGGAAAGCGAGCGAGCAGCGGCGAGAGCCCAGGCCAGAGATGGGGGGGGGACCCCAAAACAAGTAAACAGTCCCCAAAGAACACTCACCCCCTCAGAAGCTAGGACAGGAACTTTGCATTCCTAGCAGGCTCACCATAAAGCCTATGGCCGGCTACCCTTTGTGGTACAGGATCTGCGGCTTGGAGCAGCGCTCCTTGAGCGCTTGACCCTAGTGCTCCTCTACCCTCACCCGATCCGTCAGCCGAGGCTGGGAGGCACAGAGGGTCCGGAAACGGCTGGAAATAGCCATGCAGGGCCGCAGGTTTGGTTGCCCCACTCACCTGCACAATATAGAGAGCCATCTTCTATCTTCGCAGAATCACTGCAGAGAAAAACTGGCTAAGTCTATGGTGATTCCGTTTTTATATGGTACCAGGAGGAGCCACAACTCTTCTGCAGTGCACTGCGCCACCTTGTGGCGGAATAACCCATACGTAAGGACTTCTGGAAGCAGGCCGTGCCATGCAATAGGAAAATACCATTTTGTGATTACTCACCTTGGGTATTATAAGTATGTCACACACCCCGCTTCCACTATTCATGACATATGGGTTATGGTCCAGTAGAGAGCGAACTTCTGCAGAGATGAAAGCAAAAAAGAAGCCCCTCCCGGTCCATAAATACCTGGGACCTCCCACACATTCCCCAGTATATGACAGCAGTAAGGGGACCAGGAAGAACTAATAAAACATTCTTAACAATAAAAGTTTCACCATATAAAGGATCCAGAATACTAAAGGGCGGGATGAAGCGGGGTGTGTGACATACTTATAATACCCATTTTAAAGGTGAGTAATCACAAAATGGTATTATTCCAAGTATGTCACACACCCCACTTCCACTATTCATGACATATGGGTGGGGATCCAAATACAGCAAAAAAAATGCACCAATTTAAACCACTGCAGCTTGCAGAACCTTGCGGCCAAAAACAGCATCCGCTGAGGCCCGCACATCAACCTTATAAAACTTTGAAAAAGTATGAACGGAAGACCAAGTAGCAGCCTTACAAACTTGTTCAACAGAAGCCTGGTGCTGAAGAGCCCAGGAAGCCCCAACAGCACGAGTAGAATGAGCAGTGATCTTAAAAGGAGGAACCCTCCCCTTGGCAGAATAGGCCCCAACAATGGCCTGGCGTATCCATTTACTGGAATGCACCTCCCTCAGGATGAAGGTTTCAGCAGCCACGCCGTCAAAGCAAGCGTTTGCAAATTGGGGTAACGTAGTTGACCCTGAGAGATCAGATCAGGAAACAGAGGCAGCCTGTACTGATCTACCACCAATCTTACGACGTCTGCGAACCAAACCTGTCTTGGCCACCTTGGGGCGACCAGAATTGCTGGTGCCCCCTCTAGAGCCAGCTTGCGCACTACCTTACCATGGAGAAGGGGGGAAACAGGTACAGAAACCCCAGATCCCTCCAGGCAAGGGACATGGCATCCACTACCAGGGCCAGAGGATCCTGAGATAGAGATACAAAGGTTGGGAGCTTGTGATTGTGCCGAGGCAAAGAGATCCACCTCCGGAGTCCCCCACTTGTGACACAGGGCCCGAAATACCCTGTGATTGAGAGACCATTCCCTTCGGCGAGAGAATCCCCTGCTCAGGGAGTCCGCCTCCGTGTTCTCCACTCCCAGAATGAACACTGCCGAGATGCAAGGAACATTGCTCTCCGCCCATGTCAGAATTAGAGAGACTTCCCTGAGGCACTCCTGCTGCAAGTCCCTCCTTGGTGATTGATGTAAGCTACCGCAGTACGGTTGTCTGATCGAACCTGAACCGGTAAACCCTGTAGGTGAAGTGTCAGACGTGACAGAACCAAACGGATAGCTCTGAGCTCCAAGACATTGATGGGGGTGTGAGCCTCCAGAGGACCCCACAACCCCTGGAACTGATGATCCTTCTAGAAACCTCCCCAGCCCGACAGGTTGGCATCCGTGGTAACCGTCTCCCAACGAGGGGCCAGGAACGATCTGCCCCTTATCAGATTGCTTGATTCCAGCCACCACTGAAGGGACTGCCGAACCCTGGGAGACGTCAGAAATGACTGATCCAAGGACTGTGGACATCTGTCCCATTTCAGCAATAGATGGAGTGGTAGCGACCTCATGTGGAATTGAGCAAAGAGGACTGCCTCGAAGGAAGCCACCATCAAACCTATCAGTGTCATCCCTAGCCGAATAGAAGGATGAGGGTTGGTCAGGAGAACACGTATCAGATCCTGAACCCTCTGCACCTTTGGCTGAGGTAGGAACACTCTGGCCTGACTGGTATCCAGATTCATGCCCAGAAAGGAGATCTCCCTTGATGAGGAGAGAGAAGACTTGGGGTGGTTGATCACCCATCTGAACCTTTCCAGCGTCGCCACCACCGTCCTGGTGTCCAACTGCGCCTGGCAGAGGGAAGAAGCTTTAATGAGTAGGTCGTCCAAATACGGCCCAATGCGAATGCCCTGGGCTCTGAGCAGGGCCATTATGCCCGCCAGAACCTTGGTAAACACCCTCGTGCCGAGGTCAGCCCGAACGGGAGGGCCACAAACTGAAAATGCTGATCTCCGACCACAAACCTGAGAAATCTCTGGTGTGCCGGGAAAATTGGTACATGAAGATAAGCATCCTTGATGTCTATGGACGTCATGAAATCCCCCTGACAAAGGGAACCGATGGCTGAGCGCAGCTTCAAATACAGAATGGGTCTTATGGAGCCATCCCTTTTGGGAACCGTGAAAAGATTGGAATAATAGCCCCGGCCTCTCTCTGAAAGAGGCACCGGGCATATGACCGCCATGTCCAGGAGGTTCTTTACAGCCGTCAGGAGCCCTTGCGTCCGAGGATCCGAAGGCACCCGAGACCTTAGGAATCTGGGAGGAGGCCGGTACTCGAACTCCAGTTTGTACCCAGACGAGACCACTTCCAATATCCACTTGTCCGTAACCTCCTGGGCCCAGACCTGGAAGAAGAGCCGCAGCCGTCCCCCCACCAGTAAGGGTGAGGGCGCTTCCTCATTGCTGAGCCGGCTTGGCAGCGGGCTTGGGCTTGGAACCCCAGGTAGAGGCTGGACGGGCACGTCCTCTACCTCTGTTCCAGGAACCCCCTCTGAAGCCAGAGTAGGCAAGACCTCTGCCCCCCGAAAGGAGCGACGCTGCTTCTTACGCTGAGGTAGCTTTCCACCTTTCGCCACAGAATCCAATTTGTCTCCAAACAGCCGCGTTCCCAGGAAGGGCAGAGCTGTAAGTGATCTCTTTGCCGCAACTTCAGCCGCCCACTGGCGCAGCCAGACCGATCGGCGCATGGCCACCAACAGAGCCAAAGTTCTACTTTGGCAGATAAGGGCAGACTAGATGGACCGTATGGTCTCCTTCTGCCGTCAACCTTCTATGTTTCTACTACACATGGTAATAGTGTCGTCTATAGCCTCTTAAGGGCTGTGAATTCAACGCTGTCCGGGTTGAGCTGGGACCCATTTAACATGTCCCTGATCTCCGACCTGGTAGCCACAGCCAAGAGTGCCGATGCACAAACAGGCCGAGAGGGGAGGACATGCAAGGAGGCTCCCTGAGGCAACACACTGCTGGAGCAAGACACAGAAGTGGTGAGTGCAGAGGACCTCTCCCTAGACTCTGCTGATAGCTGGCCACCCCCTTCCCCAACCTCCCAGCCTAAGCCTCAGATCCCTCATGTCAGCAGTGACATCCTGTCACACCTCAGATCTATTGTTAGAGAAGAGATCACTGCTGTAACAGTAAAACACACTGAGACAGTGTTGAAGGAAATCAGGGACCTGGGAGGGAGGACAGAAGCCCTGGAATACCGTATGGATGACACTACTACAGTCCTAGAGAGCCAGGGAGCCATGCTGGAACAGCTTCAGGATGAAATATCACTCTTAAAGGGTCAGAACGAAGAATTAGAAAACCGTAACCGCAGGTCCAATTTGAGATTCCGGGGGCTCCCAGAAGCAATGGAGGACTCTGTGGGCATACAGCACTCCTACAAGAGCTGGTCCCAGAAATACCAGTCGAAAGACTGGAGTTCGATAGAGCACACAGAGCCTTAACCAAAAGACCAGCAGACGGCCCTCCACGGGACATTATAGTTAAATTTCATTACTATCAAACCAAGGAAGCAGTGCTAAAAGCATCTAGGGAAAAGGCACACCTGACGTTCCAAAACCATAACTACCAAGTTTACACCGACCTCTCGCAAACCACCATCATGAAGAGATGGTCCGTCAGACCCTATCTCCAAGCATTACAAGCCCAAGGAGTGCGTTACAGGTGGGGCTTTCCTTTTAAGCTCTCCTTTTCCTTCCAGGGAAAACAGGTGCAAGCCTCCTCTTTACCAGAAATCATAGAAAAATTCAAAAGCCTGGACATCAGACTGCCAGAGGCAGACAGAGCAGCCCCGTCTCTCCCCTCGATGCCCAGAAAACCAAGACCCATTCATAGCTGCAACAACCAAGTCACCCCATCCCCCAAGCAGTATACCCAACCACAGAAATCCTTAGCAATGAAAAGATTACTCTCCCAGAAGTTTCACCCTGTTTAATAGGACTGAGACTTAAATATGCGATATGCACAATTGCTGGAAAATATCCCGAGAGACCCCAAGTAACCAGCCGCCTGGGACCGAGTCCTCTGGAAAACCCCGGCAGTCCGGCTACTGTTGTCGGACATTGTCCACCCTTACAAGCCCCCTTGGGGCTTGAACCCCCCTTGGGGGACACGTGGGCTGCCCTTGAGGACTTGTACCTCTGGGGTCCGTGGGATCTACTCCTTCAGCGTTACATATATTTTTCTATCTTAACCAACAGTTGCTTATTATAAGTTTTGGTAATCTCTTACTGATCCTATATCTACATAATGTTAGTCCGGGCGACTCACTGGTGGGCATGAAACCTTGGCGGGGCATCCCATAGATGCGGGTCACTGCCTGGCCTGGTGTCCGCCTCGGTGGGTCTCTCCTGCTGGTGGCGGGGCTGGACCCGGCGGAGGACCGCTCTGAGGTTCATATACTCATAACTTGAAAATGTTATAGTTGTATTTTTAAGTAATGTTACAGAATAGCCTCCCGATCTCAAAGGAGCTCACCCCACTTTCCAGTGCACGGAAATACCTTGTTATTTTCTTTCCGAGCATCTGGAATAGGCGCACACAGAGGTGTGCAAAGATCACTTGTTCATAATGTTCATAATGTTCATAAAGCCTTTAACCTCCCTGGCGTTTTGAATAGACAAATGTAATGGTAACGAAAGCGTTACCATTGCATTTGTCTCTGACGCACGGCTCCGCCCCCATGAGCCTCTGCAGTTCACAGAGACGGAACCCGGAAGTGGAGACGGACGCCGCAGCCGCGGCTCTCACCTGTGATCGCGGCGGGGACATCGCTGGATCGCAGGGAGAAGGTAAGGAGGCTGCGCCGCCCGCTCTCGCTCCCAAATCGATCCCGAGCGTGACTCGGGGTTACCGCTACTTACAGCGCAAATTAACCCCGAGTCACGCTCGGGATCACCGCTAAGGGGGTTAAGTACCGCAACACAATCCTTGCAGACGTAGTCTGCCTCCAAAAAACACACTTTTCATCTAACTCCTCCCCACTTAAACCACAAGTTCTCCTTATTCTTTCAGGCTAACAGTCAAAAGAAGAAAAAAGGAGTCCTAATAGCTTTCCGCAATGGCACACAATTTATATGTCATAAACAGATTGCGGATCCTGATGGGAGATACTTCTCTTACAGGGTACTCTCCAGGACTCCGAGGTAACCTTCCTTACATATTACACCCCTAACACAAAGCAAATCCCCTTCTTAGAGCATATGTGCTCTTTAGTACAGAAACATAGAAAAAGGGGCAGTATTTTTATGCGGAGACTCTAATTTGACCCTTCACCCCTGCATGGACAGGTCCCTGCCCCCAAACGCCCAAGTGACCCAAGACAGTAAGCGGTTCGCAGACCTGTTAGGAAACTACGGGCTGTCAGACCCGTGGAGAGACCTACACCCCCACAGGACAGACTATACACATTATTCTGCCCCACATAAACTTTCCACAAGAATTGACCATATCCTTATCCCCTCCTCCTTCTTACCACGAGTTGAGCAAGCCAGGATACACCCAATCCCCTGGTCAGATCATGACCTGGTGGCCATCTCATGCAATTCTCTAATGATAAAGCCCAAACCCTCTTCCTGGACTTTAAATGACTCCCTCCTATCCTCAACACACCTAGTGGAGGAGGCAAGCCAGGCTGCCATGAATTACTTTACCTCCAACAAAAATCAAGAAACCCCCCCAACGATGCTGTGGGGAGCTTTTAAAGCAGTCATGAGAGGGTACTTCTTGGGCCTGGCTTCCAGGAAGAAGAAAGAAAGAATAGCCCTAGCAAACAAGTTACAGGCCCATGATGCATGTCTGGTGGGACTGCCCGCTAACTAGAGACATATGGGATAGGGCCTATAAAGTTATATCAGAAGACCTCCATACACCATTGAACAAAGACCCCTGGGAAGCCCTTCTGTCTCTGAAAATGGGCACATTCTCCAAAGCAGGATGGCATTTAGCCCTCCATATTTTCGCAGCAGTGAAAGCCACGATATCCAGGTGTTGGAAAACGCCCTCCATCCCTTGGTCAGAGATACAAAATAGAATATCTGACACCCTTTGCAATGAAAAAATAACGGCAATAGTAAATGATTCCTATGATAAGTTCAGGAAAGTGTGGGACCCATGGGTGGAATATATAGGCCTGCAGAACTCCCGGGTTGACCTGCTCTTCCCGGTGTAATTAATTCCCCCCCTCTGGACTATCCTGAAGAACACCAATACACCATCCCTGGTAATCTTACTCAAGCCACTCCCCCCCCCCCACCCACTCCAAACCTATTTCTTCCAACTATAATTTGTTTGTGTTATTCTTAAAATCTATGTCTATAATGTTTGATATCAGCAAAGACAGCACTTTGGACCAAAGCAAAGATTAAGATCAAGGTTTACCTTAGAAGGTTTAATCAGCAACCAGTTCAACTAAATTTCTGTTAAATATTCTTTTATATCCTTTTATCCGTCAAATCCAGGACATTAGCGCACAAAATCAGACAACGAGATCCATAATAGTCAGCAGAGAGACTATAAGCTTTATTTCAGTTGACAACAGTTTAAGGCACATCTGTTAGACAATGTCATAGCATGTGATTTTTGATATGCTGTCTTTTGTACTTGAAAACCTTAATAAAACCTTTGTAAAAGAATCATGCTGTCCAAATGATCCTGATTTGGAAACTCCAAGCGGGGCTTAGAGAACCCAAAGAATTCCCCCTTCTTCGGAGGGGCCTCCGCTGGTGAGGAAATACCCAGAACCTCGGAGAGATGGGTCAGGACCCTGGGAGTATCCACAGCATCCCCCAGCGCCTGCCCGGCATCAGAATCAAAGAACTGCAGTTCCTCAGTCTTGGATTCCTCAAATAATTTCCCCTCCTCGAGTGGGGAATAATCAGCCCAGTCAGGGGAGCCAAAATCATCACAATCAATTACCGGCGTAGCCGGTGACAGATGCCTTTTCTTAGCCGGGGCCTTTCTGCCCACTGAGCTAGAAATAATTTTCTCAAGGTTGGCCAGCCTAGCACATACATCCGAGTGCGACTCCCCACTAATGACAGTGTCACTTGGGGTACGGATGATGCGGGGAGGGGTAGGAGATGAGGTGGGAGGCACAGATCCAGACGCCTGGGATCCCAACTGCTGCGTAATGGCCTGTTGCACACATGGTATGCAAATTAGCACATTCTCCCCCGTAAGGGGTACCCCACAACCCACACATAGCTGGGATTGTCCCAAAGGTAGCCCAAGCCCAGTATCCTGTGGAGCCTCCATATGGTGTTTTTAAGGTAGTCGCAAAGACCAGAGGGAATTATGCTGGTAAGCAACCCGGGATGCCCCTTTAAGTCCCGAGTGGGAGGATTTATAAGTGCCCCAATTACAGCTAGGGACCCTAGGACCGTGAGAACCCCCATTTAAGCAAGGCACAGGGAGTCCTTCTGAAAGACACAAGATATGTGGCCATAAGCACATGCACTCATACACAGCATTGCATAATAAATACATGTCATGAGTAAAACAAAAGCAGAGAGGCCAGCGCTGCCCCAAGCGGCGACTGAGGCATATTGGCCAAGCATCCCAAGAATAGGGGGAAGCCCAGCAGGGCACTCACCCACCACAGAAAATACAACTCTGTGAAGTACTCACCTGTAGAGTTGGTATTATATGCAGACAGCACGTCCTGCTCCAGACATAGTCCTTACATGTGGGTATACCTCCGCCTTCAGCGCCGTGCACTGCAGAATCATGAAGAAAACAAGCTCCTCCCGGCCCTACATATACCGAGGGACCTCCCAGAAATCCCCAGCATTGAAAAGCAGTGAGAGAAGAAGCCAGGAGGAAAACAACCACCCAGAGACTGGCAATAATATCAAAGATAATAATCACCACACAGGGGATCCAGAACAAAGTGAATCAGGGTGGGGTGGAGCAGGACGTGCTGTCTGCATATAATACCAACTCTACAGGTGAGTACATCACAGTTGTATTATTCTAAGCAGACAGCACGTCCTGCTCCAGACATAGTCCTTACATGTGGGACATCCAATAGCAGTGTCCATAAGTAGGGTGGGATCCCCTTGAAAAAAGGCACAGCCGAAAACAGCACTATCGCCTGTAACCTTGCTACCAGGAGCAACTAGAGCAAAGCTCTAACTAAACTTATGAAGCCTTGCAAGGCTAATGAAACACAAGCAGAGAACTAGTCAGCTTGCTCAACAACCAAGTGCATAAGGCCCAAACCAAGCACCGGTAGAAGAAATCCAAACCAAGAGAGAGAATGAATCTCCCTTAACAAACAGGCCAGAGTAACTGCCTAACCATGCTACTAACGATAACAGGGTAGCCATGGCAACCATAGAACCTTTCCCGTAAGGGAACACGAACCCTGGTCTCGGCGAGACCAACGTAATACTGAACACGAGCTAACAAGGCTCCACAAGAGCCAATATGATAATCAGGAGCTCAGAAGGTCAACCAGCCAAGCAAGACCAATCCAACAGGCTCCCATACTCATGAGAGTAACCAGATCCTGCTGCAAGGAGGATGGTGATGTCTATAAGCCCAACGGCCTAGCCCCAACCCTGGACAGGAAGCAGTCCAGAGGTTCCCAACGCCTATTGAGGGATACAGATCCCTTTTAAGCTCAGAGTAAGCAGAACACCAGTCCAAGGACCCTAGGATCTGGAATAGAGAAGAAAAACAACCCTCCGACTGGACTCAAGTTTGGTGCAAGGCGGACACATCCTCACCAACACGATGTACCGATATAAGAAAGTTGTAAAATGTAAAAAGGACTAGGCTAAGAACGCCGTCTCCTATGACACGCCTCAGACTGAGGCACCCGCCCCGAAAGAGTCGTCTGAGGCAGGGAACAGTTCAGACAAGAACCTGAATAAGACCCAGGGAAAACCCTTTAGCAGGGCAACAGGATAAGCAACCGTCCCCTCAAGGGGGCTTAGAATTCTCTGGGGAATGCGCCTGAGCCGCCCTTGAGGAATGCTCAACGCCGAAGCTTGAAACTGGTCTCTACCGAGGACAAAGCCCTGGAGCCTCTCAGGGAACTGAGTTGGAGGACCAACTCCAGCCGTGTCATAAGGACTCCGGTACCCATGAGTAAGACCTCATTCCATAGGGAATAGGGAGCTAGTCCCCGCCATCCAACTAGGGCACCAACTCCCACCATAGCTGGTGGAAAAGGGGGAAGAATAAAAAAGGGAGGGATCTAGGCCCAACCCTCCAAGAGGAAGAGACACCCAGAGGGAATATTTCTGATAGGGTGAATAATGATCGTCCAAACCCTGTGAAGGGAATGACGTAGTAAGGAGCCTAACTAGGCATAACAGCCCACAAGAGAGGGCACACAGTACAACTGTCTCCAGCAGAAAATGCGAACCAAACCACACAGGGCCACTCATGGCTCCCAGTGCAACAGTACACCCTTGCCACAGCAAGCCTGTGCAGAACCCCACCTAGCGGGGGATAAGAAGGGTCAGACAAGGGGTAGAATACCCGGACAAGCGGCCAGACTAGGTCACCGTGACCAAGGCCAGAGAGTCCTGGGACAATCACCCAGGGCAATGAATTAGGACCTTAACCAGAACAGAGTCTCTGTAACAGTCACAGGGCTACGGCCCCAACCAGTAGGCTCATTGAGACGCTAGTGAAGGCCCTCCCAGCACAGTAGGACAGCCAACGAGCCAATACCAATGAAACGCAAGGAGTGTAAAAACCTCCACTGGATCAGAACCAGACCCTACAAGAAGGGTCAACCTGTTCCGAGACCTTCTCGGATAAAAGCTGGGACAGGCCACTGACCAGACAGACCAAGAATCCCCAAGAGACAAGGCCTAAGGGAAACAGACCAGCAAACTAGGGCCCAACAAGGCACAATGTGATGACCTACCAATGGTATGAGAATGGCCCCCCTAAAGGGGCCCTCCTTAGGTACCTCAGGGAAATTCATAAGGAATAGAACCCCTTTAGTGACCCTGCCAGACCTGGTCCCCATGGCGACCATCTACAGGGATAGCAAAAAGGAAGTGATGTCCATCAACAACTTCCCTGAGTAGACCAACCAGAAGGAAACCCCCATAAAACAGGGGGAACGTACTGATCTATTTCCAGGGGTGTTGGAACCCCATCCAGGATAAGTAACCCAAGATGCCGCAGGCCCCAGGGGCATCTGGGAAAAGGAACAGCCTCGGGCCGCCAGCAATAGGCCCACCAGCCGCAAGGTGAATGTAATGAGATTACACAGAGGGCAAGGTCCCTTACATACCAAGGCACCCAATCAGAAGGGAGGGTTGAACCTGGACCCATCTAAATGCCACCCCGTAGGGGGAGTATGAATCAGATTACACCAAGTAATAGATGTGCCTAAGCACCAATCCAAAAGACTCCAAGAGAGCCCCAAGTCAAAGTAGCAACTAGTGCGGACAGCTCCGGTGAATGAGCATGAAAACGCTCCCGTACTCGCCTTGGCGAGCCATCTGGGAACAGGGGAGGGACCCCAGACAAGACCCTAATATAAAGAATGGTCCTGTAACACCGGCTGGAAAAAAGGACTAGGCGTCCAGAGGGAACAAGGTACCGAAGGGGAAAAGGATCCTTGACAAGGGGGTTTGCGGCCTAACAGATGGATACCAAGTAGGCAGAGCCCTTGGAACCTAGATGCCCGGTCTAGACGCCGGATCTGGGCAGACTGCGTCATCCCGGGGAAGAGCAGAGTGAATGCAATTATCAGCCAAGGCCAACCTAAGAGAAGGCCCAGACCCTCCAGGCCAAACTCAACTTGAGTCCAATCCCTAAAGGATACAACAGGGACTAGAATACCCCTGGCTAATTTTGAAGGGAACTGCCCAGAACACTCCATTCTTTCAAAAACCACGTCCAGGAAGGCCATCACCTGCCAACGCCGAACGAAGCCTGGCATCCAGCCCTAAGAGCCCAGTGCTGTGGCAGTTCCCCCGCCCGCAGGGCGAGGGTGTCCCTTCACACTTGTGAGGTTTTGGAAGACTTTGGTTTTGACCTGCCAGAGGTCCCAGGGCGATGTCTGCCTCCCCTGGAACGAGCTTCCACTCCAAAAAGTTGGAAGCACACTTCTGGTTCTCTTTTAACAGAAACATAAGGAGGGGGCGAGGGGTCCCTGCCCCTGGGCTGCCTGGCTTACTGTCTGCGCGAGGGCGCCTTACCCTTTTTGCCAAAAAGGTCCAACCTGGCCCCGAATAAGCGACGTCCTCGAAAAGGAATAGCAGTAAGAACCTTTTTAGTGTCATTGTCAGCCCCCCACTGTCGCAGCCAAAGCAGGCGACGAATGGCCACCACAAGGGCCGAGGTTCTAGCACACATTATAATGGTGTCATCCATAGCTGAGAGGATAAATCTCACAAAAACGTCACAATCAGACAGTGCGTTGAAGACCTCACAAGGGAGATCCTCCGGCTGTTGGTCAATTATCTTCCTGATCAGCGTCCTGGCGGCCACCGAAGTAACAGCCGCAGCACAGACTGGGCGCAGAGCCGTCCCTACACTAGAGAAGGCATGGGAGGCCAATCTGTCCATGCGCCGGTCCTCGGCATCCCGGAGGGTGCGAGAGGGGGAGGCCGCCATGAAGGGAGGGTTAACAACCCCAATAATTGGAGCATCCACCTCTGGAGGAACTGACCATCGTTCAGCCAAATCCTGGGGAAAGGGGTACTTCCAGTCCCAGACCCCCGGAACCCCTGTGAGTTTACAAGGGGATTCCCATTCCTTAGATATAAGATACTGGTAATGATCCTGATCTAAGAATTCCAGGTGCGGCGTCGCCGTGTGGAAACTCCCCCTCTTGGGCTTGGGAGACTCTCCCGGAGGAGAGATGGACAGCACTTCAAAAATCTTAATGAGTAACTCATCAGTTTCACACGGGCCCCAGGACTCCAGGCCAGAACCGTCGCGGTTCCAAGACAACTCATCTGACGAACTGGACCCTGAGAACAGATCACCATCTTTGGACTGATCAAGATCCTGCATAGCGGCCGGTTCTTCGGTTTCAGTGGAAAACCTATAGCTAGGTTGCGTCAGGGATCATTTCTTCCCAGCGCCCAAGCGCTCTGCCAAGGCTGACATAATATGCTCCGCGGTGGGAAGCTTGCGCGGCACTACTTGCTGGTCCTCCCCGCTCGAGTGCGACTCATCAGGAGTGAGATTCAAGTCCGGGGAGACAGGTGTATTGAAGCGAGGTGCAGCTACTGGTAAGCCTGATTGCAGGGCCAGCGCTTGTTCAGCACATGGTCCGCAGACCAATGCTCTGTCAGCGTCAGCGTGGGGTTGTCTACACATGGTACACAGCCGGTCTTGTCCCCGCGGGACCCCGGACAACAAATTCTGAGATGCCTCCATATGGTGATTAATCTAGGTAATATGCCGGAAGGGATTTATGCTGTAAGCAACCCTGGATGCCCCAATACCCGCTGGGAATGTGGGAGATTCTAATATAACCCTGTGAGATATATATATATATATATATATATATATATATATATCAGGCCGGGAGAAGCCACTGGAAGCTTGGCGTCTGAAAGATATAAGGGGAAAAGAGGGTGTCAGAGCCATGCGCAGCACAAAGGGAAAAATAAACGAACGCCCGTGAGGGCACTTACAGCAACCAAGGGAGAAGGAGGATCGTGACCACGCGCGCGCGGGAGACCGACAAAATGGCGCCAGCGAACCTCGAAGGGCGGGCCAGAGCTATAGGTGACGCGGAATGCGCCAAACCAGACCACGCCCACCACGGAGAGCGCGAAGCTCCGCGGAACAAGACAGGAAAAGAACAGAAATAACGCCATGGCGTCGCGAGACAGAGCCGCCTTACGCGCCAAGTCACATATTTTAAAGGCGCTGAGGCCAACATAAAAACAAAGTTTAAAGCGCGGCTCTGACCCCCGGAAACCGATACGGCTAAGGCAAGGCGTGTGATATGGCAAGATTAGGCCAACGTACACAACCCCCCCTCTTTTTCCCCCCACTAACAGGGGGAAACTAAGGAAGAAGGTGACCCAGCACTCGGGGTTCACCGCTACATGGGGCGTGGGGCAAGATGCGGGAGGGGCATCCACTATGAGGCTCACCATTAGCCTAACCCGCCTACCCCATGGATGGGGATTGCGGTGGAGCATGGCTCCGTAAGCACACTACGTGCTGCCTACCTTCACCCGACCAACTCAGCCCAGGCTGGGAGGCATGTTACTCACAAAGAGGACGGGTGGAAATAGTCCCGAAGGGCCTCGGGCTGTCAAGCCCCGCTCGCCTGCGAGAGCGTGATACTTCATGTCTTCGCAGTTTGAGCACTGCAGAGGAATCTGGGGATTTGTGGGAGGTCCCTCGGTATATGTAGGGCCGGGAGGAGCTTGTTTTCTTCATGATTCTGCAGTGCACGGCGCTGAAGGCGGAGGTATACCCACATGTAAGGACTATGTCTGGAGCAGGACGTGCTGTCTGCTTAGAATAATGGCGTCCTAATCGGCCAGCAGCGCTTGCGAGAAGGAGGGAGGGAGAAGAAGAGGCGGGCCAGCACAGATCGCGC
The DNA here is from genome assembly GCA_027917425.1 of Gastrophryne carolinensis. Taxonomy (NCBI): domain Eukaryota; kingdom Metazoa; phylum Chordata; class Amphibia; order Anura; family Microhylidae; genus Gastrophryne; species Gastrophryne carolinensis. Next base: position 88,427,709 of record CM051244.1, on the reverse strand, counting down.
GCCGTGCCCGGCCCCGCTCCCTTCCCTCCGAGTCCAAGTAATGCGGTTCCCAGCAAGGGGATGGGCCCGCAATGGCACCAACAGAAGGGGGCGGGCCGCGGCAACGCGCGAGCACCCGGCCCCGCCCCCTCACAGAATCAGCCTGAGGGGAAGAAGCTCCCCCAGACTGCAGGCAGAGCGCAGCGTGAATCAAGCGCACAAGCACACTCACACACACACATATACATAAAGTGAAAAATAGGAGAACAATGCCATCCCCCCCCCCCCCGCTGGAGGGTAACAGAGGGGACCCGGAAGGGGGAGAATCCCTCACCAACAGGTGTAAGGGAATTAAATGGGGACAGAGCATCCCAAACCGGGGTCACAAACCCGGATCCCGCCTACCCCCTTGTATGGGGTTCTCACGGGGGAGCATGGCTCCCTAAACACCTATTAAGGTGAAGGCTACCATCACCAGGACCTGTCGCCAAGTCTGGGAGGCTAGAAATGGGCTTAGTGCATAAAGGTCCGGGCAGAAATAGAGCCAACATGGCCGGGTGTAAACCCGGCTTACCTGCAAGGAAGAGCAGCATACATCTTCTGACTTGCTCGCCGTCCTGCAGAGAAGGAACTGGGGAATGTGTGGGAGGTCCCAGGTATTTATGGACCGGGAGGGGCTCTTTTTTGCTTTCATCTCTGCAGAAGTTCGCCCTCTACTGGACCATAACCCATATGTAATGAATAGTGGAATAGTGGAAGAATTAAGCACAGCAGAGCGTCCCAAATCAGGATCCCTGCAGGAGAGGAAACTCCCCGATGTCCCCCTTTAAATCTATGAATTTAAAGAGGAACAAAACAAAAACTTTGGGGATTGTTCTTCCTCTCTTGGGCATGCTGATTATGAATGCCCTGTTGTGTGAAACCCTTTCAGATCTCCTTGTTTAATCACCTCACCAGCAAACCCATGGCACATGTGCAGAGTGCCAGCAAATGAGGTTAGTTACCAGCTCATTCATATGCATTGGGATCCTGAATGGCTGTTTAGCCACTGGCCACTCTCCAACATCTGTGTGTACTTGTGCCAGCCATTCAGAAGTGACTGGTGCGCCAGCTGGAGGGAAGCCAGGGAAGCTTGCGTAGCCCACACATGCGCAGTGAATGTTGCTGTTGAGGCGAGTAAACAAGGCGATCTGGAGAATTAGGGGTATCCTAAATCGGGATGCCTCAGGGACTGGAATTTAGCCGGACTAGGAGTTTCTCAATTGGTATGCCCTAAGAATGAGGACATCAGCCTCCCTGGAGGCTGATCTCCTTCAACATCCATATTGTAATGTGAGTGGGCAGCAAAGCACTAAATTGTAATACCAGAATTTAAGGTGATCTATTGACACAATTTGATTTAAAAGTCTAACATTGCCCAGCCTCCAATCTGATTGTAAGGTAAGTGACAGAGTCAACATGACAGATGATCGTACAGACTGGCTGTACAATGTAATATGCTCCCACATAGACAGCACACAGAGTTCGCCTTAAAGGACATGTATCATTTCATCCCTGAAACAGCTGACATTCTTCCTTGCTGGGAAATTAACAATTTTTCCAAGGTTACATTTAGACTAGAGAACAAAGCCAGCTGTGTTCAGCTGATACAAAGTCATGAGTGACGTAGCCCTATGCAATGAGGTCTAGGGTGTGCGTGTTAAGAGCAGATTTAACAGGTATATTATGCATAAATATATCTTTCATGCAACCTCATTTTGCCTAGAAACTGCCCTGCACTGATGACAAATGATGGACAAAACTTTATTGTTGGTACAGGTCTGGATACTGAGAAACTAAGCAATGGGGGCACCTCTAGCACATTTAGCAGCTACCCCTGAATGCTCATGCACTGTCAAACAATTGTGTGCTTTTGTCTGTCTACTGAAAAAAGGGTTCCTTGATGACACTCTGTGAAGGGCCATACCTGAGAAAGATGGCTGCCCCAGACATTAAAAGGTCCTGGGTGAGGCTCATAAAATATCTGAACTACTAAACTACTACTACAACCAAACATTATCGCATTTGTGGTGGCAAAAATACGTAGGAACAGAAAGCTAAGAAGTCACACACTGAGAAGGAGACCAGTGCAGCCCATGTGACTATGGGAACCAATAAGTACCATCAGCTGAACACATACTGTCCATAAACCACATTGGTCGCCTCAGTCACCGCACGGATCTGAAATACCAGAATCTGATGTTTTATGAGATAGGATGGCAAACAATTTTATACACCAGAGACCCCCGCACACACACTATTGGTGCTGCTGGAGCGTGGCCTCTCTGTCCCCACACCATAGGCGAGTGGGGCCTTTTGTTTGCCCGGCCTGGGCTTTATCCCCGACAGGGCTCGGACCTTTGGGTCGATCCCCCCCGCCTATCCCCGAATGGGTTTTGTCCGCACGGTGACTAACTTTATGTCTGGGAAACCCCAGTGATCTGGCTCCTTCTCCGTTGGAGGGAGCCGGGCACTGGGTCGAATTCCCCCTGTTTGGTCCCGGATTGGATGATTGATCCGACCGGGTGAGTTACAAGTCTTTTCTTTCTCCGCCTCTTGGGCCCCCCACAATTGGGTGGTGCTACGAGAGGCTGGCACTAGATTTAAACATTGCAAAAACTATTCCTGTAGTTGTTGCTGTTATCTTGTTTTCTTTGTTTGTTTTCTTCATAGTCTCTCTATCTTATATAACCCCACCCTTTCTGGTCTTCCCTCCCTCTCGCGCCCCCTTCCCCTCCTCCAATCCCAGTAGCCAGCTTGGTGTGGTGCTTAGCACCTTAATAGAGCTCTAGGACACATTTCTGGGTCTGTCCCTTGGTACGATTGGGAGGCTCCACCCCCCAACCCCTATATATAACATAAGCACTTGAGGCCACCTTGCAACCTCTAGTTAATAATAATCACGTAAGTTTAATCTATGGATCCGCTTACAAGGCCAAAAAAGATCAGAATAGTGTCCTTGAATGTCCGAGGGTTAAACACCCCCTTAAAGAGATCCAAGCTCCACCAAGATTTGTCTAGGCTTAAAGTGGACCAACACCCTCCAAAACAACATCATTCTAATCACTTTAATATAAAAAAACACTTACCTTTTGATGACTTTTGCAGCCTTCTGTCCCTCGCAGCGCCTGTAATCTTCATAATTCTCCGCCGGAAGTCCCGCCCTCCAGCTCTTGTCCGTTCATTTGCATCTTGTCCATCACGCTTGTCGGTTCATTTGAATTTCTTGTCCGTGGAGAAGGTCTTCTCAGCTGTCGCGCAATTTTGCTTTCTGTTCTTCACTTCTCCGCGTCATCTGGGGGGGGGGGGGGGGGGGGGCGTGGCCTCTCTCTGCTCTCGGGAGCGTGCATGTCTCCCAGGTCTATGTACTAGCTGACATCATGTGCTCAGCCATGATTGGCTGCAGCAGCATGAGTCTCCTCCTCCCCTCCCCTCCCTCCTCTCACTCCCCTCCACTTAGTTTCATTATCTCCTGCCTTCACTCAGATGCCATCTCGTGCTGGCTGCGTAGGACAGGTGAGTTTTTAATTTATATTTCTTTCAAATGTATTTTAAAGTCACATTTACCACATAACTAAAGTCAAAGTTATGTATATCTGTATCTCGTTATGATATTTGCGGAGTGGCCATCGGGCGCACCAGGAGAATGCCCGGTCCGCCGGGGCATCCTGAACACTGGCCAGGTTGTTGAGAGGCATAACCAGGGGTGGCTGTGGGTGAGAGGCCCATGTGCAAGAGGTTGCCATAGTTATCGGCCGTCATGTAGAGGCCGTCATGTGCGGGAGTTTGGCGGAGGGGGGGCGTCATGTGGGGGGTGTCGGAGGTAGCAGCCGGGCTGGGCAGCGATGGAGTGCAGTGTGGAGCTGGGCAGCGATGGAGTGCAGTGTGGAGCTGGGCAGAGAAGGGGCACATCATAAATACATCATATTTCGATGTGGGTATAGACATGGCAATACCGATATTTGTTGTTCCTGCTGCCCTAGGCACCTTGCAGTCCCCTTTTTCAAGTCAGGTCACCATCCAATGTAGTGTGCATGTCAAATCCTCTACAACTAAAAATTTGTTGCCCCAACCAGAAGCAAATTCCCTCAGTCTCTCTTCACAAAATTGAATATGCAGCATCTGTGTGGGTCCCCTCTCAACCTCCCCAAAATAAACATGTATAGTGTGTGCCGATCTGTCAACCCCCAAAAATAGGCATAGTGTTCATGGCTCTGTCTGGCTGCCCCTGAAAATGTAATATGCAGCATAGAGGCATATCCCCAGCTCAGACCCCTAAAATAGACTGACCACCTTACAAGTGAGACCCCCAAGCCACAGAAAAACCCTTAGCAGTGTGCTAAGCAGACCATCATTTTCTTCTTACCATCTGCAAAACACAAAGAATTGACATGGCCACAGTGCTAGAGGCAGTGAAATGAGCCATTGCTCTATATTGTGCCTTCTTATCCCTCCACACACCCTGCACCTTTGTGTGGCCTGGGGAGGCCTGTGAGGTGAGGGGAAGTGCTAGCAACCAGATTTTGCTTTCACTATAGCAGTAGTAGTCTTGAATGCTAGCAATGGGTAGGCAGACCTAGTAGAGGTGAACTCAATCCAAAGGGTCAGTGAGCCAACAACATGCTGTGTGGAGGTGGGCAGATATGGGGTGCAGCGTGGGGCTGGCCAGAGATGGTGGTGCAGCGTGGGGCTGGCCAGAGATGGTGGTGCAGTATGGGGCTGGCCAGAGATGGTGTGCAGCGTGGGGCAGGCCAGAGATGGTGTGCAGCATGGAGCTTGGCAGAGATGGGGTGCAGCGTGGGGCAGGCCAGAGATGGGGTGCAGCGTGGGGCAGGCCAGAGATGGTGGTGCAGCGTGGGGCTGGCCAGAAATGGGGTGCAGCGTGGGGCTGGCCAGAGATGGTGTGCAGCGTGGTGAAGGCCAGAGATGGTGTGCAGCGTGGTGAAGGCCAGAGATGGTGTGCAGCGTGGTGAAGGCCAGAGATGGTGGTGCAGCGTGGGGCTGGCCAGAGATGGAGGTGCAGCGTGGGGCTGGCCAGAGATGGTGGTGCAGTGTGGTGCAGGCCAGAGATGGTGGTGCAGCGTGGGGCTGGCCAGAGATGGTGGTGCAGCGTGGTGCAGGCCAGAGAGGGTGGTGCAGGCCAGAGATGGTGGTGCAGCATGGTGCAGGCCAGAGATGGTGGTGCAGGCCAGAGATGGTGGTGCAGCGTGGGGCTGGCCAGAGATGGTGGTGCAGCGTGGGGCTGGCCAGAGATGGTGGTGCAGCGTGGTGCAGGCCAGAGATGGTGTGCAGCGTGGTGCAGGCCAGAGATGGTGGTGCAGGCCAGAGATGGTGGTGCAGCTTGGGGCTGGCCAGAGATGGTGGTGCAGCGTGGGGCTGGCCAGAGATGGTGGTGCAGGCCAGAGATGGTGTGCAGCGTGGGGCTGGCCAGAGATGGTGGTGCAGCGTGGGGCTGGCCAGAGATGGTGGTGCAGGCCAGAGATGGTGTGCAGCGTGGTGCAGGCCAGAGATGGTGGTGCAGCGTGGGGCTGGCCAGAGATGGTGGTGCAGGCCAGAGATGGTGTGCAGCGTGGTGCAGGCCAGAGATGGTGGTGCAGCGTGGTGCAGGCCAGAGATGGTGGTGCAGCGTGGTGCAGGCCAGAGATGGTGGTGCAGCATGGTGCAGGCCAGAGATGGTGGTGCAGCGTGGGGCTGGCCAGAGATGGTGGTGCAGCGTGGTGCAGGCCAGAGATGGTGGTGCCGGCCAGAGATGGTGGTGCAGCGTGGGGCTGGCCAGAGATGGTGGTGCAGCATGGTGCAGGCTAGAGATGGTGGTGCAGCGTGGGGCTGGCCAGAGATGGTGGTGCAGCGTGGGGCTGGCCAGAGATGGTGGTGCAGCGTGGTGCAGGCCAGAGATGGTGGTGCAGGCCAGAGATGGTGGTGCAGCGTGGTGCAGGCCAGAGATGGTGGTGCAGCGTGGGGCTGGCCAGAGATGGTGGTGCAGCGTGGTGCAGGCCAGAGATGGTGGTGCAGGCCAGAGATGGTGGTGCAGCGTGGGGCTGGCCAGAGATGGTGGTGCAGCGTGGTGCAGGCCAGAGAGGGTGGTACAGGCCAGAGATGGTGGTGCAGCATGGTGCAGGCCAGAGATGGTGGTGCATCGTGGTGCAGGCCAGAGATGGTGGTGCAGCGTGGGGCTGGCCAGAGATGGTGGTGCAGCGTGGGGCTGGCCAGAGATGGTGGTGCAGCGTGGGGCTGGCCAGAGATGGTGGTGCAGCGTGGGGCTGGCCAGAGATGGTGGTGCAGCGTGGGGCTGGCCAGAGATGGTGGTGCAGCGTGGTGCAGGCCAGAGATGGTGGTGCAGCGTGGTGCAGGCCAGAGATGGTGTGCAGCGTGGTGCAGGCCAGAGATGGTGGTGCAGCATGGTGCAGGCCAGAGATGGTGGTGCAGCATGGTGCAGGCCAGAGATGGTGGTGCAGCGTGGTGCAGGCCAGAGATGGTGGTGCAGGCCAGAGATGGTGGTGCAGCGTGGGGCTGGCCAGAGATGGTGGTGCAGCGTGGTGCAGGCCAGAGATGGTGGTGCAGGCCAGAGATGGTGGTGCAGCGTGGTGCAGGCCAGAGATGGTGGTGCAGCGTGGGGCTGGCCAGAGATGGTGGTGCAGCGTGGTGCAGGCCAGAGATGGTGGTGCAGGCCAGAGATGGTGGTGCAGCGTGGGGCTGGCCAGAGATGGTGGTGCAGCGTGGTGCAGGCCAGAGAGGGTGGTGCAGGCCAGAGATGGTGGTGCAGCATGGTGCAGGCCAGAGATGGTGGTGCAGGCCAGAGATGGTGGTGCAGCGTGGGGCTGGCCAGAGATGGTGGTGCCGGCCAGAGATGGTGTGCAGCGTGGTGCAGGCCAGAGATGGTGGTGCAGCGTGGTGTAGGCCAGAGATGGTGGTGCAGCGTGGGGCTGGCCAGAGATGGTGGTGCAGCGTGGGGCTGGCCAGAGATGGTGGTGCAGGCCAGAGATGGTGTGCAGCGTGGTGCAGGCCAGAGATGGTGGTGCAGGCCAGAGATGGTGGTGCAGCGTGGGGCTGGCCAGAGATGGTGGTGCAGCGTGGTGCAGGGCAGAGATGGTGGTGCAGCGTGGGGCTGGCCAGAGATGGTGGTGCAGGCCAGAGATGGTGGTGCAGCGTGGGGCTGGCCAGAGATGGTGGTGCAGCGTGGGGCTGGCCAGAGATGGAGGTGCAGCGTGGTGCAGGCCAGAGATGGTGGTGCAGCGTGGGGCTGGCCAGAGATGGTGGTGCAGCGTGGTGCAGGCCAGAGATGGTGGTGCCGGCCAGAGATGGTGGTGCAGCGTGGTGCAGGCCAGAGATGGTGGTGCAGCATGGTGCAGGCCAGAGATGGTGGTGCAGCGTGGTGCAGGCCAGAGATGGTGGTGCAGCGTGGGGCAGGCCAGAGATGGTGGTGCAGCGTGGGGCTGGCCAGAGATGGAGGTGCAGCGTGGGGCTGGCCAGAGATGGTGGTGCAGCGTGGTGCAGGCCAGAGATGGTGGTGCAGCATGGTGCAGGCCAGAGATGGTGGTGCAGCGTGGTGCAGGCCAGAGATGGTGGTGCAGCGTGGGGCTGGCCAGAGATGGAGGTGCAGCGTGGGGCTGGCCAGAGATGGTGGTGCAGCGTGGTGCAGGCCAGAGATGGTGGTGCAGCATGGTGCAGGCCAGAGATGGTGGTGCAGCGTGGTGCAGGCCAGAGATGGTGGTGCAGCGTGGGGCTGGCCAGAGATGGTGGTGCAGCGTGGTGCAGGCCAGAGATGGTGGTGCAGGCCAGAGATGGTGGTGCAGCGTGGGGCTGGCCAGAGATGGTGGTGCAGCGTGGTGCAGGCCAGAGAGGGTGGTGCAGGCCAGAGATGGTGGTGCAGCATGGTGCAGGCCAGAGATGGTGGTGCAGCGTGGTGCAGGCCAGAGATGGTGGTGCAGCGTGGGGCTGGCCAGAGATGGTGGTCCAGCGTGGTGCAGGCCAGAGATGGTGTGCAGCGTGGTGCAGGCCAGAGATGGTGTGCAGCGTGGTGCAGGCCAGAGATGGTGGTGCAGCATGGTGCAAGCCAGAGATGGTGGTGCAGCGTGGTGCAGGCCAGAGATGGTGGTGAAGGCCAGAGATGGTGGTGCAGCGTGGGGCTGGCCAGAGATGGTGGTGCAGCATGGTGCAGGCTAGAGATGGTGGTGCAGCGTGGGGCTGGCCAGAGATGGTGGTGCAGCGTGGTGCAGGCCAGAGATGGTGGTGCAGGCCAGAGATGGTGGTGCAGCGTGGTGCAGGCCAGAGATGGTGGTGCAGCGTGGGGCTGGCCAGAGATGGTGGTGCAGCGTGGTGCAGGCCAGAGAGGGTGGTGCAGGCCAGAGATGGTGGTGCAGCATGGTGCAGGCCAGAGATGGTGGTGCAGCGTGGGGCAGGCCAGAGATGGTGGTGCAGCGTGGTACAGGCCAGAGATGGTGGTGCATCGTGGTGCAGGCCAGAGATGGTGGTGCATCGTGGTGCAGGCCAGAGATGGTGGTGCAGCGTGGTGCAGGCCAGAGATGGTGGTGCATCGTGGTGCAGGCCAGAGATGGTGGTGCAGCGTGGGGCTGGCCAGAGATGGAGGTGCAGCGTGGGGCTGGCCATAGATGGTGGTGCAGCGTGGGGCTGGCCAGAGATGGTGATGCAGCGTGGGGCTGGCCAGAGATGGTGGTGCAGCGTGGTGCAGGCCAGAGATGGTGGTGCAGCGTGGTGCAGGGCAGAGATGGTGGTGCAGCGTGGTGCAGGGCAGAGATGGTGGTGCAGCGTGGTGCAGGGCAGAGATGGTGGTGCAGCGTGGTGCAGGGCAGAGATGGTGGTGCAGCGTGGTGCAGGCCAGAGATGGTGGTGCAGCGTGGTGCAGGCCAGAGATGGTGGTGCAGCGTGGTGCAGGGCAGAGATGGTGGTGCAGCGTGGTGCAGGGCAGAGATGGTGTTCAGCGTGGTGCAGGCCAGAGATGGTGGTGCAGCGTGGTGCAGGCCAGAGATGGTGGTGCAGCGTGGTGCAGGGCAGAGATGGTGGTGCAGCGTGGGGCTGGCCAGAGATGGTGGTGCAGGCCAGAGATGGTGGTGCAGCGTGGGGCTGGCCAGAGATGGTGGTGCAGCGTGGGGCTGGCCAGAGATGGTGGTGCAGCGTGGGGCTGGCCAGAGATGGTGGTGCAGCGTGGGGCTGGCCAGAGATGGAGGTGCAGCGTGGGGCTGGCCAGAGATGGTGGCGCAGCGTGGGGCTGGCCAGAGATGGTGGTGCAGCGTGGGGCTGGCCAGAGATGGTGGTGCAGCGTGGTGCAGGCCAGAGATGGTGGTGCAGCGTGGGGCTGGCCAGAGATGGTGGTGCAGGCCAGAGATGGTGTGCAGCGTGGTGCAGGCCAGAGATGGTGGTGCAGGCCAGAGATGGTGTGCAGCGTGGTGCAGGCCAGAGATGGTGGTGCAGCATGGTGCAGGCCAGAGATGGTGGTGCAGCGTGGGGCTGGCCAGAGATGGTGGTGCAGCGTGGTGCAGGCCAGAGATGGTGGTGCCGGCCAGAGATGGTGGTGCAGCGTGGGGCTGGCCAGAGATGGTGGTGCAGCATGGTGCAGGCTAGAGATGGTGGTGCAGCGTGGTGCAGGCCAGAGATGGTGGTGCAGCGTGGGGCTGGCCAGAGATGGTGGTGCAGCGTGGGGCTGGCCAGAGATGGTGGTGCAGCGTGGTGCAGGCCAGAGATGGTGGTGCAGGCCAGAGATGGTGGTGCAGCGTGGTGCAGGCCAGAGATGGTGGTGCAGCGTGGGGCTGGCCAGAGATGGTGGTGCAGCGTGGTGCAGGCCAGAGATGGTGGTGCAGGCCAGAGATGGTGGTGCAGCATGGTGCAGGCCAGAGATGGTGGTGCAGCGTGGTGCAGGCCAGAGATGGTGGTGCAGCGTGGGGCTGGCCAGAGATGGTGGTGCAGCGTGGTGCAGGCCAGAGAGGGTGGTGCAGGCCAGAGATGGTGGTGCAGCATGGTGCAGGCCAGAGATGGTGGTGCAGCGTGGTGCAGGCCAGAGATGGTGGTGCAGGCCAGAGATGGTGGTGCAGCGTGGTGCAGGCCAGAGATGGTGGTGCAGCGTGGTGCAGGCCAGAGATGGTGGTCCAGCGTGGTGCAGGCCAGAGATGGTGTGCAGCGTGGTGCAGGCCAGAGATGGTGTGCAGCGTGGTGCAGGCCAGAGATGGTGGTGCAGCATGGTGCAGGCCAGAGATGGTGGTGCAGCGTGGTGCAGGCCAGAGATGGTGGTGCAGGCCAGAGATGGTGGTGCAGCGTGGGGCTGGCCAGAGATGGTGGTGCAGCATGGTGCAGGCTAGAGATGGTGGTGCAGCGTGGGGCTGGCCAGAGATGGTGGTGCAGCGTGGTGCAGGCCAGAGATGGTGGTGCAGGCCAGAGATGGTGGTGCAGCGTGGTGCAGGCCAGAGATGGTGGTGCAGCGTGGGGCTGGCCAGAGATGGTGGTGCAGCGTGGTGCAGGCCAGAGAGGGTGGTGCAGGCCAGAGATGGTGGTGCAGCATGGTGCAGGCCAGAGATGGTGGTGCAGGCCAGAGATGGTGGTGCAGGCTAGAGATGGTGGTGCAGCGTGGGGCTGGCCAGAGATGGTGGTGCAGCGTGGTGCAGGCCAGAGATGGTGGTGCAGGCCAGAGATGGTGGTGCAGCGTGGTGCAGGCCAGAGATGGTGGTGCAGCGTGGGGCAGGCCAGAGATGGTGGTGCAGCGTGGTACAGGCCAGAGATGGTGGTGCATCGTGGTGCAGGCCAGAGATGGTGGTGCATCGTGGTGCAGGCCAGAGATGGTGGTGCAGCGTGGTGCAGGCCAGAGATGGTGGTGCATCGTGGTGCAGGCCAGAGATGGTGGTGCAGCGTGGGGCTGGCCAGAGATGGAGGTGCAGCGTGGGGCTGGCCATAGATGGTGGTGCAGCGTGGGGCTGGCCAGAGATGGTGATGCAGCGTGGGGCTGGCCAGAGATGGTGGTGCAGCGTGGTGCAGGCCAGAGATGGTGGTGCAGCGTGGTGCAGGGCAGAGATGGTGGTGCAGCGTGGTGCAGGGCAGAGATGGTGGTGCAGCGTGGTGCAGGGCAGAGATGGTGGTGCAGCGTGGTGCAGGGCAGAGATGGTGGTGCAGCGTGGTGCAGGGCAGAGATGGTGGTGCAGCGTGGTGCAGGCCAGAGATGGTGGTGCAGCGTGGTGCAGGGCAGAGATGGTGGTGCAGCGTGGTGCAGGGCAGAGATGGTGTTCAGCGTGGTGCAGGCCAGAGATGGTGGTGCAGCGTGGTGCAGGCCAGAGATGGTGGTGCAGCGTGGTGCAGGGCAGAGATGGTGGTGCAGCGTGGGGCTGGCCAGAGATGGTGGTGCAGCGTGGGGCTGGCCAGAGATGGTGGTGCAGCGTGGGGCTGGCCAGAGATGGAGGTGCAGCGTGGGGCTGGCCAGAGATGGTGGCGCAGCGTGGGGCTGGCCAGAGATGGTGGTGCAGCGTGGTGCAGGCCAGAGATGGTGGTGCAGCGTGGGGCTGGCCAGAGATGGTGGGGCTGGCCAGAGATGGTGGTGCAGCGTGGGGCTGGCCAGAGATGGTGGTTGTAAGGTGGCGCCGGACACCCTTCTCTCTTAAGACAGGTAATCCCCAATCTCCACCGCCTCTTCTGCCTTTAGACAAGTCCCCGCTTGCAGGAGAAGCGGATTATGCCTCTCCAGACTGGGTTACCCCCAGGACTTAGTTGGCGCAAAGATTACTGGCTTAAGGTGGAGACGGATGAACGGCAGGGTATCCCGAATATGGACGCCGGGATGAAGATTGGTTTAAAGGTGGGAAACCAATCAGGGAGGTCCGAAAACAAGCCGAGGTGAAGCCGGGTGGTCTCAAAGCACGGTTTCCAAGGGGTCAATCGAAGAAGTGTCAAAGCGAGCCGAGGTCAAACCAGGTGAGCACCAAAACGCAGTATCAGAGGGATCAGGCAAAAATTTAGTCAGGACAGGCCAAGGGTCGGAGCGGGCAGCAGACAAGGATGGTCAGAGACGGAGCCGAGTAGTAACTATTAAAGCAGACTAGAAAGCACACCCTATAAACCAAAAGCTATAACGGGCACTGGAAAATGGGGCAGCATGGTAATAAAGGGAAGACTGGCCAATGGGAAGGGGAACCTAGTGAAAGAGAAGGAAGTGTGGTGACTGGTGCAACTTTGAACTATACCCAATAGGAGCGGTTCCAGGGACTGGACCGCCCAGGCCAGACAGGCAATTCAGTCCCTGGGCCCGTCTCCCACCAAGAACACAGGATTGGATAATTTAAACTTGCCCCCGGCGGACGCGCTGGGAGCAGCGCCGCCGGGGGGCATAAACTGATCGTGCTCACGCGCGTGCGCGAGCACGTGATTGGCCGGGCGCGCTGGGGGAGGCACAGCCGCGCCGGCCGAAGAACTTGTGGGGCCGCCTGCCCCCACCGCACAATCCGCAGCGAGGCCGCAGCGCCCAGAGCCGCCGCACCCAGAGCCTGACAGCGGCGCCCAGGAGCAGCAGACCGACGGGGCCGCCAAGTGACAGGAGGCTGCGACCCCCCGGATGACGCGCCGCGGGACCGAGGACGGGAGGCAGGTAAGATTCTTACAGTGGTGCAGGCCAGAGATGGTGGGGCTGGCCAGAGATGGTGGTGCAGCGTGGGGCTGGCCAGAGATGGTGGTGCAGCGTGGTGCAGGGCAGAGATGGTGGTGCAGCGTGGGGCTGGCCAGAGATGGTGGTGCAGCGTGGTGCAGGGCAGAGATGGTGGTGCAGCGTGGTGCAGGGCAGAGATGGTGGTGCAGCGTGGTGCAGGGCAGAGATGGTGTTCAGCGTGGGGCAGGCCAGAGATGGTGGTGCAGCGTGGGGCAGGCCAGAGATGGTGGTGCAGCGTGGTGCAGGGCAGAGATGGTGGTGCAGCGTGGTGCAGGGCAGAGATGGTGGTGCAGCGTGGTGCAGGCCAGAGATGGTGGTGCAGCGTGGGGCAGGCCAGAGATGGTGGTGCAGCGTGGTGCAGGGCAGAGATGGTGGTGCAGCGTGGTGCAGGGCAGAGATGGTGGTGCAGCGTGGTGCAGGGCAGAGATGGTGGTGCAGCGTGGTGCAGGGCAGAGATGGTGTTCAGCGTGGGGCAGGCCAGAGATGGTGGTGCAGCATGGTGCAGGCCAGAGATGGTGGTGCAGCATGGTGCAGGCCAGAGATGGTGGTGCAGCGTGGTGCAGGCCAGAGATGGTGGTGCAGCGTGGTGCAGGGCAGAGATGGTGGTGCAGCGTGGTGCAGGCCAGAGATGGTGGTGCAGCATGGTGCAGGCCAAAGATGGTGGTGCAGCATGGTGCAGGCCAGAGATGGTGGTGCAGCGTGGTGCAGACCAGAGATGGTGGTGCAGCGTGGTGCAGGTCAGAGATAGTGGTGCAGCGTGGGGCTGGCCAGAGATGGTGGTGCAGCGTGGTCCAAGGGCCGGACAACCACAGCGGCTCTGAGCACGCTGGCGGCCGCATTTCACGCTTCCCTCTAACAGCCAGTGCGCCAGCCCTTGTGAATGGCCGGCGCGGTTGTGCGCCATGCTAGATAGAAGCGAGAGACGTGGCCGGGGACCGCGCATGCGCCATTGGAACGGGGGTAATGTAAGGTGAATGGTGCAATCTAGGGGGTTTTCACATAGCGGGGCATCCCGATTTCAGAGTCCCCAAGTGGAGGGATCAAATTGGCCCGGGAATCTTATAGATTCCTGGGCCGATCATCCGGGGTGTTGGTCCGCTTTAAACTCTAATTTTTCCATTTCTAGGGGCAAATGCGGCCAATCATCCAATCCGATAATCTAAGCCAATTTCTCACACAAGCGGCTCAGAACGCTGCTACATCATAATGCGGCTCTTTCCTTTTACAGGGAGCATGCTCGCGTTGGCCGTTCAACAATGCCTGCCACGCGCAAGTGCCCTGCAAAAGGTATAGCAGTGATCTACACATTGGACAGGGAAGCAAGCTAAGTGTATGTGGACACCATGATGGATTTCACAAAGCGGGTCTACCTGATGTTGTTGTCGACGTTATTAATTGGCATGGGGATGGGTGTGGCTTTGTGTCCTCTTCTAATTTTTCCAATAACCGCCTTTCAAATTTCCTGGGTTTTGGTCCTTTCCACCGATGAACCACCATTGGGGTTAATCCACGGCCTCTCGACTAATCAGTGTCCATGCAGCCACTAAGCTAAGCAAGTGTGAGGGTCTTCTCTGAATAGCGGCTCTGAGCGCACTCTCGTCCACATCCCACGGTTCCCTATAACAGTGACCGTGTCCACGCCAGCCATTCAAAAGTGGCTGGAGCATGCAGCATCCCTGATACAGCGATAGCAGGGATGCTTATGCGTGTAACGTGCATTTTCCGTTTGACTGGGAATTGGGGAGGGAGCTGATCCATTCCGAGCCCGATCAGCCATGGGTGTTGGTCCACTTTAAAGTGGACCAACACCCAGGATGATTGGCCACGGAATCTATAAGATTCCCGGGCCGATCAGCTCCCTCTCCGCGGGGCATCCGAAATCGGGATGCCCCGCTGTGTGAAAACCCCCTAGAACGCACCATTCATCTTACCTTAACCCCCTTGCAACGGCGCATGCGCGGACCAAGGCCAAATCTCTCTCTTTTTTCCTAGCAGGGCGCACAGCCGCGCCAGCCGTTTGCTAATGGCCGGCACGGGCGCACTGCCTGTTAGAGGGAAGCGTGAGATGGGGCCACCAGTTTGCTCAGAGCCGCTGTGGTTGTCCATCCACTTGACGTGCGTACCACAGCGGATCTGAGCACGCAGATTGGACGAGCGCCCGTGCATAAGCCGTAGGAGGGTGGTGAGGTGTTTTTTTTATGCCATTCAAGGGGGGTTTCACGCAGCGGGGCACCCATGAGGAATTTTAATTCATGGGTGATGGTCCACTTTAATTTACTCAATCCCATCTGCCCAGGAGCTCATTTTCATTTGCTCCATAGCGAGATCCCGTATTACCAGGGAAAACTATTCAATTGCCACGGGGCATGCAAATTACAAATGCCCCAAGTGCAATCCATAGGTTGAACCATACAATATTATTGGTTCCCTTTCCGACGACACATTCGCTACCTGGTTCTGCATCAGCAATATACCTTTAGCTTTAAGTTATTACTCACCGTCCGGTTCAGAATGGACAGTAAAAGCTGTTAGAGGGTAGTGGGGGATACGGCTCCCAGCACGCTTGTGAGCCTCTGCCTTTTGTTGTTGTCTTAGACGGCCTGACGTCAACAAGCGCGTTGAATGGACCGTCCGCAGTTCATGCGCTTTTGTAACAGCAATAGTCTAGTTGATTTTTTGGACAATCTTGTGGTTTTCCAACACTGTGCCATCCCTGATTGGGGTTTGGTAAGGCTAAAGGACCAAAACATAGTATAGTCCTAATACGTGTGTTTGGTCACACATAATACAAGTACATCTGTTTTTGGTGACAGCCGCTTCACCCGCTACCCTATCTTAAAGGATACCAACAACCATGATTTACACTATCCAGGGCAGGGGTGGACTAGGACCAAAAAACGGCCCTGGACTTTTTGGTCAGACTGGCCCTGCTGTACTGTGCTCGGCCCGGTAAAGAGAGTCAATGCCACATTAATAAATAAATATATATTATATAATATATTATATATAAAACAAAGGTGGTTCGATCCTCGGCCGATCCATTCCCTCTAACGGGGCATCCAAAATCGGGATGCCCCGCTGTGTGAAACTCCACAGGTTGCCTGCTACACTGACCTTACTTCCCGGTCCAACGACGCATGCGCGGGCCACGGCCGCATCCCTGCTATCCCTCTATTAGGGTGTGCGTGCCCGGGCCAACCATTTGTGAATGGCCAATGAGGCCACACTAACTGTTAGAGGGAAGCGGGGAATGCGGCTGCGAGCGCGCTCGGTGCCACTGTGCTAAGACGTCGGCTCAGACATCCATAGCTCAGTGGCTCAAAGTGCGCTGATTGGATGAGCGGCCGTGCATGTGTCGTAGGACCGGGATGATGTGGGAGATCTGGGGGGGGGGGGGGGGCGGGGGTTTCACATAGCAGCAATCCAGGTGCCCCTGAGTTTGTCACAATGCGTTCCTGGCCTGGCCCGCCCCACGCCCATTAGCGAGGAAAAGGGGTGTGGGCCCTCTTTAAAGTGGACCAAGATCCAGCGCGATATAAAATACCTGGGCTGAACGATTCCCCCCCCCCCCCCCCCCCTCAGGGCACTGTATGAAACCCCCCAGGTCGCCCCATCTACTTACCTTGTTTCCTGGTCCAACGGCGCATGCGTGAGCCACAACCACCTCCCAGCTATCCCTCTAGCAGGGCGCGTGCCAAGCATTTGTGAATGGCTTCTGCGGGCACGCTCCCTGTTAGAGGGTAGCTGGGGATGCGGCCGCGGCTCACGCATGGGCTGCTGCTCTTAGACGCTGGCTTAGAACATGTCAGTGGCTCCGAGTGCGCTGATTGCAAGAGCGGTCGCACATGCCCCGTAGGCCCGGGAAGAGATGAGTTGGTTTCAACAATCTTGGGGGTTTCACGCAGCGGGGAATTCCTGGGTTTTGGTCCACTTCAAAGGGTTTTGGTCCTTTTCTGTGGGGGCATCCTGGGATGACCCATTTTGTGCAACCCCCCCAGATCGCCAGTAAAACTTAAATGACCGCCGATCCAGTGGCTCTTGCATGGGTTCTCCACGCAAAGGGCTGGATGGAACCGAGCAGGCTGCCAGCCACATCCCGCCAGCCTTTAGCTGGTGCAGACACATGTTTGAACCACACATGTGCTGTTTAGTGGTCAGGTATTTTTACTGGGGATTTGGGGGATTTTGCACATAATGGGGCATCCCAAATCAGGATGCCCTACAGAAAAGGACCAAACTATTTAAAGGAGACCAAAACAGTTTGGGATGCCCTAGGGATAGGGAATCAGGTGACACTGGTGACCAATCAAGCCAAACTTCAGGCAATTTACGACCCACTCCACCAAAAAAAAAAAAAAAAGCTAGCAGATAACCACTCCAAAGCAGAGCACAGGCAGCAAGCCAATTCGTCCCGAATCTGGGGTCTGAGCTGGCCCTGAGTGTAACAGAGCCGAAGGGGGAAACTGCAGCGAGTCATTTGAAGGCAGAAGCAGCCGGACGGAACTAATGAGTCACTATTTGTATTGCAGCCCCGACATCGCAAAGCCTGGCCTCTCCTCCTATCACCCGGCCGGCTGAGGAGCTAGGAAGCCAACCTGAGCAGCCCCTAGAGGTTATACGGGGAGCCAGTAATGCAGGACAAGCCGCAGCCTACCGGGATTTGTCCCGGTATGCCCTGCGGCCAGCCTACCCCTGATCCAGGGCATGGGTCTTTCCCCTGGGGCAACAAGATCAGGGCTGCCCCGCTGTGTGAAACCACCCAGATTATCTGCCGAACCTCGCCTCGATCCTACGCCGCATGCGCAAGTGCTCGTCCAATCATTGAGCTCGTAGCCGTAGAGCTATTTACGGCCACATCTTGCGCTTCCCTCTAACGTAGCTCGCCCGCGCTGTCTAATCACAAATGGCCAGCGAGGTATGCGCCCTGCTAAACAGAAGTGGGAGATGCGGACACGGCCGCACATGCGCCATTGCAACAATGATCTGGTAAGGTCAACGGGTGTCCAAGGTGGTTTCACACAGTGGCCAATCCCAAATTCTAATTGCCTGGTGGGAGGGAATGGATTTGCGCGCGAATCTTATAGATTGCAAAGCCAGTCCTTCAGGGTTATTTTCAGGTAAAAATATTTGTTCCCAGGGTTGCTGTATGAGTGAATAGAGTGCAGTCCAACTTGAAATAAAGCAAACAAAACATGTCTTAACAATCAACAAATGTAATTTATTCCAACAGAAAACAGGTTAGAAAGGTATATGGGTTCTGCAAATATAATACCAAGAATTAATAAACATTGCTGATGAATCCTAAAAAAATTTGAATTGTACGGCATCAAAAATTTTGTTTGTCGAAAACAAGTATTCATGAAAAAAAAAAAAAAATATTAACATTAAAAGTGGTTATAAACTGATTAATTTATGGACATTTGTGTGTTGTTATACTGCAACCATCCCCATTTGCGTTTATTTTATGCATCATACATTTTCAAAAGGACTATTTTAGTATTATGAAGCAATAAGTTATAAACACAGCAACAAGAAAATCCATAACCTACATAACTTGTTGACTTTAGGCACCATCGCATCCCACTGGTCAATTTAGACTTGGCCCAATGTCGGCCTTGTGGAACATCAAAGACAGAAATATAAAACACTATTGGTCAATGTTCTAAAATCGAACGCCCTGGCAGGGACCGAGCATGGTGGACAATGGCAATGGGCACGGGGGGCAGCAGGGAGAGAGCAGGGTTGGCAATAGGAATGAGCACAGAGGGCAGCAGGGACAGAGCATGGTGGACAATGGCAATGGGCACAGAGGGCAGCAGGGAGAGAGCAGGGTTGGCAATAGGAATGAGCACGGAGGGCAGCAGGGACAGAGCATGGTGGACAATGGCAATGGGCACAGAGGGCAGCAGGGAGAGAGCAGGGTGGACAATGGCAATGGGCACGGATGGCAGCAGGGGGAGAGCAGGGTGGGCAATAGGAATGGACAAAAAATGGGCAGCAGGGACAGAGCATGGTGGACAATGGCAATGGGCACGGAGGGCAGCAGGGAGAGAGCTGGGTTGGCAATAGGAATGGACACAGAGGGCAGCAGGGACAGAGCATGGTGGACAATGGCAATGGGCACGGAGGGCAGCAGGGAGAGAGCAGGGTGGACAATGGCAATGAGCACGGAGGGCAGCAGGGAGAGAGCAGGGTGGACAATAGGAATGGACACAGAGGGCAGCAGGGACAGAGCATGGTGGATAATGGCAATGAGCACAGAGGGCAGCAGGGAGAGAGCAGGGTTGCCAATAGGAATGAGCACAGAGGGCAGCAGGGAGAGAACAGGGTTGGCAATAGGAATGGACACAGAGGGCAGCAGGGACAGAGCATGGTGGACAATGGCAATGGGCACGGAGGGCAGCAGGGAGAGAGCAGGGTTGGCAATAGGAATGGACACAGAGGGCAGCAGGGACAGAGCATGGTGGACAATGGCAATGAGCACAGAGGGCAGCAGGGAGAGAGCAGGGTTGGCAATAGGAATGGGCACAGAGGGCAGCAGGGACAGAGCATGGTGGACAATGGCAATGGGCACGGAGGGCAGCAGGGAGAGAGCAGGGTGGACAATGGCAATGGGCACGGAGGGCAGCAGGGAGAGAGCAGGGTGGGCAATAGGAATGGACACAGAGGGCAGCAGGGACAGAGCATGGTGGATAATGGCAATGGGCATGAAGGGCAGCAGGGAGAGAGCAGGGTTGGCAATAGGAATGGACACAGAGGGCAGCAGAGACAGAGCAGGGTGGACAATGGCAATGAGCACAGAGGGCAGCAGGGAGAAAGCAGGGTTGGCAATAGGAATGAGCACAGAAGGCAGCAGGGACAGAGCATGGTGGACAATGGCAATGGGCACGGAGGGCAGCAGGGAGAGAGCAGGGTTGGCAATAGGAATGACTATGAATGCACACCTTGACCATAAAATTTAGCTTTTGCAAAGTATGAGGTTTATTGCTAAATACACACAAATCGAGTGCAGAAGGTAAGGTACACATAGGAATTATTTGTCACTAATACAGGGGGATACACTCATATATACACTATAATACAATATATACAAAAATTATCCTGGTAGAGATAACCCTTATGGTTGCCTGAGGTATCTTTAGAGCTATGTACCAGGATTTGCGCAGGAAAAGCATATAAAGGTTAATGGTGCTGATCAACAATTGATCAAAAAATGGATGAATGGTTGCTGTACCTTAAAGGTCAGTGTGCGAGGCACTAGGTATGCGAAAGGTGTCCCTCTGTGGGACATGCACGTAAGATGTCCTTAAGAAGCAAAGTGTCCAAAGAAGAGATAGCGGCTGTGATTCAGCGTGAGGTCCCGCTGTCGTTGGCTGCGTCTGATCTGCTGACACGTGTTTCGGTATTTAAACCTTCCTCAGAGCGTTGTGTGGATGCCGGAGAGTGAGATGGTGCCTGCCTGTCATGGCCAGTACTGATCTTTAAATAGTGCGCTTAAGCGCGAATCCCCCCCGGGCCGGCCCTGGTGGCGCGGAAATGACGCGAACATGGTTCGCGTCATTCTGCGTCACGTCCGGTGACGCGTGTCCCGACCCGGCGCCAACCATTCGGCGGCCGGCACTAGGCCAGTCCCAAGATGGCGGCGCGCAGGCGCACGGGGCACGCGTCACTACGGAGATCAGCGGAACGATATCTTTCACCCTAGAAGCAGATGAGACTAAGGTCCACTTTCTTGACGTATGGATAAACTTAGTGGACAACACCTTACACACTGACCTATTTTCCAAACCCACCGACAGAAATACTTACCTGCATGCCACAAGTTTCCATCCACGTAGACTAAAAGACGGCCTACCTTACAGCCAGTTTGTGAGATTAAGACGGATCATTGATGATGAGGCAGCCTTCAAGATACAGGCACATAAAATGTCATTGGACTTTTTTGCACGAGGCTATAAACAATCTACAGTCACTAGGGCCCTGGAGAAAGCAACTGCCCTACCTAGAACATCCCTTCTGACATACAAACCCAAAACTCCCTCTAAAAGACTTCCCTGCATTCTGACATACAATAAACAAAGTCAGGCAGTCAAATCCATTATCAATAAACACTGGCACATCCTGTCCTGTGATGACCGATTAAAGGAGGTCTTCGGCGAACCACCAATGTTCACCTATAAAAGATCTAAGAACATTAAGGACACATTAATTCAGGCAGATACCTCGAACAAACTGGCCCAACCAACAAATATCGATTGGCTGGGTTCTCTTCCAAAACCCCAGGGCATGTTCCCCTGTGGTAATTGTGCACAATGCAACTCGGTGATCCGTTGTAACTCCTTTAATCATCCATCTACAGGCAAATCCTACCCCCTTAAGGGCTTCTTTAATTGCAATACTTCTAATGTGATCTATCTCCTCAAATGCCCATGTGGAAAGGCCTATGTGGGCCAAACCAGCAGAGAAATAAAAACTCGCATCAGCGAACATCGCAGCAACATCAGAAGATTTGATTTCACTTCCCCGGTAGCAAAACATTTTGCTGAAGCAAATCACCAAGTGTCACAACTAAGGTTTCTAGTCATTGAGAAAGTTCTCCCACATAAGCGCGGGGGGGATCTCACTATTAGACTTTCCAGGAGGGAATTACATTGGATTTATGAACTTAATACTAAATATCCACGGGGTATGAATGAGGATAGTGATCTATCACCGTTCTTCCAATGATTTATCCTAAAGACTACTAATTGTCTCTTGATTCTGTCCAACCTTAGAGTTCCACAATTCCACCACGCATGGTTCGATTACTATCCACTCAGGATCTTCGACTACATCACAGGTAGCTAAACCATAATACCCATTTAAATCTTTACTTAACAATATTTTTTGTGTCTACCGGCCCATAAGTGCGGGTTTAGCCCCACTTGAATTCCACAACTTTATCTAAGTCCAACATAAGTAGAGTAAGATAACCATATTAGCTATGGGTTCCCCCTAGTGGTAAACTTCAGCTAACTTTGGCCTACCTAACTAATTTTATCTTCCCTAAAACCACATTTCCTTTATATCAAGTGGCGTATATCATGTGCATGACAGCACAATCTATGGGCGTTTATCACTTAGAGGGAGTCTTCTCCATGCAAACCTGCCATAGTGACCTCTATATAGGATGCATATCCCCAGGGCGGCTATCAGCCCAGGCTTTATCCCACTTCCCAAATGCAGACGCACTAATATGCTGACAGATGGCGCACTGGTCCCCAGCGTGTTGCGCTACCTTTTTCATATAACATAACATATATGGCATTAATACTCGTCCCATTTATTGTATTGCCTGTTTTTCACTTTCATTTTTTCTTTTCAGCAATGAGGAAGAAGAATCCCCGCCTCCAGGATTCCCCCGCGATCAGCATACTCACCTGTCATCGTTCCGCTGATCTCCGTAGTGACGCGTGCCCCGTGCGCCTGCGCGCCGCCATCTTGGGACTGGCCTAGTGCCGGCCGCCGAATGGTTGGCGCCGGGTCGGGACACGCGTCACCGGACGTGACGCAGAATGACGCGAACCATGTTCGCGTCATTTCCGCGCCACCAGGGCCGGCCCGGGGGGGATTCGCGCTTAAGCGCACTATTTAAAGATCAGTACTGGCCATGACAGGCAGGCACCATCTCACTCTCCGGCATCCACACAACGCTCTGAGGAAGGTTTAAATACCGAAACACGTGTCAGCAGATCAGACGCAGCCAACGACAGCGGGACCTCACGCTGAATCACAGCCGCTATCTCTTCTTTGGACACTTTGCTTCTTAAGGACATCTTACGTGCATGTCCCACAGAGGGACACCTTTCGCATACCTAGTGCCTCGCACACTGACCTTTAAGGTACAGCAACCATTCATCCATTTTTTGATCAATTGTTGATCAGCACCATTAACCTTTATATGCTTTTCCTGCGCAAATCCTGGTACATAGCTCTAAAGATACCTCAGGCAACCATAAGGGTTATCTCTACCAGGATAATTTTTGTATATATTGTATTATAGTGTATATATGAGTGTATCCCCCTGTATTAGTGACAAATAATTCCTATGTGTACCTTACCTTCTGCACTCGATTTGTGTGTATTTAGCAATAAACCTCATACTTTGCAAAAGCTAAATTTTATGGTCAAGGTGTGCATTCATAGTTGTTCTACTTAGCATTGGGGTTTTTCCCCTATTATTTGAATAGCACCCATTTGCTAATAACATAGCTTTCCTCACATAGAGTGTGCTTACCAACCATTCTGTATTTAATTGGCAATAGGAATGGACACAGAGGGCAGCAGGGAGAGAGCAGGGTGGACAATGGCAATGGGCACGGAGGGCAGCAGGGAGAGAGCAGGGTTGGCAATAGGAATGAGCACAGAGGGCATCAGGGACAGAGCATGGTGGACAATGGCAATGGGCACGGAGGGCAGCAGGGAGAGAGCAGGGTGGACAATGGCAATGGGCACGGAGGGCAGCAGGGAGAGAGCTGGGTTGGCAATAGGAATGGACACAGAGGGCAGCAGGGACAGAGCATGGTGGACAATGGCAATGGGCACGGAGGGCAGCAGGGAGAGAGCAGGGTGGACAATGGCAATGAGCACAGAGGGCAGCAGGGAGAGAGCAGGATTGGCAATAGGAATGGACACAGAGGGCAGCAGGGACAGAGCATGGTGGACAATGGCAATGGGCATGGAGGGCAGCAGGGAGAGAGCAGGGTGGACAATGGCAATGGGCACGGAGGGCAGCAGGGAGAGAGCAGGGTTGCCAATAGGAATGAGCACAGAGGGCAGCAGGGAC
The DNA here is from genome assembly GCA_027917425.1 of Gastrophryne carolinensis. NCBI lineage: Eukaryota > Metazoa > Chordata > Amphibia > Anura > Microhylidae > Gastrophryne > Gastrophryne carolinensis. Next base: position 88,404,232 of record CM051244.1, on the reverse strand, counting down.
AGAGCATGGTGGACAATGGCAATGAGCACAGAGGGCAGCAGGGAGAGAGCAGGGTTGGCAATAGGAATGGACACAGAGGGCAGCAGGGACAGAGCATGGTGGACAATGGCAATGGGCACGGAGGGCAGCAGGGAGAGAGCAGGGTTGGCAATAGGAATGGGCACAGAGGGCAGCAGGGACAGAGCATGGTGGACAATGGCAATGGGCACGGAGGGCAGCAGGGAGAGAGCAGGGTTGCCAATAGGAATGAGCACAGAGGGCAGCAGGGACAGAGCATGGTGGACAATGGCAATGAGCACAGAGGGCAGCAGGGAGAGAGCAGGGTTGGCAATAGGAATGGACACAGAGGGCAGCAGGGACAGAGCATGGTGGACAATGGCAATGGGCACGGAGGGCAGCAGGGAGAGAGCAGGGTTGGCAATAGGAATGGGCACGGAGGGCAGCAGGGAGAGAGCAGGGTGGACAATGGCAATGGGCACAGAGGGCAGCAGGGACAGAGCATGGTGGATAATGGCAATGGGCATGGAGGGCAGCAGGGAGAGAGCAGGATTGGCAATAGGAATGGACACAGAGGGCAGCAGGGACAGAGCAGGGTGGACAATGGCAATGAGCACAGAGGGCAGCAGGAAGAGAGCAGGGTTGGCAATAGGAATGAGCACAGAAGGCAGCAGGGACAGAGCATGGTGGACAATGGCAATGGGCACGGAGGGCAGCAGGGTGGACAATGGCAATGGGCACGGAGGGCAGCAGGGAGAGAACAGGGTTGGCAATAGGAATGAGCACAGAGGGCAGCAGGGACAGAGCATGGTGGATAATGGCAATGAGCACAGAGGGCAGCAGGGAGAGAGCAGGGTTGCCAATAGGAATGAGCACAGAGGGCAGCAGGGACAGAGCATGGTGGACAATGGCAATGAGCACAGAGGGCAGCAGGGAGAGAGCAGGGTTGGCAATAGGAATGGGCACAGAGGGCAGCAGGGACAGAGCATGGTGGACAATGGCAATGGGCACGGAGGGCAGCAGGGAGAGAGCAGGGTTGGCAATAGGAATGGGCACAGAGGGCAGCAGGGACAGAGCATGGTGGACAATGGCAATGGGCACGGAGGGCAGCAGGGAGAGAGCAGGGTGGACAATGGCAATGGGCACAGAGGGCAGCAGGGACAGAGCATGGTGGATAATGGCAATGGGCATGGAGGGCAGCAGGGAGAGAGCAGGATTGGCAATAGGAATGGACACAGAGGGCAGCAGGGACAGAGCAGGGTGGACAATGGCAATGAGCACAGAGGGCAGCAGGAAGAGAGCAGGGTTGGCAATAGGAATGAGCACAGAGGGCAGCAGGGACAGAGCATGGTGGACAATGGCAATGGGCACGGAGGGCAGCAGGGTGGACAATGGCAATGGGCACGGAGGGCAGCAGGGAGAGAACAGGGTTGGCAATAGGAATGAGCACAGAAGGCAGCAGGGACAGAGCATGGTGGACAATGGCAATGGGCACGGAGGGCAGCAGGGTGGACAATGGCAATGGGCACGGAGGGCAGCAGGGAGAGAACAGGGTTGGCAATAGGAATGAGCACAGAGGGCAGCAGGGACAGAGCATGGTGGACAATGGCAATGGGCACAGAGGGCAGCAGGGAGAGAGCAGGGTTGGCAATAGGAATGGACACAGAGGGCAGCAGGGACAGAGCATGGTGGACAATGGCAATGGGCACGGAGGGCAGCAGGGAGAGAGCAGGGTGGACAATGGCAATGGGCACGGAAGGCAGCAGGGAGAGAGCAGGGTGGGCAATAGGAATGGACACAGAGGGCAGCAGGGACAGAGCATGGTGGATAATGGCAATGGGCACGGAGGGCAGCAGGGAGAGAGCAGGGTTGGCAATAGGAATGGACACAGAGGGCAGCAGGGACAGAGCATGGTGGACAATGGCAATGAGCACAGAGGGCAGCAGGGAGAGAGCAGGGTTGCCAATAGGAATGAGCACAGAGGGCAGCAGGGACAGAGCATGGTGGACAATGGCAATGGGCACGGAGGGCAGCAGGGAGGGTGCAGGGTTGGCAATAGGAATGGACACAGAGGGCAGCAGGGACAGAGCATGGTGGACAATGGCAATGAGCACAGAGGGCAGCAGGGAGAAAGCAGGGTTGGCAATAGGAATGAGCACAGAGGGCAGCAGGGACAGAGCATGGTGAACAATGGCAATGGGCACGGAGGGCAGCAGGGAGAGAGCAGGGTGGACAATGGCAATGGGCACGGAGGGCAGCAGGGAGAGAGCAGGGTGGACAATGGCAATGGGCACGGAGGGCAGCAGGGAGAGAGCAGGGTGGACAATGGCAATGGGCACGGAGGGCAGCAGGGAGAGAGCAGGGTTGGCAATAGGAATGAGCACAGAGGGCAGCAGGGACAGAGCATGGTGGACAATGGCAATGGGCACGGAGGGCAGCAGGGTGGGAAGCAGTAAGGAATACAGGGGGCAGCAGGAAGAAGCAGAATGGGCAATATAAAGGGGCAGTAAGGCAGTAATTTGCAGCTAGAAAAAAGGGCTGCAGGTAGAAAAAGGAGACTGCTGCAGTATCACACAACTCAAACATGGTCAGCACAATCAGCAACAGACTGCACACATCTAATAAAACTTACACATCTACTATGCACTACACTACAATTCTGATAAATCCAAAGTCAGGAAACAACAGTAGAAGAACCCTGATGAGATGTGTGTTGGGGGGGGATTCTAACAGGGCATAAACTCTGCCCAGCAAATTCATGAGAGCAGGACCAAGAGGGGAGGAGGAGGTAGGACACACGGACCTGGCAATCTGCAGCACAGCTTTGCTCTCATGTCGCTCTCCTCTTCTCCTTAGCTAGAAGATGGGGGGGGGGGTGATCACAGAAAGCTTCCCTCTGGTGAGGATGCCGTTATTTCCTGCCCCCTGTTCCAGCTCAGTAGCAAGTGATGTTCTCCCCCCAGGACCATAAAGAGCAGCCCTTTGTATCCATCCTGCTCTGCTGTTGTTGAGTGTTCTCCTGGATGTGGAGTAAACAAACTCCCGGCCGGCTCGGTAGCCCACCCATCCCCTCATCCGCTTGCTTGCACGCACCTTTGCTTTGCACCTTTTAGTGACTCACAGTCACTGAATGCTCGATGTCCCGACCCCAGCAGCTGCAGCTCCCAGCGTCTCAGTCTAGTATACAGAATTATATTATATATTATTATATATTAGTATACAGAACGTCCTGCTCCAGATATAGTACTTACACTTGGGACACCCAATAGCAGTGTCCATAAGTAGGGTGGGATCCCCAACAAAAAACGACAACAGCAAACAGTTTAAACCACTGTCACCTGCATAACCATATGGCCAAGAGAGCATGAGCTGAGGCCCTAACATCAACCTTGTAAAACTTGCAAAGGTATGAACAGAAGGCCAAGGTAGCGGCCTAGCAACCCAGTTCAACAGAAGCCTGGTGCTGAAAAGCCCAAGAGGCATCAAAACACGAGTAGAATAAGAATCAAAGCGAAAAGGAAGATTCTTCCCTTTGTTGGAATAGGCCTGAGTAACAGCCCGACGAATCCAAACGCTAACAGTAGACTTGGCGGAAGCCAAAAAACCTCTCCAAGTACCAGAAGGAACATCCATTCAAGTAATAACCAGGGCCAAAGCCGCCCAACTCCCCGAGAGCAGACGAGATCGGGCACATTCAGGATGTAGTGACCATAGGCCCCAAGGAGCATCAGTTCTCCTGAAGGACACAGTGACTACCAAGGAAAAAAACTTCCAACACCTTGTTCAGGGAATGCAGAACCCTTTCCTCAGCGTTGCTAGGAAAAAAAGGCACAGCAGGAAGAACAATATCTAGAAACAATGAACATAAGACACCACTTGATGCGGAGAGTCCAGCTTCAGGCGGAACACCACCTATCCTGGTGTATCTAAAAGAATGGGGGCTAGGTAGACAGAGCCGCCCGCTAACACACGCCTGACCAAGGTAACAGTCACCAGAAGGACAACCTTGAGGGTAAGAACAGCCAGGCAGCAGCCTGCATAGAACCAAAAGGGACAAAACCCTGCAAGCAGACAGAATGAGATTCAATTGAAATCCCAGCAGGGACCATAGAATTACATGGGGGACGCACATGAGTACCCCCTGAAAGAAGACTTAACCAAGGAAGACTGAACCAGAGACTACTAAGGCAAGGTGGACAGGACAGGACAGAACCTGACCCATCAGAGTACTGAGTTGGAGAACCAACTCCAAATCATGCTGAAACCAACTCTAGAACCCTGGGAACCGAGAACGCCCAACAGGGAAGACCTAGACTCACACCAATCAATATGGGTATGCCATACCCTATAACAGGTAGAAGAAGAAGATGAAGAAGCCTGCTCCTAGCCTTCCCATAGGCTCACTCACCGAGACAGATAAGCCTGTCTCCATCAAGATGGATGTTTCAGCAGTCAGGCCGTCTAGGCCAGAGTCTGTAGATTGGAGTGACGTAAAGGGGGCCCTGAGTGAGCAGAGCTGGCACTCCTGGCCAAAGGTATAGAAAACGACTGTCCTCGGTACCATAACCACACTCTACTAGGGCACCTGGGCCACCAGAATCACTGGTCCCCTTACCAGAGCAATCTTGCGCAGAACCCTGCCTAGCAGGGGGAATGGGGAAAGACATACAGAACCGAACGTCCAGTCATGACGTTACTAAGGCATCCGGACCATTGCCAGAGGATCCTGGGACAGGGAAACAAAGGCCAAGAGCCTGTGATAGTGATGGAAAACAAACAGATCCACAACTAGTTGGACCCCATAGTGACACAGGAATTAGCACATCCTGTAGCGGAGGGGCTCCACCGGAGCGAATATCACTGATATGCAGGGAACATTGTCGCCACCCAGATTAGGAACATATACACTTCCTCCTGAATCCACCAGTATGAGGCGTGAAGCCTCCTGACAAGAGCAAAGTGCCGCAGCCATCCCCTCACCCAGACGGGCGAAGGCGCCCCATCACGCTTGAGGGGGATTGGTGGAAGATTTAGGCTTAGCCCCGCTGGAGGGGCCAGAGTGTTGTCTGCTGCTCTCAGGGCCGGAGTCTGCGTGAGCCCCCACGAAGGACACCCCTGGTTCTTGTTTAACAGTAAGGAAGGGGGAAATAGGGGTGCCCCTGCCCCGAGGGGGCCTAGACGTTGGGTTGGGGTGACTTACCCTTTTTGCCAAACAGGTCTAGACAAAGGGAAGCCCAGTAAGAGTCTTTTTAGTAGCATCGTCAGCACCCCACTGTCGCAGCCAAACCAAATGACGTATAGCCACCGCAAGGGCAGAAGTTCTGGCACACATTCTAATAGTGTCGTCCAAGGCTAATAGGATGAATCTTAGAAACACATCACAGTTGGAGAGTGCATTAAACACCTCCCAGGGGAGATTATCAGAGTGATGACTTTTTTGACGAGGGTTCTAGTGGCCACTGCAGTAATAGCCGCGGCACAGACCGGGCGCAACACCGTCCCTGCACAAGAAAAGGCGTGGGAGGCCAGCAGCTCAATGCGCCGGTCCTCAGTATCTCAAAGGGTATTATGAGCAGGGGCTGTAATAAAGGGGGGGGTTAGGAACCCCTATGATCGGGGCATCCACCACGGGGGGATGACCAGCAATTAACCACCTCAGGGGGAAAGGGGTATTTCCTATCCCAGTCCCCTGAAAGTTTACTGGGGCATTCCCATTCCTTGAGGACAAGAGCATGGAAGTGGGCCTGTTCTAGGAATTCCAAACGTGCTGTTGCTGTATGGAAACGCTCCCCTCTCGGCTTGGAAGCTTCACCAGGGAGAGAGATAGACAGAGCCTTAAAGACCTTAATCAACAAATCGTCAGTGTCACACTGGCCCCAGAATTCGGGTCCAGAATCATCATGACTCCTCGGTCTCTCATCAGATGAGCCTGAGTCAGAGAATAGCTCTCCTTCATCAGAAGGGGAATAGTCACACAGAGTAGAAAACTCCTCAGTTCCCATAGGAAAAACAGAAACAGGAGACGTCAAGTGCCGCTTCTTACCAGGGCCCTTGCGCTCTGACAACCTCGCCATGATCTGTTCAGCCGTGGACAGTCTGGAAGACGCAACTCCCCCTTTATATGCGACTCAGCAGGAGTGAGATTTAAGCATGGGGAAATAGGTGAAATGAAGCGAGGTGCAGCCACTGGCAGGCCTGATTGCAGAGCCAGTGCTTGCTCGGCACAGGGTCCGCAGACCCGTGCCCTGTCAGCATCAGCATGGGGTTGTCCACACGCTATACACAGCCGCTCTTGTCCCAGAGGGACCTCGGTTACATAATTCTGAGATGCCTCCATATGGTGATTATTCAAGGCACAATATGCCAGTAGGGATTTACACTATAAGCAACCCTGGATGCCCCAAAGACCCACTAGGGAAGTGGGAGAATTTTACAAGGCCCGCTATAATTTTACACCGGGCCGGGAGAAGCCAATGGTGTTCACCGGTCTGAAAGACACAAAGAGAAGAAAATGGTGTCAGAACCAAGAAAAACTATAATGAGAATAGGCCGCCCGCGAGGGCACTTACAGTACCACGGTAATCAGGAGCGTCCCCACGCGTCACGCGCGAACAGACAAAATGGCACCGTATACCTCGAAGGGCGAGCCAGCGGTCCATGACGCGGAGCGCGGCAAACCAGACCCCGCCCTCCCGAAGAGCGCGAAGTCCAACAACAGCCAATGAGGACACGTAGGTGTCTGAGGCAATGCCGCCGCCCGGCACGGAGCCTTCAACTAAGGCGGTAGTCCGCAAGTAAATTACATAGAGAGGGCGCGGCGGTTGGCACCATCTATAAAAGTCCAAAGACAGACAAGGCCATATAAGTGCAAGGGTCCAATACAGACCATACATAGAAAGGGCACGGCGGCTGATGCCATAGCTATACAGGTCCAAAGACAGACAAAGGCCATATAAGTGCAAGGATCCAATAGAGACCACACAGGCACACCCCCCCCCCCTTTCTTTCCCCCCGACTACGGGGGGAAAGAGGGAGGATGGCGGCCCTTGGTACAGGACCCACCGCTACACGGGGCAGTAATGCAGGAGGGGCATCCCATAGAGGCTCACCATCAGCCTACACCCCCTACCCTTTGGCGGGGGACTGCGGAGGAGCAGCGCTCCATAAGCACGCGTGGTGCTGCCTACCTTCACCCGACCAGCGCAGCCCAGGCTGGGAGGCACATCACACGAAGGACGGGTGGAAATAGTCCAACGGGGCTTCAGGCTTTGATCGCCCCGCTCACCTGCGAGAGAGTGATACTTCATGTCTTCGCAGTCAGCACTGCAGAGAAATCTGGGGATTTGTGGGAGGTCCCCGGGTATTTGAGGGCCGGGAGGAGCCTGTTTTGCATGTCTCTGCAGTGCAGCCCCATCTGGCAGAGGATAACCCAAGTGTAAGTACTATATCTGGAGCAGGACGTACTGTATACTAAGAATAGTGTTACTCAGATGGATGCTTTGCCGTATAGGCAGAAGTGGGAGAGGGATCTGGGAGAGGCTAAGGAGCAGAAGGAGTGGCAGAAGATGTGGCTGGCTTCTTTTGTGCCAGTGGCTTCGGTTTGGGCAATTGAGGTTAATGTTAAAGTGGCTATGCAGCGATATATGGTCCCTAAACAAGTGGGGCGCTTTGGCGTGGGGAACTCTGGGTTGTTCCATCATATTTGGTGGGATTGTTCCAGAGCTAAGGAATTTTGGAAGAAGGTTTTTACTGCCCTCAGTAGAGTTTTTGGGAGGCGTGTCATCTTGAACCCTTGGACAGCTCTTCTGAATGGGTCTATTGGTCCTAGCTCAAGAAATCAGAAGCGCTTGGCATATCATATTTTAACGGGAGCTAGGTTCACTATAGCGGGTGCTTGGAAAACCTCGGCCCTGTCATTTGGGGAGTTTAAGAATCGGGTGCATTATATAATGTCAATGGAAAAAAAGTCTGCGATACAAGCGGGTGAATTGGATAGGTTTCGAGAAATGTGGTCTCCATGGACTCAGAAATTTATGCCGGCTAGTTTTGATGCCAACCTTCTGGTGGTGTAGTAGACCCCCCTCCTTTTTTTTTTTTTTTTGACCCTCCCCTTCTTCCCTTCCTCCTTTCTTTCCCGGGTTTCCCTTTATTCATGTTCCATCTTAGGGGTTGTCCCCCCCTGTTGGATTGAGCTACTGTCTATTGACAATGCATTGATGGATTGAAAAGTTTGTTTGTGGTGCATTGCAGTGCTATATTCAGCTGTTATACTGTTAAGGGGTCGGACTGGCCTTATGTTATTTGTGCACTCTTTTGATATGTACGGGGGATGTCATTACCCCCTATAGAATTATTATACGTGATTGCCATGTTGGAAATATGTATTTTCGACAATAAATATAACATTTTATGATAAAAAAAATCACACTATCGCCTATTCCACAATGGGCCGAAGGGATCGCAACCGACCACTACTAGCCAGAGATACTCCAGGAACCACCTCTAAGCACACCAGACATCGGCGGGAGGCACATCAGGGGGGACATCAGGCGGGAGGGAGGGAAGGTGTGGGCATCGGCAAGGACATTGGCGGGAGGGAGGGCGTGGACATTGGCCGGAGGGGGGGGCATGGGAGGGAGGGGAGGGAGGCAGGGAAGTCGGGGACTGAAACAGCCCCAAGGTAGACAGAAAAAGTGAATGGCAATTTTCTCTCCTAAAAAAGAAATTTGTTTTCTCAACTGGCTCTGAATCAACCCCATTAAGTACTAAAACACATTACATTCTGGTTGTGCAGAGGAAAACAAATATAGCCTGTCAAATCCCTAATATTATACATTTTAGCCAAGGAGCCATAGTTGTGCGAAGCTTAACATTTTAAAAATTCTGTAAATCAGGTCAAACCTGTCTAAGAAAAAAACAACAACATTGTTAACCCGTTAAAATGTGTTAAACCAGATTTAAATATGTATGGCATTTCAAATATCCTAACTTACAGTTCTATTCTCCCATATCCATATGAATATAAGTGTTATAAGGAGCATCGCGAAAAATGGCCCAATGATAAAAATCCATATAAATATGCTGGATGGCAGGAGCAGAGGTCGCTTGTTATTATTTGTTATTTTTTAATGGAAGGATGTGGAAGTCATGGATACACTAAAAAGTGTAAATTTCGCCAAAGTGCCTCAATGCCTCAAGTGCCTTTAAATGTATTCCCAATGTATTCTTAAGTTTCAGGCAGTGACAATAATAAGATAGAAAGGAGCTCACCTGATGCCTGTCTCATGTGCCTCTCCTCCATTACCTGCAGTGAGCTGTAGATGCTCCACAGTTTGTCCCTCATTTCAACCCCATTCTTTTACAACCACAAACCAAATGTGCAAATCTTTAAGTGGTCAGCGAATCTTCCCGGGCCTATCAATTCCCTCCCTCCGATTTTGGATGCCCCGCTGTGTGAAACCCCCCAGCTTGCCCATACACTTGCCGTATTTTTCGCCCTATAAGACGCACCTAGGATTTGGGGGAAGAAAATAAGAAAAAAAATATTTTAAACCAAAAACGCACCATTACAGACAGTGTGGCATTCCCCTATCCCATTCCCATAGGCCGTGTGGGATGCCCCCATTCCATAGACAGTGTAGCATGCCCCCATCCCATTCCCCGTATACCCAGTGTGGCATCCCCAGTGTGGACGCAGCGTCGGCGCAGGCCACGCCCACCCCATTCACGAGCTGGCTCTGTCCCAGCCCCGCCGCTGAGATCGCTGTCTTTTCAGGCAGCGATGACAGTGGCGAGGCCAAAGACAGAGCTATCCCCCCCGCCAGAGACAGAGCTATCCCCCCCCGCCGCTCCTCTGGCCTCTCGCAGTGTGGCAGACAACGCGGAAGCGCCGGGAACGGGTGTTTTTTTTTTTTTTACATTCGCCCGATAAGGCGCACGGACATCCCCCCCCCTTTTGGGGAAAAATAAGTGCGTCTTATAGGGTGAAAAATACGGTACCTTCTTTCCCGGTCCAATGGTGCATGCGCGAGATGCGTCCCCGCTATCCCTCTAGTAGGGAGCGTGCCCGAGTCAGCCATTCACTCTGTTAGAGGGTAGCGGGGGATGCGCCCGTCAGTGCGCTTGGAGCCGCTCGCCTTAGACGAAGGCTTAGACAACGTGAGCGGTTCCAAGCGCACTGATAGGATGAGCGATCGAGGTGCCCCAGGAGCAAGGACCAAAACCCAGGATAGTCAAAATCCTGGGCTTTGGTCCACTTTAAAGGAGTTACATCACTCAAACCTGTTAGCTTGCAAACAACCAATCCTATAATCTGTCTCTAAATCTGTATTAAAAACTAAGGACTCGGTTGGCTAACATCTGCACCACCAAAGTGCCTCTGTGTAGGTGTTAAAGGAGTTAAAGGTAAGACCCACAAACTGAAAATGTTGAGTTGCCATGTACTTCCATTTAGAAAAAATACCGTTTTGTGAGTACTCACCTGTAAAACGGGTATTAAGAGTGTGCCATACACTCCACTTCGATCTTCATGACATGTGGGTAATCTCCAGTAGAGGGTGAACTTGTGCAGAGATGAATATGCAAAAAAAGAAAGCCCCTCCCGGTCCATATATACCTGGGACCTCCCACCAGTTTCCCAGTGTAAAAAAGCAGTAAGGGGACCAGGAAGAACCAATTATAGCCTTAACAATCAAAACCAATGGTTCACCATATAAAAGCTCCAGAATACCTGAAAAAAAAGGGGTGGGGCGAAGTGGAGTGTATGGCACACTCATAATACCTGTTTTAAAGGTGAGTACTCACAAAACGGTATTATTAAGTGTGCCATACACTCCACTTCGATCTTCATGACATGTGGGACATCCAATAGCAGTGTCCGTCATGGGTGGGAACCAGAACAGTAAAGAATGTACCAATTCAAAACACTGCAGCTTGCAGAACCTTGCGGCCAAAAACAGCATCCGCTGAAGCCCGCACATCAACCTTGTAAAACTTGGAAAAAGTATGAACGGAAGACCAAGTAGCAGCCTTACAAACTTGTTCAACAGAAGCCTAGTGCTGAAAAGCCCAGGATGCACCAACAGCACGAGTAGAGTGCGCAGTGACCCTAAAAGGGGGAGTCCTCCCCTTAGCAGAATAGGTCCCAACAATGGCCTGACGAATCCATTTGCTAATCGTAGACTTAGCAGGCGCCAAACCTTTCCTGGGCCCGCAGGGCACCACGAAAAAAGCGTCCGTCTTGCGGAACGAAGAAGTAGTCACTAAATAGTACTTCACACAGCGAACAACATCCAAATTGTGCAGAACCCTCTCCTTGTCATTGTTAGGCTTAGGGCACAAGGAAGGGAGAACAATATCCTGATTGAGGTGGAAAGCAGACACCACCTTAGGAAAGAAATCTGGCTTAAAACGAAAAACCACCTTATCCTGGTGTCTCTCAAAGTAAGGGGCCTGAATGGACAGAGCCGCCAACTCAGAGACACGCCGAACAGAGGTAATAGCCACCAAGAAAGCAACCTTCTGAGTGAGAACCGAAAGAGCAATATCCTGTAGCGGCTAAAAAGGAGGACCCTGGAGAGCCGAAAGAACCAAATTCAAATCCCAAACAGGAACCACAGCCTTCCGAGGGGGCCGCACATGCGCAACCCCTTGGAAAAAGGTCTTAACCAGCGGGTGTAAGGCAAAAGACCTCTGGAAGAAAACCGACAGAGCAGAAACCTGTCCTTTCAAAGTACTAATCTGGAACCCAAGATCCAGATTATGCTGAAGAAACTCCAAAATCCTAGGAATTGAAAACACCATACAAGGCAAGGCCCTAGCCTCACACCAATAAATATAGGACCTCCAAGTCCTATAGTAAATGCCAGAAGAGGACCGCTTCCTAGCTCTAATCAAGGTCTGAACAACAGCCGCAGACAAACCTTCCTCCTTCAGAATGAAGGTTTCAGCAGCCAAGCCGTCAAAGCCAGCGTTTGTAAATTGGGGTAAAGTAGTAGACCCTGAGATAACAGATCCGGCAACATGGGAAGCCGGTACTGATCTACGGCCAGCCTTACAACGTCTGCATACCAAACCCTTCTTGGCCACCTTGGAGCCACAAGAATTGCTGGCGCCCCTTCTAGAACCAGTTTGCGAACTACCTTGCCCAGCATGGAGACGGGCGGAAACAGGTAAAGAAAACCCAGATCCTTCCAAGCAAGGGACAAGGCATCCACAGCCAGAGATAGAGGATCCTGAGAAAGAGACACAAAGGCCGGAAGTTTGTGATTGTGCCTCGAGGCAAAGAGATCCACCTCCGGAGTCCCCCACTTGCGGCAAAGATCCAGAAATACCTCGGGGGTTGAGAGACCACTCTCCTTGGCGAGGGGATCCCCTGCTCAGGGAATCCGCCTCCGTGTTCTCCACTCCCGGAATGTACACTGCCGAAATGCAAGGAACATTGCTCTCCGCCCAGTGCAGGATCAGAGAGACTTCCCTGAGGGCACTCCTGCTGCGAGTCCCTCCTTGGTCATTGATGTAAGCTACCGCCGTTCGGTTGTCTTAATGAACCTGAACCGGTAGACCCTGTAAATGTGAGGCCAGAACCAGTCGGATGGCTCTGAGCTCCAAGACCTCCCCAGCCCGACAGGCTGGCATCTGTGGTAACCGTCTCCCAACAAGGGGCCAGAAAGGATCTGCCCTTCAACAGACTCCAGCCACCACTAAAGGGACTGCCGAACCCTGGGAGACATCCTGAAAGGTTGATCCAATGACTGCGGACACCTGTCCCAATGCGTCAATAGGTGAAGTTGAAGAGATCTCATGTGAAACTGTGCAAACGGTACCGCCTCGAAGGAGGACATCATCAAGCCCACCAGTTTCATCCCCTGTCGCATAGAGGGACAAGGACTGGCCCAAAGAAGGCTGATCAGATCCTGAATCCCCCGCACCTTGGTCTGGGGAAAAAACACTCTGGCCTGAATGGTATCCAGATTCATGCCCAGAAATGAAATCACTCGTGATGGAGAGAGAGAAGACTTGGGGCGGTTGATCACCCACCCGAACCTCTCCAGAGTCGACACCACCTGGTGGGTGTCCAGCTCCGCCTGACGGAGGGAAGAAGCTGAGATCAACAGGTCGTCCAGATAAGGCACAATGCGAATGCCCTGAGCTTTGAGCAGAGCCATTATTCCCGCCAAGACCTTGGTGAAGACCCTCGGCGCCGGGGTCAGTCTGAAGGGAAGGGCTACAAACTGAAAATGTTGATCCTCCACCGCAAACCGGAGGAATCTCTGATGCGCCGGAAAAATCGGAACATGCAGATACGCATCCTTGATGTCTATGGATGTCATAAAATCCCCTTGGTGAAGGGAATTGATAGCCGAGCGCAGAGTCTCCATGCGGAACTTTTTGGCTCTGATAAACCTGTTGAGAACCTTGAGATCTAGAATGGGTCTCACCGAACCCTCCTTTTTAGGAACCGTGAAAAGGTTGGAGTAGTAACCCCTGCCTCTCTCCAACTGAGGCACCGGGCAAATAACTCCCATGTCCAGAAGGTTTTTTACTGCTAACAGGAGCCCCTGTGCAGCCTGAGGGTCCGAGGGCACCCGAGACCTTAAGAATCTTGGAGGCGGCAAGTACTCGAACTCCAGTTTGTACCCGGAGGAGACCACTTCCAAAATCCAATTGTCTGTGACCTCCCGGGCCCAGACCTGGAAGAAGAGCCGCAGCCGTCCCCCCACCCGTGCGGGTGAGGGCGCCCCTTCATTGCTGAGCCGGTTTAACGGCGGGCTTGGACTTGGAACACCAGGCAGCCGCGGGACGTGCCCGACCTCTGCCCCTGTTCCAGGACGAGCCCCTGCCACCCGAGAAGGCCAAACCTCTAGCCGCTCTGGCCCCTCAAAAGGAAGGAGTGAACTAGCCAGCCCCCCGAAAGGGACGGCGCTGTTTAACTTACCTCCCTTAGCAACAGCATCCAATTTATCTCCAAACAGCCGCGCACCCAGGAAGGGAAGAGCTGTAAGCGACTTCTTGGCCCCAAAATCCGCCGTCCACTGTTGGAGCCAGACCAATCTGCGCATAGCCACCAATAGGGCTGAAGTCCTGCTACACATGACAATAGAATCTTCCATAGCAGCCAAGATAAAACCCATGAACAATTCACATCTCTTAAGGGTAGCGAACTCATCGCTAGCCGGATCAAACTGAGCGTCATTCAGCCAGTCCCTGATAAGAGACCTGGTAGCAAGCGACACTAGGGGAGATGCACAAACAGGCCGCAGGGCCAAGCCCACGCTGGCAAATGCGTGGCACGCCATCTGATCAAGGCGCTTGTCCTCGCCAAGTGGCGTCAGGGGTGTTCAGCACAGAAGAGTTAGTCAAACCCAAAACTGGCGCATCAACCTCGGGAGGAGAAGACCATCGCTTAACCGCCTCCACCGGGAAAGGATACTTCTTATCCCATCCCTGAGGAGCACCAGGAAGCCGACTGGGCCTTTCCCATTCTTTCAGGATCAGCGCATCAAAATGACCCTGGGTAGGGAATTCCAGACGGGGCTTGCGGCCCCCAAAAAATTCCCCCTTCTTGAGAGGAGGTGCCTCAGGCGGGTCAATATCCAACACCTCCAATAGATGTGACAAAACAGTGGCCATATCAACGGCATCCCCCAGCGCCTGCCCGACATCAGCATCACCAGACTGTACATAGTCAGGCTCCGTTTCCTCATATAATTCCCCCTCCTGTAAAGGGGAATAATCCGACAAATCAATGGAATCATCGTCAACATCCCACAAGGGCTGGGCCGACGACAAATGTCTGTTTTTAGCCTGGGCCTTCTTGCCCACCGTGCTAACAATAAATTTCTCGATGCTGACTAACCTAACACAAACATCAGAGTGCGACTCTCCGCTGGCACCAATGACACTTGGGGTACGGATAAGGCGGGGACGGGAAGGCGATGAAGCGGGAGGAGCCGACCCAGAAAGCTGGGTACCGGACTACCGCGTTATGGCCTTTTGTGCACATGGTATACAAATCAGCACATTCTCCCCCGTAAGGGATACCCCACACCCCACACATGGCCCGGATTGTCCCAGAGGGAGCCCAAGCCCAGTATCCTGCGGAGACTCCATAAGGTGATTTTTGTGGTCAGTCGCAAGACCGCAGGGAATTATGCCTAAGCAACCCGGGATGCCCCTTAAAAGTCCCGGTGGGAGGATTTAAGGTGATCAATTTAACACTAGGGACCCCAGGACCAGGAGGAACCCCTTAATATGCACTATTAAGAAGCAATCTGCAACACACAATAAGGCATATCAGTTACTATAAAGCGTAACAACATCATTCAAAATACATATATATATATATATATATATATATATATACCAAAATGACAAAAAAAGCATAAGCCTGTACCATAGGGCCCCCCCCCACCAGAGAGGGACCCCAAATAACTAATGAAGTGGCCACCAGGCCCTTACCGTCCCCCAGAAACGACAGCAGCAGCAATGCAGCAAGATGGCCCCCGTCTCTGAGGTGATCAGGAAAAAGCAGGAAGAGAAGGGGGCGGGCCAGCGCCGAAGGCGCGCTTTTCCAGGCCCCACCCCCCTCCCAGCAGCGCAGATCTGGCCAGGGAGGCCCATCAGAAAACGCGCCGAACGAGGGGGCGGGGCTACCGCGGCCGCGCCCGGTCCCGCCCCCTTATCTAAACACAGCCTGAGGGAGAGAAGCTCCCCAGGCTGACAGGAGAAACCACAGCAGGCTAGGCCAAGCAACAGCACCAATTCATCAAGGAATACCTTCCAGGTGATCCACACCAACTCACACACACACAACTTACAGTGGTAACACCAACACACATACACATATATGCATATATATATATATATAAAGTATAGGGAGAGGCCGAGGATGACGGCCCGCCAGCCCCCCCCCCCCCAGAGGGAAGTAAGGGACCCGGAAGGGGGGGGGGACCCGGCTCGAATAGGGCACAGGCATGTAGGGACGGGGCATCCCACACCAGGATCAGCAAAACCTGGGTAACCGCCTACCCCATAATCAGGTCTCAGGTCTCCTTCCGCACCCATAGGGTGCTCCTACCCTCACCAGGACCCGCAGCCTAAGCTGGGAGGCTCAGATAGGGACAATTTAGAAAGGGTCCTGGCAGCAATAGGAAGGAACTGGGAAATTGGTGGGAGGTCCCAGGTATATATGGACCGGGAGGAGCTTTCTTTTTTTGCATATTCATCTCTGCACAAGTTCGCTCTCTACTGGAGATTACCCACATGTCATGAAGATCGAAGTGGAGTGTATGGCACACTTAGAATTTCAGAGAAAGAATAAGTTTTGTAGTATTTTTCAATCCATAAGTCACATTTCCCCAAATAGTAAGGCATCTTATGAAAGGAATATAGAAAAATAAATAAAACTTACATTACATACATCCTGCCCACAGCCCCCCTGCTTGTCACCACGCACACACCTCACCGGCCGCCCGTGACCAAACACATCTTACTGGCACGTAGTGATGGTATCGGGGGCAAGTGGGCGCTGCCCAGAGACACAAGCCACTCTCACCACAACCAGCAATATATGCTACAGTAAGGTGTGTGTATGTCAGGGAATGGTAAGGTGTGTCTGTGTGTGTGTCTGTGGCAGCAATAGCATGCAGCCTGTAATGGGGGATTCTGCACACTGCCTGTAATGGGGCGATTCCACACCGTCTGTAATGGGCGATGCTGCACACTGTCTGTAGTGGGAGGATGCTGCACACTGCCTGTAATGTTGGGATTTCACACACTGCCTGCAATGAGGATGCTGCAGGCTGCTTATAATCGGGTGATCCCTGCATGCTGCATGTAAAGGGGGGGATTGTCCCACACTGCCTGTAATTGGGAGAATGCCGCACACTGCCCAACTATGCACCATAAGTCACATTTCCCCCAACAGTAGGGCATCTTATGAAAGGAATGTAGCAAAAAAAATAAAACCTACATTACATACATCTTACCAACAGCCCCCCTGCCTGTCACCATGCACACACGTACACACATCTCACCGGCCGCCCGCCGCCAAACACATCTTAATGGCATGTAGTGATGGTATCGGGGGGCAAGTGGGAGCTTCCCAGAGACACAAGCCACTCTCACCGCAACCAGCAATATATGCTACAGTAAGGTGTGTGTATGTCAGGGAATGGTAAGGTGTGTGTGTCTGTGTGTGTGGCAGCAATAGCAGGCAGCCTGTAATGGGGGATTCTGCACACTGCCTGTAATGGGGGGATTCCACACCGCCTGTAAGGGGCGATGCTGCACACTGCCTGTAATGGGAGGATGCTGCACACTGCCTGTAATGTTGGGATTCCGCACACTGCCTGCAATGAGAAGGATGCTGCAGGCTGCTTATAATGGGGTGATCCCTGCATGCTGCATGTAATGGGGGGATTGTCCCACACTGCCTGTAATTGGGAGAATGCCGCACACTGCCTGTAATTGGGAGAATGCCACACACTGCCTGTAATTGGGAGAATGCCACACACTGCCTGGATTGTGAGACTGCCACACACTGCCTGCAATTGGGAGGATTCCACACACTGCCTGTAATTGGAAGGATTCCGCACACTGCCTGTAATTGGGAGGATTCCGTACACTGCCTGTAATTGGAAGGATTCCGCACACTGCCTGTAATTGGGAGAATGTTGCACACTTCCTGTAATTGGGAGGATTCTGCACACTTCCCGTAATTGGGAGGATTCTGCACACTGCCTGTAACAGGGGGATTGTGCACACTGCCTGTAATGGGGGGATTGTGTACACTTCCCGTTATTAGAGGGGAGGGATTTTAGCATTCTATTTGGTTTACAATTTTTTTCTTACTTTCTCCTCCATTGTCAGGTGCGTATTTTTTGTGTGAAAACTACGGTACCTTAAAAACAGTTTTAACTTAGTTGTCTATACAGGCACACTGCTTTATTTCCATAAGTATTGCTCAGAGCTGGAGGTGGGACTAGTACAGAAAGAGAGCTGGGGTTCCCTCTCCCATCTGCAGGTATGAAACCCTGCATACCGGTAGCTTTCTCAGTACAAAAGCAGTCTTTGGGAGGAATGACCAAAAACATTAATGGAAAAACGTGTTAACGAATAAGGGTGGAATAAAAGGCACCGGCCTATGACGCAACACTCTGTCAAGCTGTCCATACAGGTAAAATGCAGGATGCACTTACAGCTCTAGTAGAATGAGCTTTTACATGAAAACAGGGTTCCTTACCCATAGCAGAATAGGTGTGAGAAACAGCCTGCCTGATCCAACAGCTAATACTGGATTTGGCAGTTGCCAACCTTTTTTAGGCTCCATAGGGATGACAAACAGAACATCTGTTTTCCGCACAGATTCTGTAGCCCTCACAAGCTGCCATCAAGAGAGTACAGAATCTATTCCTTTGGATGAATGAGATTCTGACAATAGGAAAGTAGGATTATATCCTTATTCAAAGGAGCAAAACCACCTTCGGCAAGAAATCTTCCCACAATTGTAGTACCACCTAATCCTTGTGAAAAACCAAACAAGGCGGTTTGACAGACAATGCCGTCAGCTCCAACACCCTGAGAACAGAAGTGATGGCCACCAAGAACACTACTTTTAGGGTTAACACAAAAAATCCTCAGCCATAGGCTCAAAGGGCAATCCCTGAAAAGGACCAGGTTGAGCCCCCAGATCCCCAGAGTTTTCAGAGGAGAATAATTTGGGCCGTCCCCTGCATGAATGTATGGACCAAAAAATTTTGCGCAGTCAAACACTGAAAAAGAATGGAATAGGTCCTTAAGACCTGGCCTTGGTGCTTAACGGCAGCCCTTCATCCAAACCATGCATGAGATGGAAACAAAAGTCATGGAGAGCGATTTGCACCAGGCAAAATAGGTCCTTCAAGTTCAATAAAAGATCTTGACCGAAGAGGTCTTCTTAGCCTGAATTAGAGTGGCTACTGCCTGGGGGAGATTCCCTTATCCCACAGTACCTGGAATTCAATTGCCAACCATCCAAGCAACCTTTGAATTGGTATGAAACAGCAGTCCTTGTGACAGTAGATCTGCTCTGTTTGGAAGCCAAAGAGGTAGATCACTGGCTAGCCAGACTACATTTGTGAACCCGGCTCGTCTTGTCCAATGAAGAGTGACTACAATGGCCGGGACACCCTCCAAGCCTATATATTTTATTACCCTAGGTAGCGAGACCAGTGGCAGAAAGGCATACTCTAGACAGAGCTGGGACCAAATAGTCACCAGTGCATCCACTGCAAATGATGGCACAAAGTATATGAGTTGCACAGCCTTAATAATTGTGATCAGGAAATATAAATACCAAGGGGTTGCCAACGTATGTGAACCGTTAACCACTAAAGAAATGCACAAAAATGCACTGACACCTGCATTGCTACAACTATCAGTCCTTATTGATCATAAAAATACATGCCAAAAATTGTAATAAACTGCAAACATGGAACCGCCTGACCATGTAAATAATACAATTCTGTGAAATACTCACCTGTAGAATTGGTATTATTTGTATACAGTACGTTCTGCTCCAGATATAGTACTTACACTTGGGTTATCCTCCGCCAGATGGCGCTGCACTGCAGAGACATGCAAAACAGGCTCCTCCCGGCCCTCAAATACCCGGGGACCTCCCACAAATCCCCAGCATTGAAAAGCAGTGAACAAGAAGCCGGGAGAATTAACCACCAAAAAACTGGTAACTATAACAATGGTAACAATCACCATACAGGGGATCCAGAATAATGCAAAAAACCAGGGTGGGGTGGAGCAGGACGTACTGTATACAAATAATACCAATTCTACAGGTGAGTATTTCACAGAATTGTATTATTCTTAGTATACAGTACGTCCTGCTCCAGATATAGTACTTACACTTGGGACATCCAATAGCAATGTCCATAAGTAGGGTGGGATCCCCAACAAAAAAACGACAACAGCAAACAGTTTAAAACCACTGTCACCTGTGTAACCATATGGCCAAGACAGCATGAGCTGAGGCCCTAGCATCAACCTTGTAAAAACTTTGCAAAGGTATGAACAGAAGGCCAAGGTTGCGGCCTAGCAACCCAGCCTGATGCTGAAAAGCCCAAGAGGCATCAAAACACGAGTAGAATAAGAAGCGAAAAGGAAGATTCTTCCCTTTGTTGGAATAGGCCTGAGTAACAGCCTGTGAATCCAAACGCTAACAGTAGACTTGGCGGAAGCCAAAAAACCTCTCCAAGTACCAGAAGGAACATCCATTCAAGTAATAACCAGGGCCAAAGCCGCCCAGCTCCCCGAGAGCAGACGAGATCGGGCACATTCAGGATGTAGTGACCACAGGCCCCAAGAGCATCAGTTCTCCTGACGGACACAGTGACTACCAAGGAAAAAACTTCCAACACCTTGTTCAGGGAATGCAGAACCCTTTCCTCAGCGTTGCTAGGAAAAAAGGCACAGCAGGAAGAACAATATCTAGAAATAATGAACATAAGACACCACCTGATGCGGAGAGTCTGGCTTCAGGCGGAACACCACCTATCCTGGTGTATCTAAAGGAATGGGGCTAGGTAGACAGAGCCGCCCGCTAACACACGCCTGACCAAGGTAACAGTCACCAGAAGGACAACCTTGAGGGTAAGAACAGCCAGCCAGCAGCCTGCATAGAACCAAAAGGGACAAAACCCTGCAAGCAGACAGAATGAGATTCAATTGAAGCCCCAGCAGGGACCATAGAATTACATGGGGGACGCACACGAGTATCCCCTGAAAGAACTCTTAACCAAGGAAGACTGAACCAGAGACTACTAAGGCAAGGTGGACAGGACAGAACCTGACCCATCAGAGTACTGAGTTGGAGAACCAACTCCAAATCATGCTGAAACCAACTCTAAAACCCTGGGAACCGAGAACGCTCAACGGGGAAGAGACCTAGACTCACACCAATCAATACGGGTATGCCATACCCTGTAACAGGTAACATAGTAACATAGTATGTAAGGCTGAATAAAGACTTTAGTCCATCCAGTTCAGCCTGTTTAACTCCTTCCAGTGGTCTAGTAGCCATAGCCAGAAATGTTATTACATGCCAGGAAGGCATCAAGGCCACTTTTGAACATTTTTACTGTATCCCTCATTACCTCCTCTGGCAGCGAGTTCCATAGTCTCACTGCTCCTCCTATGTCGGTGGAGAAAGCACCTTTCCTCTAACCTTAGTGGATGCCCCCGGGTTATGGTTACACTCCGGGGTATAAATAGATTGTGGGACAGATCCTTGTATTGACCCCAAATATATTTATACATAGTTATTAGATCACCCCTCAATCGTCTTTTTTCTAGACTAAATAAGCCTAGCTTGGACAATCTTTCCGGGTACTCTAGCCCCCGCACTCCTTTTATTAACTTTGTTGCCCTTCTTTGAACGCGCTCCAGTTCTGATATGTCCTTTTTAAGCACAGGTGCCCAGAACTGTACACAGTATTCCATATGGGGTCTGACCAGTGACTTGTACAGGGGTAAAATGATGTTCTGGTCATGAGCACCTATGCCCCTCCTGATGCACCCCATGATCCTATTTGCCTTGGCAGCAGCTGCCTGGCATTGATTACTACAGTTGAGCTTATTGTCAACTAAAACCCCTAGGTCCTTTTCCATTGTTGTTTTACCAAGTGTTTCTTTATTTAGTGTGTAATCATGACACAGATTTCTCCTTCCCATGTGCATAACCTTACATTTATCTGTGTTAAACTTCATTTGCCATTTAACTGCCCATGCTTCCAATTTATCTAAATCTGTTTGTAGTTGCCTGTTGTCCTCCTTTGTTTTAATTACTTTACTCAGCTTAGTATCATCTGCAAAGATTGAGACTTTACTGTTTAATCCATACCCAATGTCATTTATATATATATTGGAGAGAATTGGTCCCAGAACTGACCCTTATGGTGCTCCACTAGTAACAGTGACCCAATCTGAGTGTGTACCATTGATAACCACCCTCTGCTTCCGATCATTAAGCCAATTTCCCACCCATCTGCACACGTTTTCCCCCAGTCCAAGCATTCTCATCTTTTGTACCAGCCTTTTATGTGGCACAGTATCAAATGCTTTAGAAAAGTCAAGATATATGATATCCAATGACTCCCCCTGATCCAATCTTGAACTTACCTCCTCATAAAAGCTGATCAGGTTTGTCTGGCAGGAGCGATTCCTCATAAATCCATGCTGATATGGAGTAATAAGGTCATTTTCCCCAAGGTGCTCCAGGATAGTATCCCTTAAGAAACCTTCAAACAACTTGCCCACCACAGATGTTAAGCTTACCGGTCTGTAGTTCCCAGGTTCCCCCCTAGATCCCTTTTTGAATATTGGCACCACATTTGCCAAGCACCAATCCATCGGAACAGACCCTGTAGTTATGGAATCCACAAATATTAGAAATAACGGCTTGTCTATTACTGTACATAACTCCCTTAAAACACGAGGATGTATGTCATCTGGGCCCGGTGATTTATCGATTTTCATCTGCTTGAGACGGTGCCGCACTTCTTCCTTGGTTAGACCAGTGACATTTAATGGAGGGTTTCGGTTATTCCCCTGCATTTCACTCGGCATGTCAAATTCTTTTGTGAATATAGAAGCAAAGAAGTTGTTAAGCAAATTAGCTTTCTCCTCATTTCCCTCTATAGGGGTCCCCTCCTTGCTTTTCAGGGGGCCCACGCCCTCAGGTTTGTACCTTTTACGGTTTATGTAGCTAAAGAATAATTTGGGGTTAGTTTTACTCTCTTTCGCGACCAGTCTTTCTGTCTCTAGCTTAGCTGCCCTTATCTGTTGTTTACATTGTTTATTTTCTTCTTTATAGTTTTTTAACACTTCCACTGTCCCTTCCTGCTTTAAACGTTTAAATGCCTTTTTTTTGTTGTTTATTGCCCCCTTAACCTTTTTATTTAGCCACATCGGTTTACATGTGTGTCTCATAGTTTTATTCCTGTAAGGTATATCTGTCACACTGAAAATTAAGTATTCCTTTGAAAGTATCCCATTTAGCGTCCATGCTTTTGTTTTTAAGGACATTTTCCTAGTCAATGCAGTGTAGGGCATCTCTAAGTTGGTCAAACTTTGCCTTTTTGAAGTCCCGCGTTTTTGTGACTCCTTGATAAGGCACCCTAGTGACTGCTAATTGGAAATTAATGATATTATGATCACTGCTTCCAAGGTGTCCCCCAACCTGTACCTTTATTACTTTGTCTGGTACATTGGTTAGTATTAGGTCCAATATGGCTTTCCCCCTTGTTGGAGCTTGTACTTGTTGGGAAAGGTAGCCATCTTTTGTTTTAGATAAAAAACTATTACTTTTCTGCGATACACAAGTTTCAGCATCCCAGTCTATATCTGGGTAGTTAAAGTCCCCCATAATCACTACCTCATTTAGTTTAGCGGCTATATCTATTTGCCTTAGCATCATATTTTCTATGGATTCGGATATATCTGGAGGTTTATAGCAAACCCCCATCAGTATTTTATTTTTGTTTCTCCCTCCATGTATTTCTACCCATACCGACTCCACATGGTCATTCCCCTCACATATATCCTCCCGCAGAGCAGGCTGTAGAGAGGATTTTACAATTAAGCAGACTCCACCCCCTTTGCGTTTGTTACGGTCCCTCCTAAACACACAGTATCCCTGTAAATTTACTGCCCAGTCATAGCTTTCATCCAGCCAGGTCTCTGTTACCCCCACTATATCATATTGTTCTTCTGTTATTATCAGTTCTAGTTCATCCATTTTATTAGTCAAGCTTCTAGCATTTGTAAGCATGCATTTCAAATGCTTATGACAATTTTGATAATTTTGTATATTGCACTTATTCCTGCTAGATGTGCTAACCCCTCCCCCCTCTCCACCCCCAGTTTCATGTCTACACCCACTGTCACTTTCTTTCCTAACTTCCCCTTTGTAATAGCTTTTACCCCCCCCCCCCAATGCTCAGTTTAAACACTCCTCTAACCTTTTAGCCATCCTCTCCCCCACAACAGATGCACCCTCCCCATTGAGGTGCAACCCATCCCTGCCAAAGAACCTGTAGCCCACTGTGAAGTCGGCCCAGTTCTCTAAGAACCCAAACCCCACCTGTTTACATCTCTAATCTCCCGCTGCCTCTCTGGTGTGGCTCTTGGTACTGGTAGTATTTCTGAGAATACTACAGTTGAGGTCCTTGCCTTAAGCTTACGGCCTAAGTCCCTGAAATCATTTTTTAGGACCTTCCACCTACTTCTTCCTATGTCATTAGTGCCAATATGTACCATGACTGCTGGGTTCACGCCAGCCCCTCCCAACAATCTGTCAGCCCGCTCCGCTACATGCCGTACTCTTGCCCCAGGAAGGCAACACACTGTTCGGCAATCCCGGTCTTTGTGACAGATTGCCCTGTCTGTTCCCCTAATAATAGAGTCACCCACTACCAGCACCTGTCTTGCCTGCCCTGTTCTCCCATTTCCCCTCCCTTTCTTACTGTAGCCGACAGATGTGTCTTGCTGCAGCTGTGCCATTCCTGAGCTAACATCCTCCTCATCTGCCAACCGGGCAAACTTGTTTGGAGGTGCCTGTTCAGGGTAGAAGAAGAAGATGAAGAAGCCTGCTCCTAGCCTTCCCATAGGCTCAATCACCGAGACAGAAAGCCTGTTTCAGCAGTCAGGCCGTCTAGGCCAGAGTCTGTAGATTGGAGTGACGTAAAGGGGGCCCTGAGTGAGCAGAGCTGGCACTCCTGGCCAAAGGTACAGAAAACTACTGTCCTCGGTACCATAACCACACTCTACTAGGGCACCTGGGGGCCACCAGAATCACTGGTCCGCTTACCAGAGCAATCTTGCGCAGAGCCCTGCCTAGCAGGGGGAATGGGGAAAGACATACAGAACCGAACGTCCAGTCATGGCGTTGCTAAGGCATCCGGAACACTGCCAGAGGATCCTGGGACAGGGAAACAAAGGCCAAGAGCCTGTGATAGTGACGGAACACAAACAGATCCACAACTAGTTGGACCCCATAGTGACACAGGAATTAGCACATCCTGTAGCGGAGGGGCTCCACCGGAGCGAATATCACCGATATGCAGGGAACATTGTCTCCACCCAGATTAGGAACATAGACACTTCCTGGAGGGACCACCATCTCCAGGCCCCTTCCAAAGATTAATGTAGGACACTGTCGTCAGACAGACTGAGCGCCCCCAAACTGGCAGGCCCAGAAGGGAAGCGAGACAGAACCAACTGAAAACGCTCACTGTTTCAAACATCAATAGGCGTAAGGACCTTCTAAGGGCCCCACCACCCCCAGAATCGCAGAGAGTTTCAGAAGAAACCCTCCCCCTTCAACCTGATAGGTTGGCATCCATGGTGACCGTCTCCAGGAATGGGCAAGAAGGAACTGCCTCCAGACAGGTTCCTTGAGTTCATCCACTCCAAGAGAAACCTTCCCACCAGGTGGGAAGGCCCACAGACCCTGCACCAGGGATGCCGGATCCCTGTCCTGTATTAACAATAGAAGTCGCAGAAGGGCCCAAGGGGAACTGAGCATAAGGGACCTCTTCCGAGAAAGCCACCAACGGGCCCACCAGCTGCATCTCTGCCTGGTGAAGGGACCCGGACAGCAATGAGGGACTGAGCCATGTGTCCACTTTATTGCGGAGAAGGGAAGATTCTCGTTTGAACCTAATTCAGATTCATTCCTAGTAATGGAATTACCAATTAAGGGGACAATGAGGACTTGGGGTGAATGATCACCCATCCAAATGACTCCCAATGGACGCCAGCAGCCAGGTATCCAACTTAGCCTGATGAAGAGACTGATAAGTGAAAAGAGGCGTCTAGGTAAGTCATCGCGCGGACGCCCCTTGGTCTCATCAGAGACATCACCGCCGTCAACACCTGAGTGAGCACTCTGGGAGCTGAAGAGAGGCCAGATAACAAGGCCACAGTTAGCAGTGTTGGATTTCCAACACGAACTTGAAGAGCCTCGGTGTCCAGAAGGCACAGGGATGTGAACATAAGCATTTTAGAGCTCCCCAGACGGCAAGATGGCCCATCTCAGAGTTTCCAAGCAGAAACTGCCTGTAATTGGAGAATTGCTGTGAATCCAGAATGGGCCAGCCTGACCCATCCTTTTGGGGAACTGTGGAAAGGTTGGTGTAGCGGCCCCTTCCTCTGCCTGTTACAGGCAATCTGCAAGTGACCCTCAGACCTAGCAGGCCTTGCATGGCCTGTGCCCGCAACTGACCAGAGGCAGGGACCAGGAGTACCTGGGACCTGATAATCTTGGGGGAGGCCGCGCAGCAAACTCTATCTTGCATCCGGAGGACACTACCTCCTGAATCCACCAGTATGAGGCGTGAAGCCTCCTGACAAGAGCAAAGTGCCGCAGCCATCCCCTCACCCAGACGGGCGAGGGCGCCCCATCACGCTTGAGGGGGATTGGTGGAAGATTTACGCTTAGCCCCACCGGAGGGGCCAGAGCGTTGTCTGCTGCTCCCAGGGCCAGAGTCTGCGCGAGCCCCCACGAAGGACACCCCTGGTTCTTGTTTAACAGTAAGGAAGGGGGAAATAGGGGTGCCCCTGCCCCGAGGGGGCCTAGACGGCCGCCTGCGTTGGGGTGACTTACCCTTTTTGCCAAACAGGTCCAGACGGGCCCGCAACAAGCGTAGCCCTCTAAAGGGAAGCCCAGTAAGAGTCTTTTTAGTAGCATCGTCAGCACCCCACTGTCGCAGCCAAACCAAGCGACGTATAGCCACCGCAAGGGCAGAAGTTCTGGCACACATTCTAATGGTGTCGTCCAAGGCTAATAGGATGAATCTTAGAAAAACATCACAGTTGGAGAGTGCATTAAACACCTCCCAGGGGAGATTATCAGAGTGATGATCAAGCATCTTTTTGACGAGGGTTCTAGTGGCCACTGCAGTAATAGCCGCGGCACAGACCGGGCGCAACGCCGTCCCTGCACAAGAAAAGGCGTGGGAGGCCAGCAGCTCAATACGCCGGTCCTCAGTATCCCGAAGGTTATTATGAGCAGGGGCTGTAATAAAGGAGGGGTTAGGAACCCCTATGATCGGGGCATCCACCACGGGGGGGATGACCAGCAATTAACCACCTCAGGGGGAAAGGGGTATTTCCTATCCCAGTCCCCTGGGACCCCTGAAAGTTTACTGGGGCATTCCCATTCCTTGAGGACAAGAGCATGGAAGTGAGCCTGTTCTAGGAATTACAAACGTGCTGTTGCTGTATGGAAACGCGCCCCTCTCAGCTTGGAAGCTTCACCAGGGAGAGAGATAGACAGAGCCTTAAAGACCTTAATCAACAAATCGTCAGTGTCACACTGGCCCCAGAATTCGGGTCCAGAATCGTCATGACTCCTCGGTCTCTCATCAGATGAGCCTGAGTCAGAGAATAGCTCTCCTTCACCAGAAGGGGAATAGTCACACGGAGTAGAAAACTCCTCAGTTCCCATAGGAAAAACAGAAACAGGAGACGTCAAGTGCTGCTTCTTACCAGGGCCCTTGTGCTCTGACAACCTCACCATGATCTGTTCAGCCGTGGACAGTCTGGAAGACGCAACAGGCTGCAACTCCCCCTTTATATGCGACTCAGCAGGAGTGAGATTTAAGCATGGGGAAATAGGTGAAATGAAGCGAGGTGCAGCCACTGGCAGGCCTGATTGCAGAGCCAGTGCTTGCTCGGCACAGGGTCTGCAGACCCGTGCCCTGTCACCATCAGCATGGGGTTGTCCACACGCTATACACAGCCGGTCTTGTCCCAGAGGGACCCCGGTCACGTAATTCTGAGATGCCTCCATATGGTGATTATTCAAAGCACAATATGCCAGTAGGGATTTACACTATAAGCAACCCTGGATGCCCCAAAGACCCGTTAGGGAAGTGGGAGAATTTTACAAGGCCCGCTATAATTTTACACCGGGCCGGGAGAAGCCAATGGTGTTCACCGGTCTGAAAGACATAAAGAGAAGAAAATGGTGTCAGAACCAAGAAAAAACTATAATGAGAATAGGCCGCCCGCGAGGGCACTTACAGTACCACGGTAATCAGGAGCGTCCCACGTGAACAGACAAAATGGCGCCATGTACCTCGAAGGGCGGGCCAGCGGTCCATGACGCGGAGCGCGCCAAACCAGACCCCACCCTCCCGAAGAGCGCGAAGTCCAGCAACAGCCAATGAGGACACGTAGGTGTCTGAGGTAACGCCGCCGCCCGGCGCCTTCAACTAAGGAATAAGCGCGTGCGGCGGCGGCAGTCCGCAAGTAAAATACATAGAGAGGGCGCGGCAGATGACGCCATCTATAAAAGTCCAAAGACAGACAAGGCCATATAAGTGCAAGGGTCCAATGCAGACCATACATTGAAAGGGCGCGGCGGCTGACACCATAGCTATATAAGTCCAAAGACAGACAAAGGCCATATAAGTGCAAGGATCCAATAGAGACCACACAGGCACACACCCCCCCCCTTTCTTTCCCCTATGGGGAAACGAGGGAGGATGGCGGCCCTTGGTACAGGACCCACCGCTACATGGGGCAAGGGGCAGTAATGCGGGAGGGGCATCCCATAGAAGCTCACCATCAGCCTACACCGTCTACCCTTTGGTGGGGGACTGGGGGACTGCCTACCTTCACCCGACCAGCGCAGCCCAGGCTGAGAGGCACATCACATGAAGGACGGGTGGAAATAGTCCAACAGGGGCGCAGGCTTTGATAGCCCTGCTCACCTGCAAGAGAGTGATACTTCATGTCTTCGCAGTCAGCACTGCAGAGAAATCTGGGGATTTGTGGGAGGTCCCCGGGTATTTGAGGGCCGGGAGGAGCCTGTTTTGCATGTCTCTGCAGTGCAGCGCCATCTGGCGGAGGATAACCCAAGTGTAAGTACTATATCTGGAGCAGGACGTACTGTATACTAAGAATAAAGTTGAATATTTATCCAATTTATGCAGCCCTCGCCTACATGTAATTCCAATATTCAACAGTAAGCGTGAATGCAAGTGCAGACATATGTGGCTACTATGATCCACAGCTGTGCTATAGGCTACTAAAGCCTACGAAAGGGCAAATGTTATAAAATATATACCTAAATAACCAATGTTGTCACTCTCATAAACATTCCTGTTGCGTCAGGATGCAAACAGGTCCACTTCGGGATTGCCACACCTGTCACAAATCATGTGGAACACCTGCGGAGAGCACTTTCGGCTGAGAAAGTCTGCAATGGTTGTTTATGCCTGGAAAGTGTACAGCAGAAATGCAAGGAACATACTGTTCCACCCATGCAATTATCCTGGCAGATCCACAAAAAGCCTTTTTGCTAATGGTGCCTCCTTGAAGACATATGCAACAAAAGACATATTGTCCGATTTGATAGGACCTGGGAGACCACACAGAGTGCTGGACCAATGGACACAGGAAAATTGCTCTGAGTTCCAGTACTTTGATGGCAACCCAGGTCTGATGACCATCATCCCTGAACTGTCAGATACTCCTCCGCACACCTACGGGTTCTACAGGTGTGTGGTAATCAAGGTCCATAGGACCATCCGGAAGGAGCGACCTTGATTCAGGGACCGTGACTGAAGCCACCAATCTAACTACTTTTAACAGAGCAATCTGTCCAGAACCAATGGAGATGGCATTGGGACAAAATGGCAAGCTGTAGAGATCTGATGTGAATCTGAGTGTAAAGCACTGCCTCAAAGCACTCATGCACTGTCGAAAACTGGGTCGAAACAAGGAAGGAAAAAATTACTATGTTCTCCTGCAGTTAAACTTAAAGCGGACCAAAACCCACATTTTTATCTAGCATCCTCTGAATTGCTGCCCCCCGCATGAACAGTACCTTTTGCCATTATTTAATGCTCCAGCTTCACTCTAATCCCAGATAATGGCGCCTGTTTTAGATGTAAAGCTCTGCCTCCTCCATTTGTTGTCACTGTTGTGTGTGGCAATGATGTCATTGCCACAACTATGCTATGACGATCGCCTGTCATCTTACAGAGAGGGACAACCAAAATAAAACCATGTTCATGGGCGATTCAAAAAGTAAGAATATCCATTTCCAGTTCTACATGCTAAGTGAGTATTGGCAGGGCCTTTGGCCAAATATATATCACAAGTTCAGTGGGTTTTGGACCGCTTTAAAGAAGCACAAAGCCCTTCTAGTTACCCCCCTCGCACCCATCCTAACCTCCCTGTCCAAGTACATGGGAAGATACAGTCGGCTTAGTGGTGGCCTGGTTTAAAGGGTAATTTCACTTTCGATGGCCTTTTGTAGTTTCCATTATTGTGAGTCAAAATGATGTGCTCATTATGCTGAACATATCTGGGACCTGTGCCCGCTAAGTATCCAATGTCATACCTAGATAGGCCACCTCGCCACCATGGAGAGAACCACCTGGGACTTGGGGTAGTTGATCACCCACCCGAAAGTTCCAGCATGGACAGGACCGTCCGAACATTCCGTCGTGCTTCTGCCAGAGATGGGGCTCAGATGAGCCCAGGTATGGGGTGATATGCACACACTGCCTCCACAGGAGTGCCATCACCACCGCCAAGACTTTCGTGAACACTTGCGGGGCAGTGGACAGTCCAAACGGCGGTGCCACAAATTGGAACTGTCAGGCGCCCACAGCAAAGTGCAGGTGTTGTTGGTGACTAGAGAAGATCGAGACATGCAGATAAGCACCCTTTATGTGCCACCATGCCAAGAAAATCCTCCTGTTGCAGCGACGTCACGACTGATGACCGAGATTCCATGTGGAACTTCCACACTTGTATGTAACTGTTCAGATTCGGGAGATCCAGGATCGCCCAAACAGACCCCTCCTTCTTGGGGATAACGAACAATATTGAGTAGAAGCCACAGCCTTGCTCTGAGGGGGGCAAAGCTACTACAACTCCCTGATACAGCAAGAGCTCTATCGCGTGGTCGTGAGGGCCACTGAGGGCAGATCATGTCAGACCAATCTTATTGATTTCTTTGACAATGTCACTACAGTGTTAGATGAAGGTGGTGCTGTGGATATCGCCTATCTGGATTTTAGCAAAGCCTTTGACACTGTACCACATAAGGAGCTCATAGATAAGTTATTGAAGGTAGGACTCAATCCCTGGATAGTTCAGTGGATTTCCAGTTGGCTGAGGGATCGGTATCAGAGCGTTGTTGTAAATGGTGTGCAATCTGAACAAAGGCGAGTTACAAGTGGTGTGCCGCAAGGCTCTGTCCTGGGCCCCATTCTTTTTAATATATTTGTAAGTGACATACGAGAAGGCTTGGTAGGAAAAGTTTGTCTGTTTGCTGATGATACAAAGGTTAGTAATAGGGTGGATATTCCTGGAGGTGTCTGCAACATGGAAAATGATTTAGCTTTACTGGATAGATGGTCAAAACTGTGGAAACTAGAGTTTAATGTCTCTAAATGCAAAATCATGCACTTGGGTAGAAGGAATCCCTGCTCTGAGTACCGTATGGGCAGCACTGTGTTAGCCAGGACCTCAGAGAACAGAGATTTAGGGGTACTGATTACTGATAGCTGCAAGATGAGTGGACAGTGTAGCCAGGCAGTGGGAAAAGCAAGCAGGATGCTTGGCTGCATAGCTCGAGGCATCACCAGTAGGAAGAGGGAGGTTGTGATGCCGCTGTATAGAGCCACAGCTAGAATACTGTGTGCAGTTCTGGAGACCATCAAATAGAACGTGTCCAAAGGCGGGCAACGAAAATGGTGGAAGGACTTAAACTTAAAACTTATCAGGAGAGACTTAAAGAACTTAATTTGTACAGTCTGGAGGAAAGAAGGGAGAGGGGGGACATGATTGAGACCTTTAAATATGTGAAAGGATTGAATAAGGTTCAGGAGGGAAGTGTTTTTAAGAAGAAGCTTAATGATAGAACAAGGGGGCACAACCTGAAGCTAGTCAGGGGGAAGATCAGGAGCAATGCTAGAAAATATTATTTTACAGAAAGAGTAGTAGATGCTTGGAACAAACTTTCAGCAGAGGTAGTTGAAAAATCAACAGTCACTGAATTTAAACATGCCTGGGATAAGCACACATCCATCCTAAGATAAAGAGTACATACAGTATACACATAAGGGCAGACTAGATGGACTGTATGGTCTCCTTCTGCCGTCAACCTTCTATGTTTCTATGTGAGCACTTTCCACAACACAGAAAGACTTGGAAGCCCCAAACAAGAACTAGTGTCCAGAAGAAACAACCTCCTGGACCCAGACGTCGGATATTCTTTCCCTCCACACCCGTTCGCAGTGCAGAAGCCGCCCCCACCCGATCCAGAGCTTGGGCTGGCTGGCACATCGGGGTCTAGATTTCCCCCGTGGCTGTGGCTTACCTGAAAAATTCCTTGCACGTCTGGAGTGTATCGAACCTCCATATTTCCAGAAGGAACAAAAAATCGGCAACCTGCAAAACAAGGTCCTCAGTTTCCGTTTCTGTGGAAGCCTAGTCGACTTCCCACCCATTGCCTTAAGGACCAGGTCATCCGGAGGCTCACCAAAAAGACAACCCCCACAAAGGGTAGGGCAGTAAGCGTCTTTGGTCGACCACTGATTCAGCCAGACCGTGCATCGCAAGGTGACAAACTAGGCAAGCCCCCTAGCCACCATAGCTGGCACAGTGTATTTGAAGACCTCCATTGTGAAGGAGTTTAAGTGAAGAGTCTGAATATGACTATGCTTGGCCATAGCCTTCCCGCCTGGGCAGGGATGCCCAACTGCGACAAAGGAGGAACTCAATCTGTGGAATAAAGATGGACCTGGCAGCACCCCACAAAGGGGGTATTCTGCTCTGATGAGTCTGAGCCTGTAGCCACAGGGGAAACTGGACCATCCGCCAGAGGCGGGGAACCTGCCAGCTGCACAGGACAGTAGTGCACCCAGCACACAGGGGTCCCTCGCCCAAGGTCAGGCGTGCTTGGCACATGGGCATATGGTACCACTCTCCTTTAAAATACAAATCTCCCTCCGGTGCCTCTGATGGTCCCCACACCCTCCTGTCTGTTGACTATAGGTCAGACCTGCCAGCAGGGACCTCCGGCACCACACAAGATGGCGCTGCCTCATGCTGTTAGTGAGGAGTAGGAGGGCACGACCTTGGACCTCACAAATGCAGTCACCCCGCCCCTTTTCCCATCCTCCACTGTAAGGCCAGAGTGGCTGAAGCCAATAGGATGGCCACATTGATGGTGGCCATGCTACCTGCGGCGAGGCCACCCCCCCCCCAAACACTAGCACCGAACTCTGAATGAGCTCTGCCTCTGTCTCAGTGGCATGGACTGTAGTAGTAAACAAAAAACACACACACACTGACACATGGGAGCCCAGCCACCTTGCTTAGGCCCTCCACCAGCAGCCATAGGGAAGGCAGACTGCAGAGTGGGTGATGACCCAGGGGTTAGAGGGAACGGGGCTCAGTGTGAGGTACACAGCAGGGTCACCCTGCAAGGCCCAACAATCAGGTGCCCTGCAGCATCGGGTTCCTGATCCTTGGGGCTTAGACCCAGTCGGACGAG
This sequence comes from Gastrophryne carolinensis, assembly GCA_027917425.1. Lineage (NCBI taxonomy): Eukaryota > Metazoa > Chordata > Amphibia > Anura > Microhylidae > Gastrophryne > Gastrophryne carolinensis. The sequence goes on along the minus strand of CM051244.1, from coordinate 88,370,658 downwards.
CCCTGGCATGCTTACCAGGACCCGTGCACGCTGCCCCCTCACTTGGTCGAAGCCCCTGCTCCCGGTCAGCACTGTACTAAAAACAAAAAAATCCAAATATATTCACAGTCCCCTGGGACTGCAAGAAAACCACAGCCATTATTTTTCTATCTTGCAGTCCCCCACCTACGGCTAAGATTAACCCATGTGTTGGTACTGGTGGTGCCCCAGAATAGAAGAGATGAGAAAAGTATCTTTCCACTGCCGAGGCAATGCCAGCTAATGTCACAAGCCCGCTGGGAGCATCACTGGTTTCCTATGGACTAGGAAGCATTCCCGCCCCCAGCCTATCTGAATGTTTAGGTGGGGGAGCACGCTAAAGCTAAATGAAGTCAGAGATAAGACCGGCAGTGAAGACAGCATAGTGGCAGCTGCCAATAATGGTGAGTTTGCCGCAGACCTGGGGGGTTTCACACAGAGGGGCATCTGAAATTCGGATGCCCCGGGGGTAGGCTAGGGGCCAACTCTGCAGACTACGCATTTGCAGCTTTTCAGACGTTTTAAGGAAGCTAGTGGATGCCTAAGTTAGTCTTAAAAGTTTAGTCGTGAAAGAGGAGGGTTAAACAATAGATCCCTTTAAACTGTACATTCATTTACAACATATACATAAAAATAACTCGGGCCCTTACTTAACCAATGGGATCCTACTGGGCTGCATTGGTGTGGGTGAATGCAGGGGCAACTGTGTGACCGGGCGGTACAGAGAAGCCAGCAGCGAGTGCAATGGCAGCGGTAGTGATGGCAGTAGCAGAGGCGCCCGGGTGGAGGAAGTCTGTTGTATGGCTGGGAGTTCCTAGCAAAGCAGCCTTCACCAGCACAGGTCAGAAAAAGCCACACCCCCTTAAATGTATAAATATGGCGCCAAACTGCCACACAGAGTAAAGTAAGCAGGGACAATACTGAAGCAGTCTGTCCAAAAATACAACTCTGTGAAGTACTCACCTGTAGAGTTGATATTATATGCATACAGCACGTCCTGCTCCAGAGATAGTAATAACATGTGGGTAATCCTCCGCCTCCGGCGCCGTGCACTGCAGACATGTAGAAAACAAGCTCCTCCCGGCCCTACATATACAGAGGGACCTCCCACAAATCCCCAGCATTGAAAAGCAGTGAGAAGGAAAGGCCAGGAGAAAACAACCACCCAAAACTGGCAATAATACCAAAGATAACAATCACCAAACAGGGGATCCAGAACAAGGTGAAAACAGAGTGGGGTGGAGCAGGACGTGCTGTATGCATATAATATCAACTCTACAGGTGAGTACTTCACAGAGTTGTATTATTCTAAGCATACAGCACGTCCTGCTCCAGAATAACAGTAATAGTAATAGTAATAACATGTGGGACATCCAATAGCAGTGTCCGTAAAGAAGGGTGGGATCCCCAACAGAAGGCAACAGCAAGCAGTTTAAACTACTGCCGCCTGCAAAACCTTGTGGCCAAACACAGCGTCAGCTGAGGCCCTAACATCAACCTTGTAAAACTTTGTAAAGGTATGAACAGAAGACCAAGTAGCGGCCTTGCAAACCTGTTCAACAGAGGCCTGGTGCTGAAAAGCCCAAGAAGCCCCAACAGCTCTAGTAGAATGAGTGGTAAGAGGAAAGGGGGGAGTCTTCCCCTTAGTAGTATAGGCTTGAACCACAGCCTGACGAATCCATTTACTGATGGTAGACTTGGCGGGAGCCAAACCCTTCCTAGGTCCACGAGGCACAACGAAGAGAGCATCCGTCTTCCTAAAGGCCTGAGTGGTAACCAGGTAAGACTTGACACACCTAACCACATCCAAGGAATGCAAAACCCTTTCCTTAGGGTTACTAGGATTAGGGCACAAGGAAGGAAGTACAATATCCTGATTCAAATGAAATGCAGACACCACCTTAGGCAGGAAGTCTGGCTTGAAGCGAAACACCACCTTATCCCGGTGTCTCTCAAAGTAGGGAGGCTGAATAGACAAGGCAGCCAACTCAGACACTCGTCTAACCGAAGTGATAGCTACCAGGAAGACAACCTTGAGCGTGAGCACAGCGAGGGCGGCCTCATGAATAGGCTCAAAAGGAGCCCCCTGCAGGGCCGACAAAACCAAGTTCAGATCCCAAACAGGAACCATAGGTTTCCAAGGAGGGCGCACATGAGTGACCCCCTGAAAGAAGGTCTTGATAAGAGGGTGCTGGGCAAAGGTCTTCTGAAAGAAGATAGACAGGGCCAAAACCTGGCCCTTCAAGGTACTAAGCTTAAGACCCAAGTCTAGACCATGTTGTAAAAACTCCAGCAACCTGGAGACTAAGAATTCCCGGCAGGGAAGAGACCTGGATTCACACCAGTCAATGTAAGCACGCCATACTCTATAATAGATAGCAGCAGAAGTCTTCTTCCTGGCTTGCACCATAGTAGCCACAACAGAAGCAGAGAAACCCTTTTCCATTAACATGGAGGTTTCAATAGCCAAGCCGTCAAAGCCAGAGTTAGTAAATTGGGATGGCGTAGAGACCCCTGGGTTAGAAGATCTGGCAACCTTGGCAGATCGTACTGATCTACTGCCATTTGCACCACGTCCGCGAACCCCACTCTTCTTGGCCACCTTGGGGCCACCAGAATCGCGGGTACCCCTTCCAGAGCGATCTTGCGCAGCACTCTGCCCAGAAGGGGAATTGGTGGAAACACATACAGGAGCCGAAACTCCCTCCAAGACATTGACAGGGCATCCGAAGCCAGAGCCAGAGGATCCTGAGACAGGGATACAATTCTCGGGAGCTTGTGATTGTGACGGGACGCAAACAGGTCCACGTCTGGCACACCCCAACGGTGACACAGGGACTGAAATACCCTGTCGCAGAGGGCCCATTCCCCCTGACGGGACGCCCCCCTGCTCAGAGCATCTGCTAGCAGATTTTCCGCCCCCGGAATGTAGACAGCCGAGATGCATTGGACATTGGTCTCTGCCCATGTTAGAATCAGAGATACCTCCTGGAGAGCACCCTTGCTCCGGGTTCCTCCCTGATGATTGATGTAGGCTACGGCCGTCCTGTTGTCTGAGCGTACCTGAACCGCCAGACCCTTCAGGTGCTGGGTCAATCGTTCCAGCACCAACCTGACCGCCCTGAGTTCCAGGACATTGATAGGAAGATGGGCCTCCTGAGGGCCCCACCTCCCCTGGAAGCGCAGGGACTTCCAGAATCCCCCCCAGCCCGAAAGACTGGCATCCGTTGTGACCGTCTCCCAAGAGGGAGCCAGGAAGGATCTGCCCCTTGTCAAGTTCCTGTGGTCCAACCACCACGCAAGGGATTGTCTGACCGAGGGGGGAACCACCCAGATCTCGTCCAAGGACGCTGGGTCCTTGTTCCATACTGACAGAAGGTGAAGCTGCAGGGTTCTGAAATGGAACTGGGCAAAGGGCACCGCCTCGAAGCTTGCCACCATCGAGCCCACCAACTGCATTCCCTGCCGGATGGAGGGATGAGGGATCGGGAGCGGGGACCTCGCCTGCGTTGTCAGAGCTTCCACCTTCTGTGGAGGAAGGAATATCCTTGACTGAACCGAGTCCAGAATCATCCCCAGAAACAGGGTCACTGAGGAGGGGGACAGAGAGGACTTTGGGTAATTGATCCCCCAGCCAAAGGACTCCAGGGTGGACACTACCAACCAAGTGTCCAGCTCTGCCTGCCACAGAGACCGAGAGGTGATGAGTATATCGTCCAGGTAGGGCAACACGCGTATGCCCTTTAGTCCTAAGAGAGACATCACCCCTGCCAGCACCTTGGTGAACACCCTGGGAGCAGACGTAAGGCCGAATGGCAGAGCCACAAACTGATAATGCTGATCCAACAGCGCAAATATGAGAAACCTTTGGTGCCCTGGAAACACCGGAATGTGCAGGTAAGCGTCCTTGATGTCCACAGATGTCATGAAGTCCCCTGGGCGCAGCGAGGCAATGGCCGAGCGCAGAGTTTCCATACGAAAATGCTTGTTTCTGACAAATCTGTAGGATTTTCAAATCCAGAATGGGTCTGACTGACCCGTCCTTTTTGGGGACCGTGAACAGGTTGGAATAAAACCCCATGCCCCTGTCTCTTAAGGGGACCTCGCAAATGACGCCGAGATCCAGAAGGTCCTGCATAGCCAGCATCAAGACTCGAGCTGAGGCAGGGTCCTGTGGGATCCGGGACCCAACGAACCTGGTAGGGGGCAGTACAGCAAATTCTATCTTGTAACCGGAGGACACTACCTCCTGAATCCACCGGTCTGGGACGAGGCGTCTCCAGACATGCTCGAAGTGCTGCAGACGTCCCCCCATCCTGACGGGCGAGGGCGCCCCTTCATGCTTGGGGGGTCTTGGGGGTGGCTTTGGGCTTGGGCCCCCAGGAGGAACCAGGACGGCGTCCTCTGTTCTTGTTCCAGGACTCTGCGCGAGACCCAGCGAAGGACACCCCTCTACCCTGCTTGGCCCCACGGTAGGGGGTCGAATGGGAGCTTGGGCCACGAAAGGGCCGAATCTGATGCTTGCGTTGGGGCAACTTGCCACCCTTGGCAAAGATATCTAACCTTTCTCCAAACAGGCGCAGCCCTTTAAATGGAAGCCCCGTAAGGGCCTTCTTGGCGACGTTGTCAGCAGCCCACTGGCATAACCAGACCGCACGGCGTATGGCTACCACCAGAAGAGAGGATCTAGCGCTCAGCTTAATAGCATAGTCCGATGCAGATAGGATATAATTCACAAAGGTCTCACAGGTGGCCAGAGCGTTGGCGGCATCAGAGGGCAAGTCATCCGCCCCTTCCAGAGCAGTCTTAACCACCGTCCTGAGTGCCACTGCCGTGATGGCTAAGGCGCAAACCGGGCAGAGCGACGCTCCCCCAAATGCAAAGGCATGACATGCCAATTGATCAACTCGCCGATCCTCTAAATCCCGCAGCGTAGTAGTGTCAGGGGAGTGCATAATAGAGGTGTTGGACAGACTCAGAATCGGGGCATCGACCTCGGGCGGCGATGTCCAACACTTAACCAGATCGGCAGGAAATGGATACTTCTTATCCACAGCTTTAGGGATCCCCTGGAGTTTGCTGGGGTGTTCCCATTCTTTCAGCACTAGGCTATTAAAATGAGTTTGTTCGGGAAACTCCAACCGCACCCTAGTGGTATGAAACAGATCACCCCTTTGCCGAGGAGCCGCAGGAGGGGGAGAGAGGGATAACACATCAAAGATCTGGGTCAGCAGTCTATCAATGTCGTCCTGGGACCAATGATCCGAACCAGACTCCTCCTGACTCCTGGACTCGTCATCGTAGGACCCTGAGTCAGAGAGCAGTTCCCCTTCCTCTGATGGGGAATGTGCATAGGAAAGCAGTAAATCATCAGATTCTACAGGAAGAATAGTAGATTCAGGATTCAAATGATGCCTCTTGGCAGTAGCCTTGCGCGCCAAGGAGACAGCGATGAAGTTTTCCACACTAGCCAGTCTAGAAGCCAAATCAGCGTGAGAGTCCCCACTAGTATTGTGGGTTAGGCTCAAGCTTGGGGGAGTAGGGGAAGTAAGGCGAGGTGCAGGCCCAGCCTCGGAAGAGGTGGGGAGACCGGCTAGCGCCTGCTGGGCACAAGGGACGCAGACCCGTGCATTGTCACCGCTGCTAGGTAAGACCCCACAAGCTACACACAGACGGGCTTGTACCAAAGGAACCCCGTTCACAATATCCTGGGATGCCTCCATATGGTGATTATTAAGTTCAATATGCCAGTAGGGATTGACGCTATAAAGCAACCCTGGATGCCCCAAGAACCAGCTGGGAAGTGGGAGTAATTTCTTAAAATGGTCTGGACCGGGCGCTACGCCGGGCCGGGAGAAGCCACCGAAGTCCGCTGTCTGAAAGACACAAGGGGAACAGGGATGTCAGAGCCGAGCGCGAAGAAGCAAGCTAGGGAAAAAATCGCCCATGAGGGCACTTACAGGTCTGCGAGGGGAGGACCGTCTTCACCACGCGCATGCGAGAAGGAAATGGTGCCCAGCGAACCTCGAAGGGCGGGCCAGAGCGGGCGATGACGCGGAACGCGCCAGACTGAACCACGCCCCCCCCGGAGAGCGCGAAGCTTGAAGGCGCGCAGCCAATCAGGAGAAAACAGTAGTTATGTCAGAATCACCTCAGAGAAAACAATCTATGGGGAAGTGCACCACACAATAAATGATCAATAGGTGCCGGCTAATGGGGGTGACAATGTACACAACAAACAAAGTGGAGGAGCCTAGACTGTTCCCTCCAACCCCCTACACAGGGCCGCACACTGGTATTTAGAAATATATAAAAACTAATTTTAATGGATATATCAAAAGGACATCTACATAACATACAATACAGACAATATTTAAAAAACACAAAACACAGACAGGGGTATCCCACACAGGGTGACTATAGACTCTATATAATCGCCATAGATATATACACAATTATTGTATACAAAGTACTATGAATGTCCCAAAGTGTTGAAAGAAAGGAAAAAGATATATATATATATAAGTGTATAAATACAAATGTAAAATGTGACCAATAAAAAGTAAGTCAATAAATCAATGAGTATAAAAATAGTGCAAAATATATGTGACAAAACAAAGTGGAGTGTGTGTACAGAAAAGCCAAAAAACTGGTTTCTGTTGAAGCAAATAAATAAATATACTAACAATTGATGTGAGTGTATAACCACAAACTACAAGTGTCAAAAAGAACTAAGGAAGTAAACAACAGTTTGGTCATTCAACAATGGAGTCAAGAAAAACATATGAATGGTATAAACAATGGTACTTAACATGTCACCAGGGGTCCCCCCGTCGCAGCCGCCACCTACGCGTTACGTGTCCGACCGACACTTCGCCAGGGTGTATCGGCTGTGCCCCCTCGCTCTTCCTTAAATACCCCGGGATTAACGGCAAGGGCCAATGAGGCGCCGCCACGCCCCCGCCAGCACGTGGGTCCCCCCGGCCAATAAGAAAGGCCGCAGGAGTACCACATCCGGCGGCGCGCGGCCGGCGCCATCACTGGCCATCGCATACAGTAAGTGCCCGCGGCGGGCGCGCGGCCGAGCGCGCGGCGAGCGGGCGCACTCCCCTGCAGTAGGAAACCCAGAGCGGATCCGTGGAATGTAAGTATGCGGGGAAGGAAGAGAGAAGGGGAAAATTGAAAAACATAAAAAAGTGCATAAAAACAGCAGATGTTATATCCTATATACACATTCACAAGTTTCTCATAAGGATAATTTGTAAATGGGGGTAAATCAACCCCACAAAGATATAAATGTTGATGTCAATAATATGGCCAATCTGATCCATATCGGTGATCTCATGAACATATATAGGGCATACTAGATTGCACAGGAACTACCACATGGATGCTAATACATATGGGCATGATTAGGTGGAGAACAGAGGGGGATAAAAGCAAATCGCATGTCTATGGCAAACAACCCTAAAGCTGGCCCAAATCACAGCTAATAGCCTGGCGTCGCGTCCGTACCGACGCAACACTAGAGGGGATGTACTAATGTACATGATACCTAATTAAATGCACCACCTATTGGTTCAACCAGAAGCGGTATAGTGTGGGGCTACAAATGGAAAAACAGCCGCAAGCTTGGATGAATAAAAATTGTTATATGCGGGATCAAATACACCGAGCCACGTAGCTCAAAGTCCCATCAAGCCAAATGGTGTGCAAGAGCATCCTACGCTTATTTTGTTATCAATTTTTAGTAGGGATTCAAAGAAATTGTCCTTTTGCACAGAGTCACTGACACCCCGCTCATCGGGGATAAAGAACTCCACTATAATGGAAGAAGATTCCCAGGGGCTCACTGTATCCTCGACGCCCCAGATGTGGTCTCACAGGGTTCTGAGATGGTTGCTGATAAGTGGATAGATGTAATGTCCTCTGTATGGATAACATTGTGAGGAAGTCACGCAGATATAAAAATCCACATGAGAAAGGTCCCCACTCTGCAATTGTTCCAATTTAGATTGAATTGTTGCAAAATTGCATCTTCTTTTATTTTGATCTTCTTCAAGAGGTGTAAGGAACGTGACCATTGATCCTGGCAGATGTTCCAGATTGAAACCGCAAAAGTTCCATCGATCGACCGCCAATTCAAATGTATGGATCAAATTCCGAGTTTTATGATCCACTCATCAACACGCTCTAGTTAATAAACATAAATAAAGAGTTAAAGAAGTCCACAGTGATGTTATATACATGTACACAGCAGCAGAAAGGTGTATAGCTAGCATATTAATCGCGGCCCAAAAAGGATGAGAACCCAAAGTCCTCATTGATACCAAGAGGCGCCTGTGATCTCAAAGTATAAATCCATCGAGACTCCTGTTGCAGCAACATTCTTTTTAAATTTCCACCCCGAATACCCAGTCTGACCTGATCCACAAAGAATATTTGTGTCCCTGACACATCGCCCTGGTGGAAATGAAGGAAATGTGAGGCTACCGGCGTCAATTTCTGCCCATTCTCCTCATCTCGCGCTGCCAATCTGATAGTGGATAAATGTTTTTGTATTCTTGCCCTAACGGCATTGGCAGTCTCCCCCACATAATCTTTAGGGCATGTACACCTAATGACATATATGACTCCATGTGATTTGCAGTTAAGATGATGTTTTAGTTGTATGTCCCTCTGTGTATTGAGGTCCACTATAACGTTGGTTTTCCTGACTAATGGACATATGGAGCAATTGCCACAGGGTCTACTTTTGGTCCCTGGCTGATTCCGTAACCAAGTACGGGGAGCAGTATAATGACTGCTACACAGTCTGTCTTTCAGGTTGGGGGCCCTCCTGGCAGTTAAAAGGGGACCCTTCCTAGTCAGAGTATCCAATCTTGGATCCGAGCGGAGTATCGACCAGTGGGTATTAAAGATGTTCCTGATTCTATTCCAATCATTGTTGTAGTTGGTTATGAACCTTACCTCACTATCTTGTTTCCTTCTTTTGTAAGAAAGTAACCGGTCCCGAGGTGTTTCCATGGCTCTCCTGGCTGCCCGATCAATGACCGGCTTGGGGTACCCTCTTCTCCGAAATCGACCTGTCATGTCCTTAATTTCTTCCTGAAAGCGAGCATCATCAGAACAATTTCTTCTCAATCGTAGCATCTGTCCAACCGGGATGCCTTCTTTCAGTTTCTTTTGGTGGAAGCTAGAAAAATGCAGTAGTCCATTGCTGGAAGTGGGCTTCCTATAAAGATGTGTGGCTATGGATCCAACCGTTTCCACCTGTAATACCAAGTCCAAAAATTCAACTCTCTGTGTGGAGATGTTATACGTGAGGTGAATATTGAGTGAATTGTCATTCAGGGCTGAGATGAATTGCTCACACAGTTGTATGGGGCCCTGCCATAGAAGCAGGATATCATCGATGAACCTGTACCAGCCCAGGATATAGGGCTGGTACAGATCCATCGAGTCGCCCCACACCACCTCACGCTCCCACCAGCCCAAGAATAAGTTGGCAATGGACGGGGCACATTTTGCCCCCATCGCAACGCCCCTGATTTGTTTATAGTAACGATCATTGAACACAAAAAAGTTGTGTGTCAAAATGAAATCCAAAACCTTGATGATAAAGGCATGTTGTCGTCTTTTGTCTATGGATTCAGAATCCAAGAAGTACTGCGCTGTATATATGGCCATCTCATGCGAGATATTGGTATAAAGCGCCTCCACATCGCATGTAACCAATAAAGTATTGGTTGGGATGTGTAGGGAATTAACTCGATTAAGAATATCAGTGGTATCCCGTACATACGAATCCAGAGTTAGTACGTGAGGTTGTAACACACTATCCACATAGGCGCATGCAAATTCAGTCAAGCTGCCCATACCTGATACGATGGGACGTCCAGGGGGCTTTGTAATGCTTTTATGTACCTTCGGCAACATGTAGAACGTTGCAACGCGAGGGTGTTCAACCTTTAAGAACTGAAATAAAGTGTAGTTAATAACTTGGTTCTCAACAGCATCCTCCAATAAACTTTCATATTCATGTTTGTACTCATTCAGGGGGTTCTGTGGCAAACGCCTGTAGGTGTTGCCATCAGAAAGCTGTCTTTGTGCTTCATCAAGGTAATACTGACGGGGGAGAACAACAATGTTCCCCCCCTTGTCAGCTTCCTTTATGATGATGTCCTCACGTTTTTGCAAGTCTATAAGAGCATTCCATTCCTCCTTAGTAAGATTTTTGTTGGTTCTGTTTGGCCTTAATGCTCTAATGTCCCGACTCACCATCTCGAAGAAAATTCGGATAGCCGGCATATCGAGCCATGAGGGTGTAAAGCTCGAAGCTTTTCTAAGGTCCGGTATCTGTTGGATAGATTCCTGTTCTTCCAATAGAGAGATGAGATCACGTAATGCAAGTTGTTCCTGGGGGTCCAGTGCTGTGTCCATTGATGTTAAATTGGAGTCAGAAAAGTGACATCTCAGGGACAAACGTCTGCAATACAAAAATAGGTCTTTAATAACCTCGAATTTATCGATGTTGGCTGTAGGAGAGAAGTTGAGACCTCTGGCCAATACTGAACATTGTACTTCAGTCAATGGAATGTCGGTCAAATTAATGACCTCTAATTCCGTGCTGGGCGTCCGCGTGCTGTTCGTCGGGGCGACAGAACACGCCTCCGTTTGATCTCCCGTGGGCGTAGTCTGTGATGTTCCCTGTATTCCATGTCCCTTGGTTTGTCTCTGCCGTCTAATTCTCCTCTTGTGGCCCCCCCGCCTGGTTCTCCTGTGGGACCCTCCTCTAAAAAACTTAGATCAGCTGTTGATCGATCTGAGGACCGACTGGACATGGAGGAAGTACTGGAGGTCATTCTATATCTCCTAGGGTAACTATTGGGCGGATTCTCTCCCATCCGTCCGTCATGTGACTGATGACGTGAGCCCCGGGGATAATCCCTAGTATTACCATGGTGCCTCCATTTGTACACCTTACCCAAATCCACATCCTTTCTGTCCCTATTAAGTTTATCTTTTTTGTTAGCCATGACCTCATCTTCATATTTCTCAAGTTCTTTAGAAAGTTTCTCAACAAACGCAGTAACCTGCTCCTGAATCTTGAGCAGGTTCATTTGGGTGTATAGGTCCTGCAGATGGGTTTTGATAGTTTCCAACCTATTTTTATCTTCATTGATTAACATATCAATTAAAGATATAGAGCATGTATGGAGGATTTTTTCCCACTTTAGTTTGAAGTCGGGGGAAACCTCCCATGCCGGGAATATTTGGACCCTTAATCCTCGTGGAATAATCCCCATGTCTTTGTAGACCTGGAGACTATGGATGTTCCACCAAGTGCGTAGGTAATCCCGCCTCGCCCTCTTAATGGCTCTAAATAGAGCTTCCTTTGTGTGTTTATCCTCCGTGGGTTCACAAGGCCCCAAAGAGGTGTGATCACGAAGTATGGCTAGTTTTTTGGACCAATCATTTTCTACGGTCTCAAAGTTAATGGCCAATGGCGGAACGCGCCAGACTGAACCACGCCCCCCCCGGAGAGCGCGAAGCTTGAAGGCGCGCAGCCAATCAGGAGAAAACAGTAGTTATGTCAGAATCACCTCAGAGAAAACATCTGACAGAGTGAATACAGGGATAAAAACGCCGTAGCTTCCCCGAACAGGGCTACCGTACGCGCCATAGAGTACAATAAAAGCGTTGCGGTTAGTTAAAAACTTAAAAGTGAAGCGCACTCTGACACCCGGTAACGGTTAAAAGCTATAGGACTCTAGTGTAATTAGGGCAAGGTTAGGCCATCGTACACACAACCCCCCCCCCCCTCTTTTTTCCCCCACTAACGGGGAATCTAGGGAGGAAGGTGACCCAATATGCATGGGGCGTGGGGGCACTGGTGCCGGAGGGGCATCCAACTGAAGGCTCACCATTCGCCTTTACCGCCTACCCTATGGTGGGGGATTGCGGTGGAGACTAGCTCCGTAAGCACACTAGGTGCTGCCTACCTTCACCCGACCAACGCAGCCCAGGCTGGGAGGCATGAATTCACAATGAGGACGGGTGGAAATAGTCCCGCAGGGCCTCGGGCTGTCAAGCCCCGCTCGCTTGCGAGAGCGTGATACTTCATGTCTTCGCAGTTCCAGCACTGCAGAGAAATCTGGGGATTTGTGGGAGGTCCCTCGGTATATGTAGGGCCGGGAGGAGCTTGTTTTCTACATGTCTGCAGTGCACGGCGCCGGAGGCGGAGGATTACCCACATGTTATTACTATCTCTGGAGCAGGACGTGCTGTATGCTTAGAATAACAGCAAACCTCCCACACCTAGCCCTGAGGAAACAATGCTTGAAGGGAGGGGGCGAAGCACTGGGCACTCCTCGTGTGCAAAAAATAAAACGCTGTCCTCCTCAAGCAGAGTACCCTTTGGATTAAGAGAGCTTCAGTTCCTGTAACTGCTAAGGCCCTGACTGACATTAAACTAGCATGGGCCTCAAGGGTCAGGGCCCCTAACAGCCCCCAAAACTGAAACTCTCCACCTCGGGCATTTGTTCTCAGCGCTCCAGGTTCCATGCTTGACCTGACATGCACAAAAGAACACAAAGTACCACATAATCCAAGGACCTTGGAGGACACCTCTGTGTGTGTTGTGCCAAATGCATACCTATTGGAGCTATATATACAGCTTCTGGTCCGCTTTGGGCCCTTTGTTTTCTTTATTGTTTGTAACCAGGATACGCTGCAACTACCCCCAAAATATAGAGGTATAGGTGATTTTAAAGGGACATTCCAGGCAATAGGTTAATTTAGCTGCTTCCTGCTCTTTCAAGCTGGCTGTCAGTGGTGGAATCTTTCATTCAGTTTGTTTTATGTTATCTAACAAAAATACAATTCTGTGATTACTCACCTGTAGAATTGGTATTATATGTATACAGCACGTCCTGTTTCAGAAGATATTTCTTACACTTGGGATATAAATCCAGTAGATGGCGCTGGACTGCAGAGACAGAAAAGTGGCTCCTCCCGGCCCCATATATACCAGGGACCTCCCACAAAATCCCCAGTATTGAAAAGCAGTTAAAATGAGACCGGGAGAACTATAACCATTATATGAAAATTTGAACATAAGAAAAATCACCATAAAGAGGCAACTAAAGATAATGATAACAAGGGTGGGTGGAACAGGACGTGCTGTATACATATAATACCAATTCTACAGGTGAGTAATCACAGAATCGTATTATTCTAAGTATACAGCACGTCCTGTTCCAGAAGATATTCCTTACACTTGGGATATCCAATAGCAGTGTCCGTAAGGTAGGGTGGGATCCCCAAAAGTAACAGCAGACAGTTTAAACCACTTCCGTCTGCAGAACCTTGCGGCCAAAAGCAGCGTCAGCTGAGGCCCTAACATCAACCTTGTAAAACTTTGAAAAAGTATGAACAGAAGACCAAGTAGCGGCCTTGCAAACTTGTTCAACAGAAGCTTGGTGCTGAAAAGCCCAAGAGGCATTAATAGCACGAGTAGAATGAGCAGTAAGGCGGAAGGGAGGCTCCTTCTCCTTAGCAGAGTAGGCCTGTATCACAGCCTGACGTATCCACTTGCTGATAGTGGATTTAGCCGGAGCCAGACCTTTCTTAGGTCCAGACAGAAGCACAAAAAGAGCACCAGTCTTCCTGAAGGATTCAGTTGCCACCAAATAGAATTTCAGAGTTCTGACTACGTCCAAAGAATGTAAAGCCCTCTCCTTAGGGTTACTGGAATTAGGACACAGAGAAGGCAAAACAATGTCCTGATTGAGATGAAAGGCAGAAACAACCTTAGGCAGAAAATATGGCTTAAAACGAAACACCACCTTGTCCTGGTGTCTCTCAAAATAAGGAGGCTTGATAGAAAGCGCCGCCAACTCAGAAACACACCTAACAGAAGTGATAGCCACCAAAAAGACCACCTTAAACCGGACCTTCACCATGATTTAATGAAAAGCCCAAACTCTTAAAAAACGATTCCCCAGCATCTAAAATTAATATATTTTACATTTTTAGTCACTAACTTATTATTCTTTCCCCCACTGGGCTGCAACTCTATTCAGGAATTTAGGATACGGGCGCCGCCATCTTGACTCAGAAGCATCACGCTTACTGAGGAGAGGAGAGTGGGATAAGGTACAGGGGGCGGGTTATAGCAGTGCTTTGCTCAGACAGAGCAGAGCTGGGGTCAGGGAAAGGTCAGCAGTCCCAGAATGCAGAGCAGCACAGTCACTTCCTGTTTGCAGGCTGCCTGATAAAATGGCGGCTTCCATAAGCCGCCATCTTGGATGTTTAAAGGCTCATAACACGCAGTAGATGCAGGTAGGATGATTTTTAATGTGAGCAATCTGTATGTACAGGGTGGGGTAAACATATAAGATAGACTCTTATTCAGAGTGAAGGTCCGCTTTAAGCGTGAGAAAGGAGCCCCTTGCAAGGGATCAAAGGGAGACCCCTGCAGGGCAGATAACACCAAGTTCAAGTCCCAGACAAGTAACATAGGCTTACGTGGGGGACGCACGTGAGTAACCCCCTGGAAAAAGGTCTTGCCCAGGGGATGCTGAGCAAAGGATCTTTGGAAAAAAATAGTCAAAGCAGAAACATGGCCTTTCAGAGTACTGAGCTGAAGACCCAGATCCAAACCATGTTGGAGAAACTCCAGAATCCTAGGAATAGAAAACACATGACAGGGAAGCGAGTGGGACTCGCACCAGTCAATGTACGTACGCCAAACCCTGTAATAGATGGAAGAAGAGGACATCCTCCTAGCCCTGATCATGGTATTCACCACCGAGGCAGGCAGCCCTTTTTCCATCAAGATGGAGGTTTCAACAGCCAGGCCATCAAAGCCAGCGTTTGTAAATTGAGGTGTCCCTGAGTGAGCAGATCTGGAACCCGTGGCAGGGCGTACTGATCTACTGCCAACTGCACATGCACATGGGGAAGCGACGGCCAGCCTAAAGGGAGCCAACTGCGGAAACAGGGGGCGAGGGGCATAAGACGCGGGAGGGGCATCCCATAAGGCTCACCATGGGCCTATACCACCTACCCTTTGGTGGGGGACTGCGGTTGGAGCAGCGCTCCTTAGCACCTGACAGTGGTGCTGCCTACCTTCACCCGAACCAGAGCAGCCTGAGCTGGGAGGCAGTAAAAGGAAACAGGTGGGAATAGTCCTACAGGGCCGCAGGCTAATAGCCCTGCTCACCTGCGAGTAGAGAGAGCCGTCTTCTAGTCATCGCAGCCAGGACTGCAGAGAAGAACTGGGGATTTTGTGGGAGGTCCCTGGTATATATGGGGCCGGGAGGAGCCACTTTTCTGTCTCTGCAGTCCAGCGCCATCTACTGGATGTATAACCCAAGTGTAAGGAATATCTTCTGGAACAGGACATGCTGTATATCACTATCACTAGATAACTATTACTGGGGGTTACACACAGTGGGGCATCCCAATTTGCCATAGTAGAACAAAACCCGAGTAAGTGAATTTCTTGGGTGCTGTTGTTCCTCTTTCAATGTCATTATATGAAAGCTATTAACTTTGTATATAAAAAAAATAGTAACATAGAATGTAAGGCTGAAAAAAAGACTTGTCTTGTTTATTTAAGAAAATCTACATTCAGTGGTTTAGTAGTCATAGCTGGTAACTGAATGCAAGAAAGGCCTCCAGGCCACTTTGGAAACCCATTAAATCTGTTGTTCATGACTACCTCATCTGGCAGAGAGTTCCATAGTCTCACAATACTCTCTTTCACACGATCTGCTTGAATTCACAAACGCCTCACAAAGGCCATGCATGTAGATTTTTTAGTGCGATAATAAAACTCACAAAATGTACATGTGTGTCAGTGGTAATACATGCAATGAAGATAAAAGGATACAAAAAGGAGGGGGGTATGGTAAATAAAATTACAAGTAGGACGCTGTAATAATTAAACAGGGATGGTATAAATACTTTGTTGCCTATTCGCAGCCAGCCAGGTGTGTGGTCAAGTCAGGATCCTGGGGCAGGGCCAGTACTAACGCAAGCTCATTGACAGCTTGGGTGAAACAAAAAATAAAACAACACTGCAATAGCCAGGCCCAGTTGACATATTTGAGATTCCCAATTGGCTAACCATAAATGAGCCTGTTGACATGCAAAAGTCTGCTGGCCAAATCCCCGGCTTCGTTCTATTCTGCAGGCTGAGCACTTTAGCACTCCTCAGCTACAGGGAATGTGGCTGTGGGAGCCTCAGGAAAGTTAAGAATTCAGGCAATTGGTGGGGTTTTTCACAGTGGGGATGCCCCAGGGATAGGGAACCAGCCAGCCCTGGAGTCTTAGATCACTGGAGTTATTCCGGCATCACCCTGGGGTCTCAACTTAATTCACCGATGCTTTTGTCCCATCCCGAGCCATCAGTCACAGGGGTGTGCCAAACCTTCTCCATTTACTACAATAAAGGGGGTGGAGAGGGCTGACTCTGACTCTTGGCTGGTCACGATCCCGCCCCACCATCAAACCCAATCGCATACACTGGCCCCAGACAGCTTGGGCTGTAGCAGGGGCTTAGATCCAGCGATCAGGTGAGATACTGAACACCGAACTAGCAACAATCAGCTGCTCGGGACAAAAGTTAAGTACCCTTTGTTTTTTTAGCAGCTGAATCACTTTTAAGAAAACAGGTCAGGTCTGTATAAATATGAGCACTTGTCTTTAGCTACATACAAATAAAAGAAATCTGTGTTGTGCTTTGGCATTCTCAGAGTTACCAGACATTCAAATATTCTCATCTGACAAATATTTGAACAGTAACAGCCCATGACATAACGCATTAGCAGAAGGCACTAGGGAATGGAAGGAATTACCATGTATTGGTGACGTCACACGTTAAAATTACAGTAAATAGGATTACATTATAAGGCAAATAAAATGAAAGGTAATTTACTAAAATACAAACCCAGTGCAATTCTCTCTTTTGAAACAGGACCAACAGGGGTTGTGGCCTCATCATAGCAAGTAAGTAAGTAAGCAAGTAAGAGTCCTGTTTGAGCTCCTTCCAGTCCGCAGCCTGGGGAGAGTATCCAGTGCTTCTTCAGAGAAAAGGAGGGGAGGGCTGCTCAGGAGCACAAGATGGTGGTGCCCACAAGGGCCACAAAGCTGAACACCCGGCCTCCAGCAGTGCGATGTCAGGACTTCACCGTTGTGGAAGTCGTTCTGCCCTCGACAGCCTTAGGTAGTCACACTGTATGGTTTCCAATGCTTTCATGGGGACATACACCCCCCCCCCCCCCCCTATTTCCTGGTACTGAGATGATTTGGGGCTTGGAGAAGAAAGGGGGGCCAGTGGAGATTCCCCTCTGCCACAGTGTGAATCACCAGAAGACTTATGGAGCATGGAGGGCCTGCATGGGATAAGTAGAAATTGGTAAGCATACTCAAGTGAATTAGTGGATAAATCTATGCATACATGGGTGCATTCATATAATTGGGGGTAAGAACCCCAATACCAACATAAAGAACCAATTTATAAATGCACACCTAACACTACAATGTATGAAGCAAAAAATAATACATTTATTGGGATACAGTCTGTAAATCACACTGCGGTGGTTTAGGTACGCATGAGGGAATATAATACATTGGGTGCGGGGGACACTAATTTACCAAAGACACAGAAACACATACTATATACAATATATACAATTACTTGTTGCAAGGAGGCCAGAATACTGTTTACAATTGTGGCGTATACAGTTATGGTGAGGACACAGTATTCAATTGATTTTTGCAGAGGGTGTAGCAATAAGAGTCTCAATAATGTTGTGGCACCTGATAAATAGTGCAGGAGGCACTTGCTAATGCGAGCTCAATGCTGCTTAAAGCGGCTCTTTACTCTGAATAAGAGTCTATCTTCTATGTTTCCCACACCCTTTACATACAGATTGCTCACATAAAAAATTATCCTACCTGCATCTACTGCATGTTATGAGCCTTTAAACATTCAAGATGGCGGCTCATGGAACATCAGGCAGCCTGCAAACAGGAAGTGCCTTCTGACTCTGTCGCTCTGCATTCTGGGATTGCTGACCTTTTCCTGACACCAGCTCTGCTCTGTCTGAGCAAAGCACAGCTATAACCCGCCCCCCTGTACTTTATCCCACTCTCCTCTCCTCAGTAAGTGTGATGCTTCTGAGTCAAGATGGCGGCGCCCGTATCCTAAAGTCCTGAACAGAGTTGCAGCCCAGTAGGGGAAAGAATAATAAGTGACTAAAAACTTAAAATATATTAACTTTATATGCTGGGGAATAGTTTTTTAAGGGTTTGGGCTTTTCAATAAATCATGATGAAGGTCTGGTTTAATGATGAATCCGTTTAAGAAGTCCACGCAGGGTTAATATGTAACTGGCAAGAAGTCTGGTCTGCTATAGGTCCAGTCTGCCACCTGTGCTGCTGACACGTGCGGTGCTGCACTCCTCACATCGGCATCTCTGCACCCGCTCCGAAGAAGGTTAAAAACCGAAACACGTGTCAGCAGCACAGGTGGCAGACTGGACCTATAGCAGACCGGACTTCTTGCCTTGCCTTACATTGTAGTGTTAGATGTGCATTTATAAATTGGTTCTTTAGCATGGTGGGCCTGCAAAATGATTTCCCCTATGGGCACTGGGGTTCACTTATGCTGGACTTGAGTCAGCCCTAAGGATCCTGCCCGCCAACGTCTGCTGGAAAATGTGAACCAAAAATAAAATTTTTGTACTTACCATGTAAAATGGTTTTCCATTACTGTCGATCCAGGGACAGAGAGCCATTACAATTGGGCATACTAGTAGCTGGAGGCTGTAATAAGTGTGGTAGCAATATCTACATGCAGTTCTTAATTTACATTCCTCAGCCACCTAAAACAAGGTGGCCTCCTCCAGTGGGAGCTCATTCATTTATGAAGGAGCTGGAGCCACATAAAATAGAGACAGTGTTGGATTTTAACTTACCAGCTCCACAGCCCTGATTAAAATGACCACATCTGGGAAGAGTCCAGGTCCAAATGGTTTCTTTTCAAGATTAAAAAAAATATATACCGTATATAAAGCTGAGCTTGCACCTTTATTGCATGACAATTTCTTGCGGCTCTCCCACACCAGGAAAATATATTATATGTAAAAATACTAGTAACTCAGCTCCTACCCCACTACTATGGATTATGATCAAGCTCATAGCTTACCAGTATTTCTGGCATCTGTCGATGTGGAAAAAGAGTGACAGGGTGCGTTGGTCTTTCCTGGTACAAAGCCTTGGACAGGCTGGATTATATTGGGGTTCCACAGCCAGAATTAGAGCATATAGCATTATATCTAAATATTTCCCAACAGCCAATGGAACAGGGGTGTTCTCTCTCTGACTCCTATATGTTATTGTTACGAGCACCTGGGCCAACCATAATATCAAAAGCATTCCCTGCAGGAACCAAATTAGAATTTTAAATATATCACTGCCCAAGTGCAACAACATTTGACAGATCATGTCCCCTTTAAATGGCAAGATAGCTACATAACATACTTGGGAGTTTAGATGCCTACGTACGATGGCAGTATGTATAGTTTAAAGCAGAACAAAACCCAACGGGCTGGCAGATTCCAAGACTGGCTACTGGTCTTACTATGGGGCATTCTAAGTCGGGATGCCCCGCTGGGTGAGCCCCCCCTACCCTCGGGGCACCACAAAACTCACCTACTTGGCTCCCTCGCCGATGTAAAAATTGGTAGTCGCGTCCCCAGCATCATTGGTCTGTGGAGCGCTCTTGCCCCCAGCCATTCAGATGAGCAGGAGCACGCCCGTTGCTGGAGACACTGCCACTCACACTCCCGACTGCCGTAAATAGAGCCTTTTGCCGAACATTAAATATGCACAACAAACAGCTCAGAACAGACGAGCACCCGCGAAAGCACTGTAAGACCTGGGAAGGTGAGTTTTTCTTGGGAGTTTCACACAGCGGAGCATCCTAAACTGCGATGCCCCTGGGGCAAGGGAAAAAATTGTGATAGTCAATATTCCAGGTTTTGTTTAAACTTTGTCCCCCTATTTAAAAGAAATAATACCATTCTGTGAATACTCACCTTGTAGAATGGGTATTATAAGTATGCAGCACGCCCTGCTCCAGTAATGATTCATTATGTCTGGGATATAGTCCACAAGAGGGCACTTTACTGCAGAGATGGAAAAAAAGAGGCCCCTCCCGGTCCTTATGTACCCGGGACCTCACATTAAATTCCGCAGTATAAAAAAGCAGTAAGGGAACCAGGAGAAGCCAATAACAAGATTAACAATATTAACCAGAAACCTTCATCATATAGAGGATCCAAGAACAAAAACTCAGGGTGGGATGGAGCAGGGCGTGCTGCATACTTATAATACCCATTCTACAAGGTGAGTATTCACAGAATGGTATTATTCCAAGTATGCAGCACGCCCTGCTCCAGTAATGATTCATTACGTCTGGGACATCCAATAGCAGTGTCCATAAACGGGTGGGGATCCAAAAAAGGCAACAATGCGCAGCTCAAAGCACTGCCGCCTGCAAAACCTTGTGGACAAAAACAGCATTCGCTGAGGCCCGAACATCAACCTTGTAAAACTTGGAAAAGGTATGAACAGAAGACCAAGTAGCAGCCTTACAAACTTGTTCAACAGAAGCCTGGTGCTGAAAGGTTCAGGAAGCCCCAACAGCACGGGTAGAATGAGCAGTGACTCGAAAAGGAGGATCCCTCCCTTTAGCAGAATAGGCCCTAATAATGGCCTGACAAATCCATTTACTAATAGTAGACTTGACAGGCGCCAAACCCTTCTTGGGACCCGAGGGTACCACAAACAAGGTGTCCGTCTTCCTGAAAGGCGCTGTAGCCACCAGGTAGTATTTCAAGTTCCTGACAACGTCCAGAGAATGCAAGGCCCTCTCCTTGTCCTTACCAGGATTAGGGCACGAGGAAGGAAGCACAATGTCCTGATTGAGGTGAAAGGCAGAGACAACCTTTGGCAAGAAGTCTGGTTTAAAATGAAAAACCACCTTGTCCTGGTGTCTCTCAAAGTAGGGGGCCTGAATAGACAGAGCCGCCAACTCAGAAACACGCCGGACAGAAGTGATAGCCACCAAGAAGGCAACTTTCAAGGTGAGAATAGACAGTGCAGCCTCATGCACAGGCTCAAATGGAGGACCCTGAAGTGCAGACAATACCAAATTCAAATCCCAAACCGGTAACATGGGTTTGCGTGGAGGGCGCACGAGTGACCCCCTGGAAGAAAGTCTTGACCAAAGAATGAAGAGCAGAAGACCTCTGGAAGAAAACAGCCAAAGCGGAAACATGCCCCTTCAGAGTGCTAAGCTGAAAACCCAAATCCAGGCCACGTTGAAGGAACTCCAGTATCCGAGGGATGGAGAACACCCAACAGGGAAAAGCCCTAGCCTCACACCAGTCAATGTAGGTCCGCCAGGTCCTGTAATAGATGGTAGAAGAGGATTTCTTCCTAGCCCTGACCACAGTTTGAACAACCAAATCAGACAGACCTCTTTCCCTTAGGATGGAGGTTTCAGCAGCCAGGCCGTCAAAGCCAGCGCTTGTAAATTGAGGTAACAGAGCCGTCCTTGAGTGAGAAGATCCGGAACCGGGGGCAGAGGATACTGATCGACCGCCAGCTGCATGACGTCTGCGAACCACACCTGTCTTGGCCAACTGGGGGCCACCAGAACAGCTGGCACTCTTTCCTGAATCAGCTTGCGCAGAACCTTGCCCAGAAGGGGAAACGGAGGGAAGAGGTACAGGAGACCGAACCCCTGCCAGGACAGAGACATGGCATCCACCAGACAAATGCTGGAAGCTTGTGATTGTGGAGAGAAGCAAACAGATCCACGTCCGGCATACCCCACCTGTGACAAAGGGATAGGACGACCTCGCTGTTGAGGGACCATTCTCCCCGGCAAGAGGCCCCCCTGCTCAGAGAGTCCGCTTCCAGATTCTCCGCTCCCGGAATGTAAACCGCAGAAATGCACGGGACATTGTCCTCGGTCCAAGACAGGATCAACGACACCTCCCGGAGGGCACTCTTGCTCCGAGTCCCTCCCTGATGATTGATGTAAGCGACCGCAGTCCGGTTGTCGGAGCAAACCTGAACCAGCAGGCCCTGGAGGTGAGACGTCAGCTGCGCCAGCACCAACCGAACCGCCCTCAGCGCCAGAACATTGATGGGGGCGTGGGCCTCCTGAGGGCCCCACAGCCCCTGGAATTGGAGGGCTCTCCAGTAGCCCCCCCAACCTGACAGGCTGGCATCCGTAGTGACCGTCTCCCAACACAGTGTCAGAAATGAGCTGCCCCCCAGAAGATTCCTCGAGTCCAGCCACCACAAGAGGGACCGCCGGACCAGAGGAGACAGGGGACTCTTGTCCCAGACCGACAGAAGATGGAGCTGAAGGGGTCTCATGTGAAATTGAGCATAAGGAACTGCCTCGAAGCAGGCCACCATCTGTCCCACCAGCTGCATCCTTGCCGGATGGATGGATGAGTGCTGAACAGCAAGAAATGAATCAGAGCTTGAAGAGAATCCACCTTCTGCTGAGGGAGGAAAATCCTGGCCTGAATGGTATCCAGAGTCATACCCTGGAAGGGGGTCACCCGGGACGGGGAGAGTGAGTATTTGGGATAATTGATCACCCATCCGAACATTTCCAAGGTCGCCACCACTGTCCGGGTGTCCAATTCTGCCTGTTGGAGTGAATGGGAATGGGTAATGAGAAGGTCGTCCAGATAAGGAAGAATGCGAATACCCCAGGCTCTGAGAAGGGCCATCACGCCCACCAACACCTTGGTGAACCCTCTGGGGGCAGAGGTGAGACCGAAGGGAAGTGCCACAAATTGGTAGTGTTGTTCCTCTACCGCAAACCTGAGGAACCACTGGTGCCCTGGGATGACCGGCACATGAAGGTAAGCATCCTTGATGTCTATTGAAGTCATAAAGTCCCCCGGAGCACAGAGTTTCCATGCGAAAACGTCTGGTCCTGATGAACTTGTTGAGGTCCAGGATGGGTCTGATGGAACCATCCTTTTTGGGTACTGTAAAGAGATTGGAATAGTAACACTGACCTCTCTCTCCCTGAGGGACCTGACAAATGACACCCATGGCCAGAAGGTTTTGTACCACCAGAACCAGACCCTGAGCTGCCCGAGGGTCCGTAGGAACCCGTGACCTGAGGAATCTGGGAGGAGGCCAGTCCGCGAACTCCAGCTTGTATCTGGAGGAGACAACCTCCAGAATCCAATTGTCTGAGACTTGCTGAGCCCAGATCCAAGCGAAGAGTCGCAGCCGTCCCCCCACCCGCAAGGGTGAGGGCGCCCCCTCATTGCTGAGCGGGCTTGGAAGTAGACTTGGGTTTGGCACCCCAGGAGGATCCGGGCCTGGCACGGCCTCTGCCCTTGCCCCAGAAATCTCCCCTTTGCCCCGCCAAGGATACCCCCTGCCTGACCTAGGCCCACGAAAGGAGGGAGTGAAGGACCCAGAGCCCCGAAAGGGTCGCGGCAGCTTTTTGCGTTGGGGTAACTTACCTCCCTTAGCAAAAAGGTCCAAACGATCACCGAACAGGTGCAGCCCCTTAAGGGGGAGCCCCATGAGCGCCTTCTTAGCGGCATTGTCAGCTGTCCACTGGCACAACCAGACCGAGCTGCGGATAGATACAACCAAGGCCGAGTTCCTGCTACACATCCGAATGGTGTCATCTAAGGCAGAAAGGACATGATGAACATCTTACATTGTGACAAGGCTCTAAAATCAGCACTAGAAGGATCCTCATGGGAGCCATCCAGAAGGCCCCTGAGCAAGGTCCTAATTGCCATGGCGGTAATAGCGGAATCACAAACCGGGCGCAAGGCCGACCCCACACAGGCAAAGGCATGGGAAGCCAGCTGGTCAATACGCCGGTCCTCACTATCCTTCAAGGTAGTGGAATCAGAGGAATGCACCACAGAAGTGTTAGACAACCCCAAAACAGGGGCATCCACTTTTCGGGGAGTTGACCAACATTTGACCACATCTGAGGGGAAGGGATACCTCCTATCCCACCCCTTAGGGATACCGGGGAGCCGGCTAAACCGCTCCCATTCCCTGAGAATCAGATTATTAAAATGCGTCTGTTCTGGGAATTCCAAACGTGGTTTTGCGCTACCAAACAATTCCCCCTGCTGCTTAGGTGCCGCTGCAGGAGGGGAAATGGAGAGTACTTCAAAATTTTGAGTCAAAAGTCTATGGGTGTCATCAGCATCCCAATGCTCTGAGCCGGCATCAGCGCCAATGCAATGCTGATCGTCAGAAAGATCTGAATCTGAGAATAAGTCCCCTTCCTCAAGAGGGGTATAGTCAGACAAATCAAGGAAATCGTCTTGTTCCAAATTAAAGGCCGGCGCCACATGCCGTCTTTTAGCTGGAGCCTTACGGGCTGCACAGCTGGCAATCAGCCTCTCAATGTTGGCCAGTCTGGCGGAAACAGCGGATTGAGACTCCCCACTAGTGTTAATGTCACTAGGGGTCATAATCAAGCGAGGGGGTGTGGGGGACGAGACAGTGGGTGCCGACTCAGACGCCTGATGCCCAGATTGCCGCGTAAGCGCTTGCTGGGCGCAGGGTACACAGACCCGCACATCATCTCACACATGGGATGCCCCGCACACCACACACAGCCGGGCTTGCCCCAAGGGGACCCCGAGCACAATATCCTGAGAAGCCTCCATATGGTGAATAATAAGTCACAATGACCAATGGGAATTACGCTGTGCAGCTACCCGGGATGCCCCTTAAATGTCCGCTAGTGGGAGGATTTCACAATTAAGCCCCCAATTTAACAATGTTTAACCTAAGGCCCAGGACCGGGAGAAACCTCTAATTAGGTTGTCACGTCTGAAAGACATAATCATCAAAACACACAGTCAGTATGGCATGACAGTATATAACAGTAAATAGTACATTAAAGTAAAGGTAAAGATAAAAAGCCTGCAGAGGGCACTCAAAAAAACGCCGCAGAGCTAGCAATCGAGACGGTGCCCAGGCAAGATGACGCCAATCAGCTCCGGAGGGGGCGGGCCAGCTGCGGTGCGCGCCAGGCGCTAGGGCCCGCCCCTCTTCGGGAACGCGGGGACATGCCAGAGAAGAGTGGCCCAGTGGCCAATCACACAGCCGCCGGCAGCTGTGACGTCACCGGCCCGCCGCCGTCGCCGAGCGCGCGCGGGCCAAAGAAACCTGACATGCCTGAACTGTGAACAGAGGAGAGGAGGAAAGGAGCGCTGAGCTAAGTGCCAGCGCTCACAGCACAGTATCACATTCGGGTCATGTGCAGAGGGTCAAAGCGGCTGGGGCATCCCAGACCAGGCTCATCAAAACACCTGTGCCGCCTACTCTTTGGTGAGGGATTTGCGGTGGAGCAATGCTCCATTAAAAGCACCTCTAATAGGTGCTGCCTACCGTCACCTGACCATGCAGCCAAGGCTGGGAGTCATGTAAGGAATGGAACGGGTGGGAATAGGACACAGGGCCAGGGGCTGTGCAGCCCGGCTTACCTGCGAGGAGAGAAGCCATCATCTTGACCTTCGCAGCCCTACTGCAGAGAATGAACTGGGGAATTTGGTGGGAGGTCCCGGGTATATAACGACCGGGAGGGGCCTCTTTTTTGGCATCTCTGCAGTAAAGCGCCCTCTTGTGGACTATATCCCAGACGTAATGAATCATTACTGGAGCAGGGCGTGCTGCATACTTGGAATATAGCAGATTTAGACCGCCAACATAAACAATGTATTCCTGGTTTAGTTGACACAGCATACTCAATAGGTATATACTCTGGAGCTTCGGAGCTTGGGATGCTGTCATAAACCAAATCGGGGTGCCCCTAAGTAAGGAACCTGACCTAGAGTTTTTTAACCTCATTAAAACTTCCCTGGTCCCACCCCCAAACACAAACTAGGTAAGTGTGGCAAAACTGCACCCCTTTATGCTAACTCAACCCAGCCCCATTTGGTCAGCAACAGTACACCACTCTGATTGGGGAAGTTGCTGGTAGTAGGGCAGTGTCCGGTACTTTACCACATCTAGCTGATTGAAAGGTCAATGAGGAGTTTTTGCTTAATGTGAACCTTTATTGGGAAAAAAAGTACAAGCAAAAATACCGTTTTGAGAGTACTCACCTTTAAAATGGGTATTATGAGTGTGCCATACACTCCACTTCGGTCTTCATGACATCTGGGTAATCTCCAGTAGAGGGCGAACTTCTGCAGAGATGAATATGCAAAAAAGAAAGCCCCTCCTGGTCCATATATACCTGGGACCTCCCACCAATTTCCCAGTGTATAAAAGCAGTAAAGGGACCAGGAAGAACCAAATATAACCTTAACAATCAAAGCCAACGGTTCACCATATAAAAGCCCCAGAATACCTGAAAAAAAGGGGTGGGGCGAAGTGGAGTGTATGGCACACTCATAATACCCGTTTTAAAGGTGAGTACTCACAAAATGGTATTATTCTAAGTGTGCCATACACTCCACTTCGGTCTTCATGACATCTGGGATATCCAATAGCAGTGTCCGTCATGGGTGGGAACCAGAAACAGTAAAGAATGTACCAACTCAAAACACTGCAGCTTGCAGAACCTTGCGGTCAAAAACAGCATCCGCTGAAGCCCGCACATCAACCTTGTAAAACTTGGAAAAAGTATGAACGGAAGACCAAGTAGCAGCCTTACAAACTTGTTCAACAGAAGCCTGGTGCTGAAAAGCCCACCGACCGCACGAGTAGAGTGTGCGGTGACCCTAAAAGGAGGAGTCCTGCCCTTAGCAGAATAGGCCCCAACAATGACCTGACAAATCCATTTGCTAATCGTAGACTCAGCAGTTGCCAAACCTTTCCTGGGCCAGCAGGGCACCACGAAAAAAGCATCCGTCCTGCGGAAGGAAGAAGTAGTCACCAAATAGTACTTCACACAGCGAACAACGTCCAAATTGTGCAGAACCCTCTCCTTGTCATTGCTAGGCTGAGGACACAAGGAAGGGAGAACAATATCCTGATTGAGGTGGAAAGCAGACACCACCTTAGGAAGGAAATCCGGCTTAAAACGAAAAACCACCTTATCCTGGTGTCTCTCAAAGTAAGGGGCCTGAATCGACAGGGCCGCCAACTCAGAGACACGCCAAACAGAGGTAATAGCCACCAAGAAAGCAACCTTCTGCGTGAGAACCGAAAGAGCAATATCCTGTAGCGGCTCAAAAGGAGGAACCTGCAGAGCCGAAAGAACCAAATTCAAATCCCAAACAGGAACTACAGCCTTCCGAGGGGGCCGCACATGCGCCACCCCTTGGAAAAAGGTCTTAACCAGCGGGTGTAAAGCAAAAGACCTCTGGAAGAAAACCGACAGAGCAGAAACCTGTCCTTTCAAAGTACTAAGCTGGAACCCAAGATCCAGATTATGCTGAAGAAACTCCAAAATCCTGGGTATAGAAAAAACCCTGCAAGGCAAGGCCCTAGCCTCACACCAATCAATATAGGACCTCCAACTCATATAGTAAATGCCAGAAGAGGACCGCTTCCTAGCCCTAATCAGGGTCTGAACAACAGCCTCAGACAAACCTTCCTCCAAGATGAAGGTTTCAGCAGCCGAGCCGTCAAAGCCAGCGTTACGTGTAAATTGGGGTAAAGTAGAGAGATAGCAGGTCCGGCAACAAGGGAAGCCGGTACTGGTCTACGGCCATCCTTACGACGTCTGCGTACCAAACAATTCTTGGCCACCTTGGAGCCACCAGAATCGCTGGTGCCCCTTCTAGAACCAGTTTGCGAACTACCTTGCCCAGCATGGAGACGGGTGGAAACAGGAACAGAAACCCCAACTCCTTCCAAGCCAGTGACAAGGCATCCACTGGCAGAGACAGAGGATCCTGAGAAAGAGACACAAAGGCCAGAAGTTTGTGATTGTGCCTCGAGGCAAAGAGATCCACCTCCGGAGTCCCCCACTTGCGGCAAAGATCCAGAAAAACCTCGGGATTGAGAGACCACTCTCCGTGGCGAGAGGATCCCCGGCTCAGGGAATCCGCCTCCGTGTTCCCCACTCCCGGAATGTAGACTGCCGAAAGGCAAGGAACATTGCTCTCCGCCCAGTGCAGGATCAGAGAGACTTCCCTGAGGGCACTCCTGCTGCGAGTCCCTCCTTGGTGATTTATGTAAGCTACTGCCGTTCGGTTGTCCGAACGAAACTGAACCGGAAGACGCCGTAAATGTGGGGTCAGCCGAGCCAGAACCAGTCGAATGTCTCTGAGCTCCAGGATTGATAGCCGAGCGCAGAGTCTCCATGCGGAACTTTTTGGCTCTGATAAATCTGTTGAGAACCTTGAGATCTAGAATGGGTCTCACCGAACCCTCCTTTTTGGGAACCGTGAAAAGGTTGGAGTAGTAACCCCTGCCTCTCTCCGACAGAGGCACCGGGCATATAACCCCCATGTCCAGAAGGTTTTTTACTGCTAACAGGAGCCCCTGTGCAGCATGAGGGTCCGAGGGCACCCGAGACCTTAAGAATCTTGGGGGCGGCCAGTACTCGAACTCCAGTTTGTACCCGGAGGAGACCACTTCCAAGATCCAATTGTCTGTGACCTCCCGGGCCCAGACCTGGAAGAAGAGCCGCAGCCGTCCCCCCACCCTTGCGGGTGAGGGCGCCCCTTCATTGCTGAGCTGGTTTAACGGCAGGCTTGGGCTTGGGACGTGTCAGACCTCTGCCTCTGTTACAGGACGAGCCCCTGACACCCGAGAAGGCCAAACCCCTAGTCGCTCTGGCCCCTCGAAAGGAAGGAGTGAACGAGCCCGCCCCCCGAAAGGGGCGGCGCTGTTTCCTCCGCTGAGGTAACTTACCTCCTTTAGCAACAGCATCCAATGTATCTCCAAACAGCCGCGAACCCAAGAGGGGAAGAGCTGTGAGCGACTTCTTGGCCCCAACGTCCACTGTCCACTGGTGGAGCCAGACCAATCTGCGCATGGCCACCAGTAAGGCTGAAGTCCTACTACACACGACAATAGAATCTTCCATCGCAGCCATGACAAAATCCATGAACAATTCGCATTTCTTAAGGATAGCGAACTCAGAGCCAGCTGGATCAAACTGAGCGTTATTCAGCCAGTCGCTGATAAGAGACCTGGTAGCAAACGACACCAGGGCCGAGCCCACGTTGGCAAATGCGTGGCACGCCATCTGGCGTCAGGGGTGTTCAGCACAGAAGAGTTGGTCAAACCTAAAACTGGCGCGTCGACCTTGGAAGGAGAAGACCAGCGCTTAACCGCCTCCACCGGAAAAGGATATTTCTTATGCCATCCCTGAGACACACCAGGAAGCCGACTGGGCCTCTCCCATTCTCTAAGGATCAGCGCATCAAAATGACCCTGGGTAGGGAATTCCAGACGGGGCTTGCAGGCCCCAAAAAATTCCACCTTCTTAAGAGGGGGCACCTCAGGCGGTTCAATATCCAACACCTCCAATAAATGTGACAAAACAGTGGCAGTATCTACGGCATCCCCCAGCGCCTGCCCGACATTGGAATTCCCAGACTGAACATAGTCAGCCTCTGTTTCCTGATACAATTCCCCCTCCTCTAACGGGGAATAATCTGACAAATCTGCGGAATCGTCGTCAACATCCCACAAGGGCTGGGCCGACGACAAATGTCTCTTTTTAGCCTGGGCCTTCTTGCCCACCGTGCTAGCAATAATTTTCTCGATGCTGGCCAACCTAGCCCAAACATCAGAAAGCGACTCCCCACTGGTACCAATGTCACTTTGGGTACGGATAAGGTGGGGAGGGGAAGGCGATGAAGCGGGAGGAGCCGACCCAGAAGGCTGGGTACCAGACTGCCACGTTATGGCCTTTTGTGTGCATGGTATACAGATCAGCACATTCTCCCCCGTAAGGGATACCCCGCACCCCACACATGGCCCGGATTGTCCCAGAGGGAGCCCGAGCCCAGTATCCTGCGGAGCCTCCATATGGTGAATTTCTGTGGTCAGTCGCAAGACCGCAGGGAATTACACATAAGAAACCCGAGATGCCTCTTAAAAGTCCCGGTGGGAGGATTTTTGGGTAGACAATTTTACACTAGGGACCCCAGGACCAGGAGGGACCCCTTAATATGAACATATACAGGGCAACCTGTAACACACAAAACAGGCAACATAAGTGCAGTGCTGAGTAAAAATGGCCATAATTTGATCTTGCAGCCACACAATATATAACACACACACACACACACACACACACACACACACACACACACACACACACACACACATTCTCTAGACCAGTGGGGGCCCCCGCTAAAGAGGAGCCCCCACACACAAACTAAGGAAGTGGCCATCGGGCCCTTACCACACCGATCTGCTATGCGGCCTGCTCATAAAAGATGGCCCCCACGAAGCCTCATGCATGAGGAGGGAGAGCAGGGGGAGGGCGGACCAGCGCAGAACGCGCGTTTGCCGAGGCCACGCCCCCCTCCCAGCAACGCGGACCCCTAGAAACGAGCACAGCAATCGCGCCAAAGGGAAATAAGCTGGGGAAAACTAAATATCGGCCAGGCCAGGCAACCCCCCCCCCCCCACTGGAGGGGAATAAGGGACTCGGAAGCCGGCCATAAGCCTAGAGGGATGGGGCATCCCACACCAGGATCACCAAGAAACCTGGATAACCGCCTACCCCATAGTGAGGTCTCACGGTGGAGCAGTGCTCCTGCTGCACCCATAGGGTGCTCCTACCTTCACCAGGACCCGCAGCCTAAGCTGGGAGGCTCAATATAGGGGGAATTTTGAAGGGTCCTGTCAGTAATAGGGACAATAGAAGGCAGGGCGCGAGCCCGGCTTACCTGTAAGTAAAGAAGTCTTCATCTTCTGTCTTGTCGCCTTCCCTGCAGAGAAGGAACTGGGGAATTGGTGGGAGGTCCCAGGTATATATGGACCGGGAGGGGCTTTCTTTTTTGCATATTCATCTCTGCAGAAGTTCGCCCTCTAATGGAGATTACCCAGATGTCATGAAGACCGAAGTGGAGTGTATGGCACACTTAGAATATGTTGATTCTGACAAGCCTGGATGCTGAGATAGCTATGGCTTGTTGCCAGCTAGTTGCTCTGGAAAATCATGCAACCAGTCAGGAAAAGTAAGAAGGCCTTATTTGCATTTCAGTTAAGAAGCTAATATGTTTCCCCAAAAAATACAATTCTGTGATTACTCACCTGTAGAATTGGTATTATATGTATACAGCACGTCCTGTTCCAGAAGATATTCCTTACACTTGGGTTATACATCCAGTAGATGGCGATGGGCTGCAGAGACAGAAAAGTGGCTCCTCCCGGCCCCATATATACCAGGGACCTCCCACAAAATCCCCAGTATTGAAAAGCAGTTAAAATGAGACCGGGAGAACTATAACCATTATATGAAAATTTGAACATTTTCATAAAGAACAATCACCATAAAGAGGTAACTAAAGATAATGATAACAAGGGTGGGGTGGAACAAGACGAGTAATCACAGAATTGTATTATTCTAAGTATACAGCACGTCCTGTTCCAGAAGATATTCCTTACACTTGGGACATCCAATAGCAGTCTCCGTAAGGTAGGGTGGGATCCCAAAAGTAACAGCAGACAGTTTAAACCACTGCCGCCTGCAGAACCTTGCGGCCAAAAGCAGCATCAGCTGAGGCCCTAACATCAACCTTGTCAAACTTTGAAAAAGTATGAACAGAAGCGGCCTTGCAAACTTGTTCAACAGAAGCTTGGTGCTGAAAGGACCAAGAGGAACTAATAGCACAAGTAGAATGAGCAATAAGGCGGAAGGGAGGCTCCTTCCCCTTAGCAGAGTAGGCCTGTATCACAGCCTGACGTATCCACTTGCTGATAGTGGACTTAGCCAAAGCCAGACCTTTCTTAGGTCCAGACGGAAGCACAAAAAGAGCATCAGTCTTCTTGAAGGATTTAGTAGCCACCAAATAGAATTTCAGAGTTCTGACTACGTCCAAAGAATGTAAAACCCTCTCCTTATGGTTACTGGGATTAGGACACAGAGAAGGCAAAACAATGTCCTGATTGAGATGAAAGGCAGAAACAACCTTAGGCAGAAAATCTGGCTTAAAACGAAACACCACCTTGTCCTGGTGTCTCTTAAAATAAGGAGGCTTGATGGAAAGCGCTGCCAACTCAGAAACACGCCTGACAGAAGTGATAGCCACCAAAAAGACCATCTGCTGAGCAAAGGATCTTTGGAAAAAAATAGCCAAAGCAGAAACATGGCCCTTCAGAGTACTGAGCTGAAGACCCAGAACCAAACCATGTTGGAGAAACTCCAGAATCCTAGGAATAGAAAACACACGACAGGGAAGCGAGTGGGACTAGCACCAGTCAATGTAAGTACGCCAAACCATGTAATAGATGGAAGAAGAGGACTTGATCATGGTATTCACCACCGAGGCAGGTAGCCTTTTTCCATCAAGATGGAGGTTTGAACAGCCAGGCCGTCAAAGCCAGCATTTGTAAATTGGGGTGGCGTAGGTGTCCCTGAGTGAGCAGATCTGGAACCCGTGGCAGGGCGCACTGATCTACTGCCAACTGCACAATGTCTGCGAACCACACTCTTGGCCAACAGGGGGCCACCAGGATGGTTGGCACCCCTTCCTGAACTATCTTGCGCAGCACCCTGCCCAGCAGTGGAAACGGGGGAAACACATACAGAAGCTGGAACCTCGTCCAAGACATTGCCAGGGCATCCGTGGCCAAGGCCAGAGGATCCTGGAACAGAGAGACAAAGACTGGAAGCTTGTGACGGGAAGCAAACAGATCCACATCCGGCTGTCCCCAGCGCTGGCACAGGGAGCGAAACACCCGGCTGCTGAGGGACCATTCTCCCAGATGAGAGGTCCCCCTGCTCAGAGAGTCTGCCTCCAGATTCTCCACCCCCGGGATGTACACATCTGAGATGCAGGGAGCATTCTCCTCCGCCCAGAACAGTATCAGGGACACTTCCTTGAGGGCCCTCTTGCTCCGGGTCCCTCCCTGATGATTGATGTAGGCAACCGCCGCCTGGTTGTCCGAGCGGACCTGAACAGCCCGACCCCTCGGGTGTGGGGTTAAGTGGGCGAGAACCAACCTGATCGCCCTCAACTCCAGAATGTTGATAGGGGCATGGGCCTCCTGAGGGCCCCACTGACCCTGGCACTTCAGGGACCTCCAGAATCCCCCCCAACCTGTCAGACTGGCATCAGTGGTGACAGTCTCCCAGCAGGGTGCCAGAAAGGACCTGCCCCCCAGCAGGTTCCTTGAGTCCAGCCACCACGCTAGAGACCGCCTGACCAGAGGGCACAAACACATGATCCAGGGACACAGGGTCCCGATCCCATACTGACAAGAGGTGAAGCTGAAGAGGCCTCATGTGGAACTGAGCATATGGAACCGCCTCGAAGCAGGACACCATCAGGCCCACCAGCTGCATTCCCTGCCTGATGGATGAATGAGGACAAGACAGCAGGATCTGAGCTTTCTCTTGAAGGACCTCCACCTTCTGCTGAGGAAGAAAGATCTTGACCTGAGCTGAATCCAGAATCATGCCCAGAAAAGACTTCACCATGGAAGGAGACAGGGAAGATTTGGGGTGATTGATCACCCAGCCGAATGACTCCAGTGTGGACACCACCCGCTGAGTGTCCAGCTCTGCCTGATGGAAGGACTGAGAAGCAATAAGCATGTCGTCCAGGTATGGAAGAATGCGAATGCCCTGAGATCTCAGCAGGGCCATCACTCCTGCCAGCACCTTGGTGAATACCCTGGGAGCCGAGGTGAGACCGAAAGGCAAGGCCACAAATTGGTAGTGTTGATCCTCCAGAGCGAACCTGAGGAATCTCTGATGACCTGGAAAGATAGGTACGTGAAGGTAAGCATCCTTGATGTCTACAGAGGTCATGAAGTCCCCTGGGCGTTGGAAAGTCACAGCTGAGCGCAGAGCTGAAAGTGTCTGAATCTGACAAATCTGTTGAGAAGCTTTAAATCCAGGATAGGTCTGACGGACCCATCCTTTTTGGGAACAATGAAAAGATTGGAATAATAGCCTTTGTCCCTTTCCTTCAAGGGCACCCGGCAGATGACACCTAGATCTAGAAGGCCTTGGACAGCCAAGGACAGACACTGAGCTGACAAGGGCTTTTGAGCTAACTGAGATTTGATGAATCTTGGGGGCGGCCAGGCTGCAAACTTTATCTTGTAATCGGAGGATACTACCTCCTGAATCCACCAGTCTGAGACATGATGCCTCCAGACATGAGCCAAGAGCCGGGGGGGCTTGGGGGAGGACTTAGTCTAGGGGACCCCAGGGGGGGCCAGGGCGGCCACGTCCTCTGTCCCTGCCCCAGAAATCTCTACAGGCTCCAGCAAAGGAAGCTCCCCGTCCCATTCTGGAGCCCCTGAAGGAAAGAAAAAAGGCACCTGAACCCCAAAAAGACTGGGGCAGCCTTCTACGCTGAGGTAACTTGGCTCCTTTGGCAAACTAATCCAAACGTTCCCCAAAGAGGCGCAGCCCCTTGAAGGGAAAACCAGTGAGAGCCTTCTTAGCAGCGTTGTCAGCTGCCCACTGGCGCAGCCAGACCGAGCGGCGTATCGCCACCAACAAGGCAGATGCCGTGCCACACATTCTAATGGTATCATCCAAGGCAGAGAGAACATATGCAACAAATTCCTCACAACGCAGAAGAGCTCTATACTCTTCACTACCAGCATCGTCAGGGGCCCCATCTAAGAGACCCCTGAGCAGGCTTTTAATAGCAACAGCCGTAATAGCCGAGGCACAGACCGGACGGAGCGCGGTTCCCACACAGGCAAAAGCATGGCAAGCCAGCTCATCAATGCGCCTGTCTTCCCCATCCCTTAGTCTAGTAGAGTCAGGGGAATGCATGACGGATGTGTTAGACAACCCCAGAATTGGAGCATCCACCTCGGGAGGACATGACCACCTCTTAACCATTTCAGCAGGAAAGGGATACCGCTTATCCCAACTCTTTGGCACCCCAAGGAGCCGACTAGGCCGTTCCCACTCCTTGAGCACCAGATTATTAAAATGAGCTTGTTCAGGAAACTCCAAGCGTGGTTTAACAGTATGAAACAGCTCCCCCTGCTGCCACGGAGCCACGGCAGGAGGAGAGATACAGAGTACATCAAAAATGTGAGCCAAAAGTCTGTCAGTATCATCTGAAGCCCATGGGTCATGCCCAGAATCAGCACCATACTCTCTAGGATGTTCCTCAGATGATTCTGAATCAAAAAACAATTCCCCCTCCTCTAGGGGGTATAACCGGTAACATCAAAAAATTTCTCTGCCTCCATAGGAAAAAGGGAAACACCAGGTGATAAATGCCGCTTCTTGGCAGAAGCCTTACGTGGGCCAGAGCCAGCAATATGTCTCTCAATGCTGGCCACCCGGGCAGCCAAATCAGGTTGAGATTCCCCACTGGTATGCACCTCACTGGGAGTCAGATGTAAGCGTGGGGGGGTAGGCGAAGCCAGAGGGGGCGCAGGCCCAGCCACAGGTAACCCAGACTGCAATGCAAGCATCTGGGATTGAATGGAGACTGGGGTATATCACATCCCCCAGAACTCACAAACTGAAGGAGCACAACCAATAAAAATCTATACAATCTTTTATTCAGGAAAGCACAACAAGACATACATATAAGACAACCATGAAGGACATAAAAGGCCATAAATAACCCCTGCTATTTGTCCTGTATAATAATAAAATCAAATCACACTCCTCATAAGTGACCCATATAATATAAGGCTTTGACCTGCTATAAAGAGTCTACTTTCCAAGCCTATATTAGTCTAATATAGCTACAATACCCTATTGGTATTGGTAAGCACGCCTTGATATGTGAAAGGATTTGTGGTGCACCAGGTTTTGTGCAAGCATCTGGGATTGACGCCAATAAGGCTACCCAGGATGCCCCAATAGCCCGCTAGGGAAGTGGGAGGTAAGGGAATACAATAGCCCTCCAATAAGAGTTAACACTGAATAGAGGGGATTGGACCGGGAGAAACCACTAAAGTTTGACCCGCCTGCAAGACATAAGCAAAAAGATCCCGTAAGCAATGAGCAATCCAGAGAATACAAAAAAATCAGGCCGCAGGGGCACTTACGGACTGCGATAGGGAGACGCCAGACACACGCAGCAGAAAGCTTAAAATGGTGCCCGCATATACCTCGAGGGGCGGGCCACAGAAACTGTGATGCAGAACGCGTCAGCTGGCAGGCACCCCCCCCCCCGAAGAGTGCGAAAGCGCACCCACGTGACAAGACCAGCCAATGATGGCGCAGCTGCGCCTGAGGTGATGTCGCCGCCGACCCCGAAGCAGAGTATAAGCGCACGGCAGTAGCGGCAGCAAAGAAACCAGTGCAACCAATTCAAACAGGGATCTCACACAAAACAAAAAAAAAATATATGTATACATAAGACCCCCCCCCCCCCCCGAGATCTCCAGGGAGAGCAAAGGGGAAACGAAGGCCAGCCCAAGGGAGCCAACTGCGGGGACAGGGGCGAGGGGCATAAGATGCGGGAGGGGCATCCCATAAGGGTCACCATGGGCCTGTACCGCCTACCCTTTGGTGGGGGACTACGGTTGGAGCAGCGCTCCCTAGCACCTAGCAGCGGTGCTGCCTACCTTCACCCGAACCAGTGCAGCCTAAGCTGGGAGGCAATAACAGGAAACGGGTGGGAATAGTCCTACAGGGCCGCAGGCTAATAGCCCCACTCACCTGCGAGTAGAGAGAGCCATCTTCTAGTCATCGCAGCCCAGACTGCAGAGAAGAACTGGGGATTTTGTGGGAGGTCCCTGGTATATATGGGGCCGGGAGGAGCCACTTTTCTGTCTCTGCAGTCCAGCGCCATCTACTGGATGATGTATAACCCAAGTGTAAGGAATATCTTCTGGAACAGGACGTGCTGTATACTTAGAATACATGTACAAACAAGAGACGTAGTACTGTAGCCACAGTTAAAACAAATGATTGTCTTACCCAGTGGACAAGGTAATCAATCCATCAAATCAGGTACTGGTTCTGCCATCAGCCAGTTCCTACTCTGCCTGACTCTATTGGCAGCTGCCAGTCACACATTACATTTAAGAAAGAAGAGTTTTCATGACTGTTTTTGGCCATATTTGAGGAGGTTTGAAATGTAAGTCTAGGTACAGCAGAATATCTAATCTGACCAGCTTAAACCCACACATCCCTACTAAACAATGCTGTTTTTTTTACGTCAACTCGATGGGGCACGCCATGTAATCACCCATAGTCAAAAGCACACCGTCAGCATCAGGTTGACAACAATACTCCAACTCATTGGTTACTCCAGGCATTGGTTACAAAGTCAAGACAAGCCCCCAGATCAGCTCTTAGGGTGAAGGACAAAGTGGCTCTGCAGAACCCTTTCGGCTGTAGGTTAGCTTTAAAGCCTTTTATAAAAGCCACAGAAGGAGCAAAATAAAACAAGACATTTCATACAGCCAGTACTGCGTACCAAGCAAGCTAACTGTGTACACAAGGTGTGCCTCCTACTATAAAACAAGCTGCTGTCAATTAGTGTAAGGAGATTCCAGCTTTTACATTGTATTATCAAGAAACACAAACATGGTGGAACTCCCACACTAATGACTAGTAAATAATTATGGGTGGATAAGAAAACCACACTGCTTTATCTAGCTTATGCCACACGAAAACCCCTTTAGGAGCACATACAGTATTATAACATTAGCTTCCCCCCAAAATAATCAGAGCCACTCTATGCTAACAGTAAAAATCAGTGCAGTATAAATAATGTCGCAACAAAAAACTAACTTTTTGCAACACTTTTGTTCTGCTAATTGCGGGATAGCTACTTCTTACTGTGCAATAATAACAGTTAGCTAAAAAAGATATACATTATTCATATACATAGAGTTACTGTATACAGATGAGGTTTTTCTAAAAAAAATTATTTAGATAACTGCTTAGGCTCAGGTAAAATCAGGAAAGCTTTCAGTGCATCATAACCAGTAGCCATAATGCAGTGGGTCCGGCTGCCATTTACCATATGTATGTAAGGTTTACTTTCGTTGGACCAACACCCATTTTATACTAAACAGGTGCAGGTCTAAGGGGAGCGCTATCGCAATTGCTGCCAGCCTGAAATTCACTTACCTGCCCAGTGCTCCCCTACAGATGAAATTTGACACTGTGATTTGCCACTGGCAGTCACCTGGGCAGATTTCCTTTCAAGAAAGTTATTGAGTAATATAAAGCAGGCTGAATGAAAGCTGGATAAAGATGCAGCTCCTGACAGCCAGCACGGGGAGAGCAGAAAATGTAGAATTGATCATCAGTTCCCTGATGTCAGGATATGTTGGCATTTGTGTAAAATGGAATGTATTCATTGTTTCATTGTTGTAAAAGGATGTACTGTGTACACAATGATTTTTACAACTGCAGTGTTCAAATAATGACATGACTCAGATATGATGAATAGAAAAATCCCTAAAAACGTTGGCATATTAAGACTGATGTAAGTAATATGTATGTTTATTTTATAGGGCGCAGTAGCAGCAGTGTTCTAAGTACGGTACTTGGCCAGTTTTCAGTTTACTGTAGGGAGATCACAGAAAAATTATTGCTGATTGGTTACTATACTGTAGCTTACTTAAAGGAACATTCCAGGCAAAAGGTTAAATTAGCCTGTATCGTTTACCACAGATAATGGCGACTGTGACTTTAAATGATGTTGAAGAGGCTTATTTAGAGAAATGTAATTGCTATTCCAGATGCAATTTTTATTTAAGATGCCATTAGTTATAGCACATGTTTAAACAAGGAAATCCACACCCTTCTAGCGCAGGTTTCATGCCAGATTATTCAAAGAAAAAAAAAAAAAAAACTCTTGGTTTAAAGAGTACTAGGTCCAACTCATTCAGTACTTCCTTAGGAAAGCCAAGCCATTCTAACCTGCGCTCCCCCAATTAATGCAGCAGAAGTGGATCCTGCTGCTCCTGTGATAGGGTGATAGTTCATAACTTCCAAACAGTTCAGCAGACAGATGACGGGACTATTAACATGGCTGCCCCCAAAAAGCCTAT
Organism: Gastrophryne carolinensis; assembly: GCA_027917425.1. Taxonomy (NCBI): domain Eukaryota; kingdom Metazoa; phylum Chordata; class Amphibia; order Anura; family Microhylidae; genus Gastrophryne; species Gastrophryne carolinensis. Next base: position 88,331,451 of record CM051244.1, on the reverse strand, counting down.
TAAAGTGAAAGTCCAGACTTGGTGGTAGGGCAAGGGGTTACACAGAAAAATACCTCGGTCCAGTGCTGTTCCCCCTGTGCTCCAGATCCTGAGAGAAAGCACAGCGTGTCGTCCCCTGTTCTGTGTGTGGTTCCACCTGCCTATTCACTTGAATGGGCTGGCAGTAGTGTACACATAATGGGGATGCCGCTTTGTGCTCTGGACCGAGGTCACGTGGCCCCCGAGTGCCAGCAGACATGTGACCCACCGAACAATCAGAGCACTGGATTTCTCCAGGGGGAAAGAGAAAGGGAAGACTGCGCTGCTCTGTGCTGTCATTGTGCGGGGGGGGGGGGGGGATTCCGCAATCGAGATGCCTCCTTGTGCCCTTTCTGTGAAAAGCAAGTGGTGTTCGGGTTTAAAGTGAATGAATCCCGCTATAAAAAGGCGCAGTTCCTTATTTATGATCAAAATTACACTCTTAATGGCAGCAGATCAGGCTGGGGTACAGGTATGTCTGTAGCACTGTCAAATACCACCTAAGAGGATCTAGAGTACCACAGTGGTACCACTTTTGTGAACCCCTGCTTTATGGCAATGCTGTCTTCAAGGCATTGATCTTAGCTGAGCAAGGCAACTAACCCCCCAACTGCTCCCTGGGCACCATGAGCAGCCCACTGCTCCAGGCATGTGTGTACGCAATTGGGTTAAAGGCAGGGGAAAAAATCCAATGTGTGCACAAGCTTATACTGGCCATATATGCACAAAACAAAAAAAAGACATTTTGAGTGGGGACAGCCACTGGTGACGTTGTTAGCGTCTATGTTACAGATTACAACAATGGCAACAATGAAGGTCATGGGTGATGGTTTAAATCAGAACTTTAGCGAAAACTATAACCAAAGACAAAAACCTGCCACATCTCAGGTGCCCTGGATCCTGGGTGCCACCATCTTGGACTAAAACACAGAGCCTCATCCCCCCCACTCTTTGTGGACCCAGGGATGCCACTTTGTATCTTTTCCTGCGGCGGCCATACAGGCTTGGGAGGAGCGTTGGTGGCTCCTGGAAAAGGTAAGGGTTATTTTCTTTGTAACCCCCACGTCCTGCCTCAGCGCCAGGGTAGGGTGTCAGGATGGGGGTTTAAACTTTGACTAAAGTTCCACTTCAACAGAAAACAGGAATATAGATTGTTGCCCAGATCTCCTAGCAGAGTACATAAGGGACCAGAATTCTTAAAGTGGACCAACACCCACCGCTGATCTTATAGATTCCCGGGCCGATCAGCTCCCTGCTCCCTGATCGGGGGTGCGCTGCTGTGTGAAACCCCCCAGGACGCCCGCAAATCCTACCTGTTCCAACGGCACATGCGCGGGCCACCGCCGCCTCTCGCGCATCCCTCCTGTAAGAGGGACGCGCGAGAGGCGGCAGCGGCAGGCGCTCTCACCTTGTCCGTCGGCGGACCTCACTTGTCCGTCGGCGGACCTCACTTGTCCGTCGGCGGACCTCACTTGTCCGTCGGCGGACCTCACTTGTCCGTCGGCGGACCTCACTTGTCCGTCGGCGGACCTCACTTGTCCGTCGGCGGTGATTGGTGGAGCGAGTCACGTGGGAGTGGGGTCAGGTGAGTTTTTGGGGCTTTCTGGGGGGGTTTCACACAATATATAGTGAAAATCCTGGGTGTTGGTCCACTTTAAAAAAAACCTCACGTTTGACCCCATTGCAAGACGCTAAGACAAGATCTTCTCTTCACATTAATTCTAAAGATCGTGCCACAGGACTATTGCATGCACCTCCACTGCCAATGCCTCACATGGCCCCTATGTTAATGGGAATAAAGCTGAATGAGGGGTGCAGAGTTCTATCCATAGGTTTTCTCTTAAAAACTGTTGACAACTGCCAGATGACCGTGGGTATGCCTGGACTGTAGATCCAGATTGTCAGGTCCTGCCTTCTAAGTAAGTCCGCAACCCCCAATCTCCGCTGCTAGCTTCACCTATAGTCAAGCCCCCGTCTGCCGGGACGCTTTACACGCCTCACCGGGCACGGTTGCCCCCAGGACTTGGTAGCTTGGTAGCTTGGATGCGGACTTACGGGAGGAAGGCAGAAGAACCAGGAACGAGACTGGCCGAGGTCGGGCAAGCAGGGGTCATACACGGAAGATCAGTCCAGATAAGTGCGGCACAAAAGGATGAGACAGAAGAGTAGTCAAAGTCGAGTCAAGGGTCAAGCCGGGAGGTCATGGGTACGCAGTACAAGGGAGCAGGCAAAATCGGAGTCAGAAACAAGCAATGGTCGGTCCAGGCGGCAATCACGGGATGGTCAATACACAGCAAGATCAAACGGGAAGTATCAATACGGATAATCACACCCAGCAGCATGCTATCACGGGCAATTATACACTGGAAGGGGATTACCTTTATAGGACTAAGGTGAACAGGATTGGTGTTTACTGTCTTTGGATTGATTGCCCCGTTTAAACTGAAAAGGGCGTATTCGCCCAGGACTCCCTGGGCTCATTGGCCCTCACAACATTCAGGGCTCATTGGCCCTTTACTGGAGCCTCCGGCGGGCGCTCTGAGCACAGCGGCGCCGGAGGTTATACAAGGAACGTGCGGCGGGGAACGGAGGAGGCGGCCATGCTCGGCGCTGCACGAGAAGACGCTCGGAGCGACCGCCGGGCAGGACGCGTCCCGGCCGGCCTCCTCCTCGAGTGCGGGACCGCTGCCCAGGTGAGTTGATCATGACACAGATCTGCAGAAGGGGTGAATATAGAATGTCTTGTCTGGGAAAAGTTACTTCAGAACATTTAAAATGTACCCTACCTTTAACCGACACCTATTCAAATGAGGCTAAAGCAGGTCCTGCACAGCTCAAGCATGTGTTAAAAAAAAGTTCCAGTGACTCTAAGTCTGGAAATTCACCTCAACAAACTTTTATTTAAAACTAGTGTTCCACACTATGCTACAAATGTATGCTACAATCAAATTGTAAGGTGTGTGACCAGTATCTAAGTAACTGTACAGTTATTCACTATGTCTATATGCAAAACACTGCAGTGATCTGGTTAGCAGAATAACCAAAGGTATAAACATGTACCAATCAAGCATGTGCAAATATGCATTGTTTTTTTGCTGAAAGAAAAACCTACATTTATTGAGGTCAATAATACCAGGTGCCTGAAGTGTTCTTATCCAACAGGCAACAGTCATTGCATATGATCCTCTAGCATCAGCCCATGAAGCATACACTGAAGTCAGGTGTAGATGTAATCACAGCTAAAGTTTTTATTATTTGACAATACTTAAATAAAACTTGTATCTCAACAGCTATTGTTTTCTTAAAATAGTAGGAAAGCAACAGGTTGTCCATCGTAATGATTCCTGGGGGGAAGCAGCCCCAGTTTAACAAACATTTACAATTCAGCAAGATGGACACAGACAGACCTATGCACATCAGTGGTTTGCAGCTACTGGTAGATGAGAAGGGTTATTGGAGTCCATAAGACGGCATCACAGCTGTAGGGAGAGAGTGATGCCACAAGCTAATTGCAAGTACGGGTGGGATTCCATTCAGCTGTTCTAGCCACACTGTGGGCTCAAACAGAGGTGAGTTTGTTCGGTGAATGGTTGGGCCTAACATAGGGGGGAACCCCAAACCAGGGTGCTCCAGGGGGAAGGACTAAAGCCCGAGAGAGTCAAAATCATGGGTTTTGGTCCACTTTAAGGTGGTACGAAGATTTTCCAGATCCCGGGTTTTTGTTCACCTGCCCTGTGTGAAACCCACAAAATCGCCCATAAACTCACCCACCCATGTTGCATGCAAAGCTGTCCAATCACCAGCTTGCATTCCATTCTGCTTTTTCTTGCCGCTCTGTGCTCAGAAATGCCTGCATGGGCATGTGTCTCAGATAAAGCGGGAATGTGACCTTAGCTTGCAGATTTGCCATGGGATTGCCGACTACATGTGTACTGTATATCAGGTCATCCAGGGGTTTCCACACTGGGGTAGTTCCTAATTTGGATTCCCTACATAGGAGGAGAATACCAGTCCTAGGGTCTTATAAGCTGGTGGTTGTGTCTTTTTAAGCAGACAGCAAGGGGTGGTAATGGGTACAGGTACTCTTTAACTACAAGCAAGATGACTACATGTCCTTGGAGACCTGCACTGGGTTGTGGGGGGGGGGCATTGATTCCCACACCTGATACTTACCTACTTACACTAATCCTCCTGCTAGCAGCCGGCAACCATATGCTGGGTGTCCGCAAACTCAGCGCTGTGCAAACTTCAATGGCTCACATAGGCCACAAAGCTATGTGGGAGTAGGTGAGTAACTGGACCAGGAAAAGTGCTTCCCCTGCCAGTATGTAGCGTGGGGCATCAACTAGATGCAACAATGCTGGAGCTCCCTGACCTCATGAAGTCGCTACCTCTATATATAAAGTGGAACAAAACCCACCAGCAGTTGGCCTGGAATTTCTTCCAGGGCATCATGAATTGGGATGACCCGCTGTGTGAAACCCCCCAGAAAACCCGAAAAACTCCAATGGCGCATGCACAGGCTCTCCTTCAATAAGAGCTGCCTGCTGTGAAAATGTCAATTTAGCAATTAGCAATGCCCCGCAGTGTGAAACCCCTAGATTGCCCACACCGCCTCATGCACAGGCTCTCGTTCAATCAGTGCTCTATGCCATGCTTACTAACACACGGCATAAAGTGTTTAGACAGAGCTTCGGCATAGGGACTTTGTGCCCCCTCCATTTATACCATGTAACTTGATGGTGGCACATACGTGTGTTTTACAAGGGCAATTCTGTCTGCACCATGTTTTTTATGACTTTACTGGAATAAAGATTTGGTTGGATTTTAAAGAGGGCACCTTTTGGCTGGCAATACTTTTTGTTACAGCTGCTCAGTTCACTTACAGTACACACAGAAACTTTATCTACACCCCAGTTTATCTACCTGCAACAAACTGACCTATTTCCCACTTCACCAGCAACAAAAAGGAACCTGCCAGAGCCGTTTCTAAGGGGGCTGAGCAGGGATATATCCTTTGGTGCCAAGACCATTGTGTAATCCCAACCACTTCGGCAGATGGGTCAGGGCCATTGTTAGTTGTGCCGCCACCTCCCCACCATAATGGGGTCAGGAACGTGAGGGGGCACAGTCTGCTGGAAGGAAGAGGCACAGCAGCAGGTAGGACCACTTGGGGTTGTCATGACTGCGCCATACCCTTATGTAAAGTGAAACAAAAGCCGCTGGAGCCAGCCCTGGGGCCACTTCCCTGTGTATACTCACAGACCCCTCAGCGCATGTGCAGGCTGCTTTCCTGGCTTCCCTCGGCTGATGTGCATACCCGCACCAGGTATTACAGAACGGCATGCAGTGCAAGGTAACGACACCCGCATTCCACTGAGGTTCACACACACAGGGGAATTCCAATGTATAACAGGACAAAAACACAGGTGAGTGAGAAACCTGGGTTGGTGGTCTGCTATAAAAGCTTCTGCCCAACAGGTCCCACAGATAAGCCATGGATGCAGCTGCAATCAGCGGATGCAGCAACTGGACTCCAGGGAGGGGGCCTTTGCTTGGCAGGCAGACATAATCAGGGGAGCACCTCAGAACTTGATCTAAGGGGTTCAGTAGGGGGCATGGCACAGATGGGGGTAGCTTCTGCATTCCCAAGCTGAGGATTTTGCACAACCTTCTGAGTGATCCTGCTGAACCAATTGTGCTCACACACACACCACACCTCCTGAACCATGACACTCCTTCTCATTAGTTAGGTCTAAAGCTCCATGAACTTGTGGCAGGGCAGGTCTGGCCTTGGAATAGAAGCCGCCTTGTGTGAGACAAGAGGATGCACCCCCCCCCCCCCCCGAAACACACTTCTGCACTTTCTCACTACCAGGCCTACTGCCCCAGAGGCACCCTGCACATAACCTGGCATCAAGCTTGATGCCAGGGACAGATGTACCCATTTGCAGAAGCTTTTAAATGACCACCTTTGTGGAGTGGCAGACAAGTGGGGAGGCAATGCTGAAGTGGGGAGGCTCCTCCAGTATCGGGTATGATGCTAGCGACAAGTGGACCAGCAGTAATTTTTGAGAGGCAATGTGGGATGCCCCACTGTGTGAAACCACCCAGGATCGCTGGTTTATTCACCTCACAGGCAATCCCATAGCGCATGCACAGGTCACATCCCTGGCTTTCCCAGCCAATGCGCTACAGAGCTACAGGAAACTCTCTGCGTTGGGCTTTGTGGGCAAAATGAGTTATATGCCCTGCATTATTAAATACAGCATATAGAGCTGATAGGATGAAGACCTGTGTATGTGCTTTGGGATTCCTTGAAAGGTGGGTATCCTGGCAATTCGGGGGGGGGGGGGGGTTCACACAATACAGCATCCCACACTGGGTTAAGGCATTAAGCGGGCGGAAGCAGCTGTACACCGCACCCCCCCAGACCATGGCACACTGTGCGATGATGATACACCATGAGAACCACAAAGGGCCGCCCTACTCCGGGCCCCCTCTCCCTCTGCTGCTTTTTTTGAGTGCTATCACTGCCCGGCCACTCATTGCCACTAAGCATTCCCTAATAAAAACTGTAGCTGTACTGTGTCCGAAAGGCAGCCATAACGGCCCTGTGCTCTAGCAGGTGTGGAGTGGGCATGACCAAGCCACCTATGATGGTGACACCCCACCATTTATAGAAGCAGCCATAACGAGCCACAGGACAGCAGGGGACAGCACCCAGGACAGGGATGAAGTTGGGGCCACTCACCAAGGTGTGCTCCTCGCTCTGCTCCAGGTCCACGTTGCCCTGACTTCTGTTCTCAGAGTCGCTTAGCAGGTCATCCTCGGAGTCCTCCAGGGCAGACGAAGAGCCGGTAGAAGACAGGGAAGTGTTGGACACTGAAAGCCTGCGGTCGGCCAGCTTCAGCAAGCCTTCGGTCTTCATGCCACCCCAGGTGGGCAGATCCAGCGGGCTCGGGGGTGGCTCCTCGGAGCTGGTCACCATAAGCTGGGGAATAACGTGGCCCTGCCAGCTCGCTCTGCGGGGCTCCTCTGTCACCTCTCCATTACTTCCATGCCAGCTGCCGCTGCCCAACCTTCTCCTCCGGCCGGGTTCCTGGCGGCAGCTTTGCTCCGCGGAGCAGCGAGCCTCAAAGTACAAGCGCAGCTCTCCGACGCTCAGCCGCTTCCTAGTGCTGCCAATGTTGGGGGAGGCTGGAGACTCCCCTGAGCCCCCTGCATGGTTCATCCCGCTGTCACTTGTTTCTGTGGGAATCATCCAGAACGTGACAGCGCAGCGGGGGAGCTCAGCACAGCGTGCTACTGAGAGCTGACAAGTGTCATAAGAGAGTAGCACGGGGGAGCTGTAACTGCTACAACTCTCACTTCCTCCTTCACAACCTGGGACTGTACGTGTGCAGTGAGGGAGGGAGAGAGAGAGGGAGGGAGGGAGGTAGTGCTGCCTGGGTGGCGGGAGAATGGGCACCCGGCGGCGTTATGGTGGCAGCAGCAGCAGCACAGTGCCGTTAGTGAGCTTACACGCACACAGCAGACCGCCTCAGGGAGAATGGGGTGTCTGTCAGCTGCTTGTGCCTGGACTCCAATAAAGCAACAAACAACTTTACCAGGACTGCAGCTTCCTAATGCAGACTTACCTTATTAAAGTGAGACTCCTGACGACGCAGCCTCCACAGCAATGAGGTGAGAAAATCCTGGTGATGCGTCCACTTGAAATGTTTCTTTTCCCTGGGGCATCCAAATATGGGATACCCCGATGTCTGAAACCGCCCAGTTCACCCACTAAAACTCACCTTCCCCTGCAGACTCTCATCCAATCAGAGCCCTTGCATTGGCTACATCATTCGGCAAAGGGCTCTGATTGGAATAGATGGGGAGTGTGCGCTGAGGCATCCCCGTATCCCCGGTGGCCATGGTAAACAATTAGCAAATGGCTCTGAGTGGATGAGAGCCTATGCATATGTGCCTCTGGAGCAGGGAGTTTTTACAGGTGCCCTGGAGGGTTTCACACAGTGGGGGCATCCATACAATACACATTCACTAACAGAAAAAAAAAATACTAAAAAAAGTAACATATTCCAAATAGTGAATTTTTCTATATAATACAAGATTTCAAAAATTCCACTGAAAGTGGCCATTCCCTTTAAGAATCACATCTGTCATAGTTGCTCTGCTAATGGTTTCTCCCTGGGGTTCAACATATGTTACTGCTGTGTTGACTCTTGTCCAATTAGAGCCCTCTATCATGTTTACATCCTTCAGCAAAGTGCTCCATTTGCCTTCCATGAAGAACGTGTGTTGCCATATCCCTGGCGTATCTGATTGGCTGGGGCGGGAGTGTGTCCAAGCCGCCAGAGATACGGAAGCGCACTCCCCCTTGTGAACAATCAGAGCTCTAATTGGACGAGAGCCCATGCATGCACTATTGGACTGGGGAAAGGTGAATTACCGGAACCCTAGGGGGCATCCTGTTGGGAATCTTTTAGATTCCAGGCCGGCTGCTGGTGGGTTTCTTTCTGCTTTAAGTTCCGCTACATGATTAAGATCTTAGCTGTTTCAGTATCCCAAGAGGAACTGTCTCTTTAGGACTCTTCCCTTTTAGACTGGTAGAAGACTGGCAGAAACAAACATCCCTGTCATATGATTGGTGACTTGAACGCCAAAGGAGATTTGTCCTGACAGATTTCAGAAGCCTGTGCAACTCTACCAACTTGTTGTATTTCACCATGACCATTTGGAGATGTTTAATGTCAAAATATATCTAATTTCCAGGAAAAACATAACATTCAGTGATATCAGAGACTTGCTGTAATTGGGCCACCCACATTCTGCCAGGGTGGTCATAACCTTTGCATGGCGCAATGCAACTTAACCTTCAGCATAGAATCTATGTAATTGGTGCCAGGATCTTGGTAAACACTCACAAGGCTATGGCCAGACCAAAATGTAACGTCACGTCACGTCAAGAATGGAAATACTCTGACCCCAATGCCTCTAGTGACATGGAAAATGCAAACACGGAGGTAGATATCTTTGATATCCACATATGCTACAAACGCCCATTGTTCCAGAGAGATAGGGGTATGAAAAGAAAGCTATAAGCCCTCTTATCCCCAAAGCAGCCACTGTGGTCGTAGGGGGAACTACATTTTCTAGGAGTGGGAGAAATGGTCCCTCAACCTGCTTCGAAGGCATACAACCCATAACTTTTTGCACTATAAAAAGACTATAAGAAAAACCTAAACCTTTTCAGAGTATGAGATAGGTAGCTCTACCTATAGTCTTTATTACACTGGAATTCATAAACCTGTCTGGAGGCATGGTTCTGAACACTGTTTTGTCTATGTGCCTAACCTAGGCATCTGAAATGTGGGCAATCTGCAGCAACACTATCAGGCATGAGTGGGCCTTTGTGCATGACTTTCCTTCTGCCAAGTTTATTGTGGCTTGAGCAGAAATACTTACTTCTGTTTGACTGGGCTTAAACCGGACCTTCAGCGTGATTTAATGAAAAGCCCAAACTCTTAAAAAACGGTTCCCCAGCATCTAAAATTAATATATTTTACGTTTTTAGTCACTAACTTATTATTCTTTCCCCCACTGGGCTGCAACTCTGTTCAGGAATTTTGGATACGGGCACCGCCATCTTGACTCAGAAGCATCACACTTAATGAGGAGAGGAGAGTGGGATAAGGTACAGGGGGGCAGGTTATAGCTGTGCTTTGCTCAGACAGAGCAGAGCTGGGGTCAGGTAAAGGTCAGCAGTCCCAGAATGCAGAGCAGCACAGTCAGGAGGCACTTCCTGTTTGCAGGCTGCCTGATAAGATGGCGGCTTCCATAAGCCGCCACCTTGGATGTTTAAAGGCTCATAACATGCAGTAGATGCAGGTAGGATGATTTTTAATGTGGCCAATCTGTATGTACAGGGTGTGGGAAACATATAAGATAGACTCTTATTCAGAGTGAAGGTCCGCTTTAATGATCTCTCCGACCAGGTCTCCCTAATCTTGACTATTGCATCTACAGTAGCTGCTCCTCAGTCACCCACAAATAAATTCTGAAGCTAATACAGTCCTCTGACGTGGTATCCACAAACAGCTGTTATTGACAAACGATATGTATCAGCACTAGCATTGAGTGAGCCCATAGAAGCTTGGGTCCGGAAAATTCCGCCAAACTGGCTGCTAAAGTTCGGTTTGGGTCCCCAGACTCAACCCAGCCCCTATTAAAGTCATTGGGGACCCACAAAAATGGCTGTAACATAAGGGCTGGAGGACTGCAAATGGGGGGGGGGGCATCAGGGTGATTGCCCTGCACAAAATACATATATTAATAAATTACAAATAAAATATTTTTTTACAGGTGTCAGAAGTCCAGGAGGAGGAGTAGGTGGATGTGGCAGTGGAAGTGGCAGAGGACACATGCGACACACTTTATGCAGCAGCTCTGGCATCTCTGGATAATGGGCCAGGAAGCTCTGCACCTCCAAGCACATGCACCAGGCAAGGGATGTGCGTCAATCCTGCTCGGCTGCTACAACGTTACACATCTTGTCGCACACCACCTTGCCGCACTTTAGGGCAGCACCACATTCTGCCATTTCCTCATGGCTGTGCTCAAATTGGTGGTGCAGAAGCTGCACTGGCTGCATGAGGAGGAACCAGAGGAGGAGGAGGCACGGACTGTTTCCGCAATCCTGGGTGGTGGACGGATATGTGCCAAAGTGCTTCCCACCTTAGTCCCAGCCGCCACTACATTGATGTTTTTTCTGGCTTCCTTGGGGTTTAACATGGCAGGGTAAGGAACATGGATGTGGTACAGAGATTATTAATGCTTTTCCCTCACTGCAGGAACTGGTGGCACAGCTTGCAAATGACCCATTTCTTGTCTGTGCACTGCCTGAAAGGATCCTTTTGCGCCAGCTTTGGTGTGTCTGAGTCCCTCGGTATAGTGGGTAGTAGTAGTAGTAACGAGCTGACCGATGAGAGTTTGCACCCTTATCCCTCTTCTGCTGGCTGCCTGATGCTGCGGGACCACCCTCTTCCTCCGAACTCTAATGCCCTTCAGTCCATGTTGGGTCTAGGACTTTGTCATCAACCCTGGAATCGTCTTCTATCGCCTCCTCCAGGCAGGTGGATGGCCCATGGTTCCCCAGCTAGGAGAGTTGTCATAGAGCATCAATGACCAGTGGCTGGAAGGGCCTTGCTGATATTTAAGGGGGGTGAGATGGAGTGCTCTGGCCTCAACACTCTGGTCGCGGTACTGGGGGCCCAGAGGATGATGTAGCAGGCACAGATGAAACGCATCCTCTACCTGCAGCACCAGCTCCATCCCCTCAAACAGCACCATGTCCCAGATCAGCAGGACGCGCCCCCCCCCCCCCCCTTATATATGGCAGGGTCACTTGTCCAGCCTGGCCAATCATAGCCATGCCCAGTATGGATGGCTGGGGTTCCTAGTTGCATATCAACCAGATTCCCGAGTTCTGCTGAATGCCGATCTCGGGCACAGACTCTCACTGAAGTTTGTGCTCGAGTTTGTGAGACCCAGCTTGCAAAGTTTAGTATGAGTCTGAACTTTGCAGCTCGGGCTTGCTCATCACTAATCAGCACTACAAGAAGTCAAACAGAAGAATTTCTGTTGAAGCCAAAATAAACTTGGCAGCGCAGTGTTAGCTTCAGTTTCCCACCCCTGAGGTAAAAGATCTTGGTTAGATCCCTCAGGTGCTGTCATGGAAGTACAGGAATAAAAGTCTTGAGAATGGGCTACATCCAATCTGTCTTTTAAAGATATGCAAACTTGAACATATTGCATCTGTGGCAGTAGAAAAAAGCACTGCATTAAGCCCACACGCATTTCTGGGGTTTCTTAAAGGGGAACAAAACCCCTCAGCGGTCGGCCTGGAGCCTAAAGGATTCGGGATGCCCCGCTGTGTGAAACCCCCCATGAACCTGCCGCATCCCTGGCTTCGTGCATATAGATAGGCTGTGGCGGAAGTCCGTTCTCCCCCATTCTAGTAAATGAGAGTTGCCTGCCGATAGACATAGTCATAGCGGGCTGGTCTCATTGGTTGAGAGCCCATGCATGCGACATTGAAGCTTGAACAGGTGAGTTTTTACTGGCTTCGTAGGGGGTTTTGCACAACGGGGCAATCGGTTTTGGGATGCCCCAGGGGGCACGGACCAAAACCCGGGAAGGTCAAATTTCAAGTTTTGTTCAACTTTAAAAATATTCAGTATGAGACCTCATAGTATGGACCTGATTTGTCCATGAAAAGAAAGATTTGGTTGGTGTTCCAATTTTGAATACTAGATGGGAGTATGAGATTCTTCTATGAGAATCAGTAGGTAGGATTTCCCTTTAGGATGAGTCAAGGGACAGAGGTTATATTTAGGTAACAAGAAACCTCTGGGATTGGTTGGGAGTTTTTGGGAGAGACACTAAAGGCAACATTGTGAGTGAGCATAGGTTTTATAAGGGGAAGTAAGAGGAACATGTAGGGAGGTTAGCCCACACCTTATGTAAGATGCCTGGTGGGGCTACTAAGGGGAAGACTAGAGTAGCCCAGAAACCTTGTGCAAGATGTCTTGTGGGGCTACTTCAGAGAGATCTGGGTGCAGCTGGAGCAAGTGGGAAGACGTGCCTGGCTGCAGCCAAGTCGCACTGAGGTGCAGAGAGCGTTACGCTGAGAGAAAAGGGCCTGGGCAGGTTCTAGGGTATATGTGACAGACGAGGTGCCCCTTAGGAGTGAGAGGATCCAATGGAACTGTGAGGCTGTGATGGAGTGCCGCAGTACTTAAAGGAAGGTGTGGTTGCCCCTGTCTGAGACCCCTTCCCCTCAGTGACTGTTGTGTGAGGGAGAAGACCTTGCATTGGGGAACAGTATGAGCCCAATCGCTAAGATGGAGAGGTTCCCCCTGTCTTTCTCACTGGCACCATATGGGGGTGGCCTTTTGAAGCACCCCTCTGGAGAACGGCCCTACTGTTAATTGGGAAATACAATACTGCCTAGCCCCTATGCTGAAACTTTCTCATAAGCAAGAGTACATGTGTCCTCTGCCTGAGGGATACAAGACCTTTTTGCTTAAATGTCTGTCAGGTCTGGAGTTCCTCCACAGCTGTTTAGTACTGTTAGCTGGCTCCTTTCTCTAGACTTTCTCCTTGCTTTATCATGCTCCACCAGCAGATGGCTCTCTCCTGCAAAGGTGTTGGCAATTAACAAGCACATGAATGACTTCCTGGGCTATTTAAGCTGATCTTCCCATTCAGTTAATGGATCAGCATTGATGTCAGTTGATGTCTCTTTGTCTGTCTGTGCCCTGAACTCTGGAATCCTGTATCTAGACCCGGACCCTTAAATCTGTACCTTGGCCTTTGTATCCTGAAACCTGGAACCCTGAACCTTGAAAACCCTGTGTGTCTACGTTTCCTGTTCAGCTCAGTCTCCGCCTTTGGACCTTTCCTTGTATTCCATGTATGTATATTTCCTGGCTTCAAAGCAATCTGAGTGTTTCATGTTTTCCAGTTTATCTGTTTATCTGCACAGCCTTGATTACCTTGATTCTTGTATAGTCACCGTAGTAGATTAATGTTCCATGTATATATGTATATCAATCTGATTGTGTGTGTGATCTGTTCACTGTCATGATTAAACACGGTTTGCCACATTTCAGTCTGTTTCTCAGCCTCATTACTGGTCATTACTACCAAAGGAATCCCTCTGTTGAGAGATTCATGACAATGTCCTTATAAAGCAAGTGTGCCTGTGCCTGCTGTCTAAAAGTGATGCATGTTTTTCTGGCCTGTGACCTGTATGACAGTCCTTTTTTCTTTAGGATCTGCACTTTAAGACCCAGACTGCTAGCTCTAAATTCAGAAGTCCTGAATGTTGTACTGGTTCCTGCATCAGAAGGTTCGGCAGCAGAGGGAGTTCCCATGCATCTTCCAATGAAATCCCTGGCAAAGAGAAAAGAACTTCTTGCACTTAGCGTTCCGAGCGGAAGAAAACAATGTCTATGCTCGGCTGACTCCACTCATCACAAGTTAACTGAATACTTCTGGATTGAGAGATCATTCTGAGGGAGACAGGTGAGTTCTTGTTAGGGCGAACGCTGCGCGCCCATCTCGCAGCACTTTTCTCACCTCCATGACTGCTCCCAGCCGGCTCCCTCCTCCTCGTGCTGCTTCCTTGCATGGTCTTAGGGTGAGCGCTGTTCGCCCATCTCGCAGCACTTCCCTCACCTCCATGGCTGCTCCCAGCCGGTTTTCTCCTCCTCGTGCTGCTTCCTCGCATGGTCAGGTGAGCGCACGTCCCCGTCCACTAGAGGGCGCGCGCGCCGGATTCCTGAAATTTAAAGGGCCTGTACAGCACTGAATGGTGCCTGGTCATCCAATCCTGCATCCACTTCCCCTATTTAAGGGGCACTTCCTTTTGCATCAGTGCCGGATCTTGGTCTTCCTTTGCATGCAGAAAGTCTGTTGTTTTCAGGATTGCTCACCCGTGTACCAACCTCTGCCTGTCCCAGACGCTGAACCTTCGCTGCCCGTCCCAACTTTGGCTACTTACCTTCGACCTCGAGATTGTGCTGCCAGCCCTGACCTCTGCTTGAACTTTGACATCGCCTTTTGCCTGCCTCCTTTGTTTCACACATCACCTTGGCTGACTGTGTGGCCGAGCCGCTGTTGGAGGGTAGCGACCTGGGGGTCACTCGCCGCTGCAAGACCAACCTGCCTTGCGGCGGGCTCTGGTGAATGCCGGTGGCCTCTTAGACTCCGCTCCCCTGACACGGCACTCGCTATCAGTAACATAGTCGCAGCGGATCCACACCCCTTTTAGGTGAACTGCAGAGAAGGATTTCTCAATAAGTTAGAGAGGGGTGAGAAGAGAAAGGGCCAGATTCAGAAGACCTTCAGACCTTGTGCCACCCTGGTGGTTTAGATAAGCCACTGTGGTAATATTGTCTGATCTGAACAGGGCTTGTTTGACTGCCTTGAGTTCTTTGAAATTTGATGAGGCAATCCTTAATCTAGCTGACCAAGCCCCCTGAACATGATGGGAGTCTAAGTGAGCTCCCCAGCTCACCATGATTTATTGAAAAGCCCAAACCCTTAAAAAAACGATTCCCCAGCATCTAAAATTAATATATTTTAAGTTTTTAGTCCCTTACTTATTCTTTCCCCCACTGGACTGCAACGACGGGCACCGCCATCTTGACTCAGAAGCATCATACTTACTGAGGAGAGGAGAGTGGAATAAAGTACAGGGGGGCGGGTTATAGCTGTGCTTTGCTCAGACAGAGCAGAGCTGGGGTCAGGAAAATGTCAGCAATCCCAGAATGAAGAGCAGCAGGCACTTCCTGTTTGCAGACTGCCTGATGTTCCATGAGCCGCCATCTTGGATATTTAAAGGCTTATAACATGCAGTAGATGCAGGTAGGATGATTTTTAATGTGAGCAATCTGTATGTGCAGGGTGTGAGAAACATATAAGATAGCGTGTTATTCAGAGTGAAGGACCGCTTTAAGGACAATGGAATTTGTGTGCCTCCATTTGTTCCCCACTTGCAGGACCATCAGGTCCATCCACCACCACAGAGTGTTTTTCACCTCTTCTGGCAGGGCCATGGTATACTCCAGGGATTCCTGGGAGTGGTCCCAGGCCCTGAGAAGAAAGGACTGCCGTGATCTGGCGTGAAGCTGAGCCTAGAAAACTGCAGAAGTGGCTGCAGTCATCAACCCAAGAATCCTCATGATTTGTCTGAAAGATGTTAATGCTGTTTGAAATAGATTTTGGATCTCTGAAATAAATCTCTCCTGCTTGTCTGGTGGACACAGAATCCTTTGTTGGGAACGGTCTAACTGATAGCTAAAAAATCTAAAAGTCTTGGAGGGCGCCAGGTTGGACTTTGCTTTGTTCACCATCCAACCCAAGGGCTTCAATAGAAACAGAGTCAGAGAGATCCTGTAGCTGGCTCTGCCAGAAAGTTTGTAAAGATCCTGGGGAAATTCCGAACGGGAGAGCTCTGTATTGCCAAAGCATGATTTCTTGCCTCAGGAATACTACAAATGTAAACATTTTTCGAGGTTCCTGTGCAATAGGTATGAGCATACTGCAGATATCTATCTAAAAAATCTTTTAATGCCACAAGATCTGATGGCCAGATCCCATGGCATTAAAAGATTTCTTAAAGTAAAGATTAATTCCATCCAGAACCACTTGTACCTTAAGAATGGAGACGTTTTAGATTCAAAATCATTTGGAATGCTCCTGAAGGTTTTTGAATTAAGAAGAACACATGGGAATAAAATCCCTGGCCCTGTTCTATCAGGGGAACAGCTTCTATGACCTTGTCGCGGAGTTCCCAAGTAATGAGGCTGAGGTCTATTTGCCTGTGACGGTGGTTACAGATCAAATTGGGTCTGTGTGTCCCCTTATACTGACCCCAATGCTACTTGGGTTCAGGTTGATAAGTTACTGTTTGAACCGGAGTCTTCTGTCTAAAAGCTTAATCTTAAACCGCTGAGTAGCATCAAACTCAGAGCCAAGCATTAACTTGCCCTCAAACAGGATGCCACATAATCTGGCATTGGAGGCTAAGTCCCTGGCAACCATCCTCCAATAGGGACACTGCTTTGAACATTTCCGACAGCATTTCTAAAAGAGTTTGTTTTGTGGTGTCATTTTCAATATATCCCTTCAGATTGTTTAGCCAAGCCTCCAGATTTCTGGCAACAGCAACACAGTCTGAAGCTAAAGCTGGTCTAAAAGAAAATGCATTAGCATCCCAGGCTTTCCTTAAGGATGCCATCTGTACGGTGATCCAAAGGACCCCGTAAAGTACTTGCATCCTCAGAGCTTAGACCAGAAGATCTAGATACCTGTGCCATTGTTGCACCCAGCTTAGGGCATTTAGCCCATGATTCGGCTTCTGTCTCGTCAAAGGGAAATTTCCTTTAAGCATTTAAGCAAAAAAAAAAAATTTTTTTTCAGGAAACTATGCTCAAAACAGACTTTGCAACAAGCTTTGTTCGAAGTATCAGGCTAACAGTCTTAGCCTCTTTAGTTTTGGAGGACGCCTCCTTATCCTTTTCTTTAGGTTTTACACTCGGAGTAGACTATAAAGAAAAAGGAAAGAATAGAGGCTAAGAAAGAGGCTTCTTCGGGGGCACACCTGACATTAATAAAAGTGG
Organism: Gastrophryne carolinensis; assembly: GCA_027917425.1. NCBI lineage: Eukaryota > Metazoa > Chordata > Amphibia > Anura > Microhylidae > Gastrophryne > Gastrophryne carolinensis. The sequence continues at coordinate 88,314,241 of CM051244.1, read as the reverse complement.
AACCCGACAAAATTCAGCTGAAAAAATACTCTCATCACTTTTTGCTGAGGCAAACTTGCTTCTGGCTTGACTCCCCCACTGGATAAGCAAATGAGGAACCTTCCATCCTGTTCCTGTCTTCTGTGCAACTCAACTTGCCGAAAGTTGCAGAGGTGTCCAGCGCTGCCCGATTGCAGCAAGGATTAATGCCGCTGCCGGTTTCCCAAAGGAGTGCACTCAGTGGAAGCTGCCCCAGAACCGGAACCTCCCCCCCCCCGGAACCATGTAATGTGCCGCTCCCGTAAGTACCTCCCGCTGATCTTCTGACCGCTGCTGACTGCCAAGAAGGCTCTCCGGTGCCTCACACAGTAAACTGAATAGGCAGATTAAGCCCCTCACAAAACCGAGCATCGCCGCCTGCAGCAGTCTGAGATGCAGCCTCCACCAGCGCCTCCAGCCAAAAAGGTGGGGTAATCCTGCAGACCCCCTGGCCACAGGTACACTAACCTGTGTAATTAAAGCCTGGGGGTCAGCTAGCACCTCCTCAGGTCCTCCTGGGGAAAAAAAACATTAAAAAATAAACATGGACGATGAAAGCTTCCCAGCCATTTTCCTGGACACAATACTGAGGACTTGGGGAAGGCGTGGGGTTTTTAATCTGTCCCAGTTTGTGTTTCCTCTCTAGAGGGAGGAGCCGGTCTCTGTGGCCATTCTGAAAGCTGTAGGTAGAAATATTGGGTTTCATTAACGGGTCCACATCTCGCACACAAAATTTAACACCGACCCATCTCAAGCTTCCTAGAGGCTCAGAGTGTTTAATACCACTGGGTACAACTCTTAGGTCAATTTTAAAAATAACACTCAAGCTGGCTGGGTGACACAAAGAGCACCTGCCATGGACACAAGGCCCCACACACAGCCTAGAATAAGGAAAGAACAGTGATGGCAGAGTTGGCACCCATGGAGACCTGCCCTTGTCAAGGCATCAGGCACAGTGATTAAAGGGTGGTAGCAGTGGTCAGCCCACTCTATGGGGCACCTCTTCGCATCCTGTCCCCTCCTCAACTTCAGGTCGACCACAACCACAACCACCTCCCTTGACATCTTGTTTAATTCTTCCTTCAGACTGTGCCCACATTGCTTAAAGCAAAAGGGGTTTTGTTTCGTGCCCCCCCCCCCGGGCATTGGGCTCCCCCGGGACCCACTGTGAAATCTCTGCCATAGCTGTATTCAGACTCACCTCTTCCCAGTGGCACCTTTGTGGGCTCCTGTCCAATCAGATCTGTCCGCTGAAGTGATGTCATTTGGCAAGTGGCTCTGATAAGAGTGAATGGGGAGTGAGAGCCACCGCATCTCCGGCTGCCCCACACTCGTGCTTCAGCCTATGTGAATGGATAGTAAACAATTAGAGCCTCCTTGCTGAATAACATCAATTCAGCAGGCGACTCTTATTGGACAAAAGCGTCCATGCACCATTTAACTGGGGAAAGGAGTGATTACCGGTGCCCTGGGGGGTTTCACACAGAGGGGCATCCCAATTCTGGGGGAAAGCCAGCGGCCCGCCCTGGTATATTTTAATTTCCAGTCTTGCCGCTGGCGGGTTTTGTTTCGCTTTAAATTGGAAGCCATGGTAGACAGCCTGCCGCCCACCCACATGGTGCTTTCCATCCTCTACCGGTCTGCAGTGCATCTGCACAATACTGAATGACTATTTCGCTGTAACAAGCAACAGAACCAATCAGTATTGTGCAGCAGGACACGGGCTGTGAGAGGGTGAGAGAAGACGATGACAATAATTGGGGAGGGAGGCTGGTTCCTGCATCCCCCAAACGGAAGGTGTCAGTGGGCCTGATCAGCGGGTGTCAGTGGGTGGCCGGGTATGCTGCCTACTGGCACCAGCCCTGCCTACAGATACAGCAATCTTTCAATCCCTTATATATCTCGAGCTGAAAACCCAGACGCCATTTAAAACCATGGAGATTTCAAGATAGCATTGTTTAACTTTGAAAAAGGATTTTTAAGCCTGTTTCAAGTGCATAATATAAGTCTGATAGCTAGAGGTGTGATCATCACTCCTACACATGCTGCTTCCTCAAATGGTTAAGTCTATATATCCGCCTTCTACGCATTTTGTCTCCATAGCAGGTTCCTCATCATAACCAGCGCATATTGAGTTGTCTGATGACCCTGACACTGCCTGACATTTAACAGCTATGAAAAAGTGAAGGTCAAATTAAGCACCCTCTCACTGCAGTGTAATCTTGCAGGTCTAAAAAAAAACACCTTGTACTTTTTATAAGAAATTGCCATTTAAAAAGGGAGATTGGGACAAAACTTTAACTCCATGCAGGCTATTATAATGTGAATTATAGTCTACTTCATCCCTGCATGCACTTTGAAAGGAAATAAAAATCAAATGAACAGTTAGTCTAGCAATGGCACAGTAACAATAACGTCCATTACAGTTTATGTAGCAAAGCTTGGACTGACTCACCAGAAGTCATAGTTCAACTGCCTGTCGAGGGGGGTCACAATGTCAGAGCCGACAGTGGCCTAGTTCTCCTGAAGCTCAGTACACAGCATGTCTCCTACGTGCTCTCTAAGGAGGCCCCCATCACAGCTCCTATTTCCACAGCTATAGAGGGTAAGCAAGGAATTTAGCCTTATGTAACCCCTTTGATTTTTATTTTATTACTGCAATGCTAAAGTGCTTTCCACAGCAACATCAATGAGGGTAACAGAGACTGGGGCTGCATACCCACAGTTGTGCACAAGCAGAATACCACTCTTTCCAGACCCAAATATGCACAGTCCTAAAAATCACACCCCATCTACACCCAAATGTTAATAAGCAGAGCACCTAAGGAATCCCACTAGCACTTTGGCACAACAAAACACAAATGAGAGTTGTGCTAATTTTTTCAACTCCCCCATCATAATCCTGGTGGAGGGGGCAATAGTGCAGAATTCTGCTTGAAAGGAGTGCTAGCATATGCACATGTAGCTCCTGCATTCATTTCTACATCCATCATGGCTGAGGTAGGGGAAATGATTGGCACTGTGATGCTGGTGTCATGTTCTTGACTTGAGAAGGCTGAAGAGCCCAATGGGTTGAGTTTCCCAGCCCCTCTCTGCACAAAAATGCCAACCCCGAAATCTTCTGTATCCCTACTGAGCAGTGAAAGCAGTGTCCCTACCCTTTCAACAAACCCGGTACCCAGATGATGGCCCAGCTCACACAGAGCAAAAAGTTGGCCCCATACAATCAGTTTCTCAATTTACTTTAAAAGACCATCATGAAATAATGCCTTCTTGCTCCCTGAACAAACAGATGCAGAAACACCAGGGTTTTTTTAAAAAAACTGTTAAATAAAAACATTTGCACAAAACACCATTTACACCCTAGTACTAAGAGAACAAGGTCTATAATATATACTACTGCTTACATGAAAACATCAAAGCCAACAGTGGAGGTGTTCCGTGCACACTTGCCTAGTCTATTCTGATTCTTATTGTTCACAAATCCTAATGGAACAGATGGAAAAAGCCAGTAAATAATGCAAAACTGGATGAAAGCATGTGAATGCCTGCTATTCATTCACTTTTTCACAGTTCAATTTAAGGTTGAGGGTTTTTTTAAATTTTAAATCCATGTTTTGTGTTTTTTTTTTTTTTTTTACTTAAATGTTTTTACATTCACACAATACAATACAATTAAAGTGGACCAAAACAAGCCCTGGAATCACGAGCTGGGATACCCTGCTGTGCAAATTTCTCCGGTTCACTTGCAACTCTTACCTTTCCGGCCGGCTGCGAGTTTGCTCGGAATACAGAAGGGTTTCCCTCCAGGGGGATGGACCAAAACCCAGAATAGTGAAAATCCTAGGTTTTGGCCTGGCAGATCCTCAATCACATCCGTCTTCAAATCGGCTGGCTGTGAGTGATGCACGCCACTTTAGTTAATGGAGTGGCTGTGCTCTAGCCCGTATGACTGATGGTGGGGGCAGCCCTTCAGCGCCAGACTAAGAGCAACTATCAGCGAAGGACAAAAAGCAATTTATAGAGTTTTTTTAAGCCTAGACAATCACTGATTCTGCAGGCAGAAAATAAATGCTATACTCAAGCCTGGGTAGGTTGGATGTAAGGTGCCAAAGCTGCCAAATCTTCCCTACTTACCAGGGGCATATATACCATAGGGGCAGTGCAGGCACATGCCCCTGGGCCCATGGAACAAGAGAGCCAAGCGCATGTTGCCTCCACCATCTCTGCGGTATGTACCTGCTGATATACTTACCTAGCCATGGCGCCTCCTTACATCTAGGACACAGGCACTACAGCGCCCCAGCAGGTGGCCTTCCTCCCCTGAGTACGCACTGGAGAAAGATGCGAACTGACCGTTGAGTTTCGGGGGAGGGGCTGATGTGATGTAGGCCCATGCTGGGGACCCTGCTATGGGGTCTTTACCTTTCATTTTCCTGGCCTCACATTCTTGCACTCCATATCAACTTCAGTATACAGGTTGGTGGTTCATGGGATCCATATCTTACAGAATTTGTCCCTGAAGCCCTTAAAGCTGAACAAAACCCGGGAATTCGACTTTCCTGTGTCTTGTTCCGTTCCCCCAGGGTTTGCCTAACTTTACCTATTACACAAAAAATGTTTTTGTTTCAAAAATGCAAACTCATAAAAAAATGCAGCACCTCTGGCAAACTCACAAAATGCATGCTCTTAGCTTAACAGATATTGATCAGGTGTTAACATGGCCTTGATCATATGCCCATGTACCCTAAAATAAACTGCTTATATTTGCATGTAACTATAGAAAGGGCTCCCAAAGTTAATGACATTGGTGGATCCACAGCTCCTCCAATTCAGACACTGAACCCATCTGTTGTGTTGTGTTTTGGTAGAAGCAGGTACCTCCCACACCCATTTTGGCCTTGTTTGTCGGGGAGGCCGATTCATTAATAGCGGCAGGTAGCGACAGTTGAGCGACTGTAGCGACTGTAGCAGTATTTTCACAGCGCCCGCTAATAGCCGCTGTGCTTGGCCATTGTTCGGTTGTTGATACTGAGTCGGTGTGCAGTAATGTTGAATACGGGGTGACGAGTCGCTATTTGACTGGTTCCGCGATGTATGGGTGCGCATGATAGCGACTGGTCAGAGCGACCGGCTCCCACCACATTCATCAAAAAATCACGCTCCAAAAATTCTTGCGCTGTGAAATGCATGTTTAAACCCCAGAGTGCTGGCGGCGATGGGTTAAAAGTAGTTTTTTAACCCCCAAACAACCATATTTTTGGAAACCAAAAAAAACAAGTTTTTAATTACATTTTGTAATATGAATACATTAATATCAGACCTGTAATATCAATTCTGCACAAAGTTTTTTTTTTTTTTTTACCTTAAAAAAAATATCTAACATGGCAGAAGTGGTCACAGAATTTTTCACATTTAAAAAAAAAAAACATTATTATGAATTAATTATGAATATTTATTTTTTTTTTTAATTCTTTATTTTCTTTTTTCTAATCTTATTCTTATATACACATATATAGAATAATGGTACAATCATCAATATCTTAGTCATCAAACATATTCATAATTATCATACATCGCTAATCATCATAGAATAAACCAACTGGTATTCTATTATTCTTATTGTTATACTTGCTACTACAATAAAGCATACATTAAGAAAGAGAAAAACAAAAGAAACTCAAGTCTATAAGTGAAAATGCTTGTTTTCTATTAGACTTGCTGGAGTCTCATATTGAAAAACTTATTTTACAATTCTATAATACCTCTATAAACTAAGATAATCTTTTATGTCAAAAGTATGAAATAGGGAAAGGAAATGAAATAAGATAAATTTAAAATAAAATAGTAACAAAAAAAAAACAAAAAAAAAGGGGGAGGGGGGGGAAAGGGAGGGGGAGAAAGGAGGAATAGAGAAGAAAGAAAGGAAGGGAAGGGAAAAAGGAGATAATGATCCAGGGAGGTAACTCCTACCTTAAGTTATCGTTCTAGCATATTCAAAGCATACTTCTACTTTCTAATTCATTCTCTGAAGATTCTATCTCTTTAAATTAAATTATATCATTCATCAGCTAGTCCATGGGGCTGAGAGGGATGGAATGGAGAAGCATCAGCAGTCATTAGTTGCTCAAATCTTACTGTCTCTTTGAAAATGAGCCATGGCGTCCATACCTGCTGATGTTGTATCTTAGTCTCATGGACCGCAGCAATGAGCTCTTCCATCTCCATAATATGATTAATCTCCCCCATCCACTCCTTCACCGATGGAACCGCTTCAGATCTCCATAACCTAGGTATCATTATCTTTGCTGCATTAATAAGATGTCTCATAAGAGATCTCTTATAAGTCTTCAAGGGCATATCTGACAAATGTAGAAGAAATAGAGAGGGATCTCGAGCTATCGATCGCCCCAAAATCTCACTAGAGATATCAGTTACTGCTTGCCAAAAAGGGACAACTTTTGGACAGTTCCAGAAAATATGGAGAAAGCTTCCTACTGCTCCTTGACATCTCCAACATTCAGCGGGGTGAGTCGGGGAGAAACCATGTAATCTCTTCGGGGTATAATACCATCTTGTAAGGTACTTATAATTAGTTTCCTGGATTTTAGATGAGACTGAGGTCTTATGTGTAGCCAGGAAAATATACTTCCACTGATCTATCGTAAAATGCTTATCCAAGTCCCTCTCCCAGTTCGTACAAAAACGCGGTATTTCATCTTCCCCATCTTCTTCCAACAGGGCATATATTTTAGAAATTAAGTGCGTGGGGGGATCCCCCTCTCTTGCCAATCGTTCAAATGGGGTGAGGGGTCTAAGGTATGCCTGTCTGGATCCTAAGCTCAAGAGAAAATTTTGAAAGACAAACAGAAGCCACTGATCGAATAATGGCGTATCCCATTTATCTCTCAAATCATCCAATTGTGCCCATCCAGAGGATAGGATAAAATGTAGTCCTCTAGGGACACCCTACAGCTTTTACGAAGACTTGGAAGTATATCTATAGGAAGAGATGGGTTATGAATCAATGGCGTCAGAGGAGTTGGCCAAGGAGATATTTCTTTTCTATCTCTTAATTTTCCAAAAATTTTTAATGTAGTAGAAATAAGTGGATGATCTTTACACAGACTCTTCCCTGCTCTGATCACCCACGGGGCCTCTTTTAAAGGGGTGTGGAGCCAAGACGCCTCAAGAGTTACCCATTTCTTCTTTGTAGTTTGATGGTGCCAATCTAATATGCGTTGAAGATGGATCGCTCGCCAATATCGCAACAAATCCGGGCAAGCCAGCCCTCCTGACTGTTTAGTTCTAAATAAGACCCGAAGTTTCAATCTGGGTTTACGTCCCCTCCAGATAAATTTACTAAATATTGAGTTAAAAGACTTGAAATATGCTCTGGGGATCCAAATCGGGAGGGCCTGGAGTAAGTATAAAATTTTGGGCAATACAGACATTTTAAGAATGCTAATCCTCCCTAACCACGTGAAAGTGGGTAAATCCCAGTTCGCCAAATCGTTTTTAATTTTGGAGAAGAGAGGACCGAAATTTGCTGCATAGATCTCATCTACCGTTTTCATAATCTTTGTGCCTAGATATGTAATAGCCAAAGAAGGCCACTTAAAAGGAAATGATGTTCTTAGTTGAGTCTCCACTTCTAAAGAAAGGTTTAACCCTAGAGCTTCTGATTTATCATAATTTATTTTCAGAAAAGAGAGCCTACGGAAATGCTCAAATTCCCTCAACAAAATTGGTAGACCAACTATCGGATTTGCAAGAAAAAACAGGAGATCATCAGCATAGGCTGAGATCTTATGTATATGTGAGTCCACTAAAATTCCTCGTATATATCTCCTTGCCCCCTGATCCTGCATAGAAAAGGCTCCATAGATAAAACAAAAATCACTGGGGAAAGGGGGCAACCCTGTCTGGTACCATTTCTAATATCAACTTGTTCTGAGAGGGTGCCGTTCACCTTAATCCTAGCTGTAGGGTCCTTATATAGAGCCATAATCATCTGTATAGCCTTAGGGCCCAAACCAATATGCTCGAGAACTGCTCTGATGTATTGCCAATTTACCCGGTCGAATGCCTTCTCAGCATCAGTAGACAGAAAAATGACCGGTTCTTTAGTTTGCTTAATCCTATGCAGCAAATTCAGTACTCTAGTTGTATTATCGCGAGCTTCTCTACCTGGTATAAATCCAGACTGGTCCCCGTCCACTAGCTTCGGAAGCATCCCTAATAGTCTGCTTGACAAGATTTTCGCGTATAATTTTAAATCTACATTTAATAATGAAATTGGCCTATAACTTCCGCATGAGAGCGGGTCCTTTCCCGGCTTCTGAATTATCGCCACATGTGCAGATAATGCCTCACTTGGGATCCTAGTCTGAACAGGGGTTGCAGTTAAGGAATTAAATGCCGAAAGGAAGTGCGGGGCTAGGAGTGAAAAAAATTGCTTATAATATGCTATAGTAAATCCATCTGGCCCCGGCACTTTTCCATTTGGAGAGACCTTAACCGCGGCACTCAGCTCCTCTATAGAGATGGGGCTTTCCAGTCTCTCTCTCTCGTCCACTCCAAGCTTAGGCATCCCCGACTCCTCAATGTACTTCTTTAGCAATGCCATATGATCTTGGGCTGGAGCTGGTCCATCAGGGCGGATATTATATAGCTTCTGGTAAAAGAGCTGGAAGGTCTTAGCTATATCTGGTGTACTATGCAGCTTTTTTTGTTGTGCATCGACAATGGTTTCTACAAAATTCAAAATAAAACCTTCTGCACCGCTTTATAATATAAGCCGCCCTTAGGGACAAAAGTGAGTTCAGTGTTAGTCTAGCCTCAGTAAGTGCTAAAAGATTATTTTTTGCCAGTGATGCTTTGTGGGCTTTTTCTAATTTCTGGACTCTTTCTATTTGTTTCTGTAGCTCTTGCTCTCGTTCCCTCTTCTTCTCAGTTGCATATCTAATAAACTCGCCTCTGATTACTGCCTTATGAGCCTGCCAGTTATTAAACGGAGAGGTGTCCGAACTTCTATTAATTTCGAAGTAATTTTTAATCGTGTTCTGGAATTTTTGAATTAGCATCTCATTTTGTAATAGAGAGTCATTCAATCTCCATGTCCACTCTCCCTTTGAACCTCCGGTTAAAGCTAAGGTAAGGGTTACTGGTGCATGGTCGGACATAGCCATGATCTCTATATTGGAGTTCACTACCTGGGGCAGAAGGCTATGAGATACCAAAATATAATCAATTCTGGAATACGTGGTGTGTGCTGAAGAATAAAAAGAATAATCTTTAACACTAGGATACTTAATACGCCAAGAATCACAGAGTTGAGCCTTATGGAGGGCTTTCTTAATTCTCTTTAAAGCCCCATATGTCATTGCTGACCGCCCCGTTGAGGAGTCCAATAATGGATCCAATGCCACGTTTAGATCTCCTCCCAGAATATTATTTAATATGAATATTTAAAGATTGTTCCATTGAAATGCATTGGAGAGCGCCAGGTAGCGAGAGGTGATACCTGTCGCTGTTCAAGGTCGGACGCTGGCGCTGTGGGCTGAGGCTGGAATAATGATGAATGAGTGGCTATCTGGCGCTATTTCAGTCGCTAAGCAGGATCGGCTTGATAAATGTGTGATTGTGGTGGTGAGCCGTCATTACCGGTCGCTCACCAGGCGCTACCAGTCGCTATCCCTTGTTAAATAAGGGCCTAAGCTTGTTAACAGACATGGTGATTTGCTGTGTGTATTTAATTCATAGATAAATGGTCGCCCATTTATCATTATACATTTGTTTACATTTACTGCTTTGGACTTTAATAAATGCATCTAGTAGGTTGTATCAAAAAGTGAAAATAAATGCAGAAAGTTTATGTGATTAATAAAAATTCACAGTTAACGACTGCAAGTAGGTATATTGTACATAGGAGAACCAAGAAACAGGCATATTTCTGGGCTTTGTCCTTTTAAAGCTTTTTGCAACCCCACAGCAACCCCCCCCCCCCCCCCCCCACGTGCTAAGACCATTTTTTGTTTTGACTTTCAGTCTGTATAGCTCCAGTACACAAGGGGTTCTAAATAGATGGAGTGTGTAATTATTATGCTGGTCATTTTTAATTCACAATGTCTTTAGAATGACAACTTCAAAAAAGTTGAAAAACAAAAAGAATGTGGTCTCCTGTTTCAGACCACTCTTTGCAGTACCTATAACACTGAGCACAGGACTTTTCGTTTGGTCTGACCTGAATCATATTGAGAGTGGAATCCCGTGTCCTATATTATTCACAAAAGTTTATACAAATGCGTATCAAGCATCTCAGAGAGGTGTTATCTGCCTAACCAGAAAGCAAGTGAATATAATGTACTGTAAAACACAATGGTTGTCTCTAAAGATGATGGAGAGAAAAAGAGAAAGAAAACTAGAACACACCAGACACCCTAGAGCACGGTTTCTCAACCTGCTGTACATGTACCTCGGGTGATTTTCAGGGGTGACTGATGGGTCTGGTATATTATTTCAACATCAAATCCTTATTCTCTTATTCCCTTAAAAGTGTGTTTGTGCATGTGGCCTGTCACTAGGAGGTACTTGGTGTTAAAAAGGTTGAGAACCACTGCCCTAGAAGACAGAGCCTGGGGTATGTGCCTCCTCCAGGGCCAAACAACTTACCTATCTTCAAGAATGTATCATCAAGAATCCGAACGCATGGCAAATAATTATATCATGACATCTGAAACATGCCTGTACGGTAATTATCTTTGACATTCGCTCAATGCTGCCCATTTTTCTATTAGAATATTAGGTTATGAATGTACCTGTTCTACAGAAGGAGAGTACATGTTATAAACACACACACAATGCAGTTTGACATAATGACCAAGTGCTCTAAAAATATAGCAGTAACATCCACATTTATGTGTAGAATGGGCCCCAGAGTCAGTTCTCCTGGTGGGCCCTAAACACCCCAGTCAGTGACCATCACCATTACGAACATCATTTTTCACTTATAATAGATTAATTCATTTAATGTTGTTTAATGTTTGTTGTTGGCTGTGGGATTTAGAAAGTAACACTTCCTGTTTATTGAAACTAGAGAATGCATGAAAAGAATGAAAGATGATTCATAACTCATTAAAAAAGGTAATGTCAGAGATATCATGCACATCTTTATCTACAATGCTCATTGTCCTACGCCCCACACATGTGGGTGAACCAATAAAGTGGCCTCCTCCACTTTTCTGAACAGGCTTTTATTTCCATGGCAACCATACTACTTCTGTCTAGAGAGTTTGCGTTTTACACATAAGAACAAAAATTGAGGCTTAGGCAACAAATATAAAATGTTGTTCATATAAATGCAACAGGGAGTTTTTATCCTGATGGCTACTTAAAGCTCCTTTACGGTTTATTTGCATCTGCATCATTAGTAAATGTGGTGCATCAGTCATTACTTTGTTTGTTTGGTTCATTTGTATAAAGCCCTTTTCTTTGGGACTCTCCTCTCAGAATTTAATACAGAGCAGAATTTTGTAAAGTAGGTAATCTGGCTGTTCATTACTTGAATTGAATGCTTTGCCATTGCCACATGATAGACATAACATGAACAAATGTAACAGTTTCCCCCTTCCACAGAATCCGTCCAGCAGCTTTTGGCCCCGCACTCCGTTTTATAGCCTTCCACCATTATGTCATGTGAATCTTGTTCTGGGGCTGTGTAGTGGATGAAAGCTAGGAAACCAAGGGTGGTGCTGAAATTTGCAGAGACATGCAAACTTACCTGCTTCTCTTCTTACTGAATTCTGCTATTTGATCCCTTCATAACAGGGGAATCCATTTGCCTGTGGTAAGTATCTTTTAGGTAAGGGAATCTGTGAGCACTTGGTTATTCATTTTGGAGGGAGGGGTTCTGAACCACCTTCCCAATGCTGAATGTGGCTCTTATAGGAAGAAAAAGTTGGGGACCCCTGCACTGCATGAACAAAAGCTGCCTTCTTACAACTGTATAGCCTTTTAATACCCCACATACTAATTCAACTGGTTCATCATGTCCCACTGCAGTAGAAATTGGTTTCTAAATAAATCCTCAGAAGCAGATAATGAAACCAGAATGATCCAGTTAAGCTTTGTGTGATACCCTGGTTGGGGCCAAATACCAGCCGAAAGAGGAATTTCTGCCATGCCCAAGATGTGTGATAAGAATCTCCACTTGCCCCTGCCTGCTCAGTGCACTGTAGAAACACCTGCCAAAATAACCATCTTACAAAATTGGTTCCAATTTGATTCTAATTGGAAAAGACTGAATGATCAATGTTTCAGTGGAAATAGAAAGATAAGAGTGTGTTGCACAGCCTATACAGGTAAGAATGCACCAGCTGTAATGGAGCTATATAGTACACAGAGAGGAGTAACAAGTATGGTACGATACTTACACCATGGAACCCCTGTCAGACTGCGTGCGTGTTTGCACTCCACAGAGTGAACGCATTTAGGCGGGGGTTCCATGGTGTGCCAAGTATGGTACTTTATTGGATTCTATTGCATCTTATTCTTTAAACATATTTTTATCACTTTTTGGGTAGCTATTTTTTGTTTATAGTGCTAGTCTATTTTGGGCATATTGTATTCAGCACTATTGCACTTTATAACTGCATTCTTTAATTACAATATGTTGTAGCATCTATTGGGGGTATTTACTGGGGTTTGGGTATGCACCTTTGTAGCTGTATTTTGTACAATTTCACCATTAACTAGCGTATTAATTTATTGGTTATACTCAGCGGGCCATTTTTATATATCTATGTAAATACCTGTATACCACTAAAGTTATTACCTTATTTGTATTATCCCCCATTACCCAGTCCCAGATCTCTGATCTTTTAGTGTTTTTAAAGGTCTGTATTTTATTTCACTAAAGTTTATTTCTTTAAACCGGACTAAAGGCCTGGCACAGTTGGAAAAGAAAACTCCCCAAATCTCCCTTGCCCCATCTGCATGCATGGTTCTGAATCATTTTCAGCAATTGCATTTGCTCCTGCATACACTCAAAGCTAAAACACGGTCTCAACGATTTTTTAGTGGTAGTGGCCATTCCGAAGCTTTCCCAGCTTCCCAGCTGTGCTCCTGCCTGGGTTCAATGCCATAACTGACAATGCACAGTAACAGGAAACCCAGCAGCACTTCTTGTTTTCAGGCAGCCAGCAGCTCCAGGTGCTAACATTTTATTTTAAAAACTTATCACAGCAGGAATTAGAAAAAGGTAAATTTTCTATGTGCAGCAATCTAAATTGCCCCAGGGAGGGATGCATATGAGCACTGATTGTTGTAAGGGTGTTGGTCTGGTTTAAAGGGTAATTGTACTTTTGATGGCATTTTTAAAAGTTTCCCATATTGTGTGGCAAAATTATGTCTTCAATGTGCTAAGCTTATCTGTTGTTTACCATAGTTTAGTTTTCACCCATGACGCACCTAGGCTTTGGAGGAGAAAAAAAAATCTAAACCAAATGTTGTGCAATAACTGCCTATGGGACTGGGATGGGGGATACCATGCTGCATATGGGAGCATCCCCTCCCATTTCCCATATTCAGCATGGCATCCCCCATCCCAGTCCCATAGGCAGTGTGGCATCCCCCTCCCATTCCTCATAGGCAGTGTGACATCCCCCACATACCTCTCCCCATGTAGGCAGTGTGGCATCCCCCATCCCAATCCTAAAGGCAGTGTGGCAAACCCCCACTCCCATTACCCATAGGTAGTGCGGCATCCCCCCTTCCATCTCCTATAGGCAGTGTGGCGTTCCCTCCTCCCATTCCCATAAGAAACGTGGCAGAATCACTCCAACCCCCTAGAAAAAAAAAAGTATACTTACATAAACATTGTCCCCGCTCTGGCTTCTGGCGCCGCCACTGCCTATTGACACACTCGGGTGTCAGCACGCACCTCATCCCAAGATGAGGTGATTGCACCTGAAGCCAGAGGGGGGATGCTGTCTTTCTTGCTCTGGCTTCTGGTGCCGCAACCCCTCTCGGGCCAGAGTGCCCTGACAACCGTGTTTGTGTCGGCACACGCCAGTCCCAGAGGCATTTAAATGAATGCTGTCCACTGTCCGGCTTCCAGTGCCGCCACTGCCTATTGAGTCGGCACGCACTAACACAAACACCAAAAGGTGGTGGCACCTACTGAGTGTATGTATGACCTTTCTGTTTGCAATGCTCCCATCTATAGGCTTGTTGGACATTTGGGAGATACTGCATGCTTGGGGGGTGCACAAGGTGCACGACTTTTTTAGTCGAAGGGCTGCATTATCTTATTGGTCCTCTTCGAGGAAGTGTGTAACCTTAAAGTATTATATAATGTTTTTATGTATATGCAGATGTGGACAGGGGAGAGGTGGGAAAAGTCAGCAGAGGTGGACAAAGTTGAAGCAGGAGGAAGTGGGTAGGGGAGAGGTGGGAAAAAGTCAGCAGAGGTGGACAAAGTTGAAGCAGGAGGAAGTGGGCAGGTGTGGGACAAAAAGAGGTGGGCAAAGGCGGGTGGTAGAAGGCAGAAGCAAGGTCAGTAGAGGCTGAAAGATGGAAAAAAGTAGAGTTGACGCCAGAAAAGGTCAGGCTGGTTCAGGTGAGGTGGTAAGAACGTTATGGGGTGTGACAGGGAGGAAAAGTACCTAGGGCTGCAACTAAAGGCAGTGCAGGTTGTGAATGCCAGGTCTATAGCCTCGCTAAGGGTCTACATTTTCCCCGTATATTGCTGAGTGAATATATAAATATCCAAAAGGTGAAGGAAAGTCTCCTTAGCATTATAATAAGGTAAGAGACCTTTAATATTAAAGTGTTTGTAACAGCAGGTGGGCAGAGGGAGGCAGAAATTCTGGGGCAGTAAATGAGGGCAGTGTGATCCGTAAGCTGATCAGATAGAAGCTTGTTTAACCCTTTAAGTGCCAGCCTATCTAGAGTTTTTGTAACCCTCTGTTGGCAGACCATAGCCTCGATTCAAAGACACATTCGTCCAGACTTCCGTAGCTGTCTGTGAAAGATTTGGTGGGTGTTTGTTATTTTTTTGCTTTTTTTCTTTCATTTTTCATTCGTACGAACGTTCGGGAATGCGCTTTCGATGAACGGAAGCAAATCGGAACATTTCCGTTAGTTCGGATCATTTTCCAAACAAAATCAGAAATTTTCCGTTTGTTCAGAAAACTTCCGTTGTTGGGATGGGTTTCTGTCTGATTCAGAGAGCTGATTTCCGACGGGACCACCACCCTATAAATCCGTTTAATTTCCGATCCACTTACGAGACCTTTGAGGGCTCGGATTGCTATTGTTGAACATGTTTTGCGGCTATGTGGATGAGTCTGTGCGCCTTTAGCACCAAGGCATTGCATGTATCAGCATGGCCGAGCCCATAAATTGTATAGCAATGCATACCTGAATCAATACATTTCATGTATGCCTTATAGATGCATTTTAATGCTGACCTTAATTAGTCCTTAGCATGTAAACATTTATTTTCCCACACATCCATATAATTGCTATATTTATTTAGACTTATGTCCTTTGTGAATTATATTTGGATTGTTGAACTTGAATCTTAATTTGTTGTAGGAGTTATTGTTTTAGTCGGTTACCTTTGCTTTGTGTAATTATTTTATATTTGGTTGCAGGAACCGCAAGATGTGCCACTCACACAACATAAAAGCAGTGATTGGTTCAGCTATGCGATTCCTCACTGTTCTTGCAGGGCATCCAGGGTCGTCCCATGATGCTTATATATTGCGGAGCTCCGGCTTATTTCATCAGTTTGAGTCAGGAGAATTATCTGGTGGATGGCTCCAGGGTAAGTTTGCTCACATTCCATCAATCCATTTTCACTGTATGGCAATGAATATAGTTGATGACTCATGACTTAACCTATTGCTGTTTTTAGCCCTTGATGACATGTTAAACAATATTGTAGCTTAGAATGTGTATTTTATGTTAGTATTTTTAAATTCTTTCAGGGGATTCTGGATATCCACTCCTGCCCTTGCTCCTGATGCCCATTCTTTGCCTGCAGAATGCGGGCCAGGGGTTCTCTAATCGGGCACTATGCAAAACCCGGCCCGTGGTGGCAAGGGCCCTCTGGCTTTTGAAGTCCAGATTTAGGTGTTTGGACCATACAGGGGGGGGGGCACTGCAGTATGACCCCAACAAGGTTATACCAATATTTTAATTTAAGTTTTTTAACAGGGACCACACATGCCAGAGTGGCACAACTGAGTGTCAGGATTCTTCAGTTGGTGGGAGAGATGCAGGAGCTGCGCAACTCGTTGGGGACCACAGATGAAGAATAATGTTCTGTGGCCTGCCATTGCTATGTATTTTGTTTTTTATAGTTGTAAAAATTCGAAATTTTCAAAATTTTTATACATTTTATATTTTATGATGGAATCCAAAAAAAATGTTACAGTGTAATTTCATTTACAAAATACATTAACACAAAACTAATGGGCCCAGAAATATTTAAAGATCTATATTCACATGACCGAGAAGTGATTTGGGTGAGCTTTAAGGTTCCAAAAGGGAAGATGGAGGATAGTGCTAACATTGTAGTAGAAGTGAGGGTGGCAAATATGTAGGCGAGCACTTTAATGAGTTAAGTTTGTAGTGCGCAGGCGCAAGATCGTAAGGATTTCCGTCTGGACGAATATTTATTGAAAAAGGGAAACAGAATCGAACGGGAAACATATAGGATTCGTTGGAGGATACGATGGGAAAAGGGCAAAAACGAAAGCCTACGTTGTAACATGTGGAAATGAAACTGAAAAGTCTGGATGGAAAATGACATCCTCGTATTCGTTATCTGCCGTACGAACGGACGGAAACTTTACAGAAGGTTTTCAATGCATGCATAGAATCGCTCGTACGCTCTTATGAGAACGGAAACATTTCACAAAAAAAACAGATCGGCACTAAAACGGAAGTTTTTTTTTGTATCTCTGAATTGAGCCTCATGTTTCACAATTTTGCGCTACACATTTTCAACTGTAATTTTTGAAGGGATCTCCAGGGATTTCCCAGGGCTTCAACATTAAATTTCTTGTTTGTCTTTTTAGTGTATTCTCAATACTTTTGGGTGAAATATGTGCAAAAAAAAAAAAAATTAAAATCTATTTTTTACAGTTTGTAGTGTATTTTTGTAATAAAAAATTTAAGTTTGTGAATAAAATCTTATTGCGTGTGAAATCCCAATTTCTCCCGGTTACAGCTGTACCACATATGTATAGGTAGGTGCTATGCGTACCTTGCAGTTTTTCAAGAAAAAAAACCCTTTACATTTGCAATACCCCCCACAAATGATATATTCTCTGGAAGTACACACCTCAAGCTTTCTATGCGTACCAGGCTTGTTGACGTGGGCATAGTTCTTTGAATTCTTTGGTTGCACAGAGTTTCCCTAAAAAAGAATAAAAAATCAAGGCCACATTTTCATTAAAAAAAAATATGCAAACAAGAAAAAACAATTTAAATCTGAAAAAGCAAGGTTTACCGAACAGACCAATACCCAGCATGCATAGGTCCTGTCAAGGGAAAAGTTGGCAAACACCCCAAAGTAACGCACGCGTGAAACGGTAACTTTACTTGAAAATGTCAGCTCTACAGACAAAGTACTCACCTTGCGCTTTTTCAACCAAAACAACCCTTTACATTTGGAATATCCCCCATCTAACAGCGCAGGGTCCCCTGAACAAAACAATACCCAACATGCATAGCTACTTTTATCCCTTTTAATTGCCAGCCTACTTGAAGTTTTGTCAACCTCCGTTTACACATTTTTCACCATTTTGCATGTGAAAGCCCCATTTCTCTCGATTACAACGGTTCCACATATGTAACGGTAGCCCCCCCCCCCATTCTTGCCCAGGAGACCCCCCAAACTGAAAAAAGCACTTTATAACATTTGCAACTAAAATATAACAACTATCCACACTATAAAGGGTTAAACAATGGTGGTCCTTTTCTCGGCCCCCCACCCTGCCGGCTACAAGCCCGCACCATCTAAACTGGCCCCAGGCTATTCTGCCCCCTCCTTGGCTTTGGGGAGGCAGGCTAGCCGCAGATGACTTGCCAGCCCCTAAGCCTTGTGAACTGGTATAAGTGTCTCATGGGCCCACATAGCTTCCGTAGGCCTGGGCCCTTCTCCTCCCCCCCCCGTCCTTTGGGGAGGCAGGTAATTGGGGTGCCAGCCCCCAGCCTTGTGAACTGGTATAGGGGTATCATGTACCCCTTACCAATTCACAAGGGGTTAAGAGTAAAAATAAATACACACAGAAAAATGACATTTGAGCAAATGGCACTTGAGGGACGGAGAGGCAACCACGTAAAATTCATGTGCTTGCCATTTAAAAGGAGTGGAAGCGAGTACTTAGAATCTACATGCTTAGCACTGAAAGGGTTAAAGGAGTACTATCACGAAAAATGGCCCAATGATAAAAATCCATATCAATATGCTGGATGGCAGGAGGAGAGGTCATTTATACACCCGGCATCAAAAAATATCCAGCCATGCTTGTTTTGTTTAATTCAATGAAAGAGAAAATCACGGGTGACAGATACACTAAACATGTCACCCCTGGATTTTATTCCTACTACGAGAGTAGAAACCACAAGCTTGGTGGGAGTTTTATTCAGCTCTGCTTTATAAGAGACCCCTCCTCTCATTAGCCAACGTGTATATATGGATATTTAATATTACACAATTTTGCGATAGTGCTTCTTTAAAGACACATTCAGAACAAAGTTCTATATTTATATCCTATTATGCATACATTTTATACCAATAAACACATTTCTTGTGTAATGTTTTCCATGTATACCTCATAGAATTTTAGAAAGCAATAGTCAATATAAAATAATCCTCACCTAGATTCAGAGAAATCCATCTCGCACTCCCCCGCCAGGCACTTAAAATATATAGTTTAATTCATCCTTTAAAATGTAAGTGCAGATTGCATTGCAAAAAGTGTCAAAAGCATCCAAGTGTGACTCATTTCGGTGGTGGGAATCCCCCTTAAAGGAGCAGTATCGCAAATTTTTCTTGGTGACATATTTAAATGGTACTTTGAATATAGGTAAGTGTTGGAGTAAGAATTACAAATTTAGAAAAAAATTATGTCTGTGTTGAGCAGCTGGAGACTAATAGCTCATGTTTATGTCTTCTGAGTGTCGGGACCCGACACTCTGGCCTGTTCCATGCTGAGGAGAGGGGTGAAACAATGTATCAAAGTATCAGCTGTTCAGTGCTGGCAGCCGTCCAGCATAAGATAACAACATTGCAACATTGCCTGGCCAGAACTTATATATCTAAAACGGAGAGAAAAGCTCTAGAAGTCATTTAGCTGATTTTGACAGTTTTCCCTTCATGTTGGCTCTGCTGCAGAATCTTTCAGTTTACCATTTTCTCTTTCATATTCTTATTTTTCATTTTTTCATATGATCTTTCTTTCAGCTTTGTGTGTTTTGAGCAAAGCCCAACCCAGGATTTTCACTATCAGAAGTTTTGTTTTGTGCCCCTAGGGGCATCCCGACTTGGGATGCCCTGATATGTGAAATCCCCCAGGTTCGCCTGTGAAAACGTACCTTTCCCTGTCCCACAGCGCATGCGCAGGCTCTCATCCAATCAGCTCTGTTTGCACACAGATGGGGAGCCTGAGCAGTAACCTTCCTGGCCGCCAGGCCTGTCTAAATCACTATCTGCTTGAGCGCGCCAGAAAAATGGGGGGATCTGTGGTTATCCAGGGGTTGTTTCACACAGTGGGCATCCTGATTTAGAATGCCCAAGGGGGAAGGTCAATGGCCGGGTCTTATAGACTTCAGGGTCGGCAACTCAGGGTTTTGTTCCACTTTAATACCTTAAGATTTTCCTGCACAGTTATTCAAAGAAGAATTTCAGTCGTTTTCAGTCAGTTTAGTTTATTTTGTATAGATTTTACACATTTGAGTCACCTGGTCTCATAACAAAAGCAGCACCTCACACACACAGCCGTTACGACTGATTACAGTGTCAGCCTCTGAGGTAAAGTGTTGCTAGACCAGTGGGCTAAATGAAGCAGCTCACTAAAAACAACCCAGCAGATCACCCTATTCAGCAAATGGACTGAGCCATTGTAATTAGAAAAAGGAAAAAATATATGCCTTTCTTTTAAATTGTATATCGCCAGATTATTTATACACATGTTAGAAGCTATTGTGTGGCTATGTAATTATTTATCTTTTTTAATGCAAATTTCGCGATACTGCTCCTTTAATCATGCATAAAGAACTAAAATAATCTGTGTGTTTTATATTTGGTAAATAGCATAATCCCATGGGGGACTTCTGTGATCCGAAAGCAGTGCCGCCATTCTCCATATCGCCTGAGAGTAAGGCCCGGAGGAGTGATGAGAGGGCGTCAACCTAGACGTCTCTAGCTCCTACCAATCAGAATGAGGAAAAGAAGTGGGTATTAACCATTGCTCCTCCCTGTACCTTGTATGTCAGCGTCAATGAAGACATATCAAATTTTACATGAGGTGTAGTTTATGCTCCATAGAGTATACAGTTGGCCAGAACTTTTTGCATCGGACTGGAATATGCATGCAGGCCTTGTAGATGCCGAACCTTTATAAATTTGAGAGTGCTTTCATATTTTTCTACCTCTACGTACTAGGATCATTGTAAACCAGAAAAATAACCTATTTCTAGTGTTCCAACTAATTGTAATTGAACATAGGCAACTACTTGGTAGGGGAGCGCAAGCTGGATTCCTCCTATTTTGGACTCATTAAACCGGACCTTCATCATGATTTAATGAAAAGCCCAAACCCTTAAAAAACGATTCCCCAGCATCTAAAATTAATATATTTTGAGTTTTTAGTCACTTATTATTCTTTCCCCCACTGGGCTGCAACTCTGTTCAGGACTCTAGGATACCGGCGCCGCCATATTGACTCAGAAGCATCACTCATACTGAGGAGTGGAGAACGGGATAAAGTACAGGGGGTGGGGTTATAGTCGTGTTTTGCACAGACAGAGCAGAGCTGGGGTCCGGCTGTAGATGCAGGTAGGATGATTTTTAATGCGGGCAATCTGTATGTACAGGGTGTGGGAAACTTATAAGATGAAGGTCCACTTTAAGGACAAGCAGCAATCTTTTCCAGGCATGCCACTTACACTTATTTATTATTATTATTATTATTGAGTCTCTCGTCTGCTGTCCCTACTCTGTCTCGGGTTGGCACGCGCTGACACTCGGGTGTTTGTGTCAGCACGACACCCGAGATGCATTGGCAGAGCTGGAAGCCACAGCATCCCCACTCTGGCTTCTGGCGCTGCCACTGCCTTTTGGATGTCAGCTCGGGGACAGACAACTCTCCTCTATTGACTCTCAGGTCAGCGCGCGCTGACACACGAGTGTTTGTTTCAGCAGGCGCTGACACACGAAAGGCCCTGTCCCTGCTCTGGCTTCTAGCGCTGCCACTGCCTTTCGTGTCTACGTGCGCTGGATGCAAGAGCGGGGACAGCGTTCATGTAAGTATGCTTTTTTTTCTGGGGGGGTATACCACACTGAATAAGGGGATGGGGTGGGGGGGAATGCCACACTGTCTGTAGTGCATTGTAGCAGCAGGCAGCGCCTGGTGAAGGCTGGGCGCTGTACGCAAAACCACATTTATGACGGCGATTCTGCTGAGCCACTCTAACAGCGCCTTGTAGAGTATGATTCATCATTACAGGTGGCGCAGCGTATAGCGTCGTCGCTCTAGTTTCCAGAGCTTCAGGTTTTACCTGTCGCTACCTGTCGCTCTCCTATACATTTCAGTGGACGCTCTTTAACCCTTCTAATGCCAGCTACGTGAGTCTCACGTAGCAGCCTCTTCTACTATTAAGTGCCAGCTACGTGAGACTCTCCTCTTCATGTGGGGGGGGCTTCGGGTGCAGGGGAATGCCCGGAATAGCCACCCCCCCTCCTTCAGCAGCCGCCGAAAATACATGTAAAAAAATAATAATAAAAATGACATTTACTCACCTCAGTGTCCGATCGCTCCCGCCGGGTCTCCTCTACACCAGGGGGGCCTCCGATCACCCCCCCCCGGCTCTCCAGCTTCAGGAGAGGGCCTTTGGGGCGGGGCTTATGACGTCACCCCCGGGTGTCGTCCTGGCTCCGGGCTGTCATTTCTTTCACTTGTCATCGCTGGGCACAGGAGGAGGGAGGCAGGTGATGATCTGATCGCCTGCCTCCCCCCTCCAATGGCCAGTGATGACACCATCTGCAATCGGAGCTGCGAGGGACACAGGAGCTGACGATCGGAGGTGAGTAAAGTTAAAAAAAAGTTTTTATTTTTTAATAAAATCATTTTTAATTATGTGTGTGGTGTGTTTTTTTTTTACTGTTAACCCTCTGTGAACTGGTAAGGGATCCCTATAATGATAATGAGATCCCTATACCAGTTCACAAGGCTGGGTGCTGGAAAGTCACCTGCGGCTAGCGGGTGACTTGCCGTTAACCCCCGGCACCCCAAATTACCTGCCGCCCCAAAGGCCGGGGGGGGGGGGCAGAAGGGCCCAGGCCTCACAAAGGCTATGTGGGCTTATAGCCTGCAGGGCCAGGGGCCGCCAAAGCTGGCCCCTGCACCCTGTTCTACAAGCCCCCATAGCTGGCCCTGGGCCGGTTATGTTGGGTAGGGGGGACCCTGCGCCATTTTTTGTGGGGTTTTTAACCCTTAAAAGTCCCCCAAAAATGGGGTCCCTCACCCCAGAAGGGGGGACCCTATGTCATTTTCTTTCCTGTCACCCAGCAGGTAAAAAAGGCTTCCAGCAGGAACGCTGAAGCCAAAGTGATCAGCGTGGGACCCAGTGCCCGGGAATAGATGGGAGGTAAGAATTAAACATTTTTTTTTATTCTGTGTGTGTGTGTTTTGTTTACATTTAACCCTTTGTGAACTGGCAAGGGATCCATGAGACCCCTATACAAGTTCACAAGGCTCTGGGTCTGGCAAGTCACCTGCAGCTAGCGGGTGACTTACCATTAACTCTGAGCCCCCCATTACCTGCCTCCCCAAAGCCCAGGGGGGGGCAGCAGACCCTGTGGCCATAGGCTATGCTGCTTGTAGCCTGCAGGGCTGCCAAAAATGGGTCCCCCTCCCCCGGGAAGGGGGACCCCACAGCAATTTTTTTTAATTTAACCCCTTATAGTGTGGATAGTAGTTGTATTTTATTTGTAAATGTTATAAAGTACTTTTTTCAGTTTGGGGGGGTCTCCTGGACAGGAACAGGAGGGCTACCGATACATATGTGGTACCGTTGTAATAAGGAAATATGGAGCTTTCACATGCAATATTGTTTTCTTTAGTAAAATAAATTGTTTATTTAAAATAAATGAGACAATTTAAAAGAAATAATAATTTTTATTTTTTTTAGTTTTTTTGACTAAAAAATATATATAGAATTCTTTGATGGATTACTTCCAGAAAGATGAGCCCACTACAACAAGCTGGGTACGCTTAGAAAGCTTAACATGTGTACTTTCAGGGAATATATGGTTGTAAAGGGTTGTTTTGGTTGAAAAATTGCAAGGTGCGCACTTTGTCAGCAGAGCTGAAATTTTAAATTTAAATTATTCTTACACATATGCTTTACTTTGGGGTGTTTGCCAACTCTTTCCTTGACAGGACATATGCATATTGTTCTGTTCGGGGGATGTTGCTTTTTCAGATTTAACTTTTTTCTTGCTTTTCTTTTAGGAAAATGTGGCTTTGATTCAGTTTTTTTATTCTTTTTTTTAGGGAAACCCCGTGCAACCAAATAATTGAGGGATTACTTCCAGAAAACTGTACCCATGTCAACAAACCTGGTATGCCTAGAAAGCTTGAGGTGTGTACTTCCAGAGAATATATGGTTTGTTGGGGGTATTTCAAATGTAAAGGGTTGTTTTTCTGGAAAAACTGCAAGGTGCACATAGTTGTATTTTATCTGAAAATCTACTAAAGCGCTGTTTCAGTTTGGGGGAGTCTCCTGGGCAGGAAAGGGTGTCTACCAATACATATGTTGTACCGTTGTAACCGGGAGAAATGGGGCTTTTACACGCAATAAGATTTTATTGACAAACTTACAATATGTATTACAACAAAACACTACAAATTGTAAAGAAATATATATATTTTGCACATATTTTACCCAAAAATATTGAGAATACACCTAAAAAAATGACAAACAAGACATTTCATGTTAAAGCCCAGACTCTGAAAACAACTATATATAATTTCCCTGGGAAATCCCTGGAAATCCCTTCAAAAATCACAGTTGAACATTTGGAGTGCAAAATAGTCTGGCAACAAGGGTGACAAAATCTCCAGATAGGCTGGCAGCGAAAGGGTTAAACCCCCACAGAAAAAAGTATAAAAGCTAAAGACTCAGGAATTTCCAGGAAATCCCTTCAAAAATCACAGTTGAACATTTGGAGTGCAAAATGGTCTGGCAACAAGGGTGACAAAATCTCCAGATAGGCTGGCAGCGAAGGGGTTAAACCCCCACAGAAAAAAAAAGTATAAAAGTTAAAGACTCACCTGACCCCTCGTTGGATCGGTCCGGGTCTACTCTTTACCTGGGGGGGCATCTGATCCCTCCCCCGGGGCTCTTCTTGCTTCAGGAGAGCATCCGAAATAGTGCCCCCCTGATTCAGCCGCTGCCGCAGTTAACTGTAAACAAAAAAAAAAAAAAAATGACATTTACTCACCTGCATCTGCAATTCCTCCGGGGGGGCCTCCGATCACCACCCCGGGATCTTCCATGGTGAGGAGACGGGGAGATGGCTCTGATCTCGCCCCCCCAGCCCTCCTCCACCGATCTCCCGTGAGCTGTCATCGGAGCTTCGTGGGACATGATTTCCGGGGACAGCAGTGGATTGGAGGTGAGTAGAGAAAAAAAATAATAAATGTCATTTTTTTTCTTATGTGTGCCTCCCCAAAACCCGGGGGGGGGGGGGGCAGAAGAGCCTGGGCCCATGGAGCTTGTAGCCGACAGGGCGGGAGGCCACCAAAGCTGGCACCTGTGACCTCTTCTACAAGCCCTCATTAACAGGTCCCGGGCTGGTTATGATGAGTAAGGAGGACCCCATGTTATTTTTTTTTATTTTTAAGGGTTTTTAAACCCTTACAATTCAAAAAGAAAATGCCAAGGGGGGACCCTATGTCATTTTTTTTTTTTAAATTAACCCTTTATCTTCTGTCACCCAGCAGCTCTAAAAGGCTTCCAGCAGCAGCATGAGAGCAGAAACCAGAGTGATCAGTGTGGGACACAGTGCCCTGGGATGGATGGGAGGTAGTATTAAAAAAAAAAAATTTTCTCCTTGTCTCTGTGTGTTTTTACACTTAACCCTTTGTGAACTGGTAAGGGATCCATGAGACCCCTATATCAGTTCGTAAGGCTGGGGGTTGGCAAGTCACCTGTGGCTAGCGGGTGACTTGCCATTAACCCCAACACCCCAATTACCTGCCTCCCCTAAGGCAGAAGTGCCCGGGCCCACGGAAGTTATGTGGGCTTGTAGCCGGCAGGGAGGGGGGCTACCAAAGTTGGCCCCTGCGCCCTGTTCTACAAGCCCTGCATAGCTGGTCCCGGGCTGCTTTTGCTGGGTAGGGGGGACCCATGTAATTTTATTTTTTGATTTTTAAAGTGGACCAACACCCAGGATTTTGACTATCCTGGGTCTTGGTCCACTTCGATGGGGCACCCCCGATCGGGGTGCCCCGCTGTGTGAAACCCCCCCCAACCCCCCGAAAAACTCACCTCTCCGCGCTCCCAGCGCCAACGTACAAGCTCTATTCCAGGACGTCTAAGCGGCTGCCGCCGTCGCCGCCTCCCGCGTGTCCCTTTTGACGCGCGCGCGCCCGCGCCGGCCATTCGCAGACGGCCGGCGCGGGCGCGCGCACGCCTGCAGGGGCGCGAGGGAGGCAGCGGCGGCCGGCCGCCGAAGATCAGGTAGGGTTTTTCGGGGGTTTTGGGGGGGTTACACCCCGCGGGACATCCCGATCTCGGATGTCCCGCGAGGTGGGGGGTGATCGGCCCGGGAATCTTATAGATTCCCGGGCCGATCACCCGTGGGTGTTGGTCCACTTTAAGGGTTTTTAACCCTTAAAATGCCAAAAAAAAAAGGACACCCCCCCCCTCCCGGAGGGCCCTATGTATTTTTTTTTTCTAATTAACCCCTTATGTTTATAATGTGGATAGTAGTTGTATTTTATTTGTACATGTTATAAAGTGCTCTTGACTAAAACATATTTATTGAATATTTTAAAAAACAGTAAGAAAATTACAAACACCACATTTCATGTTAAAGCCTAAACTCTACTGCAAAAAAATATATATATAATTTTCCTGGAAATTCCTGCAAAAATCACGGTTAAACATGGCGCAAAATGGTGAAAAATGACCTGTCAACAGAGGGTGACAAAACTTCGAGTAGGCAGGCAATTAAAAGAATTAATAGTACCTATGCATGTTGGGTGTCACGCTCTGGGTAACTCCAGCCCTCTTAATAAGCTCACAACCCCCAATCTCCACAGCCAGCTTCACCTGTAGGAGCCCCCGCTTGCCGGGACGCAAGATACGCCTACCTGGGATCGGTTGCCCCCAGGACTTAATGGCTCAAAGGATGAAAGCTTATATGTGGGAGGACTGGAGAACCAATAGCAAGAGCGTGAGTGACGGAAGTCCAGAGACAGGCAATAGGTCGATAACGGGAAGGCAGAGATCGTAGCGGCACCAGGGGTCAGGCAAGACGTAGTCGGGGTTCACGCAGAGGTCAGCAACTGGGGATCCGGATCCAGAAGCGTCAGTTTAGGCAAAGGTCGGCAACAAGGATTCAGGATCGAGAGGCGTCAATACAGGCAGAGGTCGGCAACATGGATTCAGGATCGAGAGTGGTCGTACAATCAAATCGGCAACAGGCTAGACTTCACAGGAGTAGGTAACACAGGGTTCTGAGCGCTATCACAGGCAATTCACAACTGAGAGGGAATTGCCTTTATAGGGACAGGTCTGAGGGAAGCAGTGTACTGATTGGAGCACATAGGATTCCAAGGGTAATTGGCTGGCAACAAGGGAGGAGGTAAGGCCAAGATATCAATGGGGCTGATTGGCCTGCAGAGCAGAAGAGGGCGAAGCCCTCAATCCCCTAGGATTCATTAACCCTTTAATCGATCCTCCGGCGGGTGCGCGCAGCACAGCGCCGCCGGAGGGCATAACAGACACGTGCTCGCGGCCGCGCGCACGTCTACTGGAGGAGGAAGCGGGGGGCGTGGCTGAGCTGGGCGCCGCTCGAGCCGACGCTGCTCGAGCCGACGCCGCCCGGCGCGGCCGCCGCACAGTGACAGCTGCAGCTGGCCGCCTGGAGACGTCGCTGGAATGGGGATCAGGTAAGCGGTTCCTGACACTACCCCCCCCTTCACGAGGGGCCTCCGGACCCTCACCCGGTTTCCCTGGATTGTCACGATGGAACCTTCTTACAAGAGCCTAGGCATGAACATTCCTCGCTGCCACCCAGCATCTTTCCTCCGGACCATAGCCAACCCAATCCACCAAATACTGTAAAGAATTACGCACTTTACGTGAATCCAAGATCTTATTCACTTCATACTCGGGCTCATTATTAAGAAGAATTGGTGCAGGACCAGCAAGTGGAGCATTCTTCGCCGGTTTTAACAGTGAAACGTGAAAGGAATTAGGTACTTTCATAGTCGGCGGGAGTTGAATTTTAAAAGACACATTATTCAACTTCTTGACGATCGGAAAAGGACCAATACATTTTGGACCTAATTTGCTAGATGGCTGACGGAGCGCAATATTTTTAGTGGAGACCCAAACTAGATCGCCTACTCGAAGAGTAGGTTCCTGTGATCTGCGGCGGTCAGCAAATTTCTTATACCTCAAACCAGTGGTCTTAAGAATCTCCTGAACGTGTGTCCAGATATTCTTCCGTTCTTGAAGCCACTCCTCCAACGCCGGCAGATTGGAAGGTGACCCTGAAAGGGAAGAAGCTCTAGGATTTTTCTGTAAGTTACAATAAAAAGGAGATACCTTGGTACTCTCACTAGGCGCGTTATTGTAAGCAAATTCGGCGAAATCAATAAATTCCGCCCATTGTTCTTGGGCATCAGAAACATAACACCTTAAGTATTGTTCCAAAGTTTGATTAGTTCTTTCCGTCTGCCCATTAGTCTGGGGATGGTAGGCAGAAGACAGAGAGATCTGTATTCCCAACCGCGAACAGAAGTGTTTCCAAAAACGGGAAGTAAATTGAACACCCCGATCAGAGACTATATTGGACGGAATACCATGAATATGAAAAATATGCGAAGTAAACAGCCGCGAAAGCTCAGGTGCAGAAGGAAGGAAGTTTGGCCAAAGGAACGAAATGTGCCATCTTACTGAAACGATCTACGACCACCCAAATTACAGTATTACCATGTGAGAGAGGCAAATCTACAATAAAATCCATAGAAATATGGGTCCATGGCTCAGCAGGAATTTCAAGAGGAACCAAACTGCCACTAGGAGCCTTGTGAACTCCTTTACTTCGAGCACAAATAGCACAAGCGTCGATAAAGGCAGTGATATCGCGTCTCATGGTAGGCCACCATACATGACGACGGGCAAGCATAAACGTCTTACGGTTACCCAAATGACCAGCAGTTTTGGCATCGTGAAATTCGCGAATTACATCCGAACGCAGGTGCGGCGGAACAAACTGGCACCCCAAGGGTACATCACTAGGAGATTCATCTTGAAACGGCGCCAAGGTATTGGAGAGATCAGGAAGTAACACCCCGACCACACAACCTGTGGGTAAAATTGGTTCACCAGAATCACCCCGATCCTTACATTCACCGAACATGCGAGATAGAGCATCAGCTTTAGTATTTTTTACACCCGGCTTGAAAGTAATAATAAAATTGAAGCGCGAGAAGAATAATGCCCAACGTGCCTGACGAGAGTTCAGCCTCTTGGCAGAACCTATGTATTCGAGATTTTTATGATCGGTATACACAGTAATAGGATGTAATGAACCCTCCAACCAGTGTCGCCATTCATCAAATGCCAGTTTAATAGCTAATAGTTCCCTATTGCCAACATCATAATTTTGTTCCGCGGTACTGAATTTACGCGAAAAATAAGCGCATGGATGGAGACGCTCAGGGTTACCAGAATATTGTGACAAAACTGCACCCACTCCCAGCTCAGAAGCATCTACTTCTATAACGAAGGCTTTATGAATATCTGGATGAATTAACACAGGTGCCGAAGTAAAGGCCCGTTTCAAGGTTAGAAAGGCCTCACAAGCAGAGGGGGACCAGTTAGCAGTAAAAGCCCCCTTGCGGGTAAGGTTGGTAAGGGGTGCAATAACATGGGAAAACCCTTTTTTGAAACGCCGATAAAAATTTGCAAAACCTAGAAAACGTTGCAATTCCTTTAAAGTTTTGGGTTGGACCCAATCCTGAACTGCTGAAACCTTCCCCATCTCCAAACCCTGGTTGGTAATAACATACCCTAGGAAGGGAACTGTAGTGACTTCAAACACACACTTAGACAGTTTAGCAAATAAGTTGTTCTCTCTTAATTTTTGTAGCAAATAAGTTGTTCTCTCTTAATTTTTGTAGCACCAACTTAACATAGTGTCTGTGCTCCGGTAAAGAATTAGAAAAAATGAGAATATCATCCAAGTAGATGGCTACAAATCTACCGAGATATTCCCTGAATATATCATTAACAAAATCTTGGAAAATGGCTGGCGCATTACAAAGACCGAAGGGCATGACCAGGTACTCATAGTGCCCATCCTTCACATTAAATGCAGTTTTCCACTCGTCCCCCTGTCGGATGCGAATCAGATTGTAAGCCCCTCTCAAATCCAATTTGGAGAAAATTCGAGCTCCTGTGACTTGATTGAACAGATCCCCAATCAAGGGTAAGGGGTATCTTTTTTTACAGTGATCTTATTCAAGGCTCGATAATCTATGCACGGTCTCAAGCCACCATCTTTTTTCTCTACAAAAAAGAACCCGGCCCCAGCAGGCGAGGTAGAGGGACGGATAAATCCTTTCCTAAGATTTTCGGTAATATACTCCCTCATTGCTTGCTCCTCGGGCAGGGTAAGGTTATAGATCTTTCCCCTCGGGGGAATAGTGCCAGGCAGCAAGTCAATGGGCCAGTCATAGGACCGATGTGGAGGAAGAGTATCAGCAGAGCCTTCGGAGAATACATCGATCCAATCAGCGTATGGCTGAGGTAATTCCTGTGGTAAGACTTGAACGCTTCTGAGGCCTGTATTAAAACAGTGACCTTTACAGCGGTCACTCCACTTGACCAACTCCCCAGCCCGCCAATCTAACACCGGGTTATGGAGTTGCAACCAGGGGTATCCCAAAACCACCGGAGTTTCCGGACAATCAAAAATAAAGAATTCTAAGAATTCAGAGTGGGAAGAGTCGACAATTAGTCTGAGAGGTGGGGTCTTGGTATTTATAGCTAAAACTTGTAGGGATCTTTCAAGAGGAACTACAGGGATCCCTAAGGTGGAGATCATGCTCCTGTCCAAAAAGTTTCCAGCCGCACCACTGTCTATAAAGGCGGAAACTGTCTGCTTAGAGGACCCCCAAGAGAAATCGATAGGTACAACCATCTTATTCTAAACAAACTGACTCACCCAGATCAGTACTCTCTACCTGGTCTGGGTGCGGACGTTTTCCGCCGGTTTCCCCTTGTTGGGACAGGACCCTGCAAAATGACCAGAATTCCCGCAATACAGGCATAACCCCTCGGATCGCCTACGCTGTTTCTCCTCTTGGGATAAGCGGGTTCTCCCTAATTGCATAGGTTCTTCCTGGGAAGATGATGAGGTATTTTCTCCACGGGGAACTGGGGATCTATGACTCTGGACTGGTCTGAAGGACGTGGGAACCCTGACTCTCTCCCTGGCCCTTTCTCTAAGACGTCGGTCTATTTTAATGGAGACCTGCATTAATTGATCTAGGTCCGCTGGCGAGGGAAAATTGACTAAGGCATCCTTGATGCTTTCCGACAGCCCCACCCTGAACTGACTACACAGAGCGGGGTCGTTCCACCTAGCTTCGATAGCCCAGTGGCGGAATTCAGCACTGTAATCTTCAGCCGAATTCCGCCCTTGTTTTAAGACCCGAAGCCTATTCTCAGCAGTAGACTGTAAATCAGGATCCGCGTATAGAACGCCCATAGCGTTGAAGAATGCAGTTACTGATTGTAAGGCAATATCATGACTCGGCAAACTAAAGGCCCAGGACTGCGGGTCTCCTTGAAGCAGAGAAATGACTAGGCCTACTCGTTGGGTCTCAGTGCCAGAGGAGATAGGTCTCAGCTTGAAATACAGTTCACAAGCTTGAAATACAGTTCACAAGCATTCTTGAAATTGGAAAA
Organism: Gastrophryne carolinensis; assembly: GCA_027917425.1. Taxonomy (NCBI): domain Eukaryota; kingdom Metazoa; phylum Chordata; class Amphibia; order Anura; family Microhylidae; genus Gastrophryne; species Gastrophryne carolinensis. The sequence continues at coordinate 88,282,768 of CM051244.1, read as the reverse complement.
TTTTGCTCGCTCTCCCAAAAATTTTTCAGGCAGTGGAATCTTGGGTTTAGTGATATGAGGTGATACAGAGGTAGCCGGTACCTGACGAGACTCCTGAGTGGCCACCCTTTGAGCGAGTTGGTTGATCGCTGTGGCCATAGCTTGCACCTGCTGTACCAGGTCATCCATCTTTTGGCCTGTGATAATGTCGCGCTCTGGGTAACTCCAGCCCTCTTAAGCTCACAACCCCCAATCTCCACAGCCAGCTTCACCTGTAGGAGCCCCCGCTTGCCGGGACGCAAGATACGCCTACCCGGGATCGGTTACCCCCAGGACTTAATGGCTCAAAGGATGTAAGCTTATATGTGGGAGGACTGGAGAACCAATAGCAAGAGCGTGAGTGACGGAAGTCCAGAGACAGGCAATAGGTCGATAACGGGAAGGCAGAGATCGTAGCAGCACCAGGGGTCAGGCAAGACGTAGTCGGGGTTCAGGCAGAGGTCAGCAACTGGGGATCAGGATCTAGAAGCGTCAGTTCAGGCAAAGGTCGGCAACAAGGATTCAGGATCGAGAGGCGTCAATTCAGGCAGAGGTCGGCAACAAGGATTCAGGATCGAGAATGGTCGTATAATCAAATCGGCAACAGGCTAGACTTCACAGGAGTAGGTAACACAGGGTTCTGAGCGCTATCACAGGCAATTCACAACTGAGAGGGAATTGCCTTTATAGGGACAGGTCTGAGGGAAGCAGTGTACTGATTGGAGCACATAGGATTCCAAGGGTAATTGGCTGGCAACAAGGGAGGAGGTAAGGCCAAGATATCAATGGGGCTGATTGGCCTGCAGAGCAGAAGAGGGCGAAGCCCTCAATCCCCTAGGATTCATTAACCCTTTAATTGATCCTCCGGCGGGTGCGCGCAGCACAGCGCCGCCGGAGGGCATAACAGACACGTGCTCGCGGCCGCGCGCGGGCACGTCTACTGGAGGAGGAAGCAGGGGGCGTGGCTGAGCTGGGCGCCTCTCGAGCCGACGCTGCTCGAGCCGACGCCGCCCGGCGCGGCCGCCGCACAGTGACAGCTGCAGCTGGCCGCCTGGAGACGTCGCTGGAACGGGGATCAGGTAAGCGGTTCCTGACATTGGGTATTGCTCTGTTCGGGTGACCTTGCACTTTCAGCTTGTTTTTCCTTATTTGCATATTGATATTTTAGGAAAAGGTGTTTTTTATTTTGCTTTTTTTATGCAAGCTAAGAATTCATCAAGGGATTACTTACAGAAAGCTTAACATTTGTACTTTCAGGGAATATATGGGTATTCCAAATGTAAAGGTTTTTTCTGGTTGAAAAAGCACAAGGTGCAGACTTTGTAATTTTACTTGAAATTTTCAACTCTGCAGACAGTTACACGCATGATTTACTTTGGGGTGTTTGGCAACTCTTCCCTTAACAGTAGCTTTGCATGCTGGGTGTTTTTCTGTTCGGGGGACCTTGCTTTTTCAGATTTAACTTTTTTTTTGTTTGCATATAGTTTTTTTTCAGGAAAATGTGGCTTTGATTCTTCTTTTTTAGGGAAACTCTGTGCAACCAAAGAATTGATTTGAGGGATTACTTCCAGAAAACTACGTCCACGTAAACAAGCCTGGTACGTCTAGAAAGCTTGAGGTGTGAACCTCCAGAGAATATATCATTTGTGGGGTTATTTCAAATGTAAAGGGTTGTTTTTCTTGAAAAACTGCAAGGTGCGCCTAGCGCATAGCATAGCCGTATTTTATCTGAAAATCTCCTAAAGCGCTGTTTCAGTTTGTGGGAGTCTCCTGGGCAGAAAAGGGTGTCTACCAATACATATTTGGTACGGCTGTAACCAGGAGAAATGGTGCTTATACACGCATTAAGATTTTATTGACAAGTTTATATTTTTTATTACAAGAAAACACTCCAAATTGCAAAAAATAGTTTTTTAAAAAAAATTTCTGCACATATTTCACCCAAAAGTATTAAGAATCCACTAAAAATACTAAACAAGCCATTTCATGTTGAAGCCCAGACTGAAAAAAACAATATATAATTTTCCTGGGAAATCCCTTCAAAAATCAAAGTTGGACATGTGTAGCGCAAAATAGTAAAACATGGTCTGGCAACAGAGGGTGAGAAAAATTCTAGGAGGGCTGGTTTTGGTCCACTCCCCTGGGTCACCCCGATCGGGGGTGCCCCGCTATGTGAAACCCCCCAGATCTCCTGCATCAACTCCCCTCACCGCGGTACTACGGCACATGCGCTTCCGCTCGTCCAATCAGCACGCTCGGAGCCGCTGAGCTATGGACGTCTAATCCGACGTCTTAGCTCAGCGGCTCCGAGCGCGCTGGTAGGCGCATTTCGTGCTTCCCTTCCGGGCCGATCCAGCTGGGTTGCAGTCTACTTTAAAGGGTTAAAATCTATCTATCTTTTCTCCAAACAAGTCTGCCTTAATAGGCATGTATGTAAAACAGCAATGAAACAATTTCCAAAGTCAAATGGTTATGTCTATAGGGATAAAAATACCATTGCAATTCTAAATAATTAAAGATTGATAATATTATAATACACACCTATTTCCCCTTTACTCAGTCCTTCCTAGTTTAGATTTTTTACCTGGACTTGGCACTATTAGCAAAATGTATCAAAGGAGGAAGTAAAGCAGAGAGGCAAGTATTTGCATGTCAGTAACCAAAGCATTTGCCTTTTTATTGTTTTGCAGTTATGCGATTGACAGAAGTGATCAGGGTAAATGTAATTGTATTGCTAGGCAAAGTGTGGGGCTAACAAATTCTCCACTTTTCTAGACCGGGACCTTGGATATTTTAACTAGATTGTAATAAAAGTTACATTTTATCGAGATGTTTCACTGGCCTGTGGACGTTTGCTGGACTTACTTTACTACATTCATCCATTTCTAGGACTCTGCATCCTTCTGTGCAATGACACTGACCGCAGTGTGGTAATTAAGGTGAGCTGCAGACCCTTTTGTTCTACTCATATCCCCCAGAATTGCCCAAAAATTAACTTTTTTTATTCTCACCAACCTGATAGAGTTGACCCATAGAGATACATAGTTCCATAGCTTCCCATAAACATAGAATTTCCTTTCCTCCTCCTCCAGCTCTTGATTCAGTGTGTTGCATGGCAGGGATGCTGCCCCATGTTTGAGGCATATATATCTAAGTTTGGTGTAGGCTTCCACCACCACAGCCCCCCATACTCATGTGTAAGATGAACGCTCCCATGAAGCATCTGCAAATATATTTCAAAACATCTGCATGGGTTAAAGTTAAACTGACCAGATGTTCCTCTTTCGGTGGGACAGTCTCACTTTTAGGCCCACTGTCCCTCTGAAAACTCTGGGGACACCTAAATTTCCCACTTTGATGACATAGAGGAGGCTGTCCCATTTACTACTGCTCCGATTCTTTGGTTGAATGGTGATAGTGAAATGAATTGACTGCTCTGATTCTTTGGTCCAAAAAAGATCTTGGTGATGTCAATTCATTTCACTATCACCATTCAACCAAATACTCATATGTGACCCAAAATTAAGCCACATGCTAAAACTCCACCCCTACCACACCCATCACCCACAAACTGGTTTAAACTGCTACATTTTGAGGAAACCAAAAAATAGTTTAGTTAAAGCCTCTCAAACATCATAAACCATTGATTATCAAGGGGCGGGAGGTTAGAAGAGAAATTTACTAAGATGGAAAAAAAATACCTGGTTACATTTTATTCTTACTAGTCTAGTTAGCATGATTTTAAGACCAGACACTTGATCACACTTGTCATTGAATATATTTTTGTACTAGTCTGTTTTCAATAAATAAATGTTATAAGGCAATGTTTTAATGTGATTAAACTACCAAACTGCTAGGATCCTTCAGTGCTCCATTTTGGCATATTGCAGAGAATCTGTTATTCATTGCCTTAAAAGGAATGTGTGGATGCGCAATTTGGAATTCGTTTAGCATGTCTTTATTTATCGGAGACTCATCTCAAGTCCATGTGCAGTAATTGATTTTTTTGTGCAATATATCTTTATTAAGTTTTATATAGAGATGCATAAACATACAGACAGAAAGAACAGCGCAAGAATAATACAGAACCTCAGCGCCTCGAGCATACAATTAAGATGGCCAGTACAAGCATCGAAATAACAGGATTGTTGAAGGGTTTACACTGATAGTAATAAAACTAGTTATCCAATAAGGTCTACAACCCCCTTCAGTTGTATTCAAATGTCCAAGGTGACAGCAACAGACGTTACAACAATATCAATAACAGTAACCATCTCACCTCGAGCCTGTAAGGCCATCCCGTTTAGTGGGCTCCCCGTTTTGTTAAAAAGGGGGACCCGAGGGGTACCTCCATCGTCAATGTCCGGAGAGACAGAAGAGAGGGGAGGACCCGACCGGTCAGGGGCTCGAGAGTGACTGCCCGGTGCTAGGGGACACTGCCCCTTGAACAACCATCAACCCCTCCAACTGTGATCTCACCGGCATTACTGTGGACAGCTCCGTCCGTCCCTAGAGATAGAGAACACAAGAAGTATAGATGAAGAAAGGAAGGAAAAGAAAGAAGAAAGAATGAACGCATACATTACCCATCTCTCTCCAGTAAGCTCCGGATCTCCGGGAAGCCCTTGGAGACCTCCCATATTGTCCATGTTCGGCCCCGCCCTCAACTCCATCAAGAGCCAATTCCTCCATCCTTTTGATATTTTCCAACTCCCCATACCATTCCATCAGGGTGGGTACCGTGTTGGAGCGCCAATGTCGGGGAATTACTGACCTGGCCGCTGTAAGCATATGCCTCAGCAGGCCCCTCCCCCCCTCCGCCACTGAACCCGGAGTCATCGACAAAAGGGCCACTTGAGGGGAGTTGGGGATACTCTCAAGGGTCGTATACTCAAACACCCTCAACACTCCCTCCCAAAAAGCATTTATAGCAGGACATTCCCACCATATGTGGGTCAAATTCCCATGGGCCCCGTTACATCTCCAGCAATTACCGGTCTCCGCTCCCCCGAACCTCACCAAGTCCGCAGGGCTCCTGTACCACCTGGCCAGAATTTTGTAATTCCTCTCCTGGGCCCTGCAAGCCATTGAAAATTTGTGTGTCAGAGCAAAGGATTTTTCCCACTCCTCCCTTTCAAACATCTGACCCAATTCTTCCTCCCATCTCCTGCAAAATTGTGGAAGCCCCTCCTCCATACCCCCAGTTAGATAAATCTTATATAAGGTTGAAATTGCTCGTGGGGGGGGGGGGGGGGTCTGGGCATTGAGGATCATCTCCAGGGTCGTTAAGGGTCGGGACAAGGCTGTTCCAGTGGCAAAGGATCCAATGAAGGCACTCTACTGGGCATATTAGAACCAAGACAGTTTTCTCCCCCCACCCTGCTCCCTCAACTCAGAAAGTGATGGCAGGCCAGATCCAGAGGTAACCTCACCCAGTCTTGTGTCCTGGGTTGCATCCCACACGAGGAATGACTTGGCATCCAGCCCCGGGGTGAAAGCAGGGTTATTGAAGAGCAGGGTGAGAGGACCGGGTCTATGCGATAAGCCCCTCCGCTTCAGGGATCTATCCCAGAGGGTCAGCAAAGAATTCACTAAGTATGGAAGTTCCCACCTCTTTGGACGGCACTCGGGGTCCACCCAAGGCAGGGCAGTCAGACTAACAGGTGAAATATCACTTTCGAGTGCGACCCATTGCTTACACCCCTTGTGGTGGAACCAGTCAACCAGCCTCACTAGGACCGCGGCCACGTGATATGACTTCATGTCAGGGACCCCTAGCCCCCCTGAGTTCTTAGGTTCTACACAGCGTCCCTCTACTCACCCTGGGCTTCTTGCTATCCCATATGAAATTAAAGAAAGCAGCCTGTAGCTGCTTGAAGAACCCCCTTTCCAGCAGCAGTGGCAGAGTCTGAAAAACATAAGAACCTGGGCAATACGTCCATTTTAAGGATATTTGTTCTCCCTAACCAGGAGTACTGCTTTTTAGCATACGTTCCCAGACTCTTCATCGTGCTGTTGAGGAGAGGCATATAGTTTAGTTTATAGAGTTTCCCCAGATCCGTGGATACCTGCACCCCAAGATATTTTATCGACTCATTTTGCCACTTAAATGGGAAATTTGTCTGAATTAAATCCTGGGCCCCTATGTCTAAAGAGATATTCAAGATCTCTGTTTTAGTCATATTTACTTTAAAGTTGCTTAGCTTGCTAAATCTTTCAAACTCCCGGATGATAGAAGGCAGAGAGGTATGCGGGGAGGTCATGTACAAGAGAAGGTCATCAGCAAAGAGGGAGAGTTTGTATTCTTTCCCCCTGCATGGCACCCCCTTGATAAAGGGATTGGCTCTCAAGGCATTCGCCAGGTGCTCCATTACCAGAACATAGAGTAGGGGGGACAGAGGGCACCCCTGCCGTGTGCCATTCCTGATATTGAAAGATCCGGAGAGGGTGCCGTTGACTTTAACTTTGGCAGAGGGGTCATGGTAAAGAGCCATGATTCTATCCAACATGACTGGCCCCACTCCTACCTGGGACAGCGTGGCCCTTAGGAACCCACAATGCACCCTATCAAACGCCTTCTCTGCGTCCACCGCCAGAAGGCAGGACGGGATCCCTTTCGTTTGGGCGTAGTGCATTAGTGAGACAGTTTTGATAACATTGTCCCTAGCTTCCCTTCCCGAGACAAACCCAACTTGATCATTATGTATCAGTGAGGGTAGCAGGGGTTGGATGCTGACTGCCATAATTTTGGCAAACAGTTTGACATCCACATTGATCAACGAGATCGGTCTGTAATTACCCGGAGAGGTACCGTCCTTCCCAGGTTTCGGAATGACCGTAATGTGGGCCTCTAGGGTCTGTCTCGGGAAGGGGCACCAACCCGACATGGAGTTAAACACCTTCGTTAGGAAAGGGGCTATCAGGGATGCCATTGACTTATAGAACCCGGGGGTGAACCCGTCTGGCCCCGGACTCGTCCCCGTGGGGGTCCCCTGTATGGCCCGCACTACCTCCTCCTGCCGTATCGAATCCTCCAACGCCTCACTCCCCTCCGGGGGGATGACCGGCAGGGCGGTCTCCATGATATAATAATCTAAGTCTCCCCCTATCCCCCCTTGGGCACCCCGGACTGAAGCGTTGTTAATGTTATAAAGGCTTGAATAGTAAGATTGGAATTCACCCGCTATTTGGGGTGTCCTATGTACCTCCCCACCATCCACCGTTTTCATATTGGGGATATAAGTACAGCCCTGCCTTGGGTGGAGCGACCGAGCCAACAGCCTACCACACTTATCCGAGTACTCGTACAGGCGTGCCCTACCACGATCTCTAAATCTGAGGTAGCATTGATCATAGAGCCCCTTTAACTTCTGCATAGCCTCCAACAACTCTCGTAGGTTCCCAGGAGATGAGAGGGTCTTATGAGTTTTCTCTAACTCCTGTATGCGCCCCAGTGTTTCTACAATCTGTCAAGCCCTTTCCTTCATGAGCCTCGCTCCATGTTTGATGAAAACTCCCCACAGCATACACTTAAGCGCCTCCCACTGTATTGGTAGTGAAGTACTGTCATTGCTGTGGTCGACCTGAAAATTGGCCACCACAGCCCTGATCTCAGTCATGCATAGCATGTCTTTCAACAGATTTCAACAGGGAACGTTTTTATGTATGGCAATAGATACACCCTTAGATTTATTCTCGGGATTGGGGCTGTGATACCACTTATCATAGTATCTATTTCTGATTTCTGGGATTTTCCCTTGACAAAAAATGCGTTTCTTGTAGAAGGGCTATGTCCACTCTTTCCTTATGGAGCCCATACAAAATTTTGGTCCTTTTCTCTGGGATGTTCAACCCCTTAGCGTTGAACGTGCAGAGTTTAAGACTCATCAGTGCAGCTAAATTACAGGGAGAGGGCACACACCCGGCTAAATGATGTCACTGAGTCTAGCTCACGTTACACTTCCGATGGTCAGGACCAGAATCTCGCCCAGAGAGAGAGAGGCAAGCGGATGATCAGAAAAATAGAGCAAAAAGACAAAGCGGAAGAAAAGGAAAGAGAAAAAAAAGAGACAGAACTAACAAGACTAACAAACTGACAAACAAAGCCCTCCTTAAAGAGGGGGGCAATTAAGAACTAAGAGGGCCGTAGCCCTCAACACCACGCAAATCCCTCTGGCTTACCACCAATGGGATGGCGCAGAAACCTAAATGGGAAAGTGACCTCGCCACTCGGGAGTGAGATCCCGCCGACGTCTTCAGAGTCACGGATAGGAGCACCCAACTCCTTCCACAAGCCCTTCTAACGCCTCCCTTGCTACCTCCTAAGTCTTTCTTTCACAGCCCTATAGGATTAGACCTCGTGGAACGCCCCATTAACCATCAACAACCATGGGATTGTACAGGCAAGGCCCATCCCTCCACCATTACTAAGCCGGTGAGTTTCTTCCCCCCCCCAGCGAGAACAGGATGCCGCCAGCGTCAGGCAGAAGGGCACACCCGGAGCCCCATGCAGGGCCCACCCGACCAGGTCACCCCAGCTCAATGCCCATATAACGGACCGACCTTGCTCCAGCGGCGGGGCCCCACCGTAGGCCCCGGCAAGGCCAACCGAGCCGACCACCAGGCCACTCCCCCGAACCAGACAACCTCAAAGGGGGGGAACTCGAGATCCGGGAGAGAAAGATCCAGCCCAGACCCCCCAGTTTAGTACCCCAGGGGCTTTACCGCCCCTGCCGGTAAATCAAGGGAGAAGCAGGGGGGATCCGGCCCACCAGGCCCCGGTCCTCGCCAGGCCCCATGTCATATTCAGGCCAACCCACCCACTTCCATCTTAAAAAGAGAGGTAAAACAGCATAACAAGATCATATCAAGTATCTACGGCTTTCTATAGGGATCAAACAGTGTCTCTATCAAATCCAAACATAGCAAGAGAGGCAAAACAGCATGACACAAAGATGTAGTGGACCCTTACATCTTCCTATAGGGATCCAAACACGGCTCTACTGCTCTGGGTTCCTTCTGGGGCCCCCCATCTGGGGCATCTAGGGGCCCTTTGTGGGAGCGGGTCAAAGTCCAGCCAGTCCGGGACCGGGAAAGGATCCAGGCCCAAAAAAGCGAACATGCTTGGTAGATCGGCTTTACTGCGCAGGGAAAAAGTAGAATTGTCCTTCCGAATTATAGGGTGGAACGGGTGGCCCCATTTATAGGAGGCCCCCATTTCCGAGAGCCTGTCGAGCAAAGGCCGGAGTGTTCTTCTCATCTGCAAAGTGCAACGAGATACATCAGGTAAAATTGTGCTCTGTGCACCCCTCCACTCAATTCTGCGTCGCTCCCATGCCCACCACAGGATGTCCTCTTTAACTGTGAAAAAATGGACCCTGCACAGGACATATCTGGGGGCCTGGGGATCCCCGGCCGGGCGGCCCATCACCCTATGGACCCAATCAATGTGTAGCTCGGCATCCCCAGGTCTCTCCAACAGGGAATTGAATAGTTCCGTTATTGAGGAGCGCAGATTTTCCGGTCGGACCGATTCAGGGACGCCACGGATCTTCAGGTTATTACGCCTATTTCTATTTTCCTGATCGTCCACCTGAAGACGGAAATCGGTCATCTGCTGATGGTGCATTGCTTGCATTCTCTCCAAGTTCGCTAAACGAGTCTCGTGGTCCGTCCGGGAGTCTTCAAGAGTGGCGACTTTGGTTTCCAAAGCAGAGGATTTCTGTTGTATAACTTCAGTCTCTCTTCGTAAGGCTCTTTAAATTCTGATCGCCACCGCCTCGAGGCCAGCCTTAAGCTCTGCCTTTGTCGGTAGATATTGTAGAATAGCCTGGATATTGGGGTCGATGATCGGGGTCGGGGAAGGCTGGCCACTGTGGGGGCATCCCGCCACTGGAGAACCAGCCAAGTCAGTCATTTCACGCCTAGAGACACCTTGGCAAGCGGACCCAGGCGCGGCTGCATATCCCTGCTCAGGGGAGAGGTCACCAAGGGACATAAGGCTGGAGCCGGAAGACCACTCCAGGTCAATTGGTTTGAGGGGGTTATGTGCCGATCTTGCAGGGGGTGTACAAGCCCCAGTATTGGTAACAGCATCAGCTGGCTCCGGATGCAGCTCGACTAAGACCACCTTATTAGCCCCCACCATCGTTACGCTCCCTGTGCCACCGGATGCAGCACTGGCTGTGGGGGAACCCCCTCCATTTGGTTGACCAGGGCAGTACTGTGCTCCACCAGGATCAGTTTCTAAGTAACTTGTCAGAGTGGGGCAAGGGCCCACCGGGTGCTCCCCCACCTGCATTGCCCGTGGTGCCAGTCCGCCTCCTCCTCGGGTCTCCCTCTCCACGGCTGCTGCATCTGTAAACATGGTGCTGGCTGGCTCCTCCGGCCCCGCTGATGCGCCTGCCGCCGTACCGCAGCTCCGTCTTGTTCCACCCCCCCTGCCCCTGCCGCTCACCTCCGAGCAGACGCTGTCATCGATGGCAGGGGGATCAGTCTCCTTACCGCGGCGGCCGGCTCGGGCGGGCGGCGTCTTCTCTTCACTGCCCCTCATCTACCAGCCTTTCCTAGCAGGCAGCGCCCGGGACAGGACGCATCGCCGCCACTGCCTCCACCTCCTCCATCGCAGCGCAGTCTCCGCTCCGGCTGCAGGTAGGTGCGGTCTCCTCCTCTTTGGTCCTCAGTCTTGGGGGCCCTCTGCCCGATGCGTTCGCCCCAGCGCGACCTCTGGCGGCATCACGACCCCCTTCCCCGGCAGACGCCATCTTGGCCAATGGGCCACCAGACTCCGGCTGGGACCTCGGATGGAAAAAATACCCTATAGCGCTTTTAGGGGGTACCTTAAAGCTGGCCCCTGACTTCTTCTTGTTGCCACCCATCAGGGTGGTCCGGGTACAAATTAGGGTGCTCAGATCGCCTGAAAATGCTCGGGTCGGACGGGAGTTCTCCCACGTGCGTCTTTACTCCCTCATGCCGAAGCCACGCCCCTCCAGTAATTGATTTTTCACATCAGTCACTTTTGGGATTAGGTATATAAAAGATGGTCAAGATTAAAATAATTTACCTGTTTCCCAGCAAAAGAAATAGGAAGTTTAATTTGTTTCTGTTCTGAAACCAGAGGACATGAGCCTGTAGGCTGGCAAGTGGGCAGGGCCGGCTCCAGGTTTATGTGGGCTCTCAGACGGCATGGTCCCAGTGGGCCCCTTTGCAGTGGAGAGTCGCGGGTCAGGGGTCTATAAATTCCATGGTCAAAACTAAAGGGCTGCTTGCTCTCCAACCCCTTATTGGAGCTGTCTTTTAGTTTGGCTCCCCATGAATGAATATTGAGGAAGAGGGATGGACAAAACAGGAAGGGCAGGAATGGATGGATGGAGAGATTGCTTGGAGGAAGAGGGACGGGTTGGCAAAATGAAAAGGACAGGAATGGCTTTGGGGAGGCAGGTAATGAAGGGGCTCGGGGTTAAGCCACAGGTGACTTGCCAGCCCCTAAGCCTTGTGAACTGTTATAGGGGTCTCATGGACCCCTTACCAGTTTGCAGAGGGTTAAATGTAAAAAAAAAAAAAACACACACAGAAAAAATATTTTATTTGTTTTTTAAAACTTACCTCCCATCCATCTCGCACTGTGTCAATCATTCTGGCCTCTGCTCTCCTGTTGCTGCTGAAAGGCTTTTATAGCTGCTGGACGACAGCATTTTTTTTAGAATTTTAAGGGTTAAAATCACTTTAAAGTCCAGAAACAAAATGACATGGGGTTCCCCCCACCCATCATAACCATCCCAGGGACCAGCTATTCAGGGCTTGTAGAACAGCGTGCAGGGACCCGCTGCCGGCTACAAAACTGCAAAGCCTAATGGTCCCAGGCTCTTCTGCCCCCTCGGGCTTTGATCAGTGGAGGGGGGCTGGGGGGCAAGGGATCACAGGCCCGCGCCCCTCCAACCCTCTCGCCTCCGATCTTCTGGCGCTCCTGAGCATCTGGGGGGGTGAGATGAACAGAGCGCCGGCGGTATGCGCTGAGCCGGCGTGTGATGATGAACCGGACGCTGCATGGCACTGTTAGAGCCGCTCACCGGCATAGTTTTAATAAATGTGGTATTGCGTACAGCGCCCAGCGGTGACAGTTCGCTACCTGTTGTGACGAGGCACTACCTGCCGCAATCCCTTGATGAATAAACCCCCAAGTTGCCAGACCATATTTCACTGTATTGCGCTGCATATGTATTGATAGACACCCTTTCTGCCCAGGAGACTCCCCCAAACTGAAACAGCGATTTTAGAGATTTTCAGATCAACAAACTATATATTGGAAGTACTCACCTTAAGCTTTCTATGCGTACCAGGCTTGTTGATGTGGGTGCAGTTTTTTGGAGTTTCCCTAAAAAAAGAATAAAAAGCAGAAACAAAGCCACATTTTCCTAACAAAAACAATATGCAAACAATCAAATCTGAAAATGCAAGGGCCCCTGAACAGAACAATACCCAACATACATAGGTACTGTCAAGGGAAGAGTCGCCAAACACCCCAAAATCAAGCATGTACATAAGGGTAAATTTACTTGAAAATTTCAAAAGCGCACACCTTGTCCTTTTTCTACCAAAACAACCCTTTACATTTGGAATACCCCCCCCCCCCACAAACCATATATTCCCTGAAAGTACACATGTTAAGCTTTCTAAATGTACCCAGCTTGTTGTAGTAGGCTCATCTTTCTGGAGGTAATCCCTGAAAGAATTCTTAGGTTGCTCAGAGTTTCCCTTTTGTAAAAAAGCAGAATATAAAACACATTTTCCTAAAATATCAATATGCAAACAAGAAAAAACAAACTAAATCTGAAACTGCAAGGTCCCCCGAATAGAACAATACCCAACATGCATAGCTACTTTTAACCCTTTTAATTGCCAGCCTACTTGTAATTTTGTCACCCCCAGATAATTTTTCATCATTTTGCGCTATGTTTTAGGCTTTAAAATTAAAGGTTTTGTTTGTATTTTTTCTGCTGTTTTTAAATATTTTGGGTAAAAAAACAAAAATGTATTTAAATATAAAAATATTTTTAGGAAATTGTCTCCTTTATTTTAAATTAAACATTTATTTTATTAAAGAAATATTTATAATAAAAATATAAAGAAATTCTCCTGATTACAACTGTACCACATATGTATCATAGTCCCCCCATTCTTGCCCAGGAGATCCCCCAAACTGAAAAGAGCACTTTATAACATTTACAAATAAAATGCAACTACTATCCACACTATAAAGGGTTAAAGAAAATAAAATTGGTGCAGGATCCCCCTTCCCGGGGGTGGGACCCCTTTTTAAAAAATCCACAAAAAATAACATGGGGTCCCCGGGCTCTTCTGCCCCCCAGGCTTTGGGGAAGCAGGTAATAAGGGGGCTGGGTGTTAATGGCAAGTCACCTGCTAGCTGCAGGTAACTTGCCAGCCCCTAATCCTTGTGAATTGGTATAGGGGGTCTCATGGACCCCTTACCAGTTCACAAAGGGTTAAATGTAAAAAAAAAAAAAAAAAACATACATGCATACACACAGAAAACATTATTTGATTTTTTTTTTTTTAACACCTCCCATATATCTTGCACTGTCTTCCTTGCCAATCACTCTGGCTTCTGCACTCCTGCTGCTGCTGAAAGCCTTTTATACCTGCCCTGCCGGCTACAAACCTGCAAAGCCAATGGCCCCGGGCTCTTCTGCCCCCCAGGTTTGGGGAGGCAGCAGGTGACTTGCCAGCCCCCAAGCCTTGTGAACTAGTATAGGGGTCTCATGGATCCATTACCAGTTCATAAAGAGCCCCGGGGAGGATCAGATGCCCCCCGGATGAAGAGAAGACTTGGCTAGATCAAACAAGGGGTCAGGTGAGTTTTTAACTTTTATATTTTTGGTTCTGTGTGTAGCTGACCCGCTACATGTGTCTCACATAGTTGCCACTTAACGGTAGGAGCGGCGACTACGTGAGATTCACGTAACTGGCACTAGAAAGGTTAAGGCATTGTCGCTGTGGCATCAAGTTCACCTGCTTACTCTCACAATCAACATGAGAGCAAATATTTTTGGAGATGAATCTGCTCTGCAGTTCTCCCAATTGCTTCTGATGCTTGGCAATGGTCTAGTACAACAAGATGCAGATGGCAGTATATCATTCATTGCTGATTTCTGCAGGGCTGTAGAGTCACCTGGGCACCTCAGAATAGCAGTATTCCCTGACATTGGCTTTTAGTTTAACAAAGAAAGAACTCCTTACCATGACTAGATATGTCAAAGAGCTATTTTGGCTGCAGGAAATGAAGTGGTAAATGCAGTAAACTTACAAATTTTTAAAGGAGTTACCAGGATTTGTGTATTCCTACAAATCCATTGACACCACAATAGATCCAGAACAGATTGTGCAGTACCCAGTTGAGTTTTTAAACTCTTTAGAACCAACTGGAATGCCTTCTCATTGCTTGAATCTAAAGGTTGGTGCTTCCATTTTTTTATGCCGTTTTTCAATAAAAACAACCCTTTACATTTGAAATACCCCCTACAAACTATATATTTTCTGGAAGTACACATCTCAAGCTTTCTAGGTGTACCAGGCTTGTTGATGTGGCCACAGTTTTCTGGAAGTAATCCCTCAATGTATTCTTTGGTTGCAAAGAGTTTCCCTAAAAAAAGCAGAATCAAAGCCACATTTTCCTAAAAAAAACTATATACAAACAAGAAAAAACAAGTCAAATCTGAAAAAGCAACATCCCTCAAACAGAACATTACCCAACATGCATAGGTACTGTCAAGGGAAGAGTTGGAAAACACCCCAAAGTAAAGCATGTGCGTAACGGTAATCTTACTTGAAAATTTCAGCTCTGACGACAAAGTGCGCGCCTTGTGCTTTTTCTTCCAGAACAACCCTTTACATTTGGAATACCCCCCACAAACCATATATTCTATATATGTACACGTTAAGCTTTTTAAGCTTACCCAGCTTGTTGTAGGGGATTCATCTTTCTGGTGATCCCTCGAAGAATTCTTTGGTTGCACGGGGTTTCCCTAAAAAATTTACAAATAAGCAGAATAAAAAACACCTTTTCCTAAAATATCAATATGCAAACAAGAAAAAACAAGCTAAATCTGAAAGAACAAGGTCCTGTTGACAGGTAATAGGTAATTTTTCACCATGTTTTGCACCATTTTTGCAGGAATTTCCAGGAAAATTATATATATATTTTGCAGCAGAGTTTAGGCTTTAACATGAAATGTCTTGTTCGTAATTTTTGTAATAATGGCGTCATCCCGCCCCTCCCACAAAATGGCACGTCTATGGGCGGCGGCCAGCGCCGTCAGAAGTGGTGGGGAGGACCCTCTTCCGGGTCCTCACCTGAAAAGCCTGCGGAGCCCGGGGGGATCGGATCAGAACCCCCCCCTGGTGAAGAGGTTCACCCCCCCTCGTGAAGACCGAAGGGATCAAGCAAGAAGGTGAGTGAATGTCATTTTATTTCTTTTATAGCAAGTGTCAGCAGGGGGGGGGGGGGCGCAATTTCGGGCCCACTCCTGAAGTCGGGAGAAGGATTTTTACAATTCCTAAACAACGTTTTTAACCCCCACAAGTAATACACACCAAGCATCAACTGCATTAATAATCCCACCAACCGTGAAAAGCGGACCTAAACTGAAAGACATACGGTTTCCTTTATTTCATTTTGTTGTGAATTAGAAGGATTTTTACAATTCCTAAATAACGGTTTTGACCCCCGCAACACAACAACCGTACAAACTAAACGGACCTCAACCAACAAATTCACCCAACCAATAGAAACCTTGTCCCTCACTCCGAAACTCTCCAAACATCCAGAAAATACAGCACAGAATACAGCATACAGCACAGCCTGCAACAATACCCAAACAACCAACAACCAGAATAAAGACTCAAATACAGGGTTAATAGTGTGCACAACATTGACCAAACTGTATAAAGCTGTTTGACAGGAGAATATCCCTCAGACAGCAAGATAAAACATTTTTGAGGTGTAATTAGTCAGAAGCAATGATACGGGCAGGCTGATTAATTACTAGCGGCAGGTAGTGACAGATGAGCGTCTATAGCAGGCATTTTCGAGCGTCACTAGTAGTCGCTGTGCTCGGCCGTGGTTCGCTAGTTCAGAGCGCCTCAGTCGCTGTGCAGCATTGATGAATACATTGTGGGGAGTCGCTATATGACCAGTACAGAGCTGTATGGGAGCGAATGGTAGCGACTGGTTAGTGCGACCGACTCACACCATATTCATCAAAAAAACAGCCTTACACAATGCTGGCACTCAAAAATGCTTCGCTGTAGCCCAGAGCGCCGGAGGCTATGTGATTAAAGGCTGTTTTTTAACATGTATCCACCAGTAACAAAGCGAAAACATATGGAATTACATTGTAATAACATTGTGACATGAACACATTAATGCCAGACCTGTAATGTCAATTCTGCATAAATATTTAAAAATTGACAAAAATGGCTTTTTCAAGGCCAGGAGAGATCCCAACATTATTTGAGAATAAAAAAAATAATAATAATGAAAACACCCTGTTTAAAGAGAAGTAAAAGAACGACCATTGAAATGTATGGGAGAGCGACAGGTAGCGAGAGGTAAGATGTGGAGCTCTGCAAGGCTGAACGCCGGCGCTGTACGCTGAGGCTGGGATAATGGTGAATCGGAAATCGGATGGTGTTATCCCAGTCGCTCAACAGAATCCGCTTGATAAATGTGCAATTGCGTGCAGTGTCCGGCGTTCACCTGTCGCTACCTGTCACTACCTGTCGTTTACAAGGCACGCTATCCCTTCATGAATAAGGTCCCTAGTTGTTCCTGATTTTAATTAACAGGTGGAAACCTAACGGGTCATACCTAAAACCTTTTTTTGAGAAAAATAAGTGCGTCTTATAGGGTAAACATATCCTTGTTAGCAACATTTAATCTGACATAGGATTTCTTTTGTACAGTGAATTATCCCAAATTGGGATGCCCTGCAGTCCATCCAGGAAAACTCACCTCTCCTGGCTCCAATTGCACATGCGCAAAGTGATGTAGTCACATTGGATGAGAGCCTGTGCATGTGTAAACGGGGGGCTCACACATCGGGGGATTCTGATTCCAAGCAAACCGATGCTGGATTTTGTTCCGCTTTACGGGCACCACCTAGTGGCTTTTTTAGGTTATTCTAGAGAGGTTTTCACTGAACTTTCTTCCACTTTATTTCTCCAAAGGCATTCTGCTAAATCAAGCTGCTTGACCCCTCCACTACAGATTCACTGTCCCTGACAACAAATGACCAGGAGGACCCCAAGCCCCCTATAACATTGTGTGTTACCACCTCATTGCATTGGAAACATGCAAATGCAAAGCAAAATCACGGAGCAGCGCTTTACCCAATTAAGAACTGTGCTGTGTCTCCTGCACACCCTGCCCCGCACCGTTTACTGGTCCATGTAGCAGTGCTGGAACCTATACTGGGTGTATTTGGTTTATATATAGTACACTTGTTATCTCATGCTGACGGGCGTTATTGGTGCCCGTGGGCTATATACATCTTGGGGATATATATATATATATATATATATATATATATTTATGGGTGTCTATACATAGTGTATGTGTATATGTAGGTATATCTCTTTATATGTTTATATATATTTATATCAGGGTGGATAAAAATCAATGTTTTTTTTAAAAAAATCAAAAAAATCTGATTTTTTTTATTTAAATCTGATTTTTTTTCAATAAACTGCTTTTTGAGGAAAATATTTTACCATCCAAAGGTTCTTCCATCATGAGATAAAGCTGAGTTGTTTAACTCAGTAGAATAAAGGCTGTATATGTGTAACATTCACAATGCCATGCTCTTCCAGAGGTTTCTGTAGGATTAGTGGGCAGTTTCTCTCCTATATTATCACAGACGCTCGCTTTACTTACGCAGTTCTCAAAACTGAATTTGACTCCACAGAGGTCCCAGCCTCTTCTTCACAGCAAAAATGTTACAACATGAACAGAGTTGAGAAAAAGACCTTAATCCTATTGTTCTACAAACCTATGACTAGTGAGCTACAGAGGACAGCAGGGACAGTAGTATTTAAGTTTTTCATTTGTCGGCTGGGCTGACAGTCTAAGTTTCTTAAAATATATATATATTTTGTTTAGCCAAATTAGTTAACAAAACATGGATGTTTGTTTAAGCAAATAACTTATGCTGCAATGTTATTGTTTTAAGTTGAATAAATCTATTTAAATTGTTATTAAGGTCAGGATTATTTTTCTCCTTCCTAAGTACAACAGAACAGTGGTGTCCAAATATGAATGATTAACCCATTAAACTAGGGAGAAAAAAGTAATATAAAAAGTGATTCTAAAAATCTTCATCTACTTGCATGTTAAAATAGCAAGAACTAGTTTAGGTAGAAACTTTGATTTAAATCACTGATTTAAATCAAGCCTTACTGACTAGTGATTTAAATCGTGATTTAAATCGTGATTTAAATCAGTTAGATTTAAATCAAATCCACCCTGATTTATATACATATATAGTTTCTTATGCTGGGATGAAGTGTATATGTCTTTTATTTGCACTGTATGCATGTTGTTTACTGGGGCCCCCCTTTTTTTGTGTTTTCCAGGTGGGACAACCAAGGCAATTAGGGGTTTTCTCCCGGTCCTAGGTCCCTGGTTCAAATTGGGGTCCCTTATTATTATTATTATTATTATTATTATTCTTAGAGGCCGATTCATTAATAGCGCCAGGTAGCGACAGATGAGCGCCAGTAGCGTGATTTTCACAGCGCCCACTAGTATTCGCTGTGCTTGGCCGTTGTTCGCTTGTTGACAGCGACTCAGTCGGTGTGCGGTAATGTTGAATACGGGGTTAGGAGTCGCTGTTTCACAGGTTCCGCACTGTATGGGTGCGCCTGACAGCGAATGGCCAGAGCGAACGGCTCCCAGCATATTCATTAACAAATCACGCTCAAAAAATTCTCGCGCTGTGAAATGCTTGTTTAAACCCCAGAGCGCAGGCGGCGATGGCTTAAAAGTAGTTTTTAACCCCCAAACAACCATATTTTTTTATTAAAAAATTAACCAAGTTTTTCTAAACATTTTGTAATATGAATACATTAATATCAGACCTGTAATATCAATTCTGCATAAATTTTTTTTTTTTTTTTTTTTACCTTAAAAAAAATTATAACATTGCCGTAGTGGTCACAGAATTTTTGACAGTTAAAAAAAAAAAAAAAAAAAATCATATCAATTGTGAACATTGAAATGCATTGGAGAGCGCCAGGTAGCGAGAGATCATACCTGGCGCTGTGATGGGATTAGCAGCGGCGCTGTTCGTTGCAGTCCGCTACATGATGAATCCCGCGCTAGGTGATGCTCTCGCCGGCGCTAGCCTCATTTAGCATGTTAAATGCGTGATTGTGTCCACCGCCTGGCGTTCTGGAGACGGTAGCCACCGATAGCTGGCGCTACCTGGCGCTAGTGAGACACTACCTGGCGCTATCCCTTGATAAATAAGGCCGTTACTAAAATCCTCCCACTAACGGACATTAAGGGGCATCCGGGGTAGCTTATAGCTGGTCATTGCGACTACTTTAAAATCACCATATGGAGGCTTCCCAGGATACCGGGCTCGGGATCCCTTTGGGGCAACCCCGGCAGTGTGTGGTATGTGGGGTATCCCTTGTGGGCGACAATGTACAGATTTGTGTACCATGTGCACAGGAGGCGATTGCGCGGAAATCCGGGCCCCGTGCGTCCGGGTCAGCCCCGCTGGCCTCATCACCTACACCCCCACGCCTGGTCATGGCCCCAAGTGACGTTGTCACTAGTGGGGAGTCGCAATCAGATGTCTGTGCCAGACTGGCCAACATTGAGCAAAATGATTGCTAGCTCTGCAGCCAGGAATGCCCCAGCTAAGAGACGGCACTTGGCGCCAGCGGCGCCGGCCCTTAACTATGATGACTATGATCCTTTTGAATGGTCTGATTATTCCCCGCTTGAGGAAGGGGAATTGTTTTCAGACTCTGATTTATCCGATGATCAGCAGTGCCTTGGCACTGATGCTGGTAGAGCGTGGGAATACTGTTGATACCCATAGGCTCCTTACTCAGTTTTTTGAGGTACTTGATTGGTACCGCCAAACCTTGTTTGGGGTTCCCGGATCAGAAGCACTTTAACAACCTGATCCTTAAGGCATAGGAAAAGCCTAGCCGGCTTCCTGGTATTCCTCAAGGGTGGGATAGGAAGTATCCCTTCCCTGTTGATATGGTTGAATGTTGGTCTACACCTCCAGAGGTCGACGCTCCTGTTCTGGGGTTGTCCAATACATCGGTTGTGCATTCCCCTGATTCCACTACCTTGACAGATAGTGAGGACCGTCTTCTCGACCAACTGGCTTCATCCGGTTTGTGCTTCCGTACTCACGGCCGTGGCCTTTAGCACTTTAATCGGAGGCCTCTTGGATGGATCCCAATTGAATCCCTCTTGCGAGGAGTTTAGTGCTCTTACGCAATGTGAGTTGTTCATCACCTTTGTGTTATCAGGCCTAGATGATACTATCCGGCATTGGTGGTTGCTGTACGCCGTTCGGTCTGGTTGCGCCAGTGGGCGTCCGACAACGCTGCAAAGAAGGCGCTCGTAGGGCTTCCCTTCTCGGGACGGCGCCTGTTTGGTGATCGCCTAGATTCTGTGGCTAAGGGAGGTAAGTTACCTCAGCACAAATGGCAGCGTCGGCCATTTCGGGGCTCAGGCTCCTTCAACCCTGCCTTTCGTGGTCCTCGGACGGGCAAGGGGGTATCTGGCGCCGCACCCAGAGAAAATTCCTGGGGTAGGGGCAGAGGTTGTGCCCGACCCGGGTCCTCCTGGGGTGCCAAACCCAAATCCGGTGCTAAGCCCACTCAGCAATGAGGGGGCGCCCTCACCCTTGCGGGTGGGGGGATGTGAGAGACGCTCTGTCTTTTGGATGTCATCACTATTCAGTTGCCCACCGGGTCATTCACTGGCCTTTTCTTAATTAGGTCATTGTATTTTGATACTGTTACAGGCAATGTCATTGTATTTTGACTGCCATTGTGTATTGTTGATTACGTCACAGTCAATGGCATTGTCCTGATTGATTGTATTACGGCCTGCTATTGTTCTACTGATTGCGTCACCGGCAGAGTTGAGGGATTGTTTGCCCTGCTGCTATTGGTCGGTGTGTGTGTCATGCAATAGAGACTTGTGTATATAAGGCCCAGTGTGGCACTAATAAAGTTCACTTCATCTTCACCCTCAATACGGAGTTCTGTCTCTTATTGGGGGAAACGCTATATTACAATTCACTAGCCCTTGTAAGGGCTGTTCCTGTTCCTCACGGACGACTCTGGAGTTCCAGCAGCACCTCTTACGATTGGGAAAAGGACGTCTCGGGCGGTGAAGCCCTCCGGCGATAAGGGTTATCGCTACAGGGGACGACTGCGGCTCTTCGCTCAGGTCTGGGCTCAACATGTTACAGACAAATAGGTCCTGGAGGTGGTGGAGAGACCATCACTCCTCAGGGTACAAGCTGGAGTTCGCAGACCGGCCTACTTACAGATTCCTCAGGTCCCGGGTTCCTACGGACCCACGGGCAGCGCAGGGACTGTTTGTGGCGGTACAAAGTCTTTGGGATATGGGGGTCTTTTGTCCGGTCCCCCCCCCCATAGAGAGAGGTCGGTGCTACTATTCCAACCTCTTTACGGTGCCCAAGTAGGACGGCTCCATAAGACCCATTTTAGACTTAAAGGTTCTCAACCGGTTCATCATCACCAGAAAGTTCTGCATGGAGACTCTGCGCTGTGCTGTCAACTCCCTACGTCCTGGGGACTTTATGTCTTCGATAGACATCAGGCCGGTCTTCCCGGGACACCAATGGTTCCTCAGGTTTGTGGTAGGCGAACAGCACTTCCAGTTTGTGGCTTTTCCCTTCGGGCTGACTTTGGCGCCCAAGGTGTTTACCAAGGTGCTGGTGGGCGTGATGGCCCTTCTCAGAGCCCAGGGCATTCGCATTTTGCCTTATCTGTATGACGTTCTCATTACAGCTTCCACATTCCACCAGGCGGAGCTGGACACCCGGACGGTGGTAACGCTGGAGAGGTTCGGGTGGGTAATCAATTACCCCAAGTCCTCACTTTCCCCATCTCTTTCCTGGGCATGACGCTGGATACCATTCAGGCCAGGATCTTCTTACCTCAGTCGAAGGTGGATGTTCTCCAAGCGCGGTGAGTTGGCGGCTCTGTCCATTCAGGCCCCCTACTTTGAGAGACACCTGGACAAGGTGGTTTTCCGCTTTAACCCAGACTTTCTGCCAAAGGTTGTCTCTGCTTTTCACCTCAATCAGGACATTGTGCTTCCTTGTGTCCTAAGCCTAGCAACGGCAAGGAGAGGGCCTTGCACTCTCTGGATGTCGTTAGATGTGTAAAGTACTATCTGGTGGCTACTTCACCATTCCGGAAGACGGACGCCTTTTTTGTGGTGCCCTCCGGGCCCAAGAAGGGTTTGGCGCCCGTCAAGTCTACCATTAGTAAATGGATTTGTCAGGCCGTTATTAGGGCCTATGCTTCCAAGGGGAGGGATCCCCCTTTTCAGATCACTGCTCATTCTACTCGTGCTGTTGGTGCATCCTGGGCTTTTCAGCACCAGGCCTCGGTTGAACAAGTTTGTAAGGCTGCTACTTGGTCTTCCGTTCATACTTTTTCCAAGTTTTACAGGGTTGATGTGCGGGCTTCAGTGGATGCCGTTTTTGGCCGCAAGGTTCTGCAAGCTGCAGTGGTTTAAGTTGGTGCATTCTTTACTGTTTATGGTTCCCACCCATGACGGACACTGCTATTGGATGTCCCAAATGTCATGAAGAGTTGAAGCGGAGTGTATGTCACACTTGGAATAATACCGTTTTGTGAGTACTCACCTTTAAAACGGATATTATAAGTGTGACATACACTCCGCTTCACCCCACCCTTTTTGGTATTCCGGATCCTTTATATGGTGAAACATTGTTTATGTTGTTAGTATGGTTATATTTGGTTCTTCCTGGTCCCCTTACTGCTTTTTTACACTGGGAAATTGGTGGGAGGTCCCAGGTATATATGGACCGGTAGGGGCTCTCTTTTTTGCATATTCATCTCTGCAGAAGTTCGCCCTCTACTGGAGATTACCCAAATGTCATGAAGGGTTGAAGCGGAGTGTATGTCACGCTTATAATATCCGTTTTAAAGGTGAGTACTCACAAAACAGTATTTTTCCAATTGCAACCACAATCATACATTACAAAGAAATGGCCGCAGCAACCCTAATAGAGTGTGCACCCTTGAGTATAACTTCTGAAAATGACCTCCACTGAGCCTCCAAATTACCCAAGGAAAAAATGTGCACCACTCTGGGCTAAATACACATATAAATATTTTATTAATTAATATACAGAACACATTTAAAAAAACTTGCTTAAAGTGGACCAACACCCAGCCTCAGTCTATAAGATTCCCGGGCTGATCCAATCCCTCCCCGCGGGGCATCCAAAATCGGGGTGCCCCGCTGTGTGAAACCCCCCAGGACGCCCACAAACCTTACCTGAATACCGATCCAACGGCGCATGCACGGGCCGCGGCCACATCTTGCGCTTCTCTCTAGCAGGGCGCGTGCACGCACCGCCCATTTGTGAATATATTGGCCACTGGGGTGACCATATGTAGATTTGGTCCCCTTTTTTCTATATGGTATATATACAATTTTGACCTATAGTCTCTATTTTGTTCAATAGAGTAAATAGGCGTCTCTCTTGTTCTAAACTTGTAATTTATTTAGGATTAATACATGTATAAAAATATTTTGATTAGAGTATATTTCTTTTGTACAGGCATATGTGTTTGTCATGTTTTGCTATCCCTCTTTTGTGATCCAATGCCTTGGTTCCCGTGCTCTCCTCCCCTTCAGTATACTCACCTCTTCTCCGTCCCAGACGTCTTGCTGTCAGCTGCGGTGCAGTGTGTTTCAGAGGGAACGAGTTTGCAATGTCAGTGCTGAGTCACTTCTGGTTTGCGGACCAGAAGTGCCTCGTGGAACACAAGCTGCGTTGACGATGCTGACGCATCTTCTGGACGGAATGCGGTCAGCATTCGGCACACCTGCGGCTCTTGCTGTGCAGAAATTGATTTCGGGAGTGGGGTATAAGGATGGGGGTTTGAGCGGGGAACACTGGACACTACCAGCCCTGATGAAGTGACGGGATCGTCACGTAAAGCGTTGGCTGGGGGAAGGGTGCTGCTGGTTCGGATTACATGTAAGGCTATCTGTGTTGTACATTGTCCTTCTTGTTACTCCGCTGTGTCCTTCTTATTATAGTTATATAACACTGCTATTCACTACTGCTATACTTGAATTGTTTTAGCACCTTTTTTGCACAATTAGATTTGAATTACCTCAATGTTTTTTGCACATTAGATGAATTGAAGTTTATAATATTAATTATCTGCACATTGCACTTTGGGTTAGGAAGGACTCAGGGAGATGTAGAGAGCTATATGTATATGTTATTAATAGGATTAGTTATTTTGGAGCCACCAGCGCCCCCTAGTGTTATGTCATGTTTTATTTTAAGCAAGTTTTTTAATAAGTGTGTTCTGTACATTATTTAATAAAATATTTATGTGTATTTAGCCCAGAGTGGTGCACATTTTTTCCTTGGGTAATTTGGGGGCTCAGTGGAGGCCTCCCTGTGGGTCATTCACAATCATACATTGCTATCACTATTGTAAATTAACCTAGGGATTTGTTAAGCGGGTCACAATTTAAGCATCCCAAATGTGTCTCTCTGAAAAATGGTCAGCTTCGTGAAAGGACCCATTTATTTTAATGGGATGCGTATTCTTGCTATTTGCATTTCGGAGTAAAGATCCTGTTGTTAAAGTGTTAAAGGCGCCACAAACTGCTTCAATGGCATTCAAGATCCTTGCTCCTTATCTTAATTGAATAATCTTAAAAAAAATGCTTGAGAACCTGACATTTCCGTATAGTGATTAGGGATGAGCGAATCGGTTCTAACGAACATGAATTCGCTCCAAATTTCAGGGAAAATTCGATTCAGCACGAACCTGAGTTTTTAGTGGTTCGCGCTGACCGAATTTTCCCTGAAATAAAAAAAATGCCAGCATGGTGGGAGCGGGGAGGCCGGCTGCGCTGTCAGCGGGCGGCGGAAGCCGGCTTCCGCCGCCTGCTGACAGCGCAGCCGGCCTCCCCGCTCCCACCATGCCGGCATTTTTTTTCCATTTCAGGGCTTGGTGGGAGCGGGGAGGCCGGCTGCGCTGTCAGCGGGCGGCGGAACCCGGCTTCCGCCGCCCGCTGACAGCACAGCCGGCCTCCCCACTCCCACCAGAGATGAGCGATTCGTTAAAGTTCGATTCGGACGAACCCGAATTTCTTTGAGAAATTCGCTCATCTCTAATAGTGATGAGCGGGTTAGTTTAAATTCAGGTTAGACTAATTCAGCCAAATTTGCAGCCAAACCTTGGGTCCGTGACCCCGAATTTGAACCCCATTGCAGTCAATGGAGACTCGAACTTTGGGGCCCAAAAATGGATGTAAATGGGGCCAGCAAGGGCTAGAGAGTTGAAAATCAAAGAGGAACTCTAGGACAATTGTCCTGCACAAAATGAGCTAGGGAAAGTACTCAAAACAATAACAGAATCCCAGAAAATTAAAAAAAAATCCAGAAATAAAAGTCTCACCTATGGCAGAGGTCAAATTGGGGGGTAACATCAGGGTGATTTCCCTGCACAAAATGGGCTAGGGAATATTGCCAAAATAATCACAGAAATAAAAAAAAATACACCAATAGATATTATAGAACACCTAGGCAATTGCCCTGCACAAAATGGGCTAGGGAAAAAGTAGTCAAAGCAATAACAGAAAACTAAGATTAAAAAATACATATATGAAAAAACAAAATATTAGGTTTTTAGGGTGATTGCTCTGCAGAAAATGGACTGGGTATAGCAATCAAAACAATAATAGAAACTAAAAAAAAATGAAAGAAATACACAAATAAAGGAAAAATACATCAATATATACATCACTCTATACATATTAAAATATATTCATCAATCTTACAAGTATACATCAATAATACATACATCAATTTATATGCAAATAGAATAAAATATTGCTTTTTATTTTTACAGATGCCGGGGGGGGGGGGTGGTTAAGTGTAAGAGGAGGGAACTTGCTCCTCCTCCTCATACCACCGCTAAACCCTCAAAGTCAGTTGGAACTGTGTGTGCGTTTGTACTCTCTCAGTCTTCAATCCTGCTCCAGTGTTGGGAACAAAGAAGTGATGTTGCCCTTATAGCAGAAATTGAACATGGAGGACCCATCGCTCAGTACCAGGAGAAGTGTGGACAGGTAGTCATCCATCATACAAGTCAAAGTTGGCCTCCTGGTACTACAGGCCATAGTATCCATAGTATCCATAGTTCCGCATAGCCATGGTCACCCTCCCCTGCGAGGTGCCGCTGGTTCCCCTGCTGCAGTGGTGACTTGCTTCTACTCCTTGTTCCGCCACTGAACCCTCAAAGTCAGCTGGAACTGGGTGTGCGTTTGTGCTCTCTCATTCTTGGATTTTCCAAAGATGGGATCAAGAAGGGGATGTTGTCCTTATAGCGGGGATCAAGCAGGGTGGCCAGCCAATAATTAGCAGTGGTGACTATGCGGGTTGTTACGCAACCGCGCTGAAGCATGTAGTGGTTCATGTGAGCCAGGCTGCCCTGAGTCAAGGAGAAACAGTCCTCAGTGTCAGGAGTCCCCTCCTCTAGCAGGGTGCCACCCTGCTGTGAGAGAAAGTAGTTCTCCTTCTCCCCCTCAGATTCCTCCAAAACTGTCCGCTGGCTGGCTAGTACCATCTAGAAATCTGGTAGCCTGATATTTTGTTCCAATCTGCGTGCTAATGGTTCCAAAAGTATTGCTATGGCTGTGCCCTAGATACAAGGGCTCCTTAGAGACGGTCGATCATTTCTCGGCTCCCCGCCGAGTCACTGCTCTACCCCTAGGTAGGTGGCGGCAGCAGCAGCATGCAACTCTTGAGAATATGATGTATACGTTTTTACATCCCATTAGCCCACCTGACACACATTGTCATGGAAGGGATATTCCTCACCAGCAACATCACCACCACCTGAACAACCAGGTGCACTCCTACCTCGATTGTGCCCTTTTCCAGGAGAAAAGCCATTGCTTCTTCAGCTAAAATTTAAGGTTGCCAACCCCCTGCTACAAATGGGACATTTTTTGAGGGCTTGCCCACTACTGCCAGGCCTATACAACCATCACAGGTTTTCTGTGCCACTGACTAGTCTTTCTTCAACATCTGCAGCCTCTGCTAATGCTGCTACTACTACCACCAACAGCACCTCTGCTGCCAGCCTGCCACCATATGCTACTGCCAGACCAACACACACGCAGGTCATCCCTGTGATGCCTAAAATGGGTACATTTTTTAAGGCTTGCAAAAGCCATTTATTCTTCTTCAACTAAATTGTCAGGATACCAAACCTGCTGCCACCCCCTGTTACAAGTAGGACAATTTTTTGAGGGCTTGCCCGCTACTGCCAGCCCTACATAGCCACCAGAGGTTTTCTGTGCCACTGACTAGTCTTTCTTCAACAGCTGCAGCCTCTGCTAATGCTGCTACTACTACTACCACCAACAGTACCTCTGCTGCCAGCCTGCCACCCTATGCTACTGCCAGGCCAACACAATCACAGTTTAACCTTGTGATGCCCAAAATGGACATTTTTTTCAGCTCTTGAAAAATGGGAACATTTTTTGAGGGCTTGTCTGCTACTTCCAGGCCAACACAACCGCAGTTTAACCCTGTGATGCCCAAATTGGGCACATTTTTCAGCAGTTGTAAAAAGCCATTGCTTCTTCTTCAGCTAAAATTTAAAGGTAAAAGGGGGAGAAGAGAGCCATGACCCTTCTTGGGCTTTGGAATGCCCCGGGGGGGGGGGGGGGGGGGGGTTTGAGGAGTATTCCACCCACTCTTATGTGGGTATTATCTTGTATGTTTATTTATTTACAATATAAATTTAGTAGTTAGTAAATAGTAACATTCATTTGTGTTGTGTGTAGATTGAGTATATATAAAGAAAATATAGATAAACAAGTTCTTATTAGTCCTGAATTGTGACCAAGGTGGATTAAATGATACCTGTTAGGTTCACAGGTTTTGTAGTTTTCGACTGGTGTGCCGTCTTATATGTAGCCAGATTTAGAGTTCTGTCTGTTAGGTTTCTACAGTTTGGATGTCCACAGTTTGTAGCAAGCTTATAGTGAACCGCTGACCTTGTTTGTAGCAAGTGTTTTATCACAGACGCGTGTTGCCTTCAAGCGGCTTCTTCAGTGTATAAACCTGATTGTTGCTAACAAGGGAATTGTGGTACAGTTTATATACAATTATCTCATTATGTTCAAAATAATTTTCATGTTCAGGATGTATGAACATATCCAAGACATAAAGAACAAAACTTTAACCACACCAGTGGGTAGGCATTTCTCCCTGAAACACGCATCAGACCCAAAACACGCCTACTTCCAGGCCCTCGATAGAGTACATGAAGACCAAAGAGGGGGCGACATACAGAAATTCTCACTACAATGGGAAACTAGGTAGATAACAAAACTTAAGGCAACTCGTCCACTTGGCCTAAATGAGATGTGTAGTTTTACCCCCTTTCTATAACATCCAAGATGGCTTACCCCATCCTACCTACCACTTTATACTAAACAAAACTATACTGGAATATAGAATTTCTGAAAAGGTATTTGGAAAACAATATAGTCCCACTAGGGTTAAGAATATTCCCACAAATCAACAACATAGACCCAACCTTCAAGTCCAGATGGGAACAAAACCTCCAGGAATGTTACTTAAATATGATAAAGTTACTGATTTACAGAATATACATCTGAGACAGAACAGCAATACAAGGAAAATTGTCAGGGACTCAACAAACACGCTGACTGGATATCAATACCAGGAACACACAAATTACAAAATAAATAGCCAAACTAAACACAGAGGTCTGGGAAAACAAAACCAGGAAACTAGAAAGAGACCAATTAGCCTACATAGAGGGTAAATGCTCGAGCGTCGGCCACGCCCACCGCTGTATAAGGCCGTGTGTTAACTCTGTATGCCGGCGCCGCAGAGAGGAAGCGATGGAGGCAGCTGTATCTGCCACCTCCTCTGCAGCACCTGCACGATACGCTCGAGCATCGGCCACGCCCACCGCTGTATAAGGCTGTGTGTCTGTGTGTGAAGACAGCAGGGACAGCGGGGAGGGTGAGTTTACTTTTTTTTTATTTTACTTTTGCCTATGAGGGGAATGGAAGGGGGGGAATGCCACACTACCTATACGGTGAATGGAGGGGGGTGAATGCCACTCTACCTATACAGGGAATGGAAGAGGGGTGGAATGCCACACTATCTATGGGGGAATGGAAGAGGGGGGGAATGCCACACTACCTATATGGGCAATGGAAGGGGGGAAATGCCACACTACCTATATGGGCAATGGAAGGGGGGGGGGATGCCACACTACCTAAAAGGGGAATGCCACACTACCTATATGGGCAATGGAAGGGCGGGGATACCACACTACCTATATAGGCAAAGGAAGGGGAGAAATGCCACACTACCTAAAAGGGGAATGCCACACTACCTATATGGGGAATGCCACACTACCTATATGGGGAATGCCACACTACCTATATGGGAATGGGCGGGGGGATGCCACACTGCCTATATGGGAATGGGAGGGGGGAATGACACACTGCCTATATGGGAATGGGGGGAATGCCACACTGCCTATATGAGAATGGGAGGGGGGATGCCACACTGCCAATATGGGAGGGGGGAATGACGTACTGCCTATATGGGAATGGGGGGAATGCCGCACTGCCTATATGGGAATGGGGGGAATGCCACACTGCCTATATGGGAATGGGGGGAATGCCACACTGCCTATATGGGAATGGGGGGAATGCCACACTGCCTATATGGGAATGGGGGGAATGCCACACTGCCTATATGGGAATGGGGGGAATGCCACACTGCCTATATGGGAATGGGGGGAATGCCACACTGCCTATATGGGAATGGGGGGAATGCCACACTGCCTATATGGGAATGGGGGGAATGCCACACTGCCTATATGGGAATGGGGGGAATGCCACACTGCCTATATGGGAATGGGGGGAATGCCACACTGCCTATATGGGAATGGGGGGAATGCCACACTGCCTATATGGGAATGGGGGGAATGCCACACTGCCTATATGGGAATGGGGGGAATGCCACACTGCCTATATGGGAATGGGGGGAATGCCACACTGCCTATATGGGAATGGGGGGAATGCCACACTGCCTATATGGGAATGGGGGGAATGCCACACTGCCTATATGGGAATGGGGGGAATGCCACACTGCCTATATGGGAATGGGGGGAATGCCACACTGCCTATATGGGAATGGGGGGAATGCCACACTGCCTATATGGGAATGGGGGGAATGCCACACTGCCTATATGGGAATGGGGGGAATGCCACACTGCCTATATGGGAATGGGGGGAATGCCACACTGCCTATATGGGAATGGGGGGAATGCCACACTGCCTATATGGGAATGGGGGGAATGCCGCACTGCCTATATGGGAATGGGGGGAATGCCACACTGCCTATATGGGAATGGGGGGAATGCCGCACTGCCTATATGGGAATGGGGGGAATGCCACACTGCCTATATGGGAATGGGGGGAATGCCACACTGCCTATATGGGAATGGGGGGAATGCCACACTGCCTATATGGGAATGGGGGGAATGCCACACTGCCTATATGGGAATGGGGGGAATGCCACACTGCCTATATGGGAATGGGGGGAATGCCACACTGCCTATATGGGAATGGGGGGAATGCCACACTGCCTATATGGGAATGGGGGGAATGCCACACTGCCTATATGGGAATGGGGGGAATGCCACACTGCCTATATGGGAATGGGGGGAATGCCACACTGCCTATATGGGAATGGGGGGAATGCCACACTGCCTATATGGGAATGGGGGGAATGCCACACTGCCTATATGGGAATAGGAGGGGGGATGCCACACTGACTATATGGGAATAGGAGGGGGGATGCCACACTGACTATATGGGGAATGGGATGGGGGGTGCCACACTGACTATGGGAAGTAGGAAGGGGGGAATGCCGCACTGCCTATGGCAGGGGGGCATCCCACACTTCCTATGGGAATGGGATGGGGGAACACCACACTGTCTGCAATTGGGTGTTTTAGCACAACATTTGGCTTAGAATATTTTTTTACTAGTTTTCCTTCCCAAAATCCTAGGTGCGTCTTATGGGCAGGTGCGTCTTATAGGGCGAAAAATACGGTACTAACAGTTGTTTTCTAATCAAACTACTTCGGTTTATATCAACTCATAACATATTCCTCTTCCACCATCAACTTTACCACCAGACACAAGGCATAGCTATCGGGACTACCTGTGCCCCCAACCTATGGGAATCTTTACCTAGGGTGGTGGGAAACCCTTACTCCACAGTGTCCCTTCATCCTCACATATACACAGCAACACAGTGAAATCAGAAAGCTCTAAAGCCATTGTCACGGACCGGGTGGAGCGTACTCGGGTGTGGATCCGCTTTAACTGTGGAACAGATACCGCGTCAGGGGAGCGGAGTCTAAGAGGCCACCGGTATTCACCAGAGCCCACCGCAAGGCAGGTTTGGTCTTGTGCGGCGAGTGACCCCCAGGTCGCTACCCCCAGACAGCGGCCCAGTCCCACGGCTAGCTGAGGCTCAGCGAGGTACACAAGAGGCAGGCAAAAGGCAACTGATTTACATCTGGCATGAAAAGACCAAGATCCGGCACTGAAGGAAAGGAAGTTCCTCTTTAAATAGGGGAAGTGGATACAGGATTGGATGACCAGGCACCAATCAGTGCTGTACAGGCCCTTTAAATCTCAGGAATCCAGTGCACTCGCCCTCTAGTGGACAGGGACGTGCGCGCACCTGACCATGCGAGGAGGAAGCATGGGGGGAAGGGAGACGGCTGGGAGCAGCCATGGAGGTGAGGAAAGTGCTGTGAGATGGATGACAGCTGGATGCAGCCATGGAGGTAAGTGAAGTGCTGCGAGATGGGCGTGCAGCGCTCACCCTAACAGCTAAACATGTTTAACTAATTTTTAAAGGAATGTCCAGGGATTCCCCAGGAAAACTGAACCATGTCCTATTCAGCGGAGTTTGGGCTTTAACATGAAATGTCTTGTTTTTACATTTTTCAGTGCTTTCCCGATATTATTGGGTGAAATGTGTAAAAAAAAAATTAAAAATGCTATTTTTTACATTTTGTAGTTCTTAAAATAAAGTAGGTTTTTAAAGAAAATCATATTGCATGTAAAAGCAGCATTTTTTCTGGTTACAACAGTACCCCATATGTATCAGTAAACACCCTTTACTGCCTATTCAACACCCCAAACTGAAAAAGCGCTATAGGAGATTTAAAAAAAAAATACTACTATACACACCTTGCATTTTTTCAAGAAAATAACACCATTAATATTTGTAATATACCCCACAAACTACATATTCTCTAGAAGTACACATCTCAAGGGGCCTGTGCTAGTCTTATACCACCTTGAAGACGCTTGAACGTATCTACTAAGCAGCAGTGACACCATAATATCAGCACCCAGACCCAGTGGCACCCAACTTGAACCCACTCCCCTAACTAGTTATACAAAACTTTTCATGTCATATCCATTTAATCCCTCAGCATAACATGCCTCTTAGGACGTTGCTTAAGGCAAAATGCAACTGAACGGTACTGACCTTGAACATTCTGATGTCACCACCAACCAGACCCTAAGATACTTCTCTCATTTTCATTTTTGTTAAGAACTTGACATTCAAATTGTACAACTGACCTATATGGTATTGAAATATGTTTAAAGTATTAATAATGTTGGTTTGACACTAAATCCAGTGTATTACTGTATGATGAGAATGACAGTATCTAGACTTATCTATTCATCATGTTACCCAATAAGTAATGCACCACACCAATAGGATGCTTCACATTGGTAAAGTGTATTACAGTTTCTTACCAGATAAAGATTTGAAAATATGTATGTAGTATAGTACATATGTCATAAGGGAAAACCAAATGTATTAGTTTGGGGTAACCTCTACACCCCCTGCCAAAAAGCCCAACAGAGACTCACTATTGCACTCAAACAATCAATTTATAAATCCATTTTATTGTAGCATATTGTTTAAAACCAATTTAAAAACAATTTTACTGAACCATATGCATGGTAAGCCACCAGGGGGCGCACTCCCTCATTAACAATACAATCTCATATACATATAGGTAATTTCAAAGTGATTCTGTGCTAATCTATCAATAAATTCATATATATACAACTATTCTAAAACTTAATATACAATTCACAATTAATATCCTCACCCTAATAAAGTGCCAGTGCTTCCATCACAAATAGTCCCTTGTGCAAAATATTTAAGCCCATTCACAGAGAGCAAGGGCACACAGACAACACACAACAAACAAGTGCTTACTGTTAGTATGGTGACAGGAAGGCCCCCCTCAGGCGCAGACCAACGCGTTTCGAGCCCCCCTATGGGCTCTTGCTCACGGTCAGTATGTATGTGGGGACAGAGGGCCACAGCCCTCCTTAAATACATACCCTCCCGACCACTCCCACGCCTGGCCCCAGCTGAATGTGGTGATTGCATACTCCGGCCGGAAGTACACAAATCACCACAACTTCACACACTAGTACTGGCCCCATCCCCCACGCTGATAGGTGGGAGGTGGATGGTAATGGGCCAAGGGGGGAGCCATCGTTCAGGAACACATTTAACCCCTTCCTCACTGCTACTTGCTTAATCCAAAGTCTTGTTTGCACATAATCTATATTTATACTTAACGGCATCTAA
The DNA here is from genome assembly GCA_027917425.1 of Gastrophryne carolinensis. NCBI lineage: Eukaryota > Metazoa > Chordata > Amphibia > Anura > Microhylidae > Gastrophryne > Gastrophryne carolinensis. The sequence continues at coordinate 88,248,674 of CM051244.1, read as the reverse complement.
TATATACATCACATTTTATAGGTAAATACACTTTACAACTACCAGTCACAGTACAGCTGGATTTCCTCTGCATCTATACAATTTCAATAACAGGAGGAGAGAGGGACAAAGATCCAGAGAAAGTTTTTTGAATCCACAGAATTTTTATCAGTTGGCTTCTTTCTCAATAAGGTTCTAATATTAAACATCTGTATATATGTTTGTACATCTCCAAGCACAGGGGGGAGAGAGGGATAAAGTTCCCAGGTGAACCACCACGGTCAGTCAGAGATATGCAGGCACAATTGCCATCTAATGGCAACTATCCCTCACATTATATTCATAAGGGAAAACCAGACGATAGGGATTTGCCTCTTGGTAGCTGTGGAACTTTTATTTATAATAACAGTGTATAAAGCACAAAGAACACAACAGTTGTGAGGCAAGTATCCCTTCTCAGTGGTTTCACAGATTTATATACATAATCCAGAGATGCAGGGGCAGACATAACAATGTAAATGCCCTAATGCTCTATGCACACATATGCTCAAAATGGTATCTGTCAGTGTGGATAAGTGAAATGCCAGAAATCCAATAAAAATGTATTCAGAAGAGTCAATGCAACATTCACTTTTTCACCTTAAATGCATAGTGAGTAAAATCCATCATAACATCAAGCAGAAAGTAAAGTGGCACAGTATACTAGAGTCGGTGAGAGCTCATAGAGTTACTGGGTATTCATGTTTACAACAGCAAATCTGGTAAGAATAAATTGAGTATATTGTGTGTGAGTACTGCCATCTGGTGCTCAAAAGATGGTACTGCAGGTGCTCTATATACACATACCCCTCGATTCAAAGAGCAAAAGTTAATTGATTTCGGATCGAGAATCGTAAGTTTGGGTGGGTGTTAGTCATTTTTTCCTGTTTTTTTGGCCATTTCCGACTCGCACGAGCCTACGTACGAATGCGTATATGCTCTTACGATCAAGTTCGTTCCTAAATTTTAGGATCAAAACGTAAAACTTAGGATCAAATCCTAAAACTTAGGATCAAAACGTAAAACTTAGGATAATCGGATGTGTTTAGGTGTGATTCAGAGAACAGTTTTCAAACCTCTAAATACGTTTTAAAAGAAAGCCACTGCCGACACCTTTTAGCAGTCGGATTGCTGTTCTTGAACAGGTTTTTTGGCTATGTGGAGGAGTCTGCGCGTCTTGAGCTCCAATGAACTGCATGTATCAGCATGGCCGAGGCCATAAATTGTATGGCAATGCATACCTGATTCATGTATGCCTTATAAAAGCATTTTAATGTGGACCTTAATTAGTCCTTTGCATGTAAACCTTTATTTTGCAATATATTTGCGTTAATTAAAGAAACTTATGTCCTTTGTTATTTATTTTTAAATTGATGTACTAGAATAATATTTTTTGATTGAATTTATTGGTGTAGTTGTTTACCTTTGCTTTGTTTAATTATTTAAGCACATCTTTGGTCAGATGCATCACACTTACTGAGAAGAGGAGAGCGGGATAAAGTGCAGGATATGGGTTACTGCTGTATTTTGCACAGACACAGCAGAGCTGGGGGCACGGAAAGGTCAGAAATCAAAGAATGCAGAGCAACACAGTCACAAGGCCCTTTCTGTTTGCAGGCTGCCCGAGAATACCTGAGCCGCCATCTTGGCTGTTTCTAGGCTCATAACATGCTGAAGTTGCTGGGTGTTTTTTAATTTTTGAGAGCAAATCTGTATGTAGAGGGTGTGGGTAACCACACCCAAAATTTTAAGTTGTACCATTTGAAGCCAAAATATTAAAATTAAATCCACAAGTAAAAAATGCAAGTTAACTAAAAATTAAACAAAGTAAGATTTACTTATGCAAATGCATTCATTAATGGTTGGTTACTACAAAATGAATGAAATAAAGAAAAATAAAAGACCAAATATTTAGAATGCACTTTAATGAGGTAAGTTTGTAGTGCGCAGCCACAAGATCAGAAGGATTTACGTCCAGACAAAAAAGGAAAAAGGGCAAAACCAATGTTGCAACCTGAGAAATGAAACGGAAAATTCAGGATGGAAACTGACATAGGTCTGATTCCCGAACTGCCATACGAACGGACGTACATTTTAGGATAGAAACGTATTTGCTTATAGAATCACTCGCAAGTTCATACGAACGCACGAGCGTACGGGAAAAATAGGATGATCGGCACCAAAATCCAAGCTGTTACATGTTTCTTTGAATCGACCCTATAGGCTCAAAATGGTATCTAGAAAAAAATGAAGTAAAATGAGGGAGACCAAAAAACATCATAACATCAAGCAGAAAGTATAGTGACATGGTATGATTCAGAGAGATAGGGAGAGCGCATAGAGCTCCTGGATACCCATGTGTACAACAGCAAAGCAAGTGAGAAAGCGAGGAAAGTTTTGGGGCAGTTAGTCCCCTTCCTCATGGCAGTACTTGTTTCAATGTATTTGCATATGAATGTCTATTAAACAATCCCAAACTTAGAGATGAGCCGTTTTTTATCCTCATTTTCTGTTTAGCTATAGTTATAACAACTTCTAAAAAGTAGATCACCCTGAACAAGTCCAAACTCGGCTCTAGCCCCTGCCACTTGGCTACCACCTGCTCCCGGGGAGAATTCAAGTATCCCAGCAGAGTCTTATATATAGAGGAGTGGGTTTTGTTAAGCCGTCCAGCCTGATTGTGCTTTCAATCAGGGACCCCTGGATCCACGGACCATCCCTAGGGAATTGGGCCCGCAGGGCGTGTCTAAGCTGGAGGTAACGGAAGAATTCCCTCGGGGAAAGCTGGAACTTCCCGCTGATCTGTTCGAATGACATGAGGATGCCCGAGGATCCTCCTCCAGGCCACAATATGGTTTCCACTCCAGGAAACTACTAGGCCCTAAATTGTTTATTTTTATTATTTTTAACCCCTCTAGGAGATGCCTAGGGTGATGCTCGCTGACCCCAGGTTTTACCTTGCTGTCCAGTGTACTTGTGGCCTGGGGGGTCTGCTTGAGCACCACCATACCTCCGATGCTGACTGCTCTGATCATCACTATAGAGTAATCGATAACTACAGAAACTAGAGGCCCTAATTTGCACATAATTACAATGTTACTAAATGTGTGTTTTTATGGAAGCAGTTCTCACTACATACAAAAATTTGCTATTGGCAATGTACACCAATCAAGTCTTTACACTACTGCTATGGCCACTGTTGAGGTGAGGGAGCTCACTCAACCTTAAACATGCCCAGCAGCAGTTTTCTTTGTGTGCAGGACTCCTCTATTCTTGGTGTAAAGACATCGTGTAACACACTTCTAACTAAATGTAACCCATTTTCTAACATAAGAAATATTAGAAATAAATTTTGGCACACAAAAATATACACTTTCAAAAATTCAATCAAAAATGGACTTTCCCTTTAAAGAGAAACTTTAGTCAAACTATAACCCCCTGCCACCCTGGTGCTGAGGCTGCCCGGGGCAGCGGGAGCACAGGCAGACCTGCATTATGCCGCTTTGTAACCTCTGTTTTCCTGCAGTGGTCGCATAGAGACTGGGGGAGTGGCAGGAAGCTCTTGGATAAGGTAATGTTTATTCTTAGTATACAGTACGTCCTGCTCCAGATATAGTACTTACACTTGGGTTATCCTCCGCCAGATGGTGCTGCACTGTAGAGACATGCAAAACAGGCTCCTCCCGGCCCTCAAATACCCGGGGACCTCCCACAAATCCCCAGATTTCTCTGCAGTGCTGACTGCGAAGACATGAAGTATCACTCTCTCGCAGGTGAGCGGGGCTATCAAAGCCTGCGGCCCTGTTGGACTATTCCCACCTGTCCTCCCTGTGATGTGCCTCCCAGCCTGGGCTGTGCTGGTCGGGTGAAGGTAGGCAGCACCATGCGTACTTATGGAGCCATGCTCCACCGCAGTCCCCCACCAAAGGGTAGGCGGTTTAGGCTGATGGTGAGCCTCTAGGGGATGCCCCTCCCGCACTATTGCCCCATGCCCCGTGTAGCGGTGGGCCCTGTACAAAGGGTCGCCATCCTCCCTCGTTCCCCCCCGTAGCTCGGGGGGAAAGAAAGGGGTGTGTGTGTGTTGTGGTCTCAGTGTATGGTGTTTACACGCTTATGGCCTTAGTATTGTCCTTTGACTGGTATTCCTGGTGTCAGAGCCGCGCTGTTTGCATTTTTATTGTGTATCTGTCGCCGCCACGCGCACCTCTTTCCTGTACTGGATGTGCCGCGGCGGGCGGTGGCGTCGCCTCAGACGCTGCGGCGTCTTCATTGGCAAATCATATTTCTAAGTGTGTCATACACTTCGCTCCTCATGACAAAGTTGTAACTATCTCAGAGCTTCGTGCTCTTCGGGGGGGCGGGAACCTGGTTTGGCGCGCTCCGCATCACAGCCCGCTCTGGCCTGCCCTTTGAGGTTTGCTTGGCGCCATTCTGATGCTGGTCGCACGCACGTGTGGTAGCGGTCCTCCTCCTCCCTTGGTCTGTAAGTGCCCTCGCGGGCGATTTTCATGATCCTTGATTACTGCGCATGGTTCTGACACCCTTTATTCCCATTATGTCTTTCAGACTGGTGAACACCATTGGCTTCTCCCGGCCCGGTGTAATTATAGCGGGCCTTGTAAATCTACTCCCACTTCCCTAGTGGGTTTTGGGGCATCCAGGGTTGCTTATAGTGTAAATCCCTACTGGCATATTGTGCCTTAAATAATCACCATATGGAGGCATCTCAGAGTTATGTGACCGGGGTCCCTCTGGGACAAGACCGGCTGTGTATAGCGTGTGGACAACCCCATGCTGATGCTGACAGGGCACGGGTCTGCGGACCCTGTGCCGAGCAAGCACTGGCTCTGCAATCAGGCCTGCCAGTGGCTGCACCTCGCTTCATTTCACCTATTTCCCCATGCTTAAATCTCACTCCTGAGCCGCATATAAAGGGGGAGTCGCAGCCTGTTGCGTCTTCCAGACTGCCCACGGCTGAACAGATCATTGTGAGGTTGTCAGAGCGCAAGGGCCCTGGTAAGAAGCGGCACTTGACGTCTCCTGTTTCTGTTTTTCCTATGGGAACTGAGGAGTTTTCTACTCCGTGTGACTATTCCCCTTCTGATGAAGGAGAGCTATTCTCTGACTCAGGCTCATCTGATGAGAGGCTGAGGAGTCATGACGATTCTGGACCTGAATACTGGGCCCAGTATGACACTGGCGATTTGTTGATTAAGGTCTTTGAGGCTCTGTCTATCTCTCTCCCTGGTGAAGCTTCCAAGCCGAGAGGGGAGCGTTTCCATACAGCAACAGCACGTTTGGAATTCCTAGAACAGGCTCACTTCCATGCTATTGTCCTCAAGGAATGGGAATGTCCCAGTAAACTCTCAGGGGTCCCAGGGGACTGGGATAGGAAATACCCCTTTCCTCCTGAGGTGGTTAATTGCTGGTCATCACCCCCCGTGGTGGATGCCCCATAGGGGTTCCTAACCCCCCTCTTTATTACAGCCCCTGCTCATAATACCCTTCGGGATGCTGAGGACCGGCGCATTGAGCTGCTGGCCTCCCACGCCTTTTCCTGTGCAGGGACGGCGTTGCGGCCGGTCTGTGCCGCGGCTATTACTGCGGTGACCGCTAGAACCCTCATCAGAAAGATGCTTGATCATCAACCTGATAATCTCCCCTGGGATGTGTTTAATGCACTCTCCAGCTGTGATCTGTTTTTAAAATTTATCCTATTAGCGTTGGACGACACCATTAGAATGTGTGCAAGAACTTCTGCGGTGGCTTTGCGTCGCTTGGTTTGGCTGCGACAGTGGGGTGCTGACGATGCTACAAAAAAGACTCTTACTGGGCTTCCCTTTAGAGGGCTACGCTTGTTTGGGGCCCGTCTAGACCTGTTTGGAAAAAAGGGTAAGTCACCCCAACGCAGGCAGCCGTCTAGGCCCCCTCGGGGCAGGGGCACCCCTATTTTCCCCTTCCTTAGTGTTAAACAAGAACCAGGGGTGTCCTTCGTGGGGGCTCGCGCAGACTCCGGTCCCGGGAGCAGCAGACAACGCTCTGGCCCCTCCGGCGGGGCTAAGCCTAAATCTTCCACCAATCCCCCTCAAGCGTGATGGGGCGTCCCTCGCCCGTCTGGGTGAGGGGATGGCTGCGGCACTTTGCCCTTGTCAGGAGGCTTTACGCCTCATACTGGTGGATTCAGGAGGTTGTTTCCTCCGGATACAAGATAGAGTTTGCTGCGCGGCCTTCCCCAGTTTTATCAGGTACTCCTGGTCCCTGCCGCTGTTCAGTTGCTGGCACAGGCCATGCAAGGCCTGCGAGGTCTGAGGGTCACTTGCAGATTGCCCGTAACAGGCAGAGGCAGGGGCCGCTACACCAACCTTTCCACAGTCCCTCAAGAGGATGGGTCAGGCTGGCCCATTCTGGATTCACAGCAATTTTCCAATTACAGGCAGTTTCTGCATGGAAACTCTGAGATGGGCCATCAGCTCCTTGTGCCCAGGGGGCTTCTTGCTGTCTGTGGAGCTCTAAAATGCTTATGTTCACATCCCTGTGCCTTCAGGACACCGAGGCTCTTCAGGTTCGTGTTGGAAGTCCAACACTGCTAATTGTGGCCTTGTTATCTGGCCTCTCTTCAGCTCCCAGAGCGCTCACCCAGGTGCTGACGGCAGTGATGTCTTTGAGGAGACCAAGTAACTCTATTACTAGGAATGAATCTGGATTAGATTCAAACGAGAATCTTCCCTTCTCAGCAATAAAGTGGACAATCTGGTCACATGGGCTCAGTCCCTCACTGCTGTCCCGATCCCTTCACCAGGCAGGGATGCAGCTGGTGGGCCCGTTGGTGCCTTGCTCGAAAGAGGTCCCTTATGCTCAGTTCCCCTTGGGCCCTTCTGCGACTTCTATTGTTAATACAGGACAGGGATCCAGCATCCCTGGAGCAGGGTCTGTGGGCCTTCCCACCTGGTAAGAAGGTTTCTCTTGGAGTGGATGAACTCAAGGAACCTGTCTGGGGGCAGTTCCTTCTTGCCCCTTCCTGGAAACGGTCACCATGGATGCCAACCTATCAGGTTGAAGAGGGAAGGTTTTCTTCTGAAACTCCCTGCAATTCTGGGGGTGGTGGGGCCCTTAGAAGGTCCTTACGCCTATTGATGTTTGAAACAGTGAGCGTTTTCAGTTAGGTCTGTCTCGCTTGAATACTTCCCTTCTGGGCCTGCCAGTTTGGGGACGCTCGGTCTGTCTGACGACAGTGTCCTACATTAATCATTGGAAGGGGCCTGGAGCTGGTGGACCCCAGGAAGTGTCTATATTCCTAATCTGGGTGGAGACAATGTTCCCTGCATATCAGTGATATTCGCTCCGGTGGAGCCCCTCTGCGACAGGATGTGCTAATCCCTGTGTCACTATGGGGTCCAACCAGTTGTGGATCTGTTTGTATTCCGTCACTAGCACAGGCTCTCGGCCTTTGTTTCGCTGTCCCAGGATCCTCTGGCAGTGGTCCGGATGCTTTAGTAACGCCATGACTGGACGTTAGGTTCAGTGTGTCTTTTCTCCATTCCCCTGCTGGGCAGGGTTCTGCGCAAGATTGCTCTGGTAAGGGGACCAGTGATTCTGGTGGCCCCCAGGTGCTCTAGTAGAGTGTGATTTGCAGACAGTAGTTTTCTGTACCCTTTGCCAGGAGTGCCAGGTCTGCTCACTCAGGGCACCCTTTACGTCACTCCAATCTACAGACTCTGGCCTAGTCAGCCTGACTGCTGAAACATCCATCTTGATGGAGACAGGCTTATCTGTCTCGGTGATTGAGACTATGGGAAGGCTAGGAGCAAGCTTCTTCCTCTTCTTCTTCTATCTGTTATAGGGTATGGCATACCCATATTGATTGGTGTGAATCTAGGTCTCTTCCCTGTTGGGCGTTCTCGGTTCCCAGGGTTCTAGAGTTGGTTTCAGCATGATCGGAGTTGGTTCTCCAACTCAGTACTCTGATGGGTCAGGTTCTGCCCTGTCCACCTTGCCTTAGTAGTCTCTGGCTCAGTTTTCCTTGGTTAAGACTTCTTTCAGGGGGTACTCATGTGAGTCCCCCATGTAATCCTATGGTACCTGCCGGGATTTGAATTTGAATTTCATTCTGTCTGCTTGCAGGGTTTTGTCCCTTTGGCCCTATTCAGGATGCTGTCTGGCTGTTCTTACCCTCAAGGTTGTCCTTCTGGTGACTGTTACCTCGGTCAGGCGTGTGTTAGCGGGCGGCTCTGTGTACCTAGCCCCCATTCTTTGAGATACACCAGGATAAGGTGGTGTTCTGTCTGAAGCCGGACTCTCCGCATCAGGTGGTATCTTATGTTCATGTTTCGAGATATTTTTCTTCCTGCTGTGCCTTTTTCCTAGCAACGCTGAGGAAAGGGTTCTGCATTCCTTGAACGGGTGTTGGCAGTTCTTTCCTTGGTAGTCACTGTGTCCTTTAGGAGAACTGATGTTCCTTGGGGCTTATGGTCACTACATCCTGAATGTGCCGGATCTCGTCTGCTCTCGGGGAGTTGGGCGGCTTTGGCCCTGGTTATTACTTGAATGGATGTTCCTTCTGGTACTTGGAAAGGTTTTTTTGGCTTCTGCCAAGTCTGCGGTTAGCGATTGGATTCGTCAGGCTGTTACTCAGGCCTATTCCAACAAGGGGAAGAATCTTCCTTTTCGCTTTGATTCTTATTCTACTCGTGCTTTGATGCCTCTTGGGCTTTTCAGCACCAGGCTTCTGTTGAACTGGTTTGCTAGGCCACTACCTTGGCCTTCTGTTCATACCTTTGCAAAGTTTTACAAGGTTGATGTTAGGGCCTCAGCTCATGCTGTCTTGGCCGTATGGTTATGCAGGTGACAGTGATTTTAAACTGTCTGCTGTTGTCGTTTTTTGTTGGGGATCCCACCCTACTTTATGGACACTGCTATTGGATGTCCCAAGTGTAAGTACTATATCTGGAGCAGGACATAATGTATACTAAGAATAATACAATTCTGTGAAATACTCACCTGTAGAATTGATATTATTTGTATACAGTACGTCCTGCTCCACCCCACCCTGTTTTTTCGCATTATTCTGGATCCCCTGTATGGTGATTGTTACCATTGTTATAGTTACCAGTTTTGGTGGTTAATTCTCCCGGCTTCTTGTTCACTGCTTTTCAATGCTGGGGATTTGTGGGAGGTCCCCCGGTATTTGAGGGCCGGGAGGAGCCTGTTTTGCATGTCTCTGCAGTGCAGCGTCATCTGGCGGAGGATAACCCAAGTGTAAGTACTATATCGCAGGACGTACTGTATACAAATAATATCAATTCTACAGGTGAGTATTTCACAGAATTGTATTTTTTCTTTGCAGACCACCGCAATATTTGGTGCTAATGTCGCCTTTTATCTCTGCTTCTCGGGTGCCACCACTATTACATTCTGGTCAGGCCACTGTCCTTCCACACGACTGCCCACCCACTCACAGTTTCTCCAGAAATTCTAGCCTGCCCTCCCTGCTGGTACTTACCTGGGATGCTGTCAAGCACCACAGCAGCTTCAGACAACAAGCCCAGTGGATCCCTCAGGTTCAGATAGGGTCCCAGTGGGGCACCCTGCATTAAACTTTTTTTTTATTTTTATGTACAAAAAATGTATGGGATCCATAGTGTTTTTCTTCTAGAAAGAAAGATCTTAGAGGGGGCACAATCTATTCATGCAGGTTGAGATTAGGTCTGTGGGAGGACTCACTGTATTCTGTGGCTAACTAATAATTTACAATAATAGCAACACCTGTCTGGGTCATTCCTTTTGGAACTGTCCTGTGAGACATTCTATCATGTCTTTGGCATGAGATAAAGGCAAGGGGTCTGGTTCCCTGAGCAATACAGCGACATTTTGGTAGGGATAAGTATGTAGGGACTGGCTTCAGATCACATGGGATCTTTTTATTGATACAGCACCCCAGTTAGATCCGTCTCAGGACTTTATGGGCACTAGAGCCTCTTTTCTGCTATAATCTGTTCCACCTTGGAAGGTAATCAATTACACACGGGTTGCCTCTCTGCTGGTAGGCGTATCGGCAAATATCAAAGCTATTCCCCCTCCCACCAAGCCTATATAGGGGTGGCTACCCCCTCAGGCTTCAGTTTGGCTCTTTGCAGGCAGCCTGGCTAGTGGCAAGATTGTATTCATTACTTTTCACATTTATTTTTCCTTAATTTTTTTAGGTGGATTAAGTGTTGCCGAGACCTTTTCTCATACTCCCCAAACTCACTTTAGGTTTCTTCCCAGTGGACCCACCAAAGATGCCTTGATGGCCGGTATTCAAACCAGGGAGCTAGGGAAGACAGTTTAGCTGCTTTGCAAGGATGTGCAATTGGGTCAGGTAAGGCACTAGGGCTGGGCGACCAGTTATTGTTGGGATGTCCGTTGCCTGCGGTTGGACCCTATTACTGTCCCTCCTTTGAGTCCATGCCCCCCTGTCCTTTGTTGACCTAATTTGTCCCTCTTTGAGGTGTAACATTCAGATTATTAATAAATGATATATTTGCCTATTCAACGTGTTTATATTGTAATTGTTACAAGATATCTCCTATCTACCTCTTAATGAGGGCGCATGACTTAATTTAATAACTGTCCCTCTTTCCCAACCTGAAACGTTGGAAGGTGTTGATGGAGGGAGGAGGGAAGGGCCGGATGTCACTTAAACTTCCTGCTCCCGTCTGGGCTCCTCCCCTTCCTCCACATGGTTCTAAGAGCTGGCTTCATGTTCCTCCTTGACTGCCTTTACTGTGACTGTGGCTCCCTTCCGCTGACCATCTCCACTTCTACTTGGCCTCTACTTGGCGGCTGTAATATCTGGATCAGGTAGGGCCCTGTTGAGCTCTCTCTACTTTGATATCTATGCTTGTTTTTCTATGTATAGTGTGTATTTGTAAGGCTGGTCTTTGTGGGGCTACTTATACTTCCCCACTATTTTATTTATTTACAGTTATTGCCTTTTATTACAGCTTATGTTTATATCAGGTTTATTTGTCTGTTTAATTTCCCCTTTTGTTTTTCCCCAGGTCCAAGCCAGATTCCTAGCTCTCGGCCGGCAGGATGTATCCTTAGAGTGGGGAGGGGGCATCCCATGATCACACCAGGGGTTACATTTTATCACTCTTCATTGTCTGTCCAGGCTGTTGGGTGGATTACTGTGGAATACTGTCCAGGGAAGAGGCCCCAGCTGGGGTGTTTCATTCCACCTCCTGGTTCCTAGGCTGGGGAATCTGCGTCAGGCATCCCACCTGGTTCCTGTGATGCTGCACAAGCACCGCTCACTCTACCCACGGATGTGGCGGCATGACGAATGCCTGGAGAAGGAGGCCTTTGATCGGTTTTCTTTAGTTGCACAGGGTAAAATTCAATTGGACGCACTTTTGCAGTTTCCCTTCTGAAGAGGACATTTATTACCTTCATGCAAGGGGCGACTCACATTCAACCGCCAAGAAGGACCCAAATTCCTCCCTGGAATCTCAGCACCTACTCTTAAGGTCTTTTTAGTGACCATCAAATCTGTTCTCAGAGTGTCTGAGTTGATGGCTTTTTTGCCATACATGATTTTTTTACAAGGACAATTGGCCTGATGCAGAGCCTCCCCCGATCTGAGCTTATTTTGTTCCGTTTTCCCTATGGCCTGTTTTGCTAACATTTGTCCCGGGGTTAAAATGTGATGCAGAGCCGCCGTCGGGGGAACTCCGTTAATGCTCCGTTTCTGTGTCTTCAATCGGGAAGAGTTTTTTCCACCTCTCGGGGGCATGCTATTTCGTCGTGGCTTCCGTTCCCGTTCACATGGACGATACGTTTTTCCCTCCTTTTTAATGGGTTTCCAAACGTACCTTCTTGCCATCCGTTTCCGTTTTCACCCCTATTTTGATGTTTAGGACAAGTATACTTACATATTTCTTCTTCTGGCTTGTCTATAATGCTTACCTTAATCTCTGTTTCTTCTTCTTCCTTGTCTATAATGCTTACCTTAATCTCCGTTTCTTCTTCTGGCTTGTCTATAATGCTTACCTTAATCTCTGTTTCTTCTTCTTCCTTGTCTATAATGCTTACCTTAATCTCTGTTTCTTCTTCTGGCTTGTCTATAATGCTTACCTTAATCTCAGGTTGTTGCTCAGTGAGGCTAGACTCCCTGTCATGCGATTCCCCCCCCCCTGCATACTGAGGTCTACGGGGCCCTCATACTCACTGGCAGAGGAGGGGGTGGGCGTTGGCACTGGCAGTGGGCCACCTATACCTTCCCCAGCTTCGTCCAACACTGGGCTGCGGGCTCTTTTCCGGTGGGGTGGCAACGCATATTCCATTCATTAGCTGAAATATAAACACAATCATAAAAACAGGCCCAGCCAAGGCCAGTGTGAATCTTGCATGTCAAGTTGCCACACTTACATGGAAAATGTTTGGCAAAGTACCGCCTCACCCGGGGCATATGCCTCCTCTTTAAGTCAGACCAGTGTTGGCCGATCTGGGTGAAGGTATAGGTGGTCCCCGAAATGCGGGCAATCGCGTCTACCACCGCCAGCGCCAACGTCCTCTTCTCGAAATCGCACGACAGTTAATCGTAGCGATTCCTCAGCATCATCTGTTTGCAAAAAACACAATGGTACCCCATTAGTCACACAAAAACATGTCCAAGTCTCATGCCCTACCTAAAGTCACTTTCTGCCCCTCATTCCTACTTACATGGGCCTAGTTCTACAATCTGCATGTAGGCTAGTTTGATGTTGCGCACATGTTTAAAAATAAGGTGGTCTATTAGTTTACTTTAACAAGTCAGTTGATCCTCATTAATCTTGCCCTGCCATAGCTATTTTTTTAAAGCGCCTTGTGCGCGCACATAAACGCACGTTTGCCTACTCACATCCATGATTAGGTCGTCCTGCTCCGCTGTGTATATAGCTGGCGACATTTTTTTAGGCGTTCCAGGTATGGCTATGACGCTCCCCCGCGGTGACGTGCGTGCGTGCGCGCACGCAGGCACACACGCTGCTGAACACGCCCACACGGTAAAAATATTTAAAGGTCAATGCACTCAGCTCTGTGTTGGATACCATATCACTATGGCCAGACCAAAAGGGAGCCGTAAGACCCACAAAAGCCCAGAAGCACATACTAGCCGCTCAGATCCAGCATACAAAAAACATCACAAGAGCAGCCACAAGAGCCAGGAGGGACATGCACCTACTAAAAGGGTGGATAAGCCACACACACAGGTAGCTCACCCAACACGCAGGAGCAAGGAGCCCTTGCCACATTCGCCAGCACCTGCAAAATCAGCCAGGCCTCACAAGGGCCCCAAATCTGTTAAAAGCCTGCAGCCTGCACCTCCTCCACACACAAAGCATGCCCAAAAAACAAGACACACCACCAAGGGGAAGCGTAGGTCCAAAACCTCCACCCCACCCAGGCCACCCACCCCTCCTCCGCAACACTCTGTGTCACAAAGTACCACTACCACAGATTCACTAGAGAGCTCAACAGGTGAAAGTTCCACAGGCACCCAGCCATTAACACAGAGCAGCACCCACACTCCATCACACTCACCCATAAGCCCAAGAACCCCACAACACTCCCCAGACAGCCAGCCAACTATTTCATCTGATGCAGGGGGCACCACACACCCATGTGGCCGTCAGCTACGCTGTGGCTCACTTACAGCCCGTTTTTGTGATGCCCAAAGCATGGCTGTAGCCACTGGTGTCTGTGAGCACTATGATGCCCTATTTGGCCGTTATTCAAAAAGCACCACAAAGCAGGAGATCTGGGATAATATTTGCAGCCAAGTTAATAGTGTTGGCTCTGTCAGGAGAGATCTGCAGCAAATTAAGCGCAAATTTGGTGATCTCAAATATTATGGGAAAAAAAAATGGACATGCGCCGCCAGCAGAGGTAAAGTCCATTTAGAGTGTAAATGCATGTCTAGCCTGCTTTGTAACAGGATGTAACACTTAATAGGTGTGATTTAATCTACTCCAGCCAGCAGACGGGGTGGTCTCCCGATTAAAATCACACTAACCCCAGCAGAAGAACATGTCTACACATATATACACCCTGCAACCCTTCAGGGCCTGCCAGAGGGACTAGACACAGACAGGAATGTCAGGTCGAAAGGTGAGTTTGTTTTTACAGAGAGACTTTTCAATGTGCACCCAAAAACTTGGGTAACCGTTAATACACACTGTGTTTGTTGTTAAAAATGACGTTTCATTCTCTCTTCCAAGAACAAACTCAAAACACGTCACAAGGCCAAGCAACCCCTGGCTTGTCCCAGAGGCCCATGCAACACCAGGTTTCTTCCAACACCAACCAAATTGAGTGTTTGGATGAGGTAAGTCAATGGTCCACTGTGTAGACTTTGGAAATTGCACTTGCATCCATTATTGGGAAAAGAGTGAACTCAATAAATTCTACATTTCTTTACAGAACATACAAAGTCCCCCAATTATTGAAGACATTCAAGATTTGAAGGAGGACACCAATCAGATGCCGCAATTGCCTACACAACCAGTGTGTGAACATCAGAACCAACAGGCACAGCAACTTCATCACCTGGTGTCCACTACCACAACCTCTGTGCCAACAACCTCTTCTGCCGTCCGCACCACACACTCGGTGGCAACCCAACCACCAGCACCAACTCAATCTGGTGCAGAACCACCCACCCGTGCCAGTGCAAGAACACAGCCAGAGGAGACAGCTTCAAATTATGGAGGAAGCGTGGCACCAGGAGAATATAGCTTTCTCACAAACCACCCAACAATTTAATGACACGGTGCGCACCCAATTAACATCGATGACTAACCAATTAGAGGTTTTAAACTCCAATGTGTCTGGCCTACTGGCAGAAACAAGAAGCCTAAACAGGCATATGGGTGAAATGGTCCAACAATGGCAGCACATTAACCAAAGCCTGGCACATATTGCTGCACACATTCACCCACCCCAACCATCAGCTGCAACATCATACTCTACCTACCACTAAATGGTTGTGTTAATGTTTATGACCCCACGGTTCATTTAAAATCTTTTTTAAAAAAGTTGGAAAATACATTTTTTGTTAATTCACAAATACATTTCACCGAAAAACATTTCAAAGGCGTGTGTTTTATGCAAAAACATTGTCCACTAGTTGAGCATGTATTGCCTGTGCTGTGCCACTTGGTGATCCGGAGTATGGAGGGGTGTGATCTTCTGCAATCTCTAAAGTGTCCTCAGGCAGGTCAGTGTATCTGGATATCCGGGCTCGAATGGCAAGGTTGTGCAGGACACCACAAACCATAATGATTTTGATGACCTTGGCAGGCTGATACTGTAGTGCACCCCCAGTCTGATCCAGACATCGGAAGCGCATCTTGAGCAAGCCAAAGGTACGTTCCACCACTGAGCGAGTCCTCCTATGGGCAGTGTTATACCGCTCCTGGGCCTGGGAAGATGGGTGCAGGATGGGTGTGAGTAGCCATGGTAGCAAAGGATAGCCAGAATCACCTGCAAAAAAACAAACAAAAAATAAGCACTAACAATAACACCAACACACATGACAAATGTGGAAACATATGTAGTGTCTGGCACCCTAACTAGTCAACACATAACTATAAGGCCATCAAAAAAGAACAAATAACTCTAATTCTATTTACTAAACTATATCCACAAGTACCTTACATGCATTAAGCAAAAATGGCATGTTAGGTAACTTGAAAAGCCTAACAACATGGAACAACAGACAGAGCCCTAAGGGGAATAACATCAATAATGTTTAGGTGTGCATTAAAGCATTATTGAACAGGGACAAATATGTGAGCTGTGCAGTGTCAGAGCAAAGCACAGTTCTGATGAGCCAACATGCACATCCAAGCAGTACACTCCGATACAATGACTGTGGTATGCTACCTAGCTAAGAGGGCCAGGACAGGACGCAATAGTGGAGAATACATACAAGAATTAAGATGATCAAATAGTGGTAAGTAAGTGATTGCCCACTGTTTCATTGCTATCTCTCACAGATTAGTGGGGGACAGGCCCCAAACAATAAAATTAATTTTGCACAGCAACAACACGTTTGAGACACATACCCAGTAGCCATCCGCCAGACAGATCTCCAGAGTTCCTCAAAATGTGGGCATCATGCAAATAGGCTAAAAAATTGCAAATCAGGGCCGGACACTGCCTGGACATTAATGGAATGGCCCATCTTCCTGTTCCTGCACAAACCAAACATAACTGTAATTAGTGTGACCATAAGTGTCAAGATGCACACCAATATTCTTAAACATCAACAACATTACTAAACAATGGATGCTAGTGATACACAGGGAGTAGGTCTGCTTGAAAACAAAAAAAAAAATAAAAAAAGCAGACCTAAACCACATACCTGAACAGATATTCCTGGTCAGCAGGCGGAATGATCGATACGTGGGTACAGTCAATGGCACCCATGACGTTGGGCATGTCGGCTAGGTTATAAAAGGCCAGCTTAACCGCATTCCAGGCTTCCCCTGTGTCTGGGAAAAATATATATGTGGGGGCCAGGGTAGCCATGCCATCCAAAAACTTGGTTAGGCTGCGGCTCAGCGTAGACTGGGACATCCCCACGGAGAAGGCACCCAGTCTCTGGAACGAGCCGTTCGCCAAAAACTGCAGGCAGCCAACCAATTTGGTCATACCTGCAATTGCATGCCCCTTTCTTGTGGTGGGGGCTAACCATGGCCGCAGCTGGCTATACAAGTCCTGGAGAGAAACACGGTTAAGGCGGGTGAGCTCGAATAGCTCAACGTCATGCATGCCATCGATGTCCAAACGTGTACGGTGCAGCCTGGTTTCTGCCATGCTCAAAAGTACAAAAAAGTTCAAAAGTACAAGACCGCGTAGCTGACGACTTTGATTCACGCGCACAGAGGAAACCATGATACGGAGCTCAAATACGGGTGCTAATAGTGGCCGTAAGTGAAGCATCGAGGCCCTCGTTAAATGGGGCTGGTTTCAATCGGAAATCAAGGCTCTGAATCAATTAAAAAAACAGACCAATCAACGGGCCGTCCGTTTTCACGGAGTTCAGCCTCTTGCGAGCCGTCAATCGGAAAGGCGCATGCCGACACACCTGAGCGCATAAACGCACACAAAAACCAATGTAGCACCCTTTCAGGACCCGATCACAGCCCAAAACCAACGGGAAAACGTACGGGATAGCTGAATGGGGAGGCTCTGCATCAGGGCAATTAGGCTCGATTCAGAGAGACACAAAAAATCTTCAGTTTTAGTGCCGTTGTCGTATTATTTTGAAAAGTTCCCGCTCTTGTTTGAATGTGTGAGCGATTCTATGCATGCATTGTAAACGTTCTGTAAAGTTTCCGTCTGCTCGTATGCCAGAGTACGAGTACGAGGATGTCATTTTCCATCGAGACTTTTCTGATTCATTTTCTCAGGTAACAACGTAGCCTTTCGTTTTTGCCCTTTTCCCATCGTATCCTCACACGAATCCTTTACATTTCCCGATAGATTCTGTTTCACTTTTACTCCAAATAATTGTCCAGACGGAATCCTTACAATCTTGCGCCTGCGCACTACCAACTTAACTCCTTAAAGTGCTCACATACATATTTGACTCCATCACTTTAGCGCTATCCTGCAGCTTCCCTTTGGATGACTTAAAGCTCACCCTAACCACTTAGCGCTATCCTGCAGCTTCCCTTTGGATCCCTTAAAGCTCACCCTAACCACTTAGCGCTATCCTGCAGCTTCCCTTTGGATGACTTAAAGCTCACCCTAACCACTTAGCGCTATCCTGCAGCTTCCCTTTGGATCCCTTAAAGCTCACCCTAACCACTTAGCGCTATCCTGCAGCTTCCCTTTGGATGACTTAAAGCGCACCCAAATCACTTCGCGGTTAGGTTCATCTTCCATTTTAGGTCCCTAAAACTTACCCAAATCACTTTGCGGTTAGGTTCATCTTCCATTTTAGGTCCCTAAAACTTACCCAAATCACTTAGCGGTTAGGTTCATCTTCCATTTTAGGTCCCTAAAACTTACCCAAATCACTTCGCAGTTAGGTTCATCTTCCATTTTAGGTCCCTAAAACTTACCCAAATCACTTCGCGGTTAGGTTCATCTTCCATTTTAGGTCCCTAAAACTTACCCAAATCACTTCGCGGTTAGGTTCATCTTCCATGTTAGGTTCCTAAAACTTACCCAAATCACTTCGCGGTTAGGTTCTCCTTCCATTTTATGTCCCTAAAACTTACCCAAATCACTTCGTGGACATCTGAATCTTGACCTCAAAATATGTATTTGCCCCTTTCTTTGTTTGAAATGTATGTGTTCCCAGAAATGACACTGAAACGTTGGTTTCTTTTAAAAATTTTTACTATAAAATATTGTTAGATTGTCAATATTTTTGGGGGATCATGAAAACTTTTTCAACATTTTTAGCCCTTGGCTAATACATTTTTTTTTACAAAAATTAAAACAACTTTGGAATAAAAAGATTAAAAACATAACATTAAGAAAATATGGGTCAGCAGAACAGGGCCAGGACCCAGGACTCTACTCCTCTTCCTCTTCTTCTGTTGTCCCCAACGAGTCAACCATCACCTTCATATCGGCCACCAACGCAAGGACCCTCCGATGCATTTCGAATATTTTTTGGCGTGTGGTCCCTGTAACAAATAGAGACAAAATCATTAGTTTGAGAGCAATACATGGTTGCCACCTGTGGATTGAATGTTTTGTAGTAAACACATTAAATAAAGGCGACATATGTCATTCTGTCAACTCATTAAGCTAAGGAAGTGGCCCCAGATCAGTGTTGCAAGTCATTAAGCTAAGGAAGTGGCCACAGGTCACTCTTAAATTGCCATTGCCTAGGGCTTGATGTATCTGTGTGTTGATGTCAAGTACCACATAAATGCTAATAATGCCCTGACTACTTACTTGGTTGGTGGCCGAGAGCTGGCTCGTTGGGGACAACACAATGAGGTCCTGGGTCCTGGCTCTGCTGTGAAGAAGTGCCTGTAGAAACATGGGAAATACGTTCAGTTTTATGGTCAAATTCCTCAGTAAGACAATGTCTATTGGAAAGTCTGGTTCACATCACTCACCTTCTACAGCTTCTGCTTGGAGCACATCTGCTGCCTCTTCCACTTCCTCACCCGCTCCAGAAGCATCTAGACAAACAGATGAAAGGAATCAGTTGGGTAGGAGATAGCATGTATATGTGTGTGCGTAGACATGAAGAGTGACATACCAGAGGCTCCCGCATGCGTGGTAGGGTACAACTGCCTGCCCACGCTGTGCCGCCCCTCCTCTGTTGTAAGGTCCAGGGGCTGGTCTGAGGACCCCACAGAGGAGGGGTAGGCCCGTCGCCCTGGAGATTCCACCACCTTCACTCCCAGCTGCAGCACTGGTCGGCCTCTGCGCCTCCGGGTGCGGCGAATGCGGTAATCCATTTCCAACACTACCTTCTGTCGTAGTTACATCTTGCATGCACTCGCTATGTACTTACTTGGGAAATGGATACCGAAAAATCTCCGCACCCGGGGCATGTGCAGTCATTTCAGGTCCAACCAATGCTGCATGATCTGTGTGTGGGTGAAGGTGGTGTCGTTCTGATGTTGTATCTCCGCGATGATCTCCAGGGCAACGTTTCGTTTTTCAAACGAGTTGGGCAGGTAGTCGTACCTGCGCTCCAGCATGGTCTACAAAGCAGAAATCAAACATAGCAATAAATTATAAATGCCTATCAAGAATTGCAAACTATACATTATTTGGGTCAATCACATTAACACATACACACTTCTAGCCTAAGTTAACTTTCAAATCTGGCCGCACTGTTGTTTGGGAAGTTTGTGGCGTGCGTTTGGGTGTGCATGTATTTTACCCAAATTTGGTACAAATCTCTTACTTTGTGCGCATCCTTAACATGTCGAGCAGCATTTAGATGTCACTTGAAAGGCCTACAAATACTCTTACGAGCATGATGATCTCTTCTTGTTGGCGGGTGAAGATAGTGGGCGCCATCTTTCTTCTTCTTCTCGGCAGCAGATAAGTAATGCCCCAGCGGTTTCCTGGTTCCGCACGTCCATGCGAATGGCCGGACGTGCGCGTAAGCGAATGCGTAGGCGTCACACCTTAGTTAAAGGTCCCTGCACATACAGCTCATTCTCTTTGAGAGTCCAGGCAAAATGCCAGCAAAAAACAAGCTCAGAAACCGTCCAAGAAGACCACGCAGAAGAAGGCTACCAAGCGGCCTGAGCATGGCGATGGCCCCAAAACAAGGTCTCAAGAGGCCAAAGCGAGGCTAAGGCCTACAACAAAGGCTGCGCAAAAAAAGGAGGTGGCAGCAGCCAAACCAAAGACCAAGGCACCAAAGGCTACACCAGCTCATGCCCTCCAAACGGGTAAGAGGGTACGAAGCCCCACCCCACCCTGCCCCACATCCCCCCCCCCCCACGTGGCACCAAGGCACTTGCCACAGGGCCCAAACACAGGCCCAGAAGCCGCAGCAGGGCCAGAATCCACAGCAGGGCCTGAAGCCGCAGCAGGGCAAGAAGCCGCAGCAGGGCCAGAAGGCCAACAGCCAAAAGCAGCCACAGCAGGCCCAGAAGCCCGAAAAGGCAGCCAAGGCCAAGGTCCCCCTCCCCACCCGCACGTGGCTACCAAACCAAGGCCAAGGGTGGCCGACCCACCAGCTATGGCTCACCCCAGCCAAGTACCTCAAAGGGCCCACAGAGCTACAGGGCCACAAGCAGCAGCTCCAGCTCCTCCATACCCTCTCTTCCTCGCCCACATTCTCCTCCAGCACAGGTTGTCATGCATTCCCCCTATGCCACATCAACACCTGCAACTTCAGTGGCCACCCAGCCACGAACACCCAGTCCCTTTCCCAGTCCAGTACGATCCACAGCCAGCCTCCAGTCCTTGAGGTCTCCTACATACCCCCAGGCCAGAATGTCACCCCATTTGCCACCAAACACTGAGGAGCCACAACCACCCCAAACAGGGCACACATTGCGCAGAGGCCACTTGAGTGGCCATTTTGGTGAGTCCCAAACTCTGGCATTGGCTAGTGGGCTAACGCTATATTATGATGACCTATATGGGAGCAAATCCAAAACTACTAGCAAGCAGCGCAAATCTGAGATTTTGGCAGAACTCACCAGACAAGTCAATGCAGCGGGGGACGAACTCAAAGATGTGGAACAGATTCAGCGGAAGATATCGGATCTGAAATATGCCGTACGGAAGAAACAGAATAAAAGGTGGTAGTACAGGTACATATCTTATTTGTTGGTTTTTAGTCTTCTTGTCTATCCATCAGTGCGCTTAATTATGATTACTATGTTTTTCAGCTTACAAACTGGTGGAGGATTCCCCACTAAATTGAAATTTACACAGGCTGAGGAGATGGTGCTGGGCCTGCTACATCCTGTTGCGTTAGAGGGACACTCGGCACAACAGGACACGGACAATCCGCCAATTCCAGCAGGTTAGTAATGTGTGAATGACCATAAAAATGTGGCAAAATTCGAATTAGGCAGCAAAGCATATCTAAACACATGGCCCTAGGGTGTGGTAGCAAGGCATATCTAAACACATGGCCCTAGGGTGTGGCAGCAAGGCATATCTAAACACATGGCCCTAGGGTGTGGCAGCAAGGCATATCTAAACACATGGCCCTAGGGTGTGGCAGCAAGGCATATCTAAACACATGGCCCTTTGACCAGGGTGTGTCATGTATGTCGACAGGTAATGTGCAAATTAGCACGACCATACATGACGTTTAAGAACATTTATGAAGTAAATTATGAAGTATTTATGAGTATGAAACTAGGGAGCTTAGAAAATGAATGTGTGCTATGTAATAATTGACAATCACACGCCACACTAACATCTTTTGCCGTTGGGCAATTTGCTAAGAGCTGGACAATCCATGCCCAAATATAATGGCATTCATAGTGAAGGCCAAGTGGCAATGTTGTGGTAGTGGCCATTCCTGCTTGGGCACATTTATTTTGTAAGCATATGTGTTATTAACCATCACCAATGCATAGTTGTGTGTTTACATTGTTGTTTTTCTTCTAATGCAGCCCAGCCTCATCCCTCAGCTAGTGGGGACTCCTCTGCCATTTTACCTCTGCCGTCTTCTTCCGTGCTGCCTAGGACCCAGGATCCGATATCTACGGTAAGTGTTTTTTGATGCTGTTGCGTATGCATGTGACTTGCCATGTTTTTATTGTCTGATTTACATATGTATTCCCCACACTGAACCTTTTTTTTTACATGTCCCCAACAGAGCCAAACACTGATGGAGGAAATCCAGGAGCTGGAGGAGGATGGAAGCTTCCTTGGAGCTTATGAAGATCTCCCCCTGGAATCTACAACTGTCCCAAAATGTTTCTCCGACAAATCCTCAGCAGCAGAGGGAAGCTGGCTGCATGCTGCCTGCACATCGTGGGCAGCATGCAGAGACTGACCCTCCAGTCCCCAGTTTTAGATCTTCTGTTGAGGATTTGCCCAGCATACCTGTGGCTGTTGGGGGTCCTAGAGCAACATCATCTGCATGCACCACAACCCGGGGAATTGGGTGGCGTACTCAGCAACGTCGCCCAGTTTCCCAGGGGAGGGGCGTGCAGATGATGGAGGCAGCATGGCACCACGAGAGGCGGCTTTTTCATCGGCAAAATCAACTAAATCAAGAAAATATTATGGGCCAATTAGATCAACTCAATAATACCTTAAGTGCCATGCTGACTGAATTTAGGACCCATAACAGCCACATGGCCAACTTGACCTCAGAAATCAGGTCCAGCATGGCAGAAATGCAAAGTAACCAAAGAAACATTTTGGAACAGTTGCAGATTCTGAATGCAACACAGGCCCAGGTTAGGGCCCACCCCCAAGGGCCCCAACCTTGGTTCTATGGGCATCCCCCATATTAATGTGTATTTGGCATGAATCTGTTCTACATCTTTGATCGACATCCCCACTGGATTGACTTGTCTGGTGAGGCCTACAAATCTTGCATTTTGCACTGCAATTGCTAGTATGTTTAGGATTTGCCCCCATATAGCTCATTAAACTCCTGAGGTAGCCCACTAGACAATGCCAGAGGACAAGCCTCACTGAAGTGGCCACTTAAGCTGTTGCGCTGCAGCCTTGCCCATAATTACATTTGTGGTGGCTCCTCATGTTTGTAGCCATGACTGGGTGACATTCTGGCCTGGCAAACTAAGCCCTTGGACCCTGGCTGTGATTGTACTGAACTTGGATTGGGACTGGGTGTTCTTGTTTTGTTGGCCCAATGAGAAAGAGGTGTAGATGTGGCATAGGTATGTCTGCTTTCAACCTGTGCCTGTGGAAAACGTGGGCAAGCAGGAGAGGGCTTATTTGTGTGCATTTTTTTGTTATGGAACATGTTTTGACATTAATTTCATGTCCATGTCTTCCCCCGAAGTATGTGAGTGGCCATCACCTACCATTATGTTGTTAAAAAAGGAACCTTTTAAAATGTAAAAAAAAATTTGGTGGAACAAGTTAATGTCTGTGTTTTTTTGATTAAGAAATATGAGTTCAAGTAGCCACCAATACAAACACTAACAAATATTTCCAAATAAGTCCACAAACATTGTTGTTGATTGGTGTAAATAATTCATTATTGGTTTGGTCATAATGAAATTAAACAAAAAAATACAAAGTTAACCAAACAATAACAACAAACAAAGTCCAAACAACAAAAAAAAAGCCAAAAAAATTAACCAAAATGTGTGGCGATTAAATTCTCACGGACGGCTTGGCCAGACGCACTGTGCTGCCCTTCATAGGCATCCTCGGCCTCATCGGCAGGTGGAGAGGGTGGCAAATCAACTTAGCGGGGGACCCGCTGCAAGATGGCAAAATTATGCAGCGCTGCACAGGCCATAATTATATCGATGACCTTTTTGGGGTCATACTGAAGGGAGCCCCCAGTGTGGTCCAAACACCGAAATCGGGTCTTCAAGAGTCCAAAGGCCCTCTCCACCACTGCCCTGGTTTTTCTGTGTGCCCGATTATAGGTCTCTTGTGCTGGAGTCTGTGGGCGGAGTGCAGGAGTCATCAGCCACGGGAGGAGTGGATACCCCGAATCTCCTAGAAAAATTTAAGGTAAACAAATATTACCATTAATGCATACATTGCAGGGCAAAAATCCAAAATATACATGATTAAGAAGGTAGGTGACATTGTCCCCAAAACATGAGCATACATATTGCACAGGCAAAAGCAAGAAATAAACATAACTGATAGATAGGGGACCAAAGTTGAAAAATAATATTGCGGATGCTGGGCAATCAGGCAGACTGGTACCAGCTATTGTTTCCTGTCTGTGCTTCAGAACAATGTAGGATGGGTTAACTTTACATGAACCATTTTCAGCTTTGTCTGAGTCCAAAACAGGTGTAAGGCGGCCCCTGCACTTTATCCCGCTCACCTCTACTCAGTAAGTGTAATGCATGTGAGCAAAGATGGCGCAGACCCTCGGCTAAAGTCACTAACAGATTGACCGAAAAGTGTGGGGAAGACTGTTTAAGACTTTTGCTCTAATTACACTTTGGAGTAGAAACAATGCAGGACAAACATTTTGGCAGTCAATGTAGTTTGGAGAATGTAATGGGTCCAGTGGGGTTTCACATGTTCCCAAGGTGATGACCAAGCCATCGTTTAAGAAAGGTGAATCCAACCAAAATCCAAGCCATACATATAAACTAAAAAAATGTAATTGGACTCAACTTACCAAGGAGCCATGCACCCGCAAATTCCCCTGACTCAAACCGACGGAATAATCCTGATCTGCGAAGGATGTAGGCGCCATGGGCTGAGCCAGGGTAGCCTGCGAGGACACTAAGAAAGCGCATGTCCTGGGCCACCACTGCTTGCACATTCAGTGAGTGGCCCATTTTTCTGTTCCTGGGTAAAAATATTTTAAAATTACATCATTAATGCTTTGAAAATTAGTCAAACGCTCACTTCTAACACCCTAAGTCAAACGTTATCATCAACTAACACTAAACAACTACCTTAAATTTAAGTGCCCACCAAAAGGAGATGTATGTTAGAGCCTTTAAAAGGTTGAGTTACTTGTTCCATTTTAAGTACACTTCAAATGTTTGACTTGGAACAAACTGTTTTTTTTTTCTAAGTGCAAAATACGGTCCATTGGTTCACATACACTCTTTGCAAGGAGGGAGGATTAGCAAGGAGGGAGCAAGGAGGGACTGATTCCAATGAGGGAATATGTAAAAGGAGAGACTAGTAACATAGAGGGCATAATTAAAAGGAGGGACTATTATCAATGAGGGATTTAATACAAGGAGGGACCAAAACAATTATGCATTATTTACAAGGAGGGACTATTATCAATGAGGGATTTAATACAAGGAGGAACCAAAACAATGATGCATTATTTACAAGGAGGGACTATTATCAATGAGGGATTTAATACAAGGAGGGACCAAAACAATGATGCATTATTTACAAGGAGGGACTATTATCAATGAGGGATTTATTACAAGGAGGGTCAAAAACAAATTAAGTTATTGACCAAAGGAGGGACAAAAAAATAAAAATAAAAAAAAATGGAAGAATAAACTTGCCTGTATATGTACTCGTCGCAAGCAGGAGGGACAAGGGCAACGTGGGTGCAGTCAATGGCACCCATGACGTTGGGCATGTCGGCGATATTATAAAATGCCAGCTTAATCGCGTTTCTGGCTACCATATCCTCAGGAAAACAAATATATTTCCGAGTTATGGTAGCCATGCCTTCCAAAAACTTGGATAGGACGCGGCTCAGTGTAGGCTGTGAGATCCCCACGGAGAGGGCACCCAGCCTCTGGAACGAGCCGTTCGCCAAAAATTGCAGGCAGCCAAGCATCTTGGTCATACGTGAAATTGCTTGTGGTGTGGGCTAACCATGGCCGCAGCTTACTATACAACTTATGGAGGGAAGCGCGATTAAGCCTGGTGAGCTCGAACAGCTCAACGTCATGCATGCCATTGATGTCCATGCGTCGCCGCCGGTGCAGTCTGGCCTCTGACCTCCGGATCTCAATGCCCATGAGCTGCAGATCTTCATGCTCCTCAAATGCAGTAGACTCGTCCATGCCTGCTAGTTCCGACGTCAAAATGGTCCCGTAAGTGGATCGACAGTGAAACGGATTTATTGGGTGTTGGCCCATCGGCAATCAGCTCTCTGAATTAATCGCCAGCCCATTGCAATAACGTAAGTTTTCTGAACGGTCGAAACATTTCAGATTTGGTGGAAAAAAGCTCCCGAAATAGCGAAAAACTTCCGATTTGCTTTGGATCATCGAAAGAGCATATACGCATTTTCCCGAACGTTCGTACGAATGAAAAATGGACGAAAAAAAGCAAAAAAATGACAAACACCCACCAAAACTTCACAAACAGCTACGGAAGTCCGGACAAATGTGTATCTGAATCGAGGCTGATGTGTTTTCTTCTTAACCCTTTAAGTGCCAGCCTACCTGGAGTTTTTGTTACGCTTTGTTGCCAGACCATTTTTCACTATTTTGCACTATGCATGTTCAACTGTGATTTTTGAAGGGATTTCCAGGGATTTCCCAGAAAAATTGTATATTGTTTTTTTCAGCAGAGTCTGGGCTTTAACATGAAATGTCTTGTTTGTCATTTTTTAAGTGTATTCTTAATATTTTGGGGTGAGATATGTGCAAAAAAAAAAATCAATTTTTTACAATTTGTAGTGTTTTTTTAAATAAAAAATGTAAGTTTGTCAATAAAATCTTATTGCGTGTGAAATCCCAATTTCTCCCGGTTACAACGGCACCACATATGTATTGGTAGATGCCCTTTCCTGCCCAGGAGACTCCCCCAAACTGAAACAGCGCTTTAAGAGATTTTCAGATCAAATACAGCTATGCTAAGCACTATGTGCATCTTGCAGTTTTTCAATAAAAACAACCCTTTACATTTGAAATACCCCCCACAAACTATATATTCTCTGGAAGTACACACCTCAAGCTTTTTAGGCATACCAGGCTTGTTGATGTTGCCACAGTTTTCTGGAAGTTCTCCCTCAATGTATTCTTTGGTTACACAGAGCTTCCCTAAAAAAGGATAAAAAAGCAGAATCAAAGCCACATTTTTCTAAAGAAAACTATAAGCAAACAAGAAAAAACAAGTTAATCTAAAAAAGCAACATCCCCCGAACAGAACGATACCCAACATGCATAGCTACTGTCAAGGGAAGAGTTGCCAAACACCCCAAAGTAAAGCTTGGGCACAACGGTAATTTTGCTTGAAAATTTCAGCTCTGCAGACAAAGTGGCACCTTGCGCTTTTTCTACCAAAACAACTATATTTTCTGAAAGTACACATGATAAGCTTTCTAAGCATACCCAGCATGTTGTAGTGGGCCCATCTTTCTGGAAGTAATTCCTTTAAAGAATTCGTTGGTCGCACAGGGTTTCCTTAAAAAATGTATAATAAAGCAGAATAAAAAATGAGTTTTCCTAAAATATCAATATGCAAACAGGAAAAAACAAGCTAAATCTGAAAGCGCAAAATCCCCCGAGCAGAACGATACCCAACATGCATAGGTACTACTAACCCTTTTAACTGCCAGCCTACTTTAGGCTTTGTCACCCTCTCTTGACAGGTCATTTTTCACCATTTTGCGCTATGCTTAACTGTGATTTTTGAAGGAATTTCCAGGAAAATCATATATTTTTTTTTTTGCGGCAGAGTTTAGGCTTTAACATGAAATGTCTTGTTTGTAATGTTTTTACTGTTTTAATATTTTTGAGTAAATTAAACAAAAAAAATAATAAAATTTTTTTTTAGAAAATTGTCTCCTTTATTTCAAATAAAACATTTGTTTTATTAAAGAAAACCATATTGCATGTGAAAGCCCCATTTCTTCCGATTACAACGGTACCACATATGTATCGGTAGCCCCCCGTTACTGTTCAGAAGACCCCCCAAACTGAAAAAACATTTTATAACATGTAAAAATAAAATCCAACTACAATCCACACTATAAAGGGTTAAATCAAGAACAAAAATTGGTGTGGGGTTCCCCTTCCTGGGGGGGAGGTAACCCCCATTTTTTTATTTTAACCCTTTCGCTGCCAGCCTACCTGCAGCATTTGCCACTCCCTGTTGCCAGACGATGTTTCACTATTTTGCGCTACACATGTTCAACTGTCATTTTTGAAAGGATTTCCAGGGATTTCCCAGGAAAATTATATATTGTTTTTTTCAACAGAGTCTGGGCTTTAACATGAAATGTCTTGTTTGTATTTTTTAGGTGTATTCTCAATATTTTTGGGGTGAAATGTGTGAAAAAAAATAAAAAATAAATATTTTTTTACAATTTGTAGAGTTTTTTTGTAATAAAAAATGTAAGTTTGTCAATAAAATCTTATTGCGTGAGAAACCCCAATTTCTCCCGGTTACAGCGATACCACATATGTATAGGTAGACACCCTTTCCTGCCCAGAAGCCTTTTATAGCTGCTGGATGACACAAAGGGTTAATTTAAAAAAAAAATGACATAGGGTCCCCCTTCCCGGGGAGGGGGACCCCATTTTTTTTTGGATTTTTAAGGGTTAAAAACCCTTAAAAATCCAAAAAAAAAATGACGTGGGGTCCCCCTTACCCAAAGTAACCAGCCCGGGACCAGCTATGGGGGCTTGTAGGCACAGAGTGGGGGGGCCAGCTTTGGTGGCCCCCCACCCTGCAGCCTACGAGCCCACATAGCCTATGTGGGCCCGGGCTCTTCTGCCCCCCCCTGGCCTTTGGGGAGGCAGGTAATGGGGGTGCGGGGGTTAATGGCAAGTCACCCGCTAGGGCAGGTGACTTGCCACCCCCCCAGCCTTGTGAACTGGTATAAGGGGTCTCATGGACCCCTTACCAGCTCACAAAGGGTTAACTGTTAAAAAAAACCATCACACAATAATAAAAAGTATTTTATTAAAAAAAAAATAATTTTTTTTTACTGTACTTACCTTCGATTGCAAGCTCTTGTCCCTCGCCGCTCAGCTGACAGATGCCGGTGATCGGCATCCAGAGAAGGAGAAGGCAGGAGATCAGAGGATCTCCTATCACCTCCTTCCAGGGCACCGATCACCGGCATCTGAGAAGCTGAGAAAGCTGAAGCCCGTTCGGGGCCGGGATGACGTCATAAGCCCCGCCCCCAAGTTTTTAAACTAGAAGCGAGGAAAGTCAAGCACGTAACACCTACGGGCTTGGCACTTAAGGCCCAGCCAAGCCAGCACGTAGGTGTTACGGGCTTGGCAACAAAAGGGTTAAAGTGTTCTCTTCCTTTCATGTCAATGCTGAGATTGCCTTAATGTCCTTGTGTTCTAATCTCTCTCATCATATGGATGCCTTATTTTTGGATCCCGCCATGCCTTGAAAGGGCTTGGTGGCTGCCAGGTCCACCATTAGCAGATGGATCTAAGCTAAGTTTTTATTCAGGGTGTTATTTTTTGGATCATAACTTTAGGTTCCTACCACAGCTACTGTACTGCTTTTTGACTGATCTAGAATTGGAGCCTATAAAGGCTGCTCCAGGATTGACTGCTATGATCTTTGCATGCCCACCAGCTGAGAGACAGCCCAAAATGTTTTTTTTCTGATTTAAGTCCCTCCCATGCCCATCCTCAGTTCCAGGGACCCTGACTATCTTCTGACTGATTCGCCAGACCATCACAATCTTGTTTCTAATGCTGGCAGAGTCGAGTCTGGAAATGGATCCACAGACAAAAAGCCTACCCCATTGTGTAAGCACACTTAGTCTTAGTCAGTCTCCCTCAACATAGGAATTCTATTGATAATATAATGCGGATCCTACCTAAACGAGGCAGTTCATGAGGTTTTTCCAGATCAGCAATATTTAAAGTGGATTCTGGATAAGGAATGGGAAAGGCCGGACAAGATACCTTCTATTTCTAAAGCTCTGGAAGTCCGCTGCCTATTTCCTGAGATTGGTCTTCAAAGCCCACCTGCAGAGGATAACCCATTGCTTCCCACTACCCAAGCCGATGTTACTTCTCCAGCGCTTTTTTCTCTAGCAGCCAAGTCATGAGGCCAAAAGGCCCTCTTCCCTTCAGGAGAGAGGCACTACCATTGAGGAAGATATTATTATTATTATTTTTAAATTGGATCCTGGATAAGGAATGGAGAGGCTGGATAAGGTACCATCTATTCCTAAGGTTTTGGAAATTTGCTTACCATTCCCAGATAAAGCTCTTCAAGCTTTATCTGGGAATGGTAAGCGCTCACCCAAGGCTCACCCATCTTGTATGACATAGCAAACTCCCATTCCCAGTACTGACAGTACCTCCTCGAAGTACAGGGTATATAGGAAACTGAATTCAGTCACTCATTACATGTTTGCAGGAGACTGTGTGGCTCTGCGTCCTGCCTTCTTTACCTCGTTTTTTCTTTACTGCTAGCTAAATCATGGGGACAAAAGGCTTGCACCCTTCAGAAGGATTGCGTAGCTATGAGTAACAGGATTTCTTGCAGTTTTTTTTTTTTTATAAAATTGGCTAAGTTTACTAGAACCAATATGGAGGATAAAGCTAAACTGCTTGCCAGTGATTATCAGTAACCCTGCGCCGCGCTCTTCAATTAACACAGCGGTCTTCAGGTGATGCCTCCAAAAAGACCCTTACGGCTAGTTTGGCTAATGCTTTAACTAATTGGTCAAACACGCCACAGGTGGTGAGAGTTCAGACTGCCCTTAACAGAAGGAGCCTAGACAACTAGATCAGAGAGCAGACCTCCCTGTCACCCTCAGCCCAGCCAGGCATGAGGGGGCACCCTTATCCAGTTGGGTGGATAACTGGGTCAAGGAGTTGAGATGCTCAGGATTTAGTTTCATTTTCTTATTACTTTTCCCCCTTTGTCTGCCTTTCCATCCCTTATTCTATATTATTTTCCTGTCTGTTGCCTCTCCTTCATTTCCCTTGGTGTTCTTACCCACCATTTCTTTTTTTTTTCACCTTTACACATTCAGTTCACACTGCAGTGTTGCATTTGCAAAGGGGATCTCCTCAAAAACATGACCGCCCTTATACCAACAATTTGCTGCCGCTAATTGCCCTCAAAATGGCTACGATGCAGTGTGAATTGGTCCGTAGACTGATGTGGCCGTATTTCATAGGTTATTTTCGGGCGATTGTGAGCGCATCACCCCTGTTATTGGATGCACTCTCCGCTGCAGATTTTTAGGACAATTGGTTGTAAAAGTAAAGGACAGGAGGAGAAAGGTTAAATAAAATGGGAAAAGGGGAGAGAAGGAAAACATTAAGGTGAAAAAGAGGAAGGAGGGAGAAAGCAAGTTAGAAAACGTTCCTATTCCCTCCTATTCCTTTTCTACCTTGATCTCTTCCTTCTCTCGTCTTTTCCCATCTTCCCATTTTATTTAACCTTCCTCCTTCTGTCCTTTATCTGCATGCACCGCATATAGCCTGCAAAATAAGAAACCTACAGCTCCAATATTTACCTCCAAATTTTCTGTTGACCACTGGATCAAGCCCCCACTTGACATCCAGAATCCAGTGGGCATTGCCCGTCTGGTAAACCTCACTGGCTGATTGCAGTTATTTTTGTTCTAGTAGTCCTTTTTTGTTCCTGAATAATACGGCAAGTCAGCTAGCTACAGCCTTGTCCCATTCCCCTTCAAACTTATATATACCAGGGCCTAAGTTTCTACTACCATGAGTACAAAGACCACAATTTTTAAATGGCCCAATGATAAAAATCCATATAAATATGCTGGGTAGCGGGAGGAGAGGCGACTTATACACCCAACATCAATAAATATCCAGCCAGGCTTGCTTTATTTATTTTAGTGGAAGGAAATAGAAATCAGGGGTGACAGGCTCTCTCACCCCTGATAGACTAAAACCTGTCACCCCTGGATTTTATTCCTAACATGAGAAAATACACCTAAAGCTTGGCAGGAGTTTTATTTAGTTTGAGTGCATAAATGACCTACTCTCGATGTGTTTATATGTATTTTTAATATTACACAATTTTGCGATAGTGCTACTTTAAACTCAACAATTACCTCTCTACATATGGAATTGATTCAATTGAATATATCATACACCTATGCTGTAATATATTGTATGGACTGAGCATTGTATTAATAAATTATACATTTGCATTATTCTTGATGATAGCCATTAAACCTACCAAAGATTGCAATCTTAATTCTATTCTTTTACTTTCTATTCACATCCTAGATTTCAGGTCACTTATTTCTGTTAGCCATATCAGTTTGAAGCCCATGAACTGCTTTTATACCTAAATGTGTAACACACTGACCTAGACCATCAGTCTCTTTGCCCCACATGTACCTTCAGACGATTTGTACCATATCCTGAATGTTAGACCACAGAGTAATGGATTGCAGTTGCAGAGAAACCATGCAGCATGGCAACATCAATGTGTATACACTAATAAAGCAGAAACGAACACAATATCAGCAATGGGTGGGCAATAGTAGCTTGGTCTTTAATCCTTTAAGTGGCAGCCTACCTAGAGATTTTTTTCACCCTCTGTTGCCAGACCATTTTTCACTATTTTGCGCTATATATGTTTAACTGATTTGTTTGAAGGCATTTCCCCAGAAAATGATATCTATTTTTTTCAGCAGAGTTTGGGCTTTAACATGAAATGTCTTTTTTAGTGTATTATGAATACTTTTGGGTGTAATGCGCAAAAAAAGTTAAAATCATTTTTTTTACAATTGGTAGTGTCTTTGTAATGAAAAATGTATTTCAATAATCATATTTCGTGTAAAAGTCAAATTTCTCCTGCTCAAAACATGTATTTGTAGACATCGTTTCCTGCCCAGGAGACTTAGACTTAAAATACAGCTACTATGCCTACCTTGCATTTTTTCAAGAAAAAAACCCTTTACATTTTAAATACCCCTCACAAACTATATATTCTCTGTAAGTACTAACCTTAAGCTTTCTAGGTGTACCAAGACTGTTGACTTGGAAGTAATCCTCAATTAATTCTTTGGTTGCACAGGGTTTCCCTAGAATAAAAGAATAGGAAAGCAGAATCAAAGTCACATTTTCCTAAAAACATGCAAACAAGAAACAACAAGTTAAATCTGAAAAAGCAAGGTCCCCCAAACAGAACAATACCAAACATTTATAGCATACTGTCAAGGGAAGAGTTGCCATACACCCCAAAGTTAAGCATGCGTGTAAGGGTAATTTTACTTGAACGTTTTAGCTCTGCAGATGAAGTTTTTTCAACTAAAACAACCCTTTACATTTGGAATACCCCCCACAAACCATATATTCCCTGAAAGTGTAGTAAGATTTTTAGGTTTACCCATCTTGTTGCAGTGGGCTAATCTTTCTGGAAGTAAACCCTCAAAGAGTTATTTGGTTGCTCAGGGATTCCCTAAAAAAAGAATAAAAAAGATATTTTCCTGGAAATTCCTGCAAAAACCACAGTTAAACATAGCGCACAATGGTAAAAATTAACCTGTCAATAGAGTGACAAACACTCAAGTATGCTTGCAGTTAAAAAGGTTAAAAGTAGCTATGCATGGTGGGTATTGTTCTGTTGGGGGGGACCCTGTGCTTTCAGATTTGGCTTGTTTATTCTTGCTTGCAAATTGATATTTTAGGAAAATGTGTTTTTTTCTGGCAGAGTTTGGGCTTTAACATGAATTGTCTTGTCTGTCATTTTTTCCATGCTGATAATTTGTGTAAAAATGTTTAAAAATGTATTTTTTTCTTGTCGTGTTTTTGTTTATTATATATTTATTTTGTAAGAAAACCCTATTACATGTAAAAGGCCCATTCCTCACGATTACAATGGTACCTCATATGTATCGTAGCCCCCATTACTGCACAGGAGCTCCCCCCATACTGAAAAGAGTGCTTTATTACATTTTCAAACAAAACTTCTATTTGCACTATCAAGGGTTACATTTAAACAAACATTGGCATGTGGGAGCCCCTAGGATTTTTAGTTTTTAAGGGTTAAAGCCCTTAAAAATGTTTAAAAATGGCGTGAGGTCCCCTCCCCAGAAAAACCAGCCATGTGGAGCTTGTAGATCTTAGAGAATTTTCTGTATATAAATGTTTTTAACAGTCTAGAATACTTCTTTAAGCGCTGGGGCACAATAATGGTGGCTTAATTTGTGAATCTTTATATTCTCAAGGAAACTGGTTTTGTGATGGCCCCTTTAAATATTGATCTTGAATGGCATAAGGAAACTCGTTTTGTGATGGCCCCTTTAAGCATCAACCCTGATTGGCATTAAGGAATCTCTTCTGCACCTTTGACATCTATTGACTGGTCGCTATGGGAAACCTTGCCGGCCGGCGTCACAGCGGCCCTAAGGGGCATGGAATGGAGCATATCATGGATCACCTTGTTATTCTGTATGCTGTTTATTATACCTACTTGCAGCATTGAGCAATTGTTTTTTGAATGCAAGATTTGTACAAATTCTAGTAGTTTTGATCGCTTACTTGTGTACTTATGTTTGGATAATGCTCTGCTTCTGCCCTGTTAAGATCGCTAGTGTGTGCCCTTGCTAATGCTGGAGGGTTGCTGTACTGTTAAGATCGTTAGTGTGTGCCTATGTTAATGCTGGAGGGTGTCTGCCCTGCTAAGAACGCTGTGTGTGCCTTTGCTAATGCTGGAGGGGCTCCAGCCAATCATTAGACTCCACGTAGGCAGAGGAGGGGGGTGTGTCTGGCCCCGTGTAGCTGCTTCCTCTATCTGCTATGGCGCATGCGCAGGCGCCATGTTGGGGGTGGCAGCTCGGGACCAGCCTCTCTCCCTGATGATGCGGCGGCCTGACGCTCTAATGAGCGCCTCCGGTGACGTCATCGGCCGGCCGGCCAGGTGAGCCCGCCAAAAACTCTCTATTTAAATGCCACCGTTTGTGCTATGCTCCAGCACTGTCTTTTGCTCCCCTGAGGAAAGGCCTGATTTGGCCTGAAACGTTGGGACTTTCATTTCCGCATATGCTGTAATGTATCTGGTTACCTTGATCTATATCTTGTAAAGCTGTTGAACTGTTGTGCTGTGTCGTTTGCATTCTCTGTAGAGATCATTTTCATGTCTGACAGTCTCTGCTCAACCAGTGTGATTTCATTCAATACTGTTTTGTACTTTGGTTCCATCTAGTGGCCGTATCTGGTACTGCTAGCTCTATACTTGTTAATGAGAATCATGCTCTAGATATTTGTATGCAATAATACGTAGATATTTTGTGCTACACTAAAAGGGAACCTTCTGCTTACTATGTTAATTGACACGTGGTTTTGTGCAGGATGTGACTGTTGCAAATGTAAAAAATGTAAAAAAACAGAGAAATAAAGAATAAATATTTTTTTTTTAATACTTACCTATGATCCTTCCCGGAGCACTGTGTCACACAACAATCAATCTGGCTTCTGTCCTCACTCCTGCTGCTGGAAGTCTTTTAAACCTGCTGGGTGACAGAACCCTAATAAAAAAATCGAAAAATGGTGTGGGGTCCCCCCCTCCCAGCATAACCAGCCCGGTCACCAGCTATGGAGGCTTATAGACCCGAGGTCAGCCTCGGTGGCCCTCGGCCCTGAAGGCTACGAAGCTCACACAGCTGCAGTGGGCTCTTCTGTCCCCCATGAAGGCAGGTAATGGGGGGGCTGGGGTTAATGGCAAGATTTGCCAGCCCCCCAAGCCTTATGAACTGGTATACGGGTCTCATGCAGGGCTGGCGCAGCACTCGGTGACAGCTTGCACAATGTGGTTGTGGTTCAGAATAAACTGAAATTATTTTTGTTTTACCTGCTGGCATGTAACCTACACCACCTCCCCCTAGCGAGAAGGGTTGTCACTGAACTCTCAGTCAGTGCAGAGTTGCACGCTCTTTCACTGGTGGTACAGTGGCCCCACACCTTAAACCCCGGAGGGCGCCAATGCTGTTCATGTGAGTGGAAAAAGGCACTGCTGCCAGTGAGTGAGTCTATGTACTATAGACCTTTTTGTATTTAGGTTGCGCTGCCACAGATGTGGAGGAGAGAGACAAGCAGTTGGCGGAGTTCTATCAGACCCAGAGGCTGTTTGATGTAGGTTGCAGTGTTGGGGGTTGTGGTGGACAGAGACGGCTAGCCGGCATTTTAACAGCCTGAGGGGGGCTGTTTGTGAAAGGATGCCCCCTGGTTCGGCTGTTAACTCAAACTGGTGACCCCACAGTGCATTCTGCCCCTCCACCCTCTATCACTACTGCATTTGAGGACTCTTGGTACTTGGAGCGGGATAATGTAATCGGCACCACCCAGAACAGTCGAGGCTAGAGGCCCGCAGGTGGCGGAAGCATAGGGGGGCTGTTCTTGGTTCTCTCCTCACAGCGGAAGAGCCTGGGGGTGGGTCGGAGGAACCGCACCCAGGAGTTTTTAAAATTCCCAGGTGGTGTTCCTCTTTAAAATGGACCAAAACCCATCCTGGAGTCTATGAGACTCCAGGGCAGGCATACTCACTCTCCCCGGGACATCCAGATTCAGGATACCCCGCTGTGTCAAACCCCCAGGTCGCCCCAAAATTCACCTTCTTTCCCTGTCCAACGGGAAATGTGCGAGCTACGGCTGCATCCCCGCTGTCTCTTTAGATAAGCATTTGTGAATGGCCATCACAGACACGCTCCCTGTTAAGGGGTAGCAGGGGATGTGGCCGCCAGCGTGCTCAGATCTGCTCGCTTTAGACAAGCTCTTGGGCGAAGGGGTGGGAGCGGGTCCGAGCGTGCTCACTGGACGAGAGGCTGCGCATGCGCTGTAGGACTGAGGAAGGATGAGTGAGATCGGGCAACCTCGGGGGGGGGGGGGTTCACACAGCGGGGCATCCCCAATTGGAGTACCCAAGGGGCAAAGACCAAAACCCAGAATAGTTAAAATCCTGGGTTTTGGTCCACAGTATTCATTATTCACAAGAACAAAATATAGCATTTACCACTAGATGGTGCCAATGCACTGCAGATGTATAGTATGACCAAGGTTTGCACACAAAAGGGCTGATTCAGCACTGTGAGACTTTTTTTTTACATTGTTTATTTGAAATTTTGAATTATTTCAAAATGTGCACAGCTAAAAATGTTGCTGAATTTCTCACAAACAAAATAAGAAATAAAAATTCAGTGCTGCCCTAAAATAATCCAAGAACAGAACTTGCAAAAAAAGCCAGTGACTGATCATAGAATACAATATAAAACTGACCCAGCAATGGGATCTTCCTTCAGGGGCGAGAGCTGTAATGTATGAATTCTGTGTTATTCATTGATTTGTCATTTTTGCAAGTGCTGTTTATGTGATTATAATTTTGTGTGTTAACTTTGATGTAATGTATATCTTCATTGCTTTGGCGCTATCTAGTTATATCTGATATATTTTTGTCTCTTGAATACAGTTTATGTAATGAGACACCAGCTACTAGTGCCTGTCCATTGCTCATATTGTGCCTATATTCTAAGTATACAGCACGTCCTGTTCCAGAATATTCCTTACACATGGGTAATACATCCACAAGATGGCGCTGGACTGCAGAAAACAGCTTGTGGCTCCTCCCGGCCCTATATAAGTCAGGGACCTCCCACAAATGTTAATGTTCGGGTGAAGGTAGGTTAGCAAGCACCAATGGTGCTGCGGAGCTAGGCTCCTACCGCAGTCCCTGCTCTAACAAGGTAGGCAGTTTAGGCTAATGGTGAGCCTTTTTGGGATGCCCCCACTGCCTCATGGGTTTGCCAGGTTATTCTGTGCAGTTAAACCCTATTCATTCCCCCTCCACCCTCACTTCTCACATTAGTCCTCTGGGCGCCATTGTCCCTGGGAATTCTGCTGTTATCCTCCCTCACTCTACCCTTGGGGGATCTCCAGGGGGGGTCGTCTAGTGATTCAACACTGTATTTCACTCTGACATGTTTTAGTGCTTGTAACTTTATAATACGACGCTGCCGCGCTTTGTACTGCACTCCGCGCCTGGCAGCCCCATTCACCTCAGAGCTGCTGGGCCGCTATTGGCCGGCCGGATCTCAAGACTATCCTGCACCACCTTAGATCTGTACTATATGATTGTGCCCGGCCCAAAAGAATCTTTATACCATGCATGAACTGCAGACAATTTTAACTAGAAAAAGTGGTTCCAGTTACCACACATTTTAAGGCCAGCACAAAAGAATTCAATAAATTATATAATCAAATCATCATCATCATTTATTTAGTTAAAAAACATATATACCTACAATACTCCATCTAAGACATCACATACAAAACATTCCATATTAAAAGCGTTTCTTACAGTGGTCATGTCCCCTTTAAATGTGCAATCAAACAATCCTATATATATAAAAGTCTTCCAATCTCTAATGTGCAAACATATACAAATAAAGTGACCTAGTGCTAACGTGCTCTTGTATAAGATGATCAAAAACACATGATCAAAACAAAGAGAAAGAAATCAAACAACTAATCAAGCCAATAAGCCGTGTTCAGTGAAAAAAATATAAATGAAGAACAATATCACCCTAAGGAGACCATGCTGCTGTACCGACCAGACCAGAGTATCCCCACACGTTTCGTGGCGAACCACTTTCTCAAGGTGCCAGTGCCGCTTCCCTTCCACCCCACCATCCTAAGGGAATGACAACACCCAACCCCTCCGCACTACGTGCTCCCGCCCGCTCGGCGGCCCCGGCCGGATCACGTGGGCGCATTTCGGATCACGGCATGGCCCTGCTAAAAGTTTTTTCTAACTGTGGTTTCTCCCGGCCATTTTCCCTCACTAACTCCTACTTCCCTAGCGGTTCTTGGTGCATCCCAGGTAGCTCTTTAGCGTTAACCCTTACTGGCCTGTTGTGCCATTCAAATCACCATATGGAGGCTTCTGGGGATAATGGGCCTGGGGTTCCTTCGGGACAAGCCTGGCTATGTGTTGTGTGTGGGGTATCCCCTATTAGTGATGATGTCAGGGTGTGTGTACCCTGCGCCCAGCAGGTACTTGTGCTGCAGTCTGGGCTGTCTGTTACTGGGCCTGGTGATGCGCCCCCTCTGGCCTCACCTACCCCCCACGCTTACATCTGACCCCCACTGTGGGGCATACTAGTGGGGAGTCTCAACCTGATTTAGCTGCACGGGTGGCCAGCATTGAGAAACATCTTGCTGGGTCTGCCCCGCGTAAGGCTTCTGCTAAGAAGCGGCATTTATCACCCGCGGTTTCCCTCTTCCCTGAGGAAGATGAGGGCCCTTACTCACTCTCAGGTCCCTACCCCCTTGAGGAGGGGGAATTATTTTCTGATTCAGAATCTTCTGAGAAACAATCTAAGATATACGGTGGTACTGGGACTCCCTTTGGGGAAGACCCGTGGTCCCCTGATGACACTGACAGATTGCTGAGTCAAATATTTGAAGTGCTTTGTATTTCTCCCCCGGCAGTGGCTCCGCAGCAGCAGGGTGAGCTTTTTCATATGGTTAAGCCACGCTGGGCGTTTCCTGAGCAGTCTCACTTTAATAATCTAGTGCTCAAAGAATGGGAATGGCCTAGCAAGCTGCCCGGGGCACCTAAGAGTTGGGACAAGAGGTATCCCTTTCCTGCTGATGTTGTTAAGCGTTGGTCATGTCCTCCTGAGGTGGATGCGCCCGTTCTAGGGTTGTCCAATACATCTGTCATGCATTCTCCTGACACTACTACCCTGCGAGATGCCGAGGACCGGCGTTTGGACCAACTGGCTTGTCGTGCCTTTGCCTGTGTGGGGACGGCACTGCGCCCGGTTTGTGCCTCTGCTATTACAGCTATTGCCATTAAAGGGGTGCTTAAAGGAGCAGTATCGCGAAATTTGCATTAAAAAAGATAAATAATTAAATAGCCACACAATAGCTTATAACATGTGTATAAATAATCTGGCGATAGAAAAAGAAAAAAATATATGCCTCTCTTTTAAATTGTATAATTATAATAGCTCAGTCCATTTGCTGAATAGGGGGATCTGCTGGGTTGTTTTTAGTGAGCTGCTTCATTTAGCCCACTGGTCTCCTAGCAACACTTTACCTCAGAGGCCGACACTGTAATCAGTGGTAACGGCTGTGTGTGTGTGAGGTGCTGCTTTTGTTATGAGACCAGGTGACTCAAATGTGTAAAATCTATACAAAATAAACTAAACTGACTGAAAACGACTGAAATTCTTCTTTGAATAACTGTGCAGGAAAATCTAAAAGTATTAAAGTGGAACAAAACCCCATTCTAAATCAGGATACCCACTGTGTGAAACGACCCCTGGATAACCACAGATCCCCCATTTTTCTGGCGCACTCACGCAGATAGTCATTCAGACAGGCCGGGCGGCCAGGAAGGTTACTGCTCAGGCTCCCCATCTGCGTGCAAACAGAGCTGATTGGATGAGAGCCCGCGCATGCGCTGTGGGACAGGGAAAGGTACGTTTTCACAGGCGAACTTGGGGATTTCACATATCGGGGCATCCCAAGTCAGGATGCCCCTAGGGGCACAAAACAAAACTCCAGATAGTGAAAATCCTGGGTTGGGCTTTGCTCAAAACACACAAAGCTGAAAGAAAGATCATATGGAAAAAAAAGAGAAAATGGTAAACTGAACAATTTTGCAGCAGAGCCAACATG
This sequence comes from Gastrophryne carolinensis, assembly GCA_027917425.1. Classification (NCBI taxonomy): domain Eukaryota; kingdom Metazoa; phylum Chordata; class Amphibia; order Anura; family Microhylidae; genus Gastrophryne; species Gastrophryne carolinensis. The sequence continues at coordinate 88,207,971 of CM051244.1, read as the reverse complement.
AAGGGAAAACTGTCAAAATCAGCTAAATGACTTGAGCTTTTCTCTCTGTTTTAGATATATAAGTTCTGGCCAGGCAATGTTGCAATGTTGTTATCTGATGCTGGACGGCTGCCAGCACTGAACAGCTGAGACTTTGATACATTCTCCTCAGTGTGGAACCGATACATTGTTGCACCCCTCTCCTCAGTGTGGAACAGGCCAGAGTGTCGGCGTCCGACACTGACAAGACATAAACATGAGCTATTATTCTCCAGCTGCTCAACACAGACATCATTTTTTTCTACATTTGTAATTCTTACTCCAACACTTACCTACATTCAAAGTACCATTTAAATATAAGTCACCAAGAAAAATTCGCGATACTGCTCCTTTAAGTGTATTTGGGATGGGGCATCTGAGGATGCGGGTAGAGAGGAGTATAAATCTCTCCTGCTTTGTGAGGAATTTATTGCATATATCCTCTCTGCCATGGATGATACCATTAGAATGTGTGGTAGGACTTCTGCCCTGTTGGTGGCTATACGCCGCTCTGTCTGGCTACGTCAGTGGGTGGCTGACAATGCTGCTAAGAAGGCTCTCACTGGTTTCCCCTTCAAGGGCATGCGTCTCTTTGGGGAACGCTTGGATTTGTTTGCTAAGGGTTACCTCAACGCAGGAGGCCATCTCAGTCTTTTCGGGGGACAGGTACCTTTCTCCATCCTTTCCTGGTTCTAGAACTAACCGTGGAGTCTCTTTTACTGGGGCCCGTGGAGACCATTGGGGTAGGGGCAGAGGACGTGGTCGTCCTGGCCTCTCCTGGGGTCTCAAGCCAAAAACCTCACCCAAGCCCCCTCAGGCATGAAGGGGCGCCCTCACCCATCCGGGTGGGGGGGCGGCTTTGGCTTTTTGCTTACGTCTGGAGACTTCACGTCTCAGACCGGTGGATTCGAACTTGGCCTTATCTGCCTTGCAGGGGTCTCCCTTTGAGCCCTTGCGTGAGGCCCCTTTGTCCATTTTGATGCTTAAGGTAGTCTTTTTGGTGGCCATCACCTCTCTTAGGCGTGTTTCTAAGTTGGCGGCGCTTTCCATCAAACCCCCTTACTTTGAGAGAGATCAGGACAAGGTGGTGTTTCGTTTTAAGCCCGATTTTCTGCCTAAGGTTGTGTCTGCTTTTCATCTCAATCAGGACATTGTTTTGCCTTCTCTGTGCCCTAATCCCAGTAAAGGAGCGGGTTTTACACTCTCTGGATGTGGTCAGGACTCTGAAGTTCTATTTGGTGGCTACTGAATCCTTCAGGAAGATTGATGCTCTTTTTGTGCTCCCGTCTGGACCTAAGAAGGGTCTGGCTCCAGCTAAGTCCACTATCAGCAAGTGGATCCGTCAGGCTGTGGTACAGGCCTATTCTGCTAAGGGGAAGGAGCCTCTCTTCCGCCTTACTGCTCATTCTACTCGTGCTATTGGTGCCTCCAGGGCTTTTTAGCACCAAGCTTCTGTTGAACAAGTTTGCAAGGCCGCTACTTGGTCTTTCATAGTTTTTCTAAGTTTTACAAGGTTGATTTTAGGGCCTCAGCTGATGCTGCTTTTGGTCGCAAAGTTCTGCAGGCGGCAGTGGTTTAAATTGCCAGCTGTTACTTTTTGGGGATCCCACTCTACCTTACAGACACTGCTATTGGATGTCCCATGTGTAAGGAATGTTCTGGAACAGGACTGTCACGGAGCGGGTGAGGAGGCACAGGTGTGGATCCGCTGTGACTGTGTTACTGATAGCGAATGCCTCGTCAGGGGAGCGTAGTCTAAGAGGCCACCGGTATTCACCAGAGCCCACCACAAAGCAGGTTGGTCTTGCAGCGGCGAGTGACCCCCAGGTCGCTACCCCCCCAACGGCGGCTCAGCCACACAGTCAGCCGAGGTAATGCGTGGTACAAAGGAGGCAGGCAAAAGGCGATGTAAAAGTTCAAGCAGAGGTCAGGGCTGTCAGCACAGATTCAGAGTCGGGGACAGGCAAAGGTCGGTACACGGGTGAGCAATAGAAAGAAAACAACAGACTTTCTGCATACAAAGAAAGACCAAGATCCGGCACTTAAATAGGGGAAGTGGATGCAGGATTGGATGACCAGGCACCAATCAGTGGTGTACAGGCCCTTTAAATTTCAGGAATCCGGCCTCTAATGGCCGGTGGCGTGCACGCACCGAACCGTGCAAGGAAGCAGCACGAGGAGGAGGAAGACAGCTGGGAGCAGGAGCGGGTAAGGAGAGGGACTGGGGAGTGCTGCGAGATGGGTGCGCAGCGCTCACCAGGGCAGTGGGAGCAGCAACGGAGGTGAGGGGAGTGCTGCGAGATGGGCCCGTAGCACTCGCCCTAACAGTACCCCCCCCCCGGGTCTCCCCCTCTTCTTGGAACCAAGAAAATCTGAGATGAGACTATGGTCCAGAATGTTCTCCTCGGGTTCCCAAGATCTTTCCTCTGGACCACAGCCTTCCCAATCAACCAAAAAATATCTTTTGCCTCTGGAGACTTTAGAGGCCAGGATCTCTTTCACCGTGAAAACGTCCGCGGTACCAGAAATTGAAGCGGGCTCCAGGATTTTCGGAGAAAAACGATTGCAAATTACTGGCTTCAAAAAGAGAGACGTGGAAGGAGTTAGGGATACGAAGAGATGCTGGAAGGTGAAGCTTATAGCAAACCGGATTGATCCGTTGCTTGATCTTATAAGGACCCAGATAGCGGGGACCCAATTTGTAGCTGGGAATTCGGAAGCAGATGTATTTCGCCGAAAGCCACACCTTATCTCCAGGAGAGTAAACAGCAGGAGTTCTTCTCTTTTTATCAACGCTAATGTTCATACGAGCGGAAGCTTGAAAAAGAGCACGTTGAGTCTCTTGCCAGATGATGGAAAAATCCTGTGTGAGTTCTTCCACGGCGGGTACTTCAGAAGACATGGACAAAGGCAGTGGCGGAAGAGGATGACGACCGTACACCACAAAGAACAGGGATTTTCTCCTCCAATGCCAGCTTAATGGCGAGTAATTCCCGATCTCCAATGGAGTAATTCCTCTCTGCCGGAGAAAACTTTTTCAAAAAGAAACCGCAGGTGAGAGTCCTGCCAGTAGCAGATTTTTGAGTAAGCATGGCTCCAGCTCCAATGGAGGAGGCATCTACCTCAAGGCCAAAAGGTCTAGCTGGATCTGGTCTTGAAAGCACCGAAGCAGAAGAGAAGGCATTTTTAAGAGTATTAAAGGCCTCTTCAGCCTGAGGAGGCCACAACTTAGCATTAGCGTTCTTCTTCGTGAGAGCCACAATAAGCGCAACTATAGTCGAAAAGTGGAGAATAAACTGGCGATAATAATTAGCGAAGCCCAAAACGCGTTGGATAGCCTGTAGGCCAGAAGGACGAGGCCAGTCCAACACTTCCTTTACCTTGCTTGGGTCCTTCTGGAGACCACGACCAGAAACTATGTACCCAAGAAATAGTAGAGAGGTCTGATCAAATATGCACTTCTCCAACTTGGCGTATAAACGATGTAGGCGGAGGCGAGACAGGACTTGCCGGACGTGGCAGTGATGTTCTTCTGGATTCGAAGAGAAGATGAGTATATCATCCAGATACACTACCACGCAGGAGTAAAGCAAGTCCCAGAATATGTCGTTCACGTATTCCTGGAATACGGGGGGTGCATTGCAAAGTCTAAAGGGCATCACTAGGTATTCAAAGTGGCCATCGCTGGTGTTAAACGCGGCCTTCCACTCATCGCCCTCACGTATACGTATCAGATTATAGGCCCCTCTCAGGCCGAGTTTAGTGAAGATCCTGGCACCACGAAGTCGATCAAATAATTCAGAAATCAAAGGTAAAGGGTAACGATTTTTGACGTGATGGTAATCTTGTTGAGGCCACGGTAGTCAATGCAGGGGTGAAGAGAACCATCTTTCTTGGCCACAAAGAAGAAGCCTGCGCCTGCAGGAGAGGAAGATCTCCGTATGAAGCCTCTTTGGATATTCTCCTGTATAAACTCTGACATAGCCTGAGTCTCAGGAGCCAAAAGAGGATATATTCTGCCACGAGGTGAAGTAGTACCCGGCAAGAGGTCGATAGGACAATCATAAGATCGATGAGGCGGAAGTACCTCCACTTGCTTTTTGCAGAAAACATCTGAGAAGACCTGATAAATCGCAGGCAGGCCGGGAAGTGGAGCAGAGGCAGGAACAGGTCTGGCCGGAACAGACTTCAAACACCTCTTGTAGCAACCTGCACCCCAACTCTTGATATCGCCTGTATTCCAGTCAAGAGTGGGGTTGTGACGTTGAAGCCAGGGTAGGCCGAGGAGAATCTGAGAGGTACAATGAGGGAGCACGTAGAACTCAATATTCTCTTGGTGAAAAAGTCCAATCTTTAAAAGGAGGGGTACTGTGCGATAACGCACGGTGCAATCAAGCCTGTCACCATTAACTGAAGCGATGAATAGAGGCTTTGCGAGGCGATTCACGGAGATGTTATATTTATTCATCAAGGAGGCCTCTATAAAGTTTCCTGCAGAGCCAGAATCCACAAAGTCAGTCAGGTTCAAGGAGATGGTAGCTGCAATGGTGAGTTGCACAGGAACCGTAAGCCGTGGAGAGGTGGCACACACACCTAGGGACACCTCTCCCACATTCACTAGGTGCGCCTGTTTCCCTGTCGCGGCGGGCGACAAGGGCAGTCTTTCAGGAAGTGCTCTTAGCCAGCACAATACAAACAAAGATTCTCATTCCTCCTGCGAGTTCTCTCCAGCTGGGTTAAACGGGATCGGTCCACCTGCATGGCCTCCTCACTGGAGGACGCATGTGCGGTCATAGGATGTTGAAACACAGGAGCCAAACGGGATGCCCTCCTAGGGCACTAAGAGTCTCTTTCCAGACAGAGTTCCTCACGTCTTTCGGAAAAACGCACATTGATGCGTGTGGCCAAATGGATGAGATCAGTCAAAGATGAAGGCAAATTACGTGCGGCGGAGCATCTTTTATATTGCTAGACAGTCCCTCCTTGAAGGAGGCACATAAGGCCTCATTATTCCAAGACAGTTCAGATGCCAGGGTACGGAACTGAATGGCGTATTCACCAACGGACAGGTTGCCCTGGACCAAGTTCAACAGGGCCGTCTCTGCAGATGAGGCCCGGGCTGGTTCCTCGAAGACCTGGTTAAGCTCGGAGACAAAAGCGAGTATATTGGAAGGGACTGGGTCCTCGCAATCCCATACCTATGGGGTAGCCCAGGCCAGAGCTTTTCCTGAGAGCAGACTAATAACAAAGGCCACCTTAGCACATTCAGTGGGAAATTGGTACTGGAGGCTGTGGCGGCAATACTGGGGCGGCTGGTGGCAATTTCTGTTGCTGAATCGATAAGAGCTGCTGAACCATGGCGGAGAGCTGGTTAATTTGGCGAGACTGCACTATTGCAGGTAATTCAGAAGCATCAGGCAGTGGCACCTCAGCGGGATTCATGGCCGGATCTTACTGTCACGGACCGGGTGAGGAGGCACAGCTGTGGATCCGCTGTGACCGTGTTACTGATAGCAAGTGCCGCGTCAGGGAAGCGGAGCATAAGAGGCCACCGGTATTCACCAGAGCCCGACGCAAAGCAGGTTGGTCTTGCAGTGACGAGTGACCCCCAGGTCGCTACCCCCCAACGGCGGCTCAGCCACACAGTCAGCCGAGGTAATACGTGGTACAAAGGAGGCAGGCAAAAGGCAACGTAAAATTTCAAGCAGAGGTTAGGGCTGGCAGAACAGGTTCAGAGTTGGGGACAGGCAAAGGTCGGTACACGGGTGAGCAATACTGAAAACAACAGACTTTCTGCATACAAAGGAAGACCAAGATCCGGCACTGATGGAAAAGGAAGTGCCCCTTAGACAGGGGAAGTGGATGCAGGATTGGATGACCAGGCACCAATCAGGGGTGTACAGGTCCTTTAAATTTCAGGAATCCGGCGCGCGCACCCTCTAGTGGACGGGGGCGTGTGCGCACCGAACCATGCAAGGAAGCAGCACGAGGACGGCTTGGAGCAGCCGGTGCACGTCCAGCCACCGCGCCGGGAGCTACAGGCCCGCCGGCAGGAGTGGGTAAGGAGAGGGACTGGGGAGTGCTGTGAGATGGGTGCGCAGCGCTCACCAGGGCAGCGGGAGCAGCAACGGAGGTGAGGGGAGTGCTGCGAGATGGGCCCGCAGCCCTCGCCCTAACATTGACGTTCTGTATACTTAGAAAAATACAATTCTGTGATTACTCACCTGTAGAATTGGTATTATACGTATACAGCACGTCCTGTTCCATCCCACCCTTGTTATCATTATTCTTAGTTACCTCTGTATGGTGATTGTTCATATGTTCATTTTTGAATTCTTGTTGTTATTGTTCTCCCGGCTTCTTGTTAACTGCTTGTCAATACTGGGGAATTTGTGGGAGGTCCCTGACTTATATAGGGCCAGGAGGAGCCACAAGCTGTTTTCTGCAGTCCAGCGCCATCTTGTGGATGTATTACCCATGTGTAAGGAATATTCTGGAACAGGACGTGCTGTATACGTATAATACCAATTCTACAGGTGAGTAATCACAGAATTGTATTTTTTGCTTTATGTATATGCATTGATGCTGCCACGCTGCATAGTTTCTCTGCAATTACTGTACATATATACCTGCCCTAATTTATTTCTCAATATATATCTAACCAGTTTCCTCTGAGGGTGCAGGTCTATCTTTATATCACTAATGCTATTTAGGCAATTAAGAAGCATAGTAAGATTATGGACTGGTTATAGATGGGACTACAATGCCGTGGTTGACCAGCTTGAATATGTATTGCAATACATGTGAACTAAGATTGTTCTGGGTATATAGGTATCTTTCAGTTCAAAGCATTAAATTATTTAACTGGTTGTGTTATCATTCATTTTTCTCTAGCATCTTCCTATGTCCCATAGTTTGTTTAAAGGACAAATATTGTTTACCAACTGCTCTGGTGATGGGGCTGTGTATATTTTCATTAATGACACTTCTCTGCCTTTTAGCTGATAAATACATTACTTCTACTGTTGTCCGTTAGTTTGTTACTAGAGATGAGCGAGTAGTATTCGACCGAGTCGGTATTCGATCGAATACTACGCTATTCGTCATACTCGATTTCGATCGAGTACAGCGGCGATGGCGCACTTACAATTCGTTTCCCCTCCCACCTTCCCTGGCGCGTTTTTTACACCAATCACCATGCAGGTCCTGGGAGGACGCTGGCATCGCGAGAACGGCGTCTAGACGCATTGGCTGGAAAAACCATGTGACCTCGAATCTACAAAACTCAGCACTTCCTCTTCGTCAGCATTAGCAGCTTGAACTTAGTGAGGGATAGACGCTAAGAGCAGGGAAAGACAGGCTGTAGCTGTATGTAGGCAGGCAGGGCCCCAGAAGCTCAGAATATCGCATTTACCACCATATATACCAGCTACCAGAAGACAGGAGAGTCATTGAGAGCCCTTATTAGGGCTACTATGCTGAACGGTATATAGCTCATTCTAGCTATATACACACTGCACACAACGGCTGCTTTAGTGAGGGGTAGCTGCTGCTGCAGTAGGGACAGAGAGGCTTCAGTGGTGTATTAGCACCTATATACAAAACTATATACACTCTGCACAAAACTGCTGCTTTAGTGAGGGGTAGCTGCTGCTGCTGGAATAGGGACAGAGAGGCTTCAGTGGTGTATTAGCACCTATATACAAAACTATATACACTCTGCACAAAACTGCTGCTTTAGTGAGGGGTAGCTGCTGCTGCTGGAATAGGGACAGAAAGACTTTAGTGGTGTATTAGCACCTATATACAAAACTATATACACTCTGCACAAAACGGCTGCTTTAGTGAGGGGTAGCTGCTGCTGCTGGAATAGGGACAGAGAGGCTTCAGTGGTGTATTAGCACCAATATACAAAACTATATACACTCTGCACAAAACGGCTGCTTTAGTGAGGGGTAGCTGCTGCTGCTGGAATAGGGACAGAAAGACTTCAGTGGTGTATTAGCACCTATATACAAAACTATATACACTCTGCACAAAACGGCTGCTTTAGTGAGGGGTAGCTGCTGCTGCAGTAGGGACAGAGAGGCTTCAGTGGTGTATTAGCACCTATATACAAAACTATATACACTCTGCACAAAACGGCTGCTTTAGTGAGGGGTAGCTGCTGCTGCTGGAATAGGGACAGAAAGACTTCAGTGGTGTATTAGCACCTATATACAAAACTATATACACTCTGCACAAAACGGCTGCTTTAGTGAGGGGTAGCTGCTGCTGCTGGAATAGGGACAGAAAGACTTCAGTGGTGTATTAGCACCTATATACAAAACTATATACACTCTGCACAAAACGGCTGCTTTAGTGAGGGGTAGCTGCTGCTGCTGGAATAGGGACAGAAAGACTTCAGTGGTGTATTAGCACCTATATACAAAACTATATACACTCTGCACAAAACGGCTGCTTTAGTGAGGGGTAGCTGCTGCTGCTGGAATAGGGACAGAAAGACTTCAGTGGTGTATTAGCACCTATATACAAAACTATATACACTCTGCACAAAACGGCTGCTTTAGTGAGGGGTAGCTGCTGCTGCTGGAATAGGGACAGAAAGACTTCAGTGGTGTATTAGCACCTATATACAAAACTATATACACTCTGCACAAAACGGCTGCTCTAGTGAGGGGTAGCTGCTGCTGCTGGAATAGGGACAGAAAGACTTCAGTGGTGTATTAGCACCTATATACAAAACTATATTTGGCACTACTGTTTTGTGTCCTCTGTGCCAACAAAACCCTGTTATATACCCGGTGCGTATAGGCACCATTTCACCTTCTGACAGTATACCGCTGTATAGCCAGGCGTTCTCCTAAAAAATATATATATATATTTGGCACTACTGTTTTGTGTCCTCTGTGCCAACAAAACCCTGTTATATACCCGGTGCGTATAGGCACCATTTCACCTTCTGGCAGTATACGGCTGTATAGCCATGTGTTCTCCTAAAAAATATATATATATTTGGCACTACTGTTTTGTGTCCTCTGTGCCAACAAAACCCTGTTATATACCCGGTGCGTATAGGCACCATTTCACCTTCTGGCAGTATACGGCTGTATAGCCAGGTGTTCTCCTAAAAAATATATATATATTTGGCACTACTGTTTTGTGTCCTCTGTGCCAACAAAACACTGTTATATACCCGGTGCGTATAGGCACCATTTCACCTTCTGGCAGTATACGGCTGTATAGCCAGGTGTTCTCCTAAAAAAAACCTTCTATATTTGGCACTACTGTTTTGTGTCCTCTGTGCCAATAAAACCCTGTTATATACCCGGTGCGTATAGGCACCATTTCACCTTCTGGCAGTATACGGCTGTATAGCCAGGTGTTCTCCTAAAAAATATATATATATATTTGGCACTACTGTTTTGTGTCCTCTGTGCCAACAAAACCCTGTTATATACCCGGTGCGTATAGGCACCATTTCACCTTCTGGCAGTATACGGCTGTATAGCCATGTGTTCTCCTAAAAAATATATATATATTTGGCACTACTGTTTTGTGTCCTCTGTGCCAACAAAACCCTGTTATATACCCGGTGCGTATAGGCACCATTTCACCTTCTGGCAGTATACGGCTGTATAGCCAGGTGTTCTCCTAACAAATATATATATATTTGGCATAACGCGTGGCCAAAAAAGTAAAACGTCTGAAATGCGGAGGGCTAGCGCAAAGGGACGAGGACGGGGGCGCGGAAATGCTGGTGGGGGCACAAACCGCGTTGAAGCCAGTGGGGATACAATGCGTGCTGGTGAGGGACAGCCAGCATTACGCTCATCCAGCTTCCCTGCCTTTATGGGACAGTTAAGCGGGGGGCGGGGTACACCTCTGTTGAGGCCTGAGCAGCGTGAACAGGTGGTGCAATGGATGGCCGATAACGCTTCCAGTCACTTGTCCACCACCCAGTCATCCACACAGTCTCACTCTGACCCTCCTTCCTCCCAACCTGGCCAACAGAGTCAGCCCACCCTTGACCCCTCCCAGGACCTCTTTTCGGGTCCTTTTCCAGATGTGCTGCAAGAATCCCAGGAGCTAGCAGAGGAATTTGTTTGTAGTGATGCCCAAACACTTGAGTATCCGCCATCTCCTAGTGATGTGGACCCGGAACCAGCATCTGCTATCATGAGCGATGATGATGAGACGCAGTTGCCATCAAGGGAGGCTGTTGGAATGTCCAGTGGGCAGGAGGAGGAGCAGAGAGAGGAAGTGGAAGAGGAGGTGGTGGACGACGAAATGACTGACCCCACTTGGACAGGGGTGATGTCCAGCGGGGAAAGCAGTGGAGATGCGGTCTGCGCATCACCGAATAAGGCAGCAAGAGGCAGAGGACAGTCCAGAGGCAGAGGACAGTCCAGAGGCAGAGGACAGTCCATACAGAGAAGGTAGGCCACAGCCAGCAGGGCCGAAGCTCTTCCCGGCAGCAGGCAGTCGCGCGAAGCTCCCCCATCGAGGCCTTGTACTTCTGTGGTGTGGAGATTTTTTAATGTTTGCGCGGACGACAAACTGAGCGCGGTTTGCACAATCTGCCACTCAAAACTGAGTAGGGGCTCTGAGAAGAGCAATCTGACCACCTCAGGCATGCGCCGTCACTTGGAAGTCAAGCACTGGGCTGAGTGGGAGAGAGCAAACGCAATACAACCTGTGCCCGGTCTTGCTGCCACTGCCTCTTCCCCTTTGTTGTGTGCTGCCACTGCGGTCCAGACCTCCAGCCAGGACACCTCCACATCTGCCTCTGCCTCGGCTACTTTGGGGCCTTCTCCTTCAGCCCCCCCTTCCCCCGCATCTTCGTCTGCACCTTCCATCTCCTCGTCCCATCAACTGTCCATCTCGCAGGCGTTCAACCGCAGGCGGAAGTACGCCTCCAGTCACCCCCAAGCCCAAGCCTTAACCTGCCTCATCTCCAAACTGCTGGCCCTGGAGATGTTGCCGTTTAGGCTTGTGGAGACGCAGGCCTTCCGCGACCTGATGGCGGCTGCCGCACCTCGCTATTCCGTCCCTAGCCGCCACTATTTTTCCCGGTGTGGCGTCCCCGCCCTGCACCAGCACGTGTCGCGTAACATCAGGTGGGCCCTGAGGTACGCAGTCAGCGCAAAGGTCCACTTGACCACCGACTCGTGGACAAGCGCTTGCGGCCAAGGACGCTACATCTCTTTGACGGCACACTGGGTGAATGTTGTGGAAGCGGGGACGGGGTCGCAAACAGGGACGGCCTACATACCACCCCCGCCCAAGATTGCCAGCACGGGTTCTGATAGACCCCCCTCCTCTTCCTCCTCCTCCTCCTCCTCTGCCTTAACATCGCCCTCAGCCCCTAGCTGGAAGCGTTGCAGCACTGGCGCGGGGAGACGTCAGCAGGCGGTGCTTAAGCTCATCAGCTTGGGCGACAGGAAGCACAGCGCCGCAGAGGTGAGGCACGCCATATTGCAGCAGACAGAGATGTGGCTGTCGCCGCTGCAGCTAGGACCAGGCATGGTCGTGTGCGATAACGGCCGTAACCTGGTGGCGGCTCTGGAGCTTGCAGAACTCAATCACGTACCATGCCTGGCCCACGTTTTTAATTTGGTAGTACAAAAGTTTCTAAAGACTTACCCCAACCTGGCAGAGCTACTGGTGAAAGTGCGGCGCTTGTGCGCTCACTTTCGGAAGTCAACTGTAGCTGCTGCTAGCTTAAAAAAACTCCAGCAACGCCTCCATTTGCCTCAACATCGGCTGTTGTGCGACCTGCCCACTCGCTGGAATTCCACCTATTGCATGTTGGCCAGGGTGTGTGAGCAGCAGAGAGCATTGATGGAGTACCAGATGATGCATCCACGCGTGCATCCAACTCAGCTCCCTCAGTTTGCCAACCATGAGTGGCCATGGATGGCAGACATATGCGATGTATTGCGTATCTTTGAGGAGTCCACTAAGAAGGTCAGCAGCGAGGACGCTATAGTGAGCGTAACCATCCCGCTCCTATGCGTCCTTAAAGAATCGCTCATCGCAATAAGGGAGAACGCATTGCACACAGAGGAGACGGGGGTAGGAGGAGACGCAACGCAGGTAGACAGTCAGACCACACTTTTGTCTGCTGCTCGGTGGCAGTTGCAGGAGGAGGAGGATGAGGAGGAGGAGGACAACGTGGAGGTGGCTGTGGAAGAGGATGCTGGCGGCGAGGGTAGCAGTCAGGCTGTGTGCGTCCCATTGGTTCAGCGCGGATGGGGCGGAGAGGAGGAGGAAGAGGAGGAAATGGAAAATGATCCTTCTGGTGGGGGCAGTGACGTCATGCCTACTCAGAGTCTGGCACACATGGCTGACTTCATGCTGGGCTGCTTTTCCCGGGACATACGTGTTGTCCGGATATTGGAGAACAAACTATACTGGGTCTTCGCACTCCTGGACCCCCGGTATAAAGATAACTTCTCCTCTTTTATTCCGGTAGAGGAGAGGACGAATCGATTACTGGAATACCAGAGGGAACTCGTGCAGAACATGATGCAGATTTTCCCACCCACCATCGCTGGCGGCAGAGAGGAGAGTGTCTCCCAGAGTCTGACAACATCGATCAGGCCCACAGCCACCAGGGGAACACTCTCCAAGGTGTGGGACACGTTCATGTCACCCCCTCGTGCAACTTCCATCACTGCGGGGCCCGCTATCAGCAGGAGGGACAAGTATCGGCGGATGTTGCGGGACTACCTGGCAGACCACACCCCTGTCCTCCCCGATGCCTCGGCGCCCTACACTTACTGGGTCTCCAAGTTGGACACATGGCTGGAACTGTCCCTGTACGCCTTGGAGGTGCTTGCCTGCCCTGCCGCCAGCGTGCTATCAGAAAGGGTGTTCAGCGCAGCCGGGGGCATTATAACCGATAAGCGCAGCTGCCTGTCAACCGACAGTGCCGACAGGCTGACGCTAATCAAAATGAACAGCAAGTGGATTGACCCGGACTTTGCTTGTACAACAGTGGAAAGCAGCCAAGAGTGAAGTGCCATCTGTATGAAGTGCCATTTCCTCCTCCTCCTCCTCCTCCTCCTCCTCCTCCTCCTTAACCGCCGTAGAATTGCTGTATTAATAAAAAAAATTATGGCTCACCTCTTGGGCTTAATACAATCAATTTCTAAGAGGTCTCAGCTCTTGGGACTCCACACAATTTCTAAGAGGTCTCAGCTCTTGGGCCTTAATACAATTTTTAAGAGGTCTCAGCTCTTGGGACTCCACACAATTTTTAAGAGGTCTCAGCTCTTGGGCCTTAATACAATTTTTAAGAGGTCTCAGCTCTTGGGCCTCCACACAATTTTTAAGAGGTCTCAGCTCTTGGGCCTCCACACAATTTCTAAGAGGTCTCAGCTCTTGGGCCTTAATACAATTTTTAAGAGGTCTCAGCTCTTGGGACTCCACACAATGTTTGAGAGGTCTCAGCTCTTGGGCCTCCACACAATTTTTAAGAGGTCTCAGCTCTTGGGCCTCCACACAATTTTTAAGAGGTCTCAGCTCTTGGGCCTCCACACAATTTTTAAGAGGTCTCAGCTCTTGGGCCTCCACACAATTTCTAAGAGGTCTCAGCTCTTGGGACTCCACACAATTTTTAAGAGGTCTCAGCTCTTGGGCCTTAATACAATTTTTAAGAGGTCTCAGCTCTAAGCTTCCCTTACTGCTGGGGTGACACACTGTAACAAACCTCCTTCTGTACGCTTCCCTTACTGCTGGGGTGACACACTGTAACAAACCTCCTCCTGTAAGCTTCCCTTACTGCTGGGGTGACACAATGTAACAAACCTCCTCCTGTAAGCTTCCCTTACTGCTGGGGTAACACACTGTAACAAACCTCCTCCTGTAAGCTTCCCTGACTGCTGGGGTGACACACTGTAACAAACCTCCTCCTGTAAGCTTCCCTTACTGCTGGGGTGACACACTGTAACAAACCTCTTCCTTTAAGCTTCCCTTACTGCTGGGGTGACACACTGTAACAAACCTCTTCCTTTAAGCTTCCCTTACTGCTGGGGTGACACAATGACACAAGAAGACATGTCTGACCACATCTCACACACACACACACACACACACACACACACACACACACACACACACACACACACAATGACAATTAGGGGTGGGGTCTATTTGTTTTTCCCCTTGCCTATGCCATCTGTGGTTGTCATAGGCAACGTGATTTTAAGGGGTGCAGAATTTTGTTCTTCTTTTTTGTACAGTTTGGCTTGGGGTCCATGGCAATGTAGAGGAAAGAAGGTTTCCTTGTCTTGTCTCACTTTACGTAGAAGTTATATTGTGTTTGGAGTGTATTGTTGAGAGGCTGTGATAGTGGCGTAATAGTGCGACTTGGGCGCGTTATATGCACCCAGACATGCTTCCCCTGCTGTCCCAGTTGCATTCCAGCAGTGTTGGCATCATTTTCTGATGTTTCAGGGTGGACTTGGCGACCTCCAAGCGGTCGAATTGAGATTTCCAAGTGGCGAGCATTTTTTTCCCATAGACTATAATGGGATTCGATAATCGGTCGAGTAGTCGAGTAACGCGGTCTATTCGAATCGAAATTCGAAATTTCGAATATTTCACTACTCGCTCATCTCTATTTGTTACATCTCAATGTAATGTATCTTCCCCCTACACTAGGAGACGTAACGTATTCAACAGCAGAGCAGCGTAGAAGTGTCATTAACGAAAATAAACACACAGCCTGTTGCCAGAGCAGTTGGCAAATGATACCTGTCCTTTAAAATGCATTTGAAATTGTGACCTTTTTTCATATACATGGTGGTGGTCAGTTAAATGAATAAATGTGCCCACTGCATCCCATCAACTGGCTTAATTACCGTTTTTTTTGTTGCACATAAGACGCACATAGGATTTGGGGGAGGAAAATAAGAAAAAAAATATTTTAAACCAAAAACGCACCATTACAGACAGTGTGGCATTCCCCTATCCCATTCCCATAGGCCGTGTGGGATGCCCCCATTCCATAGACAGTGTAGCATGCCCCCATCCCATTCCCCATATACCCAGGGTGGCATTCCCCCTCCCATTCCCCATATAGGCAGTGTGGCATTCTCCCCCCTCCCATTCCCCATATACCCAGTGTGGCATTCCCCCCTCCCATTCCCCATATAGGCAGTGTGGCATTCTACCCCCTCCTATTCCCCATATAGGCAGTGTGGCATTCCCCCCTCCCGTTCCCCATATAGACAGTGTGGCATTCTCCTCCCATTCCCCATATAGGCAGTGTGGCATTCCCCCATCCCATTCCCCATATAGGCAGTGTGGCATTCTCCCCCTCCCATTCCCCATATAGGCAGTGTGGCATTCCCCCCTCCCATTCCCCATATAGGCAGTGTGCCAGTCCCCCCCTCCCATTCCCCATATAGGCAGTGTGCCATTCTCCCCCCCCCCATTCCCCATATACCCAGTGTGGCATTCCTCCCCCTCCCATTCCTCATATAGGCAGTGTGGCATTCTCCCCCCTCCCATTCCCCATATAGGCAGTGTGGCATTCTCCTCCCTCTCATTCCCCATATAGGCAGTGTGGCATTCTCCCTCCCATTTCCATATAGGCAGTGTGGCATTCTCCCCCTCCCATTCCCCATATAGGCAGTGAGCCATTCTCCCCCCTCCCATTCCCCATATACCCAGTGTGGCATTCCTCCCCCTCCCCTTCCCCATATAGGCAGTGTGGCATTCTCCCCTCTCCCATTCCCCATATAGGCAGTGTGGCATTCTCCCTCCCATTCCCATATAGGCAGTGTGCACCCCATTATCATAAGCAGCGTGGCATTCCCCTCTACGCTGAGCCGTCTGTAATGATGAATCATACGCTACATGGGGCTGTTCCAGTTGCGAAATCGCTATTCTTAGTATACAGTACGTCCTGCTCCAGATATAATACTTACACTTGGGTTATCCTCCGCCAGATGGCGCTGCAGTGCAGAGACATGGAAAAACAGGCTCCTCCCGGCCCTTCAAATACCCAGGGACCTCCCACAAATCCCCAGATTTCTCTGCAGTGCTGACTGCGAAGACATGATGTGTCACTCTCTCGCAGGTGAGCGGGGCTATTAAAGCCTGCGGCCCTGTTGGACTACTCCCACCTGTCCTCTTCGTGATGTGCCTCCCAGCCTGGGCTGCGCTGGTCGGGTGAAGGTAGGCAGCACTACGCGTGCTCATGGAGCCATGCTCCTCCGCACCCCACCAAAGCGTAGGCGGTTTAGGCTGATGGTGAGCCTCTAGTGGATGCCTCTCCTGCATTATTGCCCCATACCCCGTGTAGCAGTGGACCCTGTTCAAAGGGTCGCCATCCTCCCTCGTTCCCCCCGTAGCTCGGGGGGGAAAGAAAGGGGGGGGTGTGTGGTGGTCTTAGTGTATTCAGTACACGTTATGGCCTTAGTATTGTCCTTGACTCATACACCTGGTGTCAGAGCCACGCTGTTTGGTTTTTTATTGTCTATCGCCTCAGACGCTGCGGCGTCTTCATTGGTAAACGTTGGGCGCATCTGGAAGTAATCCCCTTTTTTCCTTCTATAGTGTGTCATTCACTCGCTTGTTACTGTCTGCGCTGACTACTGTCTTCAGAGTTTCACGCTCTTCGGGGGGGCGGAGACCTGGCTTGGCGCGCTCCGCGTCACAGCCCGCTCTGGCCCGCCCTTCAAGGTTCGCTTGGCGCCATTTAGATGCTCATCGCGCGTGCGCATGGTAACGGTCCTCCTCCTCCCTCGATCTGTAAGTGCCCTCGCTGGTGATTTTCATCTTTCTTGCTTACTGCGCATGGCTCTGACATCCCTATTCCCATTATGTCTTTCAGACGGTCGAATCCAGTGGCTTCTGCCGGCCCGGTGTAATTGCCAGTTGGACCTGGGGCATCCAGGGTAGCTTATAGCGTCAATCCCTACTGGCCTATTGTGCCTATTAATCACTATATGGAGGCATACCAGGATATTGTGAACGGGGTTCCCTCGGGACAAGCCCGGCTGTGTGTAGCTTGTGGGGTCTCATCTATCAACGGTGACAATGCACGGGTCTGCGTCCCTTGTGCACAGCAGGTGCTAATGGTACTTCCCGCCCCTCCTGTGGCTGGGCCTGCACCTCGCCTCACTTCACCTACCCTCCCAAGCCTGAATCTAACCCCCAATACAAACGGGGATTCTCATCCTGATGTGGCTACTAGACTGGCCAGTGTTGAAAAATTGCTTGCTAGTACTCTAGCGCGCAAGGCCACCGCGAAAAAGCGGCACATAATCCCTGACTCTGCTCCTTTCCCTACGGAGTCTGATGAGTTTACGCATCTATATGACCATACCCTTTCGGACGAAGGGGACCTGCTCTCTGACTCAGAGTCATCTGATGAGATGTCTAGGGGTCATGACGATTCTGGTTCTGATCACTGGACCCCGGATGATACTGATAAGCTACTGCTTCAGATTTTTGAGGTTTTGTCCATCTCTCCCCCTGTTGATGTATTTGTGAACTTTATGCTGTCTGCATCGGATGATGCTATTAGGCTGTGTGCCAGATCTTCCGCCTTGGCGGTGGCTATACGCCGCACGGTATGGCTGCGCCAGTGGGCGGCCGACAATGCTGCTAAGAAAGCCCTTACTGGGCTCCGATTCAAGGGACTATACCTGTTTGGGGACTGCCTAGACCTCTTTGCTAAAGGAGGTAAGTTACCACAGCGCAGGCGGCAGCTTCGGCCCTTTCACAGCCAGGGCCCCCTTTCAGCCCCCTACAGAGGCGCTAAGCAGGGGAAAAGGGGTGTCCTTCGCGGGGGATCGCGCAGACTCCTGGCATAGGAGCAGGGGGCGACGTCCTGGCTCCTCCTGGGGGACCAAACCCAAAGCTCCTCCCAAGACCCCTCAGGCATGATGGGGCGCCCTCGCCCGCCAGGGTGGGGGGACGGCTACAGCACTTCGCGCACGTCTGGAGGCGCCAAGTCTCAGACCGGTGGATTCAGGAGGTAGTTACCTCCGGCTACAAGATAGAGTTTGCTGTGCGGCCCCCCTCAAGATTCATCAGGTCCCGGATCCCCCAGGACCCGGTATCAGCTCAGGTCCTGATGCAGGCAGTACAAGGACTTCTGGATCTGGGAGTTATTTGCATGTTTCCCTTGAGAGAATTGGGAGAAGGTTTCTACTCCAACCTTTTCACAGTACCCAAAAGAGATGGGTCAGTCAGGCCCATTCTGGACTTAAAGATCCTCAACAAATTTGTCAAGTACAAGCGCTTTCACATGGAAACCCTGCGCTCTGCAGTCGGCTCTCTGCGCCCAGGGGATTTTATGACGTCTGTGGACATCAAAGATGCTTACCTTCACATCCCTGTGTTCCCAGGACATCAAAGGTTTCTCAGATTCGAGTTGAAAGATCAACATTACCAATTTGTGGCTCTACCGTTTGGCCTCACTTCAGCTCCCAGAGTGTTCACCAAGGTATTGGCGGTGGTGATGTCCTTGATAAGGTCAGGGGGCATTCGAGTGCTGCCCTACCTGGACGACATCCTTATCGCCTCATGGCCTCTACAGCAGGCGGAGCTGGACACTCAGCTGGTGGTGTCCACCTTGGAGTCCTTCGGCTGGGTGATCAATCATCCCAAGTCCTCCCTGTCCCCTTCACCGGTGACCCCATTCCTGTGGATGATTCTGGATACGGTTCAGTCACGAATATTCCTTCCCCAACACAAGGTGGAAGCTCTGACTGCGCAGGTGCGGTCCCTGCTCTCGTGCCCCCAGCTCTCCCTCAGACAGGGAATGCAGCTGGTGGGCCTGATGGTGGCGAGCTTCGAGGCGGTGCCCTTTGCTCAGTTCCATTCGAGGCCTCTGCAGCTTCACCTCCTATCAGTATGGGACAAGGACCCCGCGTCCTTGGAAGGGGTTTGTGTGCTTCCCCCATTGGTCAGAAGGTCCCTCTCGTGGTGGCTAGACCACAAGAACTTGCTAAAGGGCAGGTCCTTTCTAGCCCCCTACTGGGAGACGGTCACCACGGATGCCAGTCTGTCAGGTTGGGGGGGATTCTGGAAGTCCCTGAGGTTCCAGGGAAGGTGGGGCCCTCAGGAGGCCCATTTACCCATCAACATTCTGGAACTACGGGCGGTCAGGTTGGTTTTGGAACAGTTGACCGATCACCTGCAGGGACTGTCTGTGCCGGTGCACTCAGACAACAGGACAGCAGTTGCCTACATCAACCATCAGGGAGGGACGCGGAGCAAGGGTGCCCTCCAGGAAGTGTCGCGGATTCTGACATGGGCGGAGGCCAATGTTCAATGCATCTCGGCTGTTTATATCCCGGGGGGTAGAGAATCTTCTGGCAGACTCTCTGAGCAGGGGGACTTCCCTTCAGGGGGAGTGGTCCGTCTGCAACAGGGTATTCCAGTCACTGTGTTACCGGTGGGGCCTACCGGATGTGGATCTGTTTGCATCCCGTCACAATCACAAGCTCCCGGCCTTTGTCTCCCTGTCTCAGGATCCTCTGGCCTTGGCCACGGACGCTCTGTCACTGTCATGGAAGAAATTTCGGCTCCTGTATGCCTTTCCCCCGTTCCCTCTGCTGGGCAGGGTTCTGCGCAAGATTGCCCTGGAAAGGGTGCCAGTGATTCTGGTGGCCCCGAAGTGGCCAAGAGTGTGGTTCGCAGACGTGGTACAAATGGCAGTAGACCAGTACGTCCTGCCAGAGGAGCCAGATCTACTCACTCAGGGCTCCTTACGCCATCCCAGTTTACAAACTCTGGCTTTGACGGCCTGGCTGCTGAAACCTCCATCTTGATGGAGAAAGGCTTGTCTGCCTCAGTGGTGGATACCATGGTACAGGCTAGGAAGAAAACTTCTGCCATCTATTATAGGGTATGGCGTTCCTACATTGACTGGTGTGAGTCCAGGTCTCTTCCCTGCAGGGAATTCTTAATCCCTAGAATTCTGGAGTTTTTACAACATGGATTGGAGTTGGGTTTAAAACTCAGTACTCTGAAGGGTCAGGTTTCTGCCCTGTCTGTCTTCTTTCAGAAGGTCAGCATCCCTTGGTTAAGACCTTTTTTCAGGGGGTCACTCACGTGCGTCCCCCACGTAAGCCTGACGTCCCTGTTTGGGACTTGAACCTGGTTTTGTCTGCCTTACAGGGTGCTCCCTTTGAGCCTATTCAGGATGCTGCTCTGGCTGTACTTACCCTCAAAGTTGTTTTTCTGGTGGCTATTACTTCGGTCAGGCATGTGTCTGAGCTGGCGGCTCTTTCTATTCAGGCCCCATACTACGAGAGACACCAGGACAAGGTGGTGTTCCGCTTTAAGCCAGATTTTCTGCCAAAGGTGGTGTCTGCTTTTCATTTGAATCAGGATATTGTTCTTCCTTCATTGTGTCCTAACCCTAGCAACGCTAAGGAAAGGGTTTTGCATTAATTGGATGTGGTCAGGTGTCTGAAGTATTACCTGGTAGTCACTGCGGCTTTCAGGAAGACTGATGCTCTTTTTGTGGTCCCTTCTGGTCCTAGGAAGGGTTTGGCTCCTGCCAAGTCTACTATTAGCAAATGGATTCGTCAGGCTGTGATTCAGGCCTATTCTGCTAAGGGGAAGAATCCTCCCTTCCGCCTTACTGCTCATTCTACTCGTGCTATTGGTGCCTCTTGGGCCTTCCAGCACCAGGCTTCTGTTGAACACGTTTGCAAGGCCGCTACTTGGTCTTCGGTTCATACCTTTTCAAAGTTTTACAAGGTTGATGTTAGGGCCTCAGCTGATGCTGTTTTTGGCCACAAGGTTTTGCAGGCGGCAGTGGTACTTTCTGGACACTGCTATTGGATGTCCCAAGTGTAAGTATTATATCTGGAGCAGGACATACTGTATACTAAGAATAATACAATTCTGTTAAATACTCACCTGTAGAATTGATATTATTTGTATACAGTACGTCCTGCTCCACCCCACCCTGTTTTTGCATTATTCTGGATCCCCTGTATGGTGATTGTTATCATTGTTATCATTACCAGTTGTTCTGGGTGGTTTAATTCTCCCGGGTTCTTGTTCACTGCTTTTCAATGCTGGGGTTTTGTGGGAGGTCCCTGGGTATTTGAAGGGCAGGGAGGAGCCTGTTTTTCCATGTCTCTGCAGTGCAGCGCCATCTGGCGGAGGATAACCCAAGTGTAAGTATTATATCTGGAGCAGGACATACTGTATACAAATAATATCAATTCTACAGGTGAGTATTTCACAGAATTGTATTTTCATACATGTGGTATTGTGTACAGCACCCAGCGTTCAGCAGACGCTGCCTGACACTACAAAGCACTACCTGGCGCTAGAGCTTCATGAATAAACCCCAAAGTGTATCCATTACACTGTAATGAGTTAATTACCCACACCATTTACAGTAGATACTGACTGGTGTCCTTTTTCTTTTTATACTGTGTATTGATACTTTATGGGCAAAATAGAATGATAGCTGCAACTATTGCTTTATTTGCAAATGATGCTTGTATTTTGAGTGTGCTACCTATTCCTAAATACTGTAAACTGGTTTCATAATGCAAGTTATAAAAAGCGTAGTAAGTTTAAGGACTTGTTCGACACTTTGTTGCAGTTGATGGGCTTGAATATGTATTGCAATATATGTTAAATAAAAGTCCCCTCCTTTTTTTTAAACAAGATTTGTTTAGTTATTTATATAAATGCGTGGAGTGGAGACAAAGTAGCCAGTTAGATAAAAAGGGGACACTTGATAGAGCTCTTCCACCTCTGGGGTGCATAACCCTGCCCACAGGAAATGCTTTGGTTATTTCAGGAATCTGGAGATAGGCCTTTTAAAATTCAGACTAAAGAGATTCTGATTCATTCCAGACTCCTTGTATCTGTCATGTTATTGAAAACAGAGCTCTTAAGGATTGACCCAGCAATAGTAATGGGTTAGCAACAAGAAGTTAGCAACAAGAAGCCCCCTTGGGGCAGGTAAGACTTCCCTACACCCTTCCGTTATGCCAAACGGGGTTGTTTTTCAGTGATGAAATCTAGACCAGCCTAAGCTGTAGTGGTGTCCTGTACAGGATTTTTTAGGATGCTCCAGAATGTATTGCTAAAATGTTATCATCATTGGCATAATACTGTATAAGGCCATGTTCAAGTGACAGCAGAACATTGTGTGTAAGTAGACCTCCCCCCCAAACAGCTGACTTCTCTGGTGCTTTTCTAAACCCGAAACCTAAAAGTGAACTGGTGACACCAGGGATGGACTGCGCTGCCAAGGTACTGGGAGAAATGCCTCAGCTCAGTGATGATGCCATGTGCTTTCAAACAGGGCATATCCAATTGGCAGGCAGCAGCCCTTTTCTGTTATTTTTTAACTATTGTGGGATAGTTTTGATCTCCAGAGACATCCACACCTTCACATGGGGGCCCCTAATTACCTACTGAAATAACTTTTGCAGTAGGTACAGTGAAACTCAGCCCATCTGCCGAGCAGCACTGCTGGGATTTAGGCAACTTTTCTAACATCCTGCATGAGTGAACCTCAGTGGAGTGGCACTGTAAAGTCACTGCTTTGCAATGCAAGCAGCCTGGCTCGGAGTCAGACAGGTGGCAAATGTGGCAATTGTTTATCTGCACCTTTGTCCTGTCTTCTCTGTCATCATTATGGTGTTCCTCCATTCCAGGTAAAATAAATGTCTCTAAATTGATTGATTTGGGGCGGGAGGGCATCCTTTCAGGTGTAAGTATTACATTAGAGTGAGAGGGGGAAAAAGAAAACTACTTTTAGATAGAGGGGAACCTGATTATTCTACACTTACACCGGACCAACACCCATTTTTTCCTAAACGAGTGTTGGTCCCGCTGTGTAGGGATTGTAAGAAGCGATGGGGGGGGGGGGGGGCATCCAGAATGCTGGAGCCCCCCTCGCAGCAAAACACAAAAATAACTTGTTTTACTCACCTGAATACCGAGCTAGCGGCGAGAAGGGAGTCCCGCGATTGCCCGCCAGGCTGTCAGGTGGGCGCAGTTGCGTCCTCTGTGCCGGCCACTGGCAGGACCTGCCCGGCGGCCAATCGCGGGACTCCGTTCTCGCTGCTGGCTCGGTATTCAGAAAACACAAACTGACAGAGTTTTCATTGTCTTTCTAGCTGGTGATTTAGTAACAGTGACATTCTCATGCTTTTTTGTCATAAAGTGATTTTTTTTTACTACCACACACCTCCCAAGTGTCCCTGATTTGGAGCGTCCTCTTTAGAGTCTATAGGGCTGATTCAAAGCCTCTTTCACATGCACTTTCACATGTGTTTGTGTAAGTTTTGTGAGTTTTTCCATGCCTTTTTGGGTTTTTCATTACTTTTTTCATGCGTATATGCATTTACGTTAGCGCGAATACGCACTTTCGTTGGTCATATATTTTTCGTAAAAATTTCGCTATCTCTGGAAAGTTACGTTATTGGTATGGGCTTGCGCATAATTCAGAGCCTTGATTGTTGATTAGAACCCAGCCAATAAAACGAGTTTGTTTATGTTCAACTTATGGGGTCGTTTTGTAGGAGAAAGTTAGCTGTTGAGATCGGAGATGATGTATGCTGAGTACGTGGAAGAGTATGAGCGTTTGCAGCTACGCAGCATGCTGTGCATCAGCATGGCAGATTCCAGGTTGCATCGCGCACATTTGAACAACGTTCGCATGCATGACGTTAAGCTATTCGAGCTCACCCGACTAAATCGTGTTTCCCTCCCTAAACTGTATAGTGAGCTGCGGCCATGGTTGGCCCCCACTACAAGGAAGGGGCATGCAATTGCAGGCAGCCAACCAAAATGGTTGGCTGCCTGCAATTTTTAGCGAATGGCTCGTTCCAGAGGCTGGGTGCCCTCTCTCCTTGGGGATGTCCCAGCCTACGCTGAGCCACACTCTAGTTTTTGGATGGCATGGCTACCATGTGTCAAAATACATCTTTTTTTCCTGACAACATGGTAGCCTGGAATGTGGTTAAGTTGGAATTTTATGATTTAGCCGATATGCCTAACGTCATGGGTGTGATCGACTGTACGCACGTAGCGCTGGTGCCTCCAGCTGCGGACGAACATCTCTATAGGTATGTGGTTTATG
This sequence comes from Gastrophryne carolinensis, assembly GCA_027917425.1. NCBI lineage: Eukaryota > Metazoa > Chordata > Amphibia > Anura > Microhylidae > Gastrophryne > Gastrophryne carolinensis. Next base: position 88,183,859 of record CM051244.1, on the reverse strand, counting down.
TGAACATGCTGACTTATATTTAATCATTGAAACTGTATCTTTTAATGTAGATCTAAATCCAACATTTTATTGTAGACCTTCATCAAAAGTTAGCAACTAATAATTAGTTGTTTTAGTGCTATTTATAATTTCTTAACACCCAATAAGAAATTAATGGGTTTTAATGGTCCCTTAAGGTTTTTTTTTTTTGGCAATTTTTATTTGTTACTAAACTACTTCTTTTGTGCTATTTCTGGAACTGGAAGATGGGACACTTGATTAATGTGCAAGCAGTAGTTGGTCCTGACCTTCAGTTCTTGAGTGTCATGGAAGATTTTCCAGGATCCACCCACAATGCCTACATCCTGGGGAATTCCAGCCTCTATTCCAGCCTTGAATCTGGCAACTTGTCTGGTGGTTGGCTACTGGGTCTCAACATATGATGTTCTTCCTCTCTGATTAAATTATATAAAATGTAACTATGAAGTTGAGACTAATTTTGTGTTTTTTTATTTTAAGGGGATTCGGGTTATCCACTGCTGCCATGGCTGATGATACCCATCCAGCGGCCTCAGACGCAGCCACAGGAGGGCTATAATCCTGCCCATCGCAAGGCCCGGGCTGTGGTTGAGAGGGCATTTGGGCTTCTCAAAAGTCGATTCCGATTTCTGGACCATACAGGGGGGGGCCCTGCAATATTGTTTCATTATTTATATAATTTAATTGTGACTCAACAATTTACTATTATTTATACATTGCTTTGCTTATGCCAAAAAAATAACAAAAAAAACATTTTGAAGTGATTTGAGCTTAAGGAATTTTTAATCACAAAAAAAAAACAGAAACCTTAAGTAAAATAATTATAAATTAGGTAGGGAAATTAGGTGGGAAAGGGCACTCGCAGCCTACGAGGACATCCACTAGGCAAAGGAAGGATCCATTGGGCCAGACGCACATCCAGGATGGCCAAGGAAACTTCCTCCAGGCAGAATGCTCCCCGTTCACCAACATCCAGAACCACGGGGAGCACTAGTATTAAGGGCAAGGGGAAGACTAGGGCAAGAATACATAGCCCCTCAACAACACCCTCTCCTGCTCGAGGCCAATTTGAGCATTACAATGTTGAGAGCCCTGAATCAGCGGGCAGCTCAAGGGCTGCCACTTCTTTTGGCAGCCAGCCTATGATACCCAGCCCCCAAGCAAGTCCAGCACAATCCTTTCATATCAAAAGGTCTCGCTATTCATCAGCTGAAAGTCAGGCAAGAATGTCACCCACTATGCCACCGTCCCAGGATGAGCCAGTCAGAACATCATTAGGCATAAACCTGCAACGTGGGAGCTTGAGTGGGCGCTTAACTGAGGCCCAAACTATGGCTTTGGCAAGTGGGGTTCCTGACCACCATCACAAGCTATATGGTCGCAATTCTAAAGCCACCAGCAAAGTCAAAAAGACACAAATATGGGAGGATATCACCGGACACGTGAATTGTGCTGGGACGGAGAGAAAAGATGTTGAGCAAATAGAACGCAAATTATTGAAATGGTGGCTGGCCATAGTATGGCTGTTGTTGAGCTTGTTGTATGGCCACCAACTGGGCAAGGGTAGCATTCATCATCTGCCACTGCTCCAGCATAGCCTCCCTCTGCCTGTTGCTAGTCCTCATTTCATCCAGCATGGAGTTTAAGCTGTTATTGATGTTATTTAATTGGGCAGCCATTTCTTCATTTAATCTTTGGGTAGTTTTCCTGAAGTAGCGGCTGTCATTTCTCTATGCTGACTCCATCAGCTGCACACGCCTCACCTGGGTTACATGGCGACATGGCTGAGGGCGTCCACCTCTTCCCCGGGTTTGGTCGCGTGCAGCTGATGGAGGTCCAGGACTAGCAACAGTAGCAGATGGTGTTGCCAAATCCTCTGCAGCAGAGCTAGCACATGGGACTGTTGGTTGTGTCTCCTGCTGCTGGCCATGCTGGTGCTGTTGTTGTTGGTCTGCCAGCAGAGGGCGTGATTGACTCTGCTGCAGAGGATTTGTGGTCGGCTGCTGCTGGCGCAGTGGCAGATGATGATGCTGGGTTTACATTTGTGGGGGTATCAAAATGTTCTCCTCCTTCTCCAGATGGTGGATATCTTCCATTATGGGTGGTGTCTGTAGGGACAGAAAAAAAATGTTTGAGATAGTTGCTCAAATATATGTTGTGGCAAGTAGTCATCTTGCTTCACATGCATCACCAGTTAGTGCACATTGCACTTACCAGATCTAGATGTTCCTGTATAGGAGATCTTGCTAATGAATGGTGGGATGAACTGGCAGTGGTGAAAGCGGCCAATCCCTCAAGTGTAGCCAGGTGTATGAGGCCCAGAACCAGCTCCTCTGCTGTGGTGAACTGCAGTTTTGAGGGGTAGCCACCTCCTGTTTGCAACCTTTAAAACAAAGAAAAAACATTACTTATAAGGCCATGCACAACAACAACCTGCCCAACCCAAACACCCATCTGTACCCATGCTGCCTGCGCTTATTTCGCTTCTGCTGAACTGCATACTTGAGGTCAGAGAATTTATGTTGTATTTGCTCAACATCTTTTCTCTCCGTCCCAGCACAAGTCACCTGTCTGGTGATCTCCTCCCAGATTTGTGTCTTTCTGACTTTGCTGGTGGCTTTAGAATTGCGACCATATAACTCGCTTGCCACTTGCCAAAGTCATAGTTTGGGGCTACCACGCTGCAGGTTTCTGGCTAATAATGGTCTGCCTGGCTCATCCTGGGTCGGTGGCATAGTAGGTGACATTCTTGCCTGACTTTCAGCCGATGAATATCGAGACCTTTCGCTATGAATCGATTGGGCTGGACTTGCTTAGGGGCTGGGTGTCATAGGCTGGCTGCCGAAAGAAGTTGCAGCCGTTGAGCTGGCCGCTGACTCAGGGCTCTCAACATTGTAATGCTCAAATTGACCACTAGGCCACGAGCAGTCTTCCCCTAGTCTTCCCCTTGCCCTTAACCCTTTAAATGCCAAGCACGTAGTTTCTACGTGGTTGCTTCTCCTACCGTTAAGTGCCAAGCACGTAGAAACTACGTGCCTGGCATTTCCCCCAAACAGTAAAAAGATAGAATAAAAAAAACACTTACCTCTGGTATCCCTGTGGAGCTTGGGGTCCCCTCTTCCTGGGGGGGGCATCCGATCGCCCCCCCGTCGTCCTCCGTCTTCAGGGGGGGGCCCGAAACCATCCGCCCCCCCCCGTTTCCAGCGCTGACTCGCCGTTATAAAAAAAAAAATAAATAAAACTGTCATTTACTCACCTCCGCGCCCGAGCCTTCTGTCCGGGTCTCCTCTTCACCAGGGAGGGGTCCGATCCCCCCCCCTGGGCTGCGCAGTCTTCAGGTGAGGACCCTCTTCCGGGTCCTCACTTCTTGTAATGGCGGCGATGGCCGCCGCCGCTTAGCTCCGCCCATTGTGGGAGGAGCGGGATGACGTCATCCCGCTCCTCCTATACCCCCTCCGAGCTCCGGCATCTGTCAGATGCCGGTGGTGATCGGAGCAGGGCGGATGTCAGGTGAGGAGGCTCCGATCGGAGCCCCCTCACCTGTCACCCGCCCTGCGCCGATCACCACCGGCATCTGTCAGTGAGATGATCGGCGCGGGACAGCGGCGAGGGACGTCGGATCGGAGGTGAGTACAGTGTAAAAAAAAAAAAATAAAGATTTTTTTTTCTCTGTGTCAGTGTCATTTTTTACTTTTAACCCCTTGTGAACTGGTAAGGGGTCCATGACCCCTATACCAGTTCACAAGGCTGGGGGGATGGCAAGCCACCTGCGCTAGCGGGTGGCTTGCCATTAACCCCTGGCACCCCCATTACCTGCCTCCCCAAAGGCCAGGGGGGGGCAGAAGAGCCCGGGCCCACATAAGCTATGTGGGCTCGTAGGCTGCAGGGTGGGGGGGCCACAAAAGCTGGCCCCCCCACTCTGTGCCTACAAGCCCCCATAGCTGGTCCCGGGCTGGTTACTGTGGGTAAGGGGGACCCCACGTCAATTTTTTTTTTTGATTTTTAAGGGTTTTTAACCCTTAAAAATCAAAAAAAAATGGGGTCCGCCCCCCCTGGGAGGGGGGACCCTATGTCATTTTTTTTTTTGATTAACCCTTTGTGTTCTGTCATCCAGCAGCTATAAAAGGCTTCTAGCAAGTGAGCAGAAGCCAGTGATCGCCGAGGGACAGAGTGCTCCAGGATGGATGGGAGGTGAGTACAGTGTAAAAAAAAAAAATAAAAATTAATAAAATATTTTTTTCTCTGCTTGTGTCTGTGTGATTATTTACTTTTAACCCCTTGTGAACTGATAAGGGGTCCATGACCCCTATACCAGTTCACAAGGCTGGGGGGATGGCAAGTCACCTGCGCTAGCGGGTGACTTGCCATTAACCCCCGGCACCCCCATTACCTGCCTCCCCAAAGGCCAGGGGGGGGCAGAAGAGCCCGGGCCCACGGGCTATGCGGGCTTGTAGCCTGCAGGGCCAGGGGCCACAAAAGCTGGCCCCTGCGCCCTGTTCCTACAAGCCCTGCATAGCTGGTCCCGGGCTGGTTACTTTGGGTAAGGGGGACCCCACGTCAATTTTTTTTTTGATTTTTAAGGGTTTTTAACCCTTAAAAATCAAAAAAAAGAAAAATGGGGTCCCCCTCCCCTGGGAGGGGGGACCCTATGTCATTTTTTTTCTCGATTTAACCCTTTGTAGTGTGGATGGTAGTTGTATTTTTTTTGTGAATGTTATAAAATACTTGTTTCAGTTAGGGGGGTCTCCTGGGCAGGAACGGGGGGCTACCGATAAATATGTGGTACCGTTCTAATCTGTAGAAATGGGGCTTTCACATGCAATATGCTTTTCCTTAATAAAATACATTTTTTATTTAAAATAAAGGAGTCAATTCTCTAAAAATTTTTTTTATTTATTTATTTGGGTACGGGTACGCTTAGAAAGCTTAACGTGTGTACTTTCAGGGAATATATGGTTTATGGGGGATATTCCAAATGTAAAGGGTTGTTTTGGTTGAAAAATCGCAAGGTGCGCACTTTGTCTGCAGAGCTGAAATTTTCAAGTAAAATTACTGTTACGCACATGCTTTACTTTGGGGTGTTTGGCAATTCTTCCCTTGACAGTAGCAATGCATGTTGGGTGTTGTTCTGTTCGGGGGATATTGCGTTTTCAGATTAAACTTGTTTTTTCTTGTTTGTATATAGTTTTTTTAGGAAAATGTGGCTTTGATTCTGCTTTTTTATCCTTTCTTTAGGGAAACTCTTTGCAACCAAAGAATCCATTGAGGGATTACTTCCAGAAAACTATGGCCACATCAACAAGCCTGGTACACCTAGAAAGCTTGAGGTGTGTACTTCCAGAGAATATATAGTTTGTTGGGGGTAATTCAAATGTAAAGGGTTGTTTTTCTGGAAAAACTGCAAGGTGCGCATATTGCGTAGCATAGTTGTATTTTTTCTGAAAATCTCCTAAAGCGCTGTTTCAGTTTGGGGGAGTCTCCTGGGCAGGAAAGGGTGTCTACCTATACATATGTGGTACCGCTGTAACCGGGAGAAATTGGGATTTCACAAGCAATAAGATTTTATTGACAAACTTACATTTTTTATTACAAAAAAAAACTACAAATTGTAAAAAATATATATATTTTTTTTTTTTGCACATATTTCACCCAAAAATATTGAGAATACACCTAAACAATGACAAACAAGACATTTCATGTTAAAGCCCAGACTCTGCTGAAAAAAACAATATATAATTTTCCTGGGAAATCCCTGGAAATCCCTTCAAAAATCACATTTGAACATGGGGAGCGCAAAATAGTGCAAAATGGTCTGGCAACAAAGTGTGACAAAAACTCCAGGTAGGCTGGCACTTAAAGGGTTAATACTAGTGCTCCCTATGGTTCTGGATGTTAGTGGACGGGGAGCATTCTGCCTGGAGGAAGTTTCCTTGGCTTCCGGGATGTGCCAGATTTGGATGGTGCTGGAGTCTGGCCCAATGGATCCTTCCTTTGGTGAGTGGATGTCCTTGTAGGCTGCGAGTGGCCACGAGTTTTGTTGTACCTAGGTGCAGGCCTGCCACTATGTTGCTGGAAGTGGTTGCTTCATGTGTAGGCCACGCCGATCATGCCGTTTATGGGGCTTGGGGGTCTGGCAGCTACCTCTCTTGGCAGGCATATCGATATCTGTACAGACACCCAGCTGTTTGTACAGGTACCCTTTAAGTAGTTATGACTGTGTATGACATTGACGTCGTGCGTACGGCCGTGCACATCCCGGAAACCGCTGGGACGCAACACATCTCTTATAAAATCTGATGGCCCCCACGCTCTTTACACGCGAACAACAGGAGACAATTATGCTAGTAAGTGTTTGTGCAGTTTATTTGCACGCGAAATGCATGCATATGCGATTAGGGAGCGCCGGCAAAAAAGTGTGGAACAATTTTGCTTTTAAACGCCACGGCAAGCGAAAGTTAGTGCGCACATGTGCGCAACCCTAAAATGGCATGTAGAAGGATAGCTAAAGCCTTGAAATGTTAGGGGGAATGATAATTATGAAGCTGCTATCATTTACATTGTGATTTGTATGATGTTTTAATTAATGACATCTGTTTTTCTTTCACCTTTTAGATGATGCTGACCAATCGCTATGACTACCTGCCGAGCGGCTATGTAAAGAAGACCTTGGCACTGGAAATAGTGGCCAAAATACAGGAGGATACTGACACTACCTTCACTTATACCCAGTTAATTCAGCACTGGTCGGACCTTAAACGCAGGAAGAGGAGATTCTTCCTCAAACATTTCCCAAGTAAGTACATTACAATTACATGTTAGAAATACACTTCCCTTAGGCAGGCCTGTGTTTATGAATGCTATTCTCTTCTAGTGCGGGAATGGGACTATAGGATCCGACCCACCCAGAGGCGAGCAGTCCGGCCACTACTGGATCAATCTGGGCCTAGTGAAGGTGGTGGCAGTCCAGTGCCAAGGGGCATCAGCTGCTCGGCAGGCAACCACAATGCCGGACCAGCACCACTCCGGTATGATTATCACACAGAAGCACACACAGGTACATGTACTGTAAACACACACTCATTTCTTGCTTATATACTTTTAGATGCTGATGTTGCGGGTGAAGAGCCTGGAGCCTAGTAAGTTTGTAGTCAACTTAGTTTTTTACATTAATATGACTTCATCAACAGGTATTCACAATCCCTAGCCTACAAACTTATTTTAATTTATGGCTCAATCCCTAGCCTACAAACTTATATTCATTTATGGCCCAATCCCTAGCCTACAAACTTAGATTAATTTATGGCCCACCCCTAGCCTACAAACTTATATTAATTTATGGCCCAATCCCTAGCCTACAAACTTAAATTAATTTATTGCCCAATCCATAGCCTACAAACTTATATTAATTTATGGCTCAATCCCTAGACTGGAAATTATTAATATTTAATTCCACAGGTCTTCAAAATGCATATACTAGAAATTAATTTTTGATTTCTTTTCACAGCCACCACACAGCAGAGAATCCAATATCTGACGGCTAATGTACATAGGCTGGTGGGCGACATTGAGGAGCTGGCAGCTTCACTGGGGACCACCGAGGAATAGAATACTGGGAGCCTTCCCTTTTTTTTGTAAAAAGTTTTACATTGTTCTTTTTTTTATTAAAAAAAAGTTTAGAATTAAAAAAAGAATTATTAAAATAACCATTTAAAAAAATATTTTAATAAAATTTAAGCAAAAAGTTTTCGAATGTCTTTTATTTATAAAAAATTAATAAAAATGTCATGCTTGCACACGTCCACTTATGCACAGAAATCATAAAACATCTAGAAGGAAATGAAAAATATCTATAGAAAAGTAAGGTAAACATGGAAATATGGGGATCGAGAACAGGAAACAGTGCCAGGGGAGTTAAGGTAAGCATGAATAGAGTGGGACAGAGAAAAAAAAAACACACCTCAAGCGAGTTAAGGTAAGCATAATTAGAGTGGGACTGAGAAACAAACAACAACCGCAAGTGAGTTAAGGTAAGCATTAATAGAGTGGGACTGAGAAACAAACAGCCGCAAGTGAGTTAAGGTAACATTAATAGAGTGGGACTGAGAAACAAACAACAACCGCAAGTGAGTTAAGGTAAGCATTAATAGAGTGGGACAGAGAAACAAACAACAACCACAAGTGAGTTAAGGTAAGCATTAATAGAGTGGGACAGAGAAACAAACAACCGCAAGTGAGTTAGGGTAAGCATGGGAGCAGAAGTGAGTGAGAGAATAGTTGACACGGGGAACATGAATGAGTTAATTAGCTGCGCTCATGCGTACATGCGTGCAAACAGAGCAGCTTGTACAAAAATTTCCGTTAGAACTTATATTTTGAGAAAGATGCATGCTGAATATTGCGGGACACTATTGGAAGCTACGTTGAAAAACGTTGGAAAACGGTAGTATACGAGGATTACTAAGCAACGTAAATGAAAACCTCGTCTTCTCGAGAATGCAACGAGAGCCGGAAAATGCCATTCTCGATGGCGTACGCAGCTACGAACAGTAAACAGAAGACTCCCGATGGCAGCTCTGCATCATGCGTACGCACGTACGGAAAAAAAGGGAAAATTACACATTACGAGACAAAAACAGGACGGTTTTGAGAAGGCTCTGAATCAACCCTTATGTCCCCGTGCCCCTTGTTGTTCTCCTAGGTCTCTCTTTGAGGTGTAACATGCAGATCTGCACCCATAAATGATTCATTTGCCTATTTAAAGTGTTTATTTTGTTGTAACTGTTACAACCTATCTCCTATCCACCCTTCAATGAGGGGGTGTGCTTAATTTAACATATGTCTCTCTTTCCCACCCTGAAAAGTTGGTAGGTATGCTACCATGAGGATTTTTTTTCACTCTTATTGAATCAAGGTCAATGTGTGAGAAATGGCAACTGCAGAGTAAAATTTAGCTTTTCTCAAACTAATATCAATAGCAAGAATAAAAGGCTGTCTTTTTTTGTTTGCTTACACAGTACTTTTACTAGGCCTAGTACTCTGAAGGATTTCCAAGTTATAGCCTTTTTATAGTTTACGTGCTGAGCATATCTATTTTTTCACCTATGTGTTTTATGGAAACAGTTTTCATTATCTGCAACATGTTACTATTGGCAACATGCACCGAGTCTGTACAAAAAGAAGAGAGATGTGAGCATTGTAAATACAGTACACTACTGCTAGGGCTGCTGCTGAGGTGAAGGAGCTCACTCATCCTTACACATGCCCAGCAGCAGTGCACTTTGTGTACAGAAATCACAGAGATCACATCTCTCTTCTTGGTGTACAGTTGCTAATGGCAACAGGTTGCAGATAGTGAAAACTGCTTCCATAAAACACGCATTTTCTAACATAAGAAAACATTTAAATACTAGATCAGCTCAGTACCTTCTATTGAAAGTGGACTTTCCATTTAATTCGTTTGGCCATGACTAAGATTTAAATGCCTTGTCTTGTTGATGTATCCCAGACACTGCCAAGAACAGTTCATGTGTCCTTTTTCTTGGCTGGAAATTTATGGTCTCAGTCATTTAGGTTCATGCATTTTGACAGCTTTACATTTTTACCAGCTTAATTCTGTTTTTGCTCCAGGGCACTTGTAATATGCATAACTAAGAAGACCTCTCCTTGTGCTCTGGTGAATATTTGAGATTTAAAATCTACTTTTTCTTGTCTGTAATTACCTTTTTACGCCAGTGCCAGCACTTCACAATGCCTAGAATCATTATTAAAAGGGGGGAAAATAAACTGGTGAGGGAGGGGGGCAGGGGTTACAAAACTTAATTTAATCAGAGTCCTATGCTCAATTTAACATACACAAGAGCTCAGAATGGGGTCCCTGTGCAATGAGAGGGCAATCACTAGAGCATTGTTGTAAAGAATTAATTGTGGCTGACAATGTGTAAACAGAGCAGCTGAATAGGCCATGCAGGTGTGAGGCATCAGGGCCATCCTAGAGACTTGTTCACACGAATTTCTTCTCCTTCACTGCTGACCTGCTCCCTGCAACATGATTAGTGTAGGCATTGAAGCTGTTGAGAGTGTTAAGACTTGGCACATATTAACAAGTCCTACAGACTCAGAGAGACAGGGTTGGATCAGAGGATGTGAAAAGATAAAGCCTGGTCAAAGCTGAATCTTGGTTTTAACAGCTTTCCACACAGCATGTGCTGTAGAAAGCTGCTAAATGTATTGGCAACAGACACATTTTGATTTATTTCGTTATACCTGTAACTTTGATGTTAATCACAAATTTGATTTCATGTATTTCCCTTTATTATGTTAAAGAAAACTCATTTGCAATTTTAGGGATTATCAGGTGTTCAGAATACTGCCGAGTTACTGCCACGGTCCTGAATTATTATAAGACAAGGAGCTTCAGTGCATTGGGGGAATTAGCCATTTTTAAACTATGTACAATTCATATGCCGGCAAACACACCAATTTTATTTGGAAGTTTATATATATTTACAATCTAATGCTTCTATTATAGAATACAAATAGGCAGAGTGTTGATAGACAGCCCTGATTTACAATAACCACAATGGCCTACGTATGGCTACTAACCGTCACATTACAGTTGAGTAAAACATAGTATTAATTTGAAAAATGTTAGAGAAGACCAATTTAGGTTCTGCCAATATTCAGCTTATGTTTAACCCTTTAAGTGCCAGCCTACCTGGAGATCTTGTCACCCTTTGTTGTGACTATTTTGCTCTCTTTTGCGCTACACATGTTCAACTATGATTTTTGAAGGGATTTCCTGGGAAAATTATATATTGTTTTTTTTTTTCAGCAGAGTCTGGGCTTTAACCTGAAATGTTTGTTTGTCATTTGTTTAGTGTATTCACAATATTTTTGGGCAAAATATGGGCAAAAAAAATCTGTTTTTACAATTTGTACTGCTTTTTTGTAATAAAAAATGTAAGTTTTTCAATGAAATCTTATTGCATGTAAAATCCCTATTTCTCCTGGTTACAATGGTACCACATAGGTATTGGTAGACACCCTTTCCTGCCCAGGAGAATCCCTCAAACTGAAATAGAGCTTTTTAGATAAAATACAATTATGCTAATTTCAGCTCTGCAGACAATGTGTGCACTTCGCACTTTTTAAACCAAAACAACTCTTTACATTTGGAATACCTCCACAAACCATATATTCTCTCAAAGTACACATATTAAGCTTTCTAGGCGTACCCAGCTTATTGTAGTGGCTTGATCTTTCTGGAAGTGATCCCTCAAAGAATTCTTTGGTTGCACAGGGTTTCATAAAAATGCAGAATAAACACATTTTCCTAAAATATCAATATGCAATAACAAGAAATAACAAGCTAAATCAAGGTCCCCCGAGCAGAACAATACCCAACATGCATAAGTACTTTTAACCCTTTTAACTGCCTGCCTACTTGAGATTTCATCGCCCTCTGTTGACCACTTTTCACCATTTTGCATGATGTTTAACTGTGACTTTTGCAGAAATTTCCAAGAAAATTTAGGCTTTAACATTTTAAAATATTTTTAAGTAAAGAAAAATAAAATATCATTTATTTAAAATAAAACATTTATATTATTAAAGAAAACTATATTGTATGTGAAAGCCCAATTTCTCACGATTACAACAGTACCACATATGTATCGATAGCTCCCCGACCCTGCCCAGGAGCTAGCTGCAGGTGACTTGCCAGATCCAAAGCCTTGTGAACTGGTATAGGGGTCTCATAGATGCCTAACCAGTTCACAAAGGGTTAAATGTAAAGAAAAACACACATACACAGAGAAAGAATATATATGTTTTTAATTCTTACCTCCCATTCATCCCAGAGCACTGTATCCCACGCTGATCACTTTGGCTTCTGCTCTCCTGCTGTGGCTGGAAGCCTTTTATACCTGCTGGGTGACAGGTAACATGGGGTTAACATAAAAAAATGACATAGGGTAACCCCTCGGGGGGGGGGGGATTTTTTGGAAATTTAAGGGTTAAATACCTTTAAAAATCCCCCCTAAAAATGGCGTGAGGCCCCCTTTACCCAGCATAACCAGCCCAGGCCAGCTATGGGGGCTTGTAGAACAGGGCGCAGGGGCCAGCATAGCCTATGGCCATGGCCTCTTCTGCCCCGCCCGGGCTTTGGGGAGGCAGGTAATGGTGGTGCTGGGGGTTAATGGCATGTCACCCGCTAGCTGCAGGTGACTTGCCAGACCCAGAGCCTTGTGACCTGGTATAGGGGTCTCATGGATAACAGTAAACATAACACACAGACACAGTAAAAATGACTTTATTAAAGAAAAAAAAATGTTTTACTTTACTCACCTACGATTGTCAGCTCCTGTGTCCCTCACCAATCCAATGTCAGATGAGGTGATCACTGGAGAGGGGAGAGGGGAGGCAGGAGATCAGAAGATCTCCTGCCCCCTCTTCCTCTGCTCACAGATCACCAGGCATCTGAGAGCAGAACTGCCAGGAGCCAAAGGGGTGGGGCTAGTCATAAAGATGGCAGCGCTTATCGGGAAAGGAGGGGGAGAGATCCTGTTGGGTGAAGAGGAGAGCCGGCGGGAGGGATCGCTCACAGAGGTGAGTCATTGAGTAATGTCATTTTATTTTTTTTAATTTTTAACAGGAGGTGCCGGCGGCCCCTGAAGAGGGGGGTGCCCTGCAGCCGGAGGAGCCCAGACGGGGCATCAGTGAACCCCCGGGTGAAGAGGAGACTCGGCCGTATCGAACAAGGGGTCAGGTGAAAAATGTGTTTTAGCAATGTACACCAAAGTGGTGTGATTGGTGTACAGAACAGATACTTCCTGACTCTGGTTTCATAATCATCAGAGACAACAGGTTTAACCCTCTTCTGCTCTAATTTAACCTCTTAATAGAGAGATTGGATTACAATCTTGTGTTACAGTAGCTAAATGGTTACTGGCAGTTTTCTCACCTGGGGAGGTCATTACCACTGCTTAATTAGGCAAAGCTGCTGAGAAACATTACTAAGGGCTTTATTCAAGGCAAGAAAAGCTACTCCCCACTTTAGCAACACAGAGCCACAGGTATATAAAAAATAAATTGGAAACCACATGCTAAGATGTAAATCACAGGTATGGCAGCACAATCATAACACATGTTTATTTTACATTCTGAAAGAGGAAAACAATAAGGCAGAAAGGGGACAAAAGGGGAGTTTTCCTTTCATTGTAGTCAGTTAATCTTTTATCTGCCACACATATGTTTTTTTCCTAGTGTTGCTGTTTGGATTCAGGTTCTGGTTTAATCTTCCCAGAATTGTACTATTTTGGTGCAGTTCAATTAAAATGGAATTGTGACAACATGAGAGTAAAATCCAATGAACTTTTTGTTAAATTAGAAAATCTCTTTAGATAATGGCAGGTGCCTCATTAAGCCTACTAGTGTATTTTAGATATAACATATATGATACCAATATCAAGGAAGTTATACAAAAAATGAAGTAGACGTGCCACACAACACACCTTCCTCCCAATGAGGAGCATCAACTCAACAATAAAAGTAACATAATCTTTATTGTTACAATGGACAATTAAAATACAAAAACACACAAGACATTTAAAAACACTGTATAGACCCCTTTGTAATCTCAATATACAAATGCAAAAACCCAATAGCTCAATATCAAGGAAGTTAACAGGGATTTATTTTTCCACACCTCAATACATGATTATTTTTAACATCACCACAATGGTCTTCCCATGCAATTTGTGGTCAAATGATTGCTTTAGTGTTTTCTATTGGCCATAATAAATGATTTCCTTTGCATTATTTGGAAGACACAACCTTGAGGTTTATTGTTTCCCTCTCAATAAAGTTACATTATGCTCAAAAAAATTGGGGGTGCCACTTTACTCTAATTTACCTAATTTATGTCCATTGCAGGTCCAGAAAGCCATGCCTGGTTCACTGTGTAAAGGTTTTTTGTAAACTAACATTACATTACGCCATTCATACATTTTTGCAAGATGGAGCCATGTGCAAAAGTGCTGGGTTTGTAGTGCTAGAACTTCCTGAAGCAGCCAATAGCAAGCAGTTTTAAGACTGCAAGGTTTGCAGCAGCAAAGCGGACGCTGCCATTTCTTAGCCATTTTTTCTTCTTTTCCGGTTACTGACAGCGCTGGAGGCAAGGGGCTCGTGACATCACTTCCGGGTCGGGGTGGGCATCATAGTGGCAGGTGCACATGACATCATCCTTAGGTGCCCAAAATGGCACCAGAGTGCTGGAGGAAGGAGTGCCTGGGGATTTTCTGCTGGGAGCTAAGGAGGGAAAGGAGATGTGTGGCAGAGAAACATGCAAAAGGATTGGTGGAAGCAGCAGGGCAGCGGCAGCAGTATTAGCTTCCAGCCTACCTAGAGTTTTTATAATCCTCTGTTGCCAGAACATTTTCACTATTTTGCGCTATACATTTTCAGCTGTGATTTTTGAAGGGATTTTCAGGAATCAGAAAAAAATATATATTTAACATCAAATGTCTTGTTTGTCAATTTTGTAGTGTATTCTCAATATTTTTGGGTGAAATATGTGCAAAAGTGTTTTTTATAATAAAAATGTACCTTTTTCAATAAAACCAAATTTCGTGTAAAAGCACAATTTATCCCGGTTACAACGGTACCACGTATTGGTACTGATAAAATATGGTGCTATGTGTACCATGCAGTTTTTAAAATTCTCTGGAAGTACACACCTCAAACTTTCCAGGCATACCAGGCTTGTTGATGTGAGCACAGTTTTCTGAAAGTAAATCCTCGATGAATTATTTGGTTGCACATGGTTTCCCTAAAAAAGAACAAAAAAGCAGAACCAAAGCCACATTTCCTAAAAAAAATATGCAAACAATAAAAAACAAGTTAAATCTGAAAAAGCAAAAATGCATAAAAAGCAGAAAGAAAACACATTTTCCTAAAATATCAATATGCAAACAACAAAAAATAAACTAAATCTGCAAGCGCAGGGGCTTCCGAACAGAACAATACCCAACATGTATAGCTACTTTTAACTGCCACCCTACTTGAAATGTTGTCACCCTCTTTTGACAGATCATTTTTCAACATTTTGCGCTATGTAAAAAAATATATATTTTCTTTAAAAACAGTCTTGTTTATTTTAAACAAAAATATATTTTATTCAAGAAAACCATATTGCATGTGAAAGCCCCATTTTTCCTGATTACAATGGTAATGTATCGGTAGCCCCCTGTTCCTGCTCAGGAGACCCCCAAACTGAAAAGAGCACTTTATAACATTTACAAATAAAATACAACTACTGTCCACATTATAAATAGTTAAATAAAAAAATTGTTGTGGGGTCCCCCTTCCGGGGGGCATGCTTTTTTTGATTTTTAGGGGGTAAAAACCCTAAGAATAAAAAAAGGTGTGCCCCCCTACCCAGCATAACCAGCCTGGAGACCAGCTATGCAGGGCTTGCAGACCAGGGCGCAGAGGCCAACTTCGGTGGTCCCCAGCCTTTTATGCAACAAGCCTGTGTAGGCTTCATGGCCCCGGGTTCTTCTGCCCCCCCTCTGGGCTTTGGGGAGGAAGGTAATGAGGGGGCTGCGGGTTAATGGCAAGTTGCTAGCCGCAGGTGACTTGCCAGATCCCAAGCCTTGTGAACTGGCATAGGGGTCTCATTGATCCCTTACTAGTTCACAAAGGGTTAACTGCTAAAAAAGACACGCACACAGGTATTTAATTATTTTTATACTTACTTCCTATGGTGTCCCACGCTGAACACTCTGGCTTCTAGCGCTCTTGCTGGTGCTGGAAGCCTTTTACCTGCTGAGTGATGGGACATAAAGGATTAATTAAAAATGACATCCCATTATCATAGGAGTTTTAAGGGTTAAAAACCCTTGAATATTCCCCAAAAAATGACATGGGTCCCTACCCAGCATAACCAGCCCAGGGACAAGCTATGGGGGCTAGTAGAACAGGGCACAGGGTCCCCTGCCATGCAAGCTACAAGCCTGCACAACCCAAAGGGAGGCATCTAGGTCCCTAGTTAATAATCTTTTATTATTCTCTTTCAGGCTAAGAAGGCAAAGGAGAAGCATGCTAAGCATAAAGAACCTAAGGTAAATGTTAAGTCGAGTAAGACCCCTAAGGAAGTTAACGACAGACCCCTACCTAGATCCTGCCATAAATGCCAGATGCCCCTACCATTGTTTTTAAGGTTTGGTTGGGCATTGTTTTTTTGGGGCCCTTTTTAAACCGGACCTTCAGCGTGATTTAATGAAAAGCCAAAACTCTTCAAAAACAAGTCCACAGCATCTGAAATTATTATTTTTCTAGTTTTTAGTCACTAACTTATTATTCTTTCCCCCACTGGGCTGCAACTCTGTTCAGGAATTTAGGATACGGACGCCGCCATCTTGACTCAGAAGCATCACACTTACGGAGGAGAGGAGAGTGGGATAAGGTACAGGGGGTGGGTTATAGCTGTGCTTTGCTCAGACAGAGCAGAGCTGTGCTCTGGAAAAGGTCAGCAATCCCAGAATGCAGAGCAGCACAGTTAGAAGGCACTTCCTGTTTGCAGGCTGCCTGATAAGATGGCGGCTTCCATAATCCGCCATCTTGGATGTTTAAAGGGTCATAACATGCACTAGGTGCAGGTAGGATGAATTTTAATGTGGGCAATCTGTATGTACAGGGTGTGGGAAACATATAAGATAGTCTCTTAATCAGAGTGAAGGTCCGCTTTAAGGCCTTTTGTTCCAAATTTTTAATTTTGTTATTTTTTTTTTATTTGGATTTTTTGGCAATGGAATTGTTAGTTCATTTACTTTGCATAAAAAAAAAAACACTTACAATGCTTTGGGCGCACATTGCGTCGGGGGCGTCTCCTTTCTTCCTCCCTGGGTTGCTGCTGTGAATCTGTTTGGATGACAAACACACTGATATTAGAGACTGTTGTTGTCTCATGAATATCATATTAAGTTAGGCTTCTAGGTATCAATCTACTCACCTTCCCCAGCCACCTCTTCCTCGTCGCCCCCTTCCTCGCTCATCCCTTGGGATGTCCCTGCGATGTCTGAATCTACAACTAACAATAGTGCACATGAGTATCTGTATTTAATGCATGTATTACCACATATCTAACTATATTTCCCTTACCGGAGTCAGGTTGAGGCTCATTTCGGCTCGACTCCGTCAGATTCCCCCCTCCCCTGCATGCTGAGGTCAAGAGGCTCCTCGGAACCGCATATTCCATTTATGGGCTGAAATACAAACACAATCATTAAACCACTCCCAGGCCGATGCCAGGGTTATAGGTGCATTAACATTTTAAACACTTACATGGGAAATGTTTGGCGAAGTACCGCCTCACCCGGGGCTTATGCCTTCTCTTTAAATCAGACCAGTGTTGGGCGATCTGGGTGAAGGTATAGGTGGTTTGGGATCATCATTCTATCGCGTCCACCACCGCCAGGGCCAACGTCCGCTTCTCATAATCTGACGGCAGGTCGTAGCGATTCCTCAGCATCATCTGTCAAAAAAAGATACAAGGACCCACCATTAATACACAAAATGCATTAACAAGTTTCCTGGCCTAACTAAAGTCACTTTATTAAAGTGGACCAACACCCTGAGGTGATCGGCCCGGGAATCTATAAGATTCCCGGGCCGATCACCTCACACACCGCGGGACATCCGAGATCGGGATGTCCCGCGGGGTGTAAACCCCCCAAAACCCCCGAAAAACCTTACCTCTCCAGCCGCTGCTTCCGCCGCCGCCTCACTCGCGCTCCTCTAGACGTGCGCGCGCCCGCGCCGGCCGTCTCTGAATGGCCGGCGCGGGCGCGCACACGTCAAGAGTGACGCGGGGGAGGCGCCGACGGGCAAGCTGCTTGTCCGTCGCTGTCAATCAGCTTGTCCGTGGCGGGGAGAGGTAAGATTTGGGGACTTTCTGGGGGGTTTCACACAGCGGGGCACCCCCGATCGGGGTGCCCCGGGGAAGTGGACCAATACCCAGAATAGTCAAAATCCTGGGTGTTTGTCCACTTTAACCTCTTGCTGCCTCACATTGCCCTAGTTCTGCTATCTGCATGTAGCCTAGTTTGTAGCTGCGTACATGTGTTAAACTAAGGTGGGCTTGTATTTAACGTCACAAACTAAGTTGTTTCAGACTATTCTTGCGCTTTGTTTCTTTTTTATTATAAGGAATGTGTGCGCACACATAAACGCACACTCGCATACTCACATCCATGATGATGTCGTCCTGCTCCTGTGTAAAGATGGCGGGCGACATCTTTTCTTTGTTTTCCTGGTATAGCTCTGACGTTCCCCTGCGGTGACGTGCGTGCGTGAGCGCAGGCGCGCACCCGCTGTTGACCACGCCCACACGGGAAACATATTTAAAGCACAAGGCACTCAGCTCTGTGTTGGATACCATATCATTATGGGCAGACCTAAAGGGATCAAAAAGAGCCAACCAAGGTCCGAGGCACATAGCAGCTGCACACATGCCTCATCCTCCAAAAGACAGAAGAGCAGGCACCAGACACAGGCAGAACATGCCCCAACTAAAACGCTGGATACTCCACACACACAGGCACATTAAAAAAAACACAGGACCAAGGAGACATTAACCCATTCACCACCACCTGCCAAAAAAGCACGAACACACAAGGGTGCCAAATCGAGTAAGACCCTGCAGCATCCTCAGCCTCAACACACCAAGCATACCCACAAAACACATCAGCAAGGGAAAGCATATTGCCAAACCCACCACCCCACCAAGGTCACCCACCCCTCCACCTCAACCCTCTGGTTCTCCCAATTCCAGTACCTCACATTCCACATGCAGCTCCACATCTGATAGCTCAACAGGAACCCAGACATTAAGCCATAGCAGCACACACACAACATCACCCTCCCCCATAAGCCCCAGAACCACACACGACTCACCAGATAGCCAACCATCAATTTCCACAGATGCAGGGGACACCACACACCCATGTGGCCGACAACTACGCCGTGGCTCCCTAACTGCACGTTTTTGCGATGCTCAAAGCATGGCTGTGGCAAATGCAGTTTGTGAGCATTATGATGCCCTATTTGGCAGAAGCTCCAAATCAACCACTAAGCAGGCTAAGCTGGAGATCTGGACGAATATTTGCCGCCAAGTAAATAGTGTGGGATCTGTCCGGTGAGATATTCAACAAATCAAAAGGAAATTTGGGGACCTGAAATACTACAGTAAAAAAAAAAAATGGACATGCGCCGTCAGCAGAGGTAAAGGGCAAATTAAATGCATTTGTAGTCGCATTGTTAACAGGATGTAACACTTATTAGGTGTAATTTAATCTTCCCCAGCCAACAGACAGGGGGTGGAGCAGAGGTAAAGGGCAAATTAAATGCATTTGTAGTCGCATTGTTAAAAGGATGTAACACTTATTAGGTGTGATTCAATTTTCCCCAGCCAACAGACAGGGGGTGGCTTACCCACTAAAATAATCCTTACACCCGCCGAGGAACATGTATATACATACATATACCCGGCCAGCATCCAGGGCCTGGCAGAGGCACAAGACACAGACCGGAATGTAAGGTCCCAAGGTGAGTCTGAATTTGCCATGACCTATTACAAAAAGTTCAATAAGGCAGTGTTAGGCTACACAACACACTGTACTTGGCCATTTAGCTAATCTTCAAATCTACATTCTAAGGACCAAGTCAACAGGACACACCAGGCCCCCAAACCCCTGTGTTAGCACCGAGGCCAAGGGCACACCAGGATTCTACACCACGAACCCAAATTGTGGATTGCGATGAGGTAAGTCAATGGTCATTGGTGTGTACTTTTAACATTGATCTTTGAGAGCTTTTGCGGACAGAAATAAACTAAAAGGAACATATATTTCTTTACAGACCACAGGAAGCCCACCCATCATCGACCATATAAGAGATTTGGAAGAGGACACCCCATATATGTCACTAACCACTACGGAAACAGTGGCAGCAACGCAGTCAACCCCGGCACAACCACCACATCCACAACCACCTTCTGAACCAGAACCAACCACCCGTCCCACTGCTCCAACCCAGTCCAGACGCCATATTTCCCAAAGAAGGCAACTTCAAATTTTGGAGGAAGCATGGAGGCAGGAAAATATAGCCTTTTCGGCGACAACACAGCAATTCAATGAGACTGGGTGCACCCAACTCACAAACCTCAACGCCCAATTAGAGGTATTAAACAGAAATATCTCTGCCCTAACCAGCCATATGGGTGAGATTAATCAAAGCCTGGCCCACATTGCAGCCAATTTGCAGGCACAACATCATTCCTCGTCACCATGCACCCCAACATACCACTAATTTTTGGGGAATACATTTTCTTACCCCACGTGTAATTTTTCTTTTGTTCCAAAAAAAACAAATGACACACCAAAATTTGTTGGTAAAAAAAAAAAAAGTTTGGTCTCTGAAAAAACACTAAACAATAGTTGTGCACGGATGGTTTGTGCGGTGCCACTTTGGGTGCAAGAAAAAGGAGGGGTGGGGACATCTGAAACTAAAGGTTGTGGAGTAGCCCACAAGCCATGATTAGTTTTAGGACCGTTGCAGGCGTCTATTGTATTGCCCCCCCAGTCTCATCAAGACAACGGAACCTCATCTTCAAGAGACCAAAGCCTCGCTCCACAACAGAGCGAGTCCTCCTGGGGGGGGCAGTATTGTAGCACTCCTCTGCCTGTGAAGATGGGTGCAGGATGGGGGTCATCAGCCAGGGGAGCAAAGGATAGCCAGAGTCTCCTGCCAAACCCCCCAAAAAAATAAATAAATAAAAAAGAAAGGTGTGCATTGCAACAATAGAAAAGAGGGACAAATAGGTGAGCGGGGTAGGGTGGGAGGAAAGGACATTTCTAATGAGACTACATGCACATCCAACCTGTACACTCTTTAAAAAAGTCTGGGGAATACTACTTACATAAGAGGGCAAGAACATGACGCAATAGGGTACAATCACTTAACCCATTTAATTTGTAGCTCAATAATTAGGCTCAAAATATACTACGAAAATAGTTAGAAAATAGTGTGTTAAGGGAAAAAATAGTCAGACAGGGTGGGCAACCAATACAAGTTTCATACACATACCCAGTAGCCAGCCACCAAAAAGATCGCCAGATTTGAATCGCTCATCTAGGCAGGAATTCCTCAAGATGTGCACATCATGCGTCGAGCATGGAAAGCCAGCAAAACAACTCCCAAAAACCAATTCAGGGCCAGCCAGTGCCTGCACATTTATGCAATGTCCCATCTTCCAGTTCCTGCACACAGGCAATAAAAAAAAAATTAGGTAGACCCTGTAAAAATGACCCCAAAACCCCCCCCCCAAAAATATAACAAATACTCATGCCATCGATGTCCAAAGGCGTGCGGTGCAGCCTGGTTTCTGCCATACTCAGCAGGACAAGACTGCCGAGCTGGCGCCGCTGATGTGCTCCAACAGAGGACTGCATATTACTGCCCGAGTGCAAATACGGCTGCTCTGACTGCCCGTAAGTGAAGGCTCGGCGGCCCCGTTTTATTAGGGTGATTTCAATCGGAAATCAAGGCTCTGCATCACTGAAAAAAACGGACCAATGAACGAGGCGTCCGTTTTCCCGGGAAACAGCCTCGTGCGAGTCGACAATCGAAAAGGCGGCTGAGCGCACACCTGAGCGCATAAACGCACACTAAAATCAACGTATCACCCTTTCCTGACCCGATCAAAGCCCAAAACCAACGGGAAAACGCACGGGATAGCTGAACGGGGAGGCTCTGCATCAAGCCAATGGTGTCTTGGTGAACCTTATGGATAAATGGGCACTTATCCCTCTTAAAGGAGTCTGGGACACCCAGGGAGGAGATCTTAGATGCCTTAACCTATGTCTCTAAAGCCATATCATTTATTGTGGATGCTTCTGTGGAAGCAATCAGAGAAAACGCGAAAATCATGGCACTCTCTAACAGTGCCAGGCATGCTCTGTGGCTTAAAATATGTCAGGAAGACCAGGCATCTAAATCACATCTTTGTGGGCTTCCCTTCGAGGGTAATCTCCTTTTTGGTACGGAGTTAGATTCAGTTATTTCCCATTCTTCAGAAAAAGGAAATACTTTTCCGGTTAAAAGAAGGGCACCAGGGTCCCCTAAGAGGGTAGATAACAAGAAACCAAGGTATCCTCTTGATGGCCCCAGGACCATTTTCTGTTGACCCAGTCTCCCAGGAACAGGGTCAAGAGAGAAGCCTTCCCATCCATCATTACCCTGCCACAAGGCACTGTTAGAACTGGGTCTCCAAAGGAGGGAAGAGGTGTACCCTCATGTTTTCCTGGTTCAAAAACCTTCGGGAAATTCTGCATGATTTTAAAATAACTAAACCGCAATATAAAATACAAAAAATTCAGGATGGAATCCATCTATTCCATAAGCAGCATTCTTTAGCCAGTCGACTTATAGGATGCCTACCTCCACATTACTAACCATTTTGCTGACAGAAAGTTTTTGAGGTTCGTAATCCTGCTAGAAGGCAAGGTGAAGCATTGGCAATTTCGGGCTCTGTCATTTGGCCTTCTTCGGCACCCTGGACCTTTAACCCTTATGTTGCCAAGCCCGTAACACCTACGTGCTGACTTGGCTGGGCGTTAAGTGCCAAGCACGTAGGTGTTACGGGCTTCACATTCACTCACCTCCTGTCAATCAGCGGCCGCATTCAGCAGGGATTCCGGCTCCACGTTCTAGAAGGGTCCTGGGGGGTCATCTGGAGGTGACCCTGACCTCATCCGAGTCACCTGATCGTCGCTGGACGAATGAGAAGTGGGGCGCACGGCTGCTGTCATCAGCCGGCGCCACCACTATATAAACATCATGCGGTCTCCTGCTGCCCTCTTTGCTCGTCGGATCGGAGGTAAGTGGAGGTGTGTGGGGGTGTGTGGGGTTGTGTGTGTGTGTGGGGGGGCGTCACTGATTTGTTTGGGGAGTGGGTGGGTGGCCGTAGGTGCATCGATCGTTAGTACGGCACCGGCGCCGCCGCCGCCACCGGCGCTTCAGGGGATCACATGCAATCAGGGGATCACATGCAATCACAGCAAGGACCAGTGTGGGGGGGGGGGGTCACTGATTTGTTGGGGGGGTGAGTGGGTGGGTGGCCGTAGGTGTGTATTATTTATATATATATATATATCCATATATATTTCCATCCATCCGTATATATATATATATATATATATATATATATATATATATCTATTGTATATGTATATATATATATATATCTCACTATTATTGCACTATTATACGAATATTGCATACAGGGATCTCCTTTGAAAAAGAAATAAAAACAAATGTATAATAGTGATTATTAGGAGCTTTATTCATATTGTTATATGCAGTTCATTTATAAAAATAATTTTAACTTTTGTGCTGAGATTCACAAAATATTGCCCGGGGGCCATATGTTGCCCACACTGTTGTCAGTTGTCCCAGCCTGGCCCACACTGCTGTCATTTGTCATGGAGTTGGAGAGCTGAGCTTGTTTTCCTTCCGTTCAGTGCAAGCGACTGGCCACTTGTGGGCGATACATCACTAATTCCCTAAGAAGTAAGTTAGGCACTAATGAACTTCTCCGTAGAGGCTGGTGGCACCCATGCTGCTGGTGTGTTGTCTGGGTTCCATTATGCAGTATTCAGGCCTTTTCTTGAGGCATCAGCTTCACCGTCTCAAAGAGAGCACATCAATGTAGCCCTGAACACTCTATTCACTGAGGCAACTGAGTTCCATCATGGATCTGCTTAGCAGATTTTCATAGGTCAACAGCCCACACCTGAAGACCAGAGCTGTATCTCTAGCTATGCCTTTTCCGGGGGCATCCCAAATCAGGATGCCCTGCTGCATGACCCACCCCGGGGCACCGCAGATCTGTTATGAGCCACTCTCCCCTGAAAATGTGGACCTGTGTGTTCAGAAACCTGTCTTCCCTGTTTGTTTCCTTCTGAAGAGAGGATTTGTATACTATATTTTTTGCTCTATAAGACAAAAGTTAGGGAAAATGTGGGTGCGTCTTCTGGGGCGAGTGTGCTCAGTAAACCTAATGGGGGAGCGACAATTGCAGGAGGGGCACAGGTGTGTGTGAAGTGCGGGGTCTGAGTGCCGAGGGCAAGTGCGGGGGCCGGCATTTTGATTTATGCAGAATAAATGCAGCCGCTGTACTCACATCATCACATCTGATGCTGGGATTCAGTCTTACACCGTCCATAACCCCCCTCCTTAGCGCTCCCTCTTTTGTTGCCAAGCCCATAACACCTACGTGCTGGCTTGGCTGGGCGTTAAGTGGCAAGCACGTAGGAGTTATGGGCTTGACACTTTCTTACCTTGGGGCCATCCGTGGCAGCAGAAGACAGCGATTGCGGTTCAGCTTTCTGGAGTCCTCAGGGGGTCATGTGGAGGTGACCCTGACCTCACCCCAGTCACCCGATCATCGCTGGACCAATGTGAAGTGGTGCCGGCGGAGATGAGCGATTTTTAAAAGTTCGATTCGGACTAACCCAAATTTCTTGGTGAAATTCGGCGAATCGCCAGAATCGAATTTTTAAGAAGTTCGCTCATCTCCAGGGAAGTCACAAGTAGAGTGAATCCCCTCGATTGCCAGTAAAACTTACCTTACCACCGCTCTAGGTATAGCATAGTGCGGCTGTTGCCCATGCATGCGTCGTTAGATTGGGGGATCAGGTAGTTATTATCAGGCATTCCGGGGGGGTTCACCCACACTCCCTAATCTTAACTTTTTCCCTTAGGTGGTTCGCTGAGAAGATCGCTACTGCCTTTGTTTGGACCTTGACCTTCACTTGCTCTTTTGGGACCCTAGCCCCCCCTCCTTTTGGGACCCTAGCCCCCCTAGCCCCCTCCTTTTGGGAGCCTAGCCCCCCTGTCCTTTTGGACGCCTAGCCCCCCTCCTTTTGGGAGCCTAGCCCCCCCTCCTTTTGGGAGCCTAGCCCCCCTGTCCTTTTGGGAGCCTAGCCCCCCTGTCCTTTTGGGAGCCTAGCCTCCCCCTCCTTTTGGGAGCCTAGCCTCCCCCTCCTTTTGGGAGCCTAGCCCCCCCTCCTTTTGGGAGCCTAGCCCCCCTCCTTTTGGGAGCCTAGCCCCACCCTCCTTTTGGGAGCCTAGCCCCCCCTCCTTTTGGGAGCCTAGCCCCCCCTCCTTTTGGGAGCCTAGCCTCCCCCTCCTTTTGGGAGCCTAGCCTCCCCCTCCTTTTGGTAGCTTAGCCTCCCCCTCCTTTTGGGAGCCTAGCCCCCCCTCCTTTTGGGACCCTAGCCTCCCCCTCCTTTTGGGACCCCAGCCTCCCCTACTCTTTTAGGCCAACCCCCCCCCCTAGCTTTTAGGACCCTATTTCTGCTGCCCCAGGAAGACCTTCTTCATCTGCTGGATCTGCTGCTCCAAGGATGGTCTAAGTGCACTGGGATCCCGTGACCTGCTGCTCCTGACTCCACCACTTCTCATCGGGTTGTAGCTATACAGTTTTATTTCTATTTTTGACTGTTTATTTGCTTTGTTTTATTGTGAAATTGTATTTTTTGTAATTTGCCTTTAGTTTTAGTTTTAGCCTTTAGTTTTAGCCTTTAGTTCGGGAAGACCCTTTAGTTTAATTTTTTTTAGATTTTTTTTTGCATTGGGGTATGGCTGGTAAGCGGTACACTGCACAGGAAGCTGCGGCTTACCTGATGGCGTCTGACTCAGAAGATTTTAGTGAGTCAGGGTCTGAGTACTTCCCATCAGATAGCGAGTCAGACAGTGTATCCTCTACTGAGGAAACACAGCCGTGCAGTGCTACCAGTAGTAGCCACCGTAGAAGGGATAGTGCCGCAAAAAGTGAGGCCACGCTACAGGCAAGTGTAGTGCAGGATGAGGCATCGAGTGCTGCAGCTGGTGAAGGAGCGTCTGCGTGGAGGCCTCCTAATAATATTTCCCCCGAAATTCCCCCTTTTGATTCGGTCCCCGGGGTCAATGTAGACACCACAAATTTTGGTGTCATTGACTTTTTCAAATTGTTTCTCACAGAAGCCATCCTACTGGATATGGTCTTCTTTACCAATCTCTATGCCGAGCAGGTCTTAGCGCAAAACCCCCTGCAGAGGCACGCCCGAGCTCAGGCATGGCATCCCACAAATTTGAGTGAGATAAAGAAATTTTGGGGGCTCACTCTAGCAATGGGTATCCTAAAACAATTTAGTATTTCCTCCTACTGGGATACCCAAACCATATTGGCAACTCCATTATTTCCGGCCGTAATGTCCAGAAACCGCTACCAAATTTTACTGCGGTTTCTGCATTTTAACGACAATTCCACTTCTATTCCCCGTGGTGAGCCCGGTCACGACAGGCTGCATAAATTACGGCCCCTGCTCAACAGCCTGTCAGATCGCTTCGCAGTAGTGTACACCCCCGGCCAAAAATTATCAATTGACTACTGCTTTTCAAAGGGCGCATTGTTTTTCGGCAATATATCCCTAGCAAGCGTGCCCGCTACGGGATTAAATTTTACCAATTATGCGATAGTGTGAGCGGGTACATCAAATACTTTCGAATCTATGAAGGAAAGGACACCTATCTGGACCCCCCTGGTTGTCCCCTTGATTTGTCAATAAGTGGAAAGATCGTTTGGGACCTTATGACTCCACTGTTGGGTAGAGGTTACCACTTATATGTGGACAACTTCTATACCAGCATCCCCTTATTTTGCGCCCTTTATTCGTTGGATACCCCGGCCTGCGGCACCATCAACCCTAATCGCAAAGGATTGCCCAGGCCACTACTTGAAAAGAATTTAAAAAGGGGGGAGTCTTACGCTCTAAGAAGCGATGAGGTCCTGGCCATGAAATACATGGGCAAAAAAAATGTATTCCTACTGACAACACTCCACGATGAGTCAGTTGTGAATGTAAGGCAACGTGGTCCCCGAGCCCCTTCCCAAAAGCCACGTTGCATAAAAGATTATAATAAATTCATGGGTGGCGTTGATAAAATGGACCAAATATTAACTTATTACAACGCCACCCGAAAAACTAAAGCCTGGTACACTAAAGTTGCTATCCATTTGGTCCAAAAGGCAACAGCTTTGTTGCCTTCAAGGCAGCAGTGCCAGGCTCCAATTTATCGTACATAAAATACCAGCAGCAGTTACTCCCTGCTTTGTTGTTTGGGGATACTGCGGAAGAACCAGATATGCCTAGCAATGACAACCAGGCCAGATTAGTGGGGAAGCACTTTATAAAGCTGCTTCCCGATATTGGTAGAAAGCGGTATCCCCAGCTTGTAGGGTTTGCAGGAAGCGTGGCATTAGAAGAGATGTGCGGTACTATTGCCCAACCTGTCCCAGCCAACCCGGTTTATGCCTCCAAGATTGTTTTGAGGTATACCATACTCAATTAGATTATTGAGCAATGCATTTTTTTCTCCTGCATTTTTTGTTTTAGTCTGTAGGTGGGCCCCTTTTAGTTAAATTATGTTTCCTGTGTGCTATTTTCTTTTAGTTTCTTTGGAGCTGTTGCTAATCTGATGGGAAGTGCTGGAGCAGGAGCAGCTGGTTACTTGTGGCAAGTGATGATTAAAAAATGTGACCCATTTCAGGTTTTTGATTCCTGATATTGGTCATTGATCACCGCACTGATCTTATAGTCTGATGCCACAGCTACAGTATCCTAATTGCACTTCTTAGTACAGTTAAGAAATTGTTTTGTTGTTTTTCCATAGCGCATGTGTTAGTTTTGGGTGATTGGTAACTGTACCCTTGCAGGTAGCTATGCATGTTGGGTATTGTTCTGTTCGGGGGACCTTGTCGTTTTGAATTAGGTGTGTATTTTTATGATTGGCCTATTTTTTTTTTAGGAAAATGTGGGTTTTATTTAGCATTTTAACCTTTTTTTTAGAAAAATCCAGTGTAACCAGGTCATTCCTTGAAGGTTTGCGCCCCGAAAGCTGCACCCACGGCAACAAGCCTGGTACGCCTAGAATGCCTAAGGGGTGTACTTTCAGAGAATATATGGTTTGTGGGGGGTATTTTAATTGAAAAGTGTTGTTTTGGTTGAAAAAGCGTAGGGTGTGCATGTTGTCCGCAGAGTAGGAATTTTCAAGTGAAATGCCCTTCATGCAAATGCTGAACTTTGGGGTGATTGGTAACCCTACCCTTACAGGTAGCTATGCATGTTGGGTATTGTTCTGTTCGGGGGACCTTGTCGTTTTGAATTAGGTGTGTATTTTTATGATTGGCCTATTTTTTTTTAGGAAAATGTGGGTTTTATTTAGCATTTTAACCTTTTTTTTTAGCAAAATCCAGTGCAACCAGGTCATTCCTTGAAGGTTTGCGCCCCGAAAGCTGCACCCACGGCAACAAGCCTGGTACGCCTAGAATGCCTAAGGGGTGTACTTTCAGAGAATATATGGTTTGTGGGGGGTATTTTAATTGAAAAGTGTTGTTTTGGTTGAAAAAGCGCAGGGTGTGCATGTTGTCCGCAGAGTAGGAATTTTCAAGTGAAATGCCCTTCATGCGTATGCTGAACTTTGGGATAATTGGTAACCCTACCCTTGCAGGTAGCTATGCATGTTGGGTATTGTTCTGTTCGGGGGACCTTGTCAGTTTCAATTAGGTGTGTATTTTTATGATTGGCCTATTTTTTTTTAGGAAAATGTGGGTTTGATTTAGCATTTTAACCTTTTTTTTAGCAAAATCCAGTGCAACCAGGTCATTCCTTGAAGGTTTGCGCCCCGAAAGCTGCACCCACGGCAACAAGCCTGGCACGCCTAGAATGCCTAAGGGGTGTACTTTCAGAGAATATATGGTTTGTGGGGGGTATTTTAATTGAAAAGTGTTGTTTTGGTTGAAAAAGCGTAGGGTGTGCATGTTGTCCGCAGAGTAGGAATTTTCAAGTGAAATGCCCTTCATGCGTATGCTTAACTTTGGGGTGATTGGTAACCCCACCCTTACAGGTAGCTATGCATGTTGTGTATTGTTCTGTTCGGGGGACCTTGTTGTTTTGAATTAGGTGTGTATTTTTATGATTGGCCTATTTTTTTTTAGGAAAATGTGGGTTTGATTTAGCATTTTAACTTTTTTTTTAGCAAAATCCAGTGCAACCAGGTCATTCCTTGAAGGTTTGCGCCCCGAAAGCTGCACCCACGGCAACAAGCCTGGTACGCCTAGAATGCCTAAGGGGTGTACTTTCAGAGAATATATGGTTTGTGGGGGGTATTTTAATTGAAAAGTGTTGTTTTGGTTGGAAAAGTGTAGGGTGTGCATGTTGTCCGCAGAGTAGGAATTTTCAAGTGGAAATGCCCTTCATGCGTATGCTTAAC
Source organism: Gastrophryne carolinensis (assembly GCA_027917425.1). Taxonomy (NCBI): domain Eukaryota; kingdom Metazoa; phylum Chordata; class Amphibia; order Anura; family Microhylidae; genus Gastrophryne; species Gastrophryne carolinensis. Next base: position 88,154,468 of record CM051244.1, on the reverse strand, counting down.
TTTGGGGTGATTAGTAACCCTGCCCTTGCAGGTAGCTATGCATGTTGGGTATTGTTCTGTTCGGGAGACCTTGCTGTTTCCAATTTGGTGTGTTTTTTAGATTAAAGTGTTTTTTAAAAAGAAATGTGGGTTTGATTCTGTTTTTTTACTATTGTCGTCAAGAAACCCTGTGAAAAGCCTGCATTTGTCAAGGGATTCCACCTGGACATCTGTGGCCACCACATCAAACCTGGTACGCCTAGAAAGCTTAAGGTGTGTACTTTCAGTATATATATATATGGTATCGGGGGGGTATTTCAGATCTAAAGGGGTGTTTTTGTGGAAAAACTGCAAGGAGTGCGGAATAGTTGTTTTTTCATTGAAAATCCCTTCAAGCACTCTTTTCAGTTTGGGGGGTCTCCTGGACAGGAAAGGGTGTCTATCAATACATATGTGGTACCGTTGTAATTGGGAGAAATAGGGCTTTTACACACATTATGATTTTCCGGTAAACTTGCATGTTTTACTAAGGAAAAAACACTACAAAATGTTAAAAATTGTTTTTTATTTTTTTTTTTTAACGACTTTTCCACAAAAATAACAAAAAAACACTAACAAACTTAAAAACAAGACATGTCATATTAAAGCGCAGACTGAAAAAAACAATATATAATTTTCCTAGGAAATTCCTGGAAATCCATTCAAAAATTACAGTTGAACATGTTCAGTGCAAAATGGCAGAAAAGGGTCTGGCAACACAGAGTCACAAATGCCGCAGGTAGGCTGGCAGCGAAAGGGTTAAAAAGATCAGAAACAGTGGCTCACCTGAGACTTCATCAGGTTAACATCATAGACCTGCTTCTCTTTGCGAGGGACAGGTCCTTCCTTCTAGCAGCCTTGCAAAAGACCTTACTTTGTCTCCAAGGGTCAGGTTGGATATTGAATCTGGACAAGTCCATCTCACGTCTCATCCTCGAGAGCAGATGCACATACCTTCAATATGAGGCCCAGCATAGCCTTCTTCCCAGGGCCAAAACGGAAAAGATGGTAAATTATGAAACAAGTTCTCTCCTGCCAGTCAATCTCTCTGAGGCAGTTTCTGGCCATACTCGATCTAATGACCTCCTCCATACCAGTAGTTCCCTGGGCCCAGCTTCATTCTCGTCCCTTGCAGGCCTTCTTTCTGGACGCATGGGAGAAGGATCAAGCCTCCATAGATCGGTTAGTTGCCTTACAAGAGAAGGTAAGTCTGGTATGGTGGACCTTGTCAAAGAATGTGTCAGGCGGGAAGCCTTGGCACCAGCTATAACCCATAGTGGTAAAGACAGGTGCAAGTTCCGTTGGCTGAGAACTCATTGCCAAGGGCATTTCTTCTTTTACAAAGTTTTTATTAAAGTTACACATGTTATACAGCGTACATTTGTACACAGGCATACTGAAATAACAGTGCTCTGGATAGTTTACATAGTTAAATACAGATAGGCAGTGTACACAATTCAACAATTTCCCCTTAGTGTCTTGAAACTATTTTGGGTGAATCCTAATGTCTTACATTATATCTTATATAGAAATTTGCAGAATATAGCTCATGAATGCTGAGTTCTGAGCTCCTGAAAGCTCGGTAAAATTGTTTTGGATACTGCCTGTGTATCTTCCCTGGGGTTTCAGTACCCTAGGCTTCCTTCTGGCAAACAATTAACGTTAATAAACAAGACTGAGGTTAACAGAGGTAAAGTTCAGGGGGATATAGGGATCTAGCTAGAGGGAGAGAAAGAGAGGGAGGAGAACAGGAGGGTAGGGTGGGGGCTCAGGTCCACTAGTTGGGGGTTGAATGTTCTTGCTCTGAGTGAGCTTGGGGGCTAAACTGGGAGTGACGGATATGTTTGGCAGGTACCTAACCCTATGTATTCTATCCACGGGCTCCAGATATTGAGAAACGTATCATATGTGTCGTTCCCCACCGCCTTGATTTTTTTCATTGCACATGACATCTGAAATTCTATTCTGAATTTCCTGCCAAGGTATGTTGGAGGTTTTCCAATTTCTGGCTATCGACAGCCTCACTGCTGATAGGATATGATGTATCAACTGCCATTTTGACTTTGCGTATGCCCCAGTCTTGAGTGATAGGAGTGCCTCCCAAGGTTCTCCCACACAGGGTATATGGAGGACATCAGATAGCAGTTTATAAGCCCTATCCCATGTGGTGCGAGCAATTGGACACTCCCACCAAATGTGGAGCATTGTTTCCTGTCCCTGGCACCCTCTAAAACATAGTGGTGAGCATCCAACTCCCTGCTCATACCTAGTTCTGATTCCCATCTAGTCATATAACTGTGTGGGGTTGGGTCCAGAGAGTGTCACTAGAGTTGTATATAGGCTAGATATTAAGCCCCCTCCAAAATGGTCCCAGATGCATCTGGCCTCAAAGTCAGTGTTCCTGTATGGCGGGGGGGGGGGGATCTCTTCAGTAGACTTTTAATGAAATGCTGGATCTGTAGCAGCCTGAACGTTTCAGAGGGTGGGAAGCTCTCGCCGGAGGCGAGGTTTTGCATGTTTTTCCCCCAATCTCCTCCACTGCTTCATCTACGGTAAGCCTTGTTTGCCTGGACACTAGAGACACGTCAGCACTAGGCAATGGGCATTAGGCTAGAGGACCAGGCAGCTGATCCAGCAGGGAGCTAAGGAGCGAAGCCAAAGTTTAGCATAGTCGGGAACCTAGCAGGGGTCAGGACTCGGATGGTCAGAAATCTGCACAGTATCCCTTTTGTGGTACAGAATTTGTCTACCGTTACTAAAACTTTCAGTGACCACCACCTATAGTTAGTTGGGTACATGACTCCTGATGGGAACATCGGGTTACCTTGTCGCAGACTGTCAGGGAGAAGCCCAATACAGGGGGGAGATGTTTTGGCCTAAGAGACCTAGGGATCCAGAGTAATGAAGCTGGTGCAATTGCCCCACAGCCTGCCATGTCATTTATTAATAATAATGGTTTGTGCTTCGGGGCATGCAGCAGTACTAATGGTGCAATTTGAGCTGCAATATAGTAACTGTGCAGGGAGAGGAAGGCAAGTCCTCCCTCTTCTTTTTTGCAGAAAAGAGTTGCTCTGTTTATCCTAGGTTTGGATTTATTCCATGTGAAGGACATAACTTTCTGCTGGAGAGAGTCCAGGACTCGTTTGGGGATCGATACCGGGAGCACTCTGAACAGGTATAAAATCTTTGGCAGGAAGCTCATCTTAAGGGCCGCTATCCACCCCAGCCACAACAGCCTGACAAATTGCCAGGAATGAAGCAGTGCATCCAGTGTTTTAAAGGTTTCTGGGTAGTTGGCATTGTATAGGTCGTCATAATTGGCCGACAGTTTAATCCCAGATACGGTAGAGTCTGTCTCATGCTACTAGAGAGTGATACATCTAGTGCCATGGATTTGGAGGCATTCAGCTTAAGACCTGAGATTTGACTGAAGGATGTTAGTAGTTTGATAGCATTGGGGGCTAACGTATAGGGGAGCTAAGCATTAACAGCATGGCATCTGTAAATAATAAGACTTTATGTTCACAACCTCCTAAAGGGATTCCCTTAATTGGGGGGGGTTGCTTTAATTTCATTGCCAGGGGTTCTAGAGCCAAGATAAATAATATGGGGGATAATGGGCATCCCTGCCTTGTGCCTCTCTGTATCAAAAACTTGAAGTGTTAAAGCCTGCATATTTAATACAAGCTGATGGTTGAGAGTAAAGGGCAAAGATCCAGGAGAGGAAACCTGCGCCAAAGCCCCATTTGCGCAAGGAACGTTGGAGGTATTGCCAGGAGAGGGAGTCAAAAGCTTTCTCCACATCTAAGGAAGGCATGGCTTCTAAGTTCTGGGCTTTTGCGCCTTGTAGTGGCTGTATTATCCTTCGCACCCCATCCCCCGCTTGCCTCTTGGAGACGAAGCCCACTTGCTCCTTGTGAATTATGTCTCCCAGGAACTCATTGACCCTGTTTGCCAGGATCTTTGTGAGGAGCTTTAAGTCAATGTTTAGGAGGGAGATTGGCCGGTAGTTTGCCCAGTTTTGATGGTCTTTCCCTGGTTTTGGAATCATCATTATTGCAGCCCTAAGCATATCAGGATCTATGGGGTTCCCATTCTGGGCATAGTTGTAGACCCTCGCCAGACATGGTGCTACTATAGGGGCCATTTTTTTATAAAATAAAGCTGTGAATCTATCTGGTCCAGGCATTTTTTTGGTTTTCAGGGTTTTAATTGCTTTCAATACTTCTTCCACCCTGATATTTTCATCTACTTTGCGAATCTGCGCATCCGGTAGTTGTAGCAATTTGATTTATTCAAAGTAGGCCTGTGCCCGACAGTCTTCCAGCAGGGGTGGGACCTCATATAAATTAGATAGCCCAGCAGAGAACTCCTCCACCACTGCTTGGGGGTTGCTAGTTTCCATGCCTGCCCGTGTTTTACCCTGTTTCCCCGAAAATAAGACACTGTCTTATATTAATTTTTGCTCCCAAAGATGCGCTAGGTCTTATTTTCAGGGGATGTCTTACATTTTTACAAATTTTTACAAATGAACCATTGCTGCAGATCTGCATGTTACACTTCAAAGACAGACAAATGAGAACAACGAGGGACAGGGGGACACGGCCTCCAAATAGGGACACTTGGGAGGTATGCTTACATCTATTAAAGGAAAGGCTTACCTCAGCCTCTCCAGCAAGCACTCACCTACGGTATTGTTGAAGCAGCAGGCGTCCAGTGAGCGATCAGACAGTGGGGCGGGTGATCAGAAGGCCCTCAGCCTGTGCCGCCTGATTCATTGGTGGATCAGCTGCTGGGACCACACCCCCCCCCCAACTCCCGCAGCTAGCCGGCTCCACTCTGTCAGGCGAAAGAGACAGGCGCCGCCGCTGCGGCCTCACATGGCCTTATGCCTCCTGCGGCCCTGCCCTCTGCTCCAATGGCATTCCGGGACATTTCCTGAGGGGGCGGGGCGGCGGGACATAACAACCAATCCGTGATTGTCCTGCCCAGTTGCGAGGTACCGTATGCAAACGTCAGAACGTTGATTGGCCAGTGTCACCACCCGCCCTCCTGCACATCGGATGCTCATTCACCGCCCTCCCGCATGACGGCAGCTACAACCCTGCGGCACTCACATCGGCCTCCCTCCTCGCTCCCGCCTTTAGCTTGTCGGCCGCTAACTCCGCTTTCCTCCCCCACGCATGTTGGCTGCTACCGGTACCTCTACCGCCCTCCTGCACATCGCCACTCACCCGCAACCAGCCTGTTTCAGCTGCTCACCGACCTGAGCTTCTCCTGGTGCGCCCGATGGCCAGTCCGCCCCTGTTTGCAGGTATGTCACCCGAACGCCGGCAAATACGGTATTTTGGGGGGAGGTCTTATTTCGGGGGGGGGGGGGGGGGGGTCTTATTTTCGGGGAAGGCCTTATATTTAGCCTTCATGCTAAAAGCACAGTAGGCCTTATTTTCGGGGTAGGTCTTATTTTCGGGGAAACACGGTAAGTCTTACAGGTTTTATGGTATGTTCTTGGCATTTCAGTTGGGAGGTTAATAATGTTCCCGACTTATTTGCAGAAATGTAATACTTTTGCCTAGACCTTCTACAGCGGCCTCCTCAGTTTGTAGGGGGCTAAGTTTGGTTCTAGAGAGCTCCATTTGGCGCAGGCGCTTGGAGCTAGGGTTGGCTTTAAAGTCTCTTACATCTCTCAAATACTGAGTCGGGAGTTGTACTGCTAGGGCTGACCTCTCCTTTTTCTTCCAAAAGGCAATAAAGTGTCCTCTCACTACTAATTTGAAAGCCCCTCAAACCATAGTTGGTGGGATTTCTGAGTTCTCATTTATGGTGAAGAAGTCTAAGGAAGCTCTACTGGTTTCTTCTAAAAAAGGTTTTGAAGAGAGCAAAGAGTCATTTAACTGCCATGAGGAGGGTTTTGGCTTAATAATCATGGAGTTACACGTTATTGCCACCAGATCGGGACCGGATATATTTTTTCTTGCCCAACCTGCGGCAGAAAGGAGGACAGGACAAAAAATGGTCTGTTCTTGTATATAGTTTGTGTGGGGCTGAGTAATGTGTATAGTCTTTCTTGTGGTGGTGTAAATCTCTCCATGGATCCACTAAGCGGGCATTGCCTATCAGGTCTGAAAAGTGTTTACTATTCTGGACCGTGAGGGCATTAGGGGGAAGTTGCCACACATAAATATGGCTCCTTTCCCATGCTTCTGCAGTAAGGAGCACATGCGCGCCAGGAAGGGGATCTGCTTAGTGTTTGGCGTGTAGTATGTAAGAAACGTTACCTCATCATCTTGAGGGGTGCCCTGCAGCAGCAGGAATCTACCGCCTGGGTCCACTATCTGTTTATGACAGGTAAATGGAATTCTATTGCGAAATGCTAACACCCTTCTGTTTGCTCTGACCGACCATCTGGAAAAACAGAGGAAATGGTTATGGTTAAGGAATTTCGGCTTGCAACTGGATTAATAGTGTGTTTCCTGGAGGCAGACTATGTCTAAATGAATTGAGTTAAAGAATTTGAAGGCTTTAGACCTCTTGTTGGGCGAATTCTATTATTATATTATATTATATTATATTAAGCACCATTTTCTATATGAGGGGATTAATCCCCCACAAGGATTGGACTTAAACAACCTGGGCTCCCACTAAGGGAGGTGAGGGGGGAGTGTGTTAGGGTGAGCAGGTGGATAGGGGGGAGAAAAGAAGAAGAGATAACGAAAAATGTGAGATTGACTATATTATGTGAACGTTAATCACAAATCAATGTGCTTAAATGCCTTTCCAGTGGTTTGGAAAGTGCTTTCCCATCTCTGGAAGCTGGGGTGCGCCCGATAAGGATCGGGAGGCTATTCTGCTAAATGTTAAAGGGCAACAAATATATTAACAATTTAGCATAAAAAAATAAACAAGGCATCTAACTGATGGGTCCAACATGCCTTCCACCGGGACAACCCCTCTCCTACCTCCTGTTCCCAGGAGTCATCCCGGCATTAAGCCCGCCCTTCACCACCAGACTGAGACCATCTAGTCCAAGGGGCTTAAGAGTGTACCATTTAAACAGCAATACCATTGTAAACAACTTGTTAACAACCTGCAACTTCAGGGCTTTTATCGTCCCACCGTGAGAGGATGCAGAACTGTGGGTCGTTTCCACCCAAATGTCCGGTTGGGACCCGAGCCACAGTCCTTACATCAGGACGGCTAGGCGTCAGCAGCCGGAGGATAAACCAAGAGGGCAGTTTTCCCTGGATACAGAAAAACAGTTCAAGGGTCAGCACTCCTTAAAATTAATATTTATTGAGGTCCTTTTAAAAAATATAACAGATGAAAAAACATATTACCAGACCCAGACGGCTGTCCTAAATGGTGCAGCTCTTACGCGTTTCGGACGCAACCTGGTCCTTATTCATAGATAGGCATAAACACTTTTATATAGAGCAGCGCCGTGTACAGCTTCCGGGTTCGCTGGCCGGGAAAAGAGTGGTGACGACACTGCCAGCGCCGCTGACGCAACCGCCAATGAGAGGCGAGAACTGCAGGGAATAGAACTGCAGGGAATAGAAACCCTCTCTGATTGGCTGTGGCACCTGCATCAAGCAGAAGCATCGACATGGCAATGACGGGGACGCCGACCAGCGAGCAGTCAGGATGACAGGCATCACAAACAGGATTGAAGGGACTGCAGAACCAAGGGCTGGCAACACATGCCGCTCCAAGGGAGTAAAAAAGGAAGAGGATTGCAAATGCTAGGACAATAAGGACAAGATGCCAACTATTACAGCTTAATGCATACATCAGTGCAATAAAATAAATTAATGTGTATATAAATTAATAATAAATTTAGTAATAAATTTTATATTGAATAAATAAATAAATATATAAATATATCAGATTGTACATGATCCATAATACATTATTATAAATAAGATAAATTATTATGAAATGAGATAAATAAATATGTAAATGCGACCAATTAATGATTACATATAATGAAATAAATAAATAAGCATACAAATGCATCAAGTTAATGATGATTGCACATCACCCTGAACTGCCTAGCAGAAAAGGCATAGCTAGATATAGGTATATAAATTATTCAGAGTAAAGTGCTGTGCAGGATAATGTGCTTTATAAAAACACTGGATAATATACTAATGTGGACAATTAACAATGAAATATATAGTGAATTAACTTTGAATTGAACATCAAACAAATAAAGTTCGATGAAAAATGATGAAATGTTAATATTATCTGCGAATAAATACTGGATCAAAGTAAAGGGGCCTAAATATCTCTGTACTGTATGAAATCATCCAGGAATTTGTACACCTTACCTAAAACAGAAAAAAGAAGAAAAGAAAAAGAGAGATGAAATGAAGGGAAATGGGGGGGGGGGGGGGGAAGGGGAAGGGAGGGCGGGAAAAAGAGGAGGGAAGGGGGGAAATAAAGATAAAAGGAGTTATAAGACTATGGCAAAGGAAACAGAGTTATCGGTCTGTGATGAAGGAAATGTCCCATTTATGGTTAAGCCCTCTAGGGTACCTGGTGCCCTAGCGTAAATATCCAATAAGCCTCCCTAGATAGAAGTCTCTTATGAATGTCGCCTCCCCTAGGTCCAATAGTTACCTTCTCTAGGATACCCTTTGTTTCTCCGATGCGCAGGTTCAGTTCCAGAACTTTGATGGGACAACCGGGGCGTCCCAGGTGCGCTAGTGTCTTATTAGGAGGAACGCAGGACCTTCCAGTAGGCTCTGATGCAATAAAGCTGCCAAAGGATTAGACCTTCAGTCCTTTTGTGAGGGGTGAAATATTTGAGACAAAAGACGTTTCATCGCTGTGGTTTTCTGGGTTTTCTTGTTGGGCCGTGGTGATGGAGTTGCTTGGATGTTGCTTCTGTAGCCAGGTCTCGGCGTCGAGGGGAGCGAGGAGGCCGTCCTGTCAACCTCCGGTAGCCGAATATCCAGGGTTTTAAATTTATCCAACAGTTCCGGGAGGGATGAGGCTTGGGACTTGCTTTCCCTGGTAAGAGAATGAAAGCTTAAAGGGAAAGCCCCACCTGTAGCGCACTCCCTGCACTTGTAGGGCCTGGAGATAGAGTCTAAAGGATCACTGTTTCAGGATGGTGGTAATTGTGCTTCTGGAATGTAAGGGGCGCTTTTTCTCTGGAGGCTTTTAGCACCACTTTGTTTGGTAAAAATGGAACTTGACAATGATGTCACGGCAACCCCCAAAGACTGTGGAAGATTGGATCTGCGATTGCGATTTTCTAATTCCTCGTTCTGGCCCTTTAAGAGAGAGATTTCTTCCTGAAGCTGTTGAGTCTGGTTATCTAAAACTGTTGTGGAATCATTCATACAGGATTCTAGGCCATCTGTTCGTCCCCCCAAGTCCCTGATCTCTTTCAGAAGGGTCTCAGTATGTTTGGCAGTCACAGCAGTAACCTCCTCCCTCACTATGGCTCTTAGCTGATTAAAGAGAGCCAGGATCTCTGTGGGGCTCTGGGCTGCGGTTTGGGGGGCAGCAGGGTGGTGTGGCCAGCTGTCAGTGGAGTCGAGGGACAGGTAAACTGTTGCACTCACCCCACCACCGTCTTCTATACTGGGAGCCTTGTGCATTGCCTCTCTCACCTCACACCCCGGAGTAGCCGGTGTCGCCGCCATCTTTCTTCCTGGGGCCGCGGACTTGCGGCCTTCTCTGGCACCTTTTTTGTTTGCGGCAGCACTCATCGCCACCGCTGGGTCGTCCCAGCCGCCCACAAGCCTCCAGTGCTTGGCTGTGCCCCTTGGGTCTTGCCCTGGTGCTGGTGTCAGCTCGGAGCCTCCCGATCATGCAGAGCCAAGCTATCTAGTGTCCATCTTCCTCGGCCGCACGCGCGCGCCCCCTTTCAAGGGCAATTCTTTCAGGGGATGTGGACAATGGCCTGGAAATCTTCCAACTGCAGTGAACCCTTAGCCTTAAAGGAAGCTTTGAGGGAACTAGAGTCAGAAGTATTGGGCAGAGACATCCAGATTGTCTAGGCAGCAGCTATATTCTCATTTTCACAGCGCTATTCATATTCTCTCATTTTTTACAGTGTAACGCTAGGTGCCTTTCTAAACCACCAGGGAGTAATAGATCTCGGGAACTTTCCAGATCCAAGTCCCTGTTGGAGAGCCTGGAAGGAAATGTCAGGTCCATCCAAGTGTTCCACATAAAAGAGGACTTAAATGTAGAGACAGACTTCTTGAGCAGAGTAAGAATAGACCAAGGAGAATGGCTGCTACATCAGCAGGTGTTTGCCCAGATAGTGACTTGATGGGGGCAGCCGGATATGGGACTTACTAAGAAAAAAAGGGGTTATCACCCTGTTGGAAAGCAGAAAGGTAGTGACATGAAAAGACAGGACAGAAGAGGTAGCTTTGGTTTTAGAATTTCTACAGGAAGGTTATGAGTTAAGCCTAGTTCAGACTTCAGCCCTTTCAGTCTTTCCTGGAGGAACGTCTTATAGACGATCCTTTGGGCGATAGATTTTATATAGCCAGTTCTAGGAAACAACCCTTTAACCCTTCTAGTGCCAGCTACATCTCACATAGTCGCCTCTCCTACCGTTAAGTGCCAGCTAGGTGAGACTCATATAAGTAAAAAACTCACCTGACCCCATATTGGATCGCAACCTGGTCTTCTCTTTACCCGAGGGGCATCCAATCCCCCCCGGGGCTCCTCTCATTTCAGGAGGGCACATGAAATAGCCCCCCCGCTTCGGCTGGCTGCTGCAGTTAACTGTAAAAAAAAAAAAAAATACATTTACACACCTGTGGCCTCGATCCCTCCCGCCGGGTCTCCTCTTCACTGGGGGGGGCCTCCGATCACTCCCCCGGGCTCTTCCATGGTGAGGAGAGGGCAAGAAATCCTTCCTGGGTCACCGGCTGAAGTAATCTATGACATCACCCAACAGCCAGCATTTCTCTTCCACCCAGAGAAGCTCAGTCGCTCCCGGTGATCGGAGAAGGAAGGTCGGAGGGGGCGAGAGTGCTGTGAAATCACCCTCTTCCTCACCTCCAGGGTTGCCGGCTGCTAGCCCCGTCATTTGTGGGTGGGGCGAATGACGTTATTATGACGTCACCCGCCAGCCGGCACCTCGCATCTTCCCCAAGAAGCTCAGTAGCTCCGGGTGTTGGGAGGAGGAAGGTTGGAGGGGGCGTGATGGCTCTGATCCTTGCCCTCCCAGCCCTCCTCCACTGATCACCCGAGAGCTGTCATCGGAGCTTCGTGGGACATGATCGCCGGGGGACAGCAGAGGATTGGAGGTGAGTAGAGAAAAATAATCATAAATGTCATTTTTTTTTATTATGTGTGGTATGTTTATTTTTACTGTTAACCCCTTGTGAATTGGTAAGAGATCCATGTGATCCCTATACCAGTTCACAAGGCTGGGGACTGGCAAGTCACCTGCAGCTAGCGGGTAACTTGCTATTAACCCCCGTCTCCCCAAGTACCTGCCTCCCCAAAGATCAGGGGGGGCAGAAGAGCCCGGGCCCACAGAGGCTATCTTGGCTTGTAGCTTGCAGAGGGGGCCACCAAAGCTGGCCCCTGTGCCTTGTACTACAAGCCCTGCATAGCTGGTCCTGGGCTGGTTATGATGGGCAAGGGGGACCCCATGTCAGTTTTTGGGAGATTTTTAAGGGTTTTTAACCATTAAAATTCCCAAAAAATGGGCCCCCCCGGGAGGTGAGAAAAACAAGACATTTCATGTTAAAGCCTAAACTCTGCTGCAAAAAAAATATATATAATTTTCCTGGCTATTCCTGCAAAAATCACGGTTAAATATGGCGCAAAATGGTGAAAAATTACTTGTCAACAGAGGGTGACAAAACTTCAAGTAGGCTGACGATTAAAAGGGTTAAAAGTAGCTATGCATGTTGGGTATTGTTCTGTTCGGGGGACCTTGTGCTTTCAGATTTAGCATGTGTTTTCTTATTTGCATATTGATATTTTAGGAAAACATGTTTTTTATTCTGCTTTTTTTTATACATCCCTGTGCAAAACCCTGTGCAACCTAAGAATTCTTCGAGGGATTACTTCCAGAAAGATGAGCCCAGTCCAACAAGCTGGGCATACTTAGAAAGCTTAACATGTGTACTTTCAGGGAATATATGGTTTATGGGGGTATTCCAATCATAAAGACTGTTTTGGTTGAAAAAGGTGCGCATTCTGTCTGCAGAGCTGAAATTTTCAAGTAAAATTACCCTTACGCACATGCTTTACTTTGGGGTGTTTGGCAACTCTTCCCTTGACAGGACCTATGCATGTTGGGTATTGTTCTGTTCAGGGGACCTTGCATTTTCAGATTTAACTTGTTTTTTCTTGTTTGCATATAGTTTTTTAGGAAAATGTGGTTTTGATTCTTCTTCTTTTTATTCTTTTTTTAGGGAAATTCTGTGCAACCAAAGAATTCATTGAGGGATTACTTCCAGAAAACTATGCCCACGTAAACAAACCTGGTACGCCTAGAAACCTTGAGAGAATATATAGTTTGTGGGGGGGGGGGGGGGGGTATTTCAAATGTAAAGGGTTGTTTTTCTTGAAAAACTGGAAGGTGCGCATAGCGCATGGCATTGTTGTATTTTATCTGAAAATCTCCTAAAGTTTGGAGGAGTCTCCTGAGCAGCAAGGGGTGTCTACTAATACATATGTAGTACCACTGTAACCTTGAGAAATTGGGATTTCACACGCAATTAGATTTTATTGACAAACTTACATTTTTTTATTGCAAAAAATACTACAAATTTAAAAAAACATATTTTTTAACAATTGTTTGCACATATTTCACCCAAAAGTATTGAGAATACACTAAAAAAGACCAAACAAGAAGCCCAGATATATATTATTGTATTATTAATATATATTTTCCTGGGATTTTCCTGGGAAATCCCTTCAAAAATCACAGTTGAACATGTGTAATGCAAAATAGTGAAACGTGGTCTGGCAACAGAGGGTGACAAAAGTTTTAGGAATTCTGGCACTTATAGGGTTAAGGCCAAAATGTTGCCGAGTTGTCTTTAGTTCTTCAAGGACTAACATTACTCCCTTTTGAACCCATTAAGAGCTCAATATTAAAGGTTCAATCCTTAAAGATTACTTTCATTCTAGCAATCACGTCTGCCAGTCGGGTTAGTGACCTGCATGCCCTGTCTATAAAATAATAATCATAGCTCTCTTCCTGCTCTACTCCTGGCTCCGAGCAACACCCAATTCTATTAAAGTGGCATCCCTGTATGTACAAATAGTATTTTTTTCATCAAAACATCCTTAGGGCAGCATACTCTTGAGACCTTATGGCTCCACCACTAGGTAGGAACACATGATCACTAGAAGTGAATAAAGCTTTAACTCCTACCCCCAGCCTGCAGTGAACTCTTAGCCATAAAGGAAGCTTTGAGGGAACTAGAGTCAGAAGTACTGGGCACTGAGACATCCAGATGTTCACGTGTTCCTGCCTTGGGCAGGAGCCATACCATCAGCTCCTAAACCTTTGGGTTTAGGTAATTATACCTGCGCTGTGGGTATAGGGCAAACCCATTTCCCAGCTCCCGAGGCAGCCTGCCAGGGACCCGGAATGCCCCCAAGGAATAGGCCAGATTCCCTTTCCCCTGATCTTGGTGATTGGGCAGGGGGGTAAGCTTTCTGTTACTTTTTTTTCTGAGGATGTAATGTGGAGTTTTAAGGAATTGCCAGGTCCCAACCCTCTTCTCTCCCACCATCCCTCCCCATACCTGAGTTTGGCCTGGGGTGGAGGAGATCCACGGCGCAGCAGCAAGGTGCCATCAGATATCTACACTACGAGGGGAGCAAGAGCAGGAGCTTCAGCAGCCCTTCTGGGCAGCCCTTCTATTCCAGCTGATACTGTGCACATATGCAGGTGTGTGCACCACTTCTGTTTTTTTATAGACATAAGGGGGGGGGGTTCGCTCAGAAGATCATATCCTGGCGACGCTTTGATGTCATACCTGGATGCCACCGAGTTTCCTGCTCAGTGCACGTGCTCCCAGTTAAATTGGAATGCATGTGTGCTATCTGAATCCTTTCTTTCATGGCTCCCTCTCTTTTATGTTATAGAGGGTTATGAAATGGGTGCAATTTAGCACTCCCAATGATTCAAGGGAGCTCACTGGAAGCGCTCTGATACAACATTTCAGGCATGCCGGACCAGACAGAGGAGATTTTGCTAGTCTCTGCCCTTTTTTCAACATCTATGAGAGATTGCGTATCGGATAAACGCATTCCGGATCCAAGTCCACCATATACTCAGTCTGGGAAGAAGGGGTCCAGCTCTGCCCCGGTAAGTCCTTTTTTCCTTTCGGGCTCATGATTTAAAGCTACAGTATCATTTGATCCTGTCGCCCTCTTTTTGTTTTGTTATTTTAGACCAAGCCCCCCAAAAATCTACCTTGAAAGTATCTAAGGCTAAATCTGGCTCCAAGGCTGGGAATAAGAGTAGGAGATGCCCGATGTGTGAAATCAAGTTGGCTGATTCCTATAAGAAGCCTCTAAATCTTGTACTAAGAAAGTCGTAAGTAGAGAACGTCAGCCCAATATGACCGATATGGTACAAGTTCTGAAGGATCATATTTCTTCTTCCTTTGAGAACCTAAAGACCTCACGGTATTCGGCTGGGCATAGTGAATTAGTGGGACGTCCCTTTGATAGCCCCCTTCTATTTTAGAGGGCAGAAGTCTGAGCACTTGGATGCTGTTATTTCCGAGGGGGATGAGGACCCGTCCACTTCTGAAGAAGAGGGACAGGGGTCAGGATCAGAATCGACTGCTCCGGTTAGATTTCTCTTTTCCTGAATCTTTTACATAGGTACTTCTAGGTGTGGTACCCCTAGATCTAAGCATGATGGGTTTTGCCTTGACTTTTTACCGGAGACCCCTATGCCATTTCTCATTCATAAGTCAGTTGAAGAAGCTATCCTTAATGAATGGAGAAAAGAAGGTATTTACATCAGGGTCACTTAAGAGGCGTAATTCATTTTCTGAAGGAGATTCTCTTTTTGGGATAGGTGTCCCAAGTTGGATGCACCTTTTGCTAAGGTTTCTAAGGGAGTAGATTTGGTCTTTGATGATTTTGGTGTCCTCAAGGACCCTCTAGCAGCTTAAGTCATGTTTGATAAAACAGGCTACGAAATTATTAAGGCTTCACCCATTCTCTTTTCAGCTGCCTCTTTTCTGTCGATTGCTATAGCTGAATCAAGTAAGATTTTTGACCCAAACAATGGCTCTGACCAATTCAGTTCTCAGGATCTTGTGGCTACGTACCTGGTCAGGGGATACAGGCTGTAAGATATGCCTGTGTGCCCTTCCCTCTAGCTCCAGAGCTATAGAAAGTATTACATGGGTCAGCTGACAAGAACAAATGTTTTTCCACTAGGAGTAAAGACTTTAAGAATAAGAGATTTTCTTATCAATTCTCATTTAGATGTTCCTTTCTTAACAGGAATTCGTTCAGAGTAGCCTCTTCTTCTGCTAAATTGTCCCTATATTTCCAAGGGTATAAGAGAAGGCTTCCAAATAGAATTAATTCATGCCCCTCCCACAAGTTTTTTTGTTAGTCCTCTCCCAAGAGGCAGGGAGGAGAAAGGCTATCAGGAACAGTTTAGATTATATGTTGGAGTTAAAGGTGATTTTCTCAGTTCCCCATGAGCAGTGGGGGAAGGGGTTGTATTCAAGAGTATTTTTGGTAAGGATGGCCTCCAAGGGATTCTGGTTCATTCTCAACTAAATCTCTGTTACAGGTGTTTTCTGCATGGAATCCATCTTCTCTGTCAGGTTCCTTTATGGTCTCAATAGACCTGAAGGATGCCTATTGGCAGGTCCCAATGAGCCATAATGCTCAAACTTTTCTGAGATTTGCAGTAAAAATCGGTGTCCAGGGGCGTGGCTTGCGCATGGAGAGATAGGACGCTGGGACTCGAGGGTCCCCACTTAACCCCCTTAATATCTGCAATCTGATGCATAGGCAGCAATCAGACCAGATGTCAAAACGCAGGAAAGTTAAGAGCACACCTCGGTCCCGCAGAGGAGCGCCCATCACAGCATACTTCGGAGCAAACACTCCTGAAATCCCCAGACCCCCCCGCCTGACAAGATGGCAGCACTGTGTGTGGAGATGGAGGAGGCGGAGGACGTTCTCTCCCATGCCTAGGCACGAGCGGACCCACCTGTTGTCCTGCCCACGGAGAGGGATGCAGAATGCGGTTCACCTGAGCCGCCGGAGGAACCTCAGATCTCGCCGCAGCATCAGCCCACGTGTCCGGAGGAAGAGGGCAATATGGCGCCGACCACGCCGGGACGGAGGCAGAGTCCCACCGCATCGGGAGCTGGACCCTGCTGCGGACCCGCTACCTCCCTGAGCCCAGACAGGAGAAGGGGAGGGCAGAGGACTGGCGCCGGGCTCCTCTCACAATCAGCGAGAGAGGAGCATTTGCAGCAACGCCGGGAGAGTGAGAGGCAGAGAGCGGGCAGGTTCGAGCCATCTTCTACAGAGCAGCCGCCTCCTGCACGGCAGCAGGTGACGGCCGCAGCATCATACCCTGGTCCTGCAGAAGCAGCTGCGCCTCGAGATGGGGGCCAGCTGAGCACAGCTAAGGATCCAGCCGTGCTGAGGAGGACAGCTATCCAACAGGTGGGTGCCAGCAGACACCTCAGCTCCTATCATGGGAACAGCGGGGGAGGGGAAGGCACAACTGAATGTGAATATGACACCTGAGAGAGGGAGGCAGAGGATGTCTGTGGCATTGTTACACGGCAGCCCAATGACGCAGAGAGCTCAGGGGGCCGGACCAGATAACAAGGAGTGGGGGCCCACATATGAGAGACCAAGATACCCAGGACCGAGGACTTATGCTAATGATCTGATGTCTGGCGGGCAGGAGACCCGGCAGGCTGCGTCCAAGGAGTGGGGGACTCCCCCCCCGACCCAAGCATTGGCAGTTATGTGGAGGTTGCCCGCGGGCCCGCGGTACCTCCCCACGGACACCGCTTTACGACACCGCCAGAGGGTCAAAGAAGAGAATGGTCACCCAGGATGGATGAGGGACCCCCAGAATTGAATTTGTGAGTGCGGAATTCCCAGAAACGGCTTTACCCCGATCCTTGATCTCAGCTATTGCGGAGTCGGTTCGGACCAACATTGCGGATGCTCTTAAATCGCTACCATCTCGATCGGACTTTGAAACCTTCATAACTAGGATGGAGGGGACGTTTCGCAGGGAGATAACGTCCATGCAGAATTAGACATTCACAATAATAACCCTTATTGTGGACCATAAACCGGCACAACAACCTTCATATAATCAAAAAGGTTACTTTATTTTAATATGTTACAAGCCAAACCAAAGAATCTAAAAACATATAGACACCGACTCATTTATAACCAGTTGTCTACCCTGAACTATAAGTAACATCAATATTATACAATAAAGGGTTAAATACCACAGGCGGTGTCTCTTGTCTCTACCTCTTAATAATACAATACACATGGAGGTATCACAAAGTGACCTCCATATTCTCTATCTAAAGTGCACACCAATATATCTTGATAAACAAAAGAGGGATATATGCTTATATACAATCCTATAATAATCTTTATAAAGTGCGAGTGCTATAATTTAGAGGTGAAAGAAATAAATTATAAATGAAAAATGTAAAAATCCAAAGGTGACATGATGCAACAACTGAAAAACAATATCAAACCTAAATGTTCAATCTACCACAATAAAAACAGTGAATATAAATCCCTACAAAGAGGTTTAGATTAATCAAACAAGCACAGCATGCACATAAATAGCAGCATAAAGGGGAGACAATAAGAGAGATACCGCCTTTAGGATGAAGTGAAGTTCAGGTTTGGCAGGGACGCTCACCCCGCGCGCTCCACCATTTGCCAACAGCTTCAGAAGGAGCAGAGAAGGCCCACTTCCTCAGCGCCCGAGAAGACGGGGCCGGGACCGAGGAAGACTCTGGGGCGACCCACCCGGCCCAGGCTGAGAGGCTGACTTTGCCCCTCCGGGAGCCGAGTAGCGAAACTTGCGCCCAATTAAACATGAAGGGGACGTTGAGTCACGGTCAGAAAAGCTAACGTAATATTCTTTCTTTACAGTTTAATTTGATTCTTGGTTGAAGTTGTTGTTATACCTGTGGTTATATATATGGCTATGAGAAGAGATCGGGGCCTGCTGGTGGCTCTGCCGGGAAGAAGTGTCCAGGGACCTTGGACTGGGTGAGCCCCCGTCCCCGCCCATACCGGGACTGGGGGGTTCCCCGACCCAACGCCCCCCCCCCCACTGAGTGTGAGAGACTGACGGTTTACAAGAGGCCTGGCCTTCTGCCGCCTCCCCCGGGGACGGACCGCACTTGAGGTGCTGTAGCGAGCTTGGGTTGGAGCAAGCAGAGGAACGACCAGAGGTTTTGGTGGACAGGGAGGGATCTGTGCCTTCTCCTGTCCTGGAAAGATACGACTTGCTCGTCTTGTGTGGGGCCCCTCTGGGTGGGGGGGATGGCCGGCTTTCTGACTTGGATGCTTCCCGCCCGGTGGGGCGGTTGCCCCCTGGCCGGGATACCCCCTGAGTGGATTGCCCGGGGGGCGGCGACCTGGCTCTCCGGCATGGACGGTTCCTCCCCTTTGCCCGGGGATGTTCTCCGTCTAGGTGGGACCCTCCTCGTCCCCTTCCCAGGGCATCAGGTGTTAAATGTTGGATTTCACCTGCCAGACATGACTCAACAAATCACTGGCCTTGGGATGTTCCTCGCCCCTGGAGTTGGGTGGCCCCTGGGCGGAGGTGCTCCTGACTCGCCCGTGGCGTGACCTGCACCCTGTTCTCGGTGGCGGCTTCCTTGCGGGGGCTCCCCTGCTCCTGAGGGCAACGTGTCTTAGATTGTGGGAGGGGACCCCGTGCCGGGGGGGTGGCTCCGCGGGGGGAGTGGCCTGGTTCGGTGGGGGGGCAGACGTGGGAGATGGCCCTGCTTGAGGGAGACACTGGAGGATCAGTGGGGGGTTTTGAAATTGCCCCGGGGTCGCGTGGGGGGGTCCTTACCCACCCGCCTGGGGGGGTGTCCTGGACTCGGCCTCCAGATAGGCCTGTGGAATTGGCTGGTCGGGGGTGCCCTCCTGGGGCGGGGGGAGCCTAGACCTGAGCGGTTTGGCCACCAGGCAATCAATTATTTGACCAATTAGTCATTTTGCATGTTCAGATTTCTTTGATAACTGGTAAATTCATATTGCTGCCTAACTGTTTATGTGTTATGGGGGATGGGAGGGATGCCTTGATTGCTGAAGTGAGTTCAATCTTTATACTTGTTGATTGAGTTTCGGCTCCTTTTCGCCGGGCTTCTACTTCCCCCCAGTAGTCCAGGTGTCCTCCCGGGAGAAGCTACCGGAGACTCTCGCGAGAGGCACCGGACAAGACTCCCCTATATTAGGAGAGTTAGTATAATCACTTTGATTGTTACCCAAATTGTTTTTGGGTTTCTCCAGAATTTAAAAGTTTTTGATTTATATTCTCTGTTCTGTTTGAATCGAAATTTTTTCCTGCCTTTCCTCACATCAACTCACTTACGCTTTACCCGACCTTTTCCCCTTCTCCCTCTTTGGCCGCCTGTCGTCTTGCGTCTAGGGTCCAGGCACCTGGGGAGGGGCCTGTGGGAAAGGAGCAGAGATGATGGCGGTGGCGGATGGTGTTCTGGACTCTCCGGACGCCTCCATGAAGGTGGTCTCCAGGGGGCTTAATATACCAGAAAAGCGCTCTGCGGTAATCGCAGAGCTGAAACGACTGAAAGCCCAGATAGTCTTCCTTCAAGAGACCCATTTTAAAAAAGATAGCCACCCGAAGATATCCTCCAGATTATACTCCCAGGTATTCACGAGTTCATCCCCCGGCTCGAAAACTAAGGGAGTGATGATTCTCTTGTCCAGGTCCATGTCTTTGCAGCTCCACAGCATGAGCACGGATGGAGAGGGTAGATACGTTATGGTCAAAGGAATGATCTCAGAAGAGATATATACCGTTGCCTCGGTCTATGGACCCAACTCCGACCAGGTGGACTTCCTTCTGAAATTTTTTACCAGGTTGGCTGAATTCCAAGAGGGAAGTGTGCTCGTAGGCGGGGATCTGAACCTTGCAATGGAGCCCCTTTTGGATTCCTCCTCTGGGAAATCTTCCATCCCCTACAAGGGGTTGAGGAAGGTAAAACAGGCTCTCCATAATCTGTAGTTATGTGACATTTGGAGGATCACCAATCCTACCGGTAAAGACTTTTCCCACTATTCCACTGCCCATGCAACGTATGCTAGGCTGGACTACGTGCTCTTGGCCCACAGCCTGCTACCCCGAGCCCATGGCGCCTCTATAGGCATTGCGGCACTATCAGACCATGTCCCAGTGAGCATCTTATTGACCACACAGGAAAGAGGCGGGATAGCATGGACTTGGCATCTAAATGAGACCCTATTGAAGGACCCAGTGGCGAAGAGTGCAGTACGAGAGGCCCTCGCTGAATACTTCCATCTGAATGACACGGAGGAGGTAACACCTATGATCCTATGGCAGGCTCATAAAGCCGTGGTCAGAGGAGTCCTGATCCAACAGGCCGCTAGACTGAAAAGAGCAAGTACTACCAAGCGAGATCGCCTGTTGACCCAGATTCAGAATCTGGAAAAACATAAGTAGACCCAACTAAGGGAAGCCGTGAAAGAGTTGACAACACGCAGAGAGGAACTGAACTCCATTTTGCTGCAAAAGGCGGCGTTTGCAATAAAGAAGTGCAAGTGCTTCTACTATGAGTGGGGTAACAATAGCGGCAGGCTCCTTGCGAGGGCCTTGAGGAAACAACGTTCTCTGAACTTTATTGAAGCAATTAAGGATGGACAACAACAGAAATGGCATAAGACGCCGGACATCGCTAAGGTGTTCCGGGAGTATTATCTCTCACTCTATAATCTACATCCACGAGGAGCGGGAGACCCTCAGGGAGGACTGGAGAGGAAAAGGTACATTACATTATCAGGTATGCCCCAGTTGAGTAAGGAAGCGATCAGTAGACTAGAAGAGCCGCTTTCGGAAGCTGAGCTGCAACATGCTCTCAAGCAGGCTCCCTCTGGGAAATCACCAGGCCCAGATGGCCTGACTGCCGCATACTACAAAGAATTTCTGCCTATCCTGTGTGGACGCTTTCTCCATGCCTACAATACGATAGGGAAAGAAGATGACCCGGGACAGCTTCCCAGAGAGGCACTGGAACCCCATGTTACTGTGATTCACAAGACAGGAAAAGATCCACTAAGCTGCAAAAGCTACCGCCCAATTTCACTCCTGAATGTCGATCTCAAGTTATTCAAGAAGATTTTGGCTAATCGACTGGCAATGTATCTACCAGACCTAATAGAGGAAGATCAATGTGGCTTTATCCCTGGCAGGGAGGCAAGAGATGATACCGTCAGGACTTTAAACCTCATACATCGCTCGAGCCTGGATGGAACCCCGATCGTGCTGTTATCGATGGACACTGAAAAAGCGTTTGATCGCATAGACTGAGATTTTGCGTTTGAGGTGCTGAGACATATAGGACTGGGGACCAGAGCATTTAGATACATCACGGAGCTATATTCCATACCCCAGGCTAGAGTAACGGTTAACGGGGATCTCTCCACTCCTTTCCCGATCTCGAATGGCACCAGACAGGGATGTCCCCTGTCACCGCTTATCTTTGCGTTGATAGTGGAACACTTCCTGCGACATATAAGGGAGAATAAAGACATCAGGAGGATCCAGGCTGGTGGAATGGAGCATAAGGTTTCCGCATATGCGGACTGTCACGGCCACCTCCTCAGCCTCCTCACCTGTCCTACGCTCTCCGCGGGCTGGGCGTCTGTTGCAGCCGGCGGCGGGTCGGCGTCTCTCCTTCCCGCCCGCCGCTCGGCTGTCACGAGCAGCCGCTTGGGCGGCTTCCTTGTCAGCAGCGTCGGGAGCGGTCGCGCCGCTCTCTGTGCGGTGCGCTCCCGGCGCGTTACATCGTACGCGCGCGCGCTCGCGTCTGGTCTCCAGTTATGCCCTCCGGCGGCGCTACACACAGCGCGCCCGCCGGAGGTGATCTGTGTGGGCCAATGAGCCCTTTCTGTTAGATGGGCCTATGAGCCCAATAGTACTGGGTCCGCCTTCCTGTTCAAACTGGGCAATCAGCCCAGAGATCCTATGTGGCACCAATCACCACACTCCCCCCTCAGCCTATCCAGTTAGCCCCCATCATATAAAGGTATTCACCCTGCAGTTAGTCCTTGCCCGTTATAGCGTGCTACTGGGTGCGATTTTGATAGCTTTCTCCTTGTGATTCTTGCCGTGTTTTTTGACCATCCCTGATTGCCGCCTGGACCGACCTTGCTTGCTCTTTGACCACGATTCTGCCTGCTCCTCTGTACCGCGAACTTCTGACCTCCCGTTGTGACCCTTGGCTTGCCCTGACTACTCTTCCGTCTAACCCTTCTGTACCGTGCCTCCTCGGATTGACCACCCGTGTATGACCCCTGTCCGTTTATTGCTACTCAGTCTAGTCCCTGGTTCATCTGCCTTCCCCTGCATAAGTCAGCATCCTTTGTGCTAACAAGACCTGGGGGCAACCGTGTCCGGTGAGGCGTGTCTAGCGTCCCGGCAAACGGGGGCTTACTATAGGCGAAGAAAGCAGCGGAGATTGGGGGTTGCTGATTTATTGGAAGGTGGGTGTCCCACGGGACCTGACATTATAACGGGCCCAAAAAAGAAAATACCTTTCTAGATGGAAGAACTGATACAACAGGTTCAAGCTATGGCCACTGCCATCAACCAGCTGGCTCAGCGAGTGGCAACCCAGGAGAGTCGTCAGATTCCTGCGCCAGTGGATCCTAGCCCAGCCATCGAGCCCAAGATTCCTCTCCCGGAAAAATTTCTCGGGGATCGGGCGAAGTTTTCTAACTTCAAGAACTCTTGTGAGCTCTACTTCCGCCTTCGACCCCACGCGTCTGGATCAGAAGCGCAACGTGTTGGCCTGGTCATTTCACTTCTCCAGGGCGACCCACAGACCTGGGCGTTTGGTTTAGCTCCGACTGATGAAGCTCTACAGTCGGTCTCCTCATTCTTCTCGGCTATGGAACTCCTATATGCTGACCCAGATCGGGCTGCAACAGCGGATTCTAAATTACGAAACCTGAGACAGGCCAAACGCTCTGCGGAGGAGTACAGCGCAGAATTTCGGCGATGGGCTATAGATTCCAAATGGAACGATCCAGCTTTATGTAGCCAATTTAGGATTGGACTCTCTGAGAACATCAAAGACACCCTGGTGAATTATCCTTTGCCTAAGAGCCTGGACGAATACATGCAGCTGGCCATTAGGGTGGATCGACGTCTCCGAGAGAGACGCCAGGAAAGAGGCAAGGACCAACCTTGGGGATCCACACGCCAAGAGCCAAGCTTTAAGGGGGCAGCCGTTTCCTCTCCTTCCTTGTCACCTGAGGAACCGATGCAGCTTGGAGTAACCCATCTCTCTCAGGCAGAGAAGGTTCGACGCAGATCCCAAGGCCTCTGCCTCTATTGTGGAAATCCAGGTCATTTTGCCAAGACCTGCCCAAACAAGGCTCCGGTGGCGGGAAACTTCAACGCCTAGATCCTGCTGAGGGACTTCATCTAGGCGGTCAGGTATCGTTCCCTCCTGATAATCGAGTACTCCTACCCTACACTCTCTTGGGGTCCTTCCAGGACTATTGCCTCCGCCTTCGTTGATAGTGGAGCGGCTGGCAATTTCCTGGATAGATCACTAGCCATCACTCTTGGAATTCCGTTAATTCCTTTAGAAAATTCCCTTCGGGTCCTGGCGGTCAATAATAAGCCCATTGAGGGGGGGTTGGTCTCCTACAAGACTCCTTGGGTAAATTTAGTCGTAGGATCTGCCCACTCAGAAGAAATAGAGTTTCTGGTTATTGAAAGTCCCGTATCCCCTATTGTTTTGGGATTTCCCTGGTTAAAGGCCCATAACCCAGTGATAGATTGGAGGTCTGGGGATCTGGTGAAATGGAGTCCTTCATGTCAAATTCATTGTTTCTCCATATCTCTTAGATCCACACCTATCATCCTTGATGGCTTACCTCCAGTCTACGCAGATTGGGCAGACGTATTTTCGGAAAAATCCGCTGATATTCTTCCACCCCATAGGGCCTATGACTGTCCTATTGAGTTACTCCCAGGTACTATGCCCCCTAGAGGGAAACTATATAATCTCACAAGGTCTGAAGAGCAGGCTATGAAAGATTATATTACCGAGAACCTCCAGAAGGGATTTATCCGTCCATCTACCTCTCCTGCCGGTGCTGGGTTCTTCTTCGTCGAGAAGAAGGACGGCGGCTTACGCCCCTGTATAGACTATCGAGGGTTAAATAAGGTTACTGTAAAGAATAGATATCCCCTACCATTAATCAATTACCTTTTTAATCAGGTCTCTGGGGCTCAGGTCTTCTCCAAGTTAGACCTTCGAGGGGCATATAACCTTATTCGCATACGTCAGGGGGATGAATGGAAGACAGCCTTCAATGTAAAGGATGGGCATTATGAATATTTAGTGATGCCATTCGGGTTATGTAATGCTCCTGCAGTGTTCCAAGATTTTGTCAATGACATATTTCGTGATTTTCTAGGTCAATTTCTCGTGGTCTATTTGGATGACATACTGATTTTTTCCCGCTCCCTGGTGGAGCACCGTAAACATGTCAAAGCGGTGTTGCAGAGATTGCGGGAAAATCGTCTGTATGCAAAAATCTCCAAATGTGTATTTGAAGTGTCTGAAATTCCGTTCCTAGGATTTATTATCTCCAAGCGTGGGTTGGTGATGGATCCCTCCAAAGTTTCTGCTATAATGGAGTGGGAACAACCTAGAACCCTAAAGGCGCTTCAGAGATTTTTAGGATTTGCAAATTTTTACAGACAATTTATAAAGGGTTTCTCGTCCATTGTGAGTCCTTTAACAGATCTCACTCGTAAGGGCGCTTTTGTTGAGGAGTGGCCTCCCTCAGCTAAAAACGCCTTTCAAGTGTTAAAAGAAACTTTCACCTCCGCTCCCATTTTGATACATCCTAATACCCGGCTTCCATTCTTGTTGGAGGTTGACGCCTCGGAACTGGGAGTAGGAGCTGTTCTCTCTCAGTATGCGGGTAGTCCTGAGAAACTACATCCTTGTGCATTCTTCTCTTGTAAATTTTCACCCGCCGAACGCAATTACGATGTTGGGAATAGGGAACTATTGGGTATTAAACTGGCCTTTGAAGAATGGCGTCACTGGCTAGAAGGTTCCCTACACCCTATCACCGTATATACTGATCACAAGAATCTAGAGTATTTAGAGTCCGCCAAGAGACTCAACTCCCGTCAGGTGCGCTGGGCACTCTTCTTTTCTCGATTTAATTTTATTATCACCTATAAGCCGGGGAAGAAGAATGCCAAAGCAGATGCCCTATCCCGTAATTTCGGGGATTGTAAGGACCAGAGCGGTCCCCCTGAATCGATTTTGCCTTTAGGTTGTGTTGTGGCCACTCTTCTCCCTGATTTGTCTAGCTCGTTAATGCCATTTCAGGTTGATCCCCCTCCTGGTAAACCCTCTGATTGTTTATTTGTCCCACCTCACTTACGTCTTGCCGTTTTACAGGAACTTCATGATGCCAAGTCTGCCGGTCACTTAGGCGTTCGGAAGACCTTGGCTATCGCCAAACGTCATGTCTGGTGGCCCACCATCCGACGCGATACTTCCGCCTTTGTCGAAGCATGTCCAGTATGTGCTCGGAGTAAGACCACTCATGGGTCTCCTGCAGGATTATTAGTTCCTTTAGAAATCCCCACTGAACCATGGTCGCACATATCCATGGATTTTATTGTTGATCTTCCTCCGTCGCAGGGGAATTCTGTAATTTGGGTGGTGGTGGACCGCTTCAGTAAAATGGCACACTTTATTCCATTGATAAAACTTCCGTCGGCACCGGATTTAGTACAATTATTCATTAAACATGTTTTTCGCCTCCATGGTCTACCGCAGAATATTGTTTCAGATCGAGGAGTTCAGTTTGTATCCCGTTTTTGGAAAGCTTTCTGCAATCGTTTAGGTATTAAAGTGTCGCTCTCTACCGCCTATCACCCTCAGTCTAACGGACAGACTGAACGGGTAAATCAATGTTTAGAACAATATCTACGCTGTTTCGTGTCCGATCGCCAAGAACAATGGGCGGAATTCATCGAATTTGCGGAATTCGCCTTTAACAATGCGCCTAGTGAATCTACTAGGTTTTCGCCTTT
The DNA here is from genome assembly GCA_027917425.1 of Gastrophryne carolinensis. NCBI lineage: Eukaryota > Metazoa > Chordata > Amphibia > Anura > Microhylidae > Gastrophryne > Gastrophryne carolinensis. The sequence continues at coordinate 88,128,115 of CM051244.1, read as the reverse complement.
CTTTTGTAATTACGGTAGAAATCCTAAGGCATCATCCTTCTCTGGTCCTTCCTCCAACTTGCCGGCCTTGGAGGAATGGCTACGAGAAAGGACCAAAGTGTGGTCTGAGATACAGACTAACTTAAAGAAAGCCTCTAAAACTTATAAAGTCTTTGCGGACCGACATAGGTCACTGGAACCACCATTTCGGGTGGGTGATTGGGTCTGGGTCTCTACAAGAAATATTGCCCTTCGGCAACCCTCGTCTAAGCTAGGGCCTAAATTTATCGGTCCTTTTCCTATTATTGATAAACTAAGCGACGTTACCTTTAAAGTCAAGTTACCTTCATCCATGAGAATTCCGTCGACTTTTCATGTTTCTTTGTTAAAATCTGCCAAAAATATTCAGGTGTCGTCTCCTCCTCCGATCATAGTGGGAGACGAGCCTGAATATGAAATTAATAGAATACTCGATGCTCGGGTGCTTCAAAACTCTTTACAGTATTTAATAGATTGGAAGGGTTTTGGTCCTGAGGAAAGGTGTTGGGTACCGGCCAAGGATGTCCATGCCAAAACCCTTATTAATAGGTTTCATCGTGAGAATCCGGATAAGCCTGGTAAGGGTCCAGAGGCCCCTCGTGAAGGGGGGGGTAGTGTCACGGCCACCTCCTCAGCCTCCTCACCTGTCCTACGCTCTCCGCGGGCTGGGCGTCTGTTGCAGCCGGCGGCGGGTCGGCGTCTCTCCTTCCCGCCCGCCGCTTGGCTGTCACGAGCAGCCGCTCGGGCGGCTTCCTTGTCAGCAGCGTCGGGAGCGGTCGCGCCGCTCTCTGTGCGGCGCGCTCCCGGCGCGTTACATCGTACGCGCGCGCACGCCCGTCTGGTCTCCAGTTATGCCCTCCGGCGGCGCTACACACAGCGCGCCCGCCGGAGGTGATCTGTGTGGGCCAATGAGCCCTTTCTGTTAGATGGGCCTATGAGCCCAATAGTACTGGGTCCGCCTTCCTGTTCAAACTGGGCAATCAGCCCAGAGATCCTATGTGGCACCAATCACCACACTCCCCCCTCAGCCTATCCAGTTAGCCCCCATCATATAAAGGTATTCACCCTGCAGTTAGTCCTTGCCCGTTATAGCGTGCTACTGGGTGCGATTTTGATAGCTTTCTCCTTGTGATTCTTGCCGTGTTTTTTGACCATCCCTGATTGCCGCCTGGACCGACCTTGCTTGCTCTTTGACCACGATTCTGCCTGCTCCTCTGTACCGCGAACTTCTGACCTCCCGTTGTGACCCTTGGCTTGCCCTGACTACTCTTCCGTCTAACCCTTCTGTACCGTGCCTCCTCGGATTGACCACCCGTGTATGACCCCTGTCCGTTTATTGCTACTCAGTCTAGTCCCTGGTTCATCTGCCTTCCCCTGCATAAGTCAGCATCCTTTGTGCTAACAAGACCTGGGGGCAACCGTGTCCGGTGAGGCGTGTCTAGCGTCCCGGCAAACGGGGGCTTACTATAGGCGAAGAAAGCAGCGGAGATTGGGGGTTGCTGATTTATTGGAAGGTGGGTGTCCCACGGGACCTGACACGGACGACCTCCTGTTCTTTGTATCAAACCCAGTGATAGGACTTCCAGTCCTCATGAAAGAGTATGAAAGGTTTGGTAAGCTTTCCAACTTCAAGATCAATATCGATAAGTCTGAGGCACTCGGCGTGGGACTCCCGGACGACACCTCCACACACCTCAAGGCCTCGTTCCCCTTCAGATGGGTCTCCCCTACACTAACTTATCTAGGTGTGAAAATACCGAATAACATTGATGATGGCTTTCCGATTCAACTTTGTGCCAATGCTAAATAAGACTAAGCAGGATCTGGCAAATTGGAATGTCCCAACATTCACTTGGATGGGACGCATAAACATCATAAAGATGGTGGTACTGCCGAGAATTTTATACCTGCTACAGACTCTCCTATGTCACATCCCGAAGAGTTACTTCAAGAACTTGCACTCGATCTTCAGGCAGTTAATTTGGAGTAAAAAGAAGCCTTTTTTGAGACTTACCCTGCTGCAGCGCCCTAGGAACAAAGGGGGCCTGGCAGTACCGAATCTGATGGGATATTGGCAGGCGACTAACTTGCAGAGAATTATAGATTGGACTAGGGGACTGGGCGAGAAGAAGTGGGTTGCCATAGAGGCCGAATGTGTGGAGACCCCGCTAAAGGATTTACCGAAGCCACCCCATGGTTAGGGAGACCCTCGAGGTCTGGGATGGTTTGAGGTCGAGAGAAGAAATATCCCCCTGGCCATCCCCATTAATTCCGCTACTGGTCAACCCCGACCTTCCGAGCGGTCAAAGACTCCGGACGACGGAGGGTTGGAGAGAATTGGAGATGGTTAGGGGGCGAGACTTGATACGGAGGAGGACATGGTGCTCTTTAGAAGAACTTAGAGACCGATGGAACAACCCAAGACTAGATCCTTGGCGCCTATTGCTTTTCCAGCACTATTTGCAGCAGACAGGCCCCAGAGACTCCCTCGAGCGAAACCTTACGGGCTTTGAAACCCTTATTACAAGACAGGACTCCCCGACTGGGCTGATCTCATAGATTTACCAATTGCTGGGCAAGGAGCAGGGACTAAGACCACCAAACTGTCAGCAGTGGGAGAGAGACCTGGGGAGAGAATTCACAGACGAGGAGTGGGAAAAGATATTTACTCTTACCCACAAATCATCAATCGCAGTACAAACACAGGAAACAAATTACAAATACCTCTCCAGGTGGTATTATACTCCAAAGTGCCTGGCAACATGTTTCCCCGGGAACCTCGCCTAGGTGTTGGAGATGTGGGGAAGAAGACGGGTCTTTCTTCCATATTTTCTGGACATGCCCGAGGATAAAACCCCACTTATGACAGAAGTCACTGGCTCCCAGGTCCCATGTTGCCCGGCTCTCATGCTTCTACATCACAGCACATGTAGCATCACCAGCTACAAGAAATCAATACTGATGCACATGATTAATGCAGCTAGGGCACTGATCCCCAAATTTTGGAAATCGGATCACACCCCTACAAAAGGAGAGTGGATCCGAGAAGTTAACAGAATTAGGGAAATGGAGGAACTGACGGTGACCTCCCATGACAGGGGAAAACAATCCAATGTGGTTTGGACCCCCTGGTATTTATTCCGAGACTCTGTGGTCTTTGCTTGGAGTTTGGAGCTGGACCCCTCCACCCGCCTCCCCTGACCCCGGACTAGAGTGAGGTGGACTTCCCCCCTCCCTTTTTTTATCCTACCCAATCATTCTCCAGTTTCTCCCCCTTTATTTTCTTTTTCTCTCTCTTTCCGCTTACTTCGCTCCAATGCAGCAGAGTGGCAACCCCATCCCAAGTGACAAGCAAGAGGTGGGGCTCCTGGTAGACGCAGGCTTAAAATGACCATCCGGGACGCAAGATGTTCGCATGGACCTCATATTAATAAAGGAGCAACGGACACCTCCGTGGTGCCCCTTTCTCTCCTTCTGCCCCCGCCGCCTTTGACACGACGAATGGGAGCCAACCTCCGGAGGAAGCTGGGGCTGGGGAGGGGTGCTCTTTGGGCCCCACGAGACTCGCAAGCTCCGGTCTTGATAGCCAGTGGCATCATCATAAGACAGAGCCTGACGGCTTAAGATGGTTGAGGAGGGGGAGAAGATGGGGGCGGGTGCTTGCTTTGCTGTATTGTGTTTCTTGTTCTAACTTGAAATGTTACTTGCCTACTTGCTCCTGTACTGTCTGTAATGAAAAATAACTAAATTAAGAGTTAAAAAAAAAATAAATAAATAAATAAATAAATAAATAGGTGTCCAATGCTCCACTTTCAATTTGTCTGTCTTCCCTTTGGTCTGGCATCAGCTCCCAGGATCTTTTTTTAAACATACTCATCTTTATTAAAGGTTTTCAGTACAATACAATACAGAGACATGGAACAAAAATAGATTGTCCAGGTATCACATGACATCAGGACTGCATAACATCAATTGTTTACATTGCAAAATACAAAGTGCAGAAGGTAATCCTATAACAAAATGTGAGGAGATGGACAGACAGGAGTACTCCAGGGGCTCCACCCCCGGGAACCGAGGGGCCGCGGCCATATTAACGGGGAGGGGGCCGGCCCAGTATCTCACTCCCACTCCACAGCACCCCTGTTCAAACAATCGAGTCGCTCTTCAGGCCTTCCCAGCGCCTGTATCCCAGGACTGGGCACCCAGAGTCGCCCCCCAGCCAAACCCACAAGGGCCAGAGACTGTTCGCTGCCCCAGTGCATATAGTCAAAAAGCTGAGATCTGGACACGAGGATGAAAATCACCTGACTGACATTTAACATAGACCAACCGACAAAAAAAAAGACTTAGGACAGATACAAGGGGAAACATAAAAAGAAGGTGAAGAGGGCATGAAAGGGGGAAGAAAAAAGGAGTAGGGGGAGAGAGGAAAGGGAAGACCTAGATAGGTAGATAGGAGAGGAGGGTGGGCAGGTGGGGGCGGGGAAAGAGGCTAGCGCCCATCCACATGTCCCAGTTCATGTTAGGAAGGTAAGTGCACCTCTTGCTCTGAGATTTTTCCAAGCCGGGACCCAGTGCCCCCGGACATTATTTTGTAGTTCGTCGCTGGAGCAACCCATTTCCATCAAGGATCCCACACCCGCTTATAGTTAGCGGAGTCCTTAAAGATATCCCAGATTGTCCAAATATTTAGGTAGGCAGCCATTCTATCTTGTTTGGCGTGGCAGATTTCCTCCATTACTTCAACATGGTTTATCTGCCTGAACCAGTCCTTAACTGAGGGCGGTTTCTGGGATCTCCAATTCCTTGGGATCAGAACTTTAGCAGCGTTTAGAAGGTGCCTTCCCAAGGGAGCACCCCCCGCTATGCCCCTGCCATCTGGTGACCACCCCAGAAGGACACTCTCGGGACTCCAGTCCATAGGTTCGCCCAAGACCTCGGTACAGGTGTCTCTCACCTGCTCCCAATAGTCACGTATCCCGGGGCAGGACCACCAGATGTGGACCATCGAGGCACCAGCCGCTCCGCATCTCCAACAGACATTTGGAACCGCTGGAAAAATTGAATGTAACAGCTCAGGGGTGCGGTACCATCGTGTGACCAATTTGTAGTTAGCTTCTTGCATCGAGCTACTCATTAATCCTCTGTGAACGTTCCTGTATATATTCTTCCAGTCATCTTCACATAGGGGCCGACCAATATCCGCCTCCCACTTTGCTTCCCATGGTCTAATTTCTCGTTTCCCCCTACTCCTGATCAGTCTATAGGCCCATGACAAGAGATGCGCCTTGGGGCCTTGGCCCAGGCATACCCTCTCAAACTCTGTCAACTCTCTCTTCAAGCTGTCTTTCACGGCCCTAGAGAAGAAAAAGTGTCTTAGTTGGAAATATGTGAAGGAGGGGATCTCTGCCTCAACTACTTCTTGTAGACTCAGTTTGTCCCGGAACATGCCTCTATTTTGGAGGTGAAAAGCTCGCAGGGGTCTGGGACCCCCACATTCGTGTAGCTTGGATGGCTGTCTACCCGGTGGGAAGGCCGGGTTGCCCAAGATTGGGGATAGAGGACCAGGAAACGAGGTCAGAGCAGGTTTCCCCTTGCAGAGGAGATGTAACACCGATAAGGAGGAGCCCACGTAGGGATGAGACCTGGCCTCCATCGGGACATCACACCACCTCAGGTTGCACACCGAATCAAGGCCCCCCCCCCCGTGGCAGCCTCTCCCTCAATTCTCACCCAGTCCTTCTGTGCCCCATTAATCTGCCAGTCCACCACCCTCCCAATATGGGCGGCTTGGTAGTAAGATTTCATGCATGGCATGCCCGATCCCCCTTGATCTCTTGGGAGCAAAAGAAGGTTGCGTCTAATCCTGGGCGGTCTGCCTGCCCATACAAAAAATCGAAAGCCTCTCGACAGTGAGTTGAAAAAGGAATCTGGTAGTTTGATGGGTATGCACTGCAACAGATATAGAATCCGCGGTAGCACGTTCATTTTTAGGACCGCCATACGCCCGAACCAGGAAAGTCTCAGATTGGTCCATTTATCCAGATCTTTCCTAATCCTAGATTCCAAGGGCATGAAATTTAGCTGCAACAGACTGGAGGGATTGACCGGCAGCAGGACCCCCAGGTATTTAAGGCATTTCACTTCCCAACCGAATGGGAATAAGCTTTGAAGAGCTCTTGCCTCTATCTCTGGTAGTGATATATTCATGGCGCTAGATTTGCTATAGTTAATTTTCAGATTTGAAAGCTGACCGAAGACCTCAAATTCTTTTAGCAGATTAGGGACCGTCACTCTCGGTGAACGCAGAAAGAAGAGCATATCGTCAGCGTATGCAGCTACTTTTCGCTCTCTGTCTCCTATCAGGACGCCTCTGATACCATCACATAGATCAACCTTCCGCAAGAAGGGTTCCAACGAGAGAGCGAAGATCAAAGGAGACAGTGGGCAACCCTGTCTGGTCCCGTTTCGAATGTGGAAGGTGGGAGAGGAGCAATCATTGACTTTAACTCTAGCGACGGGGTTTGAGTATAAAGCCAAAATTCTATTTCTGGCCGCCGCACCTAAGCCGACATGTTCCAAGACCTTCACTATCCAGCCCCAGTCCACCCGATCAAATGCCTTCTCGGCGTCGGTCGATAACATCATGGCCTGAACTCCCTTGGATCTGCACCACCACTGGATATTCAGGGCCTTGATCACATTATCCCGGGCCTCTCTACCCGGAACAAAGCCCACTTGGTCCTGTCCTACCAGGGAAGGCAAGAATTCCCCCAGTCTGTCCGCCAATATCTTTGCAAAAATTTTTATATCAACGTTCAGAAGGGAGATCGGTCTATAACTCTTACAGTCTGAGGGGTCCTTGCCCTCCTTCGGGATCACCACAATCCGTGCTTCTAGAGCCGTGCCCGGCAAGACGCCTGAAGAGGCAGTGGACTCAAAAGCACGGGCCATAAGAGGAGCCAGTTGGTCAGAGAACATTTTGTAGAACTGAGTAGGGAAACCATCAGGTCCGGGGGCCTTCCCTGGTCTGGAAGCCTTAATTGCCCTGTGGACTTCAAGAACCGATACAGGTGCTTCAAGCTGCTCTACAACTTCCTTTGGCAGAGACGGCATCATGGACTCTCCTAAATAGGTTTCCATGTTGCTGTCCCTAGCTCCCGACCTCCCACATCCCGGCAGGTTATACAGGGAGGAGTAATAGTTACCAAAAGCCCCTGCAATGTCCTTATTTTTCTGGAGCATAGCTCCATCAGGGCCTCTTATGCCCTCGACTCTTGACCGTGTGTATTTCGGGTGAAGGGCTCTAGCCAATAAACGTCCCGATTTGTTACCTTGCTCATAAAACAATCCACAGCGGCGGGTGAAAAATCTGCCCGATTCCCTGGTCAGAAGGTCTCTTAATTCCTGTCTCTTGGAGTCCAACTCCTCTAAGTGTTTCAGCAGAAGAGAGCGCTTATGCTGAGCCTCCAGGTCTGCTATCTGCCTATTCAATCCCTCCAGCCTCAGCCCCCTCTCACGTTTGAGTCTCGCCCCCTCCTGAATCAGAACCCCCCGTAGTGTGCATTTTTGAGCTTCCCACAGAGTTAGAGGATCCACTTCGCCCGTATCATTGTCTCTGATATACCACGAAATGGATTCCTTGAGCTTTTCCACTACACCGGGCTCTTTCAAAATACTCTCGTTCATTCTCCAGTTCCATTCCCTCCACTCTCTGAATGGAAGGGTCAGGGAGAGCGAGACCGGGGCATGATCAGAGAAAGAAATGTTTCCAATCCGCACTGAATCCACCTTCTCGAGATCTCTCTGGGATAGATAGATATAGTCTATTCTGGAATATTTGGTATGTATGGGTGAGTAGTAGGTGAAGTCTTTTGTAGACGGATGCATCATACGCCATGTGTCTACTAGCGTGAGGTCCTGTAAAGCCCGTTTAATTTGTTTCAATGCTCTATAGGATATGGCTGTTTTAGCATCCGAGGTGTCCATCAAGGGGTTCATGGCACAGTTCAGATCACCCCCAAGGATCAGGATTCCCTCTTGGAAATTCCGTAACCTCCCGAGGACCGTCCTACAGAAGGTGTGCTGGTCTCTATTCGGAGCATATATACTGGCAACAGTGATCACCTGACCATTAGGAAGCTTCCCTTTTAAGAAGATATATCTGCCTTCCTGATCTCTCTCGACAGCCAGCACCTTAAGGTCCACCTCCTGGGCCACCAGAATAGCGACCCCTTTAGCTTTATTGTTAGGGGATGGGGATGAGTGGCAAGAAGTGTACGTTTTATTTCCCAAGTAGGGAGCCTTGTGTCTCTGGAAATGGGTCTCTTGTACCAATGCGATATGCGCCTTAAAGTTCCTGAGTTCTCTAAACAGGGCGTGGCGTTTTTGAGGGGAATTTAACCCTTTGGCATTTATAGACACCACATTTAGACACAGGGGCCCCATTATCTTAGAGCTGGCCCCAAAGTGGCAATCTCCTCAGCGAATATCTTGGTACAATTCGGGGTCGTCCTCACCTCAGCCACCCCCACCAGCCCAGGGAGACAGTAGGGGAAGTAAGGTAGGGAGAGAAAGTCAGGGATAGAGGAAAAAAGAAAGAAAAAGAAAGAAAGAGGGGGGGGTACAGACAGAGAACACTGACAGCACACCAACAACCAACAACGCAGACAAAGACAAGGACGAGTAACGGGTATTGGGAAAAAAGAGGGCAATGAGGGGCAAGTCCCCTCCTTAAGAGTGGTGAATATTCTTGGAACAACTGTTAAGAACACAGAGGACTAGCCTCCTCAGTTGTCCCCCGCGATCTGGGGCAGAGCCCACAAGACCCCACCAGAGGAGAGCACTTTAACCGGCTCTCCACTGCACCACTATAATGTGTTGCCCCTTTTGGGGGAAACCGTGGAAGGCCGAAGAGCGAGACACACCGCCCAACTACTCAAATCAATGTGAGATAAGAGCAAGGGGAAACAGAAGTGCTGGCGGAGTCCCCACTCCAACACCCAAAAAGAAAATAAAGTAACAGATAGGAACTACTCCCGTGGGCCTGCGCCCAAGCTAATGCAAACCAGCCTATTAGATAGCCCACCTTGTTAGCTTTGAGAAGTGACCCCCTTCCATAAAATAACAGGTAGAATTAGCTCGTTATCCCCCCTGCTTCTCCCCCCCCCCCCAGTCCCCCAGGTTCCAAAGTGGGAGCTAGACATTGAGAACGCCACCTTGAGCATAATGAGCGAGACGTTCGCGTGCATCCATGGGGCTCTTATGAAGATAGGGTATGACTCATCACCTACAGACATTTAAGTGACCTCTCCCCTCCCATCCTAAATAAACATTAAGCAAGGCCATACCATGGCATGAGCTGGCAAATAAGGTGGATATATATGCTATGTTAAGTATACCGCATGTTCATTTAGATAGAGGCTTAGTCCATCCACCAGGTCATCTCCACATTGGAGATCTTTAGTGCTGTCACTGTGGTCTCCGCCGCAACACCCACACCAGCCGCGCTGAGCAGGAGGATATCGCCGCGGAGACCCCAGGGAGGCAGATATCACCGCCGTAGTTACATAGAAGCATTAACATGCAAATCTCGAATTAAGCGAGAGATAGGCTATGGTAAGCACGTCTGCAAGCCAGCCAATATCACAGACAGGGAGGCGGCCTGTCCCAAAGCCGCAGCCACAGGATCCCCATCCGCACCGCAGCCGGAGGAGGGTAAACAGAGCGGGAGCGCCGTTCATATTACACTGACACAACTCCGGGACAGCCCGCCCCGCCGTACGGATGGGAGGGGCCCCGATCTCCATGCATCGAGTAAAGAGCGGGACAACGGATCTCAGAGTGGCCTGGACAAATAAGCAAAGTATAGTCCCCTTAGGCATAATACAACATGCACCCATCTCTCTTTAGTGTCATCTCTTTGAACTCCTTCGCAGCACCCTCGGGGGACGCTACGGAGGAGAGACCGGGGGAACAGACCACGCGATAATATCTTTATAATAGAGTTAGCCATACTATCTACAGTACCACAGTAGGTGGCCTTTGGCAGTAGGTGTCCATTGAATCATATACAGCCCAACTGAGGGGGCAGCCCGCCCCGAAGCAGCCATCCAGGCCCCCTAACCGCAAAGCAGCCGGTCGGCCTGGAGCAGGAGGCCCCGAAGGGGTGCCAGAAGTGATAGCGCTGTTCAAAAAGCATATAGACTGCTCCGGGACAGCCCGCCCCACAGCGGGGGTGGGGGGGCAGGGCCGCGAGCCCAAGACATCTGAGAGGGTGTGGGACGCCAATCCCCAAAATCGCCCAGACAATTAGACATATTATATTGCTATTAAACAGTGAGCACCATGTGCACCGCTACCTTTAATGCCATCGCCACGGACCCCTCCATAGCCCCCACATCACATGCGCAGAAAGCCACGGAGGAAACCATAGGAGAGCGGAACTCACAGCAACTACCTATATGGTACAGTTAACAAGCATACAGAATCTAAAGTTAAGCAAAAGATGGCCTACACCTCAGACGTCATTATAACCAAAACCATCAAAAAATAGTGTCACTATGCCGGACGGGCCGGCTGCAGACTGTGCAATAAGACCGCGAGCAGCATGTGCCCCAATACTCTTAGTGCCATCGCCATGGTCCTCACCATATCCCCTACGCCACATGCGCCGAGAACCCCGGTGAAAACCATAGGAGAGCGAATCTTACAAAAACTACTATCATGATAAAGTTAGCAAGCATACAGAGGCTATAGCTAAGCAAAAGATGGCCTACGCCAGAGACGTCGTCATAACCATATACATCACAGTTAGATAACCATATACATCACAGATAATGTCGGTTTGACGTTCAGGCTGGCTGCAATCTGTTCATCTCCGTTGTCCAGATCTGCTTCGCTCTCTCCTGTCTCGCGGGGGGGAGACCTCCGATGCTCGACCTGGGGAAGCGCCGACAAGGCCCTGGCGTCCCGCTCTCTGTACCAGCAAGGGGATCGAGAAGTCGCTGAGCCAATCCGGCAAGGAGATCTGTGGAAGGTGCAGCAACTCGCAGAATTCAGAAAGATCCTCAGGTGAGCGTAAGACACCAGTCCTACCATTGTAGGATGCGGAAAGGGCAAACGGAAAGCGCCATCTGTAAGGGATGCCCCTTTCTCTTAGGGCAGCTGTGAGGGGCCGTAGAGCCCGACGCTGTTGAAGTGTAATTAAGGAGAGATCCTGGTAAAGTTGTACTTCACTGTTATTAAAGGTGATCGTATCTCTGCTCCTGGCTTTAGAGAGTATGTCCTCTTTGAGCTGGAAGCTCTGTAAGCAGCATATAATATCGCGTGGGGAGGACTCGCCCGTGCTCCGCGGGCGGAGGGCTCTGTGTGCTCTTACAAAATCTATTGGGGTGTCCAGGGGCCTCTCCAACAGCGAATTAAAGATGGACGTCAGGGCCTCCTGGGTTTGATCCGGTGCGACCGCCTCTGGGACACCCCTCACTCTGATGTTGCATCTTCTGTTGCGGTTATCTAGATCTTCTAGATGTCGGTGAAAGCCCAGTAAGTGCTGGTTATGAGCCAAGACCACCTCTTTAACCTCCGTAAGTCTCGTACTGGTGCCGGCCTCCTCGCGCTCCACCTTGTCAATGCGGTGGGAAAGAGACCGCATGTCTGCCCTGAGATCTGCGACCGCCTCCGCTATGGAGGACTTGATGTCTCGTGCGAATTTGGCCAGTTCGCTACGGGTAGGTAGCTGGCTTAGTTGAGCCGCCAAGCCCTGCTCCTCGTCGTCTGAGAGCATCTCCTCTCTCCTATCTGGAGAGCCATGAGGGGAGGAGGCGCCCGCCATTTTAGGCCCACGAGGAGCTGCGTCTTCCGAGCGCTGACTGGAGAACATCTCCGGTAGGTTCCTGCTTCCCGATTTTGGGGTCTGCGAGGATCGGGGGGTCTTTGTGGGAGCCCCAGCTTTGCTAATTCGGCCCATCGCCCGACAGGAGTGTTCAAAAAGCTGCGTTAGTGGAGACTCCGCCAAGAGCACACGGTTCAAGCAGCCATTCCGCTCCCCCAGCTCCCAGGATCTTTACCAAGGTTCTAGCTGAACTTCTGGCATCTTTGAGGCAAAAGGGGATTGGGATCATAGCTTATTTGGACGTTCTCTTCCTTTTTGCTCCAAACCGGGAGAAAGTACTCTCAGATCTATGTGTAACAAAGGATTTGTTGCTTCAACTAGGTTGGGTTCTGAATTACAAAAAGTCCAGTCTAGTACTGTCACAGGTCAGGACTTAGGACTTAGTCAAGATCAATACAATCCCTCAGAATATTATCTTGCCCTATCCAAAAGATAGAGATCCTCCAGGAAGCAGGAGGATCCACCATGTGCTCCAGTCAGACGACCCCGGTGCATCAAGCTATGAGGGTCTTGGGGTTTTTGACCTCGGCCTTCCTGGCAGTAAGGTGGGGTCAGCTACATTCAAGGACTCTCCAGCTGCACATCCTAAACACCTGGGACAAGTCTCGGGAATCCCTGAAAAGTTTGATAGAAATCCCCGACCTGGTAAAGAGCTTGCTGAAGTGGTGTCTGTGCAAAAACAGATTTGTCAGCGGTCTAGCTTGAAGAGATCTCAAAGGAGTTTGTGAAAATGGACGCCTCTTCATGGGGTTCAGGGCCCACTGCGGGTCCTTGACTGCACAGCGAAAGTGGTCCAAAAGTCAGTTGTCTTCAGACCTGAGTTGTCAGTTATCTTCAAACCTGACAGTGATAAAGAAAGCCTTGTTCGCCTTCTAACACCAGCTGAGGGGTCATCACATTCAGATCAGAACAGACAACACAAGGAAAATGGCATATTTGAATCATCGAGGGGGGGGCAAGAGGGTTGATTCAGAGCCCCTTTCTCTAGGTTTTTAGGGGGTCTTGCTACCAAACGAAAAATCACACAAAATAAAAATATTTCACAAAAAATTCTCACAGAAAAAGGCTCTGCTGAATTAGATGAGGGTGATAAATGGACGAGAATGGAAATGTTCATGGAAAAAAATGTCAAGAAAGGGGCTCTGAATCAACCCTAAGATCTCCCTATGTGCAGAACAGAATCTGTTATCTCTGTCAGCCATTCATCTGAACTGGTGCCTGAATCAAATGGCGGACTTTCTAAGTCGCTCTCTGCTGTCGGAGGCAGAATGGTTGCTAAACCAGAAAGTATTCAATCAAATTTGTGTCCAGAGGGGAACTCTTGAGGTTGATCTTTTTGCATCCAGGAAAAAACACAAGATGAAGAAGACAAGGAAGATTTGCTTGGAAGACCAGACCTTTAAAGCATGGAAGACTCAAAATGGAAGACCTGCCTCCAGCCTTCCATTTATACTTTATTTCCTACAGGAGGGGGTTGATTTGGGTCTCAGTGTCAGTACTCTGAAGGTCCAGCTGGCAGCTCTTTCAGTATTTTCATTGATCAGACGTTTTATACTGGCAGTCAGGCATTCTAGGCCAGTCCACGTGAGGCTAGCGCCTCAATAGGATCTGGCTAGGGTCCTGACAGTCATGATGGCTCCTCCATTTGAACCAGTACCAGATTCACCTATTACATTTTTCACATGGAAGGTACTATTTTTAGTGGCAATTACTTCTGCCCACAGAGTCAGTGATATCCAAGCATTATCCTGCCATCACCCTTTTCTTCAGGTTTTCCAGAATCGTGTGGTTTTATCAAAGAACTCTTCAGACTTTCATTAAACACAGGAGATTGTTCTTACATCAGCGGATTTTTCTGTTGATAAATCGTTGGATGTCAGATCATGTCTTCTGGAATACCATCTTAAAGGATTGGAGAAAGCTGGGTAGCTTATTTATTTCATATTCAGGTCCTAGGAAGGGCCATCAGGTGTTTAAAACATTGGATGAAGAGCGCAATTAGTGTTACCTATAATGGATCCCCTGTACCAGGAACAGTTACAGCTCATTCTACAGTAGGTGTTTCTATCTCTTGGGTGAAGCAAGCTGGGGCCAAGCCATTTGTTTGCCATTGGATTGCATTGGATTTACTAACATTAGAGGATAAGTCCTTTGGCAGGAGTGTGCTTTGGGCAGCCTTTGCCACCCAGTAGACGTAGATCTCGCTTATCCTCTCAAGAGTATGCTGCCCTAAGAATGCTTTGTGAAAACTTTAGTTTAATTAGTTACCTGATAACTCTAAACATCCAAAAGGGCAACATACAGGGTTCTCCACTCTCAGGCTATTGTTGGATGCATTCATGTTTAATTACCAGTAGTGTTTGGTCTGTCTTTTTATTTTTCAGATATCTAAAAAAAATGGAGGCTGGGAGGAGGAGTTAAAGCTTTATTAACTTCTGGTGGTCTGGTCTGGTACCTAGGGCCAGAGCCATAAGGTCTCAAGAGTATGCTGCCATTTTGGATGTTTGGAAAAGAAGTTACCAGGTAACTAACTTATGTTTTTTTTCCATGAGGAGCCACTGGACTACTGGGTGGCAAGACCCAACCAAGCCAGAAGCTTGTACAATATGCACTAGAAGTACTCACTTGTTATTAAAAGGGTAAAAAGAACTGTTTGCTCTGGGAGTGCAGGAGAGGAACAACCTTTTCTTTTCCAAGTCATCCTTCAGCATGATCACATGGGTAGATTATGCTCCACCCCCTGGGAGGTAAACACACAACAGGAACAGAGGTTAAAAGCCCACCCCTTCCTCTCCACCTCAGTTATTTGTATTTCCTCCCCGGGAAACCGTTGGACAGAGTGTGCCTGGATGTGTTACATTTCGGGCCAGTTTGTTATTTTAATTTTTGATTTTACGACCTCCAGAGTACTGGAGTAGCCCGCTATCCTGGACAATTGCCAGATGAGTTCATCTGAGGTCCGGGCACAGCCGGGGCTAGATTCCCACATAGTGCACTAGTTGTGCAATGTCACTTTAAATTCTAAACAACAGTCAGTTGTGGGTATGCCAGCCCTGACTGACATCAGGTACTGGGTTTACTGAACAAGAAGTTATTTACTCATTTTTGTAAATCTATTTTTTACTTCCAAAATTTTCAAATTATGGGCGTTACTGCTCAGTGGCCAGCACCTGACATCGTTTCCGGTTTCAGCAGCGAGACCGAAACTTGGAAGTGGAAGGCAGCATTTCTCTCTGGCCACGGTACAGGATGGGGGGAGACACGTGGAGGAAGTCAGGGAGCAGAAGGTTCCTCTTCACCTCATTAATCGGCACCTGGGCCAGAAAGATTTGTCTCAGCAGTGCCGGCACTGACAAAGGAAGATTGGCAGCGGCAGTAGTTTCGGTGAGGCGTGCGGCTGGCATAGCGTTCGACGGCATGACAGGTAAAGAGGACCTGTCCTGCCCACAATTTGGCCTCTCCAACAGATATGGAAGTGGCCCTAAGGAAGCACAACTTGTGGTAGGAGCTCGTAATTCTATTTTATTTGATCATGTGTAAGCAGACCAGGGTAAAAGGTTAACGGTAGTGATATTTATTAATATATTTAAGCTGAAAGTTGTAGTTCAATGCTCCCTGACACAAGCAGATGGTTCTGTGCCTGGGTTGGGCGAAGTTTTTAAAGAGTCAGTGGCTAATCCAAAGATGGTTTTATTTGGGATGCCCCAAAAAAATTTTGTCATGCAGTCTCAATAGTCTCTTGCTTCCACACAATTTTCTCTTCAGGTTCAGAAAGTCAGCCTGAAAAATAGGTGTTTTTCTTGATTAGCACTGCTCCCGGTGATTGCTTGCCATTCGCGTGCAGATTAAAGTTGTACCTGAGTCAAGTGAAGTTGTGATAAAAGATGGTTCCTCTCAATACTCCATAGATAACGAGGTCCAGAAAAACAGGGGAACAGGAATGTTGCCATAATGCTAGAAAAAAAGCAGCCAAATTTGGATACAGGTCAGATGTCCATTTAAGTCTTTTAGGACTTAAAGTGCCTTACGTGAGCCAATGGGTTGCAGAGGGGATCATTTACTAAAAAGAGCTTGGGACACTGTAACCTTATGTTAAGGCCAGCATTGGCATCTGATGTAATCCTCAGAAGCATGGCAAGATGATCAAAAATACTGATTTGCCAGCCCTTAATAGAGCCATTACTTCATCGGGGCAACAGCTATAGCAGCAGCTTTGTTCTCATGTGCTCTTATTTGGGAGGCACTGTGTCTAGCACTAAGCCTTGTGGTATCCCCTTTTGTGGTAATTCTTGTTGGTGAAGTTTTATTGTGTCAAATGAAGCTGGAAAAAGATTCTCTAACCAGGAAGTGAAATTTTTAATCTACACTTTGGAAATAGAGGTAAGGCCGCTCCATGCTAAATCCAGTCTAAACAGTATGAATCCAGAAAAACGTTGGGTTTAAACTAACTAAGTTAACAAGCCTTCGGAGGGGCCTAAGTTGCAATCCTGACAAAGATATTCCGATGAGAGGAGGGGGACTCTCCTGCTTCAAACCCACTTGGAGAGTAGTTACAGACACTAGAAAAAGGGTATCAATTAGAATTGCATCCCTCCCCCAATCCTATTTTTTGTTTAGTGTCCAGATACCAAAAGCCTCAAAAACTGGGAAACCTTTTCTCTAGTTCTACAGAAGCTTTTGCACAAAAATGTGATAGAAGGGGTGCCTCCGTCCTCACTAAGAGAGGGATTCTACTCTCACGTCTTGCTGGTTCAAAAGCCATCAAGAAAATATTGGATGATTTTGAATCTAGGAAGTTTAAACAGATTCATTGATACAAGAGATTCAGTACGGAATCAATTATTCGGTCAAAATTGTTCTGATAGAAAACACCCTGAGGTTGATTCTAGACTTACAAGATGTATATCTGCATATTCCTATTCACACCGAAAACTCATCAGGTTGGCGGTTCGGTTAAGTCAGGAAATGCTTGACTACCAGAACAGGGCATTCCTATTCAGTCTGTCACCATCCCTGAAGTTCTTTACAAGGATACTGGCAGAACCAAAGTTTTACCTCAGGCAACAGAAAAACATGTGATCCCTTATCCGGATGACCTTCTGTTGTTAAACAAGTCACAGTCAACATTGCTAGAAGATCTGTAAAGACCCTGGCCGTGTGAGGGGTTTGGGTTGAATAATAAACATAGAAAAGTCAAACCAAATACCCAGTCAACAGTACAATTTCTGGGGTTCAACATAGACCTCTCCCAGCAAAAGCTATTTTTCCACAGAAAAAATTTACAACTCAGGCCCCAAGATTATCTTCAGTCCCTCTGGTCTCCCTAAGAGAAATTATGAAGGTACTGGGTCTCATGACCTTGACTATACCAATGTATCGTGGGCTCAGTAACATACAAAGGCATTACAAAGGTTCCTGTTAGAACAGTGGAACAAGCGGCAGGGTTCACTAGGTCAACTAGTCCAGTTAAGGGGTTAGAAGATCTCCAAGGGTGGATAGATCCCGAGATTTTAGGGAAAGGAAGAGACTGGAGAGAGACCAACAGTCCCAAAGCCCCAAAGGACCTGGCAGCCGGGTCCTTGAATTTCAGAAAACTCCTGGTGGTCAAGTTGACACTCGACCAATTCTTGCCAGCAGTAGTGGGCACAGACGTTCAGATAAAGTCAGACAAGCCTCCACAATGGTGTGTCTAAATCATCAGGGGGCAGATCCTCAACCCCATTGAGTTATCAAAAGACATTCTCTTTCCATGTGTGTTCAGTATCAGCAGTTTATCTAAAGGGGACCCTCAATACTCTCACAGACTACTTAAATCAAGTAATGTTCTGTAGACCAAATGGTGTCTGAACCAAGATGCCTGTCTGCAGATCATAAGTGTTAGGGGTCTCCCGCAGATAGATTGTTTGGCACTGTCAGCAATACAAGATGCATTTTTCTCTCTCACGAAGGAAGAAAGTGCACTAGCAAGATGCTCTTGCTCATCCAAGGAATATTATAATCTTGCCTATGCCTTCCCTCCTTTCAGAATTCTGCCCCAGGTGGCCCGGAACTGGTTCACGGAATTAAGGAAGATGGCAAAGAAGGGTCCCTGGAGGTTTCCAAAAACTCTGAAATATCATTCATCAGGATCTCATTCTGCATCCCAAATCATCAAAACTGCTGCTGACAGCGTGGATCCTGAAAGACACATGCTAAAAAGTAAGGGTTGTTCATTAAAGCGACAGATACTCTTCTGGCCAGCCGAAAATCAACTAGGAGAATCTATGAAAAGGCGTGGAAATGTTTTGCTGCTTTTGTGAAGTGAACAAGCTAAAGGAAAACGCTGTACTCGAATTCCTGCAGGAAGGGTTTGATAAGGGGCTGGCTGTAAGTACATTAAAGACTCAGACTTCTGCATTATCAGTTGTTCTCGAACAAAAATTGAGGCAAATTAACTATTTATTTTTTCAAGGCAGTTATGCCCAAAAGACCCACACCATTTAAGGGGTTCCCTACCTGGGACTTGTATTAAAGGGTTTAATATATCCTCCATTTGAACGTCTGGATGAGGTGTCAAAAAAGATGGTTGTCACTGAAATGTTGTTTTTTTCTGCTAACTGTACTCCACCAGATGAGTTAGTGAACTACAGCCCTTATCCATAAAAGAACCATATTGTGCTGTATTATCAGAGAGGGTTATTTTTAGGACAAATTCATGGTGCTGCCAAAGACTTGGGCTAACAGGGGGGACAAGAGTTAGTTCTTCAGACCTTAGCAAAGGGAGCAGACAAAGAAGAAGATTTCTCACTGCTAGATGTTAGAAGAGCCTTGATCATTATTGAAAAGATCCAGAGAATGGTGTATAGCAGAACAGCTCTTAGTAATTGTTAAGGGAAAAAAAAGAAAGGCGCAGCAGCTTCCAAGTCCACTATAGCCAGATGGATAAAACAGACTATTGCACAAGAATATTCTACTAGGGGGGTATCTCCTCCAGAGGTTCAGCCCATTCTACAAGAGCCATGGCCGCTTAGGGACAAAAAGGGCTGGTGCCTCTTTGCATGAGATATGTAAAGCGGCAAGGTGGTCTTCACCCCACACCTTCCTCAAACATTATAGACTTGATTTACTATCTGCAAAACATCAAGCTGGAGTGAGAGCAGTGGCGCCCCCCCCACCTTTGCCATCAGAGACCTGATCCCCATAAGCAGGCAGGATGGGGAGACTGCACACACCTCCACTGCCCGTTGCCCGTGTTGGAAATACAATACTATGCCACAGCCTTGCTTAGTCTATTGCTGGAGTGACTTTTGCTGGATTGGCTGGAGTTTACAGTTAAGACACTAGGTGCCGCTGTTACCATTGCTTAAAGTGGATCAAAGCCCAGCACGGGCGGCCTGGGAATCTATAAGATTCCCGGGCCGATCGATTCCCTCCCCCCAAGGTATCCAAAATCGGGATCCCTGTTGTGTGAAACACCCAGGTCGCCCTGTTCACTTACCTTTCTTCCCGGTTCAACGGCACCGTGGCCGCATCCCCGCTATCCCGCGCCAGGCATTTGTGAAGAGGAAAGCGGGAGATGCTGCCGCCAGCGCGCTCGGAGCCTCTGGCCTTATACGCTGGCTTAGACAGTGTGACATCATGGGCTCCGAGCGCACTGATTGGTCAAGCGACTGTGCATACCCCATAGGACCGGGAAGAGGTGAGTTGAGCTCAGCGATCTGGGGGGTTTCACACAGCTGAGCACCCTTGATCAGTCTGCCCCGGGGGGAAAGCACTTTAACTGATTCATGATTGAACTCATACACCATGAGTTTGCGAATCCATGCATGATTATAGGTCCAAGAATTTCTCGGTCCTGCTTACACAATCGTAATTGCTTGGTGTACGCATACGTTTTACCCAAGCATTTACGTTTTGGGCTGGCAAACTCATCTCAGAGGCCGAGTTTGTATGTGTTTTCACCTGTCTGTTGCCGTGCAGTCCATCCATGTCGGTGTTCCATGTCAGTTGCTGACCTTTTTTTTTAAGGTAAAGTTTGCTGGCCCCCAGTGGAACATCCTCTGTAGGGTGCATTATGTAGTGTGACTTACCTTTTCCCCTTACTTTCATTAGGAGCATCCCCTGTAGTGTGCATGTATATAGTGTGACCTACCTTTCCCCCATAGATCCATTAGGCTCACCCTCCTGTAGTGTGAATGTATGTAGTGTGACAAACCTTTCCCCCTTGGTTCCATTAGGGGCATACCCTATAGTATGCATGTATGTAGTGTGACGTACCTTTCCCCTTGGTTCCATAAGGAGGAAAGTTCTTTCATTCCATGTCCTCCCATGTTGGCTTCTACCCACTGTTACTCACATTTTTCCATCTTCCCACATTACCCACCCCCACTTGAGCTGCTATACCCTGTTTGAAGGGTGTAGCTTTAAGAAAGGACACCACATAGCAAACATTTGTTTTTTATTAATGACATTTGTTTTCTTTTTTTTTTTTTTTAATAAACTAATAAAAATATAATAAAACGTCAAATGGACATTTTTGGGGTGGACCAACATGGCACCTGTAAAGACAAAAGAAATGCATGTTAACACCTGTTTGTAAACATGTGTGCCTGTTGATACCCCCAAATTCTTACTACTTGTCATAACGCTGTTCTTTGCCCTTTTAGAGGGCCACTCTCCACCTCAGCGCCACCCTATCGCCTGGGTCTGGATTGAAATGGCAACAGATGTTGTAAGTCTGCACATGTGTTAATTGTGTTCTGCTGGACTTGGTTTTCACCCACCTGAGTCAGGCGCTGTGCCAGTCTCGGGTGGCTCCATTGCGCATATTCACCCTCAGACGAATCTGTAGTGAAAGAGAAGCACAAGACACCAGTACTTAGCACACCTATCATTTTAGAATCTTTTCCCGAAAACCTTTATGTTTTCTATTTGTCTACCTGACTGCTGGGGATTCTGAAGCGGAGGATGAGGACCCTTCGCCTCTGGTGGCCTTTATGCGCAGTCAGAACTCCCCAGCTACAAAAAGAACTGTCACTTACAAAATTTGGTCTGATTGCTTAACTTCTCTCTTGCCCATTAACTTACCTGGGAAGTTATGGCTGTATACCCAGCGCACCCAAAGCCACTTTCGTCGTTTTGAGGTCCAGCCAGTGCTGCATTATTTGTGTGTGCGTGTAAGCCAAGTCCCAGCCTGCCACTCTGCTATTGCCAAGCCAACACACATGCAGGTCAACCCTGTGATGCCCAAAATGGGCAATTTTTCAAGGCTTGCAAAAGCCATTGCTTCTTTTTTTGAAGGCTTACCTGCTACTGCCAGAACTACATAACCACCACAATTTTTCTGGGCCACAGCCTAGTCTTTCTTCAACAGCTGAAGCCTCTGATAATGCTGCTACTACTACTACTACCACCAGCTGCCAGCCTGCCACCCTCTGCTACACAGGCCAACATACACGCAGGTCAACCCTGTGATGCCCAAAATGGGCACATTAGGCTCAATTCAGAGGCACATTCGTCTGGACTTCCATAGCTGTCTGTGAAAGGTTTTGTGTGTGTTTGTCATTTTTTTTTTTTTTTTTTGTTCATTTTTCATTCGTACGAACGTTCCGGCAAATGCGTATATGTGCTTTCGATGAACGAAAGCAAATCGGATCATTTGCGTTAGTTTGGATCATTTTCCCATCAAAATCTGATATTTTTCGTTCGTTCAGATAACTTACATTATTGGTATGGGCTTGCGTCTCATTCAGAGAGCTGATTGCCGACGGACCACCAACCTATAAACCCGTTTCCCTTGCGATCCCCTTACAGGACCATTTTGACCTCGAGACTAGTAGCTATGGATGACTCTAGTGTATTTGAGGAGCATGAGGATCTGCAGCTCATGGGCATTGAAATTGTCCGGAGGGCTGAGACCAGATTGCACCGGCGACGCATGCACATAGATGGCATGCATGACGTTGAGCTGTTCGTGCTCACCAGACTTAATCGCGCTTCCCTCCATAAGTTGTATAGTGAGCTGCGGCCATGGTTAGCCCGCACCACAAGGAAGGGGCAAGGAATTTCTGGTATGACAAAGATGCTTGGCTGCCTGCAATTTTTGGCGAACGGCTCGTTCCAGAGGCTGGGGATCTCCCAGCCTACGCTGAGCCGCGCGCTATCCAAGTTTTTGGAAGGCATGGCTACCATTACTCGGAAATATATTTGTTTTCCTGAGGACATGGTAGCCATGAACGTGATTAATCTGGCATTTTATAACATCGCCGACATGCCCAACGTCATGGGTGCCATTGACTGCACCCACGTTGTCCTAATGCCTCCGGCAGCCGACGAGTCTATCTACAGGCAAGTACAATCTGTCATTTTGTAATATAGTTTCCCCAAATTTTTAAATTCATTTTTCACAATCCCTCCTTGTAAAATCCCTCCTTGTAAATAGTCCCTGTGAAATAGTTCACATGGTATATCTGTTAATCCCTCCTTGTAAATAGTCCCTTGAAATAATAGGCCGTATTTAGGCTCTCACATTTTTATCATGTGGGCCAAAGGGAAACATTTTAATGTGGACTTTAAAGAGCCAATTACAATTTAAGCTTTACTTGATCCAATATACATATCCTTTTTTTGGTTACAAAATACTTATGTACTTGGTTAGTGTTATTTGTATTGGCCCACAGGTTTTGCTTAGGGTGTTATTAGTTAGTGTTTCACTAGTTTTCCTTGCCTTGCTGATATTTTGATTTTCTTTAATCCCAGGAACCGCAAAATGGGCCACTCACTGAATGTCCAAGCAGTGGTGGCCCCGGACATGCGGTTCCTTAGTGTCCTCGCTGGGTTCCCAGGCTCATCCCATGACGCCTACATTCTTAGAAGATCTGGATTGTACGGTCGGTTTGAGTCTGGAGAATTCTCCAGTGGATGGCTCCTTGGTAAGTGGACGCCAAGAACGAAATTTACTTTTCAATGTGTGCCTCTGAATTTAATTTTTGACCCATGTATGAAACTATGCCTATTTGTACCCCTTGTTTACATGTGAAACATGACCTTAACCATTACATTTATCAAAAAACAAAGCCTTGACAAATGTTTGTCCAGCATTTCCAAATTGACAAATTCTACTCTATAGTAAATTAATTATTAGGCTTCCCCACACTCGGCTGTAATTATGTTCTTGACTTTATGATAGGGTCTGCGCCATCTTTGCTTAGATGCATTACACTTACTGAGTAGACGAGAGCGGGATAAAGTGCAGGGGCCGTGTTAGAGCTGTTTTTGCCTCACACAAAGCAGATACGGGGTCCTGAAAAGTTAAGACATCCAAGAATGCTGAGCAGCACAGTCCTAAACCAATACCTGTTAGCAGTCTGCCTGATTGGCCATCATCCGCCATCTTTGATGTTTAAATTGTCCCAACATCCCTTAGATGGGGTTAGTGTTTATTTTGGGCTGCGCAATCTGTATGCTCAGGGTGTTGCTCAAATGTAACATAGGCTCTTAGTCATGGGGAAGGACCGTTTTTTGGATTCAATTTAGGGAGTAATGTGTAAATGATGCTATTCTTTTTGAATTTTTTCAGGTGATTCGGGCTATCCACTGCTTCTCTGGCTGCTGACGCCCGTCCTTCGGCCCCAGAATGCCGCCCAGGATGCATACAATCGGGCACACAGGAAGACCAGGGCGGTGGTGGAGAGGGCGTTTGGCCTATTAAAAACCCGCTTCAGATGCTTGGACCATACCAGGGGAGCCCTTCAGTATGACCCCAAAAAGGTCATAGATATTATCATGGCGTGTGCAGTGTTGCATAATTTTGCCAAATTGCAGCGTGTCCCCCGGTATGTGGATTTGCCCCCCTCTCCACCTACCGATGACCCAGAGGAGGACTACCGTGGGCCACCTAGTGCGTCTGGCCAAGCCGTGCGGTCAAATTTGATAGCCACACATTCTTCCTAATTTGTTGTCCCTTTGTTTGTTTTGGCACTTTATTGATTGTTAATTTTGTTTTTTGCCCTTTGTGTTGGTTTGTTCATTTTTTTATGTACAAAAGAGTAAGGAATTAATTACTAAAAACATCACACCTGATTTGAAACTCATGTCTTTTTTTGTGCCCAATTTGTTAGTGCAAACTTTAAGTAATCTTTATTCCAAAAAAACCTAAAGGCATCAACTTAGTCAACAACAGGTTAAGTTAAAAATGTAGGGGTTTATTTGAAAAGCAAACATAGGAGTTGATGGTCACTCCCATAGTTCATGTAAATACATGGTCAAACAACAAGTGTCATTTTTGGCAAATCATGCCACATAGCAATTGGCCACAGGCAGGAGTTTCAAAGTAAGGCACTCCAGGCCAAAGTTTCATACAAAATTACAATCCAATGTGACAAGCATTGGCATGTCCAGATTTTTTTTAAAACAAATAGGCCCACAGACACACCCTCTCCTGCTTGGCCAAATTTGCCACAGGCACAGGTGTAAAGCAGCCATACCTATGCCACATCTACACCTGTTACTCAGTGGCCCACCCAAACAAGAACCCCAAACAAAAAACCCCAGTCCCAATCCAAGTCCTGTTCAATCTCAGCCAGGGGTCAAGGTAGTAATTTTGCAGAATGTCCCCCAATCATGCCTCCAAACAGGAGCAGCCAGAACCAATGAAATTAGGCCCAAGCCTGCAGCGCAACAGCTTGAGTGGCAGGTTCAGTGCGGCTTGAACTCCGGCATTGGCTAGTGGGATACCTCAGCACTCTAATGAGCTATATGGGCGCAAATCCAAAGCATACAAGCAAAGCCATACGAAAAGGGTATATTGGTAGGGCTCACCAGACAGGTCAATACAGTGGGGATGTAGATCAAAGATGTGGAGCAGTTACAGGCCAAATAGGCCTTAAAATTGGGGATGCCCATAAAACCTAGGTTGGGGCCCTTGGAGGTGGGCCCTCACCTGGGCCTGTGTGGCATTCAGAATCTGCAACTGTTCCAACATGTTTCTATTGGTAGTTCGAAAATCAGCCATCATGGCACTGAGATTGTTAGTTAAGGTGGCCATGTGGCTGTTGCTATTTCTAACTTCCTCAAGCATGGCACTGTAATAATTTGATAAGGTTGCCATGTGGCTGTTATTGGACATAAATTCAGTCAGCATGGAGTTTAAGGTGTTATTTAATGTCTCTAATTGGCCATGAAGACGCTCGTGGTTTCTTTGATTTTGTAGGCGAAATAACCGCCTCTCATGGTGCCATGCTGACTCCATCATCGGCGCGCCCCTCCCCTGGGAAACTGGCCGACGTAGCTGACTACGCCTCCCAATTCCCCGGGTTGTGGGGCGTGCAGATGATGGGCCTCTAGGTCCACCAACAGCCACAGGTCTGCTTGGCAAATCCTCAGCAGCAGAGCTAACACTGGGGACTGTTGGCTCAGTCTCTGCATGCTGCCCACGATGGGCTGGCAGCATGCAGCCAGCTTCACTCTGCTGCTGAGGATTTGTTGGAGAAACATGTTGGGACAGTTGCAGATCCTGTCCCAGGGGGGCTGTACAGAAGGTCCCATGAAGGTTCCATCCTCCTCCAGCTCCTGGATTTCCTCCATCAGTGTGTGAGTCTGTTGGGACATGTAAAAAAAAAGGTTCAGTTTGGGCGATACATATGTAATTCCGCAAAAATAAAAATGGCAAGTCACATGCATAAGCAAAATCAGAAAAAGCCACTTACCGTATATATCGGATCCTGGGTCTGAGGCAGCACGGAAGTTGACGGCATGGACAAACTGGCTGAGGCTTCCCCACTAGCTGAGGGATGATGCTGGGCTGCATTGTTGAAAAAAAGGCATGTAAACACACAACTATGCATTGCTGATGTGTAATAAAACATATGCTTCACTAAAACAAGTGGCCAAGCATGAATGGCAACTCCCCCAAAGGAGCAAGTTGACCTTCACTATGAATGCCATTATCTGTTAGATGTATTAGTCAACAAGTACATACACATTGGTCACCTTAACCCAACTAAACATGCATGTACTGGCTGTTCTGAGGCTTCACACATCCCTAAAAGCCCATTAGGGGCCCACACGCAGCTTTCAAATAGCATTTGGCCTCAGAATATGCTGGTTGCCATTCTTTCTAGGTCAACCTTTCAATCACCCCAGATCAAGTCTTTCAGACCAAAGCATAGCTCCAAAACAAGTGGCCTACAGATAAAGATGGAAGTGTTGGATGTAATTGACTCTAAATACATAACAGGCAGTCCTTTGCTAATCTCAATAGTGTTCCTAAAGACTCTCAAAGGTCATGTATGGGCAAGCAAATTAGCACACAGACATAACACACCCTGTTAAAATTGTTACCTTCACTACAAGGCACACCCTAGGGGCATGTGTTAATATATGGCTTTGAGCCTCATTTTACGCGTAGCTCACATTTCACATACACACTAACACTACTAACCTGCAGAAATAGTCGGAATGTCCGTGTCCTGTCGGGCCGAGTGTCCCTCTAAGGCCACAGGATGTAGCAGGCCCAGCACCATCTCCTCAGCTCGGGTAAATTGAAGTTTAGTGGGGAATCCTCCGCCAGTTTGTAAGCTGACAAAGCTAGTTTGACACATTTAGCCAAATGGTGCCAATACAAGAAGAATACAAATCCACAAAGTATATATGTACCTGTAATGACGCCGTTTATTTTCTTTCTTCCGTTCTGCATACTTGAGGTCCGATATTTTCCTTTGAATCTGCTCCACATCTTTTAGCTCTTCCCCCGCTGCATTGAGCTGGTGAGCTCCTCCAAAATTTCGGCTTTGCGCTGTTTGCTGGTAGCTTTGGATTTGTGCCCATATAGTTCATTATAATGTAAGGAGAGCCCACTAGCCAATGCCAGAGTTAGGGCCTCCCCAAACCTGCCACTCAAGTGGCCTCGGCTCAATGTGCGCCCTGTTGCTTGATGTTCTGTCTCATCAGTGGTTGCAGGCAAATCGGGAGACATTCTGGCCTGGCTGTGTTGGGGAGAAATGTAGGACAGGTGGCTGGCTTCAGATTGAACTGGACTTGGATATGGACTTGGGGTTCTTTGCTGGGTGGCCACTGAACTAGCAGGCGTAGCTGTGGCATATGGAGAGTGCCTTGCCACCTGTGCCGGTGCCAAATGTGGGCGCGGAGCAGAGGGTGTGGTGGATGATGTTGGGCTTCTTGCCCTGTGCCTCTGTGGCCCCTTCACACTTTCATGCCCCTGGGAGGTTGTTGGACGTGGGTGGGGCGATGGTGAGCTCTGGCTGCTGGGCCTTCGGCCCCGGTGGGTTGGCCTCTTGCCATGGTAGCTTTTCCCATGTGGGTGGGGTGATGGTGAGCTCTGGCTGCTGGTGCTTCGGGCCCGGTGGTTTGGCCTCTTGCCATGGTAGCTTTTCCCACGTGGGTGGGGTGATGGTGAGCTTTGGCTGCTGGGCCTTCGGGCCCGGTGGGTTGGCCTCTTGCCATGGTAGCTTTTCCCACGTGGGTGGGGTGATGGTGAGCTCTGGCTGCTGGGGCTTCGGGCCCGGTGGGTTGGCCTCTTGCCGTGGGAGCTTGGCCCACGTGGATGGGGTGATGCTGACCTTTGGGGGATGGGGCTTCTCACCCTCTTGGTGTGCTTTTTAGGGGCCGTACCTGTGTGCTTGCTGGCCTGAGCCTTCTTCTTTGGTGCTGGCTCCTTTGTTTTGGTGCTTGTTGGTGCCTTTGTGGATTTGGTCGCCTTGGCCTGCCCACTGCGGGTTTCCCGCAGCTTAGCCTTTGGCATTTTTGAGCGAGTGGTGGGGCCTGCAGAAGCCTCCTCACACTTCTCTGCCTTTTTGCTGCTGCCCTCCTTTGCTGCTTTGGCCTTAGCGCCGGCTTTTTTGGGTGCCATAATGTTGAGACTCTGAAAGAGAATGAGCTGTGGGTCCAGGACCCTTTAAATACTAATGCCGGGGTATGACGCTTACGCGTATGCGTGCGTACGGCCGTTCGTCCGGCCGTGCGGAACCCAGAAACTGCTTGGGCATTACTTATCTGCTGCAGACAAGAGCCAAGATGGCACCCACAATCTTCACCCGCCAACAAGAAGAGATCATCATGCTTGTAAGTGTGTTTTAATGCCTTTGACTTGCCATCTAAATGCATGCCTAGCCCTTAAGGAAGCGCAGGAAGAAACGTTTTTTTTTAAAGTGTCTAAAACTCAGTGCAAAACCGAAGTGAGGGCCCACACGTGCAAAACAACACTGAGGCCAGCTTCAAGGATTGGATTAGGCTAGAAATGTGTCTGTTAATGTAATTTAGTCAAATGATCGATTGGTGACAGATATTTGTATGCAGTTTGAACTAAATCCTCTGTTTTTTTGTGTTTTGTAGACCATGCTGGAGCGCAGGTACGACTACCTGCCCAACTCTTTTGAGAAGCGCACCGTCGCCCTGGAGATCATTGGGCAAATCCAACATCAGACGGACACCACCTTCACCCACACTCAGATCATGCAGCATTGGTCGGACCTGAAACGGCTGCACATGCCCCGGGTGCGGAGGTTTTATGGCCTCCATTTCCCTAGTAAGTACATAGCGATTGCCAGCTGTAACTAATCCAGAAGGTAGGTATTTATTTATAATTGCTTTTCTTTTCTAGTGTTGGAAATGGATTACCGAATCCGCCGCACCCGGAGGCGCACAGGCCGACCAGTGCTGCATGAATCTGCAGCTGGAAGTGAAGGTGGTGGATCTCCAGGGCGATGGTCCTACCCCACGGTGTGGGCAGGCAGTCGTACCCAGCGATGTATGCGGGAGCCTCTGGCATGTGACTCTTCATGTAACCGCACACACATATACATGCTATTTCCACCCAAGCTGATTCCCTTCATCTGTTTTTCTAGATGCTTCTGGAGCGGGTGAAGATGTGGAGGTAGCAGCAGATCTCGCCCAGGAGGCACAGGAAGAAGGTGAGTGATGTGACACACACATTGAAATAGACATTTAATTACTGTTGACTAAGACATTATAAGTGACCCTATTTGCCATATCTCAACAGCCTCTACTTCACAGCAGTGGCAGGGCCCAGGACGTAGGGTTGTCCCCAACGAGGCAGGCGTCGGCCACCAACCAAGTAAGTTGTAATGTCATTCTTTGCAGTATGTGGTAATTGACATGATCACCCAGATACATCAAGCCATAGTCAATTGTATTAGCAGAATGACCTCTGCCCACTTCCTTAAATTAATGACTTAGCAGAATGACCTCTGCCCACTTTCTTAGATTAATGACTTAGCAGAATGACCTCTGCCCACTTCCTTAGATTAATGACTTAGCAGAATGACCTCTGCCCACTTCCTTAGATTAATTATTTAGCAGAATGACCTCTGCCCACTTCCTTAGACCAATGACTTAGCAGAATGACATATGTCGTCATGATTGTTGCCAACTAACAAACATTCCATCCACAGGTGAGAAACATGTATTTGTCTCAAACTAATGTTTTTCCCAAATTTTATACAGGGACCACACGGGCAAGAGTCGAAGCAATGAATCGAAGGGTCCTTGAGTTGGTGGCCGATACGCAGCAGCTGGTTGGCGCGTTGGGGACAACAGAAGAAGACTAGTGTCCTGGGTCCTGTCACTGTATTTTTTTCCTTGTAAATAGTTTTTAATTTTTAATGTTTTTAAAGTTTTAAATGTTTTTTAAAGTTCCCAAAAAAAATTTTTAATATTTTTGATACACAAAAACATTTTTTAAAAAGCCAAACAAAAATGGCCTTCTAATATATAAAAAAAAAGTTTCAGTGTCATTTTTTTGCACAAATACATTAACAACAAACGAAGGCTAAAATATATATTTAGAGATGAAGTTTCAGATGACCGGGAAGTGGTTTGGGTAAGTTTTAGGGGCCTAAAATGGAAGACGAACCTAACCGCAAAGTGATTTGGGTAAGTTTTAGGGGCCTAAAATGGAAGAAGAACCTAACCGGGAAGTGGTTTGGGTAAGTTTTAGGGGCCTAAAATGGAAGAAGAACCTAACCGGGAAGTGGTTTGGGTAAGTTTTAGGGGCCTAAAATGGAAGAAGAACCTAACCACGAAGTGATTTGGGTAAGTTTTAGGGGCCTAAAATGGAAGAAGAACCTAACCGGGAAGTGATTTGGGTAAGTTTTAGGGGTGAAACATGGAAGATGTAGGAAAGCGCAAATTGGTTTAGCTAAGCATTGTAGTAGAAGTGAGTGAGCCAAATATGTAGGCGAGCACTTTAATGAGTTAAGATTGTAGTGCTCAGGCGCAAGGTCATAAGGATTTACGTCTGGACGATTATTTAATGAAAAAGGGAAACAGAATCTAACGGGAAACGTAAAGGATTCGTGGAAGGAGATGGACAAAAACGAAAGCCTACGTTGTAACATGAGAAAATGAAACGGAAAAGTCACGCTGGAAAATGACATCCTCGTACTTGTACTCTGGCATACAAACGGACGGAAACTTTACTGAAGGTTAGCAATGCATGCATAGAATCGCTCGCACACTCATACGAGAGCGGGAACATTAAAAAAAAAAAAAAAAAGATCGGCACTAAAACGACTGTCTTTTTTTGTCTCTCTGAATCGAGCCTATTTTTAGCACTTGTAAAAGGCCATTTCTTCTGCTGCAGCAGAATCCCGCTGCTCCCCCCCCCCGTTTCAAATTGGACAATTTTTTGAGGGCTTGCTTGCTGCTGCAGGCCTACAAAACCCCAGGTCTACCCCCTGTAATGCACAAAATGGGTACATTTTTCAACATTTGCAAAAAGCCATTACTTCTTTTCACTTTCCAAGAACGCCAACCCTGTTTCTTCTCCCCATTTTTTATGTGCTTTAAAATATCAAGACAACCACGGGCTATTGAAACGTTAATAAGGGGTGATTTGTATTCTAATTAGTCCACTAAAACATTTTGACAGCCCTGGGTGACTTTATAGTGGTATAAAGGACTTTAAGGGCTGTCAGGCATTGTTTTCCATGCATTTTAAATGAAAGTTGTTCGGAACTAGTTTGGACCGAAGCAAACTTTTTCAGAACTGTTCACTCATCTCATCAATGAGGTTAGGTGAATATGTATTGCTGTATTTGTATGCAACTACTGCTCTCTTCTCTGGACCCACTCCCCCCTTCTTCTTACTTCCCCCCCCCACCCTCTCACTATCCTCCTCCCATCCTATTTTTTATTTTTCCCCCTCCCCACTCTCCCTACCCCTTCTTCATCCCCTTTTTCTCTTTCTCTTTTCACTCTCCACCCCTTTACACTCTATTCTTTCTTCATCTCTTTTCCCTACTTCACTACTCCTCTTCTACCTCGTTCTGACCCCCTTTCAGTTTCACCTTTCTTTTCCGCTACTCTTTTCCCACCTCTATTCTTCCCTCCCTCATCTACCCCTATTGCCGCTTCCCCACTCATTGCATCTATTCTCTCTCCCTTTCCCATGTTCATACCAACTGGCCTGCTAGGCCATTGATCACTCGCGATATTTATATTTAGCCTTTTGATTTGGCAGTATTCACCTGGAGGCCTGATACCTTCGTGAATTTTTCCAAAATTTTTAGGATATTAGGTAATGAAATGGAGGGATTCGAAACCAGGAGAAGCACATCGTCCGCAAATAGACATAACTTATGATGTACCTCTCCCACTCTCACCCCTGTTATATCCGAGGAGTCCCTAATACTTTGTGCCAGGGCGAACAGGAGGGGGGAAAGAGGGCAACCTTGCCTAGTACCTCTTGACAACAGAAACAAATCAGACTTATACCCATTATATTTGACAAATGCAGCCGGATTAGCGTATACTGCCTTAGGCATATTTAAAAAATTCGGGCCGAACCCCCATTTTTCTAACAAAAAGAAGAGGTACTCCCAAGGTAATCAAACACTTTTTTAATATCGAGGGACAGCAACATTGAATGTATATTCTGCACTTTAGCCAAATGGGAAAGCTGCACCACCCTTCTAATATTGTCCCTCGCCTGCCACCTTGGGATAAAACCTACCTGGTCATTGTGGATTATTTTGGACAAGTGATCCGACATTCTATCTGTTAAGACCTTCGTGAAAATTTTTACATCAATGTTAATAAGAGAGATCGGTCTAAAGTTAGACCAGATCGCATGATCTGATTCTGGCTTTGGAAGCATACTAAACGCGGCAGTGAGGGATTCTCGCGAAAACTTGCCTTCTCTGTGAATATCATTAAAAAGAGCGGCTAACTTAGGAGCTAAAATTGCAACAAAGGTTTTATAGTACAATGCTGAAAACCCATCTGGTCCAGGCCTTTTATTGACTTTCAAATTTGAAATCACCCGTTCCACCTCAGCAGCCCCAAAATCCTCCTCTAAGGACTCTCTCAACTGATCAGGAAGTTGCGGTAGGGGGATTTCCTCAAAAAACTTTTGGAGACTTTCTAATTTCGAGGGGTTCGGGTTCGCGTACAGCTTCTGAAGTTGTACCTTAAAAATTTCGGTTATTTTCTTTGGAATACCAGTAAGTTCACCTCTCTAATTTTTTAGTCTTATTGGCCGATAATCTTGCTCGGGTGTCTTTAATTTTCTTGCCAATAAAGAGTCTGGCTTGTTAGCTTTGCAATAATATTTATGTTTTACTCAGCAAAGAGTTTTTTCTTTACCCGCCAAAGCCAGATTCAGTTCATGAGTGATTCTATAGAGTTTGGTACGCAAAGACGTATAATTTAGTATACTCGCTCTCCAGACTTGTAATAAGGTTATTCCTATCCCTCTTCTTTCTAGAGGCGATCATTAATAATTGGTCTCTAATGGAAGGTTTATGCGCTTCCCAGCAAATAGTGGGGGAGATATCTGGGGTTTCATTGAACTTAAAATAGTCAACTAGGGCATCAGTTATTGTCGAGGTTACAACTGGATCTGACAAAAGGGAAGAATTTAAGGACCAGGAAAAACCAGAGGGCCTACTAATCAAAGCCACAAGTCTGAGAAGCAGACCATCATGATCTGACCATAAAATAGGGAGAATCCTACTAGATTGCATAAGAGACAATGACAAAAAATGATGGTCTATTCTCGAATAAAGGCTATGAGGATGTGAGAAATGGGTGAAATTCTGATTGCCTGGGTGAGCCTCCCTCCAACAGTCCACCAATGAGTGCGTATCTAATAATTTTCTAAATGCCTTGGAAGCAGCCATGGAATGCGCTGCCACCAATAAGGTACTGGGAGACTGCTTATCCATAAAGGGGTTCAAAGTCAAGTTGGAATCACCACATATTACTGTCGTCCCATGAGCCACTGAGTCCACAAGTGCAAAAAAACTAGAAAAAAAAGGTATCTGATTTACATTAGGGGCATAATATGTTGCTAAAGTTACTTCTGCATCCTGTAGGGTGCCTATCAAAATTAGATACCTTCCCTCCGGATCCATTATTTCTCTCTGACAATGGAACTGCGAACCATGCTTAAACGCAATCAATACCCCTCTTTGTTTGGTCTCAGAGCAAGCACCTGTGGATATGCCGCGTCCAGGAACTTGGGCCTGGAGGATTTCGAGAAATGGGTCTCCTGGAGGCACAACACATCTGGATGTATGGATCAAAGCTGTCGGAAGGCCAGACTTCGCTTGTGTGGTGAATTGAAACCCTGTACGTTTAATGAAAACACAGATGTCATATTACCACCAATCGAGAGATCGAACCTAAGGAGAAGCTAGAGAGATGAAAACAGGAAAAAAAAAAAAAAGGAGTAGAAAAACAAAAGGAGGGAAAGGTTACCTTAAGGGGAGAAGAGGGCAATTAATTACACAACAACAAAGGACAACGCTTCAGCAGGACCAGAAAATCCCAATACCAAAATTCTCAGCCACCAATGAAACTCAGACGAGTTAAATCCGCTGCAATGCTGCTCCAAGGAGCGCAAGCAGAAACCTTGCTTTGTTAAGGGTAACGCTGGCCCAACACTCTTCGATTGCCCCGTCCTGCTGAAGGTCGCCTTAAAGTATATAAAAAAAAAAGAATTATTTAACTCCTCTAAAAAAAAATTTCACTGGAGGGCCGTCCGTGCGGCAGTGTCCACTAAAACGCTCCTTCACGACCAACAGGAGTAGGGCTCTGCGCCTGGCAAGCCCTCCAGGAAGAAATATGAAAAAGCAAAACCACAGGAAATATATCCTCTGGTCTAAAGGAAGTACGACATGAATTTGCCTACGGCTCTAAGAGGGTTGTCACAAAACATAATGCTTACATAGCTCAGCACACCATCTAAAAAGTTAGTACAAAACCAAATCTACTTTCCATTCTCCGGCTAGGTAGAGAGGAATAATCTGACAAATAAACGAATAAGTATCCAACAATACATATATTAAACTTTATAATCCGTAACATGGCGAATAGAGAGGGTCTAACCATCACCCACCTCCCCGACCACACCAGATCCCACATTCATTGAGGACCCGGAGTGGACTAGGAGGCAGCGAGAGAACACTCCCCCCCTCGCACAATAATAATTGTAATAAAGGCCTTCTGAGGCTGGAACATAAAAATAAAACACAAGTGTAAATATAGATACCGTATTTGCCGGCGTATAAGACGACTTTCTGCCCCTGAAGAACATGCTTCCAAGTGGGGGGGTCGTCTTATACGCCGGGTGCACGGGTGACATACCTTCGGACAGGGGCGGACTGGCCATTGGGCACACCGGGAGAATGCCCGGTAGGCCGGTGCCTCCCCCCACACTGGCCTGGCCCAAGCTCAGGTCGGTGAGTGGCAGAAACAGGGTGGTTGCGGGTTAGTGGCCGATGTGCAGGAGGGCGGCAGAGGTAGCGGCCAACATGCGGGAGGGAAGCGGAGATAGCGGCCGACGCAGGGCCGGCCTTACCATGGGTCCTGGTGGGTCCATGGTACCAGGTGGCATTTTAAGGGGGGCAGCACTTTGCTGGCAGCGGCGGGAACATATTTGGCGGCGGAGGTGGGCGGCAGCAGCGGGCAGGAACATCGTGACTGCGGAGGCAAACGCATACCCCCCAACTGTCCCGATTTGCCCGGGATTGCCACGGATCTCTGCTATTGGTCCCGCCGTCCCTCACGGTAGAAGAATGTTCCGGGATGCCCCTGAATGAGCCAGACTGCAGGGCCGACCTGTGGCCGCACACAGCGCCATGATGATGGAGGTCACCCCTCACACTAACTTGAATTTGGGAGACTACAAGCAGCGCTTCGTTCTGCCTATCAAAAGCGCTGCTTGCAATGTATCAAATGCAGGGGAGAAGAAGCCAGTGACAGGCAGCCGCCAATCAGGAGCAGTCTCTGTCCTCCACACTTCAAAGAGGAATTTTAAAGGCAACAGGCGGGTTTTCATGAGAACGAAGGAGAGACACTGATAACTGTAAGTTGATAGTGGGCTGGGGGAGGGGTGTCATGAGACGAGACTCCGTTCTGCACACATCAAGGAACGGGGAAGGCCGGCCTGACTGACAAGCCAGGGAACTTTCATCCTTCTTTGCATTGCTCTGGGCCTCTGTAGCTGAAGGGGTTAATGATGAGAGCAGCAGTGGCTGGGAGCTGGGCTCTCATTAACCCCTTGCTGGCAGTTAGTTGCACTGACTCCACAGTCTTCTGTATTTTATATTTAGAATGGACCAAAAGCAGACAAAGAGGCTGATTTATTATTTGCGACATGTAGTGACAGTTGAGCGACTGTAGCGGTATTTTCACAGCGCCCGCTAGTAGTCGCTGTGCTTGGCCGTTGTTCGGTTGTTGACAGCGACTCAGTCGGTGTGGCGTAATGTTGAATACAAGGTTACGAGTCGCTATTTGACAGGTTCCGCGATGTATGGGTGCGCATGATAGCGACTGGTCAGAGCGACCGGCTTCCACCAAATTCATCAAAAAATCACGCTCAAAAAATTCAAGCGCTGTGAAATGCATGTTTAAACCCCAGAGCGCTGGAGGCGATGTGTTAAAAGTAGTTTTTTTGGAAACCAAAAAAAAAAAGTATTTTAAATAATTTAGTAATATGAATACATTAATATCAGACCTGTAATATCAATTCTGCACAATTTTTTTTTTCATTTTTTCCCTTAAAAAAATTATCTAAAATGGCAGAAGTGGTCACAGAATTTTTCACATTTAAAACAAAAAAAAAAAAACCAAAAAAAACATTAATAACAATTATTAATATTTAAAGATTGTTCCATTGAAATGCATTGGAGCGCGCCAGGTAGCGAGAGGTCATACCTGTCGCTATTCAAGGTCGGATGCTGGCGCTGTGGGCTGAGGCTGGAATAATGATGAATGAGTCGCTATATGCCGCTATCTCAGTCGCTAAGCAGGATTGGCTTGATAAATGTTTGATTGTGGTGGGGAGCTGGCGTTCTCGTGGCGGGGCCCGTCATTACCGGCCGCTCACCAGTCGCTACCTGTCGCTATTCCTTCATAAATAAGGGCCTAAGACTCTAGGGCTGCCAGATTCCTCACTTTCCTTTATGTGTAAAAGCCCCCGGATCTCTGAGTTGACTTACCTAGCTGGCCTTTCCATGCCGGCCAGCTGCTGCATTTTGAACTGTCGCTTGCAGTCCTCCACCAGAGGCAACCTTGCATCTGCTTACTGTTCAGCTGAGGAATTGGGGAAGGGAAAGCCCATGACATAGGCTGACAAATGATCCTAGGTGTGCTTTAAAGAGGAGCAACCAACTCAATAGTGTCTATAATACTATAGGGCTGGTCTACTACCTCTTTAAGGGGCATCCTAAGTTGTTCCTAAGTAAGTATCAAAGCCCAGGATAGTGAAAACCCCCCAGTTTGCCTAGTAAAAATCACCTCTCCTCTTTTTTTTTTTAATTTGGCGGGGGGCAGCATTTCACTCTTGGACCCAGGCAGCACAATGTCTTGGGCCAGCCC
The DNA here is from genome assembly GCA_027917425.1 of Gastrophryne carolinensis. Lineage (NCBI taxonomy): Eukaryota > Metazoa > Chordata > Amphibia > Anura > Microhylidae > Gastrophryne > Gastrophryne carolinensis. The sequence continues at coordinate 88,091,364 of CM051244.1, read as the reverse complement.
TGGGCCGACGTGCTGAAAGGCGGGAGCTGGGAGCGGGGAGGGAGGCCGATGTGAGTGCCGCAGGGTTGTAGCTGCCGTCATGCGGGAGGGCGGCGAATGAGCATCCGATGTGCAGGAGGGCGGGTGGTGGCACTGGCCAATCGGAGTTCCTTCAGTTCTGATAGCTTGTTTGGAAAGGGCTGATCTCTCACCTCTGCTTTCTGCCCTGCCCCACCCCTAGTGTAGTCGGGAGCAGAGGCCAGTGGCCCGGCTAGCATCGCATCTCCAGTGTAAGATGCCTGGTGCATGGAGCTGGTCAGAGATGGGGGGGGGGGGGCTGCGTAAGGCTGGCCAGAGATGGTGGTGCAGCATGGAGCAGGGCAGAGATGGGGGTGCAGTATGGAGCAGGGCAGAGATGGGGGGGGCAGCGTGGAGCTGGCCAGAGACGGAGGTGCAGCATGGAGCTGGCCAGAGATGGAGGTGCAGCATGGAGCTGGTCAGAGATGGGGGTGCAGCATGGAGCAGGGCAGAAATGGAGGTGCAGCATGTAGCTGGTCAGAGATGGGGGTGCAGCATGGAGCTGGCCAGAGATGGGGGTGCGGCATGGAGCTGGCCAGAGATGGGGGTGCAGCATGTAGCTGGCCAGAGATGGGGGTGCAGCAAGTAGCTGGCCAGAGATGGGGGTGCAGCATGGAGCAGGTTAGAGATGGGGTGCAGCGTGGAGCTGGGCAGAGAAGGGGTGCAGCGTTGAGCTGGGCAGAGATGGGGTGCAGCGTGGGGCTGGGCAGAGATGGGGGGCAGCATGGAGCTGGACAGAGATGGGGCAGCGTGGAGCTTGGCAGAGAAGGGGTGCAGCGTTGAGCTGGGCAGAGATGGGGTGCAGCGTGGGGCTGGGCAGAGATGGGGGGCAGCATGGAGCTGGACAGAGATGGGGCAGCGTGGAGCTTGGCAGAGAAGGGGTGCAGCGTGGAGCTGGGCAGAGATGGGGGCAGCGTGGTGCTGGGCAGAGATGGGGGGCAGCGTGTGCGGAAGAGGGAGTAGTCTTATACGGCGAGTATATAACAAACTCTATATTTTGAGTGGAAATGTTGGTGGGTCGTCTTATACGCCCAGTCGTCTTATACGCCGGCAAATACAGTAATTCAAAATTGAGGGTGCCTGTTATGTCTCCCCCAAAAGAGGAATGCGTGACCCTCTATTCTAGATCGTGATTTTTGCTGTTGCCTAAATAAGGCGTTGGTACATATAAACTAACATATACAACGTAAATAGATCATACATTAGGGAAAAGGTAGATGGCGTGCATGTGTAGAATAGCAGGCAATAGCACCTACAATGCAGCGGTAGGAGATAGGTGTATAGATGCATATACTCTGACATTCCTATCATGTTTAATTAGAGACGATGTGAACTGAGAAGGACCTGGATGGACACCTCTTGACGCGCGCGCGCCCGCCTAGAGGGGCGCGAGGGAGGCGGCGGCGGCCGGCCGCCACCGAAGATAACGTAAGGAGTTTGGGGTGTTTGGGGGGGGGTTTCACCCCGCAGGACATCCCGATCTCGGATGTCCCGTGGGGAGGGAGGTGTTCGGCCCGGGAATCTCGCCCGTGGGTGTTGGTCCACTTTAACAAACATAGGAGGCCGGCCCGGCACTTACTAATGGATGAGGGACCATACCTACCTCGGGAAGATCAAATAGAAGAAAGATAGCCCTCCATTTCTACATATACCCTCTCATGCTCATCATGGGGACACTGGGAAATATAAATTTACTACCCCCCAACATACTGGCCAAAACCATTATGGATGGGGAAAACGGTAGTCCTCTATTTCTACATATATCCTCCTATGCTCATCATGTGGACAAGGGGAAATATTAATTTACTACCCCTCAACATACTGGTTCAGGTCCACTATATCGGACAACATGGGGGTGAGATAATCAGTGCCCCTGCGCATGTCGTATATAGACACATGCACACAGGCACCAGTTGCGGACCTAATAGGGGCCATGAAGACTCATGGTTGTTAAGGCTTTTGGGGGACAGAGATCCTACATATAAACAAAGAAAATATGACATGGTGGAGACATAGAATAAGAGGCAATTACAATAATTTATTCAGCTATTCTCATAGTACAGTAAAGTCTAAAGAAACAAGGTAAGGTAATTAGTATTGATACAGCATCCTGAGGAAGTGGGAGGAGCCACGCAACGCGTAGGTGCTTAGGAATCCCCCGGTGGCATTTGGGACTCAACTTTATTACGGTGATATTAGTTGTTAAACCTTTATTATGCCTGCTCTAAGATCTTGTTATATCAGTACAATTGGTTGTCTAGGAATCTAATGAATTGTTTATACTCACTTAGTTTTACAATTATCACTTTATACACTTATGAGCATATAGCTCTTTCATTATTACTTTGCTGCTATTTCACAGTATGCTTTGCACATAGTCCTTCCAGCACATTGCACTTTACTCACAGGGTACTCACATATGTACAGATTTGGTTTTTGATCATTATTTTTCTACAATATTAATTGTTTATATTTATATATGGTTGTTTATATGTATATATTTATTATATTGATTGCTTATATTTTTTATAAATAATCTCAGATAGTTTGATGAATTAATAAGAGGCAGGCAGTCACTATACAATTGCTTAGAGTCAGTTACAGGAAGTGCCACCGGAGGGTATTGTGTCTTTATGTTTTTTAATTGAATTTTGTCTTTATATGTATGTATGTGGAGTTTTTTCGGTACTTTTCAATATTAAATAGATTGAATTATTTTTACTTCGGTTTGTGCGGCCTCATTTGTAGGACATCCTTTTTGGGTCTGAGCTGGCAGGCTCACCATTTTTGTATATGTACTAGGTGATACTTTGTATCTGGGTGTCTTGGGGCTGGCACCCCTGCATGCTAGAAATTGGTTGGCTGTGCATTACATTTATTTTGTGGTTTTTCAAACAAGGTAAGGTAATTAGTATTGGTAAGTTTAAATGGACTCCAACAAAATGGAATCGTGGCGCTGATCAGCAGCAACACATTAATACATCAATACACTCTCATCCTCATAACAGATTGTAAGGTTATTAATTCCCTTCCTCCCACAGACTCCAATGCACAGCGGTGTGTGTTATGCAAAAAAACGCTGTGGAGTCTTATTTGGGCCGCAATACTAAGCCGCTTTCTGCCGGCGCCGTATGGGCTCCAACAAAATGTAGCCTAGGCGCCGACAGGCCGGTGACGCACCGCGCCACATCCGGGGCTCTCCGATGGGCTGTGGGTGCGCTCGGCGCCCGAAGCGCACAACGTCACTTCCGGCATTGGCCGGGGGGGGGGCGGTGTGCTCCGGGCGCCGGAGCGGACATTTAAGTGTCACCGGAGCGGCACGTTTTCTCACCCCTAGACAGACGAGCAACTAATATTGAGCCAGGAGAGCTTAGTGAAGGTATCACAAGGAGAACAAACCATTTATCCAGCATGCGCGGTGTACACATCGTGTTTCACCCTTAAAGGTACAGCAAATCCATACGAATATATTGATTAAGATGGCCCATTTGGCACTGGGAGGCTACAAAAAACTGTATACAACCCGGGGTAATATCCTTTCTCAATCACGCAGGTTCCCCATTGAGATAATTTGTCGGAGCACACGACCTAGTGCCACTATCCTTTGGGATAATACCTCACAAGCCCTTCTAAGGTAATTTAAGTAAATCAGGTGATACTGAATATATAATGATACCTAATGACACTAATTTTAAAGTGGCCATTTCTCAAGCCCTTTATCATGAGAAATAACGGCTTGTGATTTTTCAAAGGGCTATACCATCAATGAGCTCCTATGAGGGTGTCCTCACCACGTCCTTCCCAGTGATTAATGCACAATGATGCAACTCGAATGTATATAGTAGGCACTGGATTGTGAACGGTGAAGATTTATTTCATATGAATACAAGCTTTGCACAGGTATTAAATGAAATAACATGCTTACCTAATACCAATTGGACTAAATATTATCATGATAATGTTATGAAATGGAAGTTATACACACTTATTCTGATCTCTTCTCTCTCTCTCTCTCTAAGGGCATTGAGAAAGCCAAAAAGAGTGGCGAAACATGTCTGCCCAACAGTAAAACAGTCTGAGGAGGAACTCTATGTAACAAAAAATGAGAGAGTGTGTGAGTGAAGAGTAATTTTTAGATTTGCACATAGTATCATTGATCACTGATCACTGTAGTACATTTGATGTAATGAAATTGTATTTTAAACTTATGAAATAAAATGTGAAACTTCCTTTAACCTATAAAAGAGTGTGGTCATAATCAAATGCTCGTTGACCAGGCCGGGGTGGCTTTAACCCATAAATATAGATACCCATAGCAATTATAAAGATTGAACTGAATCCAAAAATAAACTTAACGATGGGGAGAGGGATGGGACAACCCCATCATTTTGTCAAATGCGGAAAACAACCCCCTTCACATTAAAAAGTTCCAAGATGAGCTTCATAGGGATAAAGCCTCCATGGACAGGAATCTCAAAAAAAAAACATCCAATCCGAAAATCATCCGAGAACATTATCTAGATTAGAATTAAAAATTCCTCTCAGGTGTTGTAATCTAGGGAAGTGCTGCAGCTCGCCAGGCTCGCCTCGCTTCATTCTTTTCCCCGCACGCTGCACCTTAGGGGATTCTTCCAAGCTTCTCAGGGACTTTGCCGGCACTTGCCGCAGGACTCCCGCTGACTCTAGGTGAGAGCGGAGCTCCTCCATAGTTGTAGCGGAAAAGTGGACATCTTCAATAACAAAGGAGATGCGAAAAGGAAATCCCCATTTGTATTTAATCTTATTATCCTGTAGGAGCAAGAGTAGGGGTCTCATCTCCTTCCTCCAGGCCATTGTAATTGCTGATAGGTCTGAAAAAATCAAGTATTTGTGCCCTTGAAAATTCAGATTAGTCATGTCCCGTGCCTTCCGCTGGATCATCTCTTTCGTCTGAAAGTAGTGAAACTTGGCAATTACATCTCTGGGCGGGTCACCTGGTGGTCTACAGGGGCCCAATGATCTATGCACCCTATCCATTTCCAAATGATCTATAGGGAACCCTGGTAATAGCTCTTGGCACAGGGCTGTAATCACAGAGTTAAGATCTTCAAGGTGTTCTGGAAGACCCCTAAATCTAAAATTAACTCTTCTAGTTCAGTGTCCTCCAGTTTCGAAAATAATAGGGAATTATCCTTTTTAAGCTGAAGAATCTCAGAATCTAAAGCCTCCTGTGAGGTTATTACATCGCTCAGCTTAGTCTCCAGTGTGTTCAGCCCACATGTCACTCTCTCCAGCTGTTTAGTGAGATGCTCTGTAATCAGCCTAGTGTTCACAGATAGAGCCTTCTGCAACATGTTATCAAATTGTTTCATAAGAGAGACACTTACATCTGCCTGCGCACTCACACTTGGCTGGCTGGACTGTCGTCTCTCACTGCCCATGAATGATGCTTCTGAGGATTCTATCACTTCAAGATCCTCTGCTGACAGCTCCTCCGCCATCTTGCCTTCAGCAGCAGCAAGTATGGGTGACTCCCGACGCCTCCTCTCAACCTCGCAGCAGCCTCTCACCCTGTGGAACTTCTCTGCTGTCACCGCAGCTCCTCTCCACCTAGGTACCTACCACAGCAGCGCGCTGATTCTCGCTCCTCGCCCCTCACACAGGCCGTAGGGCACGGAGCTCCTCTAGGACGCAGCCATCACAGCTCCGTGCGCATGCGCACTCCGAGAAATAGTTTCTCAATGGAAATTAAACGGGTTCTCCCATTCTCCTGAAAGTTGCTGGTACATTATTCTCACGTTAGTGACATTTTTGATTTAAGGGGGTCTAACACTCTTTTATCATATAAGTTCCCTTTAATATTTTATTCCCATTTGAAAACATTTTTTATTCGTTAATCCTCCATAACCTGATGCAGTTCCTCATTTTCTTCACCCTAATTTCCTGGTTATCTTTTTCTATTTTATTATGTATCCTTATCTTTATATTCATTTATATCCTTCTTCTACCACTTTCTGTACATCTTCAATTTATTTCTCTAGTTCCTTTAACTGTTGCCTCATTTTCTGCAAATACATAATAATTAGTCTAAGGACACATTCATTAAAGAATTGTTGCCACCTGAATCCTTTCTGGGCATTCATCACCGTCATATATTCATCACCAAAGTTTTCTTGGGACCATTTTTTTCATCTGTGTATCTTTCCAAGAAGATGATATCCCCTTTTACCACAGTTCTTTTCCCCGAATTAAATTCTAGTTCTTTAAACACAACACTCAAATCACATGTATTTTGGCTTGCTTCTGGCTCATCGTCAAGCACCATAGTAAGCTCAGAACAATATTTGAAGATGTCTATTGACAATTAGCAGCAGATAGGTACTGAACAAATATAATTACCTGTTGGGATGCCCCTGCGGGCTACAATATGTAAGACGAACAAAACAGCAATTAAAAATTTGGTTGAGGGAATATATATATATATATATATATATATATATAGGACGGTGAGGGTTTGAGAATCATAGTTTATCTGCCCTGCCTTAACAGGGTTTTACCATTCAGTTCCCTCTTTAATGTCCTACATGGGCATAGATAAATGTGTAACCCACTGGAAGGGAAGAAATATAATAAGGGATATTTCTAGGAAGGCGTCTAAATGGATCTATCTACTGAATACTTTGGTGCCAAATGGCCTAAGTATAGAATTTGATCTAGTAGTAGTAGAAGCTATATAGGCTTGAATTATATTATGTTTCTCATGTGTCATAATATATTTCATCTATTGTGCATAAGTCTGTTATAAGCCTTTTTTTAAGGAGTCCTGTTTTCGCTATCTGGTAAAACAGACTGTTGTAGGCTGAGAGCTAGAGGTTAATTCCCCTGCATTCAGAGTATGAAGCAAGTGAGCTCAGTGACTCTGAGCGCCTGTGGTAGTCAAACAGAGCTGAAGAGGGGACTGGGTCAACTGAGTTGACATCTAATCAGAGTAGAGGAGCATATATTATACCAAATTCCTCTATTGTCCTCCCTGCACCTTGAGAAAGCTCAACGGAATATGCGAAACGCGTTGTCAGAAAGGAGAACAGGAATCTAGGTCAGAGTTAAGAGGGAGGCTTGGCTCTACAGAAAGTATACAATGGCAGGGTTTTGACAATGTGTGCGAGAGCGGGGTGCCGTTTTTACCACTTTTGGTTTTCAACTGCCTTTTATAGTTACAGACACAGAATTATTTTGGTAAAATAAAATGAAGAAAATTAATCCTTTATTCCCTCCCTAACTGTTAATATCTAACAATAACTCAATTCAGCAGCTGTAGAACCCTCTGCTGTGGCAGTAAGTAGGATGGGTTAGGCGGGCCCTTAGCATCCCTTTGTTGTTGAAAGCTAGTTGCTAATTGACAACTCCTACAACATTAAAAATTCACGCACCTGCAGCATTTATAGGCACTAGGTCTGGGGGCAGGATTACTGTGCAGTGTACTGGCATGTCATTTGGCAGCACTATAAACCACAAAGATGTGCTGCCAGTGTCAGCAGCCTTGGAAAGACTGGACCGGCTAAAGGGGCACTGCTACCATCTGGCAGCTGTCCGAGGGCCACATAAAAAGGCTTGGAGCGCCGCAACTGAGTTTGACATGTGATCTAAGTGTCTCTTAAAGGAGCACGATTGACTAATCTGGAGCAGAACACGGATTTTGATGATACCTGTAAGGTATATAGCTATTTTGAAGATAATGAAATTCAAGGGAAAAAAGGTTACATGTTACCGTTTTAAGCGAAAACTGTTTCAAAATGGCCCGGGTGACGGCTCCCATCACCCATGAAGAAATCGTTTGTTCAGCAGGGGAGAACCCCATGCTACTTTACTGTGGGGTGGGCACCACACCGTGGCCATGCGCTCGCCATGTCAACCTCGCAGCCAGGGGCGGGATGGGGCTTAACAGAACAAATCCCAATTTACCTTTTAGGCTAGTGCGGGGTGGGGTACTCGTCCTCAGGGCTGCCATCCGGGGAGAAGAGGGAGGATCAAAATCCCGGGCCCCAGGCAGGGCTCGTGTTTGGGGAGGCATCAGTGGCAATTGCCCTGGGCCCCCATGATAAGACAGGGCCTTCAACTCATTCAAGCTTACCGGTGCAGCGGTAGTTCTTCTGTCCGGGAAGCACAGTTAAGCTTGAGTGTGTGTGAGCAGGGGGGAGGGGCAGCAGGAGTCACAGTGGATGGGCAAGAATCAGTTACCCTGTCTGCCCGCTGCTTTATCATTGTCCATCTTTCTAGGGGATGGGCAATGTCGCACACTGGCTGTAATGAGGGATTCCCCTAACTGGCTGTAATGAGAGATGCCACTCCCCTGGCTGTATCACTGACTGTAATATAGGATTCTGCTTACTGGCTGTAATGAAAGATGACACTCACTGGCTGTAATGAGGAATGCCGCTCACTGGCTGTAATAAGGGATGCTGCTCACTGGCTGTAATGGAGGATGCCGCTCACTGCCTGTAATGGAGGATCCCGCTCACTGCCTGTAATGGGGATGCCGCTCACTGGCTGTAATGAGGAATGCAGATCACTGGCTGAAATGGGGGTTGCCACTCACTGGCTGTAATGGGGGATGCAACTCACTGGCTGTAATGGGGGATGCCACTCACTGGCTGTAATGGGGGCTGCCGCTTACTGTCTGTAATGGGGGATGCCACTCACTGGCTGTAATGGGGGATGCCGCTCACTGGTTGTAATGGGGGATGCTACTCACTGCCTGTAATGGGGGATGCCACTTACCGCCTGCAATGGGGGATGCCATTCACTGCCTTTAATGGGAGATGCTCTTTTTTTCGTTTGGTTGGTTTTTTTTAGGGGCGGCAAGGGTCTGTGTTTGTGCCTTTTGTTGATAGACGTTTCTGCCAGTCTGCTATAGAGATGATGGGGTTGTTCTGCAACACAGTCTGCTATGGGAATGATGGGGGCTGTTCTGCAACACAGTCCGCTATGAAAGATGATGGAGGGCATTGCCCAGTCTACTATGGGATGATGGGGGGTTTTCTGCAACCCAGTCTTTTATAGAAGAGGATGGCGGGCCCTGTCATAGTCCACTATGGGATGATGGGGGTTGTTCTGCATCACAGTCTGCTATGGGGATGATGGGATTGTTCTGCCATTCAGCATGTCATAGGGGGGTTCTGCACACTGGCTGTTATGGGGGGGTGGATAGTGTTCTGCAAATTTTTGCATTGCACTCTCGAGATGACAGAACACACTCAACCCAGGAGTAGCATTGGCGGGGCTCTGTCTGCTAGTGACCACAGCCCAAGCCAATCTGCTGGTGCTGTGAAGGCATGCGCTTTTGATGCCTCGCATACCAGCATCCTAAGATTATTTTTTTCTGTGAGGATGCGCTGTGTTAGGCATCAACAGTGCATGAAGTAAGTAAAGTAAATAAACTGTACTTTGTTTTTTTATGCTTCAATTTATTGATTTCTCTACATGCCAGTTTATCTGTTTTGTAATAAGTTTTTTTGAGCAGATCAAACCCACAACGTTCGAATCATGCCAAATTTTCAAATTGAAATCCGTACGTGGGTTTGGCCCGAACCCGATAGAAGGATAATTGGCTGCACAGCCTTCTTCCTTCCCTAGCAACCACAGCCATGTACATTATGTGGGCATAATTATTATATATATAATACGGTGGCCTTGTCCCACAGCGCTGAGACGGTTAGTCTCAGATTGACTAGAGTAGACAGAGACAGTTGCTGCTGTTTAGGGAAAAAAGGCCTGTTTGGTAAAAAATGCCCTTTTCAGGGCAATATTTATTTAGGGATAGTGGCTGGAATGAGAGCTAGATAGGTGCGGTGTCAGCACTACCATTTAAAACTACTTCTTGTCACAACTGGGGTGTGTGTATCCTGTTAAGCACTGGGGTGTACCCTGTTATACCACAACAAGCTCTAAGCACTGGGGTTTGTGTACCCCTTATACCACAACAAGCACTAATCACTGGGGTTTTCCCTCCTCATACCACAACTAGCTCTAAGCACTGGGGTTTGTGTACCCCCTTATACCACAAATAGATTGAAACACTGCGGTGTACCCCCTTATACCACAATGTCCTGTAATCACTGGGATTTGTGTACCCCCTTATACCACAACAAGCTCTAAGCACTGGGGTTTTCCCTCCTTTTACCACAACAAGCTCTAAGCATTGGAGTTTGTGTACCCCCTTATACCACAACCAGCTCTAAGCACTGGGGTGTACCCCCTGACACCACAACTTCCTATAAGCACTGGGGTGTACCCCTGATACTACAACTAGCTCTAAGCACTGGGGTGTACCCCCTTATACCACAACTTCTTCTAAGCACTGGGGTTTGTGTACCCCCTTTTACCACAACTAGCTCTAATCACTGGGGTGTACCCCCTTATACTACATCTAGGTCTAAGCACAGGGGTATACCCCCTTATACCAGAACTTCCTCTAAGCACTGGGGTTTGCGTACCCCCTTTTACCAGAACTTCCTCTAAGCACTGGGGTTCACCATGTTGGTAATGCTTAGAGGAGGGGCCAATTTTTTACATTTTGGTGGGGAAATTATTTAAAATGTAATTCTGCACCCAACAAGTTTCTTTTTTCTTTTTTTTATTAAATGCGTGTGATCCCCCCCCCCTCCACCCCCTAAGCATTATCAACCCAGCAAACCAAGAATAGGGGTTTGTTATTCCAGGGCTCAAGGGCCACCCAGCCAGTCCCTGGCCCTGATCATTACAAGCCATTATGCCCTATAGCACAGGTCCGGTGCCCAGCACCTGCCCATTCTATGGGCTGCCAAGCTCATCTGCACCACCCTGGCCACTGGTGGTGCAAGCAATGGAGTATGAACTGGTATAGGGGTCCATCACACTCCTTACCAGTACAAAGTAAAAGTCTAGTAAAGAAAAACAAGCTTATTTTCAAAAAATGAATGCCTGTTAGGTGACATTCATTTAAACAAGGGAAAGTGACAAAAAGCAAAAATTTGGACAAATATTTTTTCAATTCAATTTTCGTTTTGGATCTAACCAAAAATGCCAATAAAATGACCAAAACATATAAAAAAATAAACCAACAGATAGTTTCGATATTAAATGGCATGCTTTAAAAAAACGCATTTAGTAAAACAATTAAACATGAAAAAATACTTTGAAAAATAAAAAGTCAAACTATTCTTAAAAATTAGATCAAACCGAAAAATTACCAAAAAATATAAAAAATAAACTTGCAGGCAGTTACCTACCTACCTACAGGATTATTTAAACAAGGAAAATATTATTTATTCATGTATTTAATTAATTTTCTTGCTTACTGTGATTATTCAGAATAATTTCCCAAGCCCCATTTTTTGCTTGTAGGAACAGGGCGCAGGGGCCAATTTGGTGGTCACCCGCCCTACCGGCTACAAGCTCAATGGGCCGGGCTCTTCTGCCCCCCCCTTGGGCTTTGGGGAGGCAGGTAATTGGGGTGCCAGGGGTTAGTGGCAAGTCACCCGCTAGTTGCAGGTGACTTGCCAGCCCCCAGCCTTGTGAACTGGTATTTTGATCTCATGGGCCCCTTACCAGTTCACAAGGGGTTAACAAAATAGAACACACACACAAAAAAAGACATTTATTATTATTTTTTTTTTTTACTTTACTCACCTCCGATCCTCTGCTGCCCCTGGCGATCGTGTCCCCCGAAGCTCCGATGACAAATGCAGGTGATCAGTGGAGTCGGGCTGGGGGAGGCAGATGATCAGAGCCATTTGCCCCCTCTGACCTGCCTCCACTGATCACCGGCATCTACTGAGCTTCTCCGCTCAGATGCGGTGTTGACTGACAGGTGACGTCACAATGACGCTATTAACCCCACCCACAAAGGGGTGGGGCTAACAGCAGCGAACCAGGAAGCGAGGGAGAGGGCAATTTCTCGCCCTCTCCTCACTACGGAAGAGGCCGGGGGGCGGGGCGATCGGAGGCCCGATCCAACTTGGAGTCAGGTGAGTTTTTTACTTTTATACTTTTTTTCTGTGGGGGTTTAAAGTCAGCTACGTGAGACTCACGTAGCTGACACTAAAAGGGTTAAGTAATCCACAGTCTTAATTTCACTGTAGCTCCGGTGTTTAAGAATGCCCCTCAGAACTTTCTGCTATTGGTATATGCAGATATATATGTTAACTATTCTAAGTATACAGCACGTCCTGTTCCAGAATATTCCTTACTCTTGAGTAATACATCCACAAGATGGCGCTGGACTGCAAAAAACAGCTTGTGGCTCCTCCCGGTCCTATATAAGTCAGGGACCTCCCACAAATTCCCCAGTTCTTTTCTGCAGTCTGGGCTGCGAAGATAGCTCTCTATGTGGCGCAGGTGAGCGGGGCTTATATGCCTGCGGCCCTGCAGGACTATTCCCACCCGTTCCGTTCCATATTGCTGCCTCCCAGCTTCGGCTGGCAAGGTTCGGGTGAAGGTAGGTCAGTAAGCACCAGTTGGGTGCTGAGGAGCTATGCTCTTACCGCAGTCCCTGCTCTAACAGGGTAGGCGGTTTAGGCTGATGGTGAGCCTTTTGGGATGCCCCCCCCTGCTCCATGGGTTTCTGCCAAGCTCAACCTGTGCAGTTAACCCTTATTCCCATAGGTGTTCCCCTCCACCCTCACTCCTCCCATTGTCTTCTGGGCGCCGTCATCTCCCTGGAAATCCTTTCTATTCCTGCCTCGCTCTCCCTCCGGGAGATCTCCAGGGGGGGTGACTAATGGTATAAAACTGTATTTTATATTTTAACATGTACTGTGTTACTGTTGCCTTGTATGCCGCCGCGCGCTTGTACAGCGCTCCGCTGACGGCGGCGTCATTTACCTCAGAGCTGCCGGGCTGCTATTGGCCGGCTGGATCACGTGGGCGCGTTTCGCGCTCTTCGGGGGGGGCGGGCTCTGTGGATGACAATTTTCACATCACGTCTCCACGGCCCGCCCCTCGAGGTCGGCGGATGCCATTCTGCCTGTCCTTAGCTGCGTGTGCTGCTGGCTCCCTGCGGTCCGTGAGTAACCCCGGTGGGGTGTTTTTTTTTCTCAGGATATTCCTTTCTGCTGTATTCTTATGGGAATATTTTGTTATGTCTTTCAGGCGGGTTAAAACTACGGCACTGTGGTTTCTCCCGGCCATCTCCCCTCACTATCTCCCACTTCCCTAGCGGGTTCTTGGGGCATCCCGGGTAGCTCTTTAGCATTAACCCTTACTGGCCTGTTGTGCCATTCAAATCACCATATGGAGGCTTCTGGGGATAATGGGCCTGGGTTTCCTTCGGGACAAGCCCGGCTATGTGTTGTGTGTGAGGTATCCCCCATAAGGGATGATGTCAGGGTTTGTGTACCCTGTGCCCAGCAGGTACTTGCGATGCAGTCTGGGCTGTCTGTTACTGGGCCTGGCGGTGCGCCCCCTCTGACCTCACCTACCCCCCCACGCTTACATCTGACCCCCACCGAGGGGCATACTAGCGGGGAGTCTCAACCTGATTTAGCTGCACGGGTGGCCAGCATTGAAAAACATCTTGCTGGGTCTGCCCCGCATAAGGCTTCTGCCAAGAAGCGGCATTTATCACCCGCGGTTTCCCCCCCTTACTCACTCTCAGGTCCCTACCCCCTTGAGGAGGGGAAATTATTTTCTGATTATGAATCCTCTGAGGAACAACCTAAGTTTTACAGTGGTACTAGGACTCCCTTTGGGGAAGACCGGTGGTCCCCTGATGACACTGACAGATTGCTGAGTCACATTTTTGAAGTGCTTTGTATTTTTCCCTTGGCAGTGGCTCCGCAGCAGCAGGGTGAGCTTTTTCATACGGTTAAGCCACTCTGGGAGTTCCCTGAGCAGTCTCACTTTAATAATCTAGTGCTCAAGGAATAGGAATGGCCTAGCAAGCTGCCAGGGGTGCCTAAGAGTTGGGACAAGAGGTATCCCTTTCCTGCTGATGTTGTTAAGCGTTGGTCATGTCCTCCCGAGGTGGATGCCCAATACATCTGTTATGCATTCTCCTGATACTACTACCCTGCGGGATGGTGAGGCCCGGCGCTTGGACCAACTGGCCTGTCAAGCCTTTGCCTGTGTGAGGACAGCGCTGCACCCGGCTGTTGCCATTAAAGGGGTGCTTAAGTGTCTCTTGGACGGGACATCTGAGGATGCGGGTAGAGAAGAGTATAGATCTCTTCTGCTTTGTGAGGAATTTATTGCATATATTCTTTCTGCCATGGATAATGCCATTAGAATGTGTGGTAGGACTTCTGCCCTGTTGGTGGCTATACGCCGCTCTGTCTGGCTATGTCAGTGGGTAGCTGATAATGTTGCTAAGAAGGCTCTCACTGGTTTCCCTTTCAAGGGCCTGCACCTCTTTGGTGAACGCTTGGAATTGTTTGCCAGGGGCGGTAGGTTACCTCAACGTAGGTGGCCGTCCCGATCCTTTCGGCGGATGGGTGCCTTTCTCCCATCCTTCAGTGGTTCCAGAACTGGCCGAGGAGTCTCCTTTACTGGGGCCCGCAGAGATCACTGGGGAAGGGGCAGAGGACATGGCCGTCCTGGCCTCTCCTGGGGTCCCAAGCCAAAATCCTCACCCAAGCCCCCTCAGGCATGAAGGGGCGTCCTCACCCATCCGGGTGGGGGGACGGCTTCGGCTCTTTGCTCACGTCTGGAGGCTTCACATCTCAGACCGGTGGATTCAGGAGGTAGTGTCCTCCGGTTACAAGATAGAGTTTGCAGCCTGGCCGCCCCAAAGATTCATCAAATCCCGGATGGCTCAAAACCCCCTGTCAGCTCAGGGTCTGTGCCTTGCTGTCCAAAACCTTTTGGAGTTGGGGGTCATCTGCCAGGTGCCTTTGAAGGAAAGGGGCAGAGGCTACTATTCCAATCTTTTCACTGTTCCCAAAAAAGACGGGTCCATCAGACCCATCCTCAACAAATTTGGCAGGTACAAACACTTTCGCATGGAGACTCTGCACTCAGCTGTCAATTCACTACGACCGGGCGACTTCATGACCTCTGTTGACATCAAGGACGCTTACCTTCATGTACCAATCTTTCCAGGTCATCAGATTCACTCTGGAAGATCAGCACTACTAATTTGTGGCCTTGCCTTTCGGTATCACCTCGGCTCCTAGGGTATTCACCAAGGTGCTGGTGGGCGTAATGGCTCTGTTGAGATCTCAGGGCATTCGCATCCTTCCTTACTTGGACGACATTCTCATCACGTCTAAGTCCTTCCAGCAGGCCGAGCTAGATACCCAGCTGGTGGTGTCCACACTGGAGTCCTTCGGCTGGGTGATCAACCACCCCAAGTCTTTCCTGTCACCATCAATGGTGTGGTCCTTTCTGGGCATGACTCTGGATACATCTCAAGTCAAGATTTTTCTCCCTCAGCAGAAGGTGGAGAGTCTTCAAGCTCAATCCAGGCTTCCTATGTCTTGCCCTCATCCCTCCATCTGGCAGGGGATGCAGCTGGTGTGCCTGATGGTGTATTGCTTCGAGGCGGTTCCATACGCTCAGTTTCACATGAGACCTCTTCAACTTCACCTCGGTCCCTGGATCAGGTGTTGGTTCTGTCCCCTCTGGCCAGACGGTCTCTCTCGTGGTGGCTGGACTCAAGAAACCTGTTGGTGGGCAGATCCTTTCTGGCCCCGTGCTGTGAGACAGTCACCACAGATGCCAGTCTGACCCATTGGGGGGGCTTCTGGAAATCCCTGAAATTCCAGGGTCAGTGGGGCCCTCAGGAGGGCAACACCCCTATCAACATTCTGGAACTGAGGGCGATAAGGTTGGTTCTCGCCCGAATTACTCCACACCTTCGGGGACAACCAGACGCCGATTGCCTACATCAATCATCAGGGAGGGACCCGGAGCAAGAGGGCCCTCAAGGAAGTGTCCCTGATACTGTCTTGGGCGGAGGAGAATGTTCCCTGCATCTCAGCTGTGTACATCCCGGGGGTGGAGAATCTGGAGGCAGACTCCCTCAGCAGGGGGACTTCTCGTCTGGGAGAATGGTCCCTCAGCAGCAGGGTATTTCGCTCCCTGTGCCACCGCTGGGGTCAGCCAGATGTGGATCTGTTTGCATCCCGTCACAATCACAAGCTCCCAGTCTTTGTCTCTGGCCATGGATGCACTAGCAATGTCTTGGAAGAGCTTTCAGCTCCTCTATGTGTTCCCTCCTTTTCCTCTGCTGGGCAGGGTGCGGTGCAAAATTGCCCAGTAAGGGGTGCCAACCATTCTGGTGCCCCCCTGTTGGCCAAGAAGGGTGTGGTTCGCAGACGTCGTGCGGTTGGCAGTAGATCAGTATGCCCTGCCCAAGGATCCAGACCTGCTCACTCAGGGACAGCTACGCCATCCCAATTTACAAACGCTGGCTTTAACGGCCTGGCTGCTGAAACCTCCATCTTGATGGAAAAGGGGCTGCCTGCCTCTGTTGTTAATACCATGATTCGGGCTAGGAAGAAGTCCTCGTCATCCATCTACTATAGGGTATGGCATGCTTACATTGACTGGTGCGAGTCTAAGTCGCTTCCCTGTCGGGTATTTTCTATCCCTAGGATTCTGGAATTTCTGCAACATGGTTTGGATTTGGGTCTTCAAATTAGTACCCTTAAAGGTCATGTTTCTGCTTTGGCCATTTTCTTCGAAAGATCCTTTGCTCACTATCGTCTGGTCAAGACTTTCTTCCAGGGGGTTACTCACGTGCGTCCTCCACGTAAGCCTATGTTACCAGTCTGGGATTTGAACTTGGTCTTGCAGGGGTCTCCCTTTGAGCCTTTGCGTGAGGCCCCTTTGTCCATTTTGACTCTTAAGGTAGTCTGTTAGGCGTGTTTCTGAGTTGGCAGTGCTTTCCATTAAACCCCCCTACTTTGAGAGACACCAGGACAAGGTGGTGTTTCGTTTTAAGCCAGATTTTCTGCCTAAGGTTGTATCTGCTTTTCATCTCAATCCTAGTAACCCTAAGGAGCGGGTTTTACACTCTCTGGATGTGGTCAGGACTCTGAAGTTCTATTTAGTGGCTACTGAATCCTTCAGAAAGACTGATGCTCTTTTTGTGCTCCCGTCTGGACCTAAGAAGTGTCTGGCTCCAGCTAAGTCCACTATCAGCAAGTGGATCCGTCAGGCTGTGGTACAGGCCTACTCTGCTAAGGGGAAGGATCCTCCCTTCCGCCTTACTGCTCATTCTACTTGTGCTATTGGTGCCTCTTGGGCTTTTCAGCACCAAGCTTCTGTTGAACAAGTTTGCAAGGCCGCTTATTGGTCTTCTGTACATACTTTTTCTAAGTTTTACAAGGTTGATGTTAGGGCCTCAGCTGATGCTGCTTTTGGTCACAAAGTTCTGCAGGCGGCAGTGGTTTAAACTACCCGCTGTTACTTTTTGGGGATGCAACCCTACTTTACGGACACTGGTACATGTCCCAAGAGTAAGGAATATTCTGGAACAGGACGTGCTGTATACTTAGAATAATACATTTCTGTGATTACTCACCTGTAGAATTGGTATTATATGTATACAGCACATCCTGTTCCATCCCACCTATGTTATCATTATTCTCAGTTACCTCTGTATGGTGATTGTTGATATGTTCATTTTTGAATTCTTGTTATTATTGTTCTCCCGGCTTCTTGTTAACTGCTTGTCAATACTGGGGAAGGAGCCACAAGCTGTTTTCTGCAGTCCAGCGCCATCTTGTGGATGTATTGCCCAAGAGTAAGGAATATTCTGGAACAGGACATGCTGTATACATATAATACCAATTCTACAGGTGAGTAATCACAGAATTGTATTTTTGGTTGCTAGTTTGTTTTGGGCTGAATCAACCAAGATTGATCAGTCTGTCAAGTTGGTGCTATATAAATAAGGATATAAATAAGGATTAGTATTAATATCCCTATCTTCTAAGTAATTCCAGTGAAGTTGGGGAAATTGGCCCACAGCGATAGTTCCTTGTAGGTAGTCTTCCGATAAAGCAGAGTCCAGTTTAGTTGTGATGTCAAGGAAGGCAGCAAATGTCATACTATGAATTGTTAAAAATGTTTCCCGTCCTACTTCTTACTGCTTGGTACATCACATTATTTAGAATAAGGAAGTCTAAATGCTGCATCCTCCTGTAAGAAATAGAGAATTCCCCAAAAAAAAAACTGATTAGGCCCTAATTTTATATATATTTTGTATTATTTTTACATATGTACAACTTTCCCGTATCATAAGTCCCAGCACAAAACAGTCTTTTATACTTTCTCATTGGTGTGATTCTTTTCGTCACCCACAACCTAGAACCTACAGTGAGTGATTATTGTTATATTAATCATTGATATTTTTATTGATGTTTTTTATGATATTCATTGTTTACACTCCACATGCAACAGAAGATATGTAAAAGAGTAAAGGTATTTTATTATGTGCATGTGGTTGGTGCAACTCTCTCCCTTTCCAGGCCAATATGCTTTGGTATATTGAGGCGAAGGGAGACCAAACCATTCTACACAGGGGCTGCTGCTACTGCAGAATCTAATTGTATTATCCAGTCCATTTCATGCTGTAAAGCAGGGTTCATGCCCTTATATAGTTGACTTCTACTCTTTCTCTTCCTATCCTTGGTATTCTGCCTCCCTTTTACACTTTTTCTTGCCTACTGAGATCTGTCCACAAAAGAAGGGGTATGTGCGCCTACTGCGGACAGCTCCATCCCCACACTGCTTCCCTCGATCAGGAAGAGGTATACGCAGGCCCTTATTCATCAAGCGATAGCGCCAGGTAGTGTCTGACGAGCGCCAGGTAGCGGCAGCTAACGGCGACTACCGACTCCAGTACGCCCGGCGGCGGTCACAATGACGCATTTATCAAGCAAAATGAGGCTAGCGCCGGCGAGAGCGACGGCTAGCGCGGCATTCATCATGAAGCCGGCTGGACCGAACAGCGCCGCTGCAAATTCCTTCACAGCGACACGTATTACCTGGCGCTACCTGCCGCTCTCCCATACATTTCAATGGCAGACGCTGCAATGATTGTTCTTAGTGGTTTTGGGGTTTTTTGCTTTGGGACAAAATTCAACACATGTTTATATTGATATGTTTGATGAATCTAGCTGGTTATTTATCTTTTTTTTTTTTTTTTTTTATTTTTCACAATGTAATGTTGTGAGTGACATGGGAATTGCATCTCCTCCACCCAAACTCATTGGCCTCAAAAGCGCTGGTTTTCCACACAAACGGGGCTTGTAAAGCTATTTTGTAGCCTGTCAGGTTGGGCGGTCACGTTCGCTCTTAGAAATTGTCAGCGCCCAAGCTATTCGGCAGCCCTGTCCTTGATGAATCTGTGTTGGTCAGTGTTTGTGCAGTCGCTGTTTGAATTCGCTATGTGGCGGCGCGAGCGTCGCTGTGCCTCGGTGCGCTGCGTTGTGCGGCGCTGTGCTGTTCATACATGTGCCCTTCTGCCATTTGCAAGGAATTCACTTCCCGCGACCCCAGTCGTTGTTAATGAATACACTGTAGTTGTGAGCGTGCCTGGCCCCATATTGCAGGATTAACATTCAGTCGTACCAGCTCATAACAACCCGTTATGCATTCTCATGTGTGCCACATTTTCAGGTAGTTGTCTAGTTAGATTGTGTGATGACTTTGTGAAGCAATAATCTCTGTATATTTAAGCACAACGGTGTATGCTTTAGAAGGACCTATGCATTACAGTATGTAGAATCCCCAGCTAAATCAAGCTAATAGTTCGTTGCGCCTTTGCCCCTAGCTTGTTTTGCAGCGTCATTTTAATGTTTTTCCGCCACTTAGCTTGCACATAGCTGATATTAGCTTGTCCCTGCTGCGCGCATGTTTTTTTGGGAATTTTGAAGCACAGTTGCTTGCGTCATATCCGGTTCCGGGATCCTCCTTTGCGTTTCAACGCCACCTTAAGGTAAAACTGTCTTGCGCTTATGCCAATAGCTTGTTTTTCAGCGTCATTTTAATGTTTTTCCGCCACTTAGCTTGCACATAGCTGATATTAGCTTGTCCCTGCTGCACGCATGTTTTTTTTTTTTGTTTTGCAGCACAGTTGCTTGCGTCATATCCGGTTCCTGGATCCTCCTTTGCGTTTCAACGCCACCTTAAGGTAAAACTGTCTAGCGCTTATGCCACTAGCTTGTTTTCAAGCGTCATTTTAGTTTTTCCGCCACTTAGCTTGCACATAGCTGAGAATAGCTTGTTGCTGGGGCGCGGTGCGTATTTTTGTTTTGTTTTGTTTTTTATTTGGCTCATGTCGCTAGCGTCATTTCCGGTTCCTGTTTCCTCCTTAGCGTTTCCAATATGGCTCCCAAACGGCGAGTAATGCGCCTCCCCAGCTCCTCCTCAGATTCCGGACCCACCACCCCTCCCCCACATCCCCCACCTACCTCACCTTCCCCAAATACCACCCCTCCCACCCATTCCCCTCCTGGGCCCCAAAAACAAAGGCGCACCCGGGTGGATAGCCGGGTAAATGGCCAGGTTGTGAAAGTGAGTATTTTAGTTATGTATTTTTAGCTAAAAAATTTATAAACACACAGGGTGGATAGGGGCAGAATTTTTATTGTTTTTAGGCCAAAATTTAACACTCCACATGGGGCATCCCCATTGTGGATGTCCTGCTTGGATGGCCCCCCCCCCCCCTGGAGGGCCCTAAAAATTACCTCTGCCCCGTCCCATCTGTGCATGCGTGAGTTGCGGATGCCTATTGCGCTTACCTCTAGCAGGGTGTACCCCTGCGCCATACATATTTTCATTTGGTGTGCAGGCGCACTCCCTGTTAGAGTCAAACGCCACATGCGTACTTTGCCGTGCAGACACAGCTGAGCTGGTATGCACCTCCCAAGGCCCTTGGATGCGCATACCACACCGGCGTGGAGTGCTGTGTTTGGCTTGCGGAGTGACGTGGGAGTGTCCTCAGCGGTGTATTTGGGCCCTTCAAAGGGGGTTGCAGACAGTGGGCCACCCACAATAGTTGTGGCCCAAAAAAGTGCACCCAAACCCAGAATAATGTAAATCCTGGGTGTGGGTCCACTTTGATCTTGTCTCTGTATAACTGTTTATGACATTGTTCTGAGGTCATGTATTTATTTATTTTTTTTTTTTTCCTAGGACTTCTGCCTGGCCGAATACGACTATGCCCGAGGAGCGAAAAAACGCCTTGCCATGGAGGTGAAGGCCACTGTGTCCCGGCGCTTCAAGACCGACCTGACCATCCGGGCGATCCAACAAAAATGGTCAGATTTTAAGCGCCGGGACCCAGAAGGCGTGTACCGCCTATATGATGCCTACGCATCAGGTAAGTTAAAGCTTATGTTCTTTTTTGCCTTTGTGCAGAATCATCTGCTAAGCTGTGTCCTTTTTTGCTCTTTATATTAATTATTTGCTTTCACCCCCTCCACACAGATAAGCGTCCTCCCCTGGGGAAACGTGGGAAGGGATTCCTCCCCCGAACCAGGCAGGCGGACTCGGGGGAGTCATCGGGGGAGGGTCCCTCCCGCGGGTCCTATTTAGAGGACCCAGGGGAGGAAGGGGATGACGCCCCAGAGGAGTGTGCTGCTGGGGGGCAGGCTGGATCAAGCCTCAGCTCCTCACACTCTGAGTCTGAGGACTCTCACCAGGCAAGGGGCCACTCTCAAGCAGGGAGTGAGAGGGAGGAGGGTGGCCCTTTGCCTGGTGGATCTTCTGAGCAGAGTGTGAGGAGCCGAGGCTCCCCGCCTCCTCCTCAGAGCCCTCCCTGGGCTTCAAGTGGCGCTTCATCCCCTGGTGAGTTTACATGTTTTAATTGTTAGTCTGTGCCAGGTTTCATCTGACCATTTGTGCTTAGCCCTTGCAATTCCTCTGTAATTTGCAGGGCATCATATAGGCGGCACCTCCATGGATTTTTGGCGTCAAATCCTCCTCGGGCATAGTCGTGGTAAGTGTATGTTTTAAGCTAGTTCATTTTGGACTTTATGTCATTCCTTAAAGTGGACCCACAAACATTGATGATATTGCTTGGATTATGGCGCCTTGCCTGCCAAATCACATCCCTCACCCAGGGCCCCCCCCCAACCAAACACCACAAACTACTTCCCTCTTTGGGGGTGGCAGAAGCCATTGTCCCTGCCTCCTGTGTGGCACTCGAGATGTGTGTGCGCCTGCGCTCTGTTTCATACTGGCATGCGTGTGCGCACACACTGGCGGAGTGATGTGCGGAAGGCAGGGGCGGTGGCGGACTAAAATTGTGTTGCTCTGCCAAAGTAGACTACTACACTGAATATTCACAATCCTGTGTCTTGGTACACTTTTAACAGACACGTTTCCTGGTCCATTGTCTCAGCTGGTTTGCTAATGTACATTAACATCACAAACCACACTACAGTGCTAGCCAACTGGAAACCACCCCTATGTTTCTGGCCACACCATGATGTGTGCTAGCAATAGTTAATTTACGTGAAGTAGTTAGGGCAAACACATGTTGCACACTGGTAACATTATCCATTAAATTGGTAATGAGTCATTTACATTGCAATGTAAAGGTTAGTGCCAGATTTTCAAAATGGATACATGTGGCAACCATAAACACTTCACATTAACTAATGGGCCAGGAATATAGCAAATATCGTTTAACATGTATGTAAAGAAGTGTTTGTTTTTGGAGCTAAGACTCAATAACCAGATTGATGTCCAAACTTCGGGTGTCATAGCTCCACTAAATGTTGTTTTGTATTTTGTTTTTTTATGGACAGATGTCGCTACGCAGACGGAGGCAGAATTCCTCCTCCCCACACCAGCTCCAGGGACGGCCAGCAGCATGGGCCACCGCCACAGCTGCGATGGTGAGTACATCCAAATTAATATGGGTAAATACTTTGTAAACATTTCTCTTCTAGTTACATTTGTAGAAATTTGTAATTGACCAATGTGTGAATATCACACACATCTAGGTTAAATGTGTTTGGTCAATAATCCAACATGCCAGTCACCATCCTTGATAGTTGCCTCACATTCTTGTTACGGACACATACGGACTATTTGTGGCGTATAGACAACCAAATGGGGCTGATTAGGTGTTTACCAATAACATTATAGGGCAAACTTCCATCTTCCTTAGGCACTGATGTTTGGCTTGGACTAAAGACATAAATGTCCTTACTTGGCCATAAACATTATTACATTTGCAAGAGTTAACCTGGCCCAACACCAAGGGTGTTTAATGTGCATTAAACATTTAATTTGCCAACAACTAACAACTAACACCCCGCGGAACATACGATAAGTGCAGGTACCACGGGTCCAACCCACCAAGCAAACCCCTAATTATGGGAACTTATCTTCCGCTGGCTCCTGCGCAACACTCCAGACGTGCATTTTTCCCCCCTGGGCCTCTGTGAATGGCCGCCGGGTCCCCATGAGCAGCCAGAGAGTGACATGCGTGAAGAGGGGGTGGAAGAGGAGTGTACATTCCTGTTCCCTGCATAGACGTTAGCGTGCGTTCTTTGTGCCAAGCACGTTGGAGCATGGAGAGGTGAGTGGCTATGGATTACTGTGTGTATACACACATCAGGGGAAATACAGATCTGTGAGAAACAACAAAGTGGGCCAAAACCCATGATAAACTATATTGTGGGTGTTGGTCCACTTTAAGAGTAAAGGTATGTGGTCCTAACATGTTTTCAAGCCAATATTAAAACTTTATTTTAAAATGTTAGGGGCACATTGTTCACCAATGTTAATGTGAGTGTTAGCAAGTTAGAAACACTGACATTACATTGCTACATCTGTGTATGTTGAGTTCCCAATCAAATTCTAAGATATTATTTTTTATCACATCTCTACAGCTTGTATACGCCAGCATCGCAGACTGTGGCGGGCCTTCCGACAGATGAAAGGGATGCTGCTGGCCATGAAGAGGCGTCGGAGACGTTAGGGTGGGGGGGATGGCTGCCCTGGCCATGTTTTATTGGCTTTGTTGGCCTATGTTGGCCGTGTTGGCCCAATTTGTATAAATACATTTATATTTACCAAGAACTGTGTTGTTCCTTGACCAGCATAGGTTTAGATTCCCAAAAACCATTATGTCTAAAATTAGGCAGCCATTTTGAGCCAGTACATGTTTACACCATAGTAAGCAATGTTAACTAATGTGGCACATAAATGGTGGCATAATATTAGAGATGATTGAGCAAATCAGCCCTGACTGTGTATTTAGCTTTCACATGTATGGATAAACACAAATTAGAGGTGGTTTTCCAAAATATATTTACATAAATAATAAGAAAAAGGTTTACAAATTAATATTCTTGGCTGGGTGGCCGGGGAGGTTGGGAGTCATTGCTAGGGGCGGTGTTGGGGGACAACAGTGCAGTAAAAAATATAGACTGCTGTTGTATGAGCTGTTGTAGCAACAACAAAGTTTGGTCCTGCCGCTGTATTGCCTCTGCCTGGCGCTGTATTGCTTCTTCCTGGCGCTGTACAGATTGCTCGATAACATTTGCAAGGCGACCAAGGTCCTGGTTCTGTTGTAGGTTTTGCCTTAACTGGTCCACCTGGCGCTGCAGGCCCTCATTTTGTTGCTGACACATCAGCACCTGATTTTCCAACGCCGCAATGCGCTCATTAGTTCCATCACGCGGCTGTTGGCGACTGTAGTCCTCCAGCATCCGGACCCCTAGTTGGTAGAAATCGGCACTGGTTGGTGCCACACCTCCTCTTGCTGTGGTTGGAGGCTAAACAAATAGTAACCCACATTTTAGTGAAACGGAACAAATGCAGTTATGCCCCTCCCAAAAGTTACCATAAACACTCACTAGACAACTTACCCTTGTCTGAGCCTCTGAAGCTTGGCCACATGGGACTTGGGAAGAGGTCCCAGCTTGGGGTTCTGGTTCCGCCTCCTGCCAAAACAACAATGAAAGGAAATGTTACATGTTGCTTCTTCCACTACCCACGAATATGCCAATGGGTTTCGAGGTCGTCTACATCAGCCATGTTACCTGCGTGTCCTCCGGCCCAGGTAGGCTCGAGGTATCGCTGCCAGAGAGTCGCAATTCAACATCCGAGATGTCGGGCAAGTTGGCATATGCTAAACAGGAAAATGAGGTTAGTAGGTCTGTGGGCCAAACTCAAATGTAACCTGGTTAGGCTATCGAGGCCATACCTCTAAAAAGTTTCAAAATACACACTAGACCAAAGGTCTCGGTTAAACTCAGATTGTTAACATGTATGTTACAGGACTAAGACGCACTAATTTCTGCAAATTTCATCATAAACATTGCTTAAATTAAACATACCCGCAATATCCCAGATGTCTGGAGTGGGGTCCTCACTCGAGCTTGGACCTTGAAAATACATGTGGACACACAAGTTGCCAGAAGCAAGTGGCACAACATTAGAGCCAAAATACAGACTAGAGCAAGGCAAAACCACTTACCCTCATCTCTGGCAGCTGGAACTTGAGGGGCCCTTTCTGGACAGCCACTTCCGATATTCGGGTCAACTAAAACAAATTAAAAATGTGTCTAAATAATCAGCAAACTACTACAGGGAATGTTTGGCTAAAAATATGTCCGCAAATATACATTGCTATCACTAAAATAACTAAGAGACTGACCCTGGGGAGGCAACCAGCACTCCCAAGAGGCATCTTCAAGTTTACCAAGCAAACATGTAGCTTAGTAGACTAACAAAATTGAACCAGTGTAACCTAAACAGCAGAAAGGATACATTATGTATTGCTCTACACACCAACAGGGTCCTGTTGACCGGCAACATCGGAAGTGGGGTCCAAAGATGAACCAGTCACTTGGCCTACCAAGAAAAAAGACAAATGAGACACATGCACTTGAGTCAAAGTGGATCAAGCAAGGTGAACACATGCACTTACCGACATCCAAAGAGTAGGTGGGATCCGGAGGAGATGCTGGGGCCAAGGGCATGGGAGCTAGGCCAAAATAAAACCAACATTGAGCCATAGCTAATGTGCGTAGCAAAATACAACATGCTTTAAGGTGTGTGAGCAGCTCTTTCACTAATATTGACTAATCAAGCCAAGTGTGGCTCACACATTGATATGCCGATATATGGCTACACATCTCTGGCATCCTACATATCTACACATGTTAGGGCCTTGTTAGTTACTGCCTGTGAGTGTTACAGTGGGCGTGCAATTAGGCCGCACGCACATATTATTAATAGTCAACAGGGCAAACCTTTATTGCTTGAGCTGCTCCCACACCCATTTGTTTAGAAAAAAACCAGCAAACAAATAATGGGTAAATACCTTCAATGGCAGACTGGGGTAGCCTTGAGGTTGCTGGAAGGGCAGGAGCTTGGGTGTCCAGAGCCACATCCCGGACAGCAGCATGTGCACCTATGCATAAAGCAACAGACAGAAAAGTTACAAATGTTTGAGCTATAATGTAATACTTCACAGGTCCTACAGTTAGTTGGTCAGAATGTAAAAATGCTAATCACAGACATTAACATTAGGTTATTGTAAAAGCCAGAAAATATGTACCTTCAGCCCAACCGGTGGTGTCATCCCCAGGATCCACACCCTGCAGCCGAGCCAGTGGGATTTTGGCCTTCAGCATCTCCTCATACGGCCTGTAGGTACTCTTTGGAGCCTGGATGAACCCACTGTCCACATCAAGATCGTGATTCATCTTTTTCATAAGGGCCCCTCGCAAAGTGTAGAAGCGTTTCCTGCAGGATGGGCCACTACGTGGGTGTTGAGCTGTGCTACTAAGCTCCACACCAATGGCATCCCACAGTTTGCTTCTTTCTTGTTTGCCTATGGACTTGCTTTGGGAGCCAAATATCAGCTCCCATTTCGCAAGTGTCAGGCGCACAAGATGATTATTCTCAGCCAAATTAAATTCAGGCTCCCTCTTGGCACCTGGGCGCTTAGCCTGGGGTGCTGCCCCACCTTCAGGCTGTGCCCTTTTCCGTAAGGGAGGTCTGCGCACAGCACCCACCAAACTCCTACTCGGGCCTGCTGTGGCCGGCAGATGTCCTGTATTTGGCTCCATCCTGTAGCTGCACACACACACAAATCAACACCCCACAAGCACGCATGCACACTACAGAATGGCATCGCAATCTCTTAGGCTTGGGCAGGTTTTATGTGCTCTAACAGCCAATCCAAAAGCAGCCCACTTAATTGATTCACACATACAGCCCAGTTCCTTCTAGGCACACCTCCACTGCACTGACAGAAGCATGTGTGTTAGCCAATTAACTCATTACAGACCTCATTAAACAAACAACACACACCCAAATCCAACAATGGACTGATGTATCTGCAACCCTTGTGACATGTGCTTAGCCTAACGGCTATTTAAAAATACAACAGCTTCACTTTCATTGGTCCCCACCTGATTTTTGGCCCATGTCCGTTAATGCACGCACGTTACGGCTCAAGTACGCTAGTAGCGCTACTAGCGTGCGCGTGCGCACTCTGTTTTACGCACACCTGGGTCGGCTAATTGGCGCCCGGAAATAGCAGAGCGACGCAAAAGGCGGCAAAGCGGACCTGTCACTTTTGAAAATGAAGTATAAAAGGAAGGAATGAACTAGGTTCTGCTATTCTTACACTGTGGCAAAGGCTGTGGTGTGGTGCTGTGCTCGCTTCCCTTAGCTCATTTGAGCCTCTGTCTGGTTTCTGTCCTCACTCTCTGTGGCTTGTTGGGTGATTTCTGACATCAGTGCTGTTTCTTTAGGAGCTTGGTTTGGGTGGCATCTGCAAATATTGTGTAGCATACAGCAAGTGAGGCTTGATTTTGGGGCCTTTTGTGGGCTGTGCAGCAACTCCCCTCTTGGTTGTGCTTAACTTAGAAAGCTGGTTTTCAGCAGGCTGGTGGTTTGGACCACTATAGTTCTGGTTTTGTGGTGAGCTGCATTGTAGCGGGTGTGTGTGTAGTGTGATTGTTTGTGTGTGTGTTGTGTGTTAGTGTTTTTTTTTGTTTATTTTTGTTTTTGTATATATCTTTAGTGTGTGTGATGGATAAGAGGGTGATGTATGGTGTCTGGGTGGATGGATGTATGTGTATGCTGAAAGAGCAGGAGGAAAGGGAGCGGGGTGTTGTGAGGCTTAGGGCACCCCGCTCCTTTGCAATCCGCCTTTCAGTATGGGACTTAAGTGACGAGCAGATCAGGAGCCGCTTCCGTCTGAATCGTGCTGCACTACAGTCCCTATATGATCAGATTAAGACCAAAATCGAGCCATCCACCAAACGCACTCACTCCATTCCAGGCATAGTACGCCTGTGTGCCACTCTTAATGTGTTGGCACGAGGGACCTTCCAGGCAACCTCAGCCCTCCTCAGCGGGATAAGCCAGGCTACTATGAGCCGCATCCTAATCCAGGTAGTTCTGGCAATTTGTGATTTAATCCCAATTTACATCAAGTTTCCTGAGGATGAGGAAGAGGTTGCCAAAATAAAACATGCTTTCTATCTGATGGGAGGGATCCCGAATGTGCTAGGGTGCGTTGATGGTACACATATCCCTTTCCGCCCTCCCCGTGCACAGGAGCTGTCCTACAGAAACAGGAAGCAGTTCCATTCATTTAATATCATGGTGGTCTGTGACCATGAGATGAAGCTGCGGGCGGTGAGATCGGGGTTCCCCGGCTCATGCCACGATTCTTACGTCTTGCAGCGGACAGTCCTGTGCCGGAAGTTTGATAACAACGAAATGCCAGCTGGCTGGCTACTGGGTAATAAATTAACCATGTCTATGTATTTTGGTAATATGTGGCCTAGTAAGGCAATTTTAAACAAACTACCACCCAAAAACATGTACTAGTACTAATTGCTGTCTCTCTCCTTGTGTTTTTTCTACAGCGGACAAGGGATATGGGCAGAGAACGTGGGTCATGACTCCGGTCAGGAACCCACGGACCTCTGCCCATGAACGCTACAATGCAGCGCATCGCAAGACCAGAAGCATTGTGGAAAGAACCATCGGCCTGCTGAAAGCACGCTTTCTCTGTTTGGCACGGCCAGGAGGAGAGATGCTCTACAGCCCACAGAAGGTTTCCAAAATCATCCTTGCCTGCTGTGTGTTACACAATATCTGTATATGTCACCGAATCCAAGCCCCCGAGGAGACAGCACTGGTGCCAGAAATCCCCAACCTGCCCGCAGATAGAAGTGAGGACACCCAGACTGGCGATGAGCTAAGGGAAAGGCTGATCACTTCTTATTTTGCGGTAAGCTAACTACCCTTCACTCTAATGCAAGTACTGCACTCCTGTTTAAATGTCTTTGACCTCCCATCCAAAAGAGCAAACAAACGCACTAAGGGGGGTTTAAGATGACCCAAACCACTCTAAGGGGGGGTGTAAGATGACCCAAACCACTCTAAGGGGGGGTGTAAGATGACCCAAACCACTCTAAGGGGGGGTGTAAGATGACCCAAACCACTCTAAGGGGGGGTGTAAGATGACCCAAACCACTCTAAGGGGGGGTGTAAGATGACCCAAACCACTCTAAGGGGGGTTTAAGATGACCCAAACCACTCTAAGGGGGGTTTAAGATGACCCAAACCACTCTAAGGGGGGTTTAAGATGACCCAAACCACTCTAAGGGGGGGTGTAAGATGACCCAAACCACTCTAAGGGGGGGTTTAAGATGACCCAAACCACTCTAAGGGGGGGTGTAAGATGACCCAAACCACTCTAAGGGGGGGTGTAAGATGACCCAAACCACTCTAAGGGGGGTTTAAGATGACCCAAACCACTCTAAGGGGGGTTTAAGATGACCCAAACCACTCTAAGGGGGGGTGTAAGATGACCCAAACCACTCTAAGGGGGGGTTTAAGATGACCCAAACCACTCTAAGGGGGGGTGTAAGATGACCCAAACCACTCTAAGGGGGGGTGTAAGATGACCCAAACCACTCTAAGGGGGGGTGTAAGATGACCCAAACCACTCTAAGGGGGGTTTAAGATGACCCAAACCACTCTAAGGGGGGTTTAAGATGACCCAAACCACTCTAAGGGGGGTTTAAGATGACCCAAACCACTCTAAGGGGGGGTGTAAGATGACCCAAACCACTCTAAGGGGGGGTGTAAGATGACCCAAACCACTCTAAGGGGGGTTTAAGATGACCCAAACCACTCTAAGGGGGGTTTAAGATGACCCAAACCACTCTAAGGGGGGTTTAAGATGACCCAAACCACTCTAAGGGGGGGTGTAAGATGACCCAAACCACTCTAAGGGGGGGTGTAAGATGACCCAAACCACTCTAAGGGGGGTTTAAGATGACCCAAACCACTCTAAGGGGGGTGTAAGACGCCAATGTTGGTTATCAAGTTATGCATTTTTTTAAAAGAAAACACAAAACAACTATAAAGATATATACTAACTGCACTTTTCTTAATTTTTCAGGCACAAAGAGATGCACCATGATCTCTACATTCCTTTTCCAACCCTTTCCTGGACTTTACTTTTCTTTTGCATTTCTGCTGGACTTTTCATTTTCTATTTCATTTATGTTTTATTATTAATTTTTTGTTTGAGAAAAATTAAAAAAAAAATTAGATATATACATGTGGCTATGTGTTTAATTCTGTTGTAAGTTTCCTTTTCATTCTAATTCCTATTTTCATTTTCCTTTTCTTTCTCTGTTCTGTTTTTTTTTTCCTTTTCTTTCTCTGTTCTGTTTTTATTTTCCTTTTCTTTCTCTGTTCTGTTTTTATTTTCCTTTTCTTTCTCTGTTCTGTTTTTATTTTCCTTTTCTTTCTCTGTTCTGTTTTTATTTTCCTTTTCTTTCTCTGTCCTGTTTTTATTTTCCTTTTCTTTCTCTGTTCTGTTTTTTTTTTCCTTTTCTTTCTCTGTTCTGTTTTTATTTTCCTTTTCTTTCTCTGTTCTGTTTTTATTTTCCTTTTCTTTCTCTGTTCTGTTTTTATTTTCCTTTTCTTTCTCTGTTCTGTTTTTATTTTCCTTTTCTTTCTCTGTCCTGTTTTTATTTTCCTTTTCTTTCTCTGTTCTGTTTTTATTTTCCTTTTCTTTCTCATTGGTGATTTAATTGTATTTCCTTTTTAGGTAACAAATAAAAAAAAAAAAAAATTGTGGCTATGTGTTTAATTATGTTTTATTTTCCATTTATATTCGAAGATCTGGTAGAATTTAATTTCCTTTTCAACACAAAATAAAAAAATTTTTACATTTTAAAACAAATGTGGCAATGTGTTTTATTCAGAAGGTACTGGATGGCCAGGACACAGCAAAGCTAACAGGCGCTGTGTAGAATAGCGTGGTCACACTGACTGACAGCGCCAACAAAGCTGAGGGCCAACATCATATTCAGCAATGTAGGCGTTGTTCGCAACAACGCCAGGTAGCGACTGAGGAGGCCTGCTATAGCGAATCGCTAACGCCCGCGGCTGACGCTAGCGGCGCTCATAGCGCCATACTTCAGTCGCTCATCTGTCGCTACCTGGCGCTATTGATGAATCGGCCTCTAAGGAAGGTTAGGTTTTTGTCAGTTACTGTTGTGCTTGTCAGCTGTCCTAGGAAGTAATAGAAAGTCAAGTAAGCCTTTGGATTGAAATATCACCATGCAAGCTGGATGCTAATTGACTGCAATAATATTTTTTCACATATATATATATATATATATATATATATATATATATATATATATGTATATATGGATTGAGCAATTCACTATCATTGTGATTATGGCTAACACATACAATTTTAGTCAGCTTTCAGTGATTTTTCAACTGAGCTGATAAATCCTAAATGAAGACCTATTCTTTGTACGACACTTCCGTATGTTAAATTTGTGTGTATTGACTTTAATTACCGGTAAGTGGACATATTTATAATACAGTATATAGAAGACACTAGGAACCAGGAAAGTGACTATACTCATCATTTACCCCCAAGGTTGAAGTGTAGGTGTTTAACCAATCCTAAATTGGCACATGTGTAGTTTCCTCATAATAGAGATTGATAACTTCTGTCACTGCTCCCTTTGTGAGGTCTTGGCTAATGTTTCAGACAGTGTTTATTAGCAGTTCTGTTATAAGGCATGCATTGTGAAGTCTATATTCCCAGCTGCATGACCATCTTAATTCACCTATGACAAATGCCCTGCAGCTATTGGCACAGCCACGTGCAGCCTAAGCCAGAGTAAAATAACTTGGGGGTGAAAAGGATATGGATTGATATCAAAGCTTTCATTCTTTATTTTTGCAAGAAATCAGATAAAAGACTCACATTACCGAACTGTCAACTTTGGCGCTGAAAAGGGAGAAAATATTCAGAGTATGTTTCTTTTACTGCTATCTTATGCAAGTAATTTGTAATTTTATTGTTTTTGGAATAGGCACAATTCAGATTAGTTATGTTCAAAGTATGCAGTGTAAAAGATGGGCAAAGGCTAAGGATGTGCTTAAAATAAGACGGAAAAAAGACAGTTCAGATTTGGAGATTATGTGAAAAAGTGATGTGATTAAACTCTAAGATCATATTTTACTGGACAAGACGCGTGAATGTGTGTGTGTCTAAATTGATGTTTTATTTTGCAAAAAAAAATTCTGAATGTATTATGTAAACACTGTCATCAAAGGTCTGGAATAAATTTGTGCAAGAATAGCTGTAATTGAGAATGATAACAGATGCTAAACAATGCACATATGTGAGACAGTTTTTTGTCCATGTGACAGATTCTAGATTATTTTACAATGTGCAAACTTGACACAATTAAACCAGACCTTCATGCCGCTGTGCTGTCCTAACACCCCCATCCTCTGTGCTTCCCAGTAAGCCTGATTTGGGTGATTTAAATGGACAGTCCAATCTATATAACTGTTGTGGTTTGTGGTGCTGGGATTACTTGTGGCTGCTGCCCCATTGTCTTCTCATATATGTATGAGACAAAGCACCCCCCTTCTCTCAATAGAAGTCAATGGGGCAGCATTCGCAGAAAACCCCATCATGGCTGCTCCCATGAACCACTCACCTATCCCTGGATTTCTTTTGTCTGCAAAGCTGCTGGAGTGAGAATATCTGCTTAGTCATTCAATCAGTGCAGCAACACTGCTGCTGCTCAGTCATTGACTGATGAGGGATTGGGGGAAGGGTGTTAAACTGTTTTTTTTTATGCCCCTAAATCTGTCAGCATGCTGCTGGGCAGTGGTATGTTTTAACCCATATAAGGTTATTTAAGAAAGCATAGCGCCAGGTAGCGCTTCGTAGCGACAGGTAGCGTCTGGTGAATGCTGGGCGCTGTAGGCAAAACCACATTTAAGAAAGCGAATCTGGTAAGGGACTCTTAGTAGCGCCATGTAGCGTCACATGTATTATTACAGGCAGCTCAGCATATAGCACCGGCGCACTAGCTTCCAGAGTGCCAGGTATTTATCTTTCGCTCAGTGTCGCTCTCCCATACATTGTAATCGGCTTTCATTTGCTTTTGTTTAAATAGCATGTTTGACATTGTATTTTTTTTTTTTTTTTTGCTCAAATCGTTGTGTGATCTTTCGTGGAAAACACTTTTAGAAACTTTTTTGACTTTTAATATTTTATGCAGAATTGCATTTACAGGTCTCACACTAAAGTGTAATTTTCCCAGTGTTGAAACAATGTCATTCCATGTGTTTTCGCTTTGTTACTGGTGGATATGTGTTCAAAAACAGACTTTAATCACACAGCGTCTGGCGCTCTGTGCTATAGCGCCTAGATTTAGAGCGCCGATGCTGTGTGTGTGTCCTTTTTTGATAAGTATGGTGTGGAGCTCCGAGAGCCGTCGCTACCTTTCGCTCCCTGCAGAGCTGTACTGGTGTTAGAGCGCCCAACATACATCACATTCATCAATGCGGGCCAGGTTACTACAGTGACCGAGTCGCTATGTTTACAGTGTCTGATACATGTTTACAGTGTCCACTAGCGCCGCTGTACAGACACTCATCTGCCGATATCTGGTGTTAGTGATGAATTAGCCTCGTAGTGTCAGCTACATGAGTCTCACATAGCTGCCTCTTTAACCATTAAGTGTCAGCTACATGAGATTCACATCAGACTCATTCCCTTCCATAAAAAGGGAATGAGATTTTTTCAGACGGGTCTTATTTTTACCCGGGGGCCTCTGATCTCCCCCCGGGCTCTCGCACCAACCGGAAAGACCCGGAGCGACAGAAGGGCACTGGAAAAAAAAAAGATACAAACCATACTTGGCCTTGGCCTGATATCTCTTCACCCGGGAGGCCTCAAATTGCACCTTGACGAGAGGGCACAGAACAGGGCCCCTCCGCTCCTGATGGTGCTGCTGGCTGTCACCTCTAGCCCCTTCTTTTTTGGGTGGGGCGGATAATGTCCTCCTGGTCCCGGCACTGAGAGTCCACAAATGTGGTAGTGGAGAGAGGGTGGGGAGGCAGGGGATCAAAGTGCCAGCTGTCAGTGGATCATTGGGTCAAGGTGAGTAAAGAAAAAAAAATGTATTTCCTCTGACTTTCTCTCCCTAAAAAGGAAACAAAAAACTCTTCACACTGCTGTGACTTAGCAAGCATGTGGTTTGCCATTAACCCGACCCCTATTACCTGCCTCCCCAAAGTCCTTGGCCCATATGGGCTATATGGGTTTGTAGCCTTCAGGGCCGTGCTCTGGTCTACAAGGCCACATAGCTGGTGCATGGGCTGGCTTTATTGGGAATGGAGGACCCCACCCTATGGTTTAGGGGTTTTAACCCTTAAAAGTTTAACCCCCCCCCCAAAGATAGGGGCCCCACACACATTTTCTTTTTTAAAATGGAACCCTTGCTAGTGCTGGCTGGCAGTAAAAAGGGTCAGATGTATCTATGCATGTTGAGTAATCTGTTCGGGGGACCTGACACTTTCAGATTAAGCTTGTTTTTATCTTGTTTGCATATTGATATTTTAGATATATGAGTGAATAAGGTTACTGCACACCACCATGAATGAGTGGCTTGGATTGGGTGCTAGCTTATACAGGGATTGTCCTTCTAGTCCCCTGCAAGTTATAGATAAACGTAAGAAATGAAACGATGCATGCCACTATGAAAAAAGAAAATGCTTAAATCAAGTATATTTGTAAATCAATTTTTGTACATAAATGCAGGGGCGTACATACCATACCAGTGCAGGCATGTGCTCCTGGGCCTGTGGAACAAGGGGGCCCGGCACATGTTGCCTCCATTGCCCCTGTGGTATGTACCTGCCCCTAGCAATACTTACTTAACCGCCTCCCCCTGCCAGGCTTCTCCGGCACACCCGTGTTTTCGGCGGTGGCCATCTCCGTCGGACTGGGCAGATGGGTGTCCACAGGTGGGTTGGTTGGGGGGGTTGCTTTGTGCATTGTTTGTGCAGGTCAGCTGATGATGGAGCCCTGTAGTGGCAGCTAGGGGTGAGCGAATTGATCCGGACGAACCCGGATTCGTTCCGAACTTCATGGAAAATTCGATTCTGAACGAATCCAAATTTCCCAGCGATTCAATCGATCAACGTTTTCCTTTAAACTCCATTTATTTCAATTACAGGCATTCTAAAATGGTGGATGAACATGTCCAGACATACCCCCTGGGGCAAGGTATCATGGGTAAGTCACATGCAGCCTATCAGCAGCCAGGAAGCCCGGTGACGCCACCGTGCTATATAAAGCAGCGGCCATCTTGCTTGTGCGCATTTCAGCCTTGCATTGCGGCCAGAGCACAGCTAGTTAGAGACAGGGACAGAGAGTTAGAGATAGGTAGGGAGAGTCAGAGAGGCAGACAGAGAGGTAGACAGAGCCAGGGAAAGATAGGGAAAAACCGGAACCATTCAGCCAGGGACAGCTTAGAAGTGACAGTGAAAATGTTTTTTTTTTCATTAGCCAGATCAGTTTTCAATACAATTTCAGTTCTTTGTGCTGTAAATCTGCCTTGCCACTGTGCATGCCATCTATGCAGTAGCTTATTTAACCCTATATGTTACACACAAGCATTTATCATAATATATAACAGGATTAGTTTGAATATTTTTTGGTCTGCCTTTAACTAGGGATGAGCGAATCGATCCGGACGAACCCGGATTCGATCCGAATTTCAGGAAAAATTCGATTCGGATCGAATCCGAATTTCCCCGCGATTCGATCGCTCGAAGTTTTCCTTTAACATCCATTCATTTACATTTACAGGCATTCTAAGATGGCGGACGGGACATGTCTGGACATCTATCCCGCGCCAGTGCAAGCTGGGGCAGTCACATGCAGCCTATCAGCAGCCAGCAAGCCCGGTGATGTCACAGCGCTATTTAAGTCGGCCATCTTGCTTTTCCTTCCTCATTTCTCTATTGCATTCGTGAGAGACAGAACGCTGTGTAGCTGAGGGAGAGAGGCAGTTAGACAGGCAGGGACAGGCTGGAGACAGGCAGGAGACAGACAGAAAGTCAGCGAAAAACAGGGAAAGGTAGGAAAAATCGGAGGCTGTCACAGGGAGATTTTTTTTTTTTTTTTCATCCAGCCTGAGTGTTACTAGCTGGCTGACAGGCTTTGTTAGCGTTTTCAGGCTGCTTATACTAACTAACTGTGCATATATACTGAACTGATCTTAAGTCTGCTGTGAGGCATCCCATTCTGTGACTACAGCAGCCTCTGTTTAAGACCATATAACCATTTGCACTTATTATAATTGAAATTAGGCCTGATAAAGACACTTTTGCTGGGCATAGCACTACTGGACCCTGCCAGGTCCACTTCTTTTTTGGGGCATCCCATTCTGTGACTACAGCAGCCTCTGTTTAAGACCATATAACCATTTGCACTTATTATAATTGAAATTAGCCCTGATAAAGACACTTTTGCTGGGCATAGCACTACTGGACCCTGCCAGGTCCACTTCTTTTTTGGGGCATCCCATTCTGTGAGTACAGCAGCCTCTGTTTAAGTCCATATAACCATTTGCACTTATTATAATTGAAATTAGCCTGATAAAGACACTTTTGCTGGGCATAGCACTACTGGACCCTGCCAGGTCCACTTCTTTTTTGGGGCATCCCATTCTGTGACTACAGCAGCCTCTGTTTAAGACCATATAACCATTTGCACTTATTATAATTGAAATTAGCCCTGATAAAGACACTTTTGCTGGGCATAGCACTACTGGACCCTGCCAGGTGCACTTCTGTTGTGGCATCCCATTCTGTGACTACAGCAGCCTCTGTTTAAGACGATATAACCATTTGCACTTATTATAATTGAAATTAGGCCTGATAAAGACACTTTTGCTGGGCATAGCACTACTGGACCCTGCCAGGTCCACTTCTTTTTTGGGGCATCCCATTCTGTGACTACAGCAGCCTCTGTTTAAGACCATATAACCATTTGCACTTATTATAATTGAAATTAGCCTGATAAAGACACTTTTGCTGGACATAGGACTACTGGACCCTGCCATGTCCACTTCTTTTTTGGGGCATCCCATTCTGTGACTACAGCAGCCTCTGTTTAAGACCATATAACCATTTGCACTTATTATAATTGATATTAGGCCTGATAAAGACACTTTTGCTGGGCATAGCACTACTGGACCCTGCCAGGTCCACTTCTTTTTGGGGGCATCCCATTCTGTGACTACAGCAGCCTCTGTTTAAGACCATATAACCATTTGCACTTATTATAATTGAAATTAGCCTGATAAAGACACTTTTGCTGGGCATAGCACTACTGGACCCTGCCAGGTCCACTTCTTTTTTGGGGCATCCCATTCTGTGACTACAGCAGCCTCTGTTTAAGACCATATAACCATTTGCACTTATTATAATTGAAATTAGGCCTGATAAAGACACTTTTGCTGGGCATAGCACTACTGGACCCTGCCAGGTCCACTTCTTTTTTGGGGCATCCCATTCTGTGACTACAGCAGCCTCTGTTTAAGACCATATAACCATTTGCACTTATTATAATTGAAATTAGCCTGATAAAGACACTTTTGCTGGGCATAGAACTACTGGACCCTGCCAGGTCCACTTCTTTTTTGGGGCATCCCATTCTGTGACTACAGCAGCCTCTGTTTAAGACCATATAACCATTTGCACTTATTATAATTGAAATTAGGCCTGATAAAGACACTTTTGCTGGGCATAGCACTACTGGACCCTGCCAGGTCCACTTCTTTTTTGGGGCATCCCATTCTGTGACTACAACAGCCTCTGTTTAAGACCATATAACCATTTGCACTTATTATAATTGAAATTAGGCCTGATAAAGACACTTTTGCTGGGCATAGCACTACTGGACCCTGCCAGGTCCACTTCTTTTTTGGGGCATCCCATTCTGTGACTACAGCAGCCTCTGTTTAAGACCATATAACCATTTGCACTTATTATAATTGAAATTAGCCTGATAAAGACACTTTTGCTGGGCATAGCACTACTGGACCCTGCCAGGTCCACTTCTTTTTTGGGGCATCCCATTCTGTGACTACAGCAGCCTCTGTTTAAGACCATATAACCATTTGCACTTATTATAATTGAAATTAGGCCTGATAAAGACACTTTTGCTGGGCATAGCACTACTGGACCCTGCCAGGTGCACTTCTGTTGTGGCATCCCATTCTGTGACTACAGCAGCCTCTGTTTAAGACCATATAACCATTTGCACTTATTATAATTGAAATTAGGCCTGATAAAGACACTTTTGCTGGGCATAGCACTACTGGACCCTGCCAGGTCCACTTCTTTTTTGGGGCATCCCATTCTGTGACTACAGCAGCCTCTGTTTAAGACCATATAACCATTTGCACTTATTATAATTGAAATTAGCCCTGATAAAGACACTTTTGCTGGGCATAGCATTACTGGACCCTGCCAGGTCCACTTCTTTTTTGGGGCATCCCATTCTGTGACTACAGCAGCCTCTGTTTAAGACCATATAACCATTTGCACTTATTATAATTGAAATTAGCCTGATAAAGACACTTTTGCTGGGCATAGCACTACTGGACCCTGCCAGGTCCACTTCTTTTTTGGGGCATCCCATTCTGTGACTACAGCAGCCTCTGTTTAAGACCATATAACCATTTGCACTTATTATAATTGAAATTAGCCCTGATAAAGACACTTTTGCTGGGCATAGCACTACTGGACCCTGCCAGGTCCACTTCTTTTTTGGGGCATCCCATTCTGTGACTACAGCAGCCTCTGTTTAAGACCATATAACCATTTGCACTTATTATAACATAGCATACCCCTCTTTATTTACACTAAGCAGCTCTCTTATTTACACTAAGCAGGCCTGTTGGAGGCTGAGTGTTACTGCTCACTTTTGGTGTGCATTATATTCTGTTTCATATAGACCCACCGCTGCCCGGGGGATCTTAAAATATCACCTACTACCACGCCAGTTAGACTATGTCGGGCAGACAAGTGCCTGGAAGTGAAAAGAGGAGTGGCAGAGGCCAAGATTCCGCAGGCAGAGCTCGCATCAGACTGGGGGCCAGTAGCAGCAGGAGTCACGCTGAGAGACCTTATCTGCCAGTATCTGCTAGCGGTCGGGTCTCCACCAGTAACGCATCTGCCGTGGTAGATTGGTTGACGCGCTCATCAACAACATCATCACAACTTACGTCTGAGACCCCCAGTCTAGGGTCGGTAGGTTCCTCTGACACAACCCTGAGTTGGCATGCCCCGAGAGCAGTCCCTGTCCTCCCATTGCCTCTGGCCTACGCCGTTCCCTCCCCCAGCGACGTATCCTATGCATTGGGTTCAGCTCCACTCTTTAGTGAGGAGGACCATCAGATAGAGGACAGTCAGCAGCTACTGCCCAGCCAAGAAATGGAGGTGGCTTCTCTAGCTAGGCAGACAAATAGTGATGTGGACAGTGTCGTGGGTGCTGCGAGCGTTCCAGCTCCTGCGCCAGACACTGTTGACGAATCCACGAACATCAGTGACGTACAGCCACAACTCGGTGATGATGATGATGACGATGAAGCCGATCGCACTTGGGAGCCGGGTGATGAAGGGGCTTCATCGTCATCATCAGGAGAAGAGGGGCGCAGGTTGCCCCGGAGTCAGCAGCTGAGGCAGCAAGGTGGTAGCAGTCAGCATGGGGGCACAATTCCAAAGGCTGGAGCCGGCCGGGGCCGGGGCCGGGGTAGAGCACCTGCTGTGCGGCAGTCTACCTTATCGGGAGGTAGTGGAGCAGGGGTTCCTGGAGTTGGCAACAGCAGCAGTGAATCAGTGAGGCCAGGGGGTGGGAAAAGTAGCTACTCGGCAGTGTGGCAGTTTTTCCTGAAGCATCCGCAGGAGGGTAACATGGCCACATGCAAGATATGTAGGCAGAAGTGAAGCGTGGCCAGGGTCCAAATGTTGGCACCACGGCCCTGCGTCAACATATGATGCGTCACCATAAAGCGACCTGGGAGAACCGAGGCTCCCAAGGGGTGGTCCAGTCTGCTTCCTCACCAAGTGAGCTCCCAATTTCTGCCAGCCAAAGCTCCAGCACCTCAGCCGAAGGCAGCTGTGCGTCATACCCATCCTCTGTCGCTCCTGCTCCTCCTCCTCCAAGTCATGCATCCCGCCAGCAATCCATCAGCGAAGCCATGTCCAAGAGACAGCAGTATGCGCCCACTCATCCTACGGCGCAGAAGCTGAATGTGCTCCTGTCCAAATTGCTGGTGCTGCAGTCACTCCCTTTTCAGGTGGTGGAATCTGCACCTTTCAGAGAACTGATGGCTTGTGCCGAGCCGAGGTGGAGAGTCCCAAGCCGTCATTTCTTTGCCAAGAAGGCAGTACCAGCGCTGCACACTTTTGTTGAACAGAAGGTGGGCCAGTCCTTGAGCCTGTCGGTGTGTAGCAAAGTGCATGGCAGCGCCGACATCTGGAGCTGTAACTACGGTCAGGGACAGTACATGTCGTTTACGGCCCACTGGGTGAATGTGGTCCCTTTGCAGCAGCAGCAGCAACTTGGACAGGTCACGCCGCTTCGGCCTCCGCGCTCCCTGCCCGTTGGGCCTGTGACACCGTGCGACTCGGCCTCCTCATCCTCCGCCATCTCCTCACCCTCCACTGTAGGCTCAAGTCTCAGTGCCCCTCCAGTCTACCATGTGTGCAGGGCACGGAGGTGTCACGCAGTGCTTCACATGGTTTGTCTTGGCGAACGGAGTCACACAGGGGAGGAACTGCTTAAATGTATTCATCAGGAAATCCAAACATGGCTTACTCCAAGAAAACTTAAAATGGGAATCATGGTTACCGACAATGGGAAGAACATTTTGTCTGCGCTGCGCCAAGGAAGCCTGACCCATGCCCCCTGCATGGCTCACGTCTTCAATCTGGTTGTCAAGCGGTTTCTGAAGTGTTCCCCCCATCTGCAAGACATCCTAACAACTTCAAGGAAACTTTGCATGCACTTCAGCCACTCCTACACCGCCAAACACACCCTTCTTGAGCTACAGCGTCAGAATGGTATCCCCCAACATAGTCTGATTTGCGATGTTTCCACCCGTTGGAATTCCACCCTTCACATGTTGGACCGATTATATGAACAGAGAAAAGCCATCACGGATTTCCTGATGATCCAAGCAGATAGGGGGACTCCCCTGTGTAACTTCAATGTCAACCAGTGGCAGCTCATACGTGACACCTGCCGTTTGCTCAGGCCCTTTGAGGAAGCCACTTTATTTGTCAGTCGGCAGGATTACGGGATGAACGACGTGATTCCACTGCTTCATGTACTACAGCACATGTTGGAAACCATGGCTGGTCAGGGCACTGGAGACATGGCGTTTACATCTTACGGCCACATGAACCCCGTTGGAGCTGAACTGGAGGAGGAGGAGGAAGAGGAGGAGGAGGAGTTGCCCAGCGAAACACAGTTTAGGCTTGGCGAAATGGCTGGTTTATCTAGTCAGCGGACAGGAGAGGAGGAGCAGGAGCAGCCAGAGGAGCTAGAGGTTTTTGAGGAAGGCGAGACAGAGGACCCGGGCACACCGTGGCAGTATGCAGTGGAGATGGAGACAGGTAGTCCATCCGAGTCACTTGCGCAAAGCATGCTCACGTGCTTGCGTAGTGACCCCAGAATTGTTTCCATCTGTCGGCGGGATGACTTCTGGCTGTCCACCTTATTGGACCCTCGCTTCCGGCACAAAATGGGGGCATTTTTTAAACCCACCGAGAGGGAGGACGAACTCAACTACTACAAAGACATTCTACGTAGGCAGTTGGCCGATGCCTATCTGCGCCATGGTCCATACTCTCGCAGGTCTGACACGAGGGGACCTCTGCGCTCACCTTCCACTGCCATGGCCGCTGGGGGGGTTGGCAGGAGCAGCAGCAGCAGCTCCATCAGCAGCAGCAGCCTCAGTCTTCAGTCGCTAATGAGTAGCTTTCTACACCCGCATAGTGAGGCTACTCATGAGCAGCAGGAAGACCTGGAGCAGGACCTCAACCAGCAGGTCATGTCATACTTTGACATGACCATGCCAACACACCTTGAGGATCCGCTGGACTTCTGGGCAGCCAAACTTGATTTGTGGCCGCAACTAGCAGAGTTTGCCCTGGAAAAGCTGTCCTGCCCGGCAAGTAGCGTGCCATCTGAGCGGGTGTTTAGTGCGGCGGGGGCCATAGTTACGGTGAGGAGAACTCGTCTGTCAACTAAAAATGTGGAGAGACTTACCTTTGTCAAAATGAATCAGGGATGGATCAGCCAGGATTTCCACCCACCAATGCCTGATGCATGCGACTAGATTCAGCATGGTGCCACGTTTTACACTTTCCAAATGGTGCAAAACATATTTATGTCTTTAGGCCATTTTTTGGGCTCCTGCTGCTGCTGCTGCCAACTTCTGCCAACTCCAGGGTGTGATTCATCCAATTTTTGGGCTCCTGAAGCCAACTCCAGTGTATATTTGGGCTCCTGCTGCTGCCAACTCCAGGGTGTGAATCATCCAATTTTTGGGCTCCTGAAGCCAACCCCAGGGTCTCTTTAAAGTAATATTTGGGCTCCTGCTGCTGCTGCTGTCAACTCCTGCCAACTCCAGGGCGTGATTCATCCAATTTTTGGCCTCCTGAAGCCAACCCCAGGGTCTCTTTGAAGTAATGTTTGGGCTCCTGCTGCTGCTGCTGCCAACTTCTGCCAACTCCAGGGTGTGATTCATCCAATTTTTGGGCTCCTGAAGCCAACTCCAGTGTATATTTGGGCTCCTGCTGCTGCTGCTGCCAACTCCAGGGTGTGAATCATCCAATTTTTGGGCTCCTGAAGCCAACCCCAGTGTCTCTTTAAAGTAATATTTGGGCTCCTGCTGCTGCCAACTCCAGGGTGTGATTCATCCAATTTTTGGGCTCCTGAAGCCAACTCCAGTGTATATTTGGGCTCCTGCTGCTGCTGCCAACTCCAGGGTGTGAATCATCCAATTTTTGGGCTCCTGAAGCCAACCCCAGGGTCTCTTTAAAGTAATATTTGGGCTCCTGCTGCTGCCATCTTCAGGGTGTGATTCATCCAATTTTTGGGCTCCTGAAGCCAACCCCAGGGTCTCTTTAAAGTAATATTTGGGCTCCTGCTGCTGCTGCTGCCAACTTCTGCCAACTCCAGGGTGTGATTCATCCAATTTTTGGGCTCCTGAAGCCAACTCCAGTGTATATTTGGGCTCCTGCTGCTGCTGCTGCCAACTCCAGGGTGTGATTCATCCAATTTTTGGGCTCCTGAAGCCAACCCCAGGGTCTCTTTAAAGTAATATTTGGGCTCCTGCTGCTGCTGCTGCCAACTTCTGCCAACTCCAGGGTGTGATTCATCCAATTTTTGGGCTCCTGAAGCCAACTCCAGTGTATATTTGGGCT
Organism: Gastrophryne carolinensis; assembly: GCA_027917425.1. Taxonomy (NCBI): domain Eukaryota; kingdom Metazoa; phylum Chordata; class Amphibia; order Anura; family Microhylidae; genus Gastrophryne; species Gastrophryne carolinensis. Next base: position 88,047,552 of record CM051244.1, on the reverse strand, counting down.
CCTGCTGCTGCCAACTCCAGGGTGTGATTCATCCAATTTTTGGGCTCCTGAAGCCAACCCCAGTGTCTCTTTAAAGTAATATTTGGGCTCCTGCTGCTGCTGCTGCCAACTCCAGGGTGTGATTCATCCAATTTTTGGGCTCCTGAAGCCAACTCCAGTGTATATTTGGGCTCCTGCTGCTGCTGCTGCCAACTCCAGGGTGTGATTCATCCAATTTTTGGGCTCCTGAAGCCAACCCCAGGGTCTCTTTAAAGTAATATTTGGGCTCCTACTGCTGCTGCTGCCAACTTCTGCCAACTCCAGGGTGTGATTCATCCAATTTTTGGGCTCCTGACGCCAACTCCAGTGTATATTTGGGCTCCTGCTGCTGCTGCTGCCAACTCCAGGGTGTGAATCATCCAATTTTTGGGCTCCTGAAGCCAACCCCAGGGTCTCTTTAAAGTAATATTTGGGCTCCTGCTGCTGCTGCTGTCAACTCCTGCCAACTCCAGGGTGTGATTCATCCAATTGTTGGGCTCCTGAAGCCAACTCCAGTGTATATTTGGGCTCCTGCTGCTGCTGCTGCCAACTCCAGGGTGTGAATCATCCAATTTTTGGGCTCCTGAAGCCAACCCCAGTGTCTCTTTAAAGTAATATTTGGGCTCCTGCTGCTGCCAACTCCAGGGTGTGATTCATCCAATTTTTGGGCTCCTGAAGCCAACTCCAGTGTATATTTGGGCTCCTGCTGCTGCTGCTGCCAACTCCAGGGTGTGAATCATCCAATTTTTGGGCTCCTGAAGCCAACCCCAGGGTCTCTTTAAAGTAATATTTGGGCTCCTGCTGCTGCCAACTCCAGGGTGTGATTCATCCAATTTTTGGGCTCCTGAAGCCAACCCCAGGGTCTCTTTAAAGTAATATTTGGGCTCCTGCTGCTGCTGCTGCCAACTTCTGCCAACTCCAGGGTGTGATTCATCCAATTTTTGGGCTCCTGAAGCCAACTCCAGCGTATATTTGGGCTCCTGCTGCTGCTGCTGCCAACTCCAGGGTGTGAATCATCCAATTTTTGGGCTCCTGAAGCCAACCCCAGGGTCTCTTTAAAGTAATATTTTGGCTCCTGCTGCTGCTGCTGCCAACTTCTGCCAACTCCAGGGTGTGATTCATCCAATTTTTGGGCTCCTGAAGCCAACTCCAGTGTATATTCGGGCTCCTGCTGCTGCTGCTGCCAACTCCAGGGTGTGATTCATCCAATTTTTGGGCTCCTGAAGCCAACCCCAGTGTCTCTTTAAAGTAATATTTGGGCTCCTGCTGCTGCTGCCAACTCCAGGGTGTGATTCATCCAATTTTTGGGCTCCTGAAGCCAACCCCAGGGTCTCTTTAAAGTAATATTTTGGCTCCTGCTGCTGCTGCTGCCAACTTCTGCCAACTCCAGGGTGTGATTCATCCAATTTTTGGGCTCCTGAAGCCAACTCCAGTGTATATTCGGGCTCCTGCTGCTGCTGCTGCCAACTCCAGGGTGTGATTCATCCAATTTTTGGGCTCCTGAAGCCAACCCCAGTGTCTCTTTAAAGTAATATTTGGGCTCCTGCTGCTGCTGCCAACTCCAGGGTGTGATTCATCCAATTTTTGGGCTCCTGAAGCCAACTCCAGTGTATATTTGGGCTCCTGCTGCTGCTGCTGCCAACTCCAGGGTGTGATTCATCCAATTTTTGGGCTCCTGAAGCCAACCCCAGGGTCTCTTTAAAGTAATATTTGGGCTCCTGCTGCTGCTGCTGCCAACTTCTGCCAACTCCAGGGTGTGATTCATCCAATTTTTGGGCTCCTGAAGCCAACTCCAGTGTATATTTGGGCTCCTGCTGCTGCTGCTGCCAACTCCAGGGTGTGAATCATCCAATTTTTGGGCTCCTGAAGCCAACACCAGGGTCTCTTTAAAGTAATATTTGGGCTCCTGCTGCTGTCAACTCCTGCCAACTCCAGGGTGTGATTCATCCAATTGTTGGGCTCCTGAAGCCAACCCCAGGGTCTCTTTGAAGTAATGTTTGGGCTCCTGCTGCTGCTGCCAACTTCTGCGAACTCCAGGGTGTGATTCATCCAATTTTTGGGCTCCTGAAGCCAACTCCAGTGTATATTTGGGCTCCTGCTGCTGCTGCTGCCAACTCCAGGGTGTGATTCATCCAATTTTTGGGCTCCTGAAGCCAACCCCAGGGTCTCTTTAAAGTAATATTTGGGCTCCTGCTGCTGCCAACTCCAGGGTGTGATTCATCCAATTTTTGGGCTCCTGAAGCCAACCCCAGGGTCTCTTTAAAGTAATATTTGGGCTCCTGCTGCTGCTGCTGCCAACTTCTGCCAACTCCAGGGTGTGATTCATTAAATTTTTGGGCTCCTGAAGCCAACTCCAGTGTATATTTGGGCTCCTGCTGCTGCTGCCAACTCCAGGGTGTGAATCATCCAATTTTTGGGCTCCTGAAGCCAACCCCAGGGTCTCTTTAAAGTAATATTTGGGCTCCTGCTGCTGCTGCTGCCAACTTCTGCCAACTCCAGGGTGTGATTCATCCAATTTTTGGGCTCCTGAAGCCAACTCCAGTGTATATTTGGGCTCCTGCTGCTGCTGCTGCCAACTCCAGGGTGTGATTCATCCAATTTTTGGGCTCCTGAAGCCAACCCCAGTGTCTCTTTAAAGTAATATTTGGGCTCCTGCTGCTGCTGCTGTCAACTCCTGCCAACTCCAGGGTGTGATTCATCCAATTGTTGGGCTCCTGAAGCCAACCCCAGGGTCTCTTTGAAGTAATGTTTGGGCTCCTGCTGCTGCCAACTTCTGCCAACTCCAGGGTGTGATTCATCCAATTTTTGGGCTCCTGAAGCCAACTCCAGTGTATATTTGGGCTCCTGCTGCTGCTGCTGCCAACTCCAGGGTGTGAATCATCCAATTGTTGGGCTCCTGAAGCCAACCCCAGTGTCTCTTTAAAGTAATATTTGGGCTCCTGCTGCTGCCAACTCCAGGGTGTGATTCATCCAATTTTTGGGCTCCTGAAGCCAACCCCAGGGTCTCTTTAAAGTAATATTTGGGCTCCTGCTGCTGCTGCTGCCAACTTCTGCCAACTCCAGGGTGTGATTCATCCAATTTTTGGGCTCCTGAAGCCAACTCCAGTGTATATTTGGGCTCCTGCGGCTGCTGCTGCCAACTCCAGGGTGTGATTCATCCAATTTTTGGGCTCCTGAAGCCAACCCCAGGGTCTCTGTAAAGTAATATTTGGGCTCCTGCTGCTGCTGCTGCCAACTTCTGCCAACTCCAGGGTGTGATTCATCCAATTTTTGGGCTCCTGAAGCCAACTCCAGTGTATATTTGGGCTCCTGCTGCCAACTCCAGGGTGTGATTCATCCAATTTTTGGGCTCCTGAAGCCAACCCCAGTGTCTCTTTAAAGTAATATTTGGGCTCCTGCTGATGCTGCTGTCAACTCCTGCCAACTCCAGGGTGTGATTCATCCAATTGTTGGGCTCCTGAAGCCAACCCCAGGGTCTCTTTGAAGTAATGTTTGGGCTCCTGCTGCTGCTGCTGCCAACTTCTGCCAACTCCAGGGTGTGATTCATCCAATTTTTGGGCTCCTGAAGCCAACTCCAGTGTATATTTGGGCTCCTGCTGCTGCCAACTCCAGGGTGTGAATCATCCAATTTTTGGGCTCCTGAAGCCAACCCCAGTGTCTCTTAAAAGTACTATTTGGGCTCCTGCTGCTGCTGCCAACTCCAGGGTGTGATTCATCCAATTTTTGGGCTCCTGAAGCCAACCCCAGTGTCTCTTTAAAGTAATGTCTTGGCTCCTGCTGCTGCTGCCAACTCCAGGGTGTGATTCATTCAATTTTTGGGCTCCTGCTGCTGCCAACTCCAGTGTTTCTTAAAAGCAATGTTTGGGCTCCTGCCCCTCATAGTGATGCCACTTCAACTCTCTTGAATTCAATTGTGCCGCTCTGCGATTCTATTAGCGATGCCTCTGATCTGCATGTGATATTTATTCAAAGTATTATTTAACTAACCCAGCACGCATCCTGTGCGTGTTACAGCAAGGCAGAATGGTTTACAACCCTATTGAGGCTCTAGGAGGCTCAGAAATAGCCGTTTTTAATAGCGATTCGTCGCGAATTTATTCGGGTCGAAACGATTTTTGTCGGAAAATTCGGCGAATCAGTCGAATCAAATTTTTCAAAAGTTCGCTCATCTCTACCTTTAACCAAAAAAACACCAGCCCACCTGGGTATCCCAAACCTGCACTTAGCAGCCTATCTGTTATACTAAATATGCTTGTTGATCCTTCCTCAACTGAATCTAAGCATTGCATTTTGAATTGGTTTTTGGTCTGCCTTTAACAAAAAAAACACCAGGCCGCAGGGCATCCCAAACCTGCATTAGGCAGCCTATCTGTTATACTAAATACGCTTGTTGATCCTTCCTCAGCTGAATCAAAGTATTGCATTTTGAATTGGTTTTTGGTCTGCCTTTAACAAAAAAACACCAGGCCGCAGGGCATCCCAAACCTGCATTAGGCAGCCTATCTGTTATACTAAATATGCTTGTTGATCCTTCCTCAGCTTAATCAAAGTATTGCATTTTGAATTGGTTTTTGGTCTGCCTTTAACAAAAAAAACACCAGGCCACAGGGCATCCCAAACCTGCATTAGGCAGCCTATCTGTTATACTAAATACGCTTGTCGATCCTTTCTCAGCTGAATCAAAGTATTGCATTTTGAATTGGTTTTTGGTCTGCCTTTAACAAAAAAAACACCAGGCCGCATGGCATCCCAAACCTGCATTAGGCAGCCTATCTGTTATACTAAATACGCTTGTTGATCCTTCCTCAGCTGAACCAAAGTATTGCATTTTGAATTGTTTTTTGGTCTGCCTTTAACAAAAAAAACACCAGGCCGCAGGGCATCCCAAACATGCATTAGGCAGCCTATCTGTTATACTAAATACGCTTGTTGATCCTTCCTCAGCTGAATCAAAGTATTGCAGTTTGAATTGGTTTTTGGTCTGCCTTTAATAAAAAAAACACCAGGCCGCAGGGCATCCCAAACCTGCATTAGGCAGCCTATCTGTTATACTAAATACGCTTGTTGATCCTTCCTCAGCTGAATCAAAGTATTGCATTTTAAATTGGTTTTTGGTCTGCCTTTAACAAAAAAAACACCAGGCCGCAGGGCATCCCAAACCTGCATTAGGCAGCCTATCTGTTATACTAAATACGCTTGTTGATCCTTCCTCAGCTGAATCAAAGTATTGCATTTTGAATTGGTTTTTGGTCTGCCTTTTACAAAAAAAAACACCAGGCCGCAGGGCATCCCAAACCTGCATTAGGCAGCCTATCTGTCATACGAAATACGCTTGTTGATCCTTCCTCAGATTAATCAAAGTATTGCATTTTAATTGGTTTTTGGTGTGCCTTTAACAAAAAAACACCAGGCCGCAGGGCATCCCAAACCTGCATTAGGCAGCCTATCTGTTATACTAAATACGCTTGTTGATCCTTCCTCAGCTGAATCACAGTATTGCATTTTGAATTGGTTTTTGGTCTGCCTTTAACAAAAAAAACACCAGGCCGCAGGGCATCCCAAACCTGCATTAGGCAGCCTATCTGTTATACTAAATGCGCTTGTTGATCCTTCTTCAGCTTAATCAAACTATTGCATTTTGAATTGGTTTGTGTCTGGTTTAAATACACCAGCCCACATGGGCATCCCAAACCAGCACATGTCACCCTATCTGTTATACTAAATAAGCGTTGATCAGCCTCATTTTAATTAAGCTATTGCATTTTGAATTGGTTTTTGTCTGGTTTAAATACACCAGCCCACATGGGCATCCCAAACCAGCACATGTCACCCTATCTGTTATACTAAATAAGCGTTGTTCAGCCTCATTTTAATTAAGCTATTGCATTTTGAATTAGTTTTTGTCTGGTTTAAATACACCAGCCCACATGGACATCCCAAACCAACACATTTGACCCTATCTGTTACACTAAAGCAGCTTTTAAAGGCAATTTCTCATAAATATATTGCAGTTTGAATTGTTTTTGTGCGTGCTGTAAAAACCCCAGGCCGCACGGTATCCCAAACCTGCACATTTGACCCTATCTGTTACACTAAAGCAGCTTTTAAAGGCTATTTCTCATAAATATATTGCAGTTTGAATTGTTTTTGTGTGTGCTGTAAAAACACCAGGCCTCAGGGTATCCCAAACCAGCACATTTGACCCTATCTGTTACACTAAAGCAGCTTTTAAAGGCTATTTCTTATAAATATATCGCAGTTTGAATTGTTTTTGTGTGTGCTGTAAAAACACTAGGCCACAGGGTATCCCAAACCTGCACATTTGACCCTATCTGTTACACAAAAGCAGCTTTTAAAGGCTATTTCTCATAAATATATTGCAGTTTGAATTGTTTTTGTGTGTGCTGTAAAAACACCAGGCCTCAGGGTATCCCAAACCTGCACATTTGACCCTATCTGTTACACTAAAGCAGCTTTTAAAGGCTATTTCTCATAAATATATTGCAGTTTGAATTGTTTTTGTGTGTGCTGTAAAAACACCAGGCCTCAGGGTATCCCAAACCTGCACATTTGACCCTATCTGTTACACTAAAGCAGCTTTTAAAGGCTATTTCTCATAAATATATTGCAGTTTGAATTGTTTCTGTGTCTGCTGTAAAAACCCCAGCCCACATGGGCATCCCAAACACTAGCATAAATATCTCAAGACTACCTGTCTAATAACTGCTTGCATTTTATAATTAACATCACTTTTCCACAATCAAGGGAGGCCTCCTTTGTATGTGAGGAGGGGGCATCCCAAACAATAGCAGTAATATTTCAAGAGTACCTGTCTAATAACTGCTTACATTTTATAATTAACGTCACTTTTCCACAATCAAGGGAGGGCTCCTCTGTATGTGAAGAGGAGGCATCCCAAACACTAGCAGTAATATTTCAAGAGTACCTGTCTATTAACTGGTTGCATTTTGTAAAGAAAGTCACTTTGTCAAATTGCCAGCAGCCATTGCCTTTAACCGGGGGGCATCCCAAATATGCTAGCATGCGTCTTTTAAGAGTGCTCACATTGGAGTTGGCAGCAGCAGCAGCATTTGGAGCCCATATATTGCCTGAAAGACACACATATGAGCTGGCAGCAGCAGCATAAGGACCCCGTATATTGCCTGAAAGACACACCCAGGAGTTGGCAGCAGCATAGGGAGCCCATATATTGTCTGAAAGACACACCCAGGAGTTGGCAGCAGCATAGGGAGCCCATATATTGCCTGAAAGACACACCCTGGAGTTGGCAGCAGCATAAGCAGCTACCATGCATCAGCTACTACCATGGATCAGCCATTATTGGCTGGAAATCCTGGTTGAACCATGCCTGATTCATCTTCACAAAGGTGAGTCTCTCCACATTATTCGTGGACAGACAAGTTCTCCTTGGCATGACTATGGCCCCCACCGCACTAAACACCCGCTCAGATGGCACACTACTGGCAGGGCAGGACAGCTTTTCCAGGGCAAACTCTGCTAGTTTGGCTGCCCAGAAGTCCAGCGGATCCTCAAGGTGTGTTGGCATGGTCATGTCAAGGTATGACATGACCTGCTGGTTCAGGTCCTGCTCCAGGTCTTCATGCTGCTCATGAGTAGACTCACTATGCGGGTGTAGAAAGCTACTCATTAGCGACTGAAGACTGAGGCTGCTGCTGATGGAGCTGCTGCTGCTTCTCCTTCCACCCCCCCCAGCAGCCATGGCAGTGGAAGGTGATCGCAGAGGTCCCCCCGAGTCAGACCTGCGAGAGTATGGACCATGGCGCAGATAGGCATCGGCCAACTGACTACGTAGAATGTCTTTGTAGTAGTTCAGTTTGTCCTCCCTCTCGGCGGGTTTAAAAAATGCCTGTACTGACCTCTGCTTTGTCTCACCACGAAGCTGCCTGCCCCTCTGGATACCCCGCGATCTCTGACCTCCTGGCTTGACCCTTTGGCTACTCCTGACTACGCACCTGTCTCATCCCTGTACTCTGACGCACCCTCCGGATTGACTACCTGTGAACAAGCTCGGCTTCCGGATACCCTCGTGGTTCATCGGCCTTCACCGTAAGCAGCCATCCTTTGCGCCTATTAAGACCTGGGGGCAAACGTGTCCGGTAAGGCGTACCTAGCGTCCCGGCAAACGGGGGCTTGACTGTAGGCAGAAGCGGTGGTGGAGATTGGGGGTGGCCTGCTTACAGAAGGCTGGTGTCCCGCTGGGCATCACAGTAGGGACCATGGCGCAGATAGGCATCGCCCAACTGACTACGTAGGATGTCTCTGTAGTAGGTCAGTTTGTCCTACATCTCAGTGGGTGTAAAAATTGCCCCCATTTTGTGCCGGAAGCGAGGGTCCAATAAGGTGGAGAGCCAGAAGTCATCCCGCTGACAAATGGAGACAATTCTGCGGTCACTACGCAAGAACGTGAGCATGCATCGTGCCATTTGTGTAAGTGACTCGGAGGGCCTACCTGTCTCCATCTCCACTGCAAACTGCCACTGTGTGTCTGGGTCCTCTGTCAAGATGTTCTTCCCAGTGTCAGTGACCATGGGTCCCATATGCAGTTTTCGTGTCTTTTAAGAGTAAGCCATGATTTAATTTATTGAGTTCTCATTTTTAGCAGTTCCTGTGTGGCTCTGTGGCTCAAGGCAAACCATGTGAAGAACAGCGTGAAACCACTGTGTCCTGCACACATCGTAGCCTGGAAGGGCACTGGGAAAAAAAAATAAAAGAAAAATATTTAGAAAAAACAAAACACAAAAAAAAATAAAAAATGAAAAAAAAATTGGTACAAAACTTCACAAAATATTAAGAAAAGACAATGGAAAAAAAAAATGAAAAAAATTCAATATATATATATATATATATATATATATATATATATATATTTTTTTTTTTTTTTTTTTTTAAATACAAAATATGAAACAAAATAAAAAAAAAAATCCAAAAAAAAAAAAAAAATTTGATAAATGTTATATGTTACTGTTATTATGTTAGATGTTATTGTTGCTATGTTATATGTTATTATACTGTATGTTATTATTATAAATATGTTCAAATTAGATAAATGTTATTGACAATTAGCCACTTTTTTCTGTGACACCATTGCTAAGTGCAAGTGCACTGTCACAGGCACAAAGGCCTAGGAGCGTGGAGGCCACAGCAGAGGGACCTGTCCAAGTTGCTGTTGTGCTTGTACAGGAACCACAGTCACCCAGTGAGCCTTAAAGGATATGTATTGTCCCTGACCGTAGTTACAGTTCCAGACGTAGGCACTGCTGTGCACTTTGGTACACACCGACAGGCTCACCTTCTGTTCAACAAAATTGTACAGGGCTGGTACTGCCTTCTTTGCAAAGAAATGACAGCATGGGACTCTCCACCTCGGCTCGGCACAAGCCATCAGTTCTCTGAAAGGTCCACCACCTCAAAAGGGAGGGACTGCAGCACCAGCAACTTATACAGGAGCACATTTAGCTTCTGCACGTTGAATAAGTGGACACATACTGTTGTCTCTTGGACATGGCTTGGCCAATGGATTTCTGGCGGAATGACTGACTCGGATTAAGAGGAGGAGGAGCATCTGGAGCGACAAAGGATGGGTATGACACACAGTAGGTGATGGAGCCTTGGCTGGCTGGAACAGAGAGCAGCGTGCCACTGGGTAATGCAGCAGGCTGGACCACCACTTTGGAGCCAACTCTCCCAGGCCGCTTGATGGTGACGCTGCAAATGTTGACGCAGGGCTGTGGGTCCAACATTGGGACCCTGGCCACACTTCACCTTCTGCCTACACATATTTAATATAGCCATGTTAACCTCCTGCGGATGCTTGATGAAAAACTGCCACATGGCCTTGTAGCTGATTTTTCCTACCAACAGTCCGCACTAATTCACTGCTGCTGCCGCCGCCGCCGCCAACTCCGGGGACCCTCTTCCACTACCTCCTGGGAAGATAGCCTGCCGCGCAAGTGGTCTACCCCGAGCACATTTGCCTCCATACTTTCCCCTTCTGCCACCATGCTGGCCGCTACTAAATCTGTCACTCTCCATCACTCCAAGCCTTTAAAAGTGCCCTCAAAACTCACTGATGTCCTCCTCAGGTTCCTCAACAGTGTCTGCTTAAGAAGCCAAAACGCTTGCAACACCACCTCCCACGCCACTCTCCATATCACTACTTGCCCGCCTAGTGGAAGAAACGGCGAGTTTCTCCTCCACTTCTTGGCTGGGCAGTAGCTGCTGATTTTTCTGATTATCAGATCGTCCTCACTGAATAGTGAAGCTGAACCCTAAGCATAAGACATAACCGACAGTTGACTGGGGGTGTCAGATGTCACTTGTGATACAGTGGATGATCGTGTTAACCAATGGATGATGGCAGATGGGTTGCTGTTCAAGACACGACCGCTAGCTGATCCCGGGAGATCAGTCCTCTCACTGAGACTCCTGCTGCCACTCACCCTTAGTTTGCTGCAACCTCTGCTTGATGAATTTAGGCCTCTGCAACTTCTCTGTGCCCATCCTGCCACTTCTCTGCCTGATATACTTAGTGCGTATATGAGGGAAGGACAAAACGCTACACTACACTTAAAACAGGATTTGTCGATAAGAGCAGCAGGTGTGTAACTATCTATGGTCTTTCACTAAGTAGTAACTAGGCCCTGAAGACTTTAACACGAACAAAGTGATGAAACTCTTAGATGTGCGTAAGTGATGCTCTGATGAGAGCAATTCAATGTGCTCCAGTATGCTTCAAAAATGTTTTTTTTTCAGAGGCCTGTGTGGAAATGAATCGGGCATGGATCAGCCAAGATTTTCTTCCACCAATGCCTGATGCATTAGAGTAGATTGATCATGGGGCCAGACCAACACTAAAGAAATATGGATCGTGCAAAACAGATTTAAGGCGCTGCTCTCCAGTTACAGACATTCCTCCGCATCAGACCACAAGTAATTATTGAGAAAATGCTTTACGTTACTCTTACTTTTTATTAATATTCTTCGGATAAGATATCTGTGCCGAAAATCTGTATATGTTCTCTTAATGCTGCTGCCAACTCCAGGGTGTTTCTTTCTGGCAATTTTGGGCTCCTGCTGCTGCTGCTTGCAACTCCAGTGTGTCCTTAGGCCGATTTGTGGGCTCCTGCTGCCAACTCCAGTGTGTCTTTCAAGCAATGTGTGGGCTCCTGCTGCTCCTGCTGCCAACTCCAGTGTGTCTTTCAAGCAATGTTTGGGCTCCTGCTGCTGCTGCTGCTGCCAACTCCAGTGTGTCTTTCAAGCAATTTTGGGCTCCTGCTGCTGCTGCTTGCAACTTCAGGGTGTCATTCAGCCTATTTTTGGCCTCCTGCTGCTGCCAACTCTAGTGTCTCTTTCAAGCAATGTTTGGGCTCCTGCTGCCAACTTCAGTGTGTCTTTCAAGCAATGTTTGGGCTCCTGCTGCTCCTGCTGCCGACTCCAGTGTCTCTTTCAAGCAATGTTTGGGCTCCTGCTGCTCCTGCTGCCAACTCCAGTGTGTCTTTCAATCAATGTTTGGGCTCCTGCTGCCAACTCCTGTGTGTCTTTCAAGCAATGTTTGGGCTCCTGCTGCTCCTGCTGCGAACTCCAGTGTCTCTTTCAAGCAATGTTTGGGCTCCTACTGCTCCTGCTGCTAACTCCAGTGTCTCTTTGGGCCACTGTTTGGGCTCCTGCTGCTCCTGCTGCCAACTCCAGTGTGTCTTTCAAGCAATGTTTGGGCTCCTGCTGCTCCTGCTGCCAACTCCAGTGTGTCTTTCAAGCAATTTTTGGGCTCCTGCTGCCAACTCCTGTGTGTCTTTCAAGCAATGTTTGGGCTCCTGCTGCGAACTCCAGTGTCTCTTTCAAGCAATGTTTGGGCTCCTACTGCTCCTGCTGCTAACTCCAGTGTCTCTTTGGGCTCCTGCTGCTCCTGCTGCCAACTCCAGTGTGTCTTTCAAGCAATGTTTGGGCTCCTGCTGCTCCTGCTGCCAACTCCAGTGTGTCTTTCAAGCAATGTTTGGGCTCCTGCTGCTCCTGCTTCCAACTCCAGTGTGTCTTTCAAGCAATGTTTGGGCTCCTGCTGCCAACTTCAGTGTGTCTTTCAAGCAATGTTTGGGCTCCTGCTGCCAATTCCAGTGTCTCTTTCAAGCAATGCTTGGACTCCTGCCGCTGCTGCTGCTTGCCACTCCAGGGTGTGTCTCTCAGTCATTTTTTGGGCTCCTGCTGTTGCTGCTGCCAACTCCAGTTTCTCTTTCAGCCAATGTTTGGGCTCCTGCTGCCAACTCCAGTGTGTGTCTTCAGGCCAATTTTTGGGCTCCTGCTGCCAACTCCGGGATGTCATTCAGCCAATATTTGGGCTCCTTCTGCTGTCAGCTCCAGGGTGTGTTTTTCAGGCAATATAGGGGCCCCTCATAGTGATGCCACCTTAACTCTCTGCAATTGTGCCGCTCTGCGATTCTAATAGCGATGCCTCTGATCTGCATGTCATAATTATTTACAGTATTATTACACTAACTCAGCACGCTTCCTATGCGTGTTACAGCAAGGCAGAATGGTTTACAACCCTATTGAGGCTCTAGGAAGCTCAGAAATAGCCGTTTTTAATAGCGATTCGTCGCGAATAAATTCGGGTCAAAACTATTTTTGGCGGAAAATTCGGCGAATCAGTCGAATCGAATTTTTCAAAAGTTCGCTCATTAGATAAATATTCTATAAAGTAATATAATTCCAACAATATGCATTTTATCATGTTGTAACTATAAAATTCATTTCTTAGTTAAATGAACCCAAACACTAGATAGTTATCTGGTACTATGCAGATTATCAGTATCTGGCCAAAACACATATGCTATGTTTAATATATGAAAAGTCCTATAATCCTATCTCATTAATATAGCCACAACTGTCATATTTCAGGAGTCACATCACTCTTCATAAATAATATCCAATGCCTGTCTAAGTAAGGTGAATGTTAATTGAATGTCTGGGTCCAACCTGGTCCATCAGGAATTCAGGGATTCCTTTTCAAGTGGAAATGACCTGCAGCTCAGGTGCAAATATAAAACAAATTACCATGCAGCCCAGTATATTGTATTCCCAGGGCATGGCCTGTTTACTGTTAGGATCTTTAAGGATGTGAGGAATAATAGTATCAGCCTGAAACTATATTTTCAATCATCCTTTAACATCTTGTAAAATAGTTTCCCTGTAACTGCGACTGAAGTCTTTGCCATTGGCAATATTGTACTGGCTGTTATTTCCTCCCTTATAATAATAATTTTTATTATTTAGGTTTTTCCTCCCTAAGACCTGGTCTAACATGCTTATGTATTGGGATAGCTACCAGCAACTTATACCTACAGATGGGGGAGGAATCGCAGCTCACTTCCTGCTCTAGTCCCACCTCCTGCTCCGTGCATTACCCAATTTTAATGACTCAGTGTCCCTGTATGGACAAGAAAAAACACTTTGAGGCATGTACAAAAATGTTATTTGTGCTCACTGGAGTTTCACACACCAGAATCAAGATGCTTCAACCGGACCTTCACCATGATTTATTGAAAAGCCAAAACCCTTATAAAACGATTCCCCAGCATCTAAAATTAATATATATTTAAGTTTTTAGTCACTTACCTGTTATTCTTTCCCCCACTGGGCTGCAACTCTGTTCAGGACTCTAGGATACGGGCGCCGCCATCTTGACTCAGAAGCATCACACATACTGAGGAGAGGAGAGTGGGATAAAGTACAGGGGGGTGGGTTATAACTGTGCTTTGCTCAGACAGAGCAGAGCTGGGATCAGGAAAAAGTCAGCAATCCCAGCAATTTGCAGGCTGCCTGATGTTCCATGAGCCGCCATCTTGGATATTTAAAGGCTCATAACATGCAGTAGATGCAGGTAGGGTGATTTTTAATGTGAGCAATCTATATGTACAGGGTGTGGGAAACATATAAGATAGACTCTTATTCAGAGTGATGGACCGCTTTCAGGGACAGCTAAGCGGCCAGCCCTGGAGTCTAAAAGACTGGCCTGCACATGTTTTTATCCCCTTTAATGTAAAATTGGGCTTAGGTTTTTTACCATTCTGTCAATACAAGAATCCCCAGGCATGGCATTGTGGTTTGCTAGAATCAACGAAATAAGCTATGGAAAAAATGTCCTCCATGCTGCTGGCAATAAATAAAACAAACTTTTATTGTTGTGCCATTTTAAGAGGTATTTATTGTGCTTTCTATGTTAACTCATACACAGTTTCCTCGTAATGTGACATTGTGTACTTTTTCTTAATGCTTTTCATCTGGTTGTGGGATTGTGCTTGAAGGAGAATTTATTAAAAAAAAAGTTTCTGAGCTTGGCTGACAGGTGACAAGGCAAGTGGTATTGTAGAAAATAGAACATTGTACAAACATAGTCACAAGCCTAAAGGGGTGCATACATTTCAGGAATGGCAGGGCAGTATTACAAATTCAGTGTCATATATGTATTTTAAATCTATTAAATACACAAAAAGATTGGAAGACCCACACCTTACCAATCCACCCACTATAATATATGGCACCACTGCTAAATATATTATCACAAATAAATGTTTATTTACAAAAATATACAAGAGTACAATCTGACTAAAGACTCAAAAAGACAAAAAAGACATATACAAAGTCAATAAGGAAGGAAAAAAGGGGGAAAGAGGGGGTGGGAATGAAGCGGGGCTGGGAGATGATACAATATTAATTCATGGTCAAGATAATAGTATAAATTACAAAAATTTAATAATTATGCTACCTGGCTGTTAAAAGTGAAAGTGCTACAGTGCATATAAATTAGTCAATTATAAAGAAAACAAAATCAATATTTCAATATATTGCAAACTATATTGAAAGTGCAAGTGCTGCCATAAGATGCCCTCCTACTTCATAAGAAATACTATATATATACTAATCGACCAGTGAGGACCAGCCGGGTAGAACATAAAAAATGCACATCAAGTATCAAAGAAAGATCTTACATAACATACGACCGCCAGCCCGCCACTGGCGATCGTAACCTTTATTTGTGATAATATATTTAGCAGTGGTGCCATATATTATAGTGGGTGGATTGGGAAGGTGTGGGTCTTCCGATCTTTTTGTGTATATATTACTGTCTCACCCTTTTTTGGGCACACTGCATACCAAATAATTTATTATTATATAGTCCAGTGCGGTCTCACATGTTTGTTTGTAATAAATCTATTAAATGTATTTTTAAAACCCCCTCTCCACCATTCCTTTTTAGGGATAATATGAAAAACTCACCTGCCTACTCATCCTTATAGTCTATGGCTATGTGCCAGTTTGTCACATATGAACCTCTGAAGCTTGGCTGCCACAATTATCAGGTTAGTTAGTTTTGGTTCACTAATTTCTAAAGTTTAATGTTTTTTTGTCTTCTCTATAACAAGAGTATGCACGTATCATTTTTCACTGCATAAATGTACTGGAAATGTACCAAGCAAAAAACTTATCACCTCCTACAGGGGTGAACACTGGAAATGGTAGTAGATGTGGGAAAGTCTTCTTGCGTGTTTGCTCATTCTGCTGTTTGATTCAAGCTGATTGTTAGCATATTTGAAATGTTGCTTGGTTGATATTGATGAACTTTAACAATAATATAAACCAGAGTTGTATTTATGTAAATATATAACAATAAAGTAAAAAGCATTGCTATCCCATAAAGGTGCAAAAACAACAATTTTCTTACAGATATACCAGATACATTAGTAGTGATGAGTGGATACAACCCACAATGTTCGGGTCCATACCGAATTTTGCGAGTTTGGGTCCCCGGACTTCAGCCAGAAGTCTGTGCCAGGGTTCCGCGTTCACCCAAACACAGAAAAGATGGTTTATGTGCTGCTTTTTTTGGTAATTTATTTGGCACTTAGCGTTAGAACGAACAATATCGTTAGGCTGAACAATAGCCTAACTTTTTTTGTTATTGTATTTTTCATGTTTAAACTGCCTTACTAAATGCGTCTTTTTAACCGTTCTAGCGCCAGCTTACAGAGTTTCACATAGCTGACAGCAAGTGAGACTCACAGGTGACTTGCCATTAACCCCATTACCTGCCTCCATAAAGCCTAGAACAGCCAGGGGCCACGGATGGCTAAGGGGGCTTGTAGCCTGCAGGGTGGGGGCCACAGAGGCTGGCCCCTGTGCCCTGTTCTACAAGCCCCCATAGCTGGTCTCTGGGGGGGACCCCACGTCATATTTTTGGGGGAATTTTTTTAACGTTTTAAACCTTAAAATACCAAAAAATGGGGTCTTCTGGGGCCTTTTTTAATGGACCCCTTATGTGCTGTCACCCAGCAGGTATAAAAGGCTTCCAGAAGCAGCAGGAGCGTAGGACGGTGTTCAGTGATGGATGGGAAGTAAGTATTTGAAAAAAAAAAAAAGAGAAGAGCCCGGGCCATTTAGGCTACATAGGTTTGTAGCCTGCAGGACGAGGGGTCACCAAAGTTGGCCCCTGCACCCTGTTCTACAAGCCCGGCATAGCTGGTCCCTGGCTGGTCATGCTCGGTAGGGGGGAACCTGTGCCATTTTTTTTGGGTGGGGGGATTTTCCAAAATGCCCCCCCTTAAAAATCATTCCAAAAATGCCCCCCCCCCCACAACATTCTTTTTTTAATTTCTCCCTTTATAGTGTGGTTAGTAATTGTATGTTATTTGTAAATGTTAAAAAGTGCTCTTTTCAGTTTGGGGGGTCTCCTGGGCAGGATCAGGAGAAATGGGGATTTCACTGCAATATGGTTTTCTTTAAAAAAATATATGTTTTATTTAAAATGATGACAAAATCTCATGTAGGCTGGAAGTTAAAAGGGTTAAAAGTACCTATGCATATTGGATATTGTTCTGTTCGGGGGATCAGATTTAGCTTGTTTTTTCTTGTTTGTATATTAATATATTAGGAAAATGTGTTTTTATTCTGCTTTTTTTATACATGTTTTAGAGAAACCTCTAACGTGTACTTTCAGGGCATATATGGTTTCTGGGGGGTATTGCAAATGTAAAGGGTTATTTTGGCTGAAGCACTTTGTCTGCAGAGCTGAAATTTTCAGAAAATTACCCTTACATGCGTGCTTTATTTTGGGGTGTTTTCCCTTGACAGTACCCATGCATGTTGGGTATTGTTCTGTTTGGGGGGGCTTGCTTTTTCAGATTTAACTTTCTTTTTGCATTTCTTTTAAGAGAAATGTGACTTTGATTCAGCTTTTTTTCTCTTTTTTTTAGGGAGACCCTGTGCAACCAAATAATTCATAGGGGATTACTTCCGGAAAACTGGGCCCACGTCAACAAGCCTGGTACACCTAGAAAGCTTGAGAGGTGCACTACCATAAAATATATGTGGGGGGTATTTCAGATGTAAAGGGTTGTTTTTCTAGAAAAACTGCAAGGTGTGCTGAAAATCTCCCAAAGTGCTGTTTCAGTTTTGGGGGAATCTTCTGTTCAGGAAAGGGTGTCTACCAATACATATGTGGTACCATTGTAACCGGGCAAATTTGGGTTTTTACATGCAATATGATTTTATATGATATAATATAAAAAACTTATATTTTTTATTACAAAAAAACACAGCAAATTGTAAAAAAATAATGTATTTTTGTACATTTTACCCCAAAATATTAAGAATACACTAAAAAATTACAAACAAGACATTTTATGTTAAAGCCCAGACGCTGAAAAAAACAAATTATACTTTTTCTGGGAAACCCCTTCAAAAATCATAGTTGAACGCGTGTAGAGCAAAATAGTGAAAATTGTCTAGCAACAGAGGGTGACACTTAAAGGGTTGAAGCATTCTATTTAACATGGAAACTGCTCCTGGGTTTATTTTTTTTATTTTTTGGGAAATTTGGCATATTTTGTTACATACAATTTCTATTTAACAAACAATAGTCTGACTTTTTTATTTTTTAATTTTATATTAAACATTTAACATTAAAACTGCCTATTTTGAAAAATTATTTTTGGTAATTTTTTGGGGCATTTTTCACTCGATACAATTTGTATATAAGGAAAAATTATTTGTACCATTTTTTTGTCACTGTCACTTGTTTAATTGAATGCCAGTTATTCAGCATTCATTAAAGCCGGGAAAGCGACAGTGGGGAATCTTTTTTTGTTAATAAGGTTTCTTGCATTAACCCTTTTAATGCCAGACACATGAAATTTGCTTTCCCCCTGCTAGCGGCCAATAAAAACGCCAGTCATCTGACCCCTCAATTGATTCTGACCCCTCAATTGATTCGGCCTTGAAGTCTAAAAGACTCTAGGGCTGGCCTATTAACTCCCCTCAGAATCCACAATGTTTAAAACACCACCGGTCACCCACACACACCTTTCCGGTGATCTCACACTGTATTCATGGGCCGCATCCTGGACATCTCACAGCTAAGATATACTCCTGCAGTGGCAACTACATGGTCTGTGTTTCCAGCAAAAGCAGGGGTGACTCCAAATCACAAGACCACTGGTGGCCAATTGTAGGGTCTCATTTCGCAAGGGAGTTCATGGTGCAGTTGAGTTAAACCAGGGTTTTTTGCTCCTGCCCCTCTGTCACAACTCTCCCATTTTGTAGGAAGCTAGAGCTTCAATGGCTCTAACTGCTCCTGCACAAGAGCTCCCTTTATTGTACTCCCCAACTAGAGCCATTGACTGGATTCTTTTACTCAATGGCAGCAGTACTGGTATATTGTTTTGTCATGTAGCACAGGAGCCTAATTCTTGTCTAACATGTAAACTTGGCAATACCTGGGTTTTGAGCCGTCTTATCAGCTGCAGTGATGTCTTACTCTTTATTGGCTAGGTGTCAGGGACGTACATAGGTTTCATGAGGCCCAATAGCAAAAGTAAGAAAAAACTTTACTAACTTCATTAACTCAAAGCATTAAAGGGACTATAAACCAAATGACCATAATAAGGCATTAAGCAGTTTACCTGATGACTGTCCTATGTGCCTCTCCTCCATTTCCTGCAGTGCTGTGTAGAAGCTGTAGTATGGCTCCAAAGTTTCTCCAAAGTCCTCCTTTCAATTTTATTCCTCCAGAACCACACAAAAAGTAGTCTAACAGCCACTATGTCCCTTGATGCTCTGTGCACAGCAAGCCACAGTGGTTTTGCAGCTGTCTCTGACCACAGAAAAGCATGCCGCAGATTTTCAAAGCTGTGCTATGACACACCCTTCACAACTCAGCCACGACCCGGGAAACTGGAAAAAGCTCCTTTGGGATGATTTGAAATGGCTTATATGTGCCTGGACAGGAAGTAAACTACCTGCAGTCCTGTTGCCTCCAGCAGACAGCATGCTGATATAATGTGTAAAGAAATGACCGGGGGGGGGGGGGGGTAGAATTAATTACAGTCACAGAGAACAACATGGAGAAGCCGTATAGAGTCAGACACTTTTCTTTTTCTTTATTCCAAGCCAAAAATAAATGGCCCCTCCTACCAGGGCTACAAAGATATAAGAAGATATATCACAACATAGAACAGTATACGGGGTTGCCACCCCACTTGTCAAGAACATGTCCAAGGCCTACCTTTGATGGCTCTTTCACCTGGTCACACTGCCATTGGTGCCACCTACACTCTGGCAGCTGTAAAGAGAGAGCATGACATGTGCAGCTGTCTCCTGTATGTTGCCATTGTTATAGATATGACCGCGTTCACGCATTATAGGCTCGATTCAGAGACACATTCGTCTGGACTTCCGTAGCTGTCTGTGTATGTTTTTGTGTGTGTTTGTCATTTTTTTTGTTTTTTTTCGTTCCATTTTCCATTCGTACGTTCGTTCGCGCTAATGCGTACATGCGCTTTCGATGGACGAATCTAAATCTGATCATTTGCGTTAGTTCGGCTCATTTTCGGATCTAAATCTGATAATTTGCATTACTTCAGATAACTTACGTTATTGGGATGGGTTTCCGTGTGATTCAGAGACCTGATTGCTGATGGACCTCCGCCCTATAAAACGGATTATTTTCCGCTTCACTTACGGGACCTTTGAGGACTCAGATTTCGATTGTTGAACATGTTTTGCGGCTATGTGGAGGAGTCTGAGCACCTTCAGCTCCTTCAGTTCCAAGGCATTGCATGTATCAGCATGGCCGAGGCAATACATTGTATAGCAATGCATACCTGAATTAATACATTTTATGTATGCCTTATAAAAGCATTTTAATGCTGACCTTAATTAGTCCTTAGCATGTAAACCTTTATTTTCCCACACATCCATATAATTGGTATATTTTTTTAGACTTATGTCTTTGTTATTTATATTTGGATTGTTGAACTTGAATCTTAATTTGTTGTTGGAGTTATTGTTTTAGTTGGTTACCTTTTCTTTGTGTAATTATTTTATATTTGGTTGCAGGAACCGCAAGATGTGCCACTCGCACAACATACAAGCAGTGTTTGGTCCGGATATGCAATTCCTCAGTGTTTTTGCAGGGCATCCAGGGTCGTCCCATGATGCTTATATATTGCAGAGCTCCGGCTTATTTAGTCAGTTGGAGTCAGGAGAATTATCTGATGGATGGCTCCTGGGTAAGTTTGCTCACATTCCATCAATCCATATTCACTGTATGGCAATGAATATAGTTGATGACCCATGTCTTAACCTATGGCTGTTTTTAGCCCTTGATGACATGTCAAACAATATTGTTGCTTGGAATGTGTATTTTATGTTAGTATTTTTAAATTCTTTCAGGGGACTCTGGATATACGCTCCTGCCCTTGCTCCTGACGCCCGTTCTTTCTCCCGCAGAATGCGGACCAGGAGTTTTATAATCGGGCCCTCTGCAAAACCAGGGCCGTTGTGGAGAGGGCCTTCGGGCTTTTGAAGTCCAGGTTTAGGTTTTGGACCATACGGGGGGGGGTGGGCACTGCAGTATGACCCCAACAAGGTTATACCAATAATTTATTTTACGTTTTTTAACAGGGACCACACGTGCCAGAGTGGCACAACTGAGTGCCAGGGTCCTTCAGTTGGGGACCACAGATGAAGAATAATGTTCTGTGGCCTGCCATTGCTATGTATATATTTTACTACATTTTATATGTTATTTTAAAAATGTAAAATATGTTAAAAGTTTTATATTTTTTAAAATAAAAATAAAATAAACAAAGTTGTAAATTTGTGAAAACAATTTTACATATATATATAATTAATACATTCATTAAGGGTTGGTTACCACAAAACAAATGCAAAACACTAAATTTAGATATAAAGATTCGCCAGCCCGTGAAGTTATTTAGGTAAGCTTTAGGTGTGAGAAATGGAAGAAGAATGAGACCGGGTAGGGATTTAGGTAAGCTTTAGGTGTGAGAAATGGAAGAAGAATGAGACTGCGAAGTGATTTAGGTAAGCTTTAGGTGTGAGAAATGGAAGAAGAATGAGACCCGAAGTGATTTGGGTCAGTTTTAGGGGTGGAAATGGAAGAAGAATGAGACCGCAAAGTGATTTGGGTCAGTTTTAGGGGTGGGAAATGGAAGAATATACGGAGCGCCATGTGATTTAGCTAAGCATTGTAGCAGAAGTGAGTGAACCAAATATGTAGGCGAGCACATTAATGAGTTAAGTCTGTAGTGCGCAGGCGTAAGGTCGTAAAGATTTTCGTCTGGACGATTATTTATAGAAAAAGGAAAACAGAATCTAACGGGAAACGTAAATGATTCGTTTGAGGAGACGATGGAAAAAGGGCAAAAACTAAAGCCTACGTTGTAACATGAGTAACATAAACGGAAAATGAAAGCTTGAAAATGACATTCTCGTTTGCATACCAACAAACGGATACTTTACTGAAGGCTTGCGATGCATGCTTAGAATCACTCGTACACTCATACGCGAGCTGGAACAAAACGAAAAAAATACAGATCGACACAAAAACGAAAGTGTTTTTTTTTCTCTCTGAATCAACCCTTATGTGTATTGCATAACATGTGTTATGCTGGAGGAACAACAGTTAACAGGACAGTAGACGGCGCTGTTTCTAATGTTAATATGTAGTTTGTGTATGTCCTATAGTACAGTTTTTATTCCTTCTGTTGGCCTCCATTTTGAGATGCTAACTTGCCTGCATGTTGCAATAAACCAGTTTATTCTCCTGCAATGTCTATGTGTAAGTGACTATGCAGCATTCAACTCTGCCGCAGCCATAGATGCTGCAAGGCGGGTGGAGGCAGCTTGCTGTTCAGGTCCCTCTTCTGCCACAAGCAGCTGTCTCTATGGTATGTATGCCCCTGTAATTGTCCTACGTACCTCACCAAATTCTATTAGTGGCATGTTTTGGCAGCCCTACTATTATATGGTTATAGTTAGTGGTAATATGCATAGGTGTAAGATAGCCTCTACAGTAGTCTGGTGTCTGATGGGCGATACCAAATGCTGGCAGCTAAGCATTAGAGGAAATATCAACTTTATTATATATTATATAATAATTATAAATATAAGCTATAATTTCCATGGCAATGCAAGGAAAGCCAGTCCTAATCCTTTTTTCAAGTTGATTAAAGTCTCTGTCGAGGCTTACACTCACTTCCAAAGCCATTTCAAAGCATGTCAAAAACGTATATGTAAATAGCTAACTGAGACAAGTTAGACAACGTCAGTTGGCAAAATTAAATAAAACGCACCAAATCACATTTATTTATGGTTTCTGGCCACCTTTAGAGAGCCTTTACTTTTGAATAAAACCATGTAGTTTCATATAAATATCATCATATAAATCACTAAATTGTGTGAATCTGTCCTGAGGGCTTGTGCTGCATTCCAAGAACAATAATTGTTGGCGGGGGCTTGAAAATTATGCTAGAAATTATGTTTTCTACAGTAAAGAGTTGCAGATGCTTGTAAGAAGAGTCAATTCTGCTTGTCATAAACAAAAGTCTAAAAATAAATGTGCCAAATGGAAGGTATGTGTCTATCAGCATTGTGTGCTCTGTTCTGTAGTCTAAGGGTTTTGTTGCTGCTGTTCTGACTCGGGATTGGGGCTTGTTTAGCGCCTCAGTGCCATCAGGAGTGGAGTGTGTCCTGTAATTGTTTGCTGGCTCTTCAAAGTAATATGTAATAGGGTAATAGGATTTCCTGGCAGCTGTGGGAAAACAGTGTAGGGATTCTTACTGCACCTGACCACTCTATACATCTGTGACCAATAAAGTCATACTGCTGCCATATGAATAGACCACCTAAGCCATTTTAATGCCTGGCCTTCATTTTTGTTTTGATAGTTGTTAAAATTAGGTGTCTAGGAACATCTGGCTACAATAGATCATTTCAAGCGGACCTGTCAAATTCATACAACACTTCATTTAAATGTTGGTTTAAAGCAATTAATGTCAGCCTAGGGATCCTAGGCAGATTCAAAAGAAAAATGAAAAAAGTCAAGCTGCTCTGCAAGTGTATAGCTTGTATGCACAGTGAAAGCACCTGTGCCTGCTTTGCATGGTATGTCGCTTTAGCAAATTCTATTGTGGATGGCACTGAGAAGCTATAGATACATGTTTACTGTGCCAACAGTTTTACTGGGAAAGAGTAGGGTTGCTCATTTGGTACCTATGGTCCACATGCAAATCAAGCCACATTTTGAGCAATGGTGTAACTACTGTAATGCTTCTATTGTCAGCTCAAAATTCTCAGTTAGGTGGTGTGTCAAACACTTGGTTGGCACACAGCCTTACTATACCAAACATCTCATGACCACTATATAAAAACTGAATTCCAAAGTTGATTGGTGTAATGTCTGCTTTACTGTTTTTTCTACCATTTGGAAGATTTAGTTACATTTTCTGCACTGAATATCATTATTAAAATTAGACATAGGAGGCATGGTCTGCACATCGCTGGGTAAGATAACATTTCACAAATTTCAAACTCAATGCCACAGAGGCTACAAAGGCTCAGTATGGGCTCCCAAAGCAACAAAAAGCCAGGGAGAAACTCCATATAGCCCACAAACCCAGGGAGCCACCAGTTCTTCCCGGGCCAGAATGTGGATGAGAAGGTAAACGTACACTCCAAGATGACGGCAACGTAGCTGGAAGTAAGCATGAAGAAGTCACCCTCACCATGTTAAGTCTGTGACCTGGCATCAACACAGGGAGGCACCAGGGGAGACCTGAAAGGTGAGAGAAGTGGAGCAGAAGGGTGAGAAGACAGCCCATGGCCCCAAGACATACTACCAAACATGGCAGGGGCAGCATATCATCGTTCCAGTCCAGATACACATGGCAGATCCGTAAGGGAGAAGGGCAGGGGAATTGAGAGGCAGAAAGGAGAATCTTTACAGTTTACTGCTATGAGCCCTCCATACACTACAGCAGGGTTCCCCAACCCTCTGCTCACCAAAAGGTCATGTTTTGCAGATCTCCACAGAGATGTACTGGTGAAGTCATTAGTGCTTAGATATGTGGGTGATCCACAAAACATGACCTGTGGGTTACAGAAGACCCGCTACACCCTGGTCCTTTTATATATCTAGTCCAGATGACTTGGCAAACAGCAGCTCAAACCAAACAGGATGCATAAAAAAGAGTTGACAAGCTTGATTTTGAGTTGCCCCAGCTCCCCCAACCCAGGGCCTATTGAGAAAAGGCAAAGGAATTAAGCAATGAGAATAGTTTTCCCCTTTCTCCATATCAAAATTTCATGGCCACCAGGGGCTGGTCATACCAGCTGATCTTAAAGACTTTTACAGTCCCTAACTGACAAAGAGGATCTACAATCCCTTGTTACCAAAGAAGACCTGAAACCATAGCTCTCAAGATAGACTGGGCTCTTAGAAAAGATATTTAAGATATCCAGACACCACCTTAGATTCCAGAGTAACTGAAAAATAAGCCACTGAGACTCAAACACAAGGCTGCAGGCCCTGGAAAGATCCCAAGGTGATCATAAGCAAAAGTTAATTGACGTAAAACTTCACTTAGATGACCTGGAGAATAGGGGCCAAAGAAATTAAATCATACATAGGCATCCTGGGAGATGTAGGAACCACCTAACTAATATATGGCTATATTAATTCCCTGCTTGACAGACCGTGGGAGACCTCCATTTTTATTGACGGGGTTCACAGAATGATCAGCAGGCCAGCTTGGGAACCTAATACCCCTAGAAATATTCTATGCTACATCCAACCTTTCCAGCTTAAGGAAGATATATCTCCATTTAAATTACAGACTGGCTAACTGCAGGACCAACGCTACCCATGGAGTGATGTCACCCCAGAGACCAATGACTGGCCAGGTGGGAAACCCCTAAAAGATACTGATGTTTCACGCATTAAAAACTGCCAAAGTCTGAGCCTTGTGTATGCTGAGGAGAATCCCCTAGGGCCCCCCCGCCTTGTATATTTTTTTCTTCCCTCCTTATCTCAGTCATTGTACTGGGGACTGGGGAGAGGATTTTTCCCAGCAATCAGATCTCTATCGCTTACCGAAACTCTGCCTACAAGGGCAAGAGAAGTAATTTCTCCCCTCCCCTTTTTTTTCTCTGCTTTAGTGGTTTTGTCACCCCAATCCTTAAAAGTTAATTTTTCTCTTTAATTGCACAATTTACCACATTTTAGACTTATTGAAGTTGTTTATTTTGGTAGATTTTTTAACTAATTTTCTTTGTTTCTCTTTACCCTATCCTTCCCTTCCCCATCCTGATCCTTGTGCGAGTGTGACATGTGTGTGTGAAGATGCAATGATTCAGCCTGAAAAGAAGCCCCCAATCAAACTCAGATGCAAAGGGCCTGAACAGTTCTAAAATGCTGTGAAATCCTTGGAAACACGCAGGCAAACAGGATAAGTGACACACATATTATTGGTACACATCTCAAACTGTAAAGATACTGTATACTTCATGCACTTTACTTTTACCTAAGACCCTACTCAGGAGCAAACTTGTTTTCTTGGTTATTGCTTACTTGCCCAATAGAGATCAGGTGAGCTATGTGAAGAAGCTCTTCAGAGAACTGGATGGTTTTGCAAACGGGATCACAGTTGAGGGGGACTATTTTGTTATGGAAACTTATCTGGATACATCCTCTGGTAAATCTGCCATGTCTTACCCTAAGGGCATTTAAAAAAATGGTAGCTTACAGGCAACCAGTGCACATTTTATTGAACACTCTTTGAAGCAAATTGGGATCATGACTCCAGCATGATTCACTTTCTCTGCAGCTCCTTTGCGAATTGTGCTGGAGCGATGACCATTTTGTGAGCATGTCAGTGATACTCTTTTTTGGCGCCTACCTGGCCGTTTGAAGACCCGGAGGCAAAGAAGCAGCGAGAGGCAAGATGGCGGCGGCCGAGAAGGAGGAAGCTCCCAGAGGCGATATGGCAGCGGGGACAGAGGACTCGGCCCGCCCGGGGGCTCTGATGCATAGCAAAGCTGGAGGGAAGGTTAGTCTGGGGGGGGCAGGTGCCGCTGTGCCCCCTCGGTGAAGAAGCTGGCAGGAGAGGGGAGAGGCGGCGTTCAGCGGCTCCCAGCAGCGGGGGGCTCCCAGTCCGCCCGCCGGAGTGACAGCAGCGCTGAGCGGCGCCCGGCCCGAGGAGAAGCAGACGGGGAGAAGGCAGGCAGACTCGCCCTCACCCACATTACTGGAGAGGGAGGTGAGCTTTGAGGCTGCAGACGGGGCTAGGGGAGAGAAGAGGCAGGAGACCCTGCAACGCTGCAGGGATCTCAGGCCTTAAAGGGACCCAGCACCTTAAAGAGATCCAGAATGCCAGGGAGCTGGGGGCTGAACACACCCCATCTGGAGGTGGTAGGGGGCGCTACCCAGCAAAAGGAGGGAACCCGCCATCACAGCCCATTGAGTGGGGAGATGCCAGGCTCAGATCAGTCAGATTCCTGGAGCTCGGAGGGGAAGAGTGGCTTCCATGGCCCACCGTGCTTGGCGGAAGATTGGCTCTCCCCCAACTGAGGGCATCCCAAACATGCGCACACCCCCCTGGCTACCCAAACAAGGCACAGATGACAGCTCTTGGAAGGCCAGCCCAGCACGGGGTCGCCCAGCCCCGGATCCCGGGCAGTATCCCAGACCAGCTCAGTGCCCTAGAAGCCCGGAACCTCAAGAACATGTACCCGTACTACAGTTAGGCCCCTCATGATTATCTGAGACGTATCCAAACATGAATCAAGCATTTCTTAATGAGCGATCTGCCACCCTAAGCAGGGAGCCCGCTCCCTATGCTGCAAGAGATCTACTTAAAGGACTCAGACCCTTCCCAGCCCCGGTGACCCTCTCATCCCAAGCAGATTACAACAACTCAGCTTTGGCGGACATTAAAGTAGAAATGAAGGCTCTCCCCTCTAAAGCTGATCTGGAAGCCTTCATCATCAGAGTGGAGAATACCTTTAAAAAGGAAATTTTGGACCTGCAAAACTCGAAAATCTTGACTCCAAGATGTCGGGCCTGAAGCACTCACACAGCTCGGTTCTTGAAAGAATAGAGGCGCTGGAGAAGAATATGGTGCACCAACAGTCCCTCTCACAAGCTACAATTCTGCACCTCGACGATCTAGAAAATAGGAGTTGCCGTAATAATATTCGGGTGCGAGGCCTGCCTGAGGTGACAGCTCCGGACCAACTACTCTATACAGTCTCTGGCCTTTTAAACGAAATTCTGAATCGCTCCGCTTCCACAGAGATCGTGATAGACCTTATCCACAGGGCCATGGGCCCTAGGCCTACCGACCACAGCCGCCACCCGGAAGTAATTTGCCGCCTTCACTATTTCACCATTAAGGAAGAAATTGTCAAGAAAGCATGGGAGAAAGGCCGGATAAGCTTCGATGGAGAAAAAAATACATATCCTCCCCAAAGTGTCTAGGAGGTCCCTCCAGATGCGGCACCTACTAAAACCCCTATTGGGCAAGATTCAGGAGTGCGGAGCAACCTACTGCTGGGGATATCCTTTCCACCTCCTCGTTCGCAAGAACCAGCATGTCTTCGCTCTGAGGTCCCCAGCGGACCCCTCTAAACTGTTCACGTTCCTGGACTCTGAGCCTATTGACATTCCTAATTGGCTGGAATTCCTGAGTGCCATCAAGAACACAAAGCCAGGCAAAGCACCGGGTCCAGATGGCTTTAGCCTGAGTTACTATAAGGGATTTGCTGAGACCCTCAGCCCTCAGTTTGGATCGACCTTAAATTCCCTCAAGGATGGGGTGCCCCCACCTAGAGACACTCTCAGTGCAAACATAACAGTTATCCCTAAGGAGGGCAAGGATCTGACCCAGTGCAGCTGCTACAGGCCCATTTCACTGCTAAACTGCGAACTAAACATTTTCAATAAAATAACTGCATACAGGTTAGCTCCATACATCACATCCATTGGGACCAAGTGGGCTTCGTACCATCGAGGGAGGGCAGGGACAATACCATGAGGGTAATCAACCTGATACACTGGGCCCACTGGAAAAACATAGCCCCAGTCCTTCTCTTGACAGACGACGAGAAGACGTTTGACAGGATTAATTGGGATTTCCTGTTCGCGACTCTCAGGCACATAGGTCTGGGGGAAAACTTGATCCGATGGATCTCAGCCTCCTATTCGAGCCACTTGGTGTCTGTTATAGTGAATGGCTTCCCCTCTAGGTCTTTTACCTTAGCTAATGGCACAAGGCAGGGTTGCCCGCTCTCCCCTCTGATATTCATACTTTCTCTGGAGCCATTCCTTCGCACTATCAGGAAGAACCCAGATATATCAGGCATTAAGATGGGGCGGGTAGAACACAAAGTTGCTGCCTACGCAGACGACTTAATTTTCTTCTTAACCAAACCTGAGATGACCCATCCGGTCCTCTTAGCAGAACTCCAAACCTACCAAGCACTCTTGAATTACAAAATAAATTATCAAAAATCCTCAGCCCTAAACAACAATTTCCCTCAGAGAAGAGTTAAGCACATTTCGGTCAGTTTCTCCTTTACTTGGGAGCGGGAGGCAATAACATACCTGGGGGCACGAATACCGGCTCTTCCTCAGAATGTCTACAGCTTTAACTTCCCCCCGCTGCTGAGGATGGTGGAGGAGGACCTGCGGAGGTGGTCTAGGGGGGCCTTCACCTGGTTCAGTAGAGAGAACATTATAAAAATGAATATCCTATCAGAGTGCTATACCTTTTCCAGGCCCTGCCAGTGGAGGTTCCCCATGCTTTCTTTAAGCGTCTCACGGGTCTCTGCTCTAGTTTTGTGTGGATAGTGAAATCTTATCGGCTGGCGGCCTCACTTCTAGCTCTTCCGAAGAATGTGGGGGGTATTGGGCTCCCTAACTCGAAATTGTACCAGGCTGCGGACCATCTGGTCCGCACCATAGACTGGTGTAGGCACTCGAACCACAAACAGTGGACCCTCATTGGGCAGGCTGAATCCCCCATGTTCCTCCCGGGTTTGCCCTGTATCCCGATGGATCACTATCTAGCACTCAACAAGCATCCCATGATTGGCCCGACCACAATGATAATAGCGAGGTTCTTTCCAAAACCGGACATTTCTCCTCCCCCCTCACCTTTGACCCCGGTTATTGGCCATCCTGATTTTCCGGTGACCCTCTCAGATGCCCCGTGTGGGGTGGAGGAACTGGCCGCAAAGCTTTCATTACAGCCCCTCAATGCATGGCAGGCTCTCCAACTCTCCCACTATCAAAACTCTATTACTCGCAAAGTGCAAACAGCCAGATCCTTGGCCCCATTTTAAAAAATCTGCACGGGGAGAGACATATTAAAGGAACCCTCTCCAGTACATATTCTCTGCTTGTGGACCCTCCTGACCCCTTCGTGCCCCCTTTCGTGGGGGGGTGGGAGAGGGAACTTGGAAGGGAATTCTCAGCTGACCAAAAGCAAGCTATGTACCAGCTTGCCCACAAAACCTCGATATCAAATCGTTATCAAGAAGCGTCTTACAAAATCTTGACTAGATGGTATTTCGTCCCTTCCAAGTTGTCGAAGATGTTTCCCTCTGCCTCTCCTCTATGCTGGAGGTGCTCTCGGACTAGAGGTACAATGATCCATTTTTTCTGGGAATGCCCCAATCTGACTAAGTTCTGGGCTAACGTCAGGGAGATTGTGAAACGGCTGACAGATGTCGACCTGGGAGACGATCCGGCAAGTTACCTCTTGAACTTAGCGCCCACTTCCATGCGGATGAGGGGGAAGTCCCTTTTGCCCCCCCTCCTGAATGCGGCCAAGGCCTGCATCCCTGTTTGCTGGAAATCCTCAGATCCACCGTCCACTTCTATGTGGCTGTCCAGGGTCAGGGACATCTACAGGATGGAGGAGCTCACGGCCTATCTTAAAGGCCCCTCCCAATTCCTTCCCCCTTCCCTTTTTTCTCTCTCCTCTTCTTTTCTTTTTCTTCTTGTTTCTGTAGGCTTTTTCTCTTGTATCCTTTTCTATTCAGTTCTGCCACAGCTCAGTTAGCTAGGCTGTGGTTTCCAAAAAACAGAAAAGAGGAGACACGTGACGCAGGTCTAGTGCTGGAAAATGTTATTGTCTATAATGTGCTGACGACTTAGGCAATTGTTTAGAGCATATATCTAGAATATTGTTACTAGCACTTTCTTGCAGCTTTCGATCATGGTTGGGCATGCCCTAAGATTAAGTGCTGGAGGACATGACATTTTAGACAAGGGGCAACCCCCCTTTCAGGGTGTTGTTGGTTGTCTCACTGTATGCTTTTGTTAATGTTAACCTGTGATAAGAGTCTCTTCATTAAAAAATGTACAATTTAAAAAAAAAAGTATTGTACATATTTTTTTATAACATTTAGAAACATAGAAACATAGAAGGTTGACGGCAGAAGGAGACCATACGGTCCATCTAGTCTGCCCTTATGTGTATACTGTATGTACTCTTTATCTTAGGATAGATGTGTGCTTATCCCAGGCATGTTTAAATTCAGTGACTGTTGATTTCTCAACTACCTCTGCTGGAAGTTTGTTCCAAGCATCTACTACTTTCTGTAAAATAATATTTTCTAACATTGCTCCTGATCTTCCCCCCGACTAGCTTCAGGTTGTGCCCCCTTGTTCTATCAGTAAGTTTCTTCTTAAAAACAATTCCCTCCTGAACCTTATTCAATCCCTTCACATATTTAAAGGTCTCAATCATGTCCCCCCTCTCCCTTCTTTCCTCCAGACTGTACAAATTAAGTTCTTTAAGTCTCTCCTGATAAGTTTTAAGTTTAAGTCCTTCCACCATTTTCGTTGCCCGCCTTTGGACACGTTCTATTTGAATAGTGTCTTTTTGCAGGTAAGGTCTCCAGAACTTCACACAGTATTCTAGTTGTGGCCTCACCAGGGCTCTATACAACGGCATCACAACCTCCCTCTTCCTACTGGTGATGCCTCGAGCTATGCAGCCGAGCATCCTGCTTGCTTTTCCCACTGCCTGGCTACACTGTCCACTCATCTTGCAGCTATCAGTAATCAGTACCCCTAAATCTCTCTCCTCCGAGGTCCTGGCTAACACAGTGCTGCCCATACGGTACTCAGAGCAGGGATTCCTTCTACCCAAGTGCATGATTTTACATTTAGAGACATTAAACTCTAGTTTCCACAGTTTTGACCATCTATCCAGTAAAGCTAAATCATTTTCCATGTTGCAGACACCTCCCGGAATATCCACCCTATTACTAACCTTTGTATCATCAGCAAACAGACAAACTTTTCCTACCAAGCCTTCTCCTATGTCACTTACAAATATATTAAAAAGAATGGGGCCCAGGACAGAGCCCTGCGGCACACCACTTGTAACTCGCCTTTGTTCAGATTGCACACCATTTACAACCACACTCTGATACCAATCCCTCAGCCAACTGGAAATCCACTGAACTATCCAGGGATTGAGTCCTACCTTCAATAACTTATCTATGAGCTCCTTATGTGGTACAGTGTCAAAGGCTTTGCTAAAATCCAGATAGGCGATATCCACAGCACCACCTTCATCTAACACTTTAGTGACATTGTCAAAGAAATCAATAAGATTGGTCTGACATGATCTGCCCTCAGTAAAGCCGTGCTGTTTTGGGTCCAATAGGTCATTAATTTTTAGATGGGAAATTATCTGTTTTTTTAAGAGTGTTTCCATTAATTTGACCACTATAGATGTTAAACTAACTGGCCTGTAATTACTGGCTTCTTCTCTACTCCCCTTTTTATGGATTGGTACGACATTGGCCATTCTCCAATCATCTGGAACCTCACCAGTTGAAAGGGAATGGTTAAGTAAATCAGTCAGAGGGGCTGCAATCACAAACCTAAGTTCCCTTAGAACTCTGGGGTGGATTCCATCTGGACCCATCGCCTTACTTACCTTTAGCTGTGCCAGCTCGGCTAAGACATCAGCCTCCAGAAACTCCGGAGCTGTGCCCTCCCAGCTGGATGCTGTGCTATGGCAATGCCTGCTACTATCTGAAAATACCGAACAAAAGTAGCTATTCAGATGGTCAGCCACAGCCTTATCTCCGTCAATATATTTATTTTCCCTATTTCTAATTTTTGAGACTGCATTGTTTTTCTTCTTTCTGTCACCAATATATCGAAAAAAGGCTTTATCTCCCCTCTTCATAGATTTGGCCATTTCTTCCTCCTTTTGCCCTTTAGCAGTCCTTATAATTAGTTTTGCTTCCCTCTGTTTAATTTGATATGCCTCTCTGTCAGCTACACTTCCACTTACTTTATACTTCTTATAGGCAGACTTCTTATCTTTTATGATAGTGCTGACTTCCCTAGTAAACCATAATGGTTTCTTCTTCCTTTTATTCTTGCTAGTTTGTTTCACATATTGCTTAGTTGCCTTTAAGATGGCCATTTTTAATAGTGACCACTGGCCACTCACTTCTGCTACTCTGTTCCACTCACCTAATTTTCTTTCTACATACTCCGCCATTTCCTTGAAGTTTGTCTTCCTAAAGTCTAGCACTTTGGTTCTGGTGTGTGATTGCACAATGTCTGTTTTTATTCTGAACCATAAGCATTGATGGTCACTGGAACCCAGATTTTCTTCAACCCTGACCTCGGACACCAGATCCCCATTGGTCAGAACTAAGTCCAGAATGTTATCTCCTCTAGTTGGCAATGTCACAAGTTGTTTTAGAGACACTCCATTAAGTGCCTCTAATATAGTCCTGCTCTTGCATGTCGATGCACTTGGGATATTCCAGTCCACATCAGGCATGTTGAAGTCACCTGTAATGACAATGTCCCCCTTATCTGCCATTCCACTGATTTCATCTATTAACAGGTTATCTAGATCCTCAGATTGTCCAGGGGGCCTATATATCACACGAATTCTGACCACAGCCCCCTCCTTAGTCTGCATGGTAACCCAGAGAGTTTCTAGTTCATTATGTGTATGCTGAATTATTGTTGATTGAAGTGTAGTCTTGACATAAATGGCTACTCCACCGCCCTTTCTATCCAATCTGTCTTTTCTGTACAATATGTAACCAGGTATGGCTATCTCCCAGTCATTGTGATCCTTGAACCAAGTCTCTGTTATTGCAACAAGATCCAATTCATCCCTGGATATGATAGCCATTAATTCACAGAGCTTGTTGCCTAAGCTGCGAGCATTGGTACACATGTGGATGTTGTTGGTATTGTATTTTAGTGTGTCCTTGATCTTTTCCACCTCTAGCCTACCACTGACCGGGCTTCCTGCTTCAATGTCCTGCTTCATCCTAAATGGTAGGGGACAGAAATCACCCTTACAAGTTACATCTCTGTCCCCTTCCTCTAGTTTAAATCAAAAAATGCTCTGAGTTCCACTCCAAGTTCTTCTGTGCCTTTCTGTGAAGGATGCAAGCCATCCCTCTTAAACAACTCACTGTTCGACCACCTTCTAACATCATGACTAATACATCCAAAGCCTTTGTCTTCACACCACTGACGTAACCACAAATAGAACTTGGCGATGTTGAGTGCCTTTTTTCCCTGATTACATACTGGCAAAACTTCAGAAAAGGTAATGGAACCTGTTATTTTGCTAAGTTCCTGACTAAAATTTTGGAAGTCCCTCTGTACAACAAACAAATCTTTTTGGGATAAGTCATTTGTGCCAAGATGTAGCACAATGTCCACTCGGTTATGTTTGCTTGCAGACTTCACAATATTTAGAATACGTTTCTTATCCCTATTAACCGTGGCACCTGGGAGACACCTCACTTCCTTTAGCTCATCTTTATCCTGTTCAAAGTCCACACCTCTAATTGTTGAGTCACCAACCAGAATATGCCTTTTCCTATTGGTTGGCTTGGTAACTGTTCCTTGCTGCCCTTTTGTACTCATTTTATATGGTCCCTTATTTAAGTCCACTTCTTTGATCTTACCAAATCCTGCCCAGACTGAGCATTAGCAGATACATCCACATCAAGCTCAGAAAGAACAGCAAATGGGTTATATTGGCTTAGTCCAAAATGTTGATGTTTTTGTTCTACATTGCGCAATCTTCCTGAGCCAACAGTCTTCCACTCTGCCCCTCTCTTGTGAAGTCTTTGTGGGAGTGGTGGCTGTATACCAAGCTGCTTTACTGGCTGGGATAGCTTCATAACTTCAGACTGAAGAGTAGAAACTAAAGACTGTAATTTTGAAATCTTGTCATACAACCCCTTCATTTGCATACAAATTGGACAGCATCGCAAGTTCCACAGAGTACTACGAAACACAACGGCAAGGCAAGAGTTACACTGCACCAAACCAGACATTCTAGATAATAAGAATAGGCACGGCTAAAAAGTAAATGCTGTACTCACTACTATTTCTTGTGTCCAACCCCTGCTGTTTTCAAACTACTGCAGTTTTTAAAACTACACACTTCTGTCCTGCTGCACTTATGTCAAGCTGCTCTCACACAGGCTGAAACTCCACAGAGTGAAACTCCACAGAGCAGCTCACCTGTTTATATACAAGCCCCTCTAAGTTAAGCTAATGAGAGATTGCTAGCTCTTTTGCTACATTTGGGGTTCTTTCAAGTGAATGGGGTTGTAGTTCTGCTTCTTTACATCACATCTCCCCACATATTGATCCTGATTGGCTGGTTGGCTTAACAACTTCTCTTTCAAATGGTGTCAAGCTGCATTAAAATACTTGGGCTAAAAAATTAATGCAGCCTGTAATGCACTTTATGCTCTCAATTATGAATCCCTGACCTTACTGACCAAACAAGCCCTATACTCCACACTAAAAAGGAATGGTCATGGTTCAGCCAGATAAACGTCCTCAAGACGGACACAGTCCATGGACTGTTGTATACTTTTCAAATGGTTCCAATAAAAGTCCGGGATCTTTTTTCCATCAACTCACATCCTTCTTTATCAAATTTGTATGGCTGCTTAGATTGAGCTGCCTCAAACCAATGCTATCGAAGGGTAGGGGAGGGGTGGGCTTACCAAACATTGCATTGTACCAAAGGGCAGCTGTACTCACACGACTTCTGGATTGGTTTCAACATAGGAAGACCAAACAATGGGTGTCAGTGGAAAATACAGTGCCCCTGCTTCCTCCCCTGGTTGAACCAAGACTCCAGACTGAATGGGAAATTGTTACCATTCCTTACTACCATGCTATTACCAACTCAACTCTGGTAACCCAAAACAGAGCACCAGCATGCACTGAACTACAGGCTAGGAGTATGGGCCATATGCTCTCATGGCTGGAAATAGGGAAGCTGCTTACCTTCTTGAATACAATCAAGGACAAAACCGCCCCCACTGGACATGCAACTGACTTTGAAAAAGCCTTGTTGATGGAGGTAGCCCTGGGTCATTCGCTATCCTTGGTCTATAGATATGTTTGACAATTTAGTTCCCAGGAAGATGGGCTTTCTAAGGAAATGGGAAATAGAGATTGAGCAGTCCTGGATGTTCTTAAAATGTTGGTACTGAAGCTTTAGTATTGTTTGAATAGGAAATGTAGTAGTGTGGATTTGTCCCCAAAAGTCATGCTGCGGCTACAGCATTGAAGGGGCTAAACAGTAACTTGTGCGTCTTGACTGGGGTAGAGACCGGGTTGGCCGAGAGGCTTAGGAAGGCAGGAAGTGGAAAGCCTCCCTTTAATTCCTGTGGCTAGACCACCATTGTCCTGAGGTTTACCGTTTCATTATCAACTAATCAACTCCTTAGTAGTGATGAGCAGAACCGACCAATATTTGACTGAATAAGCCATTATATCCAGGGTTTGAGTACATCCAGATCCCATTATAGCCTATTGGGGAAAATCTTGTTGTGTATCCTGGTCTCTGGAAAACACAAATATTTGCCAAATGCTCCAAAATTGCAGAGAAACCGGCAAATTGCCAGTTTTTTAATGAGCTCCTTCACAGTGCACCAAATAGCCACACCACACTGGAGTCAAATTAACAATGAACGTGGGATTCCACACTTGCACCTAGGTTCCCAGCTACCCCTTATTAAAAATTTCAATAAACTTTAATTTTGCATAAATATAATTTTACTCATAGTTTTTTTTCATGTACAGGAAATTTCCAACACTCAATTCATAACATCCATTTCATATTAATGATACATAGCTTGTTTGAATGAATAAAAAACTGTCCGATTCCTCCAGTGCATTTCGCCTTTGCACATTATGCATATAATATACAGATGTATTATTATTAAAACCATTTTAAACCTTTATATATAAAAATACATCATTTGGATGTATTCAGTTATACTTTTCAATACTTGAAGCTCTAATTGTTATTTAATAGCTGTGAAGCAAACAAACTGAACAGCCATGCGTGTACCTTAAAGTGGACGAACACCCAGGGGGGATCGGCCCGGGAATCTATAAGATTCCCGGGCCGATCAGATCCCTCCCCACGGGGCATCCGAAATCGGGATGTCCCGTGGGGTGAAACCCCCCAGGAAGCCTGCTCCCAATTTATTTATTGCATTGTATGTCCCAAATGGGGCTCTCAGAGATTAGAGGTAGGACTGCACCTCACAGGGGCACCTTGGCGCTGGTGGTGCAGCTTAAGCATACTTCTGCAGATGTGTGTGACCGAGCCCTCTGTTTTTAACCAAGTTTAGAGACAGATTGTAGGTTGGTCAGCAAGCTAACTGGCTTGAGTGCTGTGGCTCCTTTAAGACTTGTGTAAACCCCCCAGGAAGCCCAGAAACCTTATCTTAACCCCGTTCCAACGGCGCATGCGCGGGCCGCGGCCGCACTTCCCTCCAGCAGGGCGCGCTCACTGTTAGAGGGAAGAGCGAGATGCGGCCTCCAGCGCTCAGAGCCGCTTTGGTTGGACGCCGCTTGTACGTGCATACCACAGCGGCTCTGAGCGCTCTGATTGGACGAGCGCCCGCCTAGGAGTGTGGTGAGGTGAGTCTTTCCGGGCGCTCTGGGGGGTTTCACACAGCGGGGCACCCCCGATCGGGGTACCCCACTGAAGTGGACCAAAACCCAGGATAGTCAAAATCCTGGGTGTTTGTCCACTTTAAAGAGAAAGATCAGGGAGGGTTAAAACCTCCCCCAAGCCTCCCCGATCTGCTGCCCCCCCCCCCCCCCCGCCATTTTTACTTTTGGGCAATTTCTACTCACCTCGACAGGGCATCCATCTTCTGGGTCCCTTGGATTCCGGCAAAATCCTGATGGGCAGCGCTATCTTGCATCCCATCAGGCACTGAGAGTGGCCCCCAATCTCGTGCCTGCGCAGTGCCCATGAATAGAATGCAATGGAGTCGGCCGAAATCCCGGGAGATCGCCATGGGACATTTACTAGCACAGATGTCGCTGCTGGTAAGAAGGGGCTGATGGGGGGGGGGGCTTTTTATTCTCGGTCCGATGTTCCTCCTTAAACTTAATATTCACTTATAATCATTGAGCCAACAAAGGATCTACTCATTTTGCTCACTTATTGCCCCTTTTATAGTATCCTCAAATATGTAGTTATTCATTTTATATATATATATATATATATATATATATATATATATATATATATATATAATGAATAACTACATATATATATATATATATATATATATATATACCCCTTCAGTCTCACCGAACCCAAATTTTTTTATATTTACAATGGTATAATGTTGTATATTTACTAGAGTTGAGCAAACTTTTTGATCATTCGATTCGGCTAATTTGCCAATTTATTTTTCTAAAGCTTGATTAGGACCGATACAAACACTAAAAAAGCGTGGTGAGGTGAGTGTTTCCGGGCGCTCTGGGGGGTTTCACACAGCGGGGCACCCCACTGAAGTGGACCAAAACCCAGGATAGTCAAAATCCTGGGTGTTTGTCCACTTTAAAGAGAAAGATCAGGGAGGGTTAAAACCTCCCCCAAGCCTCCCCGATCTGCTGCCCCCCCCGCCATTTTTACTTTTGGGCAATTTCTACTCACCTCGACAGGGCATCCATCTTCTGGGTCCCTTGGATTCCGGCAAAATCCTGATGGGCAGCGCTATCTTGCATCCCATCAGGCACTGAGAGTGGCCCCCAATCTCGTGCCTGCGCAGTGCCCATGAATAGAATGCAATGGAGTCGCCCGAAATCCCGCGAGATCGCCATGGGACATTTACTAGCACAGATGTCGCTGCTGGTAAGAAGGGGCTGATGGGGGGGGGGGGGGGGGCCTTTTTATTCTCGGTCCGATGTTCCTCCTTAAACTTAATATTCACTTATAATCATTGAGCCAACAAAGGATCTACTCATTTTGCTCACTTATTGCCCCTTTTATAGTATCCTCATATATGTAGTTATTCATTTTATATATATATATATATAATGAATAACTACATATATATATATATATATATATATATATATACCCCTTCAGTCTCACCGAACCCAAAATTTTTTATATTTACAATGCTATAATGTTGTATATTTACTAGAGTTGAGCAAACTTTTTGATCATTCGATTCGGCTAATTTGCCAATTTATTTTTCTAAAGTTTGATTAGGACTGATACAAACACTAAAAAAATGCCAAATTATTCCAGGTGCATTTTGGGAGCATTTCTTCAATGCCTGGAGAAAGCAGAAACTGCCTCATGATGGGAAGGGACTGGGCCTGGGCCCCCAAGGATGTTTAGCAGTGCTTCCTTCCTTTCCTCATGCTGCCAAATTGCAAATGGACTTCCCCTGTCCCTCCTGTGAGTTCTTGCACTGTGCCATAATGGGAACCAGCAGCCAATCCAATTCTGGCACCGATGAGTCCAGTGCTGCTGCAGGAATCAAATGGGGAACCTCCACTAGAGTTCATCCCAAAAGCAGTTCTCACATGGGCACAGGTTCTCACAAGGGCATAATCTACCTTATCCTGGGTTTTTTTTTCATTACATATAATCTTTTTAGACCTTCTAACGCCAGCTATGTAAAATCACGTAGCTGCATCTCCTGTCGTTAAACGCCAGCTTTGTAAATTTTACATACCTGGCATTCCCCCCCCAGCAGGCCAAAAAAAAAAGACACTCACCTGACCCCTCTATCGAACCCGCCCGGGTCCCCTCTTCATCCAGGGATGCTTTGATCCCCCACCCAGGCTTCTCCTGCTGCAGGAGAGTGCCTGGAATAGGCCTCCCCCACTTCAGCAGGTGTCGGCATTACATGTAAAAAAAAAAAAATACTAAAAATGACATTTACTTACCTCTGTGCCCGATCGCTCCTGGATGATGTCAAGCGGTTCAGCTCTCAAATGCAATGTTTGACGTCCAAAGGAGGAGACGGGCACGGGGTCCTCTGCCTCCCCCTC
The DNA here is from genome assembly GCA_027917425.1 of Gastrophryne carolinensis. Lineage (NCBI taxonomy): Eukaryota > Metazoa > Chordata > Amphibia > Anura > Microhylidae > Gastrophryne > Gastrophryne carolinensis. The sequence goes on along the minus strand of CM051244.1, from coordinate 88,007,789 downwards.
CAGCGATCACCGCATCTGTCATTGAATCGGCGAAGGGCAGTTTTTTTTTTATAATAAATGACATTTTTACTGTGTGTGGTGTGTTTTTTTAACCCTATACCAGTTCACAAGGCTCTGGGTCTGGCAAGTCACCTGCGGCTAGCGGGTGACTTGCCATTAACCCCCAGCGACCCCCACATTACCTGCCTCCCCAAAGCCTGGGGGGGGCAGGAGAGCCCGTGGCTATTAGGCTATGGGGCTTGTAGCTGGCAGGGTGGGGGGTCACCAAAGGTGGCCCCTGCACCTTGTTCTACAAGCCCTCATAGCTAGGCCTTGGGCTGCCTATGCTGGGAAGGGGGACCTCATATCATTTTTGGGGGGGTTTAACCCTTAAAATTCCCCCCCAAAATGGGGTCCCCTTGTGTCATTTTTTTAAAATAAACCCCATGTTACCTGTCACCAATCTGTCAAGAGAGTGGCAAAATCTCATTTAGGCTGGCAGTTAAAAGAGTTAAAAGTACCTATACATGTTGGGTATTGTTCTGCTCGGGGGACCTTGCAACCAAAAACCCTGTGCAACCAAAGAATTCTTTGAGGGATCACTTCCAGAAAGATGAAGCTGGGTACACCTAGAAAGCTTGTGTGTACTTTCAGTGAGTATATGGTTTGTTGGGGGGGGGGGTATTCCAAATGTAAAGGGTTGATTTGATTGTCTGCACTTTGTCTGCAGAGCTGAAATTTTCAAGTAACATTACCCTTACGTACATGCTTTACTTTGGGGTGTTTGGCAACCTTGTCTTGCCTTGACAGTAGGTATGCATGTTTTTTTAGGAAAATGTGGCTTTGATTCTGCTTTTTTATTTTTGTTTTATGGAAACTCTGTGCAACCAAAGAATTAATTGAGGGATTACTTCGACAAAAATGTGGTCACATCAGTAAGCCTGGTACGCCTAGAAAGCTTGATGTATGCACTTCCAGAGAATATATAGTTTGTTAGGGGTATTTCAAATGCAAAGGGTTGTTTTATTGAAAAACTGCAAGGTGTGCATAGCGCAAAGCATAGTTGTATTTTATCTAAAAATTTCCTAAAGCGCTGTTTCAGTTTGGGGGAGTCTCCTGGGCAGGAAAGGGTGTCTACCAATACATATGTGGTACAGCTGTAACCGGAAGAAATTAGGCTTTTACATGCAATAAGATTTGATTGAAAAACGTAATTGTTTTATTACAGAAAAGCAGTACAAATGGTAAAAAACTGATTTTTGTGCACACATTTCACCAAAAATATTGAGAATACACTTAACAATTTACAAACAAGACATATCAAGTTAAACCCCAGACCCCAGACCCAGACAAGGTCTTTAATTTTCCCAGGAAATCCCTTCAAAAATCACAGTTAAACGCGTGTAGCACAAAATAGTGAAAAATGGTCTGGCAAAAGAGGGTGAAAAAAACTCTAGGTAGGCCGGCAGCTAAAGGGTTAAGTGTGTTTCAACCACCTGTCCCCCCTAGCCATCAAAGGGGGCCTTAACCTGCTGCCCAAGCTGTGGAAGGGCATTCGCACCCTGTAAATTGAGAGGTGACCATCAGGGACCAAGGTAAGTCCACTTTCTCTCAGGGCAAGGGGACCTTTGAGTCTGAATATATCTTAACCTTCCTAATCTGGTTTCAGGCATTCCAGAGGACAAGAGGGTTCCAATACTCTCCTTTTCTTTATTGCATGGCACGGCCCGCTTCGGTATTCATAACAGTTGGGTTATTTCCCTACAAGGTGGCGCAGTGGTACTGCAGAAAAGCCGTGGCTTGTCCCGGCTCCCTATAAAAACGGGCTTAACCATAGAGTTCCCCAGTGTTCTCTCTACAGTGGACTGCAAAGTTAGCAGATGGCACTCTCTCTTGCGCAGGTGAGCGGGGCAACCAAGCCTGCGGCCCTGCAGGTCTATTTCCATCCGTTTCTGGACCCTCACTGCCTCCCAGCCTCGGCTGACAGATCGGGTGAAGGTAGAAGAGCACTACTCCCCCGCTCCTGCAATTGGGCCCCAGTGAGGGGAATGTTGGCAGGAAGTCACATTCTGATTTGGCTCTGCGGGTGGCTAACATTGAAAAGCAACTTGCCAGGACCGCTCCTAGGAAGGCCTCTGGCAAGAATAGACACCTGGACCCCAGGCCTGCTCCCCTTACTGAGATGTATGTGGGGATTGATGAGCTTGTTGACTGTCACCCCCTTGAGATGGGGGAGCTCTCCCAGGATTCTGACTCCTCTGGGAACCAGCAAGAGGGTTGCGATAGTGACCCTGGGTCTGCGTCCGGAGAGGAATCATGGTACCCTGAGGACACTGATAATCTGCTGTCACATATTTTTGAAATTTTGCACATTGCTCCCCCTGAGGTAGCTAAAAGAAAGCAGGGGGAACTTTTTCGCCCTGGTAAACAGCGTCTAGAATTCCCTGAGCAGGAACATTTTACCACCTTGGTGCTTAAAGAATGAGAACGTCCTAACAAGTTGCCTCCGGTGCCCAAGAGTTTGGATAAAAGGTATCCCTTTCCCGTTGATCTTGTTAAGGGGTGATCATTTCTCCCTGAAGTGGACGCTCCCGTGCTAGGCATGTCCAATACTTCGGTCATGCCTTCCCCTGACACTACCACTCTGAGGGACAGAGAGGACCGGCGCATGGATCAAGTGGCCTGCCATGCTTTTACCTGTGTGGGGGCTGGCTTGCGCCCTGTATGTGCTGCCGCCATTACTGCTATTGCCCTTAAGAAACTGCTTAAACGTCTCATTGATGGCACAACAGCTGGTAGTGTGGGGGAGGAATATAGTACTCTCTTACTTTGCACTGATTTTGTGGCCTTTATCCTTACTGCTATGGATGATGCTGTGCGGCTGTGTGGAAGGACCTCTGTGCTCTTGGTGGCTATGAGCCGCTCTGTCTGTCTGACGCTGCGGCTAAGAAAGCTCTCACTGGCCTCCCCTTCGTGGGGCTGCGGCTGTTTGGAGAACGTCTTGATGTTCTAGCCAAGGATGGAAGGCTGCCTCAGCCTAGGAGGCAGTCTTGGCCCTTTCGGGGGTCCTCTGCCCCCCTCCCTTCCTTTTGCATTCCCAGAGGGCTCCCTCCTCTCCCAAGCCCCCTCAGGCATGAAGGGGCGCCCTCACCCATCCGGGTGGGGGGACTGATTCGGCTCTTTGCTCACGTCTGAAGGCTTCACGTCTCAGACCGGTGGATTCAGGAGGTAGTGTCCTCCGGTTACCAGATAGAGTTTGCAGCCTGGCCGCCCCCAAGATTCATCAGATCCCGGATGTCTTTAAACCCCCTGTCCGTTCAGCGATTGCTTCTGGCTGTTCATTGCCTGTTAGAGTCCGGAGTCATTTGTTTGGTGCCTCATCAAGAAAGAGGTCAGGGATACTATTCCAATCTTTTCACGGTCCCCAAAAAGGACGGCTCTCTGAGGCCCATTCTGAATCTGAAGGACCTCAACAAATTTGTCAGATTCAAGCATTTTCGCATGGAGACGCTGCACTCTGCTGTCAGTACCCTTCGCCTGGGTGACTTCATGACCACTGTGGACATCAAGGATGCTTATCTTCATGTGCCTATCTTCCCAGGTCATCAGAGATTTCTAAGTTTCGAGCTGCAGGGTCAGCATTACCAGTTTGTGGCTCTACCCTTCGGTATCACCTCGGCACCTCGGGTGTTCACCAAGGTGCTGGCGGGAGTGATGGCTCTGCTAAGGAACCAGGGCATCCGCATCATTCCTTACCTGATTGTGGCCGAGTCTTTTCCTCAGGCCGAGCGGGACACTCAAATGGTGACATCCACTCTGGAGTCTTTCAGCTGGGTGATCAACTATCCCAAGTCTTCTCTGTCCCCGTCATTGGTGAGGACCTTTCTGGGCATGACGCTGGATACCTCTCAGGTCAAGGTGTTCCTTCTTCAGCAGAAGGTGGAAGGTCTTCATCTGCAGGCTCGGGCTCTGCTGTCGTGTCTTCATCCCTCCATCCGTCAGGGGATGCAGTTGGTGGGCCTGATGGTGTCCTGCTTCGAGGCAGTCCCCTTTGCTCAGTTTCACATGAGACCTCTTCAGTTGCACCTCTTGTCAGTTTGGGATACCTGGGTGTCCCTGGATTAGGAATTTGTTCTGTCTCCCCTGGCCAGACAGTCTCTCTCATGGTGGCTGGACTCAAGGAATCTTCTGGAAGGACCTGCCCCCGTGCTGGGAAATGGTCACCACGGATGCCAGTCTGACCGGCTGGGGAGGCTTCTGGAAGTCCCTGAGGTTCCAGGGACGGTGGGGCCCACAAGAGGCCCATGCTTCCATCAACGTCCTGGAACTTAGGGCGATCAGGTTGGTTCTTTCTCGCCTATCCACTCACCTCCGAGGTCGGGCTGTTCATCTCAGCAGTCTACATCCCAGGGGTGGAGAACCAGGTGGCGGACTCCCTGAGCAGGGGAACATCTCGTCTGGGAGAGTGGTCTCTCAACAACCAGGTGTTTCTCTCCCTCTGTCACCGCTGGGGTCAGCCGGACGTGGACCTGTTTGCGTCCTGTCACAATCACAAACTTCTCAGATTTGTCTCTCTGTCTCAGGATCCTCTGGCCTTCGCCACGGATGTCTTGGCAATACCTTGGACGGAGTTTCAGCTTCTCTATGTGTTCCCTCCGTTTCCTCTCCTGGGCAGGGTCATGCGCAAGATAGCCCAGGAGCGGGTACCAGCCATACTAGTGGCCCCTTGTTGGCCAAGAAGAGTTTGGTTCGCAGATGTTGTGCGGTTAGCAGTAGACCGGCACGTCTTGCCCAAGGATCCAGATCTTCTCACCCAGGGGCAGCTACTCCATCCTAATTTACAAACTCTGGCTTTAATGGCTTGGCTGATGAAACCTCCATATTGATGGAAAAGGGGTTGCCTGCTTCTGTTGTTGATACCATAATACGGGCTAGGAAGTCCTCGTCCTTTATTTATTACAGGGTCTAGCATGCTTACATTGCCTGGTGTGAGTCCAAGTCTCTTCCCTGTTGGGTGTTTTCTATTCCCAGGATTCTGAAATTCTTGCAACATGGTTTGGATCAGGGCCTTCAACTTAGTACCCTAAAAGGCCATGTTTCAGCTCTGGCAATTTTTTTCCAAAGATCTTTTGCCAATCACCAGTTGGTTAAAACCATTTTCAGGGTGTTTCTCATGTGTGTCCACCATGTAAGCCTTTGCTACCAGTCTGGGATCTGAATCTAGTGTTGTCTGCCCTGCAAGGGCCTCCCTTTGAGCCTATCCGTGATGCTACCTTGTCTATTCTGACCCTTAAGGTAGCCTTTCTGGTGGGTATCACTTTTGTAAGGCGAGTTTCTGAACTAGCGGCACTTTCCATCAAACCTCCTTATTTTGGAGACATCAGGATAAGGTGGTGTTCTGGCTCAAGCCGGACTTCCTGCCAAAGGTTGTGTCTGCCTTTCACCTTAATCAGGACATTGTCTTGCCTTCATTGTGTCCTAATGCTGCTAATTCCAAGGAGCGGATTCTGCATTCCCTAGATGTGGTCAGGGCTCTGAAGTTTTATTTGGTCGCCACTGAGCCTTTCAGGAAGTCTGATATTCTTTTTGTTCTCACTTCTGGACCTAGAAAGGGTTTGCCTCCGGCTAAATCCACTATCAGCAAGTGGATCCATCAGGTGGTGGTTCAAGCCTATTCTGCTAAGGGAAAGGAACCTCCCTTTAGGATTACTGCTCATTCCACTTGTGCTATTGGTGCCTCTTGGGCCTTCCAGCACCAAGCTTCTGTTGAACAAGTTTGCAAGGCCGCTACTTGGTCTTCTGTTCATACTTTTTCTAAGTTTTACAAGGTTGATGTTAGGGCCTCAGCGGATGTTGCTTTTGGCCGAAAGGTGCTTCAGGCGGTTGTGACTTGAACTACTGGCTGTTACTCTTTGGGGATCCCACCCTACTCTGGACACTGCTTTTGGATGTCCCAACTGTTATGAATACCGAAGCGGGCCGTGCCATGCAATAAAGAAAAAAGCAATTCTGTTAGTACTCACCTGTAGAATTGTTTTTGTTCTTGCATGGCACGGCCCGCTTCGCCCCCCACCCTTGTTATCGTGTTCTTGGTTGCCTCTTTATGGTGATTGTTCCAAGTCAATTGGGGTCTTTTATCTTTTTCACATTTTTTACTTATTCTCTCTCGGCTTCTTGTCTCACTGCTTGTGTACACTGGGGAACTCTATGGTTGAGCCCGTTCTTATAGGGAGCCGGGACAAGCCACAGCTTTTCTGTAGTACCACTGCGCCACCTTGTAGCGGAATAACCCAACTGTTATGAATACCGAAGCGGGCCGTGCCATGCAAGAACAAAAACAATTCTACAGGTGAGTACTCACAGAATTGCTTTTTTTTTTCTAAAATACAGCTGCAATTTTGCCTTCTTACTAGGCCTATGTTTGTCCTGTAGATTTCTCTCTTAAAAGATGCCACCCAGAGTAAATATTTTTTAATCTGCTCTTTTGATGTAATAGAGGTTGTACTTTTATTGAAATGGATGCTTCAAAGCTTGGAGTAGAAGCGGTTCTCTCCCAGTACTCTGGCGATTTGTAGCAGTTGTTTACAGGAAATGTAGTGCTGTTATCAAACAGCAAATGAGTTTTGCAGTATAATTAGGAATTTTGGAAGTGAAGACTCTTGTTGGAGGGTTCCCAGTATTCAGTGACAGTGCTTTCCAATCATAAGAGTATACTGGGTCAGCCAAGAGATTAAAGCTGACCACCAGCATAAAGAAACAAACATCCTTTTTGTTGGTGTGCTATAAAAAGTCCTTGTCTCAATGATTTAAGACCTTTTGTAATTAACTATCTAATTCCATTTGCTGAAAAAATGCTGTTTGTAGTCCTCCTGACATTACTTGTGGGTGCCTCTATGATGGTACACCTGATGATAGGCTTTTTGGGGGCAGAGATATATACATGTAGAGAGGTAGCATTTGAAAACACATGATCAGCAGGAGACCTGGCTGAATGACTAAGATTGGATGTTTTCTTTGGTAGCTCTATCGCAATGTTAACACTTTAGGGTGGGGTCAGTACATGTCTATGCTGCAGTTGTCACGGCCCTATTACTTCCTGTAATAAGTTTACAAAAATTGAAGGCAATACCTACAGATTTATCCATATCCAAAACATGTTAGTCGATATAGACCAGGACTTACGTCTATTTTTGCCTAACTTTTGATAAATTCTGACTTTTAATAGGGTCTATAGTGTTCACAAATAAAGAGATTCCAATGCAGTGTTGTGTTGCATTGGTCATTCTACCAGATCTAACAGTTAGTTTAATCCATTATCCATTCCGACCTCCCAGCAAGCTAGCACTTTATTCCTCTACACCTTCCTCTGGCAGTTCTATGAAAATTCAATGATGCCAGGTCAGCATGACATCTTGGTATTAAGGAGACCGTGGTTTTGTTATCCCATAATGTTAGCTATACCTGAGACCACCATTGCCTATTTCAAGACTTATCCTGTTTGTGCTAGGACAATTCCTGAACTTCACCAACTCTGGTCTCCATTTGGCAAGAATGGTGTTATTCTGCCTGGACTTCAAAGAGATTCAGTACTGGTGTTTGTGTCATACTGTGCATTTTTTTTGAAATGGCACATTTTATTCCCATAGGTAAACTGCATACAGCACCATTAGCTCAGCTCTTTGTAGACCGTGTTTTCCTCCTAAACGGTCTTCCCGAGAACATTGTATTTGATCACAAGAAGAGAACAAACCAGTCTTTAACTGTATTTTGGGTGTGCAGGTGTCTTGTCTTTGCCAGACTAAATTTTTGGATGTCCTTTCTTTTGCTTTTAATAATGCTCCCAGTTTAGGTTTGCCCTCTCATCTGCACTCTTGGAATGATCCTGAAAACAGGACTTGTCGGCACAGATGGGCATAATTTTAAACAAGGATTTGAACAAAGATTCACATTCAGAAACAAAAATTACACCTATCACCAGTGGTCAGTAACTCTGCATTCCGTGGAGGGATAGAGTTAGGGGATGCAGCAATATATTGCCCTACACAAACTCCCAGCTAAACTAGGACCCCATTATATTGGTGCCTACCCCATTCAATAGAAAATTGATTCCATAACCTAAAGATTTGCAACCCACAGGGATCCCTCATTACCTCCCTCAGCAGTTAGTCCCCGTTTCCAATAAAGCTCACCTGTGTACCTGCTCATCTGTGAGCCAGTGTTTCTGTGTACTTTGTAATGTCACTCGTTCCTGTAGGTTACCTTACCCTGTTTTGATCTATGCCACCTGGACAGGCACCTTTGTACGCCACCAACATCTATGTCTCATCCTCTGGATACTGTGTACCTCAGATTTTTGACTTCTAAATCAAAGGTCAAGTTCAGTCATATGTAGGGCTGAATTTTTGGAGACCTGGCTTTCTCTGACCATTTTTGTGACTCTCCTACCCGAGAGTGTCCTAGCTGTAAGCCGGCCTTCGCACCCTCAGGTGCCATCCTTTATGCACTGAAATCCTGGAGGGTAAACACATGCTGGAGTGACATAGTGCCTCCTAAGGCTGAACAGGGGACAACTATAGGTGAAGAGTGTGAATTAGTTATTATTAGTTCTTATTGATACTTCTGCAGATACTCCGAGAGCATAGGTGCTCAACCTTCCTCCTCAAAGGCCACCAACAGGCCATGTTTTTGAAGATCTTCATGCCGATGCACAGGTGTGGGTATTTGCATCAGTGTGGATATTTGCAAAACATGTTTTTTCGGTTGCCCTAGATGAGGGTCGAGCATGTGTGTCCTATAAAAATCTTGTTCCTCAAAGTTGATCATCTTATTGGTGTTTAAAGTGGACCAACACCCAGGATTTTGACTATCCTGGGTTTTGGTCCACTTCGGCGGGGCACCCCGATCGGGGGTGCCCCGCTGTGTGAAACCCCCCAGAAACCCCAAAAAACTCACCTCTCAACGCTCCCACATGAACGCCGCAGCCAATCCCCGCCAACGTCCAGGCGGGGATCAGGAACGTCCAAGCCGCTTCCGCCGCCGCCGCCTCCCGCGCGTCACTCTCGGCGCGCGCGCGCCCCCGCCGGCCATTCACAGAGGGCCGGCGCGGGCGCGCGCACGTCTGGAGGGGCGCGCGGGAGGCGGCGGATCAGGTAGGGTCTTTTTGGGGTTTCTGGGGGGTTTCACCCCGCGGGACATCCCGATCTCGGATGTCCCGCGGGGTGGGAGGTGATCGGCCCGGGAATCTTATAGATTTCCGGGCCGATCACCCCTGGGTGTTGGTCCTCTTTAACAAGGTCCATTGGTAAAACCGCTGGGGCCAACCGGGGTATATTTTTGGACCATCTACTGTAGTAAACTCAGATGCTGTATGGAACGTTTTCATTTTCTCTTTCAGGTGGCAATCCTCCATCCTTGCTGCAGAGCCTTGTATATTTCTATATAGTAACTGTATATAGTTTTTTATTCCGGTGTGTTATATTTATAGTTTGGTTTGTAGTGTTTTGTGTTTTTAGGTACTTATTTCTAGTTTGTGGTTACTGTGTAAGGGCTGGTATAGTGTTGTTTTTTTTATTGTGGGTAGTTTGCTATCTAAAATCAGAACATTACTTGCTAAGTAATTCGACTAATTCACTGCTATAAGTCCAGATGTTGCAGTCATATTTTTTCTTAGAAAAGGACACCAAAACTGACACACAAGACACAATTTTTATGTTAGATTAAGGAGTAAGTGAAAACCATAAACAACAAATATTTCTTACTGAATGTTGCCTGCATACCACATTTTCTTGTCCTATAACAGGTATTTATTGCTGCTATAGATAAAACGTATAGAAAGCCACTATATACAATCCATCACAGGGCATTATTTAAGTTCAGTCCCAGTGTGAGGGTTTGCTGTTTGAAGTTGCTTTTTGTCCCCTCGTACTCAGCTGACCCTGACCTCATCAAAATAACACCTGCAAAGACTAAATGTTTCTGGTTGCCAGACGTGCGGAGAAAACATCTGCAGAACTAGCTCTACACAAAAGTGTTCTTATCCCTTCTTACACTTGTTTTGTGATGTCCAGCAATCCCCTCACCTCCTACCATAAATAACTCTCCAATCATTTTAATTGCTTTCATATCCACTAATCTCACTTTCTAGAGGGCCCTTGTGTGGTAAAAATGAGGACGTGTACAGCTGCAGCACTGGAGCAAAGCCGCAACATGGGAGAGTATAGCCAGGATTTCAAATTTTCAGGAGGACCAAAAAAAGATTTTGTTTTACCTAGAAGAAAAGTTGAAACTTGATTAAATGCTTCTGTTAAATTAGAACCCAGATTTATACTAAACAAAAATGCTAAACAAAAATACACTTTGTCCCATACGTGCAGCTGTCCCCTGCCCCCCCCCCCCCACTCTCAATAGGGTAAAAAGGAAAAATAGAGTATCTCTCTTAAAGGAACAGTAGAGCCAAACTGCCCATTTTTAAACCAGCCCCACATTACCAAGCGCTAAAGCAGGGCTAAGGGTTTAAATAACAAACACTTACCTCGGCTGTACTCCAGCAGTGACCATTTCCCGATCACCGCCATCTTCCCTGGGCTTCACCGTGCCACCGGACCGGAAGCTTACTACGCTGGAGATTGGGCGATGGTCACCGCTGGGGTATAGCTGAGGTAAGTGTTTGTTATTTAGACCCTTAGTCCTGCTTGGTAAGGGTAGGAGGGTGGGTGGTAGTTTAAAAACTGGCCTTTTAAGAGTATCTCTTAGAACTAACCAGTTGCTTCTGTTTTTTACTCAAGAACACCTTAAAACTCTTTCTTCAGCTGTCAACAACCTGACTAGATCATAACAACAAATAACAAATAACAGGAAAAACATCTCCAATTTACAACAGGGCATCCTTTGATGAATAGTTTTTATGCGCAGCCTGTTCCTCTGCTCGGCAGTTTTCTTGGGGCCTTTTTTGCCTCTTCAATGTCCATCCATACATGCTTTCACCATTCAGGCTCCAAACTTTTTGTACAGCCCACGCGCATCCAACACCCCCTGCACTAAAGCGTGTCAGTCTGAGGATGTGGATTGTGTTGCCAGCAGAACCCACCAGCTTCCCTTGCTTGCCAGACTCCAGGGATCTTTGAAGTACCATATCAGCAGCTGCCATATATACAGTGCCCTGAAAATGTATTCATACCCCTTGACATTTTCCACATTTTGTAAATGTTACAAGCACAGACATAACTTGATTTTATTGATATTCTATATAAAAGAGCAACACAAATGGCCTCGATTCACAAAGAGTTGAAAAAAACTCTCATGGTAGTAAAAAAATTCAATTAATGAGAATAAAGCATGAGAATGTCACTGTTAGTGAATCACTAGATAGGAAGACAATGAAAGACAATACCATTTTTTTGCTACAGGTAAAAAGGGGTAAAAAGTTCAATACTTTTTTCAAGAGTAAAAAAATGCCATTGACTTTCATGGTCTTCCTATCTGGTGATTCACTAAAAGTGAGATTCTCAGGCTTTTTTCTCATGAATTGAATTTTTTACTACCATCAGATTTTTTTTCAACTCTTAGTGAATCAAGGCCAAAGTATTAAGTATTTGTGTAGTGTACATGATACCTGATTTTCCAAATTAAAAAAAGAAAACTGAAAAGTGTGAAGTGGATATGTATTGAGTCGTTCAGTACCTTATAGTTTCAATTTTATGTGTTTGTTGTAATGTTTTAAAGAATAGTAAGTACAGTTACTCTCCCACATTTCAGGAGGATAAGACATTCCATCACAGTAAAAAATATTCTGTTTATTTAGAAAGTACAGAAATGCATAATCATTTCCCAACTATAAACTATTAGGCATCATCATTTGTCTAGGATCCTATTCAAACTTACTAAATATCTTCTGACGTATATGCTTAATATTTTGCTCTGAATCCATGGTTTTTCTGGTAAGCACTGTAAGAGGGTCAGTTTGGTAACATCTATGACCTCTGACAGTGAGTCCATTATCATAAGGCACAGTGGATCTCAAAAAATGTTCTATGATATATACTTAATTATACATTTGCTAAAGGTTAATAAAAGGCAATGTCGAAAACTTCCTGATCTTGGGGAGAGGTAGAAAGATGTAGTAAGAGTAGAATAGATAAGAGAGGAAAAGGAAAGTATGCAAGGAAGTAGAGAAAAAGAGAGGTTAGGTACAGGGAATTAGTGGGGGGATAGGGTGGGGCAAACTCTAATTCTTTATAAGGGTATATGGAAGTGACTTGTCCATGAAGTCCAGACCTGCTCAAATTGTGCATGATTGTCCTTAACGATACTGGAGGTTTTGTCATTAACCATAATCCATTTAATTTTTTGGAGCACTGTAGGGAATGGAATATATGGAGGTTTCCATGAGACTTCTATTGTGAGTTTAGCTGACAGTAGAATCTTGGTTATGAGCTGATATGTGGGTCTGGGAATTCCTGTAATCCTCTTATTAAGCAAGTAAATTCTGGGTGAGAGGGGAATTGAGATATCTAGTATGAGATTTCCTATCGTGTTCCAAAACTGGGAAGCTATTGGGCAAGTTTACCATTTGTGTAACATGTCCCCTGGAGCATTACATGCTCCAAAACAATTGGGGGAGGCGTTTGGGAAGGCTTTAGCTATTCTAGCTAGGTCCATATACCACATCATGGTTACCTTGTAGCTAGCTTCTATCAGTGCTGTGTTAATAATCCCTGTAGTGGAGCCTGAGATGGATTTCTTCCACCTCTGTTGATCCATGAGGTCCCCCAAGTCTCAATCTCAGGCTTGCATATGGGATAATTTGGTATTGATTTCAGTAAACTGATTATAGAGCAGAGATATGCCTCCTGCCCTTCCCAGAGGGGATAAAGCTAATCTTTCAAATGGAGTCTTGGAATGTATGTCTAAGAACTTTTTCCTTACAATTCAGCAAAGGAGCCTCCACCTAATTTCAGGAGAAGAGTCCATGTTCTATAGAGATTTTTGTCCATCCACCATTTAAAGTTAGCTTTCTGCAGGCCAGGGATAAACCCAGGGTTGTTCAAAGGAGGAACCAGAGGGGTATGGGTGGATTTGATGTGAAAATCTTTGCAAGCTCTGTCCCAAGAGATTAGGAAAGATTGAAGAGGGGGGAGAATTTTATTGTGGGCCTAAGCCGGGGATCAGTCCAAAGTATTATCTCAAGCGAGTAGGGGACACAGGCCATGTCTTCCATTTGAACCCAAGCGGGAGGGGGTTCGTAAGAGTTAGAGAATCGGGCAATAGTAGTAGCTTGATGATAAGTGGCCAAGTTAGGGACCCCCAAACCCCCTTGTGATTTAGGGGCAAACAATGTCTTTTTAGCTACCCTTTGGATGCCCCATGCCAGATGAAATTGATCAGTTTTGATTGAACTTTCTTGATTTCATAAATAGGAACCTGGAGGGGCAGGGACTTAAAATAGTGAAGTACCCAGGGGAGCAATGTCATTTTTAATGTGGCAATTCTACTAATCCAAGATAATGAGAGGGCTGACCAAATTCTCATATCCTCTATCAGTTTCTTAAAAAGCTTGGGAAAGTTAGCTTGATAGAGTGAGTCGTAGTCAAGAGTATGTTTGACCCCTAGGTACAGAATTTCAGCCTGGTTCCATGTACATTTAAATTTTGATTTTATATTTTCGAGCACAGGGGTGGGGATATCAATGTTAAGAGCTTCTGTTTTAGAGTCTTTAAGTTGTTTAAGCATTTAAAGAGGTTTGGGAGAGTAGTAAAAGTTTGGGATAAGAATAGGAGGATATCATCAGCGAATAGTGCGCACCTATGTTCCCTGTTGCCACATCTAAAACCTTTAATATTAATATCTTGCCTGATTCTCAGGGCTAATGGCTCAATAGCTATGGCAAATAAGGCAGGAGACAGTGGACTTCCCTGTCTAGTGCCTCTTAGAATGTCAAAGGGTGTTGATTTGATACATTTGAGTGAGATTGAGGCCTGAGAATTAGAGTATAGGCTAATAAGCATATTTCTAAAGTTGGGACCAAACCCAAACTTCTCTAGAGTGAATTGAAGAAAATCAGGAAATTCAGTCAAAGGTCTAAGAGCATACCTTGTTTGTTAGGGATCCCATCCCAATTAGAGTGAATAGAGGAAATTACGTCTATAGCTCTTCTTGTCTGATCTGGGCCTTGGTGCCCAGGGATAAAACCTACCTGGTCTATATGGATTAATGATGGAAGAAAGGTGTTCAACTTAGTGGCTAGTATTTTAGTGAAGATTTTAATGTTGATGTCAATGTTGATAAGTGAAATTGGCCTCTATTGACTACAGTCAGGTGCGTGGTTTAGGGATAACGTTTATGTATGCCAATTTAGCCAATTTTCTTTTATGAATAGAGTCCGCTTTATGTATATCATTAAACCATTTAAGAAGCTGTGGTGCTAATATATCCTCGTACTTTTTATAGTACAATCCAGAAAAAACATCTGGACCATGTGGCTTTGAGGGTTTGAGTGATCTGTTGGCTCCTCTGATTTCCTGTAAAGTAAATTCGCCCTCCATGAGATATCTCTGATCATCAGTGAGGGATGCCCTCAAACCACTTGTGAGCTTTCCTAAGGTTAAAGGTGGGGGCTTAGACTACAGCTTAGAGTAGAAGTTATAAAAATCCTTAGTGACCTTTTCAGGGTTCTGGGAGTGAGATCCATCTGCTAGTCTAACTTTGGGAACAGAGGCAACCCTAATTCTGGGGGTGATCTTTCTTGCTAATAAAGAGCCAGGCTTGTTACCCCATGTGTAAAATGTATGTTTGTTCCATCTGATTTCTTTTTCTGCATTAGTAGTTAGGGGTACGATTATCTCTGTTCTCAAATTATCTATCTGAACTCTCAAGGCGGTATTTGGGTTGGCTTTATGTGTTTTAATAAGATCCAAAAGCCGTAGTTTTGCGCTTAATAGTAAGTTCTCTATTTTTTTAATCCTAGTAAATAATTTTACCCCTTATAGTAGCTTTGTGTGCAGTCCAGTTGCTTTGGATGGAGGTGTCTTCTTGGTGATTTGTGCCTTAATCTCAGTGGCGATCTCTTTAATTCATTTATTCTCCAGTGGAAGCCTGAGGACCTAGTCCATAGGTTTTTGAGGATAACCCAAACTAAGGCATGATCAGACCTAGAGGTGTCTAGAATCTCAAGAACCATGGAGGAGGGTATAAAGATATGATCTATCCTTGAATATGTTCTATGGGCCTGTGAGTAGAAAGTGTAGCCCTTAGTATAAGTTACACTTACGCCAAATGTCTACCAGTCCTTAAGAGTGGAGAGGGTGGGAAAACCTGGATCCTGCTTTGGAGGGAGGACAGAATTTCAAAACAGTGTTTAAGGATTTATGTAAAACAGAGTCTATGGCAAGATTAGAATCCCCACCAATTATCATGGAGCCTTCCATTTTAGGTAGTAAGTTCTGGGCGGACAACAAGTTTAAATGGGAAAGGTGGGGATTTAGATGTATATTGCCTTTAAATGGCCCTCGATGTTCAGGGGGACTCTACTCATATTTGGGATAGGGTTGGGGCTATACACCTTTCATCCTCCCCGATTCTGTTACCCCTTAGGGCACATTGGAGGACTGTAGAGGAGGACAGGGGTCTGAGATTTTGAAGGGCATTCGCTATGTATATTGTCACCTTGGGTGACTTATTACAGGACCACATTTAAAGTTGAGACTAGGTAGCACCCATTGATGGGGATATTCTGTAATCCTTGAGAAAGATTAGAATTATTAGCAAAGGTAGGTAAGGGTTCAGGGATCTAAAATATGATTACAATCTAAGAATTTTTTTGGGGGGCAAAGTATCTTACCCAGCTTTAGAACAGGGGACCAACAACACTTAAAATCATAGTAACCTATAAAAACGTAACACATTAGCTAAACGGTGTAGGCTTATCTTTGGGTAGGCCTAGGGAGAAGTTTGGAACTGTCCCTTTCCCTTGAATTGGCCCCCCCCATAACATATTCCTGTGAGGATACAATCCGCACGGCAGAGTAAGAAGCCCCAGGGTACCACCTCCAAGGGGTACGAATTGGTCATGGAATCAGTTCAAGTTCAAATGATCTATGAAATGTGCAAGGTGGCAGATTCCCTCTGGGGGGGGGGGGGGGGTGAAGATCTGGAAGTTTTGCTTTGATGGGCCTGGGTCCATATTGGGGAAATTGGCCTGGGGGTGCAGGTAGGGGGTCAAAGACGGTCGAAGGCCTTGGGGTGATGGTGATTAGTCCCAGCTTGGCAAGGATCTCTTCCCCTTCTTGGAATGCAGCAAAGGAGTATGCTTTGTTTTTGTAGGAAAAATGCAGCCTCAGGGGGCCCATCAATACTTGATGCCTCATTGTTGTAGTGGTACTAAGAGAGGCTGCGTTGTATGGTGATGGGCGCTATATCAGAAAAGATTTGCATTTTACAGCCAGCAAACTCTAGGTCGAGATTGTCCCTGGAGGCTCTGAGGACCTGCACCTTTATTGAGTAGAAATGGGGTTTAACGATTACATCCCTAGGCAGTCCGTCCTGCCTCATTTCTGTTAATGCTCTATTGCAGCGATCAAGTTCCATATGAACAATATCCACATCTGGGATCAAGGCTTTGATAATACCCATAACTACTGCTCCTAAATCTGTAGTGGTTTCGGGTAAGCCTCTAACCCCAAAGTTTTCTCTCCTGGATCTCTTCTCCAGGTCCTCGATTTTAGTATAAGAGAAGTCCAGGTGATCATAAATATCTGTAACTAGATGTATTTTGGTTAACACAGATGATTGTATCATCAAGCTTGCTTTAGATCCTGGCCCCTATACTTTTAATATCAGCTCTGAGCTCTTTGAATTCTGATTACATATTGTGGGATATTTTGGTGAGCTGTTTATCTAGCAGGGCTGATCTTATTGTAGAGGGAGAATTCTTTTTGGGGAGGATCTGTGTGCGAGGTTATAGCCGGTATAGAAGTTGGGGAAGATAAAGCCGCAAATAGTAGTCCCCGTCGGTATGTGCCTGGCGGCTCGAGGCTTGCAGATTCTCGCCACCATCTTGTCTGCGGCCGGATCTGAAGAATGTCTGCCTCGTCTGCTTACCGATTTGGGCTTTTTCATGGATCTGCCCATTCAAGACGGTCCCTCTGTGAATGAGTGCCACCCAGCCGTGTATGGTGAAGGTGGTGGGTGGCAAATAATCACTCCAGAGGCTCGAAGTTACTGGCTGGTCACGGAGCTCCTGATTAGACGTCCATCAGGTGGGCTCGCACATGTGTGCTCAGTACCTTTTAGTACAACATTTAGCTGCAGTTATAGTTGCAATTCTTTGGGGGTATACAGAGGAGTAGCTAGGCTTTCTGGTACCCGGGTCAAAGATTTGAAATGGCACCCCCACCTATTCTCAGGCCCCCCTGATCTGCTGCACCCAGAACAAGTGCCCCCTCTGCTCCCTCATAGCTATGCCCCTGGGGGTATATATCTCAGTCTCATGTCTCAGGTTGAAGGGAAAGCATTTGTGAACAGCAGTTTTCACAAATGCCACAAATTCTCAATGGGGTTTAGGTCTGGATTTTGACTGGGTCATTCCAACACATGAATATGATTTTATTTTAACCATTCCATTGGATCATGTTTAGGATCATTGTTCTTCTGAAATGTGAACGTATACCTCAGTCTTTTGCAGCCTCCAACATGTTTTCCTCCAGGATTGCCCTGTATTTATCTCCATCTTCCTATCAATTCCTATCAACACGTACTTACCCTCCTCGCTCCCTCGTCGCTCCTTCACTCTCCCCTCTCCCTCATGCTGCCGCGCTGCGAGAGGGGGGGACTACGACGACGCTGCACAGGCAGAGATCGCTGGAGCTGCGGCCTCCACCGCTGAGTGCACGTGTGCGGCTGGCTGGCCCGGGCCGCGCGAGGCGCCGGCCGGCTCTTATGCTGGGCTCCCCTTCGGGCCTCTTGCTCTCCAGGGCCCTCCGCATCGTTGAGGGGGGCGGGGTCGCACGATGATGCTTTTCGCGTCTCTACTGTGCGGCCCGCCCCTCGAGGAACGTCTGCTGGCTGCCTGATCCGTGCCATCTTCTCCTCCTGCACGCTGCTGTCATCCTCTGCCGGCCTGTGAGCAGTGTCGTGAGTCCCTCTTTTCGTTGTCCTTATTATGCACTGGGCATTTGCTGTGGGATGCTTATGTGTTGTTCCCATTGTGTCTTCCAGGTGGACCCCTTGATATGTAGGGTTGTGGTTCCTCTCGGCCTCCCGCCCCCCCTCTATTCAAGCCCTCTCCCTGTAAAGACGGATCACATAAGAGGGACTCTGTTGCGGGCTGGCCAGGTTAGGTCGTCAGTACCTTGTACCTGTTTACTTATTCAAATCACCATAATGGAGCTTGGGACCCCATCTGGGCGGGTGAAGCTCTGTCCCATGTGCGGTGCTAGCCCTCTGGGCGGACTTAGCACGGTTTGTGTCACTTGCGCCAGAAGTGTTGTTTTGGAGCATGATTGGGCGGGCGTATCTGCCCCAAGCCCATTGTTGCCTGTGGCCTCTCCTGAACCCCCACATTTGCTCTCAGCCCCCAGTGAGGGGGAAGCCAGTAGGGGGTCCCAATCTGATTTGGCGTATCGAGGGGCTAGCCTTGAGAGACAGATCTCTCGCTCGGCTCCTAAAAAGGCCACTAGTAAGAGGCGACATATTGAGCTGGTCTTTTCGGATAATGATAGAGATGATGATCTCCTTGGAGGCCGCAGCTCCGTGGAGGAGGGCGTGTTGCATGAGGACTGGTCTGGACAGCGGGCCCGCTTCTTCCTCGGATGAAGATACATGGCTCCCTGATAATACGGAGCGGTTGCTGACTGCGGTTTTTGAGATGCTGCATATTGTCCCTCCTAGTGCGGCTAAAAGGAAGCGGGGTGATTTGTTTTGGCCTGAGAGACAGAGGCGAGTCTTTCCTGAGCAGGCCCATTTTTCTGACATGATATTCAAGGAATGGGAAAGGCCTAATAGGTTACCGTCGGTGCCTAAGTGCCTGGACAGACGGTACCCCTTTCCTGAGGAGCTGGTCCGTCTCTGGTCCCGTCCTCCCGAGGTGGATGCCCCGTGTCGGGCCTGTCCAACACTACGTCATGCTGTCTCCCGATACTGCTTCTCTACGTGATCCAGCTGACAAACGCATGGGTCAGCTGGTCTGCCATGCTTTCACCTTTGCCGGTGCTTGGTTCCGCCCTGTGTGTGCTGCGGCTAATGGCTTGCGTGGAGTTTATTGCCTTCATGGTCTCTGCCATGGACAATAGCATCCGGCTCGGTGCCAGGGTTTCAGCCCTGCTAGTCGCTCTGCTCCGCTCGCTCTGGTTGGGGCAGTGGTCGGCTGATGCCGCGGCTAAAAAGTCGCTCACTAGTATCCCCTTTGTGGGTCACAGGCTGTTTGGGGAGCGTCTGGACCTCCTGGTCAAGGATGGGAGACTCCCTCAGCGGGGTTCATCTGCCCATCGCTCCTTTCGAGGAGGAAGAGGCTCTTCATTTTCAGGGTCCCGCAGAGACTCCTGGGGACGAGGTAGGTCCAGCGGCCGACCCAATCCCTCCTGGGGAACCAAGTCCAAGCCCTCTGCCAAGGCCCCTCAGGCATGAGGAGGCTCCCTCACCCATCTGGGTGGGGGGACAGCTTCTGCTTTTTGCTCACGTCTGGAGACAGCGCGTCTTGGATCGGTGGATTCAGGAGGTGGTGTCCTCCGGTTACAAGATAGAGCTGGCAGTTCGGGCGCCCTCAAGATTACTTCAGTCTCGGGTGTCCCAGAACCCAGTGATGGCTCAAGGCCTGCGGTTGGCCGTCCAACAACTTCTGCTGTCAGGTGTGATTCGTCCCGTGCCTCGCCTGGAACAGGGTCAGGGCTTTTACTCCAATCTGTTCAGGGTGCCGAAGAAGGACGGAACGCTGAGACCCATCCTGACCTGAAGGGTCTCAACAGGTTTGTCAGGGTCGGACATTTCCGCATGAAGACTTTGCGGTCCGCAGTGAGCCCGCTTCGACCCGGCGACTTCTTGACCACGGTGGACATCAAGGATGCTTATCTGCACTTCCCCATATTCCAGGGGCATCAGAAGTTCCTGAAGTTTGCGCTGGAGGATCAGCATTACTAGTTTGTGGCCCTACCATTCGGGATATCCTCAGCTCCCCGTGTGTTCACCAAGGTGCTGGCAGGCATCATGGCTCTCCATAGAATCCAGGGCATCCGCGTGCCTTATCTCTTCATCAGGCCGAGAGCGACACCCGAGCGGTGTTGTTCACTCTCGAGGATTTCGGTTGGGTAGTCAATTACCCCAAGTCTTCAATCACTCCCTCTATGGTGAGGTCTTTTCTGGGCATGACGCTGGACACATCTCAGGCCAAGGTTTTCCTGCCACAACAGAAAGTGGAGGGTCTTCAGACGCAGGTGCAGGCCTTGCTGTCTTGCCAACTTCCATCCGTCCCTCTGGGGATGAAACTGGTGGGCCTGATGGTGTCATGCTTCGAGGCAGTGCCCTTTGCTCAGTTCCACATGAGACCTCTTCAATTAAATCGGTTGGGATTGGACGCAGGAGTCACTGGAACAGGATTTTCCACTGTCTCCCTCGGTCAGGCAATCCCTCTTATAGTGGCTGGACTCCAAAAATCTGCTGGTAGGCAAGTCATTTTTGACTCCACTGTGGGAGATTGTCACCACGGACGCACAAGATCCAGGGTCAGTGGGGGCCGCAGGAGGCCCACTTGCCCATAAATATCTTGGAATTGAGAGCGATCCGGTTGGTACTTCGTCACTTGACTCCCCATTTAAGGGGTCGCGCGATCCAGGTCCGCTCAGACAATCAGACGGCTGTTGCCTACATAAATCACCAAGGCGGTACTCGGAGCAAGCAAGCCCTCAAGGAGGTCACCCTGATTCTGACCTGGGCAGAGGAGAATGTTCTCTGCATCTTAGCGGTTTACATTCCTGGGATAGAGAACCAGGAGGCCGACTCCTTGAGCAGGAGTGCCTCACGCCTGGGGGAATGGTCCCTCAGCAACAAGATCTTTCACACTCTGTGTCTCTGCTGGGGTCAGCCGGACGTGGACCTATTTGCGTCCAGACACAATCACAAGCTCGCGAGATTCGTATCCCTGTCGAGAGATCCTCTGGCCTTTGCCATAGACGCTCTGGTGATTCCTTGGACGGAGTTCAGGCTCCTTTATGTGTTCCCTCCGTTTCCGCTCCTGGGCTGAAACCATCCTGGTGGCTCCTTGCTGGCCGAGGCGGTGTTGGTTTGCAGACATAATTCAGATGTCAGTCGATTGCTACGTCATGCCCGACGACCCAGGGTTTCTCACGCAGGGGTCGCTGCGGCACCCCAATTTACAGACGCTGGCTTTGACGGCCTGGCTATTGAAACCTCAGTCCTGACGGAGAAGGGGCTATCTGCCATGGTTGTTCAGACCATGATTCAGGCGCGGAAGAAGTCTTCTTCCATGATATACTAGCGAGTTTGGCATGCCCACATTGCCTGGTGCGAGTCCAAGAGTTATCCTTGCCGCACTTTCTCTATCTCTAGGATTTTGGAGTTTTTACAGCACAGTTTAGAATTGGGTCTCCAGCTGAGCACCTCAAGGGCCAGGTCTCGTCCTTGGCCATCTTTTTCCAAAGATCCTTTGCCAATCATAGATCAAGACTTTTTTCCAAGGAGTTACCCATGTACGTCCACAGCGTAAGCCTGTACTACCGGTGTGGAACTTGAATGTGGTGCTTTCTGCTCTACAGGGTCCTCCCTTTGAGTGATGCTGCCTTAGCCTATTTTGACCCTAAAGTTGGTCTTTTTGGTAGCTATCACCTCGGTGCGTCGCGTGTCAGAACTGGCCGCGCTTTGTATGAAGCCTCCTTATTTTGAGCGGCATAAGGATAAGGTGGTGTTTCGCTTTAAACCTGATTTTTTGCCTAAGGTCGTTTCTCCTTTTCATCTTAATGAGGAAGTGGTCTTGCGCCCCTTGTGTCCTGCACCGACTAATTCTAAGGAAAGGACCCTCTATGCCTTGGATGTGGACAGAGCCACTAAGTATTACCTGGTTGCGAATTTCCTTCAGGAAATCGGATTTGCTCTTTGTCCTAACAGAGGGCTCTAGGAAGGGTTTGCCACCTGCCAAGTCCACGCTCAGTAAGTGGATCAGACAGGCGGTGGTGCAAGCATATTAGGCTCGATTCAGAGAGACAAAAAAATACTTTTGTTTTAGTGCCGATCTGTTTTTTTTTTGAAAATTTCCCGCTATGAGTGTGCGAGCGATTCTATGCATGCATTGTTAACCTTCTGTAAAGTTTCCGTCCATTCGTACGGCAGAGTACGAGTGCGAGGATGTCATTTTCCAGCGTGACTTTTTCGTTTCATTTTCTCATGTTACAACGTAGGCTTTCGTTTTTGCCCTTTTCCCATCGTCTCCTCCCACGAATCCTTTACGTTTCTCGATAGATTCTGTTTCCCTTTTTCACTAAATAATCGTCCAGACGGAAATCCTTACGATCTTGCGCCTGCGCACTACAAACTTAACTCATTAAAGTGCTCGCCTACATATTTGACACTCTCACTTCTACTACAATGTTTAGCTAAATCAATTAGCGCTATCCTCCATCTTCCATTTTGGATCCTTAACCCTTTAAGTGCCAGCCTACCTGCAGCATTTCCCACTCCCTGTTGCCAGACTGAGTTTCACTGTTTCGCGCTACACATGTTCAACTGTCATTTTTGAAAGGATTTCCAGGGATTTCCCAGGAAAATTATATATTGTTTTTTTCAACAGAGTCTGGGCTTTAACATGAAATGTCTTGTTTGTATTTTTTAGGTGTATTCTCAACATTTTTGGGTGAAATGTGTGAAAAAAATTAAAAAAAATATATTTTTTTACAATTTGTAGAGTTTTTTTGTAATAAAAAATGTAAGTTTGTCAATAAAATCTTATTGCGTGAGAAACCCCAATTTCTCCCGGTTACAGCGATACCACATATGTATAGGTAGACACCCTTTCCTGCCCAGAAGCCTTTTATAGCTGCTGGATGACAAATGGTTAATTAAAAAAAAAAAATGACATAGGGTCCCCCTTCCCGGGGAGGGGGACCCCATTTTTTTTTGGATTTTTAAGGGTTAAAAACCCTTAAAAATCCAAAAAAAAAAATGACGTGGGGTCCCCCTTACCCAAAGTAACCAGCCCGGGACCAGCTATGGGGGCTTGTAGGCACAGAGTGGGGGGGCCAGCTTTGGTGGCCCCCCCACCCTGCAGCCTACGAGCCCACATAGCCTATGTGGGCCCGGGCTCTTCTGCCCCCCCCTGGCCTTTGGGGAGGCAGGTAATGGGGGTGCGGGGGTTAATGGCAAGCCACCCGCTAGGGCAGGTGACTTGCCACCCCCCCAGCCTTGTGAACTGGTATAAGGGGTCTCATGGACCCCTTACCAGCTCACAAAGGGTTAATGTGAAATAAAAACACCACACAATAATAAAAAGTATTTTATTCAAAAAAAAAAAAAATTTTTTAACTGTACTTACCTTCGATTGCAAGCTCTTGTCCCTCGCCGCTCAGCTGACAGATGCCTGTGATCGGCATCCAGAGAAGGAGAAGGCAGGAGATCAGAGGATCTCCTGTCACCTCCTTCCAGGGCACCGATCACCGGCATCTGAGAAGCTGAGAAAGCTGAAGCCGGTGATCGGGACCGGGATGACGTCATAAGCCCCGCCCCCAAGGGGGCGGGGCTTAGAGGCAAGATGGCTGCCACCATCGTGAAGAAGAGAGGAGAGAGCCTCCCAGGCTCTCTCCTGAAGATCGGTAAGTCCTGGGGGGGGATCGGAGGCCCCCCAGGTGAAGAGGAGGGACAGCGGGAGCCAGCGCACACACAGGTAAGTGAATGTCATTTTTATTTTTTATTTTTTTTTACAGTTAGCAGCTGCTGCTGCAGAAGCGGGGGGGGGGGCGGCCTATTCCGGGGGCTATCCTGGAGCCATCCGACCCCCCACGGGGGATCGGATGGCACCAAATTAAAGAGGAGACCCGGCCGGATCCAACAAGGGGTCAGGTGAGTATTTTTGATTTTTATTTTTTAAACTAGAAGCGAGGAAAGTCAAGCACGTAACACCTACGGGCTTGGCACTTAAGGCCCAGCCAAGCCAGCACGTAGGTGTTACGTGCTTGGCAACAAAAGGGTTAAAGCTCACCCCAACCACTTAGCGCTATCCTCCATCTTCCCTTTTGGACCCTTAAAGCTCACCCCAACCACTTAGCGCTATCCTCCATCTTCCATTTTAGGCCCCTAAAACTTACCCAAACCACTTCCCGGTTAGGTTCTTCTTCCATTTTAGGTCCCTAAAACTTACCCAAACCACTTCCTGGTTAGGTTCTTCTTCCATTTTAGGCCCCTAAAACTTACCCAAACCACTTCCCGGATAGGTTCTTCTTCCATTTTAGGCTCCTAAAACTTACCCAAACCACTTCCCGGTTAGGTTCTTCTTCCATTTTAGGCCCCAAAAACTTACACAAACCACTTCCCGGTCATCTGAATCTTCATCTCTAAATATTTATTTCACCCTCCGTTTGGTGTTAATGTATTTGTGTTAAAAAATGACACTGAAACTTTTTTTTTTTTTACTTGAAGGCCTTTTTTTGGCCCATTGGATGTTTTTTTTTAACAAATTTTAAAAATATTAAAAATTTAAAATCTTAAAAACTATTTACATAACTAAAAACAGTGACAGGACCCAGAACACTATTCTTCTTCTGTTGTCCTCAACGAGTCAACCAGCTGCTGCATATCGGCCACCAACTCAAGGACCCTTCGATTCATTTCTTCCACTCTTGCCCTTGTGGTCCCTGTATCAAATTTTTGAGGCAAAATTACTTAGAGACAAATACATGTTTCTCACCTGTGGATGGAATGTTTTTTAGTTGGCAACAACTGCTAAGTAGTTACTCTAAGCAAGTGGGCATATGTCAGTCTGCTAAGTAATTACTCTAAGCAAGTGGGCATATGCCAGTCTGCTAAGTAATTACTCTAAGCAAGTGGGCACAGGTCAGTCTGCTAATGCCATTGACTATGGCTTGATGTATCTGAGTGATCATGTCACTTAACACATACTGCAAAGAATGACATTACAACTTACTTGGTTGGTGGCCGACAGATTCCTCGTTGGGGACAACCCTACGTCCTGGGCCCTGCCACTGTTGTTAAGTAGAGGCTGTCGAGACATGGCAAATAGGGTCACTTATAATGTCTTAGTCAACAGTAATCAAATGTCATTTTCAATGTGTGTGTCACATCACTCACCTTCTCCCTGTGCCTCCTGGCCGAGATCTGCTGCAGCCTGTGCATCTTCACCTGCTCCAGAAGCATCTACAAAAACAGATTAAGGGAATCAGCTTGGGTGGAAATTGCATGTATACTTGTGTGCGGTTACATGAAGAGTCACATACCAGAGGCTCTATGGAAAGGTCCAGGGGCTGGTCGGAGGACCCAACAGAGGAGGGGTAGGACCGTCGCACTGGAGATCCACCACCTTCACTTCCAGCTGCAGATTGATGCAGCACTGGTCGGCCTGTGCGCCTCCGGGTGCAAATCAAAGGCAGTAAAAGACACTTACAAGCATGATGATCTTTTCTTGTTGGCGGGTGAAGATTGTGGGCGCCATCTTGCCTCTTGTCTGCAGCAGATAAGTAATGCCCCTGCGGTTTCCGGGTTCTGCACGGCCGGACGAACGGCCATATGCACGTCCGTACGCACGCGTATGCGTAGCGTGAGACCCCGGCAATCTTATTTAAAGGGTCCTGGACACACAGCTCATTCTCTTTCAGAGTCCATGAGCAATGGCATCGAAAAAAGCTCCTCAAAAAGCAGCAAAGGAGGCCACCACCAAACAGGCAGCCAAACGGCAGGAGCCTGCTGAGGGGCCCAAGACTCGGTCCCAGATGACCAAAAAGAAGTTGCGGCCAACCCGCAGTGCCCAGGCAAAGGCACCCAGCACAACTAGGTAAAAAAAGGAGGCCACTGGAAAAAGCAAGCCACAGGCCAGAAAGCCAACCCCAATGGAGGGGAAAAAGGGACCAAGAGGGTGCGAAGCCCCAGCCACCCAAGGTCACCATCACCCCAGCCACGTGGCTACCATTGCAAGACAACCAAAAGGAGACACCGGGAAAGAAGCCCCACCAGTTCAACCTCCCCATCAACACCACCCGCACGGGGCCACAAGGCTCATGCCAAGAGGGCAAGGCACAGGGCCAGAAGTCCGAGTCCGCCCTCCCCACCCGCACGGGTGTCAAAATCATCAGACAAGAGGGCAAGGCACATGGCCCGAAGTCCAAGTTCGCCCTCCCCACCCACACGGGTGTCCAAATCAGCGGACAAGAGGGCAAGGCACAGGCCCCGAAGCCCAAGCTCTGGGTCACCCCTGGACCGTCCGTCTACCTCCAAGGGGCATAGGTATTCTAAGGGCCCTAAGAGGCACCGGGCCCCAAGACTTCATCCACAACACCCTCTCCTCCTCGGCCACATTTGGCACCGGCACAGGTGGAAAGGCAGGTTGAATATGCCACAGCTACGCCTGCTAGTTCAGTGGCCACCCAGCCAAGAACCCCAAGTCCATATCCAAGTCCAGTTCAATCAGAAGCCAGCCACCTGTCCTACATTTCTCCCCAACACAGCCAGCCCAGAATATCCCCCGATTTGCCTCCAACCACTGATGAGCCAGAACGTCTAGCAACAGGGTGCACATTGTGCCGAGGCCACTTGAGTGGCAGGTTTGGTGAGGCCCAAACTCTGGCATTGGCTAGTGGCCTCACCTTGTATTATGATGAGCTATATGGGCGCAGATCCAAAGCTACAAGCAAGCAGTGCAAAGCCGAGATTTTGGAGGAGCTCACCAGACAGGTCAATGCAGCGGGGGAAGAGCTCAAAGATGTGGAGCAGATACAAAGGAAAATATCGGACCTAACGTATGCAGCACAGAAGAAAGAAAATAAACAGCGTAATTACAGGTACATATATACTTTGTGGATTTGGCTTCATCTTGTATTGCAAACATTTAGCTAAATGTGTGCAACTCTCTTTTTCCGCTTACAAACTGGCGGCGGATTCGCCACCAAACTGCAATTTACCCGAGCTGAGGAGATGGTGCTGGGCCTGCTACATCCTGTGGCCTTAGAGGGACACTCGGCCCGACAGGACACAGACATCCCTACTATTCCTGCAGATTAGTAATGTTAGTGTGTATGTGAATTGTGAGCTACGTGTAAAATTAGGCACAAACCCATATATTAACACATGCCCCTAGGGTGTGCCTTGTAGTGGAGGTAACAATTTAACCCTTTAACCGCCAGCCTACCTGGAGTTTTTGTTACAATTTGTTGCCAGACCATTTTTCCCTATTTTGCACTATGCATGTTCAACTCTGATTTTTGAAGGGATTTCCAGGTATTTCCCAGAAAAATTATATATTGTTTTTTTCAGCAGAATCTGGGCTTTAACATGAAACATGTCTTGTTTGTCATTTTTTTAAGTGTATTCTTAATATTTTGGGGTGAGATATGTGCAAAAAAATAAAAAAAATCTATTTTTTACAATTGTAGTGTTTTTTTGTCAATAAAATCTTATTGCGTGTGAAATCCCAATTTCTCCCGGTTACATGGCACCACATATGTATTGGTAGATGCCCTTTCCTGCCCAGGAGACTACCCCAAACTGAAACAGCGCTTTAAAAGATTTTCAGATCAAATACAGCTATGCTAAGCGCTATGTGCACCTTGCAGTTTTTCAATAAAAACAACCCTTTACATTTGAAATACCCCCCACAAACTATATATTCTCTGGAAGTACACACCTCAAGCTTTTTAGGCATACCAGGCTTGTTGATGTTGCCACAGTTTTCTGGAAGTTCTCCCTCAATGTATTCTTTGGTTACACAGAGCTTCCCTAAAAAAGGATAAAAAAGCTGAATCAAAGCCACATTTTTCTAAAGAAAACTAGATACAAACAAGAAAAAACAAGTTAATCTAAGAAAGCAACATCCGCCGAACAAAACGGTACCCAACATGCATTGCTACTGTCAAGGGAAGAGTTGCCAAACACCCCAAAGTAAAGCTTGTGCACAACGGTAATTTTACTTGAAAATTTCAGCTCTGCAGACAAAGTGGCACCTTGAGCTTTTTCTACCAAAACAACCCTTTACATTTGGAATTCCCACCACAAACCTATATACTTCCTGAAAGTACATGTCACGCTCGGGGTAACTCCAGCCCTCTTAATAAGCTCACAACCCCCAATCTCCACAGCCAGCTTCACCTGTAGGAGCCCCCGCTTGCCGGGACGCAAGATACGCCTACCCGGGATCGGTTGCCCCCAGGACTTAATGGCTCAAAGGATGTAAGCTTATATGTGGGAGGACTGGAGAACCAATAGCAAGAGCGTGAGTGACGGAAGTCCAGAGACAGGCAATAGGTCGATAACGGGAAGGCAGAGATCGTAGCGGCACCAGGGGTCAGGCAAGACGTAGTCGGGGTTCAGGCAGAGGTCAGCAACTGGGGATCAGGATCTAGAAGCGTCAGTTCAGGCAAAGGTCGGCAACAAGGATTCAGGATCGAGAGGCGTCAATTCAGGCAGAGGTCGGCAACAAGGATTCAGGATCGAGAATGGTCGTACAATCAGGTCGGCAACAGGCTAGACTTCACAGGAGTAGGTAACACAGGGTTCTGAGCGCTATCACAGGCAATTCACAACTGAGAGGGAATTGCCTTTATAGGAACAGGTCTGAGGGAAGCAGTGTACTGATTGGAGCACATAGGATTCCAAGGGTAATTGGCTGCAGAGCAGAAGAGGGCGAAGCCCTCAATCCCCAAGGATTCATTAACCCTTTAATTGATCCTCCGGCGGGTGCGCGCCGCACAGCGCCGCCGGAGGGCATAACAGACACGTGCTTGCGGCCGCGCGCGA
Organism: Gastrophryne carolinensis; assembly: GCA_027917425.1. Lineage (NCBI taxonomy): Eukaryota > Metazoa > Chordata > Amphibia > Anura > Microhylidae > Gastrophryne > Gastrophryne carolinensis. The sequence goes on along the minus strand of CM051244.1, from coordinate 87,978,860 downwards.
GCACGTCTCCTGGAGGAGGAAGCGGGGGGCGTGGCTGAGCTGGGCGCCGCTCGAGCCGACGCTGCTCGAGCCGACGCCGCTCGGCGCAGCCGCCGCACAGTGACAGCTGCAGCTGGTCGCCTGGAGACGTCGCTGGAACGGGGATCAGGTAAGCGGTTCCTGACACTACCCCCCCCTTCACGAGGGGCCTCCGGACCCTCACCCGGTTTCCCTGGATTGTCACGATGGAACCTTCTTACAAGAGCCTTGGCATGAACATTCCTCGCTGCCACCCAGCATCTTTCCTCCGGACCATAGCCAACCCAATCCACCAAATACTGTAAAGAATTACGCACTTTACGTGAATCCAAGATCTTATTCACTTCATACTCGGGCTCATTATTAAGAAGAATTGGTGCAGGACCAGCAAGAGGAGCATTCTTCGCCGGTTTTAACAGTGAAACGTGAAAGGAATTAGGTATTTTCATAGTTGGCGGGAGTTGAACTTTAAAAGACACATTATTCAACTTCTTGACGATTGGAAAAGGACCAATAAATTTTGGACCTAATTTGCTAGATGGCTGACGGAGCGCAATATTTTTAGTGGAGACCCAAACTAGATCGCCTACTCGAAGAGTAGGTTCCTGTGATCTGCGGCGGTCGGCAAATTTCTTATACCTCAAACCAGTGGTCTTAAGAATCTCCTGAACGTGTGTCCAGATATTCTTCCGTTCTTGAAGCCACTCCTCCAACGCCGGCAGATTGGAAGGTGACCCTGAAAGGGAAGAAGCTCTAGGATTTTTCCCTAAGTTACAATAAAAAGGAGATACCTTGGTACTCTCACTAGGCGCGTTATTGTAAGCAAATTCGGCGAAATCAATAAATTCCGCCCATTGTTCTTGGGCATCAGAAACATAACACCTTAAGTATTGTTCCAAAGTTTGATTAGTTCTTTCTGTCTGCCCATTAGTCTGGGGATGGTAGGCAGAAGAAAGAGAGATCTGTATTCCCAACCGCGAACAGAAGTGTTTCCAAAAACGGGAAGTAAATTGAACACCCCGATCAGAGACTATATTGGACGGAATACCATGAATACGAAAAATATGCGAAGTAAACAGCCGCGAAAGCTCAGGTGCAGAAGGAAGTTTGGCCAAAGGAACGAAATGTGCCATCTTACTGAAACGATCAACGACCACCCAAATGACAGTATTACCATGTGAGAGAGGCAAATCTACAATAAAATCCATAGAAATATGGGTCCATGGCTCAGCAGGAATTTCAAGAGGAACCAAACTGCCACTAGGAGCCTTGTGAACTCCTTTACTTCGAGCACAAATAGCACAAGCGTCGATAAAGGCAGTGATATCGCGTCTCATGGTAGGCCACCATACATGACGACGGGCAAGCATAAACGTCTTACGGTTACCCAAATGACCAGCAGTTTTGGCATCGTGAAATTCGCGAATTACATCCGAACGTAGGTGCGGCGGAACAAACTGGCACCCCAAGGGTACATCACTAGGAGATTCATCTTGAAACGGCGCCAAGGTATTGGAGAGATCAGGAAGTAACGCCCCCACCACACAACCTGTGGGTAAAATTGGTTCACCAGAATCACCCCGATCCTTACATTCACCGAACATGCGAGATAGAGCATCAGCTTTAGTATTTTTTACACCCGGCTTGAAAGTAATAATAAAATTGAAACGCGAGAAGAATAATGCCCAACGTGCCTGACGAGAGTTCAGCCTCTTGGCAGAACCTATGTATTCGAGATTTTTATGATCAGTATACACAGTTATAGGATGTAATGAACCCTCCAACCAGTGTCGCCATTCATCAAATGCCAGTTTAATAGCTAATAGTTCCCTATTGCCAACATCATAATTTTGTTCCGCGGTACTGAATTTACGCGAAAAATAAGCGCATGGATGGAGACGCTCAGGGTTACCAGAATATTGTGACAAAACTGCACCCACTCCCAGCTCAGAAGCATCCACTTCAATAATAAAAGCTTTATGAATATCTGGATGCACTAAGACAGGTGCCGAAGTAAAGGCCCGTTTCAAGGTTAGAAAGGCCTCACAGGCAGAGGGGGACCAGTTAGCAGTAAAAGCCCCCTTGCGGGTAAGGTTGGTAAGGGGTGCAACAACATGGGAAAAGCCTTTTATGAAACGCCGATAAAAATTTGCAAAACCTAGAAAACGTTGCAATTCCTTTAAAGTTTTGGGTTGGACCCAATCCTGAACTGCCGAAACCTTCCCCGCGTCCATCTCCAAACCCTGGTTGGTAATAACATACCCTAGGAAGGGAACTGTAGTGACTTCAAACACACACTTAGACAGTTTAGCAAATAAGTTGTTCTCTCTTAATTTTTGTAGAACCAACTTAACATGGTGTCTGTGCTCCGGTAAAGAATTAGAAAAAATGAGAATATCATCCAAGTAGATGACTACAAATCTACCGAGATATTCCCTGAATATATCATTAACAAAATCTTGGAAAACGGCTGGCGCATTACAAAGACCGAAGGGCATGACCAGGTACTCATAGTGCCCATCCTTCACATTAAATGCAGTTTTCCACTCGTCCCCCTGTCGGATGCGAATCAGATTGTAAGCCCCTCTCAAATCCAATTTGGAGAAAATTCGAGCTCCTGTGACTTGATTGAACAGATCCCCAATCAAGGGTAAGGGGTATCGGTTTTTTACAGTGATCTTATTCAAGGCTCGATAATCTATGCACGGTCTCAAGCCACCATCTTTTTTCTCTACAAAAAAGAACCCGGCCCCAGCAGGCGAGGTAGAGGGACGGATAAATCCTTTCCTAAGATTTTCGGTAATATACTCCCTCATTGCTTGCTCCTCGGGCAGGGTAAGGTTATAAATCTTTCCCCTCGGGGGAATTGTGCCAGGCAGCAAGTCAATGGGGCAGTCATAGGACCGATGTGGAGGAAGAGTATCAGCAGAGCGTTCAGAGAATACATCGATCCAATCAGCGTATGGCTGAGGTAATTCCTGTGGTAAGACTTGAACGCTTCTGAGGCCTGTATTAAAACAGTGACCTTTACAGTGGTCACTCCACTTGACCAACTCCCCAGCCCGCCAATCTAACACCGGGTTATGGAGTTGCAACCAGGGGTATCCCAAAACCACCGGAGTTTCCGGACAATCAAAAATAAAGAATTCTAAGAATTCAGAGTGAGAAGAGCCGACAATTAGTCTGAGAGGTGGGGTCTTGGTATTTATAGGACCTCCCTGGATTGCCTTTCCATTGATAGCTAAAACTTGTAGGGATCTTTCAAGAGGAACTACAGGGATCCCTAAGGTGGAGATCATGTTCCTGTCCAAAAAGTTTCCAGCCGCACCACTGTCTATGAAGGCGGAAACTGTCTGCTTAGAGGACCCCCAAAACAAATCAATAGGTACAAGCATCTTATTCTGGCGAGAGTTACAAACTGACTCACCCAGATCAGTACTCTCTACCTGGTCTGGGTGCGGAAGTTTTCCGCCGGTTTCCCCTTGTTGGGACAGGACCCTGCAAAATGACCAGAATTCCCGCAATACAGGCATAACCCCTCGGATCGCCTACGCTGTTTCTCCTCTTGGGATAAGCGGGTTCTCCCTAATTGCATAGGTTCTTCCTGGGAGGATGATGAGGTATTTTCTCCACGGGGAACCGGGGATCTATGACTCTGGACTGGTCTAAAGGACGTGGGAGCCCCGACTCTCTCCCTGGCCCTTTCTCTAAGACGTCGGTCTATTTTAATGGAGACCTGCATTAATTGATCTAGGTCCGCTGGCGGGGGAAAATTGACTAAGGCATCCTTGATGCTATCCGACAGTCCCACCCTGAACTGACTACACAAAGCTGGATCGTTCCACCTAGCTTCGATAGCCCAGCGGCGGAATTCAGCACAGTAGTCTTCAGCCGAATTCCGTCCTTGTTTTAAGGCCCGAAGCCTATTCTCTGCGGTAGACTGTATATCTGGATCGGCGTATAAAACGCCCATAGCATTGAAGAAGGCAGTCACTGATTGTAGAGCAATGTCATGGGACGGTAAACTAAAGGCCCAGGACTGTGGGTCTCCTTGAAGCAAGGAAATGACTAGGCCTACTCGTTGGACCTCTGTGCCAGAGGAGATAGGTCTTAACTTAAAATATAGTTCGCAGGCATTCTTGAAATTGGAAAATTTTGCTCGTTCTCCAAAAAATTTCTCAGGCAGTGGAATCTTAGGTTCGGAGAAATGAGGTGGTACAGCGGAAGTTGGCACTTGACGAGATTCCTGAGTGGCCACTCTTTGAGCGAGTTGGTTGATCGCTGTGGCCATAGCTTGCACCTGCTGTACCAGGTCATCCATTTTTAGGCCTGTGATAATGTCACGCTCGGGGTAACTCCAGCCCTCTTAATAAGCTCACAACCCCCAATCTCCACAGCCAGCTTCACCTGTAGGAGCCCCCGCTTGCCGGGACGCAAGATACGCCTACCCGGGATCGGTTGCCCCCAGGACTTAATGGCTCAAAGGATGTAAGCTTATATGTGGGAGGACTGGAGAACCAATAGCAAGAGCGTGAGTGACGGAAGTCCAGAGACAGGCAATAGGTCGATAACGGGAAGGCAGAGATCGTAGCGGCACCAGGGGTCAGGCAAGACGTAGTCGGGGTTCAGGCAGAGGTCAGCAACTGGGGATCAGGATCTAGAAGCGTCAGTTCAGGCAAAGGTCGGCAACAAGGATTCAGGATCGAGAGGCGTCAATTCAGGCAGAGGTCGGCAACAAGGATTCAGGATCGAGAATGGTCGTACAATCAGGTCGGCAACAGGCTAGACTTCACAGGAGTAGGTAACACAGGGTTCTGAGCGCTATCACAGGCAATTCACAACTGAGAGGGAATTGCCTTTATAGGAACAGGTCTGAGGGAAGCAGTGTACTGATTGGAGCACATAGGATTCCAAGGGTAATTGGCTGCAGAGCAGAAGAGGGCGAAGCCCTCAATCCCCAAGGATTCATTAACCCTTTAATTGATCCTCCGGCGGGTGCGCGCCGCACAGCGCCGCCGGAGGGCATAACAGACACGTGCTTGCGGCCGCGCGCGAGCACGTCTCCTGGAGGAGGAAGCGGGGGGCGTGGCTGAGCTGGGCGCCGCTCGAGCCGACGCTGCTCGAGCCGACGCCGCTCGGCGCAGCCGCCGCACAGTGACAGCTGCAGCTGGTCGCCTGGAGACGTCGCTGGAACGGGGATCAGGTAAGCGGTTCCTGACAGTACACATGATAAGCTTTCTAAGCATACCCAGCATGTTGTAATGGGCCCATCTTTCTGGAAGTAATCCCTCAAAGAATTCCTTGGTCGCACAGGGTTTCCTTAAAAATGTATAATAAAGCAGAATAAAAAATGAGTTTTCCTAAAATATCAATATGCAAACAAGAAAAAACAAGCTAAATCTGAAAGCGCAAAATCCCCAAGCAGAACGATACCCAACATGCATAGGTACTACTAACCCTTTTAACTGCCAGCCTACTTGAGACTTTGTCACCCTCTCTTGACAGGTCATTTTTCACCATTTTGCGCTATGCTTAACTGTGATTTTTGCAGCAATTTCCAGGAAAATCATATATTTTATTTTTGCGGCAGAGTTTAGGCTTTAACATGAAATGTCTTGTTTGTAATTTTTTTACTGTTTTTTAAATATTTTTGAGTAAATTAAGCAAAACAAAATAAATTTTTTTTTTTAGAAAATTGTCTTCTTTATTTCAAATAAAACATTTGTTTTATTAAAGAAAACCATATTGCACGTGAAAGTCCCATTTCTCCTGATTACAACGGTACCACATATGTATCGGTAGCCCCCTGTTACTGTTCAGAAGACCCCCCCAAACTGAAAAAACACTTTATAACATGTAAAAATAAAATACAACTACAATCCACACTATAAAGGGTTAAATCAAGAACAAAAATCGGTGTGGGGTTCCCCTTCCAAGGGGGGTAATCCCCATTTTATTTTAATTTTAAGGGTTAAAAACCCTTAAAAATTCCCATAAAAATGACATGGGGTCCCCCCTACCCAGCATAAAGAGCCCAGGGATCAGCTATGCAGGGCTTGTAGAACAGGGTGCAGGGGCCAGCTTTGGTGGCCCCCCTCCCTGCCAAGTACAATCCTGCACCACCTAAATCAGCGCGGGCCCTTCTGCCCCCCCTGGGCTTCGGGGAGGCAGGTAATAGGGGGGCGGGGTTAATGGCAAGTCACCCGCTAGCCGCAGGTGACTTGACAGCCCCCGAGCCTTGTGAACTGGTACAGGGGTCTCATGGACTCCTTACAAGTTCACAATGGGTTAAAGTGGACCAACACCCAGGGCTGATCGGCCCGGGAATCTATAAGACTCTCAGACCATTCAATTCCCTCCCCCCAAAATTGGGATGCCCCTCTGTGTGAAACCCCCCCCCCGAACACCCGCTACCACTTACCTGAATCCTGGTCCTATGGCGCATGCGCAGGCCGCATCCCCGCTATCCCTCTAGCAGGACGCGTGCCCAGGCCAGCTATTTATGAATGGCCGGTGCGGGCACGCTCCCTGTTAGAGGGAAGTGGGGGATGCGGCTGCCAGCGCGCTCAGAACGGCTGAGCTTAGATGTCTCTTAGACGTCCATAACTCAGCCGCCCTGAGCACGCTGATTGGACAAGCGGCCGCGTATGCCCCCTCCCAGGGGGGGAACCCCATTTTTTGGTAATTTTAAGGGTTAAAAACCCTTAAAAATCCCCCCAAAAATGACGTAGGGTCCCCCCTAACCAGCGTCACCGACCCGGGCTATGGGGGCTTGTAGAACAGGGCGCAGGGGCCAGCGTTGGTGGCCCCTGGCCCTGCAGGCTACTAGCCCGCACAGCCACTTGGAAGCCTGGGCCCTTCCGCCCCCCCTTGCCTTTGGGGAGGCAGGTAATGGGGGGCTGGGGTTAATGGCAAGTCACCCGCTACCCGGCAGGTGACTTGCCAGACCCAGAGCCTTGTGAGCTGGTACAGGGGTCTCATAGACCCCTTACCAGCTCACAAAGGGTTAACTGTAAAAAAAAGACCACACAAAATTATTTTACGAAAATTTTTTTTTACTGTACTTACCTCCGATTGTAAGTTCCTGTCCCTCGCCGCTGCGCTGACAGATGCCGGTGATTGGCATCCAGAGAAGGGGGAGGCAGGAGATCAGAGGATCTCCTGCCACTTCCTTCCCCGGGCACCGATCACCGGCATCTGAGAACTGAGAGTGCTGAAGCCAGTGATCGGGGCCGGGATGACGTCATTAGCCCCGCCCCAAGGGTACTTAGCGGCAAGATGGCGGCCGCCATCAAGGAGGAAAGGGGAGAGAGGCTCCTGGGCTCTCTCCTGAAGATCGGTAAGTCCTGGGGGGGGGGATTGGAGGCCCCCCAGGTGAAGAGGAGGGTTCTGGTTAAGGAGACCAATGTGTATGTACTTGTTGACTAATACATCTAACAGATAATGGCATTCATAGTCAAGTTAAACCTGGTCCGTTGGGGTAGTTGCCATTCATGCATGGGCCCGTGTTTTAGTGAACCATATGTGTTAATACACATCAGCAATGCCTAGTTGTGTGTTTACATGCCTTCTTTTCCCCAATGCAGGCCAGCACCATCCCCACTCAGCTAGTGGGGAATCCTCTGCCAGTTTTACCATGCCGTCTACTTCCGTGCTGCCTCGTACCCAGGATCCGATATATACGGTAAGTGTCTTTTTATGACATGTGCCTTGCCATGTTTCTTTTTGCTGAATGACATATGTATTCCCCAAACTGAACCTTGTTATTTACATGTCCCAACAGAGCCACACACTGATGGAGGAAATCCAGGAGCTGGAGGAAGATGGAGCCTTCATTGAACCTTTAGAACAGCTCCCCCTGGGACAGAATCTGTAACTGTCCCAAAATGTTTCTACACCAAATCCTCAGCAGCAGAGTGAAGCTGGCTGCATGCTGCCAGCCTATCATGGGCAGCATGCAGAGACTGAGCCGACAGTCCCCAGTGTTAGCTCTGCTGCTGAGGATTTGCCAAGCAGACCTGTGGCTGTTGGTGGACCTAGAGGCACATCATCTGCACGCCCCCCAACCCAGGGAATAGGGAGGCGTAGTCGACTACGTCGCCCAGTTGCCCAGGGGAGGGGCACCCCGATGATGGAGTCAGCATGGCACCATGAGAGGCGGCTATTTCGCCTCCAAAATCAACGAAACCACGAGCATCTTCATGGGCAATTAGAAACATTAAACAACACCTTAAACTCCATGCTGACTGAATTTAGGTCCAACAACAGCCACATGGCCACCTTATCCAATTATTACAGTGGCATGCTTGAGGAAGTTCGAAATAGCAACAGCCACATGGCCACCTTAACTAACAATGTCAGTGCCATGATGGCTGAATTTCGAACTTCCAATAGAAACATGTTGGAACAGTTGCAGATTCTAAATGCCACACAGGCCCAGGTGAGGGCCCACCTCCAAGGGCCCCAACCTGGGTTTTATGGGCATCCCCCATTTTAAGGCCTATTTGGCCTGTATCTGCTCCACATCTTTGCTCTACATCCCCACTGTATTGACCTGTCTGGTGAGCCCTACCAATATACCCCTTTGGGATGGCTTTGCTTGTTTGCCTTGGATTTGCGCCAATATAGCTCATTAGAGTGCTGAGGTAGCCCACTAGCCAATGCCGGAGGTGAAGCCTCAATGAACCTGCCACTCAAGCTGTTGTGCCACATGCTTGTGGCGAATTTCATTGGTTCTGGCTCCTCTTGTTTGTAGGCATGATTGGGGGACATTCTGGGCTGGCAAACTACTACCTTGACCCCTGGCTGAGATTGAACTGGGCTTGGATTGGGACTGGGGGTTCTTGTTTGGGTGTCACACTGAGTAACAAGTGTAGATGTAGCATAGGTTTGGCTGCTTTACACCTGTGCCTGTGGCAAATGTGGCCAAGCAGGAGAGGGTATGTCTGTGGGCCTATTTGTTTGCTGCCCAATGTGGACATGGCAATGCTTGTCACTAGAGATGAGCGAACTTTTGAAAAATTCGATTCGACTGATTCGCCGAATTTTCCGACAAAAATCGTTTCGACCCGAATAAATTCGCGACGAATCGCTATTAAAAACGGCTATTTCTGAGCCTCCTACAGCCTCAATAGGGTTGTAAACCATTCAGCCTTGCTGTAACACGCACAGGATGCGTGCTGGGTTAGTTAAATAATACTTTTAAGAAATATCACATGCAGATCAGAGGCATCGCTAATAGAATCGCAGAGCGGCACAATTGCAGAGAGTTGAAGTGGCATCACTATGAGGGGCAGAAGGAGCCCAAATATACACTGGAGTTGGCCTCAGGAGCCCAAAAATTGGATGAATCACACCCTGGAGTTGGCAGAAGTTGGCAGCAGCAGCAGCAGGAGCCCAAATATACACTGGAGTTGGCTTCAGGAGCCCAAAAATTGGATGAATCACACCCTGGAGTTGGCAGGAGTTGACAGCAGCAGCAGCAGGAGCCCAAATATACACTAGAGTTGGCCTCAGGAGCCCAAAAATTGGATGAATCACACCCTGGAGTTGGCAGGAGTTGGCAGCAGCAGCAGCAGGAGCCCAAATATACACTGGAGTTGGCTTCAGGAGCCCAAAAATTGGATGAATCACACCCTGGAGTTGGCAGGAGTTGACAGCAGCAGCAGCAGGAGCCCAAATATACACTGGAGTTGGCTTCAGGAGCCCAAAAATTGGATGAATCACACCCTGGAGTTGGCAGAAGTTGGCAGCAGCAGCAGCAGGAGCCCAAATATACACTGGAGTTGGCTTCAGGAGCCCAAAAATTGGATGAATCACACCCTGGAGTTGGCAGAAGTTGGCAGCAGCAGGAGCCCAAATATACACTGGAGTTGGCTTCAGGAGCCCAAAAATTGGATGAATCACACCCTGGAGTTGGCAGGAGTTGACAGTAGCAGCAGCAGGAGCCCAAATATACACTGGAGTTGGCTTCAGGAGCCCAAAAATTGGATGAATCACACCCTGGAGTTGGCAGGAGTTGACAGTAGCAGCAGCAGGAGCCCAAATATACACTGGAGTTGGCTTCAGGAGCCCAAAAATTGGATGAATCACAGCCTGGAGTTGGCAGGAGTTGACAGTAGCAGCAGCAGGAGCCCAAATATACACTGGAGTTGGCCTCAGGAGCCCAAAAATTGGATGAATCACACCCTGGAGTTGGCAGGAGTTGGCAGCAGCAGCAGCAGGAGCCCAAATATACACTGGAGTTGGCTTCAGGAGCCCAAAAATTGGATGAATCACACCCTGGAGTTGGCAGAAGTTGGCAGCAGCAGCAGCAGGAGCCCAAATATACACTGGAGTTGGCTTCAGGAGCCCAAAAATTGGATGAATCACACCCTGGAGTTGGCAGGAGTTGACAGCAGCAGCAGCAGGAGCCCAAATATACACTGGAGTTGGCTTCAGGAGCCCAAAAATTGGATGAATCACACCCTGGAGTTGGCAGAAGTTGGCAGCAGCAGCAGCAGGAGCCCAAATATACACTGGAGTTGGCTTCAGGAGCCCAAAAATTGGATGAATCACACCCTGGAGTTGGCAGAAGTTGGCAGCAGCAGCAGCAGGAGCCCAAATATACACTGGAGTTGGCTTCAGGAGCCCAAAAATTGGATGAATCACACCCTGGAGTTGGCAGGAGTTGACAGTAGCAGCAGCAGGAGCCCAAATATACACTGGAGTTGGCTTCAGGAGCCCAAAAATTGGATGAATCACAGCCTGGAGTTGGCAGGAGTTGACAGTAGCAGCAGCAGGAGCCCAAATATACACTGGAGTTGGCCTCAGGAGCCCAAAAATTGGATGAATCACACCCTGGAGTTGGCAGGAGTTGGCAGCAGCAGCAGCAGGAGCCCAAATATACACTGGAGTTGGCTTCAGGAGCCCAAAAATTGGATGAATCACACCCTGGAGTTGGCAGAAGTTGGCAGCAGCAGCAGCAGGAGCCCAAATATACACTGGAGTTGGCTTCAGGAGCCCAAAAATTGGATGAATCACACCCTGGAGTTGGCAGGAGTTGACAGCAGCAGCAGCAGGAGCCCAAATATACACTGGAGTTGGCTTCAGGAGCCCAAAAATTGGATGAATCACACCCTGGAGTTGGCAGGAGTTGACAGCAGCAGCAGCAGGAGCCCAAATATACACTGGAGTTGGCTTCAGGAGCCCAAAAATTGGATGAATCACACCCTGGAGTTGGCAGGAGTTGACAGTAGCAGCAGCAGGAGCCCAAATATACACTGGAGTTGGCTTCAGGAGCCCAAAAATTGGATGAATCACACCCTGGAGTTGGCAGAAGTTGGCAGCAGCAGCAGCAGGAGCCCAAATATACACTGGAGTTGGCTTCAGGAGCCCAAAAATTGGATGAATCACACCCTGGAGTTGGCAGAAGTTGGCAGCAGCAGCAGCAGGAGCCCAAATATACACTGGAGTTGGCTTCAGGAGCCCAAAAATTGGATGAATCACACCCTGGAGTTGGCAGAAGTTGGCAGCAGCAGCAGCAGGAGCCCAAATATACACTGGAGTTGGCCTCAGGAGCCCAAAAATTGGATGAATCACACCCTGGAGTTGGCAGGAGTTGGCAGCAGCAGCAGCAGGAGCCCAAATATACACTGGAGTTGGCTTCAGGAGCCCAAAAATTGGATGAATCACACCCTGGAGTTGGCAGAAGTTGGCAGCAGCAGCAGCAGGAGCCCAAATATACACTGGAGTTGGCTTCAGGAGCCCAAAAATTGGATGAATCACACCCTGGAGTTGGCAGGAGTTGACAGCAGCAGCAGCAGGAGCCCAAATATACACTGGAGTTGGCTTCAGGAGCCCAAAAATTGGATGAATCACACCCTGGAGTTGGCAGAAGTTGGCAGCAGCAGCAGCAGGAGCCCAAATATACACTGGAGTTGGCTTCAGGAGCCCAAAAATTGGATGAATCACACCCTGGAGTTGGCAGAAGTTGGCAGCAGCAGCAGCAGGAGCCCAAATATACACTGGAGTTGGCTTCAGGAGCCCAAAAATTGGATGAATCACACCCTGGAGTTGGCAGGAGTTGACAGCAGCAGCAGCAGGAGCCCAAATATACACTGGAGTTGGCTTCAGGAGCCCAAAAATTGGATGAATCACACCCTGGAGTTGGCAGGAGTTGACAGCAGCAGCAGCAGGAGCCCAAATATACACTGGAGTTGGCTTCAGGAGCCCAAAAATTGGATGAATCACACCCTGGAGTTGGCAGGAGTTGACAGTAGCAGCAGCAGGAGCCCAAATATACACTGGAGTTGGCTTCAGGAGCCCAAAAATTGGATGAATCACAGCCTGGAGTTGGCAGGAGTTGACAGTAGCAGCAGCAGGAGCCCAAATATACACTGGAGTTGGCTTCAGGAGCCCAAAAATTGGATGAATCACACCCTGGAGTTGGCAGAAGTTGGCAGCAGCAGCAGCAGGAGCCCAAATATACACTGGAGTTGGCTTCAGGAGCCCAAAAATTGGATGAATCACACCCTGGAGTTGGCAGGAGTTGACAGTAGCAGCAGCAGGAGCCCAAAAAATGGCCTAAAGACATAAATATGTTTTGCACCATTTGGAAAGTGTAAAACGTGGCACCATGCTGAATCTAGTCGCATGCATCAGGCATTGGTGGGTGGAAATCCTGGCTGATCCATCCCTGATTCATTTTGACAAAGGTGAGTCTCTCCACATTTTTAGTTGACAGACGAGTTCTCCTCGCCGTAACTATGGCCCCCGCCGCACTAAACACCCGCTCAGATGGCACGCTACTTGCCGGGCAGGACAGCTTTTCCAGGGCAAACTCTGCTAGTTGCGGCCACAAATCAAGTTTGGCTGCCCAGAAGTCCAGCGGATCCTCAAGGTGTGTTGGCATGGTCATGTCAAAGTATGACATGACCTGCTGGTTCAGGTCCTGCTCCAGGTCTTCCTGCTGCTCATGAGTAGCCTCACTATGCGGGTGTAGAAAGCTACTCATTAGCGACTGAAGACTGAGGCTGCTGCTGCTGATGGAGCTTCTGCTGCTGCTGCTGCCAACCCCCCCAGCGGCCATGGCAGTGGAAGGTGAGCGCAGAGGTCCCCTCGAGTCAGACCTGCGAGAGTATGGACCATGGCGCAGATAGGCATCGGCCAACTGCCTACGTAGAATGTCTTTGTAGTAGTTGAGTTTGTCCTCCCTCTCGGTGGGTTTAAAAAATGCCCCCATTTTGTGCCGGAAGCGAGGGTCCAATAAGGTGGACAGCCAGAAGTCATCCCGCCGACAGATGGAAACAATTCTGGGGTCACTACGCAAGCACGTGAGCATGCTTCGTGCCATTTGCGCAAGTGACTCGGATGGACTACCTGTCTCCATCTCCACTGCATACTGCCACGGTGTGCCCGGGTCCTCTGTCTCTCCTTCCTCAAAAACCTCTAGCTCCTCTGGCTGCTCCTGCTCCTCCTCTCCTGTCCGCTGACTAGATAAACCAGCCATTTCGCCAAGCCTAAACTGTGTTTCGCTGGGCAACTCCTCCTCCTCCTCTTCCTCCTCCTCCTCCTCCAGTTCAGCTCCAAGGGGGTTCATGTGGCCGTAAGATGTAAACGCCATGTCTCCAGTGCCCTGACCAGCCATGGTTTCCAACATGTGCTGTAGTACATGAAGCAGTGGAATCACGTCGTTCATCCCGTAATCCTGCCGACTGACAAATAAAGTGGCTTCCTCAAAGGGCCTGAGCAAACGGCAGGTGTCACGTATGAGCTGCCACTGGTTGACATTGAAGTTACACAGGGGAGTCCCCCTATCTGCTTGGATCATCAGGAAATCCGTGATGGCTTTTCTCTGTTCATATAATCGGTCCAACATGTGAAGGGTGGAATTCCAACGGGTGGAAACATCGCAAATCAGACTATGTTGGGGGATACCATTCTGACGCTGTAGCTCAAGAAGGGTGTGTTTGGCAGTGTAGGAGTGGCTGAAGTGCATGCAAAGTTTCCGTGAAGTTGTTAGGATGTCCTGCAGATGGGGGGAACACTTCAGAAACCGCTTGACAACCAGATTGAAGACGTGAGCCATGCAGGGGGCATGGGTCAGGCTTCCTTGGCGCAGCGCAGACAAAATGTTCTTCCCATTGTCGGTAACCATGATTCCCATTTTAAGTTTTCTCGGAGTAAGCCATGTTTGGATTTCCTGATGAATACATTTAAGCAGTTCCTCCCCTGTGTGACTCCGTTCGCCAAGACAAACCATGTGAAGCACTGCGTGACACCTCCGTGCCCTGCACACATGGTAGACTGGAGGGGCACTGAGACTTGAGCCTACAGTGGAGGGTGAGGAGATGGCGGAGGATGAGGAGGCCGAGTCGCACGGTGTCACAGGCCCAATGGGCAGAGAGCGCGGAGGCCGAAGCGGCGTGACCTGTCCAAGTTGCTGCTGCAAAGGGACCACATTCACCCAGTGGGCCGTAAACGACATGTACTGCCCCTGACCGTAGTTACAGCTCCAGATGTCGGCGCTGCCATGTATTTTGCTACACACCGACAGGCTCAAGGACTGGCCCACCTTCTGTTCAACAAAAGTGTGCAGCGCTGGTACTGCCTTCTTGGCAAAGAAATGACGGCTTGGGACTCTCCACCTCGGCTCGGCACAAGCCATCAGTTCTCTGAAAGGTGCAGATTCCACCACCTGAAAAGGGAGCGACTGCAGCACCAGCAACTTGGACAGGAGCACATTCAGCTTCTGCGCCGTAGGATGAGTGGGCGCATACTGCTGTCTCTTGGACATGGCTTCGCTGATGGATTGCTGGCGGGATGCATGACTTGGAGGAGGAGGAGGAGGAGCAGGAGCGACAGAGGATGGGTATGACGCACAGCTGCCTTCGGCTGAGGTGCTGGAGCCTTGGCTGGCAGAAATTGGGAGCTCACTTGGTGAGGAAGCAGACTGGACCACCCCTTGGGAGCCTCGGTTCTCCCAGGTCGTTTTATGGTGACGCATCATATGTTGACGCAGGGCCGTGGTGCCAACATTTGGACCCTGGCCACGCTTCACCTTTTGCCTACATATCTTGCATGTGGCCATGTTACCCTCCTGCGGATGCCTCAGGAAAAACTGCCACACTGCCGAGTAGCTACTTTTCCCACCCCCTGGCCTCACTGATTCACTGCTGCTGTTGCCAACTCCAGGAACCCCTGCTCCACTACCTCCCGATAAGGTAGACTGCCGCACAGCAGGTGCTCTACCCCGGCCGGCTCCAGCCTTTGGAATTGTGCCCCCATGCTGACTGCTACCACTTTGCTGCCTCAGCTGCTGACTCCGGGGCAACCTGCACCCCTCTTCTCCTGATGATGACGATGAAGCCCCTTCATCACCCGGCTCCCAAGTGCGATCGGCTTCATCGTCATCATCATCATCATCACCGGGTTGTGGCTGTACGTCACTGATGTTCGTGGATTCGTCAACAGTGTCTGGCGCAGGAGCTGGAACGCTCGCAGCACCCACGACACTGTCCACATCACTATTTGTCTGCCTAGCTAAAGAAGCCACCTCCATTTCTTGGCTGGGCAGTAGCTGCTGACTGTCCTCTATCTGATGGTCCTCCTCACTAAAGAGTGGAGCTGAACCCAAAGCATAGGATACGTCGCTGGGGGAGGGAACGGCGTAGGCCAGAGGCAATGGGAGGACAGGGACTGCTCTCGGGGCATGCCAACTCAGGGTTGTGTCAGAGGAACCTACCGACCCTAGACTGGGGGTCTCAGACGTAAGTTGTGATGATGTTGTTGATGAGCGCGTCAACCAATCTACCACGGCAGATGCGTTACTGGTGGAGACCCGACCGCTAGCAGATACTGGCAGATTAGGTCTCTCAGCGTGACTCCTGCTGCTACTGGCCCCCAGTCTGATGCGAGCTCTTCCTGCGGAATCTTGGCCTCTGCCACTCCTCTTTTCACTTCCAGGCACTTGTCTGCCCGACATAGTCTAACTGGCGTGGTAGTAGGTGATATTTAAAAAAACCCCGGGCAGCGGTGGGTCTATATGAAACAGAATATAATGCACACCAAAAGTGAGCAGTAACACTCCAACAGGCCTGCTTAGTGTAAATAAGAGAGCTGCTTAGTGTAAATAAAGAGGGGTATGCTATGTTACAGAATGGGATGCCTCAACAGAAGTGCACCTGGCAGGCAGCAGTAAGCCTATGCCCAGCAAAAGTGTCTTATAATATAAATATAATAAGAGCAAATGCTTATATGGTCTTAAACAGAGGCTGCTTTAGTCACAGAATGGGATGCCCCGGGCAGGAATCGAGCTGCCAGGGTACAGTAGTGCTTTGGCCAGCAAAAGTGTCTTTATCAGGCCTAATTTCAAATATGATTAGAGCAAATGCTTATATGGTCTTAAACAGAGGCTGCTTTAGTCACAGAATGGGATGCCCCGGGCAGGAATCGAGCTGCCAGGGTACAGTAGTGCTTTGGCCAGCAAAAGTGTCTTTATCAGGCCTAATTTCAAATATGATAAGAGCAAATGCTTATATGGTCTTAAACAGAGGCTGCTTTAGTCACAGAATGGGATGCCCCGGGCAGGAATCGAGCTGCCAGGGTACAGTAGTGCTTTGGCCAGCAAAAGTGTCTTTATCAGGCCTAATTTCAAATATGATTAGAGCAAATGCTTATATGGTCTTAAACAGAGGCTGCTTTAGTCACAGAATGGGATGCCCCGGGCAGGAATCGAGCTGCCAGGGTACAGTAGTGCTTTGGCCAGCAAAAGTGTCTTTATCAGGCCTAATTTCAAATATGATTAGAGCAAATGCTTATATGGTCTTAAACAGAGGCTGCTTTAGTCACAGAATGGGATGCCCCGGGCAGGAATCGAGCTGCCAGGGTACAGTAGTGCTTTGGCCAGCAAAAGTGTCTTTATCAGGCCTAATTTCAAATATGATTAGAGCAAATGCTTATATGGTCTTAAACAGAGGCTGCTTTAGTCACAGAATGGGATGCCCCGGGCAGGAATCGAGCTGCCAGGGTACAGTAGTGCTTTGGCCAGCAAAAGTGTCTTTATCAGGCCTAATTTCAAATATGATTAGAGCAAATGCTTATATGGTCTTAAACAGAGGCTGCTTTAGTCACAGAATGGGATGCCCCGGGCAGGAATCGAGCTGCCAGGGTACAGTAGTGCTTTGGCCAGCAAAAGTGTCTTTATCAGGCCTAATTTCAAATATGATTAGAGCAAATGCTTATATGGTCTTAAACAGAGGCTGCTTTAGTCACAGAATGGGATGCCCCGGGCAGGAATCGAGCTGCCAGGGTACAGTAGTGCTTTGGCCAGCAAAAGTGTCTTTATCAGGCCTAATTTCAAATATGATTAGAGCAAATGCTTATATGGTCTTAAACAGAGGCTGCTTTAGTCACAGAATGGGATGCCCCGGGCAGGAATCGAGCTGCCAGGGTACAGTAGTGCTTTGGCCAGCAAAAGTGTCTTTATCAGGCCTAATTTCAAATATGATTAGAGCAAATGCTTATATGGTCTTAAACAGAGGCTGCTTTAGTCACAGAATGGGATGCCCCGGGCAGGAATCGAGCTGCCAGGGTACAGTAGTGCTTTGGCCAGCAAAAGTGTCTTTATCAGGCCTAATTTCAAATATGATTAGAGCAAATGCTTATATGGTCTTAAACAGAGGCTGCTTTAGTCACAGAATGGGATGCCCCGGGCAGGAATCGAGCTGCCAGGGTACAGTAGTGCTTTGGCCAGCAAAAGTGTCTTTATCAGGCCTAATTTCAAATATGATTAGAGCAAATGCTTATATGGTCTTAAACAGAGGCTGCTTTAGTCACAGAATGGGATGCCCCGGGCAGGAATCGAGCTGCCAGGGTACAGTAGTGCTTTGGCCAGCAAAAGTGTCTTTATCAGGCCTAATTTCAAATATGATTAGAGCAAATGCTTATATGGTCTTAAACAGAGGCTGCTTTAGTCACAGAATGGGATGCCCCGGGCAGGAATCGAGCTGCCAGGGTACAGTAGTGCTTTGGCCAGCAAAAGTGTCTTTATCAGGCCTAATTTCAAATATGATTAGAGCAAATGCTTATATGGTCTTAAACAGAGGCTGCTTTAGTCACAGAATGGGATGCCCCGGGCAGGAATCGAGCTGCCAGGGTACAGTAGTGCTTTGGCCAGCAAAAGTGTCTTTATCAGGCCTAATTTCAAATATGATTAGAGCAAATGCTTATATGGTCTTAAACAGAGGCTGCTTTAGTCACAGAATGGGATGCCCCGGGCAGGAATCGAGCTGCCAGGGTACAGTAGTGCTTTGGCCAGCAAAAGTGTCTTTATCAGGCCTAATTTCAAATATGATTAGAGCAAATGCTTATATGGTCTTAAACAGAGGCTGCTTTAGTCACAGAATGGGATGCCCCGGGCAGGAATCGAGCTGCCAGGGTACAGTAGTGCTTTGGCCAGCAAAAGTGTCTTTATCAGGCCTAATTTCAAATATGATTAGAGCAAATGCTTATATGGTCTTAAACAGAGGCTGCTTTAGTCACAGAATGGGATGCCCCGGGCAGGAATCGAGCTGCCAGGGTACAGTAGTGCTTTGGCCAGCAAAAGTGTCTTTATCAGGCCTAATTTCAAATATGATTAGAGCAAATGCTTATATGGTCTTAAACAGAGGCTGCTTTAGTCACAGAATGGGATGCCCCGGGCAGGAATCGAGCTGCCAGGGTACAGTAGTGCTTTGGCCAGCAAAAGTGTCTTTATCAGGCCTAATTTCAAATATGATTAGAGCAAATGCTTATATGGTCTTAAACAGAGGCTGCTTTAGTCACAGAATGGGATGCCCCGGGCAGGAATCGAGCTGCCAGGGTACAGTAGTGCTTTGGCCAGCAAAAGTGTCTTTATCAGGCCTAATTTCAAATATGATTAGAGCAAATGCTTATATGGTCTTAAACAGAGGCTGCTTTAGTCACAGAATGGGATGCCCCGGGCAGGAATCGAGCTGCCAGGGTACAGTAGTGCTTTGGCCAGCAAAAGTGTCTTTATCAGGCCTAATTTCAAATATGATTAGAGCAAATGCTTATATGGTCTTAAACAGAGGCTGCTTTAGTCACAGAATGGGATGCCCCGGGCAGGAATCGAGCTGCCAGGGTACAGTAGTGCTTTGGCCAGCAAAAGTGTCTTTATCAGGCCTAATTTCAAATATGATTAGAGCAAATGCTTATATGGTCTTAAACAGAGGCTGCTTTAGTCACAGAATGGGATGCCCCGGGCAGGAATCGAGCTGCCAGGGTACAGTAGTGCTTTGGCCAGCAAAAGTGTCTTTATCAGGCCTAATTTCAAATATGATTAGAGCAAATGCTTATATGGTCTTAAACAGAGGCTGCTTTAGTCACAGAATGGGATGCCCCGGGCAGGAATCGAGCTGCCAGGGTACAGTAGTGCTTTGGCCAGCAAAAGTGTCTTTATCAGGCCTAATTTCAAATATGATTAGAGCAAATGCTTATATGGTCTTAAACAGAGGCTGCTTTAGTCACAGAATGGGATGCCCCGGGCAGGAATCGAGCTGCCAGGGTACAGTAGTGCTTTGGCCAGCAAAAGTGTCTTTATCAGGCCTAATTTCAAATATGATTAGAGCAAATGCTTATATGGTCTTAAACAGAGGCTGCTTTAGTCACAGAATGGGATGCCCCGGGCAGGAATCGAGCTGCCAGGGTACAGTAGTGCTTTGGCCAGCAAAAGTGTCTTTATCAGGCCTAATTTCAAATATGATTAGAGCAAATGCTTATATGGTCTTAAACAGAGGCTGCTTTAGTCACAGAATGGGATGCCCCGGGCAGGAATCGAGCTGCCAGGGTACAGTAGTGCTTTGGCCAGCAAAAGTGTCTTTATCAGGCCTAATTTCAAATATGATTAGAGCAAATGCTTATATGGTCTTAAACAGAGGCTGCTTTAGTCACAGAATGGGATGCCCCGGGCAGGAATCGAGCTGCCAGGGTACAGTAGTGCTTTGGCCAGCAAAAGTGTCTTTATCAGGCCTAATTTCAAATATGATTAGAGCAAATGCTTATATGGTCTTAAACAGAGGCTGCTTTAGTCACAGAATGGGATGCCCCGGGCAGGAATCGAGCTGCCAGGGTACAGTAGTGCTTTGGCCAGCAAAAGTGTCTTTATCAGGCCTAATTTCAAATATGATTAGAGCAAATGCTTATATGGTCTTAAACAGAGGCTGCTTTAGTCACAGAATGGGATGCCCCGGGCAGGAATCGAGCTGCCAGGGTACAGTAGTGCTTTGGCCAGCAAAAGTGTCTTTATCAGGCCTAATTTCAAATATGATTAGAGCAAATGCTTATATGGTCTTAAACAGAGGCTGCTTTAGTCACAGAATGGGATGCCCCGGGCAGGAATCGAGCTGCCAGGGTACAGTAGTGCTTTGGCCAGCAAAAGTGTCTTTATCAGGCCTAATTTCAAATATGATTAGAGCAAATGCTTATATGGTCTTAAACAGAGGCTGCTTTAGTCACAGAATGGGATGCCCCGGGCAGGAATCGAGCTGCCAGGGTACAGTAGTGCTTTGGCCAGCAAAAGTGTCTTTATCAGGCCTAATTTCAAATATGATTAGAGCAAATGCTTATATGGTCTTAAACAGAGGCTGCTTTAGTCACAGAATGGGATGCCCCGGGCAGGAATCGAGCTGCCAGGGTACAGTAGTGCTTTGGCCAGCAAAAGTGTCTTTATCAGGCCTAATTTCAAATATGATTAGAGCAAATGCTTATATGGTCTTAAACAGAGGCTGCTTTAGTCACAGAATGGGATGCCCCGGGCAGGAATCGAGCTGCCAGGGTACAGTAGTGCTTTGGCCAGCAAAAGTGTCTTTATCAGGCCTAATTTCAAATATGATTAGAGCAAATGCTTATATGGTCTTAAACAGAGGCTGCTTTAGTCACAGAATGGGATGCCCCGGGCAGGAATCGAGCTGCCAGGGTACAGTAGTGCTTTGGCCAGCAAAAGTGTCTTTATCAGGCCTAATTTCAAATATGATTAGAGCAAATGCTTATATGGTCTTAAACAGAGGCTGCTTTAGTCACAGAATGGGATGCCCCGGGCAGGAATCGAGCTGCCAGGGTACAGTAGTGCTTTGGCCAGCAAAAGTGTCTTTATCAGGCCTAATTTCAAATATGATTAGAGCAAATGCTTATATGGTCTTAAACAGAGGCTGCTTTAGTCACAGAATGGGATGCCCCGGGCAGGAATCGAGCTGCCAGGGTACAGTAGTGCTTTGGCCAGCAAAAGTGTCTTTATCAGGCCTAATTTCAAATATGATTAGAGCAAATGCTTATATGGTCTTAAACAGAGGCTGCTTTAGTCACAGAATGGGATGCCCCGGGCAGGAATCGAGCTGCCAGGGTACAGTAGTGCTTTGGCCAGCAAAAGTGTCTTTATCAGGCCTAATTTCAAATATGATTAGAGCAAATGCTTATATGGTCTTAAACAGAGGCTGCTTTAGTCACAGAATGGGATGCCCCGGGCAGGAATCGAGCTGCCAGGGTACAGTAGTGCTTTGGCCAGCAAAAGTGTCTTTATCAGGCCTAATTTCAAATATGATTAGAGCAAATGCTTATATGGTCTTAAACAGAGGCTGCTTTAGTCACAGAATGGGATGCCCCGGGCAGGAATCGAGCTGCCAGGGTACAGTAGTGCTTTGGCCAGCAAAAGTGTCTTTATCAGGCCTAATTTCAAATATGATTAGAGCAAATGCTTATATGGTCTTAAACAGAGGCTGCTTTAGTCACAGAATGGGATGCCCCGGGCAGGAATCGAGCTGCCAGGGTACAGTAGTGCTTTGGCCAGCAAAAGTGTCTTTATCAGGCCTAATTTCAAATATGATTAGAGCAAATGCTTATATGGTCTTAAACAGAGGCTGCTTTAGTCACAGAATGGGATGCCCCGGGCAGGAATCGAGCTGCCAGGGTACAGTAGTGCTTTGGCCAGCAAAAGTGTCTTTATCAGGCCTAATTTCAAATATGATTAGAGCAAATGCTTATATGGTCTTAAACAGAGGCTGCTTTAGTCACAGAATGGGATGCCCCGGGCAGGAATCGAGCTGCCAGGGTACAGTAGTGCTTTGGCCAGCAAAAGTGTCTTTATCAGGCCTAATTTCAAATATGATTAGAGCAAATGCTTATATGGTCTTAAACAGAGGCTGCTTTAGTCACAGAATGGGATGCCCCGGGCAGGAATCGAGCTGCCAGGGTACAGTAGTGCTTTGGCCAGCAAAAGTGTCTTTATCAGGCCTAATTTCAAATATGATTAGAGCAAATGCTTATATGGTCTTAAACAGAGGCTGCTTTAGTCACAGAATGGGATGCCCCGGGCAGGAATCGAGCTGCCAGGGTACAGTAGTGCTTTGGCCAGCAAAAGTGTCTTTATCAGGCCTAATTTCAAATATGATTAGAGCAAATGCTTATATGGTCTTAAACAGAGGCTGCTTTAGTCACAGAATGGGATGCCCCGGGCAGGAATCGAGCTGCCAGGGTACAGTAGTGCTTTGGCCAGCAAAAGTGTCTTTATCAGGCCTAATTTCAAATATGATTAGAGCAAATGCTTATATGGTCTTAAACAGAGGCTGCTTTAGTCACAGAATGGGATGCCCCGGGCAGGAATCGAGCTGCCAGGGTACAGTAGTGCTTTGGCCAGCAAAAGTGTCTTTATCAGGCCTAATTTCAAATATGATTAGAGCAAATGCTTATATGGTCTTAAACAGAGGCTGCTTTAGTCACAGAATGGGATGCCCCGGGCAGGAATCGAGCTGCCAGGGTACAGTAGTGCTTTGGCCAGCAAAAGTGTCTTTATCAGGCCTAATTTCAAATATGATTAGAGCAAATGCTTATATGGTCTTAAACAGAGGCTGCTTTAGTCACAGAATGGGATGCCCCGGGCAGGAATCGAGCTGCCAGGGTACAGTAGTGCTTTGGCCAGCAAAAGTGTCTTTATCAGGCCTAATTTCAAATATGATTAGAGCAAATGCTTATATGGTCTTAAACAGAGGCTGCTTTAGTCACAGAATGGGATGCCTCACAGCAGACTTAAGATCAGTTCAGTATATATGCACAGTTAGTTACTATAAGCAGCCTGAAAACGCTAACAAAGGCTGGATGAAAAAAAAAAAAATCTCCCTGTCAGCCAGCTCCGTTTTTCCTACCTTTCCCTGGCTTTCTGTCTGTCTCCTGTCTGTCTCCTGCCTGTCTCCTGCCTGTCTCCAGCCTGTCCCTGTCTGTCCCTGTCTCCAGCCTGTCTCCAGCCTGTCTAACTGCCTCAGCTACACAGCGTTCTGTCTGTCTGTCACGAATGCAATAGAGAAATGAGGAAAAGCAAGATGGCCGCCGTTAAATACCGCTGTGTGACGTCACCGGGCTTGCTGGCTGCTGATAGGCTGCATGTGACTGCCCCAGCTTGCACTGGCGCGGGATACATGTCCAGACATGTCCCGCCCGCCATCTTAGAATGCCTGTAATGTAAATGAATGGATGTTAAAGGAAAACTTCGAGTGATCGAATCGCGGGGAAATTCGGATTCGATCCGAATCGAATTTTTCCTGAAATTCGGATCGAATCCGGGTTCGTCCGGATCGATTCGCTCATCCCTACTTGTCACCTATGTTTATTACATTTTCATTTGTCCGAAACTTTGCACAGGAGTGCCTTACTTTAAAACTGCTGCCTCTGGGCAATTGCTATGTGCCCTGATTTGCCTAAACTTTCATTTGTGTTTTGCCCATGTATTTTATGCAACTATGGGAGTGACTATCAACTCCAATGTTTGCTTTGGAAATAAACTACATAAAATTGTACAAAAAAAGACGATCAACCAGCACTCCAAAAGATATTGTATTCAAATCCAACAGGTCGATATCACAGCAAAGACCAAAAAGATCAAACAAAATCCAACGTTTCGGGGCGTCTTACGCCCCTTCATCAGGGAGCAAAAACAAGCAAGCAGAGATTCCCCTCCACTGAGGATTAAATGTCCTCAGAGGGCCCGGGATTACCACCTACATAAAATTGTAATTAACCTGTTGTGGACTAAGTTTATGCCTTTATGTTTTTGGGGAATAAAGATGAGTTAAAGTAGGCAGTAACAAATTTGGAACATCCCAAAAGCAAAAAAATAAAATCTTGTGTGAGGTTCTCTGTAATTATTTATTTACTGTTTGTAAAAGTAAGAAATACACATACAAACACAAAAACACAATTAACGAAAAATTAAGGGACAAAACAAACAAAGGAACACAAAATTAAGCAAAATGTGTCTCAATTAAATTAGACCGCACGGCTTGGGCAGACGCACTCGGTGGGCCACGATAGTCCTCGTCTGGGTCATCGGTGGGTGGAGAAGGGGGCAAATCCACATACCGGCGGACACGCTGCATCGGAAGCGGGTCTTCAATAGGCCAAACGCCCTCTCCACCACAGCCCTGGTCTTCCTGTGCGCACTATTTTATGCCTCCTCGGCTGCATTCTGGGCCCGGAGGACGGGCGTCAACAGCAGCGGAAGGAGTGGATATCCGGAATCACCTGCCAAAATGTATTATAAAAAACATAAATTACACATTACTCAATAAATGGAATCCCCTAAACGACCCATCAACATGACTAAGAGGCTAGGTCACATTTGCTACACAGCATGAGCATACATAGTGCACAGGCCAAAAAAAAAAAAAATTCAAATAGATGTGGAAACAAATTAAACATCAAAGATGACGGATGGGGGCCATTCAGCCAGACTGCTAACAGGTATTGGTATCGGATTGTGCTGCTCAGTAGAGATGAGAGAACTTTTGAAAAATTCAATTCGACTGATTCGACGAATTTTCCGACAAAAATAGTTTCGACCCGAATTTATTCGCGACGAATCGCTATTAAGACGGCTATTTCTGAGCTTCCTAGAGCCTTAATAGGGTTGTAAACCATTCTGCCTTGCTGTAACACGCATAGGATGCTAAATAATTATGACATGCAGATCAGAGGCAGCGCTAATAGAATCGCAGAGCGGCACAATTGCTTGAGTTGAGGTGGCATCACTATGAGGGGCCCCTATAGTGCCTGAAAAACACACCCTGGAGCTGGCAGCAGCAGGATCCCAAAAATTAGCTGAATCACACCCTGGAGTAGCAAGCAGCAGCCGCCGCCCAAACATTGGTTGAAAGAGACACTAGAGTTGGCAGCAGGAGCCCAAAAATTGGATGAATCACACCCTGGAGTTGCAAGCAGCAGCAGCAGGAGCCCAAACATTGCTTGAAAGAGACATTGGAGTTGGCTGCAGGAGCCCAAAAATTGGCTGAATCACACCTTGGAGTTGCAAGCAGCAGCAGCAGGAGCCCAAACATAGCTTGAAAGAGACACTGGAGTTGGCGGCAGGAGCCCAAAAATTGGATGAATCACACTCTGGAGTTGCAAGCAGCAGCAGCAACAGCAGGAGCCCAAACATTGCTTTAAAGACACACTGGAGTTGGCCGCAGGAGGTCAAAAATTGGATGAATCACACCCTGGAGTTGCCAGCAGCAGCAGGAGCCCAAACATAGCTTGAAAAAGACACTGGAGTTGGCTGCAGGAGCCCAAAAATTGGATGAATCACACCCCGGAGTTGCAAGTAACAGCAGCAACAGCGGCCCAAACATAGCTTTAAAAAGACACTGAAGTTGGCTACAGGAGCCCAAAAATTGGATGAATCACACCCTGGAATTGCAAGCAGCAGCAGGAACCCAAACATAGCTAGAAAGAGACAGTAGAGTTGGTGGCAGGAGCCCAAAAATTGGATGAATCACACCCTGGAGTTGCAAGCAGCAGCAGCAGCAGGAGCCCAAACATAGCTTGAAAGAGACAGTGGAGTCAGCGGCAGGAGCCCAAAAATTGGATGAATCACATCCTGGAGTTGCAAGCAGCAGCAGGAGCCCAAACATAGCTTGAAAGAGGCACTGGAGTTGGCTGCAGGAGCCCAAAAATTGGATGAATCACACCCTGGAGTTGCAAGCAGCAGCAGGAGCCAAAACATAGCTTGAAAGAGACAGTGGAGTTGGCGGCAGGAGCCCAAAAATTGGATGAATCACACCCTGAAGTTGCAAGCAGCAGCAGCAGGAGCCCGAACATTGCTTTCAAGAGACACTGGAGCTGGCAGCAGGAGGCCAAAAATTGGATGAATCACACCCTGGAGTTGCAAGCAGCAGCAGGAGCCCAAACATAGCTTGAAAGAGGCACTGGAGTTTGCTGCAGGAGCCCAAAAATTGGATGAATCACACCCTGGAGTTGCAAGCAGCAGCAGGAGCCAAAACATAGCTTGAAAGAGACAGTGGAGTTGGCGGCAGGAGCCCAAAAATTGGATGAATCACACCCTGAAGTTGCAAGCAGCAGCAGCAGCAGGAGCCCAAACATAGCTTGAAAGAGACACTGGAGTTGGCGGCAGGAGCCCAAAAATAGGATGAATCACACCCCTGAGTTGCAAGCAGCAGCAGCAGGAGCCCAACTATAGCTTGAAAGAGACACTGGAGTTGGCTGCAGGAGCCCAAAAATTGAATGAATCACACCCTGGAGTTGCAAACAGCAGCAGCAGCCCAAACATAGCTTGAAAGAGACAGTGGAGTTGGCGGCAGGAGCCCAAAAATTGGATGAATCACACCCTGGAGTTGCAAGCAGCAGCAGCAGCAGCAGGAACCCAAACATAGCTTTAAAGAGACAGTGGAGTTGGCGGCAGGAGCCCAAAAATTGGATGAATCACACCCTGGAGTTGCAAGCAGCAGCAGGAGCCCAAACATAGCTTGAAAGAGACACTGGAGTTGGCTGCAGGAGCCCAAAAATTGGATGAATCACACCCTTGAGTTGCCAGCAGCAGCGGGAGCCCAAACATTGCTTGAAAGAGACACTGGAGTTGGCTTCAGGAGCCCAAAAATTGGATGAATCACACACTGGAGTTGCAAGCAGCAGCAGGAGCCCAAACATTGCTTTAAAGAGACACT
Source organism: Gastrophryne carolinensis (assembly GCA_027917425.1). Taxonomy (NCBI): domain Eukaryota; kingdom Metazoa; phylum Chordata; class Amphibia; order Anura; family Microhylidae; genus Gastrophryne; species Gastrophryne carolinensis. The sequence goes on along the minus strand of CM051244.1, from coordinate 87,951,861 downwards.
GGAGTTGGCAGCAGGAGACCAAAAATTGGATGAATCACACCCTGGAGTTGCAAGCAGCAGCAGCAGGAGCCCAAACCAAGCTTGAAAGAGACACTGGAGTTGGCGGCAGGAGCCCAAAAATTTGATTTATCACACCCCGGAGTTGCAAGCAGCAGCAGCAGCAGCAGCAGGAGCCCAAACATAGCTTGAAAGAGACACTGGAGTTGGCTGCAGGATCCCAAAAATTGGATGAATCACACCCTGGAGTTGCAAGCAGCAGCAGGAGCCCAAACATAGCTTGAAAGAGACACTGGAGTTGGCTGCAGGAGCCCAAAAATTGGATGATTCACACACTGGAGTTGCAAGCAGCAGCAGCAGGAGCCCAAACATAGCTTGAAAGAGACACTGGAGTTGGCTGCAGGAGCCCAAAAATTGGATGAATCACACCCTGGAGTTGCAAGCAGCAGCAGTAGCAGGAGCCCAAACATAGCTTGAAAGAGACAGTGGAGTTGGCGGCAGGAGCCCAAAAATCGGATGAATCACACCCTGGAGCTGCAAGCAGCAGCAGCAGCAGCAGCAGGAGCCCAACATAGCTTGAAAGAGACACTGGAGTTGGTGGCAGGAGCCCAAAAATAGGATGAATCACACCCCTGAGTTGCAAGCAGCAGCAGCCCAAACATTGCTTTAAAGAGACACTGGAGTTGACAGCAGATGGCCAAAAATTGGATGAATCACACCCTGGAGTTGCAAGCAGCAGCAGGAGCCCAAACATTGCTTTAAAGAGACACTGGAGTTGGCTGCAGGAGCCCACAAATTGGATGAATCACACCCTGGAGTTGCAAGCAGCAGCAGGAGCCCAAACATAGCTTGAAAGAGACACTGGAGTCGGCTGCAGGAGCCCAAAAATTGGATGAATCACACCCTGGAGTTGCAAGCAGCAGCAGAAGCCCAAACATAGCTTGAAAGAGACACTGGAGTTGGCTGCAGGAGCCCAAAAATTGGATGAATCACACCCTGGAGTTGCAAGCAGCAGCAGCAGGAGCCCAAACATAGCTTTAAAGAGACACTGGAGTTGGCTGCAGAAGCCCAAAATTGGATGAATCACACCCTGGAGTTGCAAGCAGCAGCAGGAGCCCAAACATTGCTTTAAAGAGACACTGGAGTTGGCTTCAGGAGCCCAAAAATTGGATGAATCACACCCTGGAGTTGCAAGCAACAGCAGCAGGATCCCAAGCATAGCTTGAAAGAGACACTGGAGTTGGCTGCAGGAGCCCAAAAATTGGATGAATCACACCCTGGTGTTGCAAACAGCAGCAGCAGCAGGATCCCAAACATAGCTTTAAAGAGACACTGGAGTTGGCTTCAGGAGCCCAAAAATTGGATGAATCACACCCTGGAGTTGCAAGCAGCAGCAGCAGGAGCCCAGACATAGCTTGAAAGAGACACTGGAGTTGGCTGCAGGAGCCCAAAAATTGGATGAATTACACACTGGAGTTGCAAGCAGCAGCAGGAGCCCAAACATTGCTTTAAAGAGACACTGGAGTTGGCAGCAGGAGGCCAAAAATTGGATGAATCACACCCTGGAGTTGCAAGCAGCAGCAGCAGGAGCCCAAACCAAGCTTGAAAGAGACACTGGAGTTGGCGGCAGGAGCCCAAAAATTTGATTTATCACACCCCGGAGTTGCAAGCAGCAGCAGCAGCAGCAGCAGCAGCAGGAGCCCAAACATAGCTTGAAAGAGACACTGGAGTTGGCTGCAGGATCCCAAAAATTGGATGAATCACACCCTGGAGTTGCAAGCAGCAGCAGGAGCCCAAACATAGCTTTAAAGATTCACACACTGGAGTTGCAAGCAGCAGCAGCAGGAGCCCAAACATAGCTTGAAAGAGACACTGGAGTTGGCTGCAGGAGCCCAAAAATTGGATGATTCACACACTGGAGTTGCAAGCAGCAGCAGCAGGAGCCCAAACATAGCTTGAAAGAGACACTGGAGTTGGCTGCAGGAGCCCAAAAATTGGATGAATCACACCCTGGAGTTGCAAGCAGCAGCAGTAGCAGGAGCCCAAACATAGCTTGAAAGAGACAGTGGAGTTGGCGGCAGGAGCCCAAAAATCGGATGAATCACACCCTGGAGCAGCAAGCAGCAGCAGCAGCAGCAGCAGGAGCCCAACATAGCTTGAAAGAGACACTGGAGTTGGTGGCAGGAGCCCAAAAATAGGATGAATCACACCCCTGAGTTGCAAGCAGCAGCAGGAGCCCAAACATTGCTTTAAAGAGACACTGGAGTTGACAGCAGATGGCCAAAAATTGGATGAATCACACCCTGGAGTTGCAAGCAGCAGCAGGAGCCCAAACATTGCTTTAAAGAGACACTGGAGTTGGCTGCAGGAGCCCACAAATTGGATGAATCACACCCTGGAGTTGCAAGCAGCAGCAGGAGCCCAAACATAGCTTGAAAGAGACACTGGAGTCGGCTGCAGGAGCCCAAAAATTGGATGAATCACACCCTGGAGTTGCAAGCAGCAGCAGAAGCCCAAACATAGCTTGAAAGAGACACTGGAGTTGGCTGCAGGAGCCCAAAAATTGGATGAATCACACCCTGGAGTTGCAAGCAGCAGCAGCAGGAGCCCAAACATAGCTTTAAAGAGACACTGGAGTTGGCTGCAGAAGCCCAAAATTGGATGAATCACACCCTGGAGTTGCAAGCAGCAGCAGGAGCCCAAACATTGCTTTAAAGAGACACTGGAGTTGGCTTCAGGAGCCCAAAAATTGGATGAATCACACCCTGGAGTTGCAAGCAACAGCAGCAGGATCCCAAGCATAGCTTGAAAGAGACACTGGAGTTGGCTGCAGGAGCCCAAAAATTGGATGAATCACACCCTGGTGTTGCAAACAGCAGCAGCAGCAGGAGCCCAAACATAGCTTTAAAGAGACACTGGAGTTGGCTTCAGGAGCCCAAAAATTGGATGAATCAAACCCTGGAGTTGCAAGCAGCAGCAGCAGGAGCCCAGACATAGCTTGAAAGAGACACTGGAGTTGGCTGCAGGAGCCCAAAAATTGGATGAATCACACCCTGGAGTTGCAAGCAGCAGCAGGAGCCCAAACATTGCTTTAAAAAGACAATGGAGTTGGTTTCAGGAGCCCAAAAATTGGATGACCCACACCCTGGAGTGCAAGCAGCAGCAGGAGCCCAAACATTGCTTTAAAGAGACACTGGAGTTGGCAGCAGGAGGCCAAAAATTGGATGAATAACACCCTGGAGTTGCAAGCAGCAGCAGCAGCAGGAGCCCAAACATAGCTTGAAAGAGACACTGGAGTTGGCTGCAGGAGCCCAAAAATTGGATGAATCACACCCTGGAGTTGCAAGCAGCAGCAGGAGCCCAAACATTGCTTTAAAAAGACACTGGAGTTGGTTTCAGGAGCCCAAAAATTGGATGAATCACACCCTGGAGTGCAAGCAGCAGCAGGAGCCCAAACATTGCTTTAAAGAGACACTGAAGTTGGCTGCAGGAGCCCAAAAATTGGATGAATCACACCCTGGAGTTGCAAGCAGCAGCAGCAGGATCCCAAGCATAGCTTGAAAGAGACACTGGAGTTGGCTGCAGGAGCCCAAAAATTGGATGAATCACACCCTGGTGTTGCAAGCAGCAGCAGCAGCAGGAGCCCAAACTTAGCTTGAAAGAGACACTAGAGTTGGCTTCAGGAGCCCAAAAATTGGATGAATCAAACCCTGGAGTTGCAAGCAGCAGCAGCAGGAGCCCAAACATAGCTTGAAAGAGACACTGGAGTTGGCTGCAGTAGCCCAAAAATTGGATGAATCACACCCTGGAGTTGCAAGCAGCAGCAGGAGCCCAAACATTGCTTTAAAAAGACACTGGAGTGGGTTTCCGGAGCCCAAAAATTGGATGAATCACACCCTGGAGTGCAAGCAACAGCAGGAGCCCAAACATTGCTTTAAAGAGACACTGGAGTTGGCAGCAGGAGGCCAAAAATTGGATGAATAACACCCTGGAGTTGCGAGCAGCAGAAGCAGGAGCCCAAACATAGCTTGAAAGAGACACTGGAGTTGGCTGCAGGAGCCCAAAAATTGGATGAATCACACCCTTGAGTTGCCAGCAGCAGCGGGAGCCCAAACATTGCTTTAAAGAGGCACTGGAGTTGGCTTCAGGAGCCCAAAAATTGAATGAATCACACACTGGAGTTGCAAGCAGCAGCAGGAGCCCAAACATTGCTTGAAAGAGACACTGGAGTTGGCAGCAGGAGGCCAAAAATTGGATGAATCACACCCTGGAGTTACAAGCAGCAGCAGCAGCAGCAGGAGCCCAAACAAAGCTTGAAAGAGACACTGGAGTTGGCTGCAGGAGCCCAAAAATTGAATGAATCACACCCTTGAGTTGCCAGCAGCAGCGGGAGCCCAAACATTGCTTTAAAGAGACACTGAAGTTGGCTGCAGGAGCCCAAAAATTGGATGAATCACACCCTGGAGTTGCAAGCAGCAGCAGCAGGAGCCCAAACATTGCTTGAAAGAGACATTGGAGTTGGCTGCAGGAGCCCAAAAATTGGCTGAATCACACCTTGGAGTTGCAAGCAGCAGCAGCAGGAGCCCAAACATAGCTTGAAAGAGACACTGGAGTTGGCGGCAGGAGCCCAAAAATTGGATGAATCACACTCTGGAGTTGCAAGCAGCAGCAGCAACAGCAGGAGCCCAAACATTGCTTTAAAGACACACTGGAGTTGGCCGCAGGAGGTCAAAAATTGGATGAATCACACCCTGGAGTTGCCAGCAGCAGCAGGAGCCCAAACATAGCTTGAAAAAGACACTGGAGTTGGCTGCAGGAGCCCAAAAATTGGATGAATCACACCCCGGAGTTGCAAGTAACAGCAGCAACAGCGGCCCAAACATAGCTTTAAAAAGACACTGAAGTTGGCTACAGGAGCCCAAAAATTGGATGAATCACACCCTGGAATTGCAAGCAGCAGCAGGAACCCAAACATAGCTAGAAAGAGACAGTAGAGTTGGTGGCAGGAGCCCAAAAATTGGATGAATCACACCCTGGAGTTGCAAGCAGCAGCAGCAGCAGCAGGAGCCCAAACATAGCTTGAAAGAGACAGTGGAGTCAGCGGCAGGAGCCCAAAAATTGGATGAATCACATCCTGGAGTTGCAAGCAGCAGCAGGAGCCCAAACATAGCTTGAAAGAGGCACTGGAGTTGGCTGCAGGAGCCCAAAAATTGGATGAATCACACCCTGGAGTTGCAAGCAGCAGCAGGAGCCAAAACATAGCTTGAAAGAGACAGTGGAGTTGGCGGCAGGAGCCCAAAAATTGGATGAATCACACCCTGAAGTTGCAAGCAGCAGCAGCAGGAGCCCGAACATTGCTTTCAAGAGACACTGGAGCTGGCAGCAGGAGGCCAAAAATTGGATGAATCACACCCTGGAGTTGCAAGCAGCAGCAGGAGCCCAAACATAGCTTGAAAGAGGCACTGGAGTTTGCTGCAGGAGCCCAAAAATTGGATGAATCACACCCTGGAGTTGCAAGCAGCAGCAGGAGCCAAAACATAGCTTGAAAGAGACAGTGGAGTTGGCGGCAGGAGCCCAAAAATTGGATGAATCACACCCTGAAGTTGCAAGCAGCAGCAGCAGCAGGAGCCCAAACATAGCTTGAAAGAGACACTGGAGTTGGCGGCAGGAGCCCAAAAATAGGATGAATCACACCCCTGAGTTGCAAGCAGCAGCAGCAGGAGCCCAACTATAGCTTGAAAGAGACACTGGAGTTGGCTGCAGGAGCCCAAAAATTGAATGAATCACACCCTGGAGTTGCAAACAGCAGCAGCAGCCCAAACATAGCTTGAAAGAGACAGTGGAGTTGGCGGCAGGAGCCCAAAAATTGGATGAATCACACCCTGGAGTTGCAAGCAGCAGCAGCAGCAGCAGGAACCCAAACATAGCTTTAAAGAGACAGTGGAGTTGGCGGCAGGAGCCCAAAAATTGGATGAATCACACCCTGGAGTTGCAAGCAGCAGCAGGAGCCCAAACATAGCTTGAAAGAGACACTGGAGTTGGCTGCAGGAGCCCAAAAATTGGATGAATCACACCCTTGAGTTGCCAGCAGCAGCGGGAGCCCAAACATTGCTTGAAAGAGACACTGGAGTTGGCTTCAGGAGCCCAAAAATTGGATGAATCACACACTGGAGTTGCAAGCAGCAGCAGGAGCCCAAACATTGCTTTAAAGAGACACTGGAGTTGGCAGCAGGAGACCAAAAATTGGATGAATCACACCCTGGAGTTGCAAGCAGCAGCAGCAGGAGCCCAAACCAAGCTTGAAAGAGACACTGGAGTTGGCGGCAGGAGCCCAAAAATTTGATTTATCACACCCCGGAGTTGCAAGCAGCAGCAGCAGCAGCAGCAGGAGCCCAAACATAGCTTGAAAGAGACACTGGAGTTGGCTGCAGGATCCCAAAAATTGGATGAATCACACCCTGGAGTTGCAAGCAGCAGCAGGAGCCCAAACATAGCTTGAAAGAGACACTGGAGTTGGCTGCAGGAGCCCAAAAATTGGATGATTCACACACTGGAGTTGCAAGCAGCAGCAGCAGGAGCCCAAACATAGCTTGAAAGAGACACTGGAGTTGGCTGCAGGAGCCCAAAAATTGGATGAATCACACCCTGGAGTTGCAAGCAGCAGCAGTAGCAGGAGCCCAAACATAGCTTGAAAGAGACAGTGGAGTTGGCGGCAGGAGCCCAAAAATCGGATGAATCACACCCTGGAGCTGCAAGCAGCAGCAGCAGCAGCAGCAGGAGCCCAACATAGCTTGAAAGAGACACTGGAGTTGGTGGCAGGAGCCCAAAAATAGGATGAATCACACCCCTGAGTTGCAAGCAGCAGCAGCCCAAACATTGCTTTAAAGAGACACTGGAGTTGACAGCAGATGGCCAAAAATTGGATGAATCACACCCTGGAGTTGCAAGCAGCAGCAGGAGCCCAAACATTGCTTTAAAGAGACACTGGAGTTGGCTGCAGGAGCCCACAAATTGGATGAATCACACCCTGGAGTTGCAAGCAGCAGCAGGAGCCCAAACATAGCTTGAAAGAGACACTGGAGTCGGCTGCAGGAGCCCAAAAATTGGATGAATCACACCCTGGAGTTGCAAGCAGCAGCAGAAGCCCAAACATAGCTTGAAAGAGACACTGGAGTTGGCTGCAGGAGCCCAAAAATTGGATGAATCACACCCTGGAGTTGCAAGCAGCAGCAGCAGGAGCCCAAACATAGCTTTAAAGAGACACTGGAGTTGGCTGCAGAAGCCCAAAATTGGATGAATCACACCCTGGAGTTGCAAGCAGCAGCAGGAGCCCAAACATTGCTTTAAAGAGACACTGGAGTTGGCTTCAGGAGCCCAAAAATTGGATGAATCACACCCTGGAGTTGCAAGCAACAGCAGCAGGATCCCAAGCATAGCTTGAAAGAGACACTGGAGTTGGCTGCAGGAGCCCAAAAATTGGATGAATCACACCCTGGTGTTGCAAACAGCAGCAGCAGCAGGATCCCAAACATAGCTTTAAAGAGACACTGGAGTTGGCTTCAGGAGCCCAAAAATTGGATGAATCACACCCTGGAGTTGCAAGCAGCAGCAGCAGGAGCCCAGACATAGCTTGAAAGAGACACTGGAGTTGGCTGCAGGAGCCCAAAAATTGGATGAATTACACACTGGAGTTGCAAGCAGCAGCAGGAGCCCAAACATTGCTTTAAAGAGACACTGGAGTTGGCAGCAGGAGGCCAAAAATTGGATGAATCACACCCTGGAGTTGCAAGCAGCAGCAGCAGGAGCCCAAACCAAGCTTGAAAGAGACACTGGAGTTGGCGGCAGGAGCCCAAAAATTTGATTTATCACACCCCGGAGTTGCAAGCAGCAGCAGCAGCAGCAGCAGCAGCAGGAGCCCAAACATAGCTTGAAAGAGACACTGGAGTTGGCTGCAGGATCCCAAAAATTGGATGAATCACACCCTGGAGTTGCAAGCAGCAGCAGGAGCCCAAACATAGCTTTAAAGATTCACACACTGGAGTTGCAAGCAGCAGCAGCAGGAGCCCAAACATAGCTTGAAAGAGACACTGGAGTTGGCTGCAGGAGCCCAAAAATTGGATGATTCACACACTGGAGTTGCAAGCAGCAGCAGCAGGAGCCCAAACATAGCTTGAAAGAGACACTGGAGTTGGCTGCAGGAGCCCAAAAATTGGATGAATCACACCCTGGAGTTGCAAGCAGCAGCAGTAGCAGGAGCCCAAACATAGCTTGAAAGAGACAGTGGAGTTGGCGGCAGGAGCCCAAAAATCGGATGAATCACACCCTGGAGCAGCAAGCAGCAGCAGCAGCAGCAGCAGGAGCCCAAAATAGCTTGAAAGAGACACTGGAGTTGGTGGCAGGAGCCCAAAAATAGGATGAATCACACCCCTGAGTTGCAAGCAGCAGCAGGAGCCCAAACATTGCTTTAAAGAGACACTGGAGTTGACAGCAGATGGCCAAAAATTGGATGAATCACACCCTGGAGTTGCAAGCAGCAGCAGGAGCCCAAACATTGCTTTAAAGAGACACTGGAGTTGGCTGCAGGAGCCCAAAAATTGGATGAATCACACCCTGGAGTTGCAAGCAGCAGCAGGAGCCCAAACATAGCTTGAAAGAGACACTGGAGTCGGCTGCAGGAGCCCAAAAATTGGATGAATCACACCCTGGAGTTGCAAGCAGCAGCAGAAGCCCAAACATAGCTTGAAAGAGACACTGGAGTTGGCTGCAGGAGCCCAAAAATTGGATGAATCACACCCTGGAGTTGCAAGCAGCAGCAGCAGGAGCCCAAACATAGCTTTAAAGAGACACTGGAGTTGGCTGCAGAAGCCCAAAATTGGATGAATCACACCCTGGAGTTGCAAGCAGCAGCAGGAGCCCAAACATTGCTTTAAAGAGACACTGGAGTTGGCTTCAGGAGCCCAAAAATTGGATGAATCACACCCTGGAGTTGCAAGCAACAGCAGCAGGATCCCAAGCATAGCTTGAAAGAGACACTGGAGTTGGCTGCAGGAGCCCAAAAATTGGATGAATCACACCCTGGTGTTGCAAACAGCAGCAGCAGCAGGAGCCCAAACATAGCTTTAAAGAGACACTGGAGTTGGCTTCAGGAGCCCAAAAATTGGATGAATCAAACCCTGGAGTTGCAAGCAGCAGCAGCAGGAGCCCAGACATAGCTTGAAAGAGACACTGGAGTTGGCTGCAGGAGCCCAAAAATTGGATGAATCACACCCTGGAGTTGCAAGCAGCAGCAGGAGCCCAAACATTGCTTTAAAAAGACAATGGAGTTGGTTTCAGGAGCCCAAAAATTGGATGACCCACACCCTGGAGTGCAAGCAGCAGCAGGAGCCCAAACATTGCTTTAAAGAGACACTGGAGTTGGCAGCAGGAGGCCAAAAATTGGATGAATAACACCCTGGAGTTGCAAGCAGCAGCAGCAGCAGGAGCCCAAACATAGCTTGAAAGAGACACTGGAGTTGGCTGCAGGAGCCCAAAAATTGGATGAATCACACCCTGGAGTTGCAAGCAGCAGCAGGAGCCCAAACATTGCTTTAAAAAGACACTGGAGTTGGTTTCAGGAGCCCAAAAATTGGATGAATCACACCCTGGAGTGCAAGCAGCAGCAGGAGCCCAAACATTGCTTTAAAGAGACACTGAAGTTGGCTGCAGGAGCCCAAAAATTGGATGAATCACACCCTGGAGTTGCAAGCAGCAGCAGCAGGATCCCAAGCATAGCTTGAAAGAGACACTGGAGTTGGCTGCAGGAGCCCAAAAATTGGATGAATCACACCCTGGTGTTGCAAGCAGCAGCAGCAGCAGGAGCCCAAACTTAGCTTGAAAGAGACACTAGAGTTGGCTTCAGGAGCCCAAAAATTGGATGAATCAAACCCTGGAGTTGCAAGCAGCAGCAGCAGGAGCCCAAACATAGCTTGAAAGAGACACTGGAGTTGGCTGCAGTAGCCCAAAAATTGGATGAATCACACCCTGGAGTTGCAAGCAGCAGCAGGAGCCCAAACATTGCTTTAAAAAGACACTGGAGTGGGTTTCCGGAGCCCAAAAATTGGATGAATCACACCCTGGAGTGCAAGCAACAGCAGGAGCCCAAACATTGCTTTAAAGAGACACTGGAGTTGGCAGCAGGAGGCCAAAAATTGGATGAATAACACCCTGGAGTTGCGAGCAGCAGAAGCAGGAGCCCAAACATAGCTTGAAAGAGACACTGGAGTTGGCTGCAGGAGCCCAAAAATTGGATGAATCACACCCTTGAGTTGCCAGCAGCAGCGGGAGCCCAAACATTGCTTTAAAGAGGCACTGGAGTTGGCTTCAGGAGCCCAAAAATTGAATGAATCACACACTGGAGTTGCAAGCAGCAGCAGGAGCCCAAACATTGCTTGAAAGAGACACTGGAGTTGGCAGCAGGAGGCCAAAAATTGGATGAATCACACCCTGGAGTTACAAGCAGCAGCAGCAGCAGCAGGAGCCCAAACAAAGCTTGAAAGAGACACTGGAGTTGGCTGCAGGAGCCCAAAAATTGAATGAATCACACCCTTGAGTTGCCAGCAGCAGCGGGAGCCCAAACATTGCTTTAAAGAGACACTGAAGTTGGCTGCAGGAGCCCAAAAATTGGATGAATCACACCCTGGAGTTGCAAGCAGCAGCAGCAGCAGGATCCCAAGCATAGCTTGAAAGAGACACTGGAGTTGGCTGCAGGAGCCCAAAAATTGGATGAATCACACCCTGGTGTTGCAAGCAGCAGCAGCAGCAGGAGCCCAAACTTAGCTTGAAAGAGACACTGGAGTTGGCTTCAGGAGCCCAAAAATTAGATGAATCAAACCCTGGAGTTGCAAGCAGCAGCAGCAGGAGCCCAAACATAGCTTGAAAGGGACACTGGAGTTGGCTGCAGTAGCCCAAAAATTGGATGAATCACACCCTGGAGTTGCAAGCAGCAGCAGGAGCCCAAACATTGCTTTAAAAAGACACTGGAGTGGGTTTCCGGAGCCCAAAAATTGGATGAATCACACCCTGGAGTGCAAGCAACAGCAGGAGCCCAAACATTGCTTTAAAGAGACACTGGAGTTGGCAGCAGGAGGCCAAAAATTGGATGAATAACACCCTGGAGTTGCAAGCAGCAGAAGCAGGAGCCCAAACATAGCTTGAAAGAGACACTGGAGTTGGCTGCAGGAGCCCAAAAATTGGATGAATCACACCCTTGAGTTGCCAGCAGCAGCGGGAGCCCAAACATTGCTTTAAAGAGGCACTGGAGTTGGCTTCAGGAGCCCAAAAATTGGATGAATCACACACTGGAGTTGCAAGCAGCAGCAGGAGCCCAAACAAAGCTTGAAAGAGACACTGGAGTTGGCAGCAGGAGGCCAAAAATTGGATGATTCACACCCTGGAGTTGCAAGCAGCAGCAGGAGCCCAAAGATTGCTTGAAAGAGACACTGGAGTTGGCTGCAGGAGCCCAAAAATTGGATGAATCACACCCTTGAGTTGCAAGCAGCAGCAGGAGCCCAAACATTGCTTTAAAGAGACACTGGAGTTTGCTTCAGGAGCCCAAACATTGGATGGATCACAAAGTGGAGTTGCAAGCAGCAGCAGGAGCCGAAACATTGATTTAAAGAGACACTGGAGTTGGCGTCAGGAGCCCAAAAATTGGATTTATCACACCCCGGAGTTGCAAGCAGCAGCAGCAGCAGGAGCCCAAACATAGCTTGAAAGAGACACTGGAGTTGGCATCAGCAGGAGCCCAAAAATTGGCCTAAAGACATAATTATGTTTTGCACCTTTTGGAAAGTGTAAAATGTAGCACATTGCTTAATCTAGTCGCATGCATCAGCCATTGGTGGGTGGAAATCCTTGCTGATCCATTCCTGATTAATTTTCACAAAGGTCAGTCTCTCCACATTTTTAGTTGACAGACGAGTTCTCCTCGGCGTAACTATGGCCCCCGCTGCACTAAACACCCGCTCAGATGGCACTCTACTTGCCGGGCAGCACAGCTTTTTCAGGGCAAACTCTGCTAGTTGCGGCCACAAGCCAAGTTTGGCTGCCCAGACGTCCAGCGGATCCTCAAGGTTTGTTGGCATGGTCATGTCAAGGTATGACATGACCTGCTGGTTCAGGTCCTGCTCCAGGTCTTCCTGCTGCTCATGAGTAGCCTCACTATGCGGGTGTAGAAAGCTACTCATTAGCGACTGAAGACTGAGGCTGCTGCTGATGGAGCTGCTGCTGCTGTTCCTGTCAACCCCCCCAGCAGCCATGGCAGTGGAAGGTGAGCGCAGAGGTCCCCCCCGAGTCAAACCTGCGAGAGTATGGACCATGGCGCAGATAGGCATCGGCTAACTGACTACGTAGAATGTCTTTGTAGTAGTTCAGTTTGTCCTCCCTCTCGGCGGGTTTAAAAAATGCCCCCATTTTGTGCCGGAAGTGAGGGTCCAATAAGGTGGAGAGGCAGAAGTCATCCCGCCGACAAATGGAAACAATTCTGGGGTCACTACGCAAGCACGTGTGCATGCTTCCTGCCATTTGTGCAAGTGACTCAGAGGGACTACCTGTCTCCATCTCCACTGCATACTGCCACGGTGTGTCTGGGTCCTCTGTCTCGCCTTTCTCACGACCCTCTAGCTCCTCTGGCTGCTCCTGCTCCTCCTCTCCTGTGCGCTGACTAGATAAACCAGCCATTTCGCCAAGCCTAAACTGTGCTTCACTGGGCCACTCCTCCTCCTCTTCCTCCTCCTCCTCCAGTTCAGCTCCAATGGGCTCCAAAAGGACGTTATTGGTGTCAACTTACCAAGGAGCCATCCACCGGAAAATTCCCCAGACTCAAACCGACCATACAATCCAGATCTTCGAAGAATGTAGGCATCATGGAATGAGCCTGGGAACCCGACGAGCAGACTAAGGAACTGCATGTCCGGGGCCACCACTGCTTGGACATTCATTGAGTGGCCCATTTTGCGGTTCCTGGGATTAAAAAAAACAACAAAAACATTATAAAGGGAAGGAAAACTAGGGAAACACTAATCACTAAGCACTAATCACACCCTAAGCAAAACCTGTGGCCCAATTAAAATAGCAATAAACAAGTACATAATTATTTTGTCTTGCCAAAAAAGAATATGTATGTTTGAAAAAGGAAAGATTAACTTTCCAGGGTCTATTTCAGGTACACATTAAAATGTTTCCTTGGTGAACACATGTGACATTTATATGCAACTAAATACGGTCCATGGTTCCACAGGGACTCTTTACAAGGAGGGAATACTTAAAAGGAGGGATACATTACAATGGGGGCTAAATTGCAAGGAGGGATAAATTACAAGGAGGGATTACCCACAAGTAGGAGATAATTAAAAGGAGGGATTAATTGCAGGGAGGGATTATGTAAAAGGAGGGCTAAATTAAAAGGGGGGATAAATTACACGGAGGGATTAATTAAAATAAGGAAAGTATTAGCAAGGATGGATAACTTACAAGGAGGGATTAATTACAAGGAGGGAATAATTCTAAGAAGGGACATTTTACAAGGAGGGACTTTTAGAATTTTTTGAGACATAAAAAAAAAAAAAAAGAAACAAAATATGACTGATTGTACTGTACTGGCCTGTGGATATACTCGTCGACTGCCGGAGGGACCAGGGCAACGTGGGTGCAGTCGATTGCACCCATGACGTTGGGCATGTCGGCGATGTTATAAAATGCGCATTTCAGGCTACCATGTCGTCAGGAAAACAAATATATTTGCGAGTAATGGTAGCCATTCCTTCCAAAACTTGGATAGCGTGCGGCTCAGCGTAGGCTGGGAGATCCCCACGGAGAGGGCACCCAGCCTCTGGAATGAGCCGTTCACCAAAAATTGCAGGCAGCCAAGCATCTTGGTCATACCTGAAATTGCTTGTCCCTTCCTTGTGGTGTGGGCTAACCATGGCCGCAGCTCACTATACAATTTATGGAGAGAAGCGCGATTAAGTCTGGTGAGCTCGAACAGCTCAACGTCATGCATGCCATCGATGTGCATGCGTCGCCGGTGCAATCTGGTCTCAGCCCTCCGGACAATTTCAATGCCCATGAGCTGTAGATCCTCATGCTCCTCAAATACACTAGAGTCATCCATAGCTGCTAGTCTCAAGGTCAAAATGGTCCCGTAAGGGGATTGCAAAGGAAACGGATTTATAGGGTGGTGGTCCGTCGGCAATCAGCTCTCTGAATGAGACGCAAGCCCATAGCAATAACGTAAGTTATCTGAACTAACAAAAAATATCAGATTTGGTTTGGAAAATGACCCGAACTAACGCAAATGTTCCAAAAAAATGACAAACACCCACTAAAACTTTCACAGGGAGCTACGGAAGTGCAGACGAATGTGCCTCTGAATCGAGCCTATTCTACCAATGGGAAGGAACCCCCTTTTTGGATTACAGCTCATTCTACTAGAGCTATTGGTGCGTCCTGGGCCTTTCAGCACCAGGCATCTGTTGAACAAGTTTGTAAGGCCGCCACTTGGTCTTCTGTTCATACCTTTACCAAGTTTTACAAGGTTGATAATAGGGCCTCAGCTGATGCTGTCTTTGGCCGGAAGGTGCTTCAGGCGGTAGTGAAATGAACTACATGCTGTTCCGCTTTGGGGATCCCGCTCCATTTTGGACACTGCTTTTGGATGTCCCAGCTGTCATCACTTCTAGGACGACCTGGACTGGATATAGTGAAAAATACAATTCTGTGAAACTCACCTGTAGAATTGTTTTTGGATATATCCAGTCCAGGTCGTCCCACCCCACCCTTGTTTTCATTATCTCTGTTTGCCTGTTATGGTGATTACCATTTTTATATTGGACCGTTGTCCTTAAGTTTTTTGTTGGAGAGAGTACATGCTGAAGCTATGTGAAATAATATGGTTTCTTGGCCTCCCGGCCTGTATCCTTCTTACTGCTGTTTAACCACTGGGGAATCATAGAGAGACACCTGATTGTATAGGGGTCCGGGAGGAGCTACAGCTTTTGTCAAGCAGTCAAGCGCCACCTAGCGGTGGATTACCCAACTGTCGTCACTTCTGGGATGACCTGGACTGGATATATCCAAAAACAATTCTACAGGTGAGTTTCACAGAATTGTATTTTTCAGACCCTTAACCCCTTATTTAAGATTTTCACCTTTAGTTAAAAGCAGAAATCTCGTCTGTGGAGATCAACAAAGCGAAGACCCAAACATACATCTGCTTTCTTCAATACAGTGACTGAGACCCATACCTGACAGTTTATAGTAGTTTTATAGACCGGATTCCCAAATCCCAAATGTCTCACATTTGATGAGCTTGTCTAGACCTGCTGGCATCAGGCCAGATTGCATCAGCGACGCATACATGACGTTGAGCTGTTCGAGCTGACCAGACTTAATCGCGCTTCTCTCCATAAGTTGTATAGTGAGCTGCGGCCATGGTTAGCCCGCACCACAAGGAAGGGGCAAGCAATTTCAGGTATGACCAAGATGCTTGGCTGCCTGCAATTTTTGGCAAACGGCTCGTTCCAGAGGCTGGGTGCCTTCTCCGTGGGGATCTGTGGGGATCTCCCAGTCTACGCTGAGCTGCGCGCTATCCGGGTTTTTGGAAGGCATGGCTACCATTAGTCAGAAATATATTTTATATATTAAATATATTTTATTTCCTGACAACATGGTAGCCTGGAACGTGCTTAAGCTGGCATTTTATAATATCGCCCAACGTCATGGGTGCGATTGATTGTACCCATGTTGCATTGGTCCCTCCTGCAGCCGACAAGTACATCTATAGGTAAGTTCAATCGGTCATTTTGTTATATAGTTTAGACAAACTGTATTTTACCTATCTATTAATCCCTCCTTGTAAATTGTCCCTGTGATACAGCTTACAGTGTTTAGTTTAATCCCTCCTTGTAATTTGTCCCTGTGAAACAGCTTACAGTGTTTAGTTTAATCCCTCCTTGTAATTTGTCCCTGTGAAACAGCTTACAGTGTATAGCTTAATCCCTCCTTGTAATTTGTCCCTGTGAAACAGATTACAGTGTATAGCTTAATCCCTCCTTGTAATTTGTCCATGTGATCCATTTGACCGTCTTTAGCTTCATCAATGTTTTTAATGTCAGCCAAAGCCAAACATTTTCATGTGGACCTTAATTAGTCATTCGAATGTGAATCTTTATTTGATCCAACATACATATCCTTTTTTGGCCCAAAACTACTCATGTACTTAGTGTTATTTGTATTGGCCAACATGTTTTTTGGAGGGTTTTAGGAGTTAGTGTTTGAGTAGTTTACCTTGCTTTGCTAATTTTTTTTATCACTGAATGTCCAAGCAGTGGTGGCCCCGGTCATGCGGTTCCTTAGTGTGCTTGCCGGGTTTCCAGGCTCATCCCATGACACATACATCTTGCGAAGATCTGGATTATACCTTCGGTTTGAGTTTGGAGAATTCTCAGGTGGATGGCTCCTTGGTAAGTTGACGCAAATAACGTCATTCACTTTTCACTGTATGCCTATGAATATAGTTTATGACCCATGTCTGAACCTATGGCTGTTTTTACCCCTCGATGACCTTAACCATCATCTTTAGCAAAGCACAGACCCTTAAAAACTGTTTTCCCAGCATTTAAAAATAATATATTTCTACTTTCTAGTAACTTACTTATTATTCTTCCCCACCCACACTCGGCTGCAATTCTGTTCTTGACTTTATGATAGTGTCTGCCCCATCTTTGCTCAGATGCATGACACTTTCTGAGTAGAGGAGAGCGGGATAAAGTGCAGGAGCGGGTTAGAGCTCTGCTTGGCTCAGACAAAGCAGATCTGGGGTCCTGAAAAGGTTAGACATCCCAAAATGCTGAGCAGCACAGTCCTAAGCCAATTCCTGTTTGCAGGCTGCCTGATTTGCCCTCATCCGCCATCTTTGATGTTTAAAGGCTCAGAACATGCAGTAGATGGTGTTAGGCTGTTTTTTTAGGTGTGAAATCTGTATGTACAGGGTGTGGCTAAAATGTAACATAGGCTCTTAGTCAGGATGAACGACCGCGTGTCCATAAATTTTTGTTTTGAATGAGTAATTTATGTAAGTATTTTCTTATTATTTCAGTGGGCTGATGACGCCCGTCCTTCGGCCACAGAATGCAGCCCAGGACGCCTACAATCGGGCGCACCGCAAAACCAGGTCTGTTGTGAAGAGGGCCCTTGGCCTCTTAAAAACTCGCTTCAGGTGTTTGGACCATACCGGGGGAGGCACTCCAGTATGACCCCAACAAGGTCATCGATATAATACTGGCCTGCTGTGTCCTCCACAACTTTGCCATAATGCAGCGTGTCCCCCGGTATGTGGATCTGCCCCCTCTCCACCCAGCCAGGACCCAGAAGAGAACTACCGTGGCACACCTAGTGCCTCTGGCCAAGCTGTTCGGGCCAATTTGATAAGCACACATTTTGCCTAATTTGGTTTTCCTGTGTTTGTTTGTTGCATGTATTTTTTATTTTTACTATCATTTGGCTTTGTGAATTCTTGTATTTTTTTTTTTTAAATGAATTAATTACTAAAATATTGACACATGATCTGACCCTCATGCATGTTTTTTGCCATGTTTGTTTAGAAAAACCTTCAGTAATCTCCAAACACCCAAACATTAATGCATCAACTTAGTCAACAACAGCTAAAGTCACATTCAATATATTTTTACATACATAGTACAACAGAAATATACATTGGTGCAGACTCATGGCACATAGCAATTGGCCTCATCCAAGAGTTTTAAAGTAACGCACTCCAGGCCGAAGTTTCAATAACCAATAAAATAAACAGACATAGGGAGCAACCATTTGCATGTGAATATTTGGCCAGTAATACATAGGGCCACATACACACCCTCTCCTGCTTGGCCACATTTGCCACAGGAACAGGTGGAAAGCAGCCATACCTATGCCACATCCACGCCTATAAGTCAGTGGCCCACCCAAACAATAACCCCCAGTCCAAATGCAAGTCCAGTCCAATCTTTGCCATGGTTCAAGGTAGTAGTTTGCCAGCCCAGAATGTCCCCCAATCTTGCCTACAAACAGGATGAGCCAGACACTATTTCATTAGGCCCAAGCCTGCAGCGTGGCAGCTTGAGCGGCAGGTTCAGGGAGGCTTTAGCTCAGGCATTGGCTAGTGGGGTATCTCAGCACTCTAATGAGCTATATGGGCGACATTCCAAATCATACAAGCAAAGCCATAAAAAAGGCAATCTTGGTAGCGCTCACCAGACAGGTCAATGTCAGTGGGGATGTAGGGGAAAGATGTGGAGCAGATACAGGTCAAATAGCTGTTAAAATGGGCATTGCCCATAAAACCCTGGTGGTGGGCCTTGGAGGTGGCCCATCACCTGGGCATGTGTGGCATTCATAATCTGTCACTGTTCCAACATGATTCTATTGCTAGTTCGAACTTCCTCGAGCATGGCTGAGAAATTATTATTTAAGGTGGCCATGTGGCTGTTGCTCGTCCTAAATTCTGTCAGCATGGTGGTGAATGTATTATTTAATGTCTCTAATTTTGCAGTAAGCTGCTCTGTGGTTCTTTGAGTCACCTGCCGAAATAAACGGCTGTCATGGCGCCACGCTGACTCCAGGATTGGCACGGGCCTCCCCTGGGAAACTTGTCGACGCTGCTGACTACGCCTCCCGATTCCCCGGGTTTGAGCGCCTGCAGATGCTGGACCTCTAGGGCGAGCAAGAGTCGCAGATGTGCTCGGCAAATCCTCTGCAGCAGAGCTA
The DNA here is from genome assembly GCA_027917425.1 of Gastrophryne carolinensis. Taxonomy (NCBI): domain Eukaryota; kingdom Metazoa; phylum Chordata; class Amphibia; order Anura; family Microhylidae; genus Gastrophryne; species Gastrophryne carolinensis. The sequence continues at coordinate 87,933,063 of CM051244.1, read as the reverse complement.
CCACTGGGGACTGTAGGCTCAGTCTCTGCATGCTGCCCACGATGGGCTGGCCGCATGCGTCCAGCTTCACTCTGCTGCAGAGGATTTGGTGCAGTAGCATGTTGGGACAGTGGCAGATTAGGTTCCAGGAGGGTCAGTTCTGAAGGTCCCATCAAGCTGGCATCCTCCTCCATCTCCTGGATTTCCTCCATCAGTGTGTGGGTCTGTTGGGACATGTGCAAAAAAAGGTTCAGTTTGGTCCCTAAATATATTTGTTATGCAAATTAGTCATGTACATTCACATGCATCAGCAGTTTCATCAAAGTCCACTTACCGTATATATCTGGTCCTGGCTCCTAGGCAGCACGGAAGTTGACGGCGTGGTCAAACTGGATGAGGCTTCCACATTTGCTGAGGCTTGATGCTGGGCTGTATTTAAAATAAAAAGGCACGTAAACACCCAAAAATCCATTGATGATCTGGATTACTACATATGCTTTCAAAAAACACGTGGCCAAGCAGGAATGCCAACTCCCCCAACGGTCCAAGGTGACCTTCACTATGAATGTCATTATCTGTTATATGTATGCCTCACCCTGTACATACACATTGGTCACCTTAAATAATACAAACATGCATGTACTGCATGTTATGAGGCTTCACACATCCCTAAAGGGCCATTAGCATTTGTCTTCAGAGTATGCTGGTGGGCATTCTTGTAGACCTTTCCCTGACCCCAGATCAAGTATTTTAGACCAAAGCACAGCTAAAACCCAAGTGGGATAAAGAAAAAGAAGGAAGTGTTGGATATGATTGACTAGATTCACATATCAGGCAGTGCTTTGCTAATATAAAGTAACTTTAATAGTGACCATAAATACTGTCCAAGGTCGTGTATGGGCTGCAAAATTTGAAAATGAACATTCCGCAGACATTAAACACACAGCTAAAACTGTAGCCTCCCCTACAAGCCACTCCCTAGGGGCATGTGTTCATATATGCCTGTGAGCCGTTTAAAACATTTCACATACACACTAACATTACTAACCTGCAGGAATGGTAGGGATGTCCGTGTCCCGTCGGCCAGAGAGGCCCTCTAATGCCACGGGATGTATCAACGCCAGCACCATCTCCTCAGCTCGTGTAAACTGTAATTTTATGGGGAAGCCTCTGCCAGTTTGTAAGCTGAAAAATAGAGGTTTGCAAATTTAGAGAATTGTGGTCAATACAACAAGCCGACAAATGCACAACTCAAATATGTACCTGTAATTGCGCCGTTTATTTTGTTTCTTCCGTGCTGCATACTTCAAGTTGTCTTGCCACTGGTTGTTCCATGCCCATGGGAGGGTTTACCACGTGGCTCAGGAGATGCAGGGCTGGCTGGGCTGGGGCTTCTGGGCCTGTGGCTCTTACTGGCCTTGCCACTAGTTGTTCCATGCCCATGGGAGGGTTTACCACGTGGCTCAGGAGATGGAGAGCTGGCTGGGCTGGGGCTTCTGGGCCTGTGGCTCTTACTGGCCTTGCCAGTGGAGCATGCTTTATGAAGGGATGTGCTAGGCCGGGGAGGAGGGGAGGGTGTTTCCCTCCTTGGCTTTGCTGGTTGGTTTGGGTTTAGCGGACTTGGTGGGTAATGTCGCCTTGGGTTGGCCACTGTGGCTGCGCATTTCCCGCACCTTCGGAGTTGGTAGTTGTGACCGAGTGGTCGAACGTGATGAAGGCTCCTGGGCCGCTGTGGCCTTTTGCTGGTGGCCTCCTTGGCTGGTGTGGCCTTACCGAGGGCTTTTTAGCTGGCATGTTGAAACTCTCAAAGAGAATGAGCTGTGTGTCCAGGACCCTTTAAATGCTACTGCCTGGGTATGATGCTTACACGTACGTGTGCGGACGGCTGTTCTTCCAGCCGTGCGGAACCCGGAAACCGCTGGGGCATTACATATCTGCTGCGGACAAGAAGAAAGATGGCACCCACAATCTTCACCCCCCAACAACAAGAGCTGATTATGCTCATAAGTGTATTGTAAGGACTTTGATTTGCCATCTAAATGCATGCCTAGGCCTTAAGGAAGCGCAGGAAGAAAAAGTTTGGTTTAAAAGTTAGTAAAACTCTGTGCAAAACAGAAGTGCGCACATGTGCAAACCAAGTCACTTGCATCTAGAAGGATAGTTTGAGGCTAGAAATGTGTCTGGGAATGTCATTTAGTCAACTAATTGTGACAAATATTTGCATGCAGTTTGATCTAACAACTATATTTCTTTTGTGTTTTTTAGACGATGCTTCAGCGCAGGTACGACTACCTGCCCAACTCGTTTGAGAAGAGGAACGTCGTTTCCCGGATCCAGCAGGAGACGGACACCACCTTCACACATACGCAGATCATGCAGCATTGGTCGGACCTGAAACGGCTCCACATGCCCCGGGTTCGGTGATTTTTCAGGCTCCATTTCCCAAGTAAGTACATAGTGATTGCATGGTAGATGTAACTAATACAGAAGGTAGGCCTTTATTTATAAATGCTTTGCTTTTCTAGTGTTGGAAATGGAGTTCCGAATCCGACGCACCCGGAGGCGCACAGGCCGACCAGTGCTGCATGAATCTGCAGCACCAAGTGAAGGTGGTGGATCTCTAGGGTGACGTTCCTACCCCTCCTCTGTCGCGGTCTCCGACCAGCCCCTGGACCTTTCGACAGAGGAGGGGCGTCACGGCGTGGGCAGGGAGTCGGCCCAAGCGACGAAGCCATTAGCCTCTGGTATGTGACTCTTAATGTAACCGCACACACATACATGCTATTTAAACAAAAGCTGATTCCCTTAATCTGTTTTTCTAGATGATTCGGTAGCGGGTGAAGGATCTGGAGCAGGGACTGCAGCAGATCAGGCCCAGGAGGCACATGTAGAAGGTGGGTGATGTCACACACACATTCAAATTGGCATTTGCTTACTGTTGACTCAAACATTAGAAGTGACCCTATTTGACATGTCTCTACAGCCTCAACTTCCCAGCAGTGGCAGGTCCCAGAACCGAGGGTGGTCCCCGAAGCAGACGTCGGCCACCAACGAAGTAAGTTGTAATGTCTATATTATTTAGAGTATGTGGGAATTGACATATTCACCAGGATACTTAAAGCCATAGTCAATGGCATTAGCATAATGACAAATGCCCTCTTCCTTTGATTAATTCCTTAGCATAATGACATATGCCCTCTTCCTTTGATTAAATCCTTAGCATACGGACATATGCCCTCTTCCTTTGATTAATTCCTTAGCATAATTACATATGCCCTCTTCCTTTGATTAATTCCTTAGCATAATTACATATGGTCTCATGAGTTAGCTTGCAACCTAATAAACATTCCATCCCCAGCTGATAAACATGTATTTGCCAACAAATAATGTTTTGTTCTTTTTTATACAGGGACCACACGTGCCAGAGTGGCACAACTGAGTGCAAGGGTCCTTGCGTTGGTGGCTGACATGCAGGAGCTGCGCGACTCGTTGGAGACCACAGATGAAGATGAATAATGTTCGGGGTCCTGCCATTGCTATGTATATATTTTTAAATTATTAAAATTGTAAAAAAATTTTAAGACATTTATAAAGTTTATTTTTTAAAACCCCCCAAAATTACAGTTGTTACATTTTTCACAAATTAAAAAAAAAAAAAAATAAGCCCAACATAAAGTGGCATTTGTTATTAAAAAAAAATACCTGTTTCTGTGTCATTTCCTTTTTGAAATACATTAATTAAGGGTTGGTTACCACAAAATGAATGGGTCAAGAAATCTTTAGAGATGAAGATTTGCACGACCGCGAAGTGATTTAGGTAAGTTTTAGGGGTGGGAAATGCAAGAATATACTGACCGCGAAGTGATTTAGGTAAGTTTTAGGGATGTGAAATGGAAGAAAAATTAGACCGCAAAGTGATTTGGGTGAATTTTAGGGGTGGGAAATGCAAGAATATACTGACCGCGAAGTGATTTATGTAAGTTTTAGGGGTGTGGAATGGAAGAAAAATGAGACCGCGAAGTGATTTGGGTAAGTTTTAGGGGTGGGAAATGTAAGAATATACTGACCGCGAAGTGATTTGGGTAAGTTTCAGGGGTGGTAAATGCAAGAATATACTGACCACGAAGTGATTTAGGTAAGTTTTAGGGGTGGGAAATGGAAGAAGAATGAGACCGCGAAGTGATTTAGCTAAGCATTGTAGCCAAATTTAGTGAACCAAATATGTAGGCGAGCACATTAATGAGTTAAGTTTGTAGTGCGCAGGCGTAAGCTTGTAAGGATTTTCGGCTAGACGATTATTTATTGTAAAAGGAAAACAGAATCTAACGAGAAACGTAAAGGATTCGTGGGAGGAGACGATGGAAAAAGGGCAAAAACTAAAGCCTACGTTGTAACATGAGTAACATACGGAAAATGAAAGCTGGAAAATGACATTCTCGTTGGCATACGAACGGACTAAGACTTTACAGAAGGCTTGCGATGCATGCTTAGAATCACTCATACACTCATACGAGAGAGGGTAAATTAAAAAAAAAATAAACAGATTGACACAAAAACGAAAGTCTTTTTTTTTCTCTCTGAATCAACCCTAATGTACTGGAATCCCATTCAATCCGACAATGTGCCTGTGGTTCCATATATCTATCATCAGGGTGGCACCAGGAGCAAGAAGGTATTTTGGGAAGTTACTAGGATAATTGCATGGGCAGACCTGAATGTTCCCTGAATTTCAGAATCACATACTCCTGGAGAATTAACTCTCTATACAGAGGTATTCCATTTGATCCTCAACAAGTGGGGTGTACTGCTGGCCGATTGTTTTGTATCCAGACACAACAGGCGGATGCCCTGATTCGTTTTTCCCAGTTCCACCTAGAATATACCTTTCTGCTCCTGGTCCAGCAGCCGATAGTCCCTGTCTCTGTCTCTCCAGGAGATACCTGTGACCATACCTCCTTGCCATCCATCTCCCACTCCATGAGGTTTGCCCAGTACTGGGCCTCCCAGCCAACACCGTGGACCGGGAGTGATGGTCATGGAGACCCGTCGCAACTGACCCTTGACCGTGACAGACCAGACAATCTTTTTCTGCAGGGGATGAGTCCTGAAGGTTATAAGGGAATAATTAATCTGGGAGAGGGAGACAAACTCGGAGGGTGTCGTTACACTGATGTATTCTTACAGTCTGTGGGCTAACCATTTATATAAAAATCTTGACAATTGCCCCTCCGTCCTTTAGACCAAGCTCATGTTGCTTCTGGACTTGCTATTTCTCTGAAAAAAAAAACTGTCTGGTTGGTTTAAAACTTTTCTGTTTGTTTCATACCATGGGTTTGTTTTTAGACAAGCTAGAAAAGTTGCACCAGTCTATAAGCCAAATGGTAAGTCAACAATAAAGCCAATAATAGTGTGCACACTAATCCCAGCACTCAAAACTCAATACACTGCAAGAAAAGAGGGACACCCACAGTACCCTCTAAAAAGTGCCAAGGATGAAACAGTTGCACCACTTTAAGGGTCTAAAAAATATTCACATTTATTGACTAATTACATATATTTACAATCACAATGAACATTAAGACTATACAATAACAACTACATGACATAAACATTTAAAACCAAGGGGACGCTGGAGGCCTGTCTCAGTGCAAAAAGTAAAATACTCTCCATTAAAAGTGTGTATCAAATCCTATATACTATAACTAGTATGCTCTCAGATGCAAAAATACAACAAAAAATGTGCTAAACCCACCTATTAATCAATTCAGGTCCACATGAGTGTACAAAAATAAAGCAGAATAACATACCATTGAGCAGGAAAACACGCCGTGGTGATGGAAGTGAAAGAGAATCAAATGAACAAAAGTGCATACAGACCAACCAGACGTGGACCCCCCACAGATAACAAGCCAAGCGCGTTCGTAGTGTCTCCTGCACTACTTCAAGGGCGAGTGAGTGCAGACACCTACCCCACCTGCAATAAATGTGCATGCAGAGCACCTCCCAGGTCCCACCGCTCCAATCAATGTTAACAAAAAATCCCACATGGTCCTCCCAACCCTCCCACACCCTGCCCAACGCACCTGTAGCCAACTCAGAATCAGAGGAAGGTGGTGGGCCGGCCCCACGTCATCGTACTCCGGCCGGAAGTACGTCACGTGGTAAGCCGGCCCCCGTTGCTAGGTGACAATAAACAAAAGCAGATCCCACCACAGCACGTAGTGTGATCAGACAGCAGCAGATGACAGCAGCGCTGCCCGGTCACATAGCCCAAATCACGGCCGGCAGAGACATGCGCCCAGCCGTGATTAAAACCACCAATGATGAGGATAAAAGGGAGGCTATACACGGTGCGCATAAGAGTGGGTGGGAAAGGGAGAAGAGAAAAATAAGGGAGGAATCACAGAGAGAGCATTTGGAAGCCCACATGCTTAGGGAGCGAGGGCTGCTATGGGGCCCAAGCTATACAGCAGATAAAAAGGGATTAATAAATCCACTAATATGCAGAGCAAGTGGAACCCTGGGAGGCACATATGCACCACACACACAGTGCGGTGGTGTCAAAATGAGCCTAATAAAATACATGCAAATACACATAACAGACAACCTATACAAGATAATATATAAAATATATAAACAGTATAAATTCATTTCTATGTTGATATACCTATATACATATATTCACAATTATAATTAGATCCAAATAAGGTAATGTATATTGTGTCAATTCGCAGATACCCAATCTTAGGGGAATGTAATAGGCCAAAGGTTTCATAGATCACTCTTTACACACATGATAAAAAGGATGCCAAAACCCCTAAACAAGGAAAGAGGGGGGGGGGCATAGCCCAAATAGGCCTTATCAGAATGGAAAAGGTTCCTAAATTGAGACATCATGGTACTGCTCCAACTGTGGCACACACAACTAGCCACATCAGAGCTGTATGTCACACGCCGTAATATGGTCAAGGGGAGGCAACTGCACATTCAAACGGGTGTAAAGCAGGCAATATTGTGGGCTCCTAGGTAGGCTAAAGTCCAACAAGAATGACAGGGAGACGTGGAATCCCAGGTGGGGGGTCGGTCTCAGCTGCAATGGTGGAAACTCCTTTTCACTGGCATCCTCAGACTGTCCAGATGTTTCACAGCTGTTAGAGGTACGACCATATAAGGTGCACACTGTTCACGTCCGTGGCTGGTTCATCCTCTACACAGCATAACCGGGATTACGTGTCTCCATCTATCCACCCCGTGGCCGTGCATCGTGCCAAATATATCTGAAAACTAAATACAAAAAGTGAGTATCCAACTCATACCGTGAAAGCAATATCAACAAGTGCCAAAAAGAGAAAACACACAGCATTATCTACAGTGTGCTGAAAGAAAATATATACAATCAGCTCTAACAAAGTGACCTATACCTAACCAAAGAGTGACAGAAACGAACACAACCCAACTAATTCTCACAATGTGTGTATGCATCCTTAAAAAAGTGTCAGAAAAATCACAATCTAATTAGCCCAGGAATGGCGTAAAAGACACGTCCTCGTTTAGACCGCCTGGGTGCTGTGTATTTAAGGAGTATATCCACCGCAATTCACACTGCAGAAGTTTTCGTTTTAGGTCACCCCCCCGTGGGCCCACCCCAACCCTTTGGACTCCCATAACCTGGAGCTGGTCATATTCACAGTTGTGTGCCTGCATAAAATGTTTGGCGACCGGTGTGATGGTTTTCCCCTGGTCAATGTGAGTGCGCGCCAAACGTATGCTAGAGATGTGTGCCTGTAATCTTGCTTTTAAACTATTCTTAGTTTCCCCAATATACATTTTGGGACAGGAACACCATAATGCATACACCACACCCGTGGTGCGACAGTTGATAAATTGTCGAAGTTTGAATATTTTTCCAGTAATTAGGTTGTGTACCTGTTTCCCCTTGACCATATATCGGCATATGGAGCACCCGCCACATGCATAGTTACCTACTATTTTATGATCTGTGAGCCAATCTGGAGTTGGTCTGAAGTGACTAGAACACAGAATGTCTCTTAGGTTAGGGGCTCGCTGAGCAACCAATTGGGGACCTGTCTGTACCCACTTTTTCACATCCGGGTCAGACTCCAATATGTCCCAATGTTTCCTTAGGATGTACCTTAAATCCCAAAAAACGGGATGCCTCTGAGATTAGATTCATCACAAGATATAATCGTGACTGGGGTAAATTAAGGTACATCCTAAGGAAACATTGGGACATATTGGAGTCTGACCCGGAAAAATATACATTACCTTATTTGGATCTAATTATAATTGTGAATATATGTATATAGGTATATCAACATAGAAATGAATTTATACTGTTTATATATTTTATATATTATCTTGTATAGGTTGTCTGTTATGTGTATTTGCATGTATTTTATTAGGCTCATTTTGACACCACCGCACTGTGTGTGTGGTGCATATGTGCCTCCCAGGGTCCCACTTGCTCTGCATATTAGTGGATTTATTAATCCCTTTTTATCTGCTGTATAGCTTGGGCCCCATAGCAGCCCTCACTCCCTAAGCATGTGGGCTTCCAAATGCTCTCTCTGTGATTCCTCCCTTATTTTTCTCTTCTCCCTCTCCCACCCACTCTTATGCGCACCGTGTATAGCCTCCCTTTTATCCTCATCATTGGTGGTTTTAATCACGGCTGGGCGCATGTCTCTGCCGGCCGTGATTTGGGCTATGTGACCGGGCAGCGCTGCTGTCAACTGCTGCTGTCTGATCACACTACGTGCTGTGGTGTGATCTGCTTTTGTTTATTGTCACTTAGCAACGGGGGCCGGCTTACCACGTGACGTACTTCCGGCCGGAGTACGATGACGTGGGGCCGGCCCACCACCTTCCTCTGATTCTGAGTTGGCTACAGGTGCGTTGGGCAGGGTGTGGGAGGGCTGGGAGGACCATGTGGGATTTTTTGTTAACATTGATTGGAGCGGTGGGACCTGGTAGGTGCTCTGCATGCACATTTATTGCAGGTGGGGTAGGTGTCTGCACTCACTCGCCCTTGAAGTAGTGCAGGAGACACTACGAACGCGCTTGCCGTTGTTATCTCTGGGGGGTCCACGTCTGGTTGGTCTGTATGCACTTTTGTTCATTTCTTTCTCTTTCACTTCCATCACCACGGCGTGTTTTCCTGCTCAATGGTATGTTATTCTGCTTTATTTTTGTACACTCATGTGGACCTGAATTGATTAATAGGTGGGTTTAGCACATTTTTTGTTGTATTTTTGCACTTTTGCATCTGAGAGCATACTAGTTATAGTATATAGGATTTGATACACACTTTTAATGGAGAGTATTTTACTTTTTGCACTGAGACAGACCTCCAGCGCCCCCTTGGTTTTAAATGTTTATGTCATGTAGTTGTTATTGTATAGTCTTAATGTTCATTGTGATTGTAAATATATGTAATTAGTCAATAAATTTGAATATTTTTTAGACCCTTAAAGTGGTGCAACTGTTTCATCCTTGCCACTTTTTAGAGGGTACTGTGGGTGTCCCTCTTTTCTTGCAGTGTAATGGGTTTGTTTTTATTTTAGAAAAAGAGGCTCTATTCAGAGGCACATTTGTCTGGACTTCCGTAGCTGTCTGTGAAAGTTTTTGTGTGTGTTTTTTTTTTGTTTTTTTTCGTTCATTTTTCATTCGTACGAACGTTCGGCAAATGCGTATATGCGCTTTCGATGAACGAAAGCAAATCGGAACATTTGCGTTAGTTCGGATCATTCTCCCATCCAAATCTGATATGTTTCGTTCGTTCAGATAATTTACGTTATTGGTATGGGCTTGCGTCTCATTCAGAGAGGTGATTGCCAACGGACTACCACCCTATAAACTAGTTTCCTTTGCGATCCCCTTACGGGACCATTTTGACCTCGAGACTAGCAGCTATGGATGACTCTAGTGCATTTGAGGAGCATGAGGATCTGCAGCTCATGGGCATTGAAATTGTCCGGAGTGCCGAGACCAGATTGCACCGGCGACGCATGCACATCAATAGCATGCATGACGTTGAACTGTTCAAGCTCACCAGACTTAATCGCGCTTCCCTTCATAAGTTGTATAGTGAGCTGCGGCCATGGTTAGCCCACACCACAAGGAAGGGGCAAGCAATTTCAGGTATGACCAAGATGCTTGACTGCCTGCAATTTTTGGCAAACAGCTCGTTCCAGAGGCTGGGTGCCCTCTCCGTGGGGATGTCCCAGCCTACGCTGAGCCGCGCGCTATCCAAGTTTTTGGAAGGCATGGCTACCATTAGTCAGAAATATATATTTTTTCCTGACGACAATGTAGCCTGGAACGCACCTAAGCTGGCATTTTATAATATGGCCGACATGCCCAACGTCATGGGTGCCATTGATTGCACCCACATTGCCTTGGTGCCTCTGGCAGCCGACAAGTACATCTATAGGCAAGTTCTTTTTTTTTTTTTGGATATAGTTGTCATAAATGGTATTTTAAATTTATCTTAATCCCTCCTTGTAAAATCCCTCCTTGTAAAATCCCTCCTTGTAACTAGCCCCTGTGAAATAGCTGACTCTGTATATCTCTTAATCCCTCCTTGTAAAATCCCTCCTTGTAACTAGTCCCTGTGAAATAGCTGACTCTGTATATCTCTTAATCCCTCCTTGTAAATTCCCTCCTTGTAACTAGTCCCTGTGAAATAGCTGGCTCTGTATATCTCTTAATCCCTCCTTGTAAAATCCCGCCTTGTAACTAGTCCCTGTGAAATAGCTGACTCTGTATATCTCTTAATCCCTCCTTGTAAATTCCCTCCTTGTAACTCGTCCCTGTGAAACATTGGAGCGTATTTAGCTTATACAATGTTTTTCATGTCGCACAAAGGAAAACATTTTCATGTGGTCCTTAAATAGGCAATTTACAGTTAATCTTTACTTGATGCAACATACCTCTCCTCTTTTGGGGTGAAAAATACTTATGTACTTAGTTATTGTTATTTGGATTGGTCAACATGTTTTTGGGAGGGTGTTAGGAGTTAGTGTTTGAGTAGTTTACCTTGCCTTGCTAATTTAGTTTTTTTTCCTTTTCTCCCAGGAACCGCAAAATGGGCCACTCACTGAATGTCCAAGCAGTGGTGGCCCCGGACATGCGGTTCCTTAGTGTTCTCGCTGGGTTTCCAGGCTCATCCCATGACGCGTACATCTTGCATAGATCTGGATTGTACCATCAGTTTGAGTCTGGAGAATTCTCAGGTGGATGGCTCCTTGGTAAGTTGACGCCAATAACGGCATTCACTTTTCAATGTATGCCTATGAATATATGTTTTTGACCCATGTATGAAACTATGCCTATTTTTCCCCCTTCATTACATGTGAAACACAACCTTAACCATTAGATTTATCAAACAACAAACCCTTGTCAAATGTTTGTCCAGCATTTACAAATATGAAATTTCTACTTTATAGCAAATTAATTTTTATTCTTCCCCACACTCGGCTGCAATTATGTTCTTGACTATATGATAGGGTCTGCGCCATCTTTGCTTACATGCATTACACTTACTTCACTTTTCAATGTATGCCTATGAATATAGTTTATGACCCATGTCTGAAACTATGGCTTTTTTTACACCTTGATTACATGTGAAACCGGACCTTAACCATTATATTTAGCAAACCACAAAACATTTACAAATGTTTGACCAGCATTTCAAAATTAGAAATGTTAACTTTCTAGTAAATTACTTATTATTCTTCCCCACACTCTGCTGCAATTCTGTTCTTGACTTTCTGATAGGGTCTACGCCATCTTTGCTTAGAAGCATGACACTTACTGAGTAGAGGAGAGCGGGATAAAGTGCAGGGGGAAGGTTAGAGGTGTGCTTGCCTCAGACAAAGCAGATCTGGGTTCCTGAAAATGTAAGACATCCACGAATGCTTACAGCACAGCCCTAAACCAATACCTGTTAGCAGTCTGCCTGATTTGCCCTCATCCGCCATCTTGGCTTTTTTAATGGTCCGAACATGCATTAGATGGTGTTAGGCTGTTTTTTAATCAGAGCAATATGTATGTTCAGGGTGTCTCTCAAATATTACATAGCCTCTTAGTCATGGTGAAGGCCCGTTTTTTTGTTTACATTTTGGGATTAATGTGGACTTAATGTTATTTTTGTTTTATTTTTTCAGGGGATTCCGGCTATCCACTGCTTCCCTGGCTGCTGACGCCCGTCCTTCGGCCACAGAATGCGCAACAGGACGCCTACAATCGGGCCCACAGGAAGACCAGGGCCGTGGTGGAGAGGGCGTTTGGCCTGTTTAAAACCCGCTTTCTTTGTTTGGACCATCCTGGGGGGCACTACAGTATGACCACAAGAAGGTCATAGATATAATTCTAGCATGTTGTGTGTTACATAACTTTGCCATAATGCAGCGTGTCCCCTGGTATTTGGATCTGCCCCCCTCTCCACCCAGCCAGGACCCAGATGAACAATACCGTGGCACACCTAGTGCCTCTGGCCAAGCAGTTTGGGCAAATTTGATTTCTACACATTTTTCTTAATTTTTTGGTCCTGTGTTTGTTTTGTGTATGTAATGTTTTTATTTGACTATAATTTGGACTTGTGAATCTTGAAGTTTTTGTTTGTTTAACAACTAGTAATGATTTAAATACTAAACATTTCACACATGATCTGAGAGTAATGTATTTTTTTGGGCCCTGTTGTTTTTGCAAATTCATTGTCATTGCTAAAATTCAACAAAACATTAATGCATCAATGAAGTCAACAACAGTTAAAGTCACATTCAATATATTTATTACAAATATGTACATTTGTAGTTTAAGGGCACTTGCATACTTCATGTACATACATCGGACCACATAAATTAAAAATTTCGGCAAATCATGCTACCTAGCAATTGTACACATCCCGGACTTTAAAAGTAATGCACTCCAGGGCAAAGTATTTTTGCAAAAAAAAAACATACAGACATAGGGAGCAAGCATTTTCATGTCAATATTGGCCCAGTAATACATAGGGCCACATACACACCCTCTCCTGCTTGGTCACATTTGCCACAGGCACAGGTGCAGCCATACCTATGCCACATCTACGCCTGTAAGTCAGTGGCCCACCCAAACAAGAAGCCCCAGTCCAAATCCAAGTCCAGTACAATCTCTGCCAGGGTTCAAGGTCGTAGTTTGCCAGCCCCGAATGTCCCCCAATCATGCCTACAAACAGGATGAGCCAGAAGCAATGTAATTAGGCCCAAGCCTGCAGCGCAACAGCTTGAGTGGCAGGTTCAGTGAGGCTTGAGCTCAGGCATTGGCTAGTGAGCTATCTCAGCACTCTAATGAGCTATATGGCTGCAAATCCAAAGCATACAAGGCAAGCCATACCAAAAGGCTATATTGGTAGGGCTCACCAGACAGGTCAATACAGTGGGGATGTAGAGCAAAGATGTGTAGCAGATACAGGGCAAATAGGGGTTAATATGGTCGTTGCCCAAAAAACCCTGGTTGTGGGCCTTGGAGGTGGCCCATCACCTGGGCAAGTGTGGCATTCATAATCTGCAACTGTTGCAACATGTTTCTATTGGTTGTTCGAACTTCATCCAACATGGCACTGAAATTACTACTTAAGGTGGCCATGTGGGTGTTGCTAGTTCGAACTTCCTCAAGCATGGCTGTGAAATTTGTGGCTAAGGTGGCCATGTGGCTGTTGGTCGACCTAAATTCTGCCAGCACGGTGTTTAAGGTATTATTTAAGGTCTCTAATTGTGCATGATGCTGCTCGTTGTTTCTTTGATTTTGCTGGCGAAATAAACACCTCTCATGGTGCCATGCTGACTCCATGATCGGCATGCGCCTCCCCTGGGAAACTGGGCGACGTAGCAGACTACGCCTCAATTCCCCGGGTTGGGGCATGTGCAGATGATGGTCCTCTAGTTCGACCAACAGCCACAGATGTGCTTGGCAAATCCTCTGCAGCAGACATACCACTGGGGACTGAAGGCTCAGTCTCTGCATGCTGCCCACGATGGGCTGGCAGCATGCGGCCAGCTTTAGTCTGCTGCAGAGGATTTGGTGTAGAAACATGTTGGGACAGTTGCAGATTATGTTCCAGGGGGTCTGTTCTGAAGGTCCCATCAAGGTGCCATCCTCCGCCAGCTCCTGGATTTCCTCCATCAGTGTGTAGGTCTGTTGGGACATGTAAAAAAAAAGGTTCAGTTTGAGCCCTAAATATTTTTGTTGTGCAAATTATTCATGTAAATTCACATGCATCAGCAGATTCTGAAAAATACACTTTTGGATCCTGGCTCCTAGGCAGCACGGAAGTTGACGGTGTGGTCAAACTGGCTGAGGCTTCCACACTAACTGAGTGATGATGGCGGCCTGTATTGTTTACAAAAAGGCATGTAAACACACAAGTATGCCTTGGTGATCTGTATTACTACATATGCGTCACTAAAACACATGGCCAAGCAGGAATGGCAACTCCCCGAACGGGTCAAGTTGGGCTTCACTATGAATGTCATTATCTGTTAGATGTATTAAGCAACATGTACATACACATTGGTCACCTTAAATAAAATAAACATGCATGTAGTGGGTGTTATGAGGCTTCACATATCCCTAAAGGGCCATTAGGGGCCCACACTCAGCTTGCAAATAGCATTTGGCTTAAGAATATGCTGGTTGCCATTCTTCCTAAGTAGACCTTTCCCTGACCCCAGATCAAGTATTTGAGACCAAAGCACAGCTCAAACCCAAGTGGCCTAAAGACAAAGATGGAAGTGTTGGATCTGATTGACTTGAATCACATAACAGGCAGTCCTTTGCTAATGTAAAGACTTTTATAGTGTCCATAAATACTCTCCAAGATCATGTAGGGCCAAGCTAATTAGAAAATTAACATTCCACATACATTACACATCCTGCTAAAACTGTAACCTCCACTACAAGGCACTCCCTAGGGGCATGTGTTCATATATGCCTTTGAGTCTCATTTTACACGTTGAAAACATTTCACATACACACTAAAATTACTAACCTGCAGGAATAGTAGGGATGTCCGTGTCCCATCGCCCGAGTGTCCCTCCAAGGCCACGGGATGTATCAGGCCCAGCACCATCTCCTCAGCTCGGGAAAATTGTAATTTAGTGGGAAAGCCTCCCCCAGTTTGTAAGCTGAAAAAGATAGTTTGGCAAATGTAGGAAAATGCGCACAAAACAAGAAGCAGACAAATCCACAAAGCAGATATGTACCTGTAATTTCGCAGTTTATTTTCTTTCTTCCGTGCTGCATACTTCAGGTCCGATATTTTGCGTTGAATCTGCTCCACATCTTTGAGCTCATCCCCCCCCCGCATTGACCTGTCTGGTGAGCTCCTCTAAAATTTCTGCTTTGCGTATTTTGCTAGTTGCTTTGGATCTGCGGCCATATAGTTCATCATAATGTAAGGAGAGCCCACTAGCCAATGCCAGAGTTTGGGCCTCCCCAAACCTGCCACTCAAGTGGCCTCGGCGCAATGTGCACCCTGTTGCTTGATGTTCTGTCTCATCAGTGGTTGCAGGCAAATCGGGGGACATTCTGGCCTGGCTGTGTTGGGGGGAAATGTAGGACAGGCGGCTGGCTTCAGATTGAACTGGACTTGGATATGGACTTGGGGTTCTTGGCTGGGTGGCCACTGAACTAGCAGGCGTAGCTGTGGCGTATGGAGAGTGCCTTGCCACCTGTGCCGGTGCCAAACGTGGGCGCGGAGGAGAGGGTGTGGTGGATGATGTTGGGCTTCTTGCCCTGTGCCTCTGTGGCCCCTTCACACTTTCATGCCCCTGGGAGGTTGTTGGACGTGGGTGGGGGGATGGTGAGCTCTGGCTGCTGGGGCTTCTGGCCCGGTGGGTTGGCCTCTTGCCATGGTAGCTTTTCCCACGTGGGTGGGGTGATGCTGACCTTTGGGGGCTGGGGCTTCTCACCCTCTTGGTGTGCTTTTTAGGGGCCGTACCTGTGTGCTTGCTGGCCTGGGCCTTCTTCTTTGGCGCTGGCTCCTTTGTTTTGGTGCTTGTTGGTGCCTTTGTGGTTGCGGGTTTGCGGGTTTCCCGCAACTTAGCCTTTGGCATGTTTGAGCGAGTGGTGGGGCCTGGAAAAGCCTCCTCACACTTCTCTGCCTTTTTGCTGCTGCCCTCCTTTGCTGCTTTGGCCTTAGCGCCGGCTTTTTTGGGTGCCATAATGTTGAGACTCTGAAAGAGAAAGAGCTGTGGGTCCAGGACCCTTTAAATACTAATGCCGGGGTATGACGCTTACGCGTACGTGTGCGTACGGCCATTCGTCCGGCCGTGCGGAACCCGGAAACTGCTGGGGCATTACTTATCTGCTGCAGACAAGAGGCAAGTTGGCGCCCACAATCTTCACCCGCCAACAAGAAGAGATCATCATGCTTGCAAGTGTCTTTTAATGCCTTTGATTTGCCATCTAAATGCATGCCTAGCCCTTAAGGGGAGGAATAAACGGTTTGTTTTATAAGTGTCTAAAACTCCGTGCCAAACAGAAGTTAGGGCCCACACGTGCGAACAAAGACTTATGGCAGCTACAAGGATTGTATTAGGCTAATAATGTGTCTGTTAATGTCATTTAGTCAAATGATCAATTTGTAACAGATATTTGTATGCAGTTTGATCTAAATCCTATGTTTCTTTTGTGTTTTGTAGACGATGCTGGAGCGCAGGTACGACTACCTGCCCAACTCATTTGAGAAGAGGACCGTCGCCCTGGAGATAGTTTCCAGAATCCAACAACAGACGGACACCACCTTCACCCACACCTTCACCCAGATCATGCAGCATTGGTCGGACCTGAAACGGCTGCACATGCCCCGGGTGTGGCGGTTTTTCGGACTCCATTTCCCTAGTAAGTACATAGCGATTGCATGCAAGATGTAACTAATACAGAAGGTAGGCCTTTAGTTATAATTGCTTTTCTTTTCTAGTGTTGGAAATGGAGTACCGAATCCGCCGCACCCGGAGGCGCACAGGCCGACCAGTGCTGCATGAATCTGCAGCTGGAAGTGAAGGTGGTGTTTCTCCAGGGCGACGGTCCTACTCCTCCTCTGTTGGGTCCACTGACCAGCCCCTGGACCTTTCCACAGAGGAGGGGCGGCACGGCGTGGGCAGGCAGTCGTACCCAGCCTCTGGTATGTGACTCTTCATGTAACTGCACACACATATACATGCTATTTACTACAAAGCTAATTCCCTTAATCTGTTTTTCTAGATGCTTCTGGAGCGGGTGAAGATGTGCAGTCTGCAGCAGATCTTGCCCAGGAGGCACAGGGAGAAAGTGAGTGATGTGACACACACATTGAAATTGACATTTGATTACTGTTGACTAAGACATTATAAGTGACCCTATTTGCCATGTCTCTACAGCCTTTACTTCACAGCAGTGGCAGGGCCCAGGACGTAGGGTTGTCCCCAAAGAGGCAGGCGTCGGCCACCAATTAAGTAAGTTGTAATGTCATTCTTTGTAGTATGTGGTAATTGACATGATCACCCAGATACATCAAGCCATAGTCAATGGCATTAGCAGAATGACTTCTGCCTCCTTCCTTAGATTAATGACTTAGCAGAATGACCTCTGCCCACTTCCTTAGATTAATGACTTAGCAGAACAACATCTGCCCACTTCCTTAGATTAATGACTTAGCAGAATGACCTCTGCCCACTTCCTTAGATTAATGACTTAGCAGAATGACCTCTGCCCACTTCCTTAGATTAATGACTTAGCAGAATGACATAGATCGTCATGATTTAGGTTGGCAACTAACAAACATTCCATCCACAGGTGAGAAACATGTACTTGTCTCAAAATAATGATTATTTTTACATTTTATACAGGGACCACACGGGCAAGAGTTGAAGAAATGAATAGAAGGGTCCTTGAGTTGGTGGCCAATATGCAGCAGCTGATTGACTCGTTGGGGACAACAGAAGAAGACTAGTGTCCTGGGTCCTGCCACTGTGTTGTATATATGTATATATTTTAAATATTTTAAATTTTTACAAATTTTTAATGTTTTTATAAAAAAGAAAAATGGCACATTGTTTAAAAAAAAACATTTTAAAAATGCCAAACAAAAATGGCCTTCTGCTATTAAAAAAAAAAAAAAAAAATCAGTGTCATTTTTTCCAAAAAATACATTAACACCAAATGAAGGGTGAAATAAATATTTAGAGATGAAGATTCAGATGGCCGTGAAGTGATTTGGGTAAGTTTTAGGGGCCTAAAATGGAAGAAGATCCTAACCGCAAAGTGATTAGGGTAAGTTTTAGGGGCCTAAAATGGAAGAAGAACTTAACAGCGAAGTGCTTTGGGTAAGTTTTAGGGGCCTAAAATGGAAGAAGAACCTAAGTGCTAAGTGATTTGGGTAAGTTTTAGGGGTGAAACATGGAAGATGTAGGATTGCACAAAGTGGTTTGGGTCAGTTTTAGGGGTGAAACATGTAAGATGTAGGAAAGCGCAAAGTGGTTAATCTAAGCAATGTAGTAGAAGTGAGCAAGCTCATATTTCTAATCGTATCCAAGACTACCCCCATCCATAGAGTGCTAGATACTAAGTATTCTTTTTCCCTAGATTTGATTAATTTATGGTCTCGCCCTCCTGTGATAGACGCTCCAGTTTTTGGTCTCTCTAAGACTACTGTTACGCCATCCTCAGATAGTGCCTTCCCAAGGGATCCAGCGGATAAGTGCATGGGTGGCACATCATGTTTTTTTCTATTGAAGGATCGACCTTACGACCAGCCTGTGCTACATCCATAGCATTCTTTGCGAGCAGAAAGTTGGTAAAGCAACTGCATGTTAAGACTCAGTCTAGGGGTCATTCACGGAAGGCATGCTCCCAGTTGATTTAGACCAGTATGGATATTAACAGGTATGCCATTTCTGCAATGGATGATTTGGTTAGGTTAAGGGCCAGAGGTTTAGCTTTGTTAGTAGCTCATTATGGTTAAAGAAATGGACGCTGCCTCCAAGGAGAATCTGACGGGACTCACTTTTCAGGGGGGTCAATGTTTGGGGAGCAGTTGGATAATATGGTAAAGAAGCCTACTGGAAGTAAGTCTACTAGACTTCCACAAATGAGGTATTTTCTTTTTCTCGCAGGTCCTCCAATCCCCGGCCATTTTGTGGGGGTAGAGGTTCAGGCTCTTCAGGATACAGGAAAGATTTTGGAAACAGACTGCGGAACAAGGCTAAGCCCCCTCAGGCATGAGGGGACGCCCCCACCCTTGTGGGTGGGGGGATGGCTTCTGCATTTTGCTC
This sequence comes from Gastrophryne carolinensis, assembly GCA_027917425.1. NCBI lineage: Eukaryota > Metazoa > Chordata > Amphibia > Anura > Microhylidae > Gastrophryne > Gastrophryne carolinensis. Next base: position 87,913,768 of record CM051244.1, on the reverse strand, counting down.
CCATTTGGAGGCTCTATGTAAAAGATCTTTAGATACAGGAGGTTGTTTCCTCAGGTTACAAGGTCGAATTAGTGGCCAGACCTCCTCTGAGGTTCTTTTGGTCAGAAGTATCCCAGAATCTAGTGAAAACAGGTGTTGAAAAAGTGTTGAGATCCGCCCTAACTCAACTTTTAAGGATTGGAAAAGTTTGTCACGTTCCCTTCTCAAAGCGATGTCAGGGTTTTTACTCAAATTTGTTCATAATTCCCAAGAAGGACAGTTCTGTGTCCAATATTAGATCTCAATGGCCCAGGGCCGGATTAAGTATGGTGGAGGCCCCTGGGCACAAAATCTGGTGGAGGCACCAGATACAGTATTTTTTTCTTTAAAATAATAGTCCAGCCAAGTAACTGATTGGTGGTTGCCTGGCACTTGCCTACTTACTGGAACATCAGCTGTGCTTGGTGGCTTATGTGCAGTAAGCGGCCACTGATTGATAGCATTGCTGATGACGGCTTTGCTGCTATAGACTCTCTGTCCCCTCTGTGGTGGCTTTGGCTGCAGGTTGGCAAAAGCAAAAAAAAGCTTGCCCAGACGCAGTGGCCCCCACTGCCGCCAATAGCTTTGTTGCTGGCCCCACAGACCGTCAGACCAAAGATTGAAAAGCCTCCTGGATCCTCAGATCACAACCCAAAGGTTGGCGGAGGCCCTCTTTACAGGGCAAGTGGTGGAAGCCTCGGGGCGCACGCCCCTTGCGCCCCCCTCATAATCCGTCCCTGCAAGTGCCTCAACAGGTTCGTCATGGAATCCTTAAGATCCACAGTGATGTCACTTCAGACGGGAGAATTTATGACCACAGTGGATATAAAGGATGCGTGCCTACATATCCCGATTTTTCCGGGTCATCAAAAATATTTGCACTTTGCAGTAGGTGGCCTATATCTTCAGTTTTTGGCTCTGCCCTAGGGCACCCAAGGGTGTTTACCAAGGTTTTGGCAGGTCTTATGGCTTTACTAAGAAAACAGGGAATACATATATCCCCTTACTTAGATCAGTGATTTTCAACCTTTTTTAAGCCGCGGCACACTTTTTATACTTAAAAAATCCCGCGGCACACCACCAACCAAAATGGCACAAAATGACACTAAAACAGTACATACTATACATATAGTTAATAATATAGATTCTAAATGTATTTCTTACCATTCAGTGTGAAACCTGGGCCTGTTTCAATGAACACAAAAGGGATATCCTGGCAGGAATGGTGGAAAGACACACACGAAGCTCTTCCTCAACAGTTCTCAGTCTCTCCCTGTTTTTAGTTTTTATCGCAGTCAAGCTTGAGAAGCCCAGCTCACATTTGTGAATTCACATTTGTGAATGGCCGGCGAGGGCGCGCTCCCTGTTAGAGGGAAGCGTGAGATGCAGCAGCCAGCGCGCTCGGAGCCGCAGCGGTAAGACGTCTCATTGACGCGCATACCACGGCGGCTCAGAGCGCGCTGATTGGACGAGTGCCCGCACATGCGCCGTAGGAGCAGGGTGAGGTGAGTTGTAACTTGCGATCTGGGGGGTTTCACATAGCAGGGCACCCCGATCTGGAAAGGACCAAACCCAGGATAGTCAAAATCCTGGGTGTTGGTCCACTTTAAAGATTTTCACTTGTTTCACTTGGTGGTGTTCCTCTCGGTGAGGGCATCTTGATTTGGGATGCCCCACTGTGTGTACCCTCCCAGGTTGCCCTATTCACTCACCTTCCTGCTTCCTGTTGCTCCCACAGCCCAGACTGGGGTCAGAACGAGCGCACTGATTTATAGCCTGAGCGCCTTTCACTTGGTTCCCTTTGGCACCACTGAAGGCTAAGCAGCCAAAGGGAGCAGAGTGTGCATCCAGCCGCATTCCCCGCTCACCTATCAGCCGTTGCATGTGCGGTGGACGTGTGGGTGGTGCACCCATTCAGAAAGGCTAAGCGCAGGTTCGGGCAGAGGTGAGCCGGGATGCGGCCGCTGTGCAGATATGTGGTGAGGGCTCTGGGACAAGGTGAGTGAAATGGGGCTTCTGGGGGGGGGGGTTACCCAGCGGAGCATACCACTTTAGAATACCTTGCTGTGTATAACCCCCAGAAAGTCCAGTTAACACTTACCTGGCTTCAACGGTGCATGCACGGGCTCTGGTCCAATGAAAGCCGCTCACCGTCACTGCGCAATTCAACAGGCTGGGATCCCTATTGATTCTAATGAAAGCCACCTGCCGAATTACCTAGTGACAGTGGCCGGCTCTCACTGGACCAGAGCTTGCACATGCACCATTGGACCGGGAAAAGGTGAGTGTCTTTGGGATGCCCCACTGTGTGTACCCTCCCAGGTTGCCCTATTCACTCACCTTCCTGCTTCCTGTTGCTCCCACAGCCCAGACTGGGGTCAGAACGAGCGCACTGATTTATAGCCTGAGCGCCTTTCACTTGGTTCCCTTTGGCACCACTGAAGGCTAAGCAGCCAAAGGGAGCAGAGTGTGCATCCAGCCGCATTCCCCGCTCACCTATCAGCCGTTGCATGTGCGGTGGACGTGTGGGTGGTGCACCCATTCAGAAAGGCCAAGCGCAGGTTCGGGCAGAGGTGAGCCGGGATGCGGCCGCTGTGCAGATATGTGGTGAGGGCTCTGGGACAAGGTGAGTGAAATGGGGCTTCTGGGGGGGGGGGTTACCCAGCGGAGCATACCACTTTAGAATACCTTGCTGTGTATAACCCCCAGAAAGTCCAGTTAACACTTACCTGGCTTCAACGGTGCATGCACGGGCTCTGGTCCAATGAAAGCCGCTCACCGTCACTGCGCAATTCAACAGGCTGGGATCCCTATTGATTCTAATGAAAGCCACCTGCCGAATTACCTAGTGACAGTGGCCGGCTCTCACTGGACCAGAGCTTGCACATGCACCATTGGACCGGGAAAAGGTGAGTGTCTATGGGTGTTGTGGGGGCTGGCCTCTGACCTTCCGCCAAGGGCATTCCAGATCGGGATTCCCCTGGGGAAGGGCGCTGGAGCCGCTGAGGCAGAGGGGTTGCTGACACCAGCTGGCCAGATTTACTTCACGGGGCATGTGCGCTCCTGCGGGCACACGCGCAGGAGCCACCTTGCCGAACTGTAAAAAAAAAAGATTTTTTTGCTTGCTGCAGTCATGTAAGGCTGCCCTCTGCCATGCAAGCGAGCACACACACACTCCAAAATCATATATTTTTTTTTTTTTATATATATATAAAATATTATAAAGTTCCTTACCTTATCCTCCGGGGTCCTCAGCAGTCACGGGTCTGGGAGTGATGAATCAGCGGGTGGCCAGAGCCTGGCATCCCGCTCACATGTCCCGCGCTGGTACTGGACTGGGGGGGGTTAGTGAGGAGCACGGAGCGACCCCCGTGGGTGGGCACCGGAGCAGCTGATCGGGGGGGGCGAGTAGCGAGGAGGCCGGCAAGTTGTGTGTGGGCACCGGAGCAGCTGATGGCGGGGATGGGTGGCGAGGAGGCCAGTGAGAAGGAGGCGGGCGGGTGCCGGAGCAGCTGATTGGGGGAGGGGGGCAGCGAGAAGGCCGACGAGATGGAGGCGGGCGCGCACCGCGGAGCAGCTGGGAGGGGGGCAGCAATGACGCCGGCGAGATGGAGGCGGGCGGGTGCCGGGGCAGCGAGGAGGCCGGCCAGATGGAGGCGGGCGGGTGCCGGAGCAGCTGATCGGGGGGATGGGGAAGCGAGATGGAGGCGGGCGCGCGCCGCGAAGCAGCTGTTCGGGGGGAAGCGAGGAGGCCGGCGAGATGGATCCACTAGCTGGAAAATGCCTTCCTCGCGGGAAGCGTGCGACCGCTCAGTGCCCCCGCCCCACGGATCCACTGGCGGGTAAGTGACAGTGCCTTCCTCGCAGGCATTGCCTTAAGGCAAATACGGCCCTGTTCCTTGTGCGGAAGCCGCATCGCTGCGCATTGCCGGGGAACAGGGGGCACCTTAGTTTGGGGAACTTTCCCCGCGGCACACCTGACCATGTGTCGCGGCACACTAGTGTGCCGCGGCACACCGGTTGAAAATCACTGACTTAGATGATCTGCTGATCACGGCCCTATCTTTTCAGGAGGCCCAGAATGATACACAGACTGTCTTATCGACTCTGGAAAAGTTTTGGCTGGATAGTCAGCTAAGTCCCATATCATACCTTCAAGAGTTATATCTTTCCTGGGTATGTCATTATATACATCTCAGGCCAAGGTATTTCTTCCGGAACAGAAGAGACTTTCACTTCAGGCCAGGGTACAGGCTCTCTTGACCTGCCTTTACCTGACTATCCATCAAGGAATGTGTTTGTTGGGCCTGATGGTGGCTTGCTTGGGGTGTCATGGGGTCTCAGATGATCCAGGGACAGTAGGGACCGGGGAGAGCAAACTCTACATAATTATTCTGGAACTGAGAGCGATTCAGCTCTGCACCTTTAGCATGATTTTTTCTGCTTTATTGATACTTGGTTTCACTGCCTTCTTTTGATGCTATATCTTGCACACCTCAGACTGAGGTTATACGTCTTCACTGCACAACTGTACTTTACACTCATATTCTAAGTATGTCACACACCCCGCTTCAAGATATTCATAACGTGTGGGTATACTGACCTGAAGAGAGCGATCTGCAGAGATGATTGGAGGAAAGAAAGCCCCTCCCAGTCCATAAATACCTGGGACCTCCCACTCATTACCCAGTCTTCATCTCTGCAGACGGCGAGCAAGCAGCAGATGATGTCTCCTCCTTGCACAGGGGGATTTTAAGGTAGCCGGGTCTACTCCCAGCCAATATTTTTTATTTCCGTTCGGACTCTTTATTTCCCTTATGAATACTATATATATATTTGAATGCCTCCCAGTCTTGACTGCTGTCCGAGCGAGGGTATACTAGCACCACAGGTGCTCAGGAGCTATGCTCCGCCGCGAGACCCTATAAAGAGGGTAGGCGGTTATACCGGGTTGGTGACCCCGGTTTGGGATGCCCTGTCCATGAGAATAATGTTTTCCCCTAATTGGCCTATCCCCACATTATTAGCTTGTTCGGGGGCCCTCTCCTCAGATTTTGGTGTTTTCCATGATGTGGGGCGTCTAGAAGTAATCCTTCTATTTAATGTTTGCATTGTTTATTGTTTGTGGTATAAATGATTCACTTTCTGTCACTTTTCTGTCTTGCCAGACACCGCGGCCGCCATTGCCGCCGCGGTGCTGGCTTTTACCTCAGAAGAGCTGAGGGGAGGTTTTTCTCCTCTCACGCGCTTCTGTGTGGGGGCGGGGCCGGGCCTTCTGCGTGAGGCCGCGGCCCGCGCCCTTTATGCCCTGAGACTATGGTAGCGTGGCCCGAGCGGTGAGCGGCTCCGCATGCCTTGCGGGCCGCTACCGGCTGTTTTTATTAAGCGCCCGGTGCCGCGGGTGCCTGCGGCACCGGCGCGCGCGGTTTTCACAATGGAGGGGAGCTTTCCCCTCACGACTTAGCTGTGGGGGCGGGACCGGACTCGTGGCGCGTCGCCGCGGCCCGCCCCCTCTAGTTCCCGGTACTGCTGAGGAACTTGTTCCTCATGCCCATTTGCGAGGGGGGGCGGAGCCTTTCAGCGCGCGGTCTGCGCTGGCCACACCCCCCTTCTTCGTCTCCCGCTCTGCTCTGAGTTACCTCAGGCAGAGGACGCAGCGCTTCTGGCACCTGGAGGCTCCGTGAGTGGCCCTGCGGGCCTTTTTCATTACACACTTGATTATATATATATATATATATATATATATATATATATATATATAATATATATAGGGATTTGAGACCCTTACTGTCTTTTCTGTGTTTTTTAGGCTGAATCTTCAGGGGTTTTTAGGCTTCTCCCGGTCCTAGGGTACCTGGGTACTTTTACTATTCTTTTTACAAATCCTCCCACTTGGACACTATAAGGGCATCCCGGGTTGCTTAATAGCGTAATTCCCTCACTCATAGCGACTTACTCAAGTTCACCTTTTGGAGGCATCACAGGATTCCGGGCTTCCCTCGGGACATTCCCGGAAGTGCATGGGCTGTGGGGTATCCCTAACAGGGGATGATTTTTTCCTATGTATATCATGTGCACAGCAGACTATTACACGGCAGTCCGGACCCCGTGTCAGCGCCGCCGGCTTCATCCTCTCCCCCTCCCTTTTTGACCCGTGCCCCGTGTGATGTTGTCACGGGGGGGCAGTCGCAATCTGATGTATGTGCCAGATTGGCCAGTATTGAAAAGTTTATTTCTTCTGCGGTTGCCAAGAAAGCACCGGCTAAGAGGAAGCATTTATCACCGGTTGATCATTTTGAATATGATGATGATGCGGATGGCCTGGATTGGTCAGATTATTCCCCTCTTGAAGAAGGGGAGTTATGTGAGGATTCAGATATTTCTGATGATCAGCAAATTGTTGGCGCTGATTCCGATCGGAGATCAGGGATTTCCTTGGATACTCCTAATGTTCTGACTCAGATGTTTGAGGTTCTGGCTATCTCGCCTCCGGCGGAGGTTCCTCAACAGCAAGGTGAGTTTTATGACGAATCCAGGCTGCGCTTGGAATTTCCTAATCAAAAGCATTTTGATAATATTATTTCTAAGGAATGGGATAGGCCTGCCCGGCTCCCAGGCATTCCTCAGAGTTGGGATAAAAGATATCCTTTCCCAGTGGATACGGTTAAACCAATTTTAGGATTATCCAACTCAGCCGTGTTGAATAGCCCTGATTGTTCCTCTCTTAAAGATGGTGAGGATAAACGCATTGACCAGATGGCTTGTCATGGTTTTGCCAGTATTGGGGCAGCCATACGGCCTGTTTGTGCCTCATTGCTGTTGGCGGTGGCTACCAGAAAGGTGGTCAGGAACTTGTTATCCTCCTCCGGTTTGAATCTGGACAGTGATGAATTTCGTGAACTAAAACAATGTGAGGTATTTTTGTCCTTCATAGTAGCCGCTTTGGATGATTCCTTGATGATGAGTAGTAGAGCCTCTGCTCTAATGGTTACTATCAGGCGTTCAATTTGGTTACGCCAGTGGGTGGCTGATTTTGGGTCAAAAAAGTCACTGACGGCTCTTCCCTTTGTTGGGTTACGGCTCTTTGGAGACAAATTGGACGCTGTAGCCAAGGGCGGAAGACTACCTCAACGCAAGAAGCAACGACGCCCCTTTCAAGAAGCGGCTTCCTTCACCCCTTCCTTTCGGGGATCTAGAGCGGGAAGAGGTTTCGCCTTCCCTTCTACAAGAGGAGATTCCTGGAATAGGGGCAGAGGACGTGCCCGTTCAGGATACAATTGGGGCTCAAAACCCAAACCCGCGGCCAAGCCCGCTCAACAATGAGGGGGCGCCCTCACCCTTGCGGGTGGGGGGACGGCTGCAACACTTCTCCCAGGTCTGGAATTGGGAGGTTTCGGACAAATGGATCCGGGAAGTGGTGTCTTCCGGCTACAAGCTGGAGTTCGAGTCCCGCCCCCCCCCGCGCATTTCTTCAGGACTCGGGTGTCCCCGGATGCACTGGCTGCGCAGCAGCTCCGGGCGGCGGTATCGAGTCTTCTGGAAATGGCAGTCATTTGCCCAGTACCCCCATTAGACCGGGGTCGGGGTTTTTACTCAAATCTGTTCACGGTCCCCAAGAAGGATGGCTCCGTCCGGCCCATACTGGACCTAAAGATTCTCAACAGGTTTGTCAGGCTGCGAAAATTTCGCATGGAAACGTTGCGTTCGGCTATTCAATCGTCAGGGGGACTTCATGACGTCCATAGACATCCAGGATGCTTACCTTCATGTTCCCATTTTTCCCGAGCACCAGAGGTTTCTGAGGTTCGCGGTGGAGGATCGGCACTTTCAGTTTGTGGCTCTTCCCTTCGGTCTCACCACAGCTCCAAGAGTTTTCACCAAGGTGCTTGCTGGGGTGATGGCTCTCCTCAGAGTGCAGGGGATTCGCATAGTGCCGTATCTGGACGACCTCCTCATCATGGCACCGTCATTCAGCCAGGCAGAATTGGACACCAGGACAGTGATATCCACTCTGGAGAGGTTCGGCTGGGTGATCAACTACCCCAAGTCCTCACTCCACCCGTCCAGGACAGTATCCTTTCTGGGAATGTCTCTGGATACAGATCAGGCCAGAGTGTTCCTTCCTCAGTCCAAGGTTCTTCTGATTCAGGAGTTGGTTCGGTCACTCATGTCTATTCCTCGACTGTCCATCCGACTAGGGATGAGACTGGTGGGTTTGATGGTGGCCTCCTTCGAGGCAGTCCCCTTTGCTCAGTCTCACACAAGGACACTGCAGCTCCATCTGTTGTCGGTCTGGAACAGGTCTCCTCAGTCGCTGGATCAATTCTTTCAGATGTCCCCCCGGGTTCGCCACTCGCTTCGGTGGTGGCTGAACTCAACCAACCTGTTGAGGGGCAGATCCTTTCGGACTCCTCAGTGGGAGATAGTCACCACGGATGCCAGCCTCTCAGGATGGGGGGGCTTTTGGAAGGATCTGCAAGTTCAGGGTTTGTGGGGTCCCATGGAAGCTCACGAGCCTATCAATGTTCTGGAATTAAGGGCCATCAGGTTGGTTCTTTGTCATTTGACTCATCAACTGCAAGGCTTGCCGGTCCAGGTCAGGTCGGACAATCAGACGGCGGTGGCCTACATCAATCACCAGGGAGGGACCCGCAGCATGAATGCCTTCAAGGAAGTGTCTCTGATTCTGGACTGGGCGGAGAGCCATGTCCCGTGCATCTCGGCAGTTTACATCCCGGGAGTGGAGAACACGGAGGCGGACTCTCTGAGCAGAATGTCAGTCCGCAAGGGGGAATGGTCTCTCAATCCCAAGGTCTTTCACTCAACTTGTCGCAGATGGGGGTCACCGGCGGTGGACCTATTTGCCTCCCGTCACAATCACAAACTTCCGGCATTTGTGTCTCTGGCGAAGGACCCTCTGGCTCTCGCAACGGATGCCATGTCTCTGAGCTGGAGGGATCTGGGTTTTCTGTACCTGTTCCCTCCATTTCCCATGGTGGCCAGAGTAGTGCGCAAGCTTGCTCTGGAGAGAGCACCAGCAATCCTGGTGGCTCCAAGGTGGCCAAGACAGGTCTGGTTCGCAGACGTGGTAAGGTTGGCAGAAGATCAGTTCGTTCTGCCCCTGCTGCCAGATCTACTTACACAGGGTCTTCTTCGTTACCCCAATTTACCAACGCTGGCTTTGACGGCGTGGCTGCTGAAACCTCCATCTTGAAGGAGGAAGGTCTTTCGGATGCTGTGATTCGGACTCTTATTAGTGCTAGGAAAAGGTCCTCATTGTCTGTGTATTATAGGACTTGGAGGTCTTATATTGATTGGTGTGAATCTAGAGCTTTTGTCAGGACTATACCAAACACCCGTCTGTCTTAAGCCGGTATCCCCCAATCTCCACCGCCACTTCCGCCTATAGACAAGCCCCCGCTTGTAGGAGACACGGGTAATGCCTCTCCCAGTCGGTTGCCCCCAGGACTTAAAAGGCGCAAAGGATAACAGCTTAAGGTGCAGAATGATGTTTGGCAGGGAATCCCGAATGAGGATGCCGGGTGCGAAAGTCCGTATTTCAGGCCGAGGTCAAACCAGGAGGTCACAGGCGAGGTATCCAAGGGAAATAACGAAGGAGTGGTCGAGGCTAGCCGAGGTCAAGTCCAGGAGGTCACAGGCAAGGTACAGGAGGGTCAGGCAAAAGAGTGGTCAGGCAAAGCAGATGGTCAGGGCAGGCAGCAGGCGAGAATAGTCGAAGTCCAAATCCAAAATATTCACTAAAGACACAGCAACGCACATCCAGAACCCAGAAGCTATAACGGGCACTGGGATACTGGGGCAGTGCAGTTTTATAGGGAGAACTGGCCAGTGGGGAACAGGGAAAATGGAGGGAACAACAGTGCTTGGTGCAAAACTAAAACGGGAGTGGTCCCAGGAACTGGACGGCCCAGGCCAGACAGGCCGACCAGTCCCTGGGCTCACCCTAGGATCAGGACAAGGATTGGGTAATTCAAACTCGCCCCCGGCGGGCGCGCTGGGGAAAGCGCCGCCGGGAGGCATAAAGGAGACGTGCTCGCGCGCGCGCGTGAGCACGTTGAAGATCGGGCGCGCCCCCGCCAGGAGGGGGAAGCGCCGCATCGTGAGGGAGCTCGGCGGGACCGCGCAGCCGCGCAGAGCGGGCTGCGGCGCGGCCACCGACACCATCCCGCGCCGCCGACCCCTGACCCCCACAACCGCGCTGAGGAGCCAGGACACCCGGGGAGCGCCGGGCAGCAACCAGCCGGGGACCACCCGACAGCGCGCCGCGGGACCAGGGACGGCGACGAGGTAAGTGCCTAACATTACCCCCCCCCTGAGGAGGGGCCACTGGACCCTCCAAACTGGGTTTCAAAGGATTCTCTCTGTGAAATCTCTTTACCAAATTCTGCGCATGAACCTCTCTGGCCGGAACCCAAGATCTTTCTTCCGGACCGTATCCCTTCCAGTCAATAAGATATTGAAGAGAGTTTCGAAAAAAGCGAGAATCAAGAACCCGGGCAACCTCAAACTCCTGATGCCCATCAACTAACACGGGACTAGGAGGACTATTAGGTTCATGGTTTTTTGCAGACTTAAGAAGTGAAACATGAAAGGATTTACAGATTTTCATGGACGAAGGGAGGGCCAACTGATACGTAACCTGATTCATTTTTTGTGTTATGGGGAAGGGGCCAATAAATTTAGGTCCTAACTTAGCGGAGGGCTGGCGTAGCGCCAAATTCTTGGTTGAAAGCCAAACCCAGTCACCCACCTTATAGCTAGAGTTAGAAGATCGTTTGCGATCAGAAAATTTTTTCTGCTGACGAGCGGCCTTAGCTAGATGTTGCTGGATTTTATTCCATTCCCCTGGCCATTTGGAAACCCATTCATCCACGGAGGGAACTCTAGAGGGTTGGTCCGAAAGGGCAGAAAACTTCAGGTCCTTGCCATAAACACAATGGAAAGGAGAAACCCCCGTGGAAGAATGTGCGGCGTTGTTAAATGCAAATTCCGCAAATGGTAAGAAGAAGGCCCAATCAGTTTGAGTATCCGCCGTAAAACAGCGCAAATATTGTTCCAGGGACTGGTTCGTTCTCTCGGTTTGTCCATTCGACTGCGGATGGAAGGCCGAGGAAAGGGAGACGGTAAAACCCAACTTGGCACAGAAAGCCCTCCAAAACCGGGAGACAAACTGGACCCCCCTATCCGATACAATATCCATGGGAATACCATGAATCCTAAAAACATGAGTAATGAAGAGTTGAGCAAGAGTTTGAGCTGAGGGGAGTTTCTTTAAAGGGACGAAATGGGCCATCTTGCTAAAGCGGTCCACAATTACCCAAATAACAGTATGTCCCTGAGACGGAGGAAGGTCAGTAACAAAATCCATGGCCAGATGGGTCCACGGGGAGGCAGGAATGGATAATGGAAGGAGTGGGCCTTCAGGCGAACGCCTCAAGGACTTACTTTGGGCACAGACTTTGCAAGCGGAGACAAATCTTTGAGCGTCCTTCCTGAGAGAAGGCCACCAAACTTGGCGTGATAATAAAGCTATGGTTTTCTTAACCCCTGGATGACCGGTTGTTTTGGTATCGTGAAAATGGGACAAGAACTCAGACCGGTAAGTAGAGGGCACAAACAGGGCTGAAGCGGGTTTCCCAGGAGGAGCCTGGGCCTGGAACTGAGTAAGATCAGGAAGTTGGGGTTGGATGGCGGCCACCACTAGGGAGCGAGGTAAGATGGGAGACACCACCCTTTCCGGTAAGTCAGGGGGAGAGAAACTCCGAGACAGGGCATCCGCTTTTATATTTTTGGACCCGAGCTTATAAGTTATAGAAAAATTAAACCGAGAAAAGAATAAGGACCAGCGAGCCTGTCTAGGAGTTAATCTCTTGGCGGACTGGATGTATTCTAGATTTTTATGGTCAGTAAAGACCGTAACTGGATACTGAGCCCCCTCCAGCCAGTGTCTCCATTCCTGGAAGGCTAGCTTGATGGCCAGTAATTCTCTATTGCCGATGTCATAATTTCTTTCGGCCGCTGAGAATTTCTTGGAAAAGAAGGCACATGGATGGAGGCGTGCAGGTGAGCCGTAATACTGAGACAAGACTGCCCCGACCGCGACTTCAGAAGCATCCACCTCCACAAGGAAAGGTCGTTGCTCATCAGGGTGGACTAGGACGGGAGCAGTACTAAATACCCTCTTAAGATTCCCGAAAGCCTGGACAGCTTGAGCCGGCCAAACCGGGGGGTACCCGCTTTTCTTAGTTAGGTTAGTTAGTGGTGTAACCAGGGCAGAAAAATTCTTAATGAACCTCCTATAAAAATTGGCAAAACCCAAAAACCTTTGCAGGCCCTTCAAATCTCTGGGCTGCTCCCATTCTAAAACAGCCTTCACCTTAGATTGGTCCATAGACAGACCAGATTTGGAGATAATGTAACCGAGAAACGGAACCTCAGATACTTCAAATTGACATTTCTTTAACTTGGCATATAAACTGTTCTCCCTAAGTTTCTGCAAAACCAAACACACGTGTTTACGATGTTCATCAATGGACGAAGAAAAAATTAAAATGTCGTCTAAGTAAACAACCATAAACCGGCCAAGATAGTCCCTAAAGATTTCGTTGACAAAACTTTGAAAGACCGCAGGGGCATTACACAGGCCGAAAGGCATTACTAAATACTCATAATGCCCTTCAAGGGTATTGAAGGCCGTCTTCCACTCGTCCCCCTGCCTGATTCTTATGAGGTTATAGGCCCCCCGGAGATCGAGTTTAGAGAAGACCTGCGCCCCAACCACCTGTGTAAAGAGTCCCTCAATAAGCGGTAGGGGATACTTATTTTTTACCGTGATGTTATTTAAGCCCCGGTAATCAATACAGGGGCGAAGTCCCCCATCCTTTTTCTCCACGAAAAAAAACCCTGCCCCTGCTGGAGAAGATGAAGGCCGAATGAACCCTTTTTCTAAGTTCTCTGCGATATATTCCCGCATGGCGAGGGTTTCTGTTCGGGTCAAATTAAATATTCTCCCTCTGGGAGGCATCGTACCGGGAAGCAGTTCAATAGGGCAGTCCCAAGGTCTATGGGGAGGAAGTTTGTCTGCCGCCTTTTCTGAAAAGACATCAGCAAACTCCAAATATGGAGTTGGAACCCCAATAGGTGCTAAGCGCGCAACCCTGAGTGGGACTTCTAGGCAGTTCTGAAAACACTGGTGTCCCCACTTGGTGATTTGCCCCGAAACCCAATCAATTTGGGGATTGTGCTCCTGCAGCCATGGCAAACCCAAAATCAAAGGGGTACCAGGCATACTCAATATCAAGAACCTGATAACCTCAGAATGACTGGCTCCCACTTTGATTTGCATAGGAGGGGTTTGGAACCGAACTAACCCCCCGGCCACTGGAGTGCCATCAATGGCAGAAACCCGGATAGGAGTCGGCAAGGTCTGTACCATAATTCCTAAAGTCTGCGCTAGTTCAGAGTCTAGGAAATTCCCAGCTGCTCCAGAATCTAGAAGAGCCTTTAGATTAATACATTTAACACCACTCTTAAACTGGACTGGGATGAAAACTGGAGACGATACTTGAGGAGATACCTTACAGCCTAGGAGGGCCCCCTCGAAACCCCCTAGGCTCTGAAGTTTCCCGACGGTTTCTTTGGGCAAAGTCTGACCATGTGGCCGGTTCCTCCACAATATAGACAGAGCCCCTCAGATAGACGTCGCCGTCTCTCGCCTTCAGTGAGCCTGGTGGCACCTAACTGCATGGGCTCTTCTGAAGGTTGAGCGACTAGAGCCTCAGACTTTGAAGCCGATTCGAGATGCGATCCTTTCTCTAGGCGCCTCTCCCGGAGTCGACGATCAATGCGGATGGCCAGATGCATCAATTCGTCCAGAGTCTGGGGTTCCGGGTAATTCACCAAGGTGTCCTTGATAGTGTCAGCCAAACCTAGCCGGAATTGGCCGCAGAGGGCAGGATTGTTCCACCGTGAGTCAACCGCCCAACGCCGGAATTCGGAACAGTAGTCTTCGGCTGGACGGCGTCCCTGGCGGAGGGTACGTAATTTGGCATCAGCTGAGGCCCCTTTGTCGGGATCATCATAGAGGACCTCCATTGCAGCGAAAAAACTATCCACAGATAGGCGGATTGGGTCCTGAGCTGATAAGCTAAAGGCCCAGGACTGAGGATCTCCATGCAGAAGGGAAATAATCAAGCCGACCTTTTGCTCTTGTGACCCTGAGGAAACCGGACGGAGCTGAAAGTACAGTTTACAAGAGTCCCGGAAATTGGCAAATTTTGCCCTGTCGCCATAGAACTTTTCAGGAAGTGGGATCTTGGGTTCCACAGACATTGCGGCCGGAGTCCCCTGAGAAGTGGGGACGATGGGAGTAGGACGGTTCTCCTGGGCCGCAACCCGATGAGCCAGGTGCTCCACAGCCGCTGTCAAGGCTTGCACCTGCTCCAGGATTTGGTCCATTCTTCTTCTGGCCCGTTATAATGTCAGGACTATACCAAACACCCGTCTGTCTTAAGCCGGTATCCCCCAATCTCCACCGCCACTTCCGCCTATAGACAAGCCCCCGCTTGTAGGAGACACGGGTAATGCCTCTCCCAGTCGGTTGCCCCCAGGACTTAAAAGGCGCAAAGGATAACAGCTTAAGGTGCAGAATGATGTTTGGCAGGGAATCCCGAATGAGGATGCCGGGTGCGAAAGTCCGTATTTCAGGCCGAGGTCAAACCAGGAGGTCACAGGCGAGGTATCCAAGGGAAATAACGAAGGAGTGGTCGAGGCTAGCCGAGGTCAAGTCCAGGAGGTCACAGGCAAGGTACAGGAGGGTCAGGCAAAAGAGTGGTCAGGCAAAGCAGATGGTCAGGGCAGGCAGCAGGCGAGAATAGTCGAAGTCCAAATCCAAAATATTCACTAAAGACACAGCAACGCACATCCAGAACCCAGAAGCTATAACGGGCACTGGGATACTGGGGCAGTGCAGTTTTATAGGGAGAACTGGCCAGTGGGGAACAGGGAAAATGGAGGGAACAACAGTGCTTGGTGCAAAACTAAAACGGGAGTGGTCCCAGGAACTGGACGGCCCAGGCCAGACAGGCCGACCAGTCCCTGGGCTCACCCTAGGATCAGGACAAGGATTGGGTAATTCAAACTCGCCCCCGGCGGGCGCGCTGGGGAAAGCGCCGCCGGGAGGCATAAAGGAGACGTGCTCGCGCGCGCGCGCGAGCACGTTGAAGATCGGGCGCGCCCCCGCCAGGAGGGGGAAGCGCCGCATCGTGAGGGAGCTCGGCGGGACCAGCGCAGCCGCGCAGAGCGGGCTGCGGCGCGGCCACCGACACCATCCCGCGCCGCCGACCCCTGACCCCCACAACCGCGCTGAGGAGCCAGGACACCCGGGGAGCGCCGGGCAGCAACCAGCCGGGGACCACCCGACAGCGCGCCGCGGGACCAGGGACGGCGACGAGGTAAGTGCCTAACAGCTTTCCCTTGTAGGGAATTCTCTATTTCTAGAATTTTGGAGTTTTTGCAACATGGTCTGGACCTGGGGCTCCAACTCAGTACTCTGAAGGGACAGGTGTCTGCCCTGGCGGTGTTTTTCCAAAAGTCTTTTGCGCTTCATCCTTTGGTTAAGACCTTTTTCCAGGGGGTTACACATGTGCGGCCTCCTAGGAAGCCTATGATTCCAGTTTGGGATTTGAATTTGGTTCTTTCTGCTCTCCAGGGTCCCCCCTTTGAGCCTTTGCATGATATTCCTTTGTCTTCCCTTACGCAGAAGGTGGCCTTTTTGGTAGCTATCACTTCTGTTAGACGTGTTTCTGAGTTGGCGGCTCTATCTATTCAAGCTCCGTATTTTGAAAGACATCAGGACAAAGTGGTTTTCCGTTTTAAGATGGACTTCCTTCCTAAGGTGGTTTTGTCCTTTCATTTAAATCAGCATATTGTTCTGCCCTCTCTGTGTCCTAATCCCAGCAATGACAAGGAGAGGGCCCTGCATTCTTTGGACGTGGTTCGTGTTGTGAAGTGGTAACGTCTGCCTTTTGTAAGACTGATGCATTTTTCGTGGTGCCATTTGGGCCCAAGAAGGGTCTAGCACCCACAAAGTCTACCATCAGCAGGTGCATTCGTCAGGCCATTGTCGGGGCCTATTCTGCTAAGGGGAGAGATCCTCCCTTTCGTGTTACAGCTCATTCTACTCGTGCGGTTGGGGCTTCCTGGGCTTTTCAGCACAAGGCCTCGGTTGAGCAAGTTTGCAAGGCCGCTACCTGGTCTTCTGTTCACACTTTTTCAAAGTTTTACAAGGTTGATGTTCGGGCCTCAGCGGATGCTGTTTTTGGCCGCAAAGTTCTGCAGGCTGCAGTAGTTTAAGTTGTGCTTTATGCCTTGTTTTGAATCCCCACCCTTTATGGACACTGCTATTGGATGTCCCACACGTTATGAATATCTTGAAGCGGGGTGTGTGACATACTTAGAATAATACCATTTTGTGAATACTCACCTTGTAAAATGGGTATTATAAGTATGTCACACACCCCGCTTCAACCCACCCTTTTGTATTCTGGATCCTTCATATTGTGAACTTTGCGTTGTTATGACTTATATTTGGCTCTTCCTGGTCCCTTACCTTACTGCTTTCTTTATACTGGGTAATGAGTGGGAGGTCCCAGGTATTTATGGACTGGGAGGGGCTTTCTTTCCTCCAATCATCTCTGCAGATCGCCCTCTTCAGGTCAGTATACCCACACGTTATGAATATCTTGAAGCGGAGTGTGTGACATACTTATAATACCCATTTTACAAGGTGAGTATTCACAAAATGGTATTTTATCACTTATGAATCATTCTCAGCATCTCTGTGGTCCATGCTGACCTACTGGCATAAATTATTTTCTGCTTCATACATATGACCTTATCCATGATGGGTTCATTTGTAATCTGGGTACTATAGTTCATAATGTTGCACATCTAATACATGATTTTTTGCACATATTATATTTGTGTTTACAGCTGATTTTGTCAGCCCTTTCTTGCTTTGTTCCTCCTCCCCCCCCCCCCCCCCAGACCCCCCAGACCTTTTTAAAACTTTTTTAGAATTACATGTTGTTGACTGTATTGTGGTCCATTGTTGGCATTGTTTTTTGTCATTTATTGTAATTTTATGGTATGTGTGTACCAGGCAGGTGCAGCTTCATGAATTTATTAATAAATGCATTTTTCTTATAACTATTTATGGTGAGTGCGACCATTATCCTCCTGGGTGGAGGCTTTTCAGTTACTGGATTGTGAAGGTGCAATTCTACAGAATCACAGAATTGTATTTTTACAGGCAAACCGGGAGGTTTCACATAGTGGGTCATCCCAAATCGAGTACCAAAACCCAGTATATTTAAAAGCCTGGGTTTTGGTGCACTTTAATATGCGTGAGTATACCGGTCATCCGAGGGGGGTTCACAGCGCCTCGCAAGTGATATGACCCAGAAGAAGAGGACAGCATGAGCTGAGGTTGTGGTAAGTGCCACACTGTAAGATATTTTGGAAGCCATTATTAGGCATTTGGCTCTGTGTGATGGGGGCAGGAAATAGATGCACACTGCAGTTCAACCACCTCCAATTATGAAAAACGAGGTTACTACAAGTGTGTTTCCTGTCCCCATTGGATGGCATTCTGCATATTAATGTTTGTGTAAGTGTACAGGATCTGTTTGTGCTCTGTATATTAGTCAGGAATGAAGTATAGTGGAGGGGGGCACGTGGTGCTGTGATGCAAGGCATTCTGAATATTTGCCCCTGGTGCAGGAAGCCTAGGTCAGCCTCTGGTCAATTTTCCATCCCTGGCATCTCTGCACTTGTGATGACAGACCCAGGTTGTGCTATACTGTGTGATTTTCTTTTTTACAGGGAAGTGATTGTGAGTCAGATTAATTTTCTGCCGGGGGGGTTTGAGCCTTTTGTTATGGGCCTAACCGCCAAGTTTGCATTCTTAGCCAATTCCTTTAAACCTTTACTTTGAGTCATTGGATGCCAGTTTCTCCCCCTCCCAGAGGCAAGTCGGGGGGTGGGTGGGATTGTTCTCCTGGCGAATCCAGCACCAGGTGTGGCCATCTTAGATGGGCTGCAGAGAGCGACATCCACAGCTGTGAATGCCTCCTCTGTGCATCCGCTGCCCATAGCACTGTTGACTGCGCTGGATTCCCAGGACAGGTTTTCTTGGGTGGTAGGTTAATATAATCTCAAACCAATAGATTATCGGCTATATTGTATTCTATATATATATGTGTTATGAGACTGCTGAGGTTGGTGTTTTAGACCTAAACCGGACCAACAGACGGGTGTTGGGCCCACAGACAGCGAATCAAAACAAGCTCGAGAGGGCATGCAGGAGTCCCCTCCCCGCACATAACCCCTTAGAACACCTGTAATTCTGACCTTCACTACGAGCCAGCACACTGGGACTCCAGCATCCAGCTTGTTTTCATTAGCTGTCTGTGGGACCAACACCCGTTAAAGAAAAAATGAGTGTTGGTTCGGTTTAAAGCGGACCATGATTTTTTTACTTACCAAGTTTTGTTACGTTTTACTGGGTTATCCAATGTAGGGATGCCTCTGTGTATGAACCCCCCCCCCCCCCCCCCCATTTTCCTGGTACTTTTACCTCCCTATTTATCCCACAGTGCATGTGTGGGCTCTCCTCCAATCGGAATTGATTGCTAGATGACGCCAGCCAATAGAAAATGATTGGCATCTGGCTTTTAAAGTCCCTGTCAAGCCACACACTAATTTCCTCCTCCCTTAGCCCTTTTGGTCATTTCAATAATGTTAAAATCTCTGATTAAATGGAAATACCTTCTGTATTCTATCTCTTTCTTCAATTTAGTTTCGGGGTTGTGGCTGAGCTGGACCAGCTCCAAGGGACAGAGTTGCTGTAGGACAACTTTTTTGTGTGGTCCAAAACTAATAGAATTGAAAGGAGGGAAAACTTTAGAGCCCTGCTAAGGCTTCTACTCGGCACTGCAGGAAATGGAAGAGGCACATGGGACAGGCATCAGGTCAGCGGCTTGCTGCCTTATCATTGCCAATGGGTTTACAGTCTCTTTAAAGTGGAACAGATTCTGGGTTTTGTTCTGTGTCCTAGGTGCCCCACTGTATGAAAGCCCCCAGTTCGCCTGTAGCAGCTTACCTATCCCCAGTCAAACGGCGCATGTGAGGGCTCCCATTCAATCAGAGCAGTTTGCTATGACTATGTAATTCGTTGAAGGCCTCTGCCCTTCAATAGGGAGCGGGAACAGCTAGATAGGCATATAGGCTGGGCAGCAGTGTGTGCACTGCTGAGGATGCAACCTCTCGCTCCCCTTTGCAGAAGTACAGAGCTGCTTGTCAAATCACAGCAAACACCTCTGATTGGACAAGAGCCCATGCATGCACCGTTGGACTGGGGAGAGGTAAGCTGATACAGGTGCATACCTCCCAACTGTCCCGATTTTCGCGGGATTGTCCCGGTTTTTTTAACAAATCCCGCGGTCCCGGGTGTTACTATGATGTCCCGGGACGCCCTGCAATGTGCCCAGGCAGGGCCCCCACGACACGGCCGGCGCCTTCTAATTAGTTTACACTGACTGGCCCGGCGGCCGGCAGCAGATTAAACAATGGCCAGCGCTTGATTAAAGAATGACAGCGTGCGTGGTGGTGGGGGGGCGGGCGGAGGTCGGCTGGGTTAACTTACAGCAGGCTGGCACGTCTGAAGGCATTGCTGAAGCCAGGAGGAGCTGGAGGAGCTGCGGGGCGGGGCAGTCATTCTTATGGGCGGAGTCTATTGTGCAGGCAGCAGACTTAGATTTAGTCTAGACCCCGCCCAGAAAGACGTCTGCCCCGCCCCCTACTCCCAGATTGGCTGAGACCACTTAGTGCTGGGAGTGATGGAATAGGATGGGGCGGGGCTGAGCTGCATAGTGAGGCTGCAGCCTGGCACGTAGCCCAGATCATCCTTCCTCCATCACCTGGATAGCAGCAAGTATGACCCCCTGTTCTGGCTTTTATACATGTTTACTATTAAGTTATATCATCAATCTGCACCCCCTCACCCCCCTCCACAGCAGTCAACCCTCACCTTAAAGTCAGTGGACCAACAAACACCCAGGATTTTCACTATCCTGGTGTTTGGTCCAATTCCCCGGGCACCCCGAGCGGGGATGCCCCGCTGCGTGAAACCCCCCAGATCGCTCGTATCAACTCACCTGACCGCGGTCCTATGGCACATGCACAGGCATTCGTCCAATCAGCACGCTCGGAGCCGCTGCGGCTCCGAGCGCGCTGGCAGTCACATTTCGCGCTTCTCTCTAACAGGGAGCGCACCTGCGCTGGCCATTCATAAATGCCTGGTGCGGGCACGCGCCCTGCTAGAGAGAAGCGCGAGATGCGGCCACGGGGCACGCATGCGCCATTGGACCAGGAGTAAGGTAAGGTTTCTGTGCATCCTGGGAGGTTTCACACAGCAGGGCATCCCGATTTTGGTCAATGGGTGGGAAATATGGCGTGGTCGGGGGCGCTACGGGGGTGGAGTCGGGGGTGTGGCATGGGTGGAGCCGAGGGTGTGGCGTGGGTGGAGTCGGGGTGTGGCGTGGGTGGAGTCGGGGTGTGGCGTGGGTGGGGTTGGGGTCGTGGCATGGGTGGGGTTGGGGGCGTGGCTTGTCCCTCTTTCATATCTTCAGAAGTTGGGAGGTATGCAGGTGACCTGGGTGTTTCACACAGTGGGGCATCCTGATTTGGAATGCCCTGCAGTAAGGCCAGCATCTTTTAGATTCCAGGGCCAGATGTGCTGTTTTTTTTCCACTTTAAGTCAGAATGACTTCTGGTCTACTTGCCCCAGCAGTAAAGGGGGCCTCCCCTGCTTCCATGTTCCTGGACACCGGCTCAATACTCTATGTAACCATGGGTACCCAATTAGGTTTGCCAGGACAGTGGACTTTGCATATCAGCACTATTCGGAGCCACTAAACCCAATTGGCCCCCATTGTCCCATGACACATATCAGGTTTGCAGTCAGGTTATGCACAGGGGGATTCTCTAGTATTTTAACCTACCCCAGGTTTTGGCTCAATACCAATACCATCCTGAATTGAGATGCCCCTCTGTGTTAAGTCCCGCAGATCACTCAATATCTTTATCCAGCGGTATTATGGTGCATGGGTGGCATCCCTGGTCTGTACAGCACCAGGCAGACTTGACCGGTGGCCAGCAGATGCATGCAGAATGGAGGGAGCAAATATGCTACTGGGTGCTCTGGCAATGATGTAAGCACTGGAGTGCTCTTATAATTGCTGCAGCACCCAGTGGCATATACACTCCCTCCCTCCCCAGAGTCTATTAGCCAATAAAGCCAAGTTACCTGGGTTTTGGTCTGCTTTAATCAGGACCAAAAGCTAAAATAGACTATTCTAAGCATACAGCACGTCCTGCTCCAGATGTAGTAATAACATGTGGGATAATCCTCCGCCTGAGGCGCCGTGCACTGCAGACATGTAGAAAACAAGCTCCTCCCGGCCCTACATACACCGAGGGACCTCCCACAAATCCCCAGATTTCTCTGCAGTGCTGGAACTGCGAAGACATGAAGTATCACGCTCTCGCTGGCGAGCGGGGCTTACAGCCCGAGGCCCTGCGGGACTATTTCCACCCGTCCTTTTGTGAAGAATATGCCTCCCAGCCTGGGCTGCGTTGGTCGGGTGAAGGTAGGCAGCACCTTGTGTGCTTACGGAGCTAGACTCCACCGCAATCCCCCACCATAGGGTAGGCGGTCAAGGCTAATGGTGAGCCTTCAGTGGATGCCCCTCCCGCATCATTGCCCCACGCCCCGTGTTGCGTCTCGCTCTCCGGGGGGGGGGGGGGGGGCGTGGTCTGGTTTAGCACGTTCCGCGTCATCCGAGCTCTGGCCCACCCTTCGAGGTTCGCTTGGCGCCATTTTGTCGGTCTTCCCGCGAGCGTGTGGTCACGATCCTCCTCTTCCTTGGTTACTGTAAGTGCCCTCACGGGCGTTTTCGGTTATTGGTCTTCCTGTAGCACATGGCTCTGACACTCTCTCTTCTCCTTATGTCTTTCAGACGCCAAGATTCCAGTGGCTTCTCCCGGCCTGATATATATATCTTAGCGGGTTTATATCTAAATTCTCCCAAATCCCTAGCGGGTCTTGGGGCATCCAGAGTTGCTTATAGCATAAATCCCTACTGGCATATTACTTAGATTAATCACCATATGGAGGCATCTCAGAACTATGTGTCCGGGGTCCCAAGGGGACAAGACCGGCTGTGTACCGTGTGTGGACAACCCCATGCTGATGCTGACAGAGCACGGATCTGCGGACCGTGTGCTGAACAAGTGCTGGCCCTGCAATCAGGTTTACCAGTAGCTGCACCTCGCTTCAATACTCCTGTCTCCCAGTGCTTAGATCTCACTCCAGATGAGTCGCACTCGAGCGGGGATAACCAGCAGGTGGTGCCGCGCAGGTTACCCACGGCGGAGCAGGTGATGTCTGGTTTGGCAGAGCGCTTGGGCGCTGGAAAGAAACGGTCCCTGACGCCCCCTGGTTCTAGGTGTCCCACTGAAACTGAGGAGTCTGCTGCTATGCAGGACCTTGATCCTTCTGATGAAGGTGAACTGTTCTCAGGTTCCAGTTCCTCAGATGAGATGTCTTGGAGCCGTGACAGGTCTGGCCCTGGTTCTTGGGGCCTGTGTGACACTGATGAGTTACTTATAAAGATCTTTGAAGCACTGTCCATCTCTCCTCCTCATTTCCAGACTCTTATATCTAAGGAATGGGAATCACCTTGTAAACTTACAGGGGTTCCGGGGGTCTGGGACTGGAAGTACCCTTTTCCCCCTGATTTGGTTGATCGATGGTCAGTACCTCCCGAGGTGGATGCACCTATTATTGGGGTTGCTAACCCTCTCTTCATGGCAGCTTCCACTCATCGTACCCTTCGGGATGCTGAGGACCGGTGCATTGACAGATTGGCTTTCCACGCCTTTTCGTGTGCAGGGACGGCTCTGCGCCCGGTCTGTGCTGCGGCCGTCACTGCAGTGGCCGCCAGGACCCTTCTTAGGAAGATACTTGACCAACAGCCGGAGGATCTCCCTTGGGATGTCTTTAATGCACTGTCTGATTGTGATGTTTTTGTGAGGTTTATTCTCTCAGTGATGGATGACACTATTAAAATGTGTGCTAGAACCTCGGTTCTTGTGGTGGCTATTCGCCGCCTGCTTTGGCTGCGACAGTGGGGGGCTGACAATGATACTAAAAAGGCTCTTACTGGTCTTCCTTTTAGAGGACGACGCTTATTCGGGGCCCGGTTGGACCTTTTTGGAAGAAAGGGTAAAGCACCCTCGCGCAGAAGGCCGCCCGGCCGCCTAGGGGCAGGAATACCCCTCCCCCTCCCTACGTTAGTGTCAAGCGAGAACCAGAAGTGTGCTTCCAACTTTTTGGAGTGGAGGCCCACCCCAGGGGGGGCAGGCAACGCCCTGAGACCTCCGGCAGGGCGAAGTCCAAATCTGCCAAAACCACACAAGCATGAAGGGACGCCCTCGCCCTGTTGGGCGAGGGGGCTGCCGCAGCACTTGGCTCCTATCGCAGGGCGCCATGCTCCGTTAAGGCTGTTACGGGAGATAGTCCCCCTGGACGCAGAATGGAGTTTGCTGGTCGGTCCCTTTCTGAGGTTGTCAGGGTTCTTCTAGTCCCTGCTTTCCCTTCAGGAGTAGAGGCAGGCCGAGCCCGGCGTGCAGGATCTGGGCTCTCTTACAGGTTGGCCCTTGACTTGTGATTGTATCCACATACCTTTTCCCTCTGGGATGAAGCAGTCTGACACGGGAGGGCATTCTGGACCTAGCATTTACCTTTTCACAGGCAGCTCCTACATGGTATTTACCTGTTGGGCCACAGGAGCTCTTGTCCAGTGGACCTCTTGATGCCTGTGAGGATCTATATTCCTTCTTAGTCCCCTGTGCCTTCAGGACACCTAGGCTATTTCCAGACAGTATTGCAGGACCAACTCTGCGGATTGGGGTCTTGTCTTGGGTCCCTCTCCTGTTCCCAGACGGCTCACCAAGGCGAGTATGGGAGTGTGGTCTTGGACGTGCCCCTGTGACGTCCACGCTAGGTTCTACTTGATTGTCATTCTTTTCCAATTTTGCATCAGGCCGTGTTGGCTATTGACTTGGGGCTCCTTGGGAGTCCTTTCGATTGGTGCTCAGGCACATCTGTTACGTAGTGTACCCCAGTTCGGTATCCCCCTATGGGGTGGATTTTAGATGGGTTCATGTTTAAACCTTCCCTTCGGCTATGTGTGGCCTTAGTATGGTAGGGGCCTTGCCCTCCTTTTTGTCACGCTACCTTCACCTTGCAGCTGGTGGGCCTGTTGCTGGCGGCCCAGATGCTGTCCTTTATTCTGAGATGCCCTTGGGGCCTGCAACACCTTAGGTTACTTATCCTGAACAGGGTTCCAACACCCCTGGAACTAGGTCAGTACGCTCCCCCTTGTTACAGGGGTTCCTTTTTTGGAGTTTGTAAATTCAAGGAAGGTGTCAGGGACCATCCCTTCCTTTTTGCCTTTCCCCGTAAATGGTCTCCATGGGGACCAAGTCTGGCAGGTTGTCTAGGGGGGTTTTATTTCTTCTAAAATCCCCCGTTGTTCCTAAGGGGGTCCCCTTTAGGGGGTCCGTTTTCATACTATTTTTCGGTTATCACATTGAGCCTTTTGCGGGCTCTAAATTGCTGGACTACTCCTCTTCAGGACTTGTCTTTTTTGGGGACTCTCGGTCAGTCTGACGACAGTGGCCTGTCCTTTTTTATCTGTGAAGGTCTCGGAACAGGATGACCCTTCAGGAAGGGTCTGGTTCTGATCTAAGTGGGGGTTTACATTCCTTGCACTTCATTGGTATTGGCTTGTTGGCTGTCCTACTGTGCTAGGAGGGTCTATTCTAGTGTCTCACTGAGCCCCTACTGGTGTGGCCCTGTGGGGCCCCGTTGCTATTACAGGGACTCTGTCCTGGGTTATTGTCCTGGGTTATTGTCCCAAACCTCGCTGGCCTGGGTCATGGGGGCCTAGTATTGCTTTCTGTCAGGACATTATACTCTATAGGTCTTAATCTTTTTCACCCTACTAGGTGGGGTCCTGCACAAGCTTGCTGTAGCAAGGGTGAACCGTTACGCTGGGGGCCCTGGGTGGCCCAGTGGGGCGTAGTTTGCTGATTCTGCTGAAGACAGTCGTACTGTATGCCCTCTCTCGAGGGCTGTTCTGCCTATTCAGGCTCCTTACTACGTCGCTGCTATCTACAGGCCTTTTTAGGCGATTGGACGGTTTGCTCTTCACCCCATTGGAGATGGTTATCTCGGGGTGTCTTTTCTCTATTGGAGGACTAGGCCTAGCTCCCTCCTCTTCTTCTTCTCCCTTCTCTGCCGGCTATGTTGGGAGATGTCGCTCTAGTTTGCCTTGCTGGGACTGGCTCTCTCTCCTGTGGGATGTTGCCTGATCCCTGGGTCCTAGAGTTATTACAGCACGGTTTGAGTTGGCTCCCCATCTCAGTTCTCTGAGGGTTGTCAGGGCTCGCCCTGTTCGCCTACTGTAGAAGTCTAGTTCAATCTTCTGTGTGGAGCATTCCTCATGGGTTGCTCAGGTGCATTCCCCAGGGACCTTCTAAGCTCCCTTTTGGGGGGTTACTTATCCTGATGCCCTGCTAAGGGTTCCTTGGGTCTTATTCAGGTTCTTGTCTGAACTGTTCCTTCCCTCACATCCCTCTTCTGGGGCGGTTGCTTCAGACAGAAGAGTGCCATAGGGGATGGCTCTGTTAGCGGTCCTAGTCATTATCTATATATATATATATATATATATGTTTATATATCTGTACACCATTAGGTAAGGGTGTTCGCCTTACACCGAATTTGGATCCAGGCGGAGTTTTTATTCTCCTTTATTCCAGACCCTCCGGCCTCTGGGCTAGTGTCTTGCTTACTCTGAGCTTAAGGGATCTGTATCCCTCTACAGGCGTTGGAGATTCCTGGACTGTTCCCTGTCCCTGGTTGGGATTATGCCCCTTGGGGCTTATAGGCGTCTCCATCCTTATGTAACAGGATTTGATTGCTTCCATGGGTTTAGGAGCCCTTTGGATTGGTCTTGCTCGGTTGGTTTTGTCCTTCTGGGCCTAAAATAAACGTTTCGGCTCTTGCTGAGCCTTGTTAGCGTTGTTGTTCAGTATTCCCACTGGTCTCACCTGAGACCAGGGTTCATATTCCCCGACGGGGAGGGTTCTAAGGTTGCCATGGCTACCCTTTCTTTGCAGTAGCATGGTTAGGCGTTATTCTGTTCTACTCGTTTAGGGGAGATTCATTCTTCTCTCTTGGTTTTTGTTCTCTTTCTACTTGTGCTTGGCTCAGGCCTTTCAGCACTCGGTTCTGTTGAGCAAGCTGACTAGTTCGCTGCTTGTGTTTCACTCAGCTTTGTAAGGTTTCATAAGTTTGAGTTAGAGCATTTGCTCATGTTGCTCCTGGTAGCAAGGTTGCGGGTGACAGCGCTATTACTGTTGGCTGTGCCTTTTCTCATGGGGATCCCACCCTACATTATGGACACTGCTATTGGATGTCCCACATGTTATTACTACATCTGGAGCAGGACGTGCTGTATGCTTAGAATAATACAATTCTGTGAAGTACTCACCTGTAGAATTAGTATTATACGCATACAGCACGTCCTGCTCCACCCCACCCTGGTTTCACATTGTTCTGGATCCCCTGTATGGCGGTTATTATTTTTGATATTATTGCCAGTCTCTGGGTGGTTGGTTTCCTCCTGGCTTCTCCTTCTCACTGCTTTTCAATGCTGGGGATTTGTGGGAGGTCCCTCGGTGTATGTAGGGCCGGGAGGAGCTTGTTTTCTACATGTCTGCAGTGCACGGCGCCTCAGGCGGAGGATTAACCCACATGTTATTACTACATCTGGAGCAGGACGTGCTGTATGCGTAAAATACAAATTCTACAGGTGAGTACTTCACAGAATTGTATTTTTGGTATGAGAAAGTAGTTTTCCTCTGGGGCATCCCATGGTGCATCTGGACTGGGTCATGTTGGGCCTTGCGGTGATTTAGGACATTGTTTGCATGCTGGGCCTTGTATTGCACCAGGGTAGGTGCTCAGGGAATAAAGACTGAAGTCAGTTCTCACCTGCCCCTCAGGTTCATGTGTTCCAGAACCTGACTGATATTTCTCATGTACAGATTGACTGCTGGGTATGACAGCAGTTTGCATCCCAGCTCATGTGGTAACCCTTCTCGTGAGGTGCCACGCCTCTTCCAGGCCACATCTCTTCCAGGCCATGCCCCTCTCTGGCCTGCATCAGACCCCCCCCCAAGGCAACATCATGTGTGCGCCACTGGCTGGAGATGAAGATGGTGGCTAGAGATGAGCGAATCGAATCTGACGAACCCGAATTCGTGGATCCACATGTCAGGACATGTCCCATGGGGCAAGGAATCATGGGTAGGCGTCACATGCTACCTATCAGAAGCCAGGCTTCCCGATGATGTCACAGCACTATATAAGCGGCGGCCATTTTGCAGAAGCTCATTCTGACACTGCATACCTCCCAACTTTTTAGAATGGGAAATCGGGACAATATGTAAATTAAGCCACGCCCCCTCATTGATTGATGGATAGGAGATAGGGTGTAACAGTTACAACAATAGAAACACTTTGAATAGGCAAATTAATCATTTATTGTTGCAGATCTGAATGTTACACCTCAAAGAGGGACAAAGGAGAACAACGAGGGACAGGGGAACATGGACTCAAAAGAGGGACAGTCCCTCCAAATCAGGGACACTTGAGAGTTATGCAATAACAGCACACAGAGCTGTGGCAGCGCTATCACTAAAGCAGCTT
Source organism: Gastrophryne carolinensis (assembly GCA_027917425.1). Classification (NCBI taxonomy): domain Eukaryota; kingdom Metazoa; phylum Chordata; class Amphibia; order Anura; family Microhylidae; genus Gastrophryne; species Gastrophryne carolinensis. The sequence continues at coordinate 87,885,828 of CM051244.1, read as the reverse complement.
TACCTGCTGCCATTTTAACACAGAACATTTTAACATCAAAATCCCGCCCTCGCCTGTAGGGGCAGAGGAGCACACAGCCAGCATTGGTGTGCATCCTTCTCCCCTTTCCTGTCTCCCATTCGTTGCGTCCCTGGGCGTTCCAACCTCTTTGCTGAGTGAAGGTTGGGGACAAAAAGCACGAACGCGCAGCCAAGCAGCTTCCAGGGAACGCTGCTTACCACCCGGGTAAGCCTGCTAAGAGCAGACTTGCTCTTAGTGGACGACTGCCCCGCCCCCTGCTCGCAGATTGACAGCAGCGATGTCGACTGCCTTCACCCCTGCACGCCAGCTGTAAGTTTTTTCATCCCCCCCGCTCACCCGCACGCCAGGACCGGGTGAGCGGGGGGGCTCTTTGCGCCCGCAGGCACCGGGAACTATTAATTCAGAAGGCACCGGCCTCACGGGCGGCGCACAGCAAGTCCCTTGTCCAGTGTGTGGCAGCCCAGGGAACACCTCCACCGCGCAGGGCATCCCGTGACAGCTTTTGACAGTCTGGGACCGCGAGATTTAGGGAAAAAATCTGGACAATCCCGGGAAAATCGGGACAGTTGGGAGGCATGGACACTGTATTGCGGCCAGAGCAGATCACGCAGAGAGAGCGAGAGATAGATAGATAGATAGATAGATAGATAGATAGATAGATAGATAGATAGATGGAGAGATAGAACAAGGAACAGAAGGAGCCGAGCGAGGGACAGATAGAGAAGAAGAGAGGCTGTGACAGTGACAGAGAAAGACAGGGAAAGTTTAAAGTGTTTGCATTAGCTTTCAAGCCTATTTAGTGTTAATAACACACCTGCCTATTTAGCTTTTCCTTTTTCTGGTGTAATTCTTTAAAAAGCATGCTAGCATTAATATTTGAAGAGTACCTGTCTATTAACATTGTGCATTTTGTAAAGAAAGTCACTTTTTCACTGTAAAAGCAGCCAGCCTGTGTGTTAGAACAGCGGGGCATCCCAAATACCAGCATAAATATTTGAAGAGTACTTGTCTATTAACATTGTCCATTTTGTAAAGAAAGTCACTTTTTCGCTGTAAAAGCAGCCAGCCTGTGTGTTAGAACAGCCGGGCATCCCAAATACTAGCATACATTTTTGAAGAGTACCCGTCTATTAACATTGTGCATTTTGTAAAGAAGGTCACTTTTTTCACTGTAAAAGCAGCCAGCCTGTGTCTTTGGACAGGGGGGGGCATCCCAAATACTAGCAAAAATATTTGAAGAGTACCTGTCTATTAACATTGTGCATTTTGTAAAGAAAGTCACTTTTTCACTGTAAAAGCAGCCAGCCTGTGTGTTAGAACAACAGGGCATTCCAAATACTAGAATAAATATTTGAAGAGTACCTGTCTGCTAACTGGTTGCATTTTGTAAAGAAAGTCACTTTTTCACTGTTAAAGCAGCCAGCCTGTGTCTTAGAACAGCGGGGCATCCCAAATACTAGCATAAATATTTGAAGAGTACCTGTCTGCTAACTGGTTGCATTTTGTAAAGAAAGTCACTTTTTCACTGTAAAAGCAGCCAGCCTGTGTCTTTGGACAGGGGGGCATCCCAAATACTAGCATAAATATTTGAAGAGTACCTGTCTGCTAACTGGTTGCATTTTGTAAAGAAAGTCACTTTTTCACTGTAAAAGCAGCCAGCCTGTGTCTTTGGACAGGGGGGGGCATCCCAAATACTAGCATAAATATTTGAAGAGTACCTGTCTATTAACATTGTGCATTTTGTAAAGAAAGTCACTTTTTTACTGTAAAAGCAGCCAGCCTGTGTGTTAGAACAGCGGGGCATCCCAAATTCTAGCATAAATATTTGAAGAGTACCTGTCTGCTAACTGGTTGCATTTTGTAAAGAAAGTCACCTTTTCACTGTAAAAGGTGGGGGCATCCCAAATACTAGCATAAATATTTGAAGAGTACCTGTCTATTAACATTGTCCATTTTGTAAAGAAAGTCACTTTTTCACTGTAAAAGCAGCCAGCCTGTGTGTTGGAACAACAGGGCATTCCAAATACTAGAATAAATATTTGAAGAGTACCTGCCTGCTAACTGGTTGCATTTTGTAAAGAAAGTGACCTTTTCACTGTAAAAGCAGCCAGCCTATGTTCTTGGACAGGGGGGACATCCCAAATACTAGCATAAATATTTGAAGAGTACCTGTCTATTAACATTGTCCATTTTGTAAAGAAAGTCACTTTTTCACTGTAAAAGCAGCCAGCCTGTGTGTTAGAACAGCGGGGCATCCCAAATACTAGCATAAATATTTGAAGAGTACCTGTCTATTAACATTGTGCATTTTGTAAAGAGTACCTGTCTGCTAACTGGTTGCATTTTGTAAAGAAAGTCACTTTTTCACTGTAAAAGCAGCCAGCCTGTGTGTTAGAACAGGCGGACATTCCAAATACTAGCATAAATATTTGAAGACTACCTGTCTATTAACATTGTGCACTTTGTAAAGAAAGTCACTTTTTTCACCGTAAAAGCAGCCAGCCTGTATGTTAGAACAGCGGGGCATCCCAAATACTAGCATAAATATTTGAAGAGTACCTGTCTATTAACATTGTGCATTTTGTAAAGAAAGTCACTTTTTCACTGTAAAAGCAGCCAGCCTGTATCTCAGAACAGCGGGGCATCCCAAATACTAGCATAAATATTTGAAGAGTACCTGTCTGCAAACTGGTTGCATTTTGTAAAGAAAGTCACTCTTTCAATGTAAAGCAGCCAGCCTGTGTCTTTGGACGGGGGACGGGGGGGGGGGGGGGGCATCTCAAAAGCTAGCATAAATATTTGAAGAGTACCTGTCTATTAACATTGTGCATTTTGTAAAGAAAGTCACTTTTTCTCTGGTAAACGCAGTAAAAATGTCAGGCTGAGATGTGCCAGGATGTGCACCGAGGAGAGGCCTAGATTCATCAGGCAGAGGTCGCAGCAGACTAGGGGCGAGTGGCAGCAGGAGTTGCGGTGAGAGGCCTGATCTCCCGGTATCTGCTAGCGGTCGTGTCTCGACCAGCATTGCATCTGCCGTCATTGATTGGTTAACGCGGTCATCCACCTCATCACAAGTGACATCTGACACCCGAAGTCAACAGTCGGTAGGTTCCTCGGACAGGACCCTGAGTTGGCATGGCCCGGGAGCAGCCCCTGTCCTTCCATTGCCTCTGTCCTATGCCCCCCCTCCAGCTGATGTCTCTTATGCTTTGGGTTCAGCTCCACTATTCAGTGAGGACGATGTGTTTGAGGACAGTCAGCAGCTACTGCCCAGCCAAGAAATGGAGGAGACATCCACCACTTCTTTTGCTAGGAAGACAAACACTGAGGAGGTGAGTGGCGTGGGAGGTGGTGTGGCGAGTGGCGTGGGAGGTGGTGTGGCGAGTGTTCCAGCTCCTGCCGCAGACGCTGTTGAGGAAACCCGAGGAGGACATCAGTGATGTGCAGACACAACTCGATAATGATGATGATGAAGCCGATCGCACTTGGGAGCCCGGTGCAGAAGGGGTTTCATCATCATCAGGAGAAGAGGGTCCCAGGTTTATACTGAGTCAGCAGCTGAGGCAGCAAGGTGGTAGTATGGTTGGCAGTCAGCATGGTGGCAGAATTGGGATGTCTGGAGCCAAACGTGGCCGGAGGCGGGGTAGACCACCTGCTGTGCAGCAGGCTACCTTCCTGGGAGGTAGTGGAGCAGGGGTTCCTGGAGTTGGCAGCAGTAGCAGTGAAGTAGTGCGGACTGTTGGTGGAAAAATTAGCTACTCGGCAGTGTGGCAGTTTTTCATCAAGCATCCACAGGAGGGTAACCTGGCCACATGCAAGATGTGTAGACAGAAGGTCAAGCGTGGCCAGGGCCCCAATGTTGGTACCACGGCCCTGCGGCAACATATGCAGCGTCACCATAAAGCTGCCTGGGAGAACCGAGGCTCTGAAGTGGGGGTCCAGCCTGCTGCGTCAGCCAGTGCCATGCCGCTCCCAATTTCAGCCAGCCAAGGCTCCAGCACCTCAGCCGAAGGTAGCTGTGCGCCATACCCATCCTCTGTCGCTCCTGATGCTCCTGCTCCTCCTACTACAGGTCATTCATCCCGCCAGCAATCCATCAGCGAAGCCATGTCCAAGAGACAACAGTATGCGCCCACTCATCCTACGGCGCAGAAGATAAATGTGCTCCAGTCCAGTTGCTGCTGCTGCAGTCCTTCCCTTTTCAGGCGGTGGACTCTGCACCTTTCAGAGAACTGATGGCTTGTGCCGAGCCGAGGTGGAGAGTCCCAAGCCGTCATTTCTTTGCAAAGAAGGCAGTACCAGCCCTGCACAAATTTGTTGAACAGAAGGTGGCCAGTTCTTGAGCCTGTCGTGTGCACCAAAGTGCATGGCAGCGCCAACATCTGGAGCTGTAACTATGGCCAGGGGCAATACATGTCTTTTACGGCCCACTGGGTGAATGTGGTTCCTGCATAGCCGCTTTGGCCTCTACGCTCCCAGGCTGTTGTGCCTGTGACAGTGTGCGACTCCGCCTCCTCATCCTCCGCCGTCTCCTCAGCCTCCACTGTTCGGTCAAGTCTCGCTGCCCCTCCAGCCTACCATGTGTGCAGGGCACAGCGGTGTCATGCTGTGCTTCACATGGTTTGCCATACAGGGGAGGAGCTGCTAAAATTAATTCATCAAGAAATCAGAACATGGCTTACTCCGTGAAAATTGGAAATGGGAACCATGGTGACTGACAATGGGAAGAACATCTTGTCTGTGCTGCGACAAGGAAGGCTGAGCCATGCGCCCTCTATGGCACACGTGTTCAACCTAGTTATCAAGCATTTTCTGAAGTCTTCCCCCCATCTGCAAGACATCCTAACAACAGGAAGGAAACTTTGTATGCACTTTTGCCACTCCTACACCACCAAGCACACTCTTCTTGAGCTAAAGCGTCAGATCGGTATCCCCCAACATAGTCTGATTTGCGATGTCTCCACCCGTTGGAATTCCACCCTACATATATTAGATCGACTATACGAACAGAGAAAAGCCATCAATAATTTCTTGAAGATCCAAGCAGATAGGGGGACTCCCCTGTGTAACTTTAATGTAAACCAGTGGCAGCTCATACGTGACACCTGCCGTTTGCTCAGGCCATTTGAGGAAGCCACTTTATTTGTCAGTCGCCAGGATTACGGGATGAATGACGTTATTCCACTGCTTCATGTAATACAACACATGTTGGAAACCATAGTTGGTCAGGGCACTGGAGACATGGCGCATACATTTCACGGCCACATAAACCCCGTGGGAGCTGAGGAGGAAGAGCACAATGAAGCACAGTTTAGTTTTGGCAAAATGGGTGGTTTATCTAGTCATCTGACAGGAGAGGAGTAGCAGGAGCAGCCAGAGGAGCTAGAGGGTTGTGAGGAAGGCGAGACAGAGGACCCAGACACACTGTGGCAGTATGCAGTGAAGATGGAGACAGGTAGTCCCTCCGAGTCACTTGCACAAATGGCACGATGCATGCTCACGTGCTTGCCTAGTGACCGCAGAATTGTCTCCATTTTTCAGCGGGATGACTTCTGGCTCTCCACCTTATTGGACCCTCGCTACCGGCACAAAATGGGGGCATTTTTTACACCCACTGAGAGGTAGGACAAACTGACCTACTACAAAGACATTCTACGTAGTCAGTTGGCCGATGCCATGGTCCATACTCTCACAGGTCTGACTCGGGTGGGACCTCTGCGCTCACCTTCCACTGCCATGGCTGCTGGGGGGGGTGGCAGGAGCAGCAGCAGCTCCATCAGCAGCAGCCTCAGTCTTCAGTCGCTAATGAGTAGCTTTCTTCACCCGCATAGTGAGGCTACTCATGAGCAGCAGGAAGACCTGGAGCAGGGCCTGAACCAGCAGCTCGTGTCATATCTTGAAATGACCATGCCAATGCACCTTGAGGATCCGCTGGACTTCTGGGCAGCCAAACTTGACTTGTGGCAGCAACTGGTAGACTTTGCCCTGGGAAAGCTGTCCTGCCCGGCCAGTAGTGTGTCATCTGAGCGGGTGTTTAGTGCTGCGGGGGCCATAGTCACGCCAAGGAGAACTCGTCTGTCCACGAAAAAGAGGGACTCACCTTTGTGAAGATGAATCAGGCATGGATCAGCCAGGATTTCGACCCACCAATGGCTGATCCATGGAAGTAGCTGATTCATGGTAGTTCCTAATGCCGCTGCCAACTCCAGGGTGTTTCTTTCAGGCAACATATGGGCTCCTAATGCTGCTGCCAACTCAATGTGTTTTTCAGGCAACATATGGGCTCCTTATGCTGCTGCCAACTCCTGGGTGTGTCTTTCAGGCAATATATGGGCTCCTTATGCTGCTGCCAACTCCAATGTGTTTTTCAGGCAATATATGGGCTGCTTATGCTGCTGCTGCCAACTCTGGGGTGTGTCTTTCAGGCAATATAAGGGCTGCTTATGCTGCTGCCCACTCCAATGTGTTTTTCAAGCAATATATGGGCTCATAATACTGCTGCCAACTCCAATGTGTTTTTCAGGCAATGTATGGGCTCCTAATGCTGCTGCCAACTCCAATGTGTTTTTTAGGCAATATGTGGGCTCCTTATGCTGCTGCCAACTTCAGGGTGTGTCTTTCAGGCAATATATGGGCTCCTAATGCTGCTGCCAACTCGAATGTTTTTTTCAGGCAATATATGGGCTCCTAATGCTGCTGCCAACTCCAAGTATTTTTCAGGCAATATATGGGCTCCTTATGCTGCTGCTGCCAACTCCAATGTGTTTTTCAGGCAATATATGGGCCCCTAATGCTGCTGCTGCTGCCAACTTCTAGGTGTGTATTTCAGGCAATATATGGGCTGCTTATTCTGCTGCCAACTCCAATGTGTTTTTTCAGGCAATATATTGGCTCCTAATGCTGCTGTCAACTCCAATGTGTTTTTCAGGCAATATATGGGCTCCTTATGCTGCTGCTGCCAACTCCAATGTGTTTTTCAGGCAATACATGGACTCCTAATGCTGCTGCCAACTCCAATGTTTTTTTCGGGCAATATATTGGCTTCTAATACTGCTGCTGCTGCTGCCAACTCCTGGGTGTGTCTTTCAGGCAATATATGGGCTCCTTATGCTGCTGCCAACTCCAATGTGTTTTTCTGGCAATATATGGGCTCCTTATGCTGCTGCCAACTCCAGGGTGTGTCTTTCAGGCAATATATGGGCTGCCTATGCTGCTGCTGCCAACTCCAATGTGTTTTTCAGGCAATATATGGGCTGATTATGCTGCTGCTGCCAACTCCAGGGTGTGTCTTTCAGGCAGTATATGGGCTGCTTATGCTGCTGCCAACTCCAATGTGTTTTTCTGGCAATATATGGGCTCCTAATGCTGCTGCCAACTCCAGGGTGTGTCTTTCAGGCAATATATGGGCTGCTTATGCTGCTGCCAACTCCAATGTGTTTTTCAGGGAATATATGTTCTGTTTATGCTACTGCTGCCAACACCATGGTGTGTCTTTCAGGCAATATATGGGCTGCTTATGCTGCTGCCAACTCCAATGTGTTTTTCTGGCAATATATGGGCTCCTTATGCTGCTGCTGCTGCTGCCAACTCCAGGGTGTGTCTTTCAGGCAATATATGGGCTGCTTATGCTGCTGCTGCTGCCAACTTCAATGTGTTTTTCAGGCAATATATGGGCTCCTTATGCTGCTGCTGCCAACTCCAGGGTGTGTCTTTCAGGCAATATATGGGCTGCTTATGCTGCTGCCCACTCCAATGTATTTTTCAGGCAATATATGGGCTCCTAATACTGCTGCCAACTCCAATGTGTTTTTCAGGCAATATATGGGCTCCTAATGCTGCTGCCAACTCCAATGCGTTTTTTAGGCAATATATGGGCTCCTTATGCTGCAGCCAACTCCAGGGTGTGTCTTTCAGGCAATATATGGGCTCCTTATGCTGCTGCCAACTCCAATGTGTTTTTCTGGCAATATGTGGGCTCCTAATGCTGCTGCCAACTCCAGGGTGTGTTTTTCAGGCAATATATGGGCTGCTTGTGCTGCTGTCAACTCCAATGTGTTTTTCTGGCAATATATGGGCTCCTTATGCTGCTGCTGCTGCCAACTCCAGGGCGTGTCTTTCAGGCAATATATGGGCTCCTTATGCTGCTGCTGCTGCCAACTTCAATGTGTTTTTCAGGCAATATATGGCCTCCTAATGCTGCTGCCATCTCCAATGTGTTTTTCAGGCAATATATGGACTCCTTATGCTGATGCCACCTCAAGGCTCTGTAATTGTGCCGCTCTGCGACAGCGATTCTAATAGCGATGCCTCTGATCTGCATGTCATACTTCTTTACAGTGTTATCACTAACCCAGCACGCATCCAATGCATTTTACAGCAAGGTAAAATGTTCTATCTGGGGGATTTCACACAGCGGGGCACCCCCGATTGGGGGAAAGAACCAAAACCCAGGATAGTTAAAATCAGGTGCTCTCAGGAGGGCCAGAAATAGCCGATATTAATAGCGATTCGCCACAAATAAATTCGGACTGAATCGTTTTTTCCGGAAATTTCGGCGAATCGGCCAAATCGAACTTTCCATAAATTCGCTCATCTCTAATGGTGGCGCATGACCTGAAGAAAAAGATTATGCTAAACATTTTACAGCATCACTGCCAAACATATCAAGTTAGTTTTGGCCACTGAAGGAGCGAGACAAGTCCAGTGGTGTATCCCAGGATCTGCTCCCAGGAGGATTTCTTGACTTTGAATAATATAAACGTTTACACCATGCCTCCATAGTATTTTTATTCTCCCTGTTACCTTGTAATTGTACACAACAAATGTTGGCCTGCTTTGCTTGAAGTGGAATTCCATTCAAAAACAACACCTCTGTCCTGCCTCAGTGCCAGGAAAGGTTGGGGAGGGGGGGAGAGGGGGTTGCTTTTCACTGGACTTCTGCTTTAAATATGTAAGTGACAAGATAGAGTCAAAGTAACATTTTTATGTAATAAAGAAAATAATTCTATTTTGATTTTGTTAAAATACATTTCTATAATCAAAGCAAGAATTGTTTAATACCACAAGCCACTGTGCAATATATTGTGAAACTTGGCTGCCGCAGTCATGGACATTTTGAATTCAAACAGCACTTTATAATGGGGGGAGGGCACAAAATGGCTGTGCACTCCAGTGAAGCATGTCTCCTATTGGAGTAGCTGTGCATTATGCACAGGTGTGTCGTTGCTTCCTGTCCCCCACTAGATGGAGCTCTGTAAGGAAAGGGTGGATATCTCTGTAATGTAGAACTCCTTAATGGCATAATGAGGTAGGTTAGTTTAGTGCCCCCATGTGCCAGGACTTTCCTTGACTCATAGTGGGAGGGTGAAGGTCCGCTTTAATCCTGAAGGAATTTAACAATTGATTCCGTGCCAAACTGCAATACTCACTGAATACCCTTTAGGAGGTCTGGTGCTTGTCTTTTGTGCAGCACAAGGCACCTGATTTTAACTATCCTGGGTTTTGGTCCTTTCCCCCAATCGGGGGTGCCACGCTGTGTGAAACCCCCCAGATCACCAAGCACAGTTCACCTCTTCCCGGTCCTACGGCACATGCACGTCTGCTCGTCCAACCAGTGTGCTCAGAGCCGACATCACGTCATCTAAGCCAGCGTCTTAAGGCCAGCGGCTGCGAGCATGCTGGCGGCGGCATCTCTCTAACAGGGAGCGTGCCCACGCCGACCATTTACAAATGTCTGACACGGGCATGCACCCTGCTAGAGGGATAGCGGGGATGCGATTGCAGCTTGCACATGTGCTGTTGGACCAGGAAGCAAGGTAAGTGAACAGGGCGACCTGGGGGGTTTCACACAGCAGGGCATCCCGATTTTGGATGCCTCGGGGGGGGGGGGGAATCGATCGGCCGGGGAATCTTATAGATTCCCAGGCCGATCTCACTGGGTTTTGGTCCACTTTAAAGGCTAAGTTCACTTTGATGGAATTTTTGCAAGGGTATATTTTTTTAATGCCAAAACGATGTGCTCAGGGTGCTGAGCTAGTATTTTTTAAATGTTCCTATGTTTTCTATGGAAGCAGTTTTCACTATCTGCAAACTATTGCTTTTGTCAATATACACCAAGAAGAGAGATGTGAGTCCTGTGCAACTATTTGCAATCTGTTGCTATTAGCAACATACAGTCTGTACGTTGCCAATAGCAACAGCTGAAAACTGCTTCCACGAAACACACATTTGCTAACATTAGAAAACATGAATAAAATGGCAGATCAACTCAGCACCTTTAGACATCATTTTGCCACAAAAAAATATACACTTTGAAAAATTCAATCGAAAGTGAACTTACACTTTAAATGGCACTGTGGTAAATTGTAGGGGCAAGCACCCTCCTGTGCCCCTCCATAATCCCTTATTGACCTTTTTACTAATGCACTGCATTGGGTTAATAAGGTATGATATGTAAACTTAGGGCCTTATTCATGAAATGATAGCGCCAGGTAGTGCCTATATAGCGGCAGGTAGCACCACATAACATCAGGTAGCGGCAGGTGACCGCCGGCAAATGCACGCGATTACACATTTATGAAGCGAAATCTGTAGAGCGACTGTTACAACTCCATGTAGCGTACAATTCATCATTATCCCAGCCTCAGCGTTCAGCACTGGCGTTCAGGCTTGCAGAGCGCCATGTCTTACCTGTCGCTACCTGGCGCTCTCCCATACATGTCTATGGATGATCCTTGTATCTCTTTCCTCGTCCCAATTTATTTTTTTTGTTAATCAGAAATCTTTCAGACATTCATTCTGGCCCTCCAAATGCATGTTTTTGATTTAGATTTTTTTTTTTATACATTTATGCAAAAATGTCTGTACTTGTCTTTAACTGAAGTAGTAATGTCACCACCCTGTCGTTCGCAGTATGGCGCGCTCTGCAGTTGTTAAATATGATATTGGCGTGTGTGGTTATAGCGCCAAACATTTCTATGCGTACGCAGTGTTAATGTTGCGTTTCATAGCGGGATATTTGGCGTTTCATTGCGTTTTTATTTTGCGAGGAGGGTCAAATGTTTTGCTTTCACTTTTGTTTTGTGTACTTCCGGTTTTACACCTACGAAGGATCCACCATGCGCCCACCATGCACCCGTGTCAGCAGTTTCAGTGGGCACCTTCCCAGTAGCAAATGGTGCACTATGGCACTAGGCTACTCACAGCACACCAGCTGCCAGAGTCATCAACCAAGTGCTCTGTTAGCTGCACCAGCCAGCAGCCACTCCTGCTTGCCAGAGCTCCACAGGCTAAATTCACACAGGCATTTTCCAGCCCCCTGCTTATATACAGCCTGGAAAATGAGAGATGTGTAGACAATGATCGGGCAGACAAGGTCATATCCTATCAGCTATCCTTGGGGTATGGCCAAATCCCCTCTCCTGCCTTTAAACAAAACGGTGAAGGGAGAAACAAGCTGGCACCTGTCCTGTAAGTACTTGCCTCTTCAGCCTCAAACAGCAGTACACTGTACACAGTGCCTATGCCTCTCCCTTTAAGACCATATCCCTGGGCCTCCTGTCTGTACTTGCTGTGTGACTATTTTCTGTGTTTGTTTCAAAGGTGCCACCAGAAAGTTTCGTTTGGGCTCCAATTCGTTTAACTATTTAAATGCCAGGCATGTGAAATCCACGTGACTGCCAGGTAACAGTTGACGAGGCAGCCACGTGGATTTCACATGCCGTAACCTCAGTCCAGGATCCAGTGCTGGGGTTCTCCTCTTATCCAGAAAGAGCATGCAATCCCTCCCAGGTCTTCAGCGGGCAGGGGAATGCCTTTTTACTGCCCTCCCCCCCCCCCCCCCCGACAGTTCAGCCAGTCACAGGAAGGGGCTTTAATAGGAGGAGCAAGATGATGTAATCCCACTCCTTCTGGTATAAATGCCCTCTTCCAGCACTGGAGAGCTGTCAGATCTCCTGCCCTTGCACCTGGCTTTCGCCAATCCGTTGGACCAGAGGTTAACAATGCTCTTGTTTGAGTTGGTGGCACCTGCAGTTTCAACTCCAGGACGTCAGGAAGTCAGAAACAAATGGGTTAACTCTTGTCCGAAGGGTGCGGACTTCAAGATAAAAAGGTGTGGTTTCTGCCGGCCTATATATATTTCTGACTGCCCTCTGCAATCCAGTTTTATTCTTGCAACTGGCTGCAAAGGTTGTGTCTCGATTTATTTTCCTCCCCTTCACTTGTTTTTTCTTTATATGGGGTTTTCATTCAGGAAGCAGGGGATATAACCATGTCTGTCTTCCTGACCCTTACGGTCCCGCTAATCCAGTGGATCCACATATGCCTCTCAGAGTTGGTTAAACCAATAGTGCAGATCAGGGTAATTTAGGGGTAGTCGCCAGGGCCCTGTAGGGCGTCACCTTATTTTTGAAGCTGAACTTCAAGGGCTGGAGTTTTCCGCCTAAAGGGACAACCAGCTGCAGGTTTTTGCCTGGTGAGCCTGCAGGGGGACCATGGGGGTAATATTCCCCTTTGCCTTTTATCTTCCCACATTTTTCATTATGTAAGTGTTTTCAGGGGGCTTTCTGACCACAGTGGATATAAGGAATGCCTACTTGCATATCCATATCTTTCCAGGTTTTTGCACTTTGCAGTAAATGCCCTACATTTTCAGTTAGTTCTGGAAGGTCTCATGGCCCTTCTACGGAACCAGGGGAGGCAAATAATTCCTTACTTCGACAAGCTTTTAATCAAGGCCCCATTCTTTTGTAAGGCCTTGAGAGATAAAAAGGCTGTATTAACGACTTTGGAAAGCTTTGGCTGGATGGTTAACTGTCCAAAATCGCATATCATTCCCTCAAGATTTATCTCCTTCCTGGGAATGACATTAGACATGGCTCAGGCCAGAGTTTTTCTTCCAGAACAGAAGAGACTCTCACATCAGGACAGTGTACAGGCTCCCTTGACCTGCCCTCACCCGACAATCCGTTAATGCGCTTGTTGGGCCTGATTGTATCTTGCTTCGAGGTGGTGCCTTTTGCACAGTTTCACACAAGACCCCTGCAGCAAGAATTGCTTTCAATCTGGGATCGAACCACAGAGACTCTGGATCACCACTAGAGATGAGCGAACCGGTTCGGACGAACCGGAATTCGCTCCGAATTTCAGGAAATATTCGATTCGGCACGAACCCGAATATTTTGTGGTTCGTGCCGATCGAATTTTTCCTGAAATTTAAAAAAAAAAAATGCCGGCATGGTGGGAGCGGAGCCGGCCGGCGGGCCGGTAAAGCCGGCCAGCCCGCTCCCACCATGCCGGCATTTAAAAAACAAAAAAAAAAAGCATTTTTGCCGGCATGGTGGGAGCGGGCCGGCCGGCTCCGCTGTCAGCGGAACCGGCCGGCGCGCTCCGCTGTCAGCGGAACCGGCTGGCCTGCTCCCACCATGCCGGCATTTAAAAAAACAAAAAAAAAGCATTTTTGCCGGCATGGTGGGAGCGGGCCGGCCGGCTCCGCTGTCAGCGGAACCGGCCGGCGCGCTCCGCTGTCAGCGGAACCGGCCGGCCCGCTCCCACCATGCCGGCATTTAAAGAAAAAGCAAACACTTACCTGCAGGTCCGGAGCGTGGAGGCCGGCGCCGCTCTCAGCTGTCATCTGAGGGCGCGTCATCAGAGGCGCCCTCTGATGACGCGCCCTCAAATGACAGCTGAGAGCGGCGCCGGCCTCCACGCTCCGGACCTGCAGGTAAGTGTTTGCTTTTTTTTAAAATGCCGGCATGGTGGGAGCGGGCCGGCCGGTTCCGCTGCCAGCGGAGCGCGCCGGCCGGTTCCGCTGACAGCGGAGCCGGCCGGCCCGCTCCCACCATGCCGGCAAAAATGTTTTTTTTTTTTTTTTAAATGCCGGCATGGTGGGAGCGGGCCGGCCGGCTTTAGCGGCTGACAGCGGAACCGGCCGGCCCTCTCCTTCCATGCCGGCATTTTTTTATTTATTTTTTTTTTCTTTGTTTTTTAAATGCCGGCATGGTGGAAGCGGGCTTTACCGGCCCGCCGGCCGGCTCCCACCATGCCGGCATTTTTGATGGGGAACTTCGCAAAAGTTCGATTCGGCCGAACCCGAATTTCTTTGTGAAATTCGGCGAATCGGCCGAATCGAACTTTTCAAAAGTTCGCTCATCTCTAATCACCACCTTTGCATGACACATTCATCAAGGCATTCTCTAGCCTAGTGGCTGAATCCCCAGCCTCTTCAGGTGGGTAAATCCTTTCTTCCAGTACAATGGAAGATGGTCACTAAGGACGATCCAGGGACAGTGGGGGCCAGACGCAAGCAACCATTTTGGTGGCACCCTGTTGGCCAAGGAGAAGCTGGTTCACAGATCTCCTCACGCAGGGGCCTCTACGGCACCCCACTTTGCAAGTTCTGGCTTTGACACTGTGGCTATTTAAACCTCCATGCTGTCAGAAAGTTTATTTGCCAGGGTCATTTAGACCATGATTCAAGCCCCAGAAACAGACTTCAACAAAGATTTACCACAGTCTGGCGGGTGTTTATCGTTTCATGTGAATCCAGAGGTTTCGCTGTAGGTCCATTTCCATCTCCAGAATTTTAGAATTTTTGCAGAAGGGTCTCGATGAGGATCTTCAATTTAGCATCCTAAAGGAACAGATATCTGCTTTCCATCTTTTTTCAGAAACCCATCGCTGAAAATAAACTTATAAGGACATTTTTGCAAGGGGTCACCCAATCTCCGCCAAAGCCTAATCTGCCTGTCTGGGACCTGAACTTTATTAAGTTTTATATAAGTTTTATCAGTCCTGCAGGGTCCTCCCTTTGAAGCAATGGCAGAAGCATCACTAAGGATAATCACACTCAAGGTCAGCATCCTAGAGGCAATAACCTCTGTTTAATGGGTATCTGAGTTAGCAGCCTTATCGGTTAAACCTCCTTATTTAGTCCTGCACAAAGACAATGCTGTCTTCCTTTTTAAGAAGGATCTTCTTCCTAAGGTGGTATCCTAATTTCCTGCTTCTGTCAACCATAAGGGGAGGGTCCCCACTCCATGGATGTAGTGAGAGCCCTTAAATATTATATCTCTGCTACGCAGACCTTCTGCAGGTCTGACTCCTTATTAATTATATTTAAGGGGCCACGGAAAGGTCTACCACCAGCTAAGTCCTGTTATGCCAGACTAGCCAGAGACTGACACTGGTGAGGGGAAATATTGCTTTGCAATGAATAGGATTGTTTTAAAGTGAGTTTAGGAGCTTTTGTGTGTTCTGGTTGTATTTTCAAGTGGGGTTGTATTAGAGGGGGCTTTTCATTAAGGGTGTGTGTAGGGGTAAGAGGCACTATAGGGAAGACTTACTTAGGGTTACTTAGGGTACAGAATATGCTGCAAACCAGCAGTGAAAAATTTGGCAGATGCATTACTACAGAAGCTAATACTAAAGCTCAATGTGTCAAACTACATAGGAACTTAAAGTGCATATTCACAAATGGGGGGGGCTTAAGGGTCTGGTACTGGAAGAAATTATTGATGTCACTGGTGTGGCTGAGACATGTCTGGATTCCACACGTGACTGGACTTTCAATCTTCAAGGTTTTGCTCTCTTTTAGAAAGACAGAGCAAAACGGAAAGGGGTCAGGGTGTGTTTCTATGTAAAGCAGGAATTCAAATTTATTCCTGCTTTTGATCAGATTGCGACGATGTAGAATCCTGAGTAGAAGTGCGGGGTGATGTAAACAATGTTAAAATACAAATTGGAGTAATCTATGGTCCCCCAAACATAACTCAGGAAATAGAGGGTAAGCTGCATAAACAGATAGCAGACAAACTGGTACAGTGGTGGTGATGGAGGACTTCAACTACCCAGGTATCGACTGGAGACATGGTTCTGGTTCTACTACAAGGGGGAGAGCATTTCTCAGCTTGCTACAAGATAGCTATATAAATCAGTTCATGACGGCACCTACTAGGGGAGATGTTCTTCTGGATCTGGTAATATCAAATAATGATGACGTGATAGGGATGGTAACAGTCCATGAAAATCTTGGTAACAGTGACCACAATATAGTGGTATTTAACATAAACTGTAAGAAAGATTTTCTGCCTGGGAGGGCAAAAACACTGAATTTTAGGAAGGCCACCTTCCCCAAGCTCAGAGCTGGACTCCAGGACATACACTGGGAGCATGTGTTGAGGAATAAGGATACAGATGCCAAATGGAAGTGCTTTAAATCAATTATGAGTACCAACGTTGCAAAATGTATTCCTATGTGTAACAAATATAAGCGGCTAAATTGAACCCCTCATGGCTGACACCTGGACAATAAAGGACAATAAAGCACAATAAAATGGCATTTAAACATTACAAGACTCTCAGCTGTAACCCTTGAAATGTATAAATTAGTAAATAAAGCATGTAAGAAAAAAAATAAGGTTGACAAAAGCACAAAATGAAATAGATGTGACCGAAGAAAGCAAAACAATCCCTAAACGTTTTTTAAATATATATATTCAAAGAAAACTAAATCAGAACAGGTAGGTGCCCTAATTAATGATAATGGGGAAATGGTCACCATGGCTCTGTGTACACAAGAGAGGAACAAGGAGCCAACACAGGAGATGACATTGATAGCAATAGGCCAAGTATAATACTTAATAAGATGGAACATAGATATCATCCAAGAAAAACTAAATAATTTAAATGTGAATAGGACTGCAAGACCAGATGGACTTCACCCATGAGTTCTTAAGGAACTCAGCTCAGTTATCTCATCACCCCTGTTCTTGATCTTTAAAAACTCACTAACAACTGGTATAGTGCCAAGAGATTGGCACAAGGCAAATGTGGTGCCCATTTTTAAAAAAGGGCTTTAGGTCTACATACATGAATATGTAACTGTGTAACTATGCATAATATTATAAGTGACAACCAGCACAATTTTACTAAGGACACTAAGGACAGAAGCTGCCAGACTAACCTAATTGGCTTCTTGAGGAGGTGAGTAGAAGCCTGGACAGAGGGGTGGCTGTAGATATAGTTTTTCTAGATTTTGCAAAAGCATTTGACACTGTCCCCCATAGACGCTTATTGGGGAAATTGAGGTATTCAGGTTTAGAAAATAAGAGTTTGTAACTAGATTGAAAACTGGCTGAAGAATCGTGTGCAGAGAGTTGTGATTAATGATACCCACTCTGAATGTTTACTGGTTGTAAGCTCTGTACCTCAAGGTTCAGTGCTGGGCCCTCTATTATTCAACTTGTTTGTAAACAACATAGAAGATGACACAAAGATATGTAGCACAGTGCAGTATATTTTATACTTTGGACTCTTTAAATGTGTCTGGACATCCACTTGGCAAATGAAGTTCAAAGTGAAGAAATGTAAAGTTATGCACTTGGGGTCTAATAACCTGAAGGCCACATATATCCTCGGGGGGAGAATCACTTGTTGAGAAGGATCTGGAGATGCTGGTAGATCACAGGCTAAAAAACAGCATGCAATGCCAAGCAGCTGCAATACAAAAAATATGGGGAAACACTATTTCAGGTGAAATCCTCTCTACAGACAAGGGGACACTGCCTTCGACTGAAAAAAGATCTCCGGAAGTGACAATCATTTTTTACCATAAGAACTATAAATCTGTGGAATAGCCTCCCACAGAAGCTTGCCACAGCATCAACCGCTGACAGCTTCAAAAAAGGATTAGATGCTTATTTAGAAAAAAATAAAGGAAAGAGAGAAAGAAAGGAGCTTTTCTTGTCTCCTTGATTTCCAACTAAACATGAGGCTTGTTAGGATGCCTTATCCTCCCGGACGGCTGTGTCTACTGCTTTTCAGTTACTGGACTGCAGAGGGCAGCCGGAAGTATATATAGGCAGAAAGAAACCACATAGCTTATCTTGCAGTCCCCGCCCTTTGGACAAGAGTTAACACATTTGTTTCTGACTTCCTAACTCCCTGGAGTGAAGTAGAGAGTAAACAGTTCTACAGGTGAGAATCACAGAATTGTATTTTTTTACCCAAAAATATCATGAAAGCACTGAAAAAATTAAAACAAAAACAATGTATAATTTTCCTTGAAATCCTTGGAAATTCCTGCAACGTCACAGTTAAACATAGCACAAAATTGTTAAAAATGACCTGTCAACAGAGGGTGACAATCTCAAGTAGGCTGACAGTTAAAAGGGTTGATAGTAGCTATGCATGTTGGGTATTGTTCTGTTCGGGGGACCTTGGGCTTTCAGATTTAGCGTATTTTTTTTTTTTTGCATATTGATATTTTAGGAAAATATGTTTGTTTTTCAGCTTTTTTAAAACATTTTTAGGGAAACCCTGTGCAACCAAATATTTCCTTGAGGGTTTGTGACCAGAAAGCTGGTGTGACAAAAAGCCTGGTGGGCTTAGAAAGCTTGAGGTGCGCACTTCCAGAGAATATATAGTTTGAGGGGGTTATTTCAAACGTAGATGGTTGTTTTCCGTGAAAACCTGCAAAGTGTGCATTTTAGTTGTATTTTATTTTATATTCTCCTAAAGCGCTGTTTGGGGTGTCACCTGGGCACAAAAGGGTGTCTACCGGTACATATGTGGTACTGTTGTAACCGGGAGTCATGGGGCTTTTACACCAGTCTTGCTAAGTCAGAAATCACTATAAATGGCATACACAGAACTGGTACTTATGACAAGTGAGGGATTGTGATGTGTGTCTAAAGATACAGCACTCTGAAAACCTTGTGAGCAGGCACTGTCCATGCTGCTTCTTTCAGACATGCCAGGCCTCACACGTTTTTAATTTACAAAGGAAGAGGATTGTGCACAATATGAGTCTACTCACAAAGATTTCAAGCACAGTGCTGTGTATTCAGACCCGCACATCACAATCCCTCACACAATTTCTAGTGATTTCTGCTGACTCAGTTTCGTGACGAGAAAAAAGTACAGAAGGAAATATTTGTTTTAAATAAATTATATTTTTGAATTTTTTCCAGGGTCTATAATATAAGAACAAAACATTTTCAGAGGTTTCTAATGATAGTTGTCTTTTAATATCCAGGTTTGTTCACAAGTACGAATGTAACCATTCAGCCAAGTAAGATTTGTCACCTATTTTGTTTTATTTAATGTTATTTCATGTTTCTCCAGGAATTAGAGCTGAACCCCTATCAACTGAATGTTTAGATGGACAGGACACTGTCTGAGGCTTAAAATACATGTAGGTAATGTTGGTGGCACCTGCACCCATTTATAATTAGGCCCTTATTTAACAAGGGATAGCGCCAGGTAGCGAATGGTGAGCGAACGGTAATGACGGTCACCGCCACGAGAACGCCGGCTCCCCTCCGCAATCACACATTTATCAAGCCGATCCTGCTTAGCGACTGAGATAGCGCCATATAGCGAATCATTCATCATTATTCCAGCCTCACCCCACAGCGCCAGCGAGCGACCTTGAATAGCGACAGGTATGACCTCTTGCTACCTGGCGCTCTCCAATGCATTTCAATGGAGCAATCTTTAAATATTCTTAATTAATTGCTATTAATGTTTTTTTTTTTTTTTTTTTTTTAAATGTCAAAAATTCTGTCACCACTTCTGCAATGTTAGATATTTTTTTTAAGGTAAAAAAAAAAAAAAAAAGTTGTGCAGAATTGATATTACAGGTCTGATATTATTATATTGTATTCATATTACAAAATGTTTTGAAAAACTTGTTTTTTTTTTATACAAAAATATGGTTGTTTGGGGGTTAAAAAACTACTTTTAACCCATCGCCGCCAGCGCTCTGGGGTTTAAACAAGCATTTCACAGCGCGAGAATTTTTTGAGCGTGATTTGTTAATGAATATGCTGGGAGCCGTTCGCTATGGCCATTCGCTGTCATGCGCTCCCATACAGCGCGGAACCTGTCAAATAGCGACTCCTCACCCAATATTCAACATTACGGCAAACCGACTGAGTCGCTATCAACTACAGAACAATGGGCAAGCACAGCGACTACTAGCGGGCGCTCTGAAAATGCCGCTACTGTCGCTCATCTGTCGCTACCTGGCGCTATTAATGAATCGGCCTCATAGTTTGTACTAGTTACTTTCACTTTTAAGCAACAACTGACCCATAGCTCACTCCCATCTGATACTTTCCTTAGCTGGAAATGAGCAGCAGATGTGGGAATGTTTAATAATTGGCGTAGTTGGCTTAATAAATTGAAAATCAGCAGGTGAAGTTGTGGCTACCTATTTTTCTCCACAGGTCGGGGGGGGGGGGTAGCACGCTTTTCTGTTGAGGGGTGCCATTGCATTACCAACTTAGCAGTTAGACTGAACATTTGGGGGAGATCTAGGTTCAGATACCACTGAAATGGCCAGATAAAATGTATATCATTACTAATTTATCTAATTGTCTGAAAAGAACGGCTGTATATATCCCTTGATTTCACGTTTTTCTCTACTTCTTTCAAATTTGAGCTCAAATGCAAATTACCATATTTTTTTGCAGTTTACGACGCTGTCACGAGTCACTTACCTAAGTCCCGCAGCATCTGCAGCCGTCGCAGGCTCAGGTGGAGCCGGTTTTAGCAGCACCGTTCGCTCGCGGCTGCTTCCCCAGCTCATCTGATCGGGCACACACGTGCATGCACAGCTTTCTTATGCCCTCCGGCAGGGCTGCAGACAGGGCAATGAGCCTTAATGTTACAATATGTTCAAACACCCTTATCACACATTGGGGCAATCAGCCCACAGGTTATAGCTGGGCCATTGAGCCAATCCCGTCCACTTCCAGGCTTCATAGATGTTCCCAGCTCACTCTCTCACTACCCGTGTTAGCGTGCTGCTGGGTGTGATAGTACCTGTGATCCTTGTTCGTTTCCGTTGCCAACCTCATATTGTTTGACCACCCCGTGTCTGCCGCCTGGACCGACGCCTGCCCATAAGCTGACCACGAACCCGTCTCATCCCTTGTGCTGCATACCCGTGACCCCCCGGCTTGACCCTTGGCTTGACCTCGACTCTTGTCTTGTCTCTCTCCCTTTGGTGCTGTGCTTAGTAAGGACTGATTACCCATTTATTAACCCTGGCTTACCCGACGTCGCCCAGTCTTGCCCCTGGTTCATCAACCTTCACCCCTGTAAGTTCACAACCTTTGTGCTACGAAGTCCTGGGGGCAACTGTGTCGGGTGAGGCGTGTAAAGCGCCCCGGCAACCTAGGGCTTGGCTATGAGTGAAGCTAGCAGCAGAAATTGGGGGTTGTGAACTTACCTAGAAGGTGGGTGTCCCATGGGGCTTGACAGACGCATTTAGGGTTTAGTTCAAGGAGCAAAATAAGAAAAAGAAAAATATTCCCCTCCTCCAAACATATAACAGGCAGCATCCAACATCACCCCCCCAGAACCCCATACCAAACAGTGTGCAGAATCCCCTCCCAGTCACTTCATAACAGGCAGTGTGCAGAACCATCTCAGAATCTTGATAGCAGGAAGCATGCAGGATCTCCCCCCGGAATCCCCATAGCATAGAAACATAGAAACATAGAAGGCTGACGGCAGAAGCAGCCCATACGGTCCATCTAGTCTGCCCTTATGTGTATACTGTAGGTTCTCTTTATCTTAGGATAGATGTGTGCTTATCCCAGACATGTTTAAATTCACTTGCTGTTGATTTTTCAACTACCTCTGCTGGCAGGCAGGGTGCAGACCCCCCCCCATAACCATATAACAGATAACAGGCAGTGTGCAAAATCCTCCCAGAGCGGCCATAGTTGGAAGCATGCAGGATCCCCCCCCCCCAGAACCCCCATAGCAGGCAGCATGCAGAATCCTTCCCCATAATCCCATAATAGGCAACCCCCATAGCAGACTGAATGTAGAATCCACCCCCCACAAAGCAAATCTCCCCCCTCCCCGTCCCAGCAGAGCCCTGCATAGCATGTGTGAGGGGAGCACCCCACTTACAAACAGGGACCCAGTGGCACTTGCTGTTCCCCAGCCTGTGTGGTACACAGAAGTGATGCGATAGTAAATAAAATCTCCACCATCTTACCTGCTCTTCCCTAGCTGCCGATCCCACAGTTTCAAGTTTTGTGGGTGGGTACTGCCAACGTCCATAGTTTTCAATAAAAAGGCCACACCAACCTAACAAAACCAGGGCTGCTGGAGTGCCGATAAGGTAGTGGACTTTTTCTATACCAGCCTCACATTCACACCATATAATGTACCAATATTTTTCCTCCAATTTTGAGGAAAACGTGTGTTTTTTTCTTTAACAACTGACACCCTCTTTTGGGTCAAGCTTACGGGCAGGCTGATTCATTACTAGCGGCAGGTAGCGACAGCTGAGCGTCTGTAGAGCGGATTTCAGAGCGACCGCTAGTAGTCGCTGTGCTCCGCCGTGGTTCGCTAGTTCAGAGCGCCTCAGTGGCTGTGCAGCATTGATGAATACGTTGTGGGGAGTCACTATATGAGCAGTACAGCACTGTATAGGAGCGAATGGTAGCGACTGGTCAGTGTGACCGACTCACACCATATTCATCAAAAAAACAGCCTCACACACCGCCGGCGCTCAAAAATGCTTCGCTGTAGCCCAGAGTGCCGGAGGCTGTGTGATTAAACGCTGTTTTTGAACATGTATCCACCAGTAACAAAGCGAAAACATATGGAATTACATTGTTATAACATTGTAACATGAACACATTAATGCCAGACCTGTAATGTCAATTCTGCATAAATATATAAAAAATGAAAAAAGTGTGAAAAATGGCTTTTTCTAGCCCAGGAGAGGTCACAACATTATTTGAGATTAAAAAATAAATAAATAAATTAAAAAACCCTGTTTAAAGAGAAGTAAAAGAACGTCCATTAATATGTATTGGAGAGCAACAGGTAGTCAGAGGTAGTACGTGGCGCTCTGCAAGGCTGAACGCCGGCACTGTACGCTAAGGCTGGGATAATGATGAATCGGACGCTACATGGCGTTGTTCTAGTTAGCTTCATAAATGTGTAATTGCGTGCCGTGTCCGGTGTTCACCTGACGCTACTTGGCGTTACCTGCCGCTGTACAGGCACTACCTGGCGCTATCCCTTCATGAATAAGGCCCTAAGTGTTAGCTAGTGTTTGAATAGCTCCCCTTGAGATCAATGAGCTTTGCAGTACCTAAGGAACTGAAGGCTGTCTCATGCCTGAGGGAACCACTGATCTGAGATCTGGCTCAAGGAGACCACAGTGATGCTACACCTTCCTTGGTATAAGCTTGCCAGGTAGCTATTGGGTCTGCTGTGATCCAAACGTCCCAGCCATAGGTAATACCAATCCTTTTCCCCACAGGTTTCCCTGGAACTGCAGAACACACTGTGGTGGTAAAATACAATCTGACAAATATTACTATTGGTAATATTACCATATTAACATTAGTGCCCTAATGACCACATTAGATTAACCATTCTTTAGTAAAACTTTGTTCTGGTTTCACTCACCATGTCAAGATTTACTACCTCTATTACCATGAGTTTTCGAGAATTTCAGTAAATTACATCATTGCTACAGCCTTGTGTTATATGGACCTTAAATAAGTATGCTGCATATAATTCCCTGATGGGTACCCTGCAAATAAGATGAACTGTATAGAACTAAATATGGTTCCACAATAAGCACTGCCCAAGTCCCATTGAAACTATGCATCATGATTATTTAAACATGAGTATACCTAGTTTCATCTGCCTATTTTCTATACCATGCTATAGGTCTTCATTGAAATTGTAGTTTAAGGATTATGTGGGTCTCGTCCTTTACTACAGGTAAATGTACTGAATTGTAACATATTTTCTAATACAGAAGCAAACTTTTGTGATTGCTAACAGTGACCAGTAGGTGGCAGCAGCAACCTCAGCAAGTTGGAGCTCAGTAAAATAGAAGGGGACAGCGCTCACCACCCCCTCACTCCCTCCCCTTTTCAGGGGGGTTTATAATAGGATCCCAATGGAAGTGTTAATGCTTTAAACCTGCTGCCGCTATAGGACTATGCTAGAGCTACAGGGACATCTGTGCCTGTCTGCATACTGTGCCTCCTTGGTGTTTGTTTAAATACCTTTAGTTAGATGTGTGGCTGTATCTTTCCAGCTTAGGAAGAAGACAGAAAACTCTTTGTAAAACTTCTTTTGCACCTGTTGGGAAAAAAAGAAAATGAATCCAAAAAGTATTTGCATTTTTGTTACATCCCCATTCTTCCTTGTGCTGCTGCATCTTCCAGATTCTTTCAATCACAGAACAACTGGACCCAGGGTAAGTCACTCCATCATTGTACTACACACACACATACACACGTATACTACATATATATATATATATATATATATATATATATATATATATATACTTGCTGTGGTCTCATTTGCTGAAAATCATCTGCATTTTTTACTATCCTGTCTGCATTTCTACTGTCGGGAATATCTCATGTCTCTGCTCCAACCAACTTTGCTAAATAGAATTCTTTGGAAAGCATTTCAAAGCAAAGGACAGAAAGAAACAGTACAATTATTTCAGCTGAAAAAAATATTAGTTTCAGAAATTAGAATGTAGAACAGAAGCCATAGTTCGTGGATTCTTTGTGGTTTGTTTGTAATGAATTGTGGGAATGTGGAAAGAAAATATTGACTCAGTATTAATGTATATGAATAAGGTTGAAAATGTTTAATTCAAAAAGTAAAAGATGTCCTTTGAATTCCTCTGCTCTTTGAACTGTTGTACTTATAAATGCAATATGCAGCTCTTTGCTTTTCTCTTTTAAAATGCATGTCTCTAACGGCTTACTAGACTGCCCTTAATTAGAGGAAGAGGGAATCTGTCAGAAAATTGAGTGATTTACCTAATCATCATTTTCTGATTCTCTTGAATATGCATGTGCACGTTTTTTCTGTTGGCAGAAAACGGCTCAATTTGTAACTTTAGACAGGATGTACAAAATGCATGAATTTCCAAGAACCAAGTGAATCACCATGCACATATTCAGCAAAATTAGATAATTGACCAATTGGATTTCTCATCCCTGCTCATAATTCGAAGCCACATAGCATTTCATAAGTGTAATGTCTTTTTAACAGCTAGCTTCACAGTCAAAATTCTATTAACAGCTTGTAAGGACTTTAGGAGGTAAGAATTTTTGTTTGGGTAGATTTGCTGTTTTTTTCTTTATTCATGTTATCCGATTGGGACATATATAAAAGAGGATTTGCGTCTACATAAATGCATCTGCCAAGTTTTATAAACTAAAAAGCATTCATTGTCGAAAACAATAGGGATGTAGCCAAAACTTTTCAAGCCGCAAAGCATCTCCTTCTCCCAAGGTAATTCTTTTGTATGATGAGATATACTCTAGGTATCATCAGCACAGGTCTTGCAGTGTTTTTTTTTTTTTTCTGTAAAAGGAAAAACGCTTCCATTAAAAAAAAAAAAATAGTGGCCAAAGAAACTACATTTTTTACACCCGATTTACAGTGGATAATTTAACTCTTGTTAGTAACAGTAAATAAACATACTGGTATGTGTTGCAACCACATCTACTGCCTATTAGTGGTTCAAAAAAATCTGACAGCGGATAACATGGCACATAAGAACACAACTGGATGCAGTATGATCAAGCCTAAATCAACAGACATAAATTCTGGAAATGGCTTTAAGGGAATAAACATTAAATATAGTGTAAACCTATATATTTTTCTGATCAAGTTATTCTCAGGTTTGAGTATATGGCCAATAAAATGAAATTTAGGCTATACCAACCATTTCTGCATGTTGACAATAATATTTTATCCCTTGTGAATATACAGTTTAGAGATCAAACATTTAGTATGGGTACCAAGCGATACCAGATGACAACAGCTTACCCAATTGAAGATTTGACATGTAGTATACACGTACATGTGTGTGATGAACTTGAATATGTTTTATACCCATGATTTTTACCAAGGGGAATTTGATGGTCCATTATTTTTGCATATAGTATATTCTCTTTTGGCTTCCAGCATAATTGTTTTAAGACAAATCTTACTTGTTGTTAAGTGAGATTATAAGGTTGTTAACACAATGCTGACTGTATTATATTTGGTGCAGTAATAGATACCACTGGTAATACATTATTTTCTCTGAATGGAGTTCACATGTCTACAATGAAAAATTGTGGGAAAGTTTAGAACTGATTTGATTTTTGCTTAATAGGATCCAAGGAATACTGTAAAAAGGCCTTAAAGGTCATATGTTTTTGAGCACACAAATGCATGAATGTGTAAAGTTCAAGATTTATACGGGGCTGTTTGATCTGTTCTAAGATAAAGATTTCTGATTCCCATTGATTTATGGAATTGTTTATATTTTTCTTATCAGAGGTATGAGTTTTTGTGTCACCTTTCACCTGAAAACTTCTGTCATACTGTACTTTATGCTGACGAGTTGTGCTCGGCCGCCCCCTAGAGTTCTGGAGATTCTATAAGCACCTGCATCCAGACACGATGTATGTAGCATGCTGATCAGTGTTCTTTGCTGGAGCAAAATTAGAGCAACCAAACAACATACCTCTTTAAAGAATAAACTAGGGCATTGAGGCATCAGCTTTCAAGCTTGGTAACACAATAGACTAAAATTCAAGCTTTCTGAACACTTTAGATATCCTCATTTTAAATGATGCTCAACACTTTAACAGCAAATAGATTTAAGGAGGAGTTAAGAAGGCACATGATTATACAGTGTTTGCAGTTCTTATTGGCATACTAGAATCACCACCTAACTTGCAATGTATAAGGATATGGCATCATTAATAATGGCAAACCCAATTAATTGACTATTTTCTATCTCTTCTGGTTTAGCTATGGGCGTCTTAAATGCTTGTTTTGTGACTTTTCCTCCTGACCCCGGGACATGAGTACCGGTTTAGTAATGTGTTACCATTCACCTAGTTGTGGCTTTAAAATTGCCAGATACTAATGAGGCTGGTCAGAGAGGGGATTTTTTCACTGACAAAGATTATTTAGCAATTTTGGGCTTCATCCCCTTAATCCTGTGATCCATCTTAACGACTCAAAAATATCTTCCTATGGTAAAATATGCATTTTATGTTATAAATACCACTTGGTCAAAAGCCATTTGTGCTATTAGGCACAGACTGTGACTTTACACAAATTAACCCTAGTGCCACCAACTAGTGAATCATATATATATATATATATATATGTATTCTCTATTGCCAAATCTGTAGTAAGTAGACTTGTTTTGCTACATCAATAGGGCATAATCAGACAATGTCCCTGTTACAACTGGTTCACAAAAATATGTACATGTGCTATTCCATAAAAAGACACTCACCTGTATATTAATGTAAGAAATATAAACTGGTGATCCATTTTCATACAACTCTGGGTTACTATGGCCTTTTGAAGTATATTAGGAACATTACTATTACTACAGGGACATTGAAAATTGATTTTTGGCACTAGGGTTGATTTGTTGTGTAGCACAGTGGGTGCCGAATAGGACAAATGGTCAGGGGCGTACATACCATAGGGGCATCTACCTCGGACTGGGCAGGTGAGTGTCCATGGGGGGCTTTTGTGCGGGTCAGCTGATGAGGTGGCTTGTGGTGGAGGCCCTGCTATGGGGACCCATCAGGGATATGTATGCCCCTGCGAATATATGTTTGAGTCTTTAAGCGAGGGTCAAGGGACTAAGGGGTTAAGGGTTGAGACAAAAAAAACACTAACTAACCTTTGTGACTTACAGTGGTTGTGCAGTAAGATAATTGGCACAAGTATGCCAACATTATTGTTTATTCCATGAAAGCTGGAAGTGTAGGCAGACAGACACCAATCTGTGATTTTTTTTTGTGTGTTTTTTTCTGTCTAATAAATAATCTGACCAAGGACCCCAGTGGAGACTGCAAGAAAGGGACCATTACCTGACTGTCTAAAAACATCAAGCTGTTATCTAGTACCCTAAAGCCCTGTTTACATGGAGCAAACAAGATTATCGAAGGGGAAATCGCTAAATGACCACAATTAAGAGAGAACCTCTCTGTGAAAACGGTCCCTGCAATCAAACGGTGAACAAAGATTGGTTCATTGGTTGTCCGTCGCATCGTTCATCGTTTGGTCATTGGAATGGGGAAACAGAGGTCGCCCACAAAAAGTGATTTAGCTGTGAGAACGATAAACCGATTAACCAACAAATTTACAGTGCCTGAACGCAGACGTTCAATCGCAGAAGATTTGTATGATCATTCACTCGTTGACCAATTGGTCAATTTATCTGCTCATGTAAACTCAGAACAACTACTATATAGTGCATGCACAGGGCAAACAAGACCCTGATAAACTAATCCATTTAAAGGAAAGCTGAGAGATAAATACAAGGTACATAATAATATAAACTTATAAAGACTTAAAACACTATGGCATCTTTTTTAAAGCTGCAACAGTGTTAGCCTAATGTACTAGATCAGGATCACATACTTATCTTTAGACTTGTTCATATACATGAACTTAAGTGTGTATTTATGTAATGTGATTTAGCTCCTTCGTTAAATGTTTTTAGTCAGATACTAATAAAACCTACAATTTTAGCTAGAAGCATGCCTCTACTATTTTGTGCGTGGCATATTTATGTACAAAATCCACAGCACTTGAAGAGGCACTGACTGTAAATGTCATCTCTTCTATAGAATATATTGCGTTTGGAAATAAAAGTTTATGAAACTAATATAATCTGTATTTGGGAGACACTTACCATATTGGAAGGAGTAAAAAGGCTTAGGAAATGTAGTAGATACTATAAAAATAAAAGATTACATAGAGGTAATTTAACTGTTTATGATTTTCAAAGCTATAGGGAGTGAGCTACACAGACAATGATTTTGAGGCTGATGCAAGTCAAAAACCTTAAAGTCCCTAACACTAACTTTCTCATACCTCAATACTTAGGGGACAGTGTAAACAGTGTAAACTGCAAGCCAAGAATCTCAAAGTCTCCTGATTATATATACATACCTTAGTTATTCTAACCGAAACCACTTTCTTTGCTTTAGGGTCAGGCTGAGCTGGGAAGGATATGCCATGGTGCAGTTTGGATTTTGAGCATGCTCTGCTATGGTCAGACTCAGCTGTGGGACCACTTTGGCTTGCTATGCTTGGTCATGCTGAGAGCACCACATGACAGAGTGTTTGTTAGACCACTTTTTGTGTGGCCCTTTAAGAAATAAAATTGAAGGGAGGGCAAACTCTGGAGCCCTGCTAAGGTTTCTGCCCAAAGTTGCAGGTAATGGAGGAGAGGTACATGTGATGGGAATCGGGTCAGCTGAATTCTGCCTAATTGTTGCCATTGGGTTTACAGTACTGTACCTTTAAAGCAGATTTACCCTCAATTGAATCATAGGTGTCTACTATGGTTTCTGAACAGGATGGATGTAAACAGCTTGGTGAAATTGCTGGTATTCATGGTTGTTGAAAAGAGAGAACTTTGCCTACATCATGTGGACGGCAAGAACAATTAGGAGCCAAATGTGGTAATATACGTCCAAATAGGACTGCTAAGCTAATAATTTTGTTAGCACTGACCAAGCTAGCTGGCACCTTGAGACAGTGAGTCAACCTCACGGAACGCATGGGAAAAGGGACACCAGGAATAAGCCAATGGACCAACACTTATGGTGATATTATTCTATGCTGTTTTGTGCACTTTAAAGAGTTTCTCTTTCTGGATTTTTGATATATATTAGCACCTTATATAAGCACTTTAGGTATGCACTAGCACTTTTTTTTTTATATTTTCGATTAATTATACTAATCACATAATAGTTGGATTCTTTGTATGCTTTGGATTATACCACTGGACAATAGGGCTGAATCAGAGAGACATCAAAAGACTTTCGTTTTTGTGTCAATCTTTTTTTTTTTTTAATTTTCCAGCTCGCGTATGAGTGTACGAGTGATTCTAAGCATGCATCGTAAGCCTTCAGTAAAGTCTTCGTCCGTTCGAACGCCAACGAGAATGTCATTTTCCAGCTTTCGTTTTCCGTTTATGTTACTCATGTTACAACGTAGGCTTTAGTTTTTGCCCTTTTTCCATCATCTCCTCGAACGAATCATTTACGTTTCCCGTTAGATTCAGATTTCCTTTTTCTATAAATAATCGTCCAGACGAAAATTGTTACGACCTTATGCCTGCGCACTACAAACTTAACTCATTAATGTGCTTGCCTACATATTTGGTTCACTCACTTCTGCTACAATGCTTAGCTAAATCACTTTGCGCTTAGTATATTCTTCCATTTCCCACCCCTAAAACTTACCTAAATCACTTTGCGGTCTGGTGAATCTTCATGTCTAAATTTTGTGTTTTGCATTTGTTTTGTGTTAGCCAACCCTTAATGAATGTATTTAGAAAAGGAAATGACACAAAGACAAGTTTTTAGTTTTTTTTTAATCTTAAATGGCATTTTTCAAGTGCCTTTTTTAAAAAAAAAACTTTTTTTGCAAAATTGTACAACTTTGATTTTTTTTTTTAATTAAAATGTAATTTTTAAAAATCAAAAAAATTTAAAAAAAACAAGACAACAGGTCTTAAAATATATACACAGCAATGGCAGGCCACATTATTCTTCATCTGTGGTCCCCAAGGAGTCTGCATCTCGCCCACCAACTGAAGGACCCTGGCACTGAGTTGTGCCACTCTGGCACGTGTGGTCCCTGTAAAAAAAAGAAAAATAAATTATTTGTCGGCAAATACATGTTTAACAGCTGTGGATGGAATGTTTATTAGGTTGCAAGCTAACTCATGAGGCCATATATGTCATTATGCTAAGGAATTAATAAAAGGAAGAGGCGCTCATATTTCTCCACAAAGCCGCAAAAATGGTCCCGTAAGTGTATCGCAAATGAAACGGTTTTATAGGGCGGAGGTCCCTCGGCAATCAGCTCTCTGAATCAGACGCAAGCCCATCCCAATAACGTAAGTTATCTGAAAGAACGCAAAATATCAGATTTTGATGGGATGTTAAAATGGAAAATGATACGAACTGACGCAAATGATCCGATTTAGTTCCATCCATCGCGAGCGCATATACGCATTAGCGGGAACGAACATACGCATGGAAAAACTAATGTAAAAGCCAAAAAAAGGCCAAACAGACACAAAAACATACACAGACACATATGAAAGTCCAGATGTATCTGTCTCTGAATCAACCCTTTAGTTTGACACTTTATGGACTTGGATGTCCCTGCAAAAAAATGATTTTTAGATTATTATTGTTGTGAGTCTTCTTTTTAATATTAATACATTTGTGAGTATTGTGTGAATTATTAGTCTGATTTTTGGGTGCTGATTCGGATTGTTTTGTGTGGTTATTGGGGCCACAATCTCTGGATTTTCAAACTGACCCAGCTATACACTGTATATGTATATACCATATGTATTACAGTTGTGTATTAGGTGCTTGTTTATATTTCTGTAATTTAAGTGTCTACTGTATGGAACCTATGCATTCATTGCTGTTCAAATTCCCTAATTCTGCTAAAAGTCATACTTTGATCCTTGTTAGGCTCTGTTACCTGGGAGCTTCTCTAAACCTTCTACAAAGTGGCTTTGTTTACTAGGGGTTTTAAATCAAAACATACATAGTTTGTAAATGAACAAACTAACTGATACCGCAATGGTACCAGCTGTCTATAAAAGTCAAAAGTACAATATGCACAGGTAATATGCAATATTCAGGAAGCTTGACTTGCTTATTTAAACTACAGGAATAAAATATATATTATAAGTATATACCTGTATATTCAGGAGGCAAAACCCCATATTAACCCTTTGAGTGCCGGCCTACCGAGATTTTTTGTCACAATCTGTTGCCAGACGACTTTTCACGTTTTTGCGCTACACGTGTGCAACCTTGATTTTTGAAGGGATTTCCAGGGATTTCGATGAAAATTATATATTGTTTTTTTCAGCAGAGTCTGGGCTTCAACATGAAATGTCTTGTTTGGCCTTTTTTTAGTGTATTCTCAATACTTTTGGGTGATATATGTGCAAAAATGTAAGTTTGTTAATAAAATATTATTGCGTGTGAAAGCCCTATTTCTCCCGGTTACAATGGTACCACATATGTATAGGTATACCCCCTTTCCTGAAACAGCAGTTTAGGAGATTCCAGATAGGATACAACTATGCAATATGATTGCATAGTTGTAAGGGGTTAATAAAAAAAAAAAATGACATAGGGTTCCCCCTCCCAGGGGGGGGGGGACCTCATTTCTTTTTTGGAATTCTAAGGGTTAAAAACCCTTAAAATCCCCCCAAAAAATGACATAGGGTCCCCCTTACCCAGCATTACTGACCCGGACCAGCTATGGGGGCTTGTAGAACAGGGCGCAGGGGCCAGCGTTGGTGGCCTCTGGCCCTGCAGGCTACTAGCCCACATAGCCACGTGGCCCGGGCCCTTCTGCCCCCCCGGCCATTGGGGAGGCAGGTAATGGGGGGCTGGGGGTTATGGCAAGTCACCCGCTTGCCGCAGGTGACCTGCCATACCCAGAGCCTTGTGAACTGGTATAAGGGGTCTCATGGACACCTTACAAGTTCACAAAGGGTTAAGTTAAAAAAAAGACACCAGACAAGTTCTTTATTATTCTATTTTCACTTATACTTACCTCCCATCCAGTGTCCCACGCTGCTGCAGATGACAGTTGTCGGTAGTGATCAGAGCAGGGAGGGTGGCAGGCAGGGAGATCAGAGCCACCCTGCCTGCCACCCTCCCTGCTCCGATCGCTGCTGACAACTGACAGATCGGAGCCCGGGTGCCAGTAACCCGAGGAGCGGGATTACCTCATCAAGTGGGCGGAGTTAGGGGTGGGGCTAGGGGTGGGGCCAGCGCCGGCCGAAGAGGATGGTGATGGCCCGTTTCTGGGCCCTCACAAGCAGCGTGGAAAGCCCGGGGGGGGGGGATCGGAGCCCCCCCTGGTGAAGAGAAGACCCGGGGAGAGCGATCGGGCTGTCAGGTGAGTAAATGTCATTTACTGTTTTTTTTTTTTTTCAGATGTCGGCGCCGGCGGGGGGGGGGGGGGGGGGGGCTATTCCGGGCCCCCTCTTGAAGATCAGAGGCCTGGGGGCAGAAATCTAACAGCGGATTCTTGGTTCTGTATGTTTTTTACTTTTTGTTTTATGGGCCTCTAAAGTCAGCTACGTGACTCTCACGTAGCTGGCACTTAACGGTTGGAGAGGCAGCTACGTGAGAGTCACGTAGCTGGCACTAGAAGGGTTAAGCACAGCCATGACAGATGTTTATGAGAAAATATGATAAATTAATCAGAAAGCGATTGACAGAGTATAGTACACTCAGTTTTTCTAGCGGAAACGTAAACTGGACCTGGTGTTCTGCTTTTCCGTCAGCCCTGTGCCTGTCGGTCTCTCGGTGAGTGGCGCTGGGTGGGCTCCGGACACTGGTGGCAGTCTCTCAAGGGTGATCGGGTACGCTGTGCTGACGGATATTTCTAAGTGGTCCCCCCTCTGAAGCCTCCTCCTCCCCCTCCTTCTGTCTCTTCAAACGGAAGCGTAAAACGTTACTGTCCCTGGTGTGCTGCATTTCCGTCAGCGATGCGCCTGTAGGTCTCTGGGTGAGCGGCACTGAGTGGGCTCTGGTCGCTGGCGGCAGTCTCTCAAGGGTGATCGGGTCCAATGTGCTGATAGATATCCCTAGGTGGTCCCGCCTCTGCAGCCTCTTACTCCCCCTCCTTCTGTCTCTAGAGACCTGAAGGGATAGATAGCGAGGGGGCAGCCTCTTCTAAGGAAGACTCCATTAATGAGGGATTTGGTGAGGGTCTTTCAATGAGGAAAATATCCCCAAGGCTTTAAAGGGGAGATTATCAGAGGACACAGCGCTTTATTACTTGATATTCATGACACAGTGCAGATTTCTAAGGATAAACTACCACACAAGTTATTGGCTAAGAAAGATAGGGCCTTTCCAATCCATGCTTCACTTTAATAAAAAAAAGAATGGCAGTTTTTTTCAAACTCCATTAAACAAGCCTTGGTCAAAATGCCCAAAGTTAGCTGCATTCTTAGCCCAGTTTTTAAGGGCATCAGACCTCAGTTTTGAGGATTCTGGCTCCCTGTGAGACCCTATGGACAGGCGCACAGATGGAATTCTCAAAAGGGCTTGGGATACTGCTGCTTTTGCCTTTAAACCGACTCTTGCATCCGACTGTGGGGCTAGGAACATGGGGGTCTGGATCAATAACTTAAAGGGGTACAAAGAGTCAGACACCCCTAAACAGGCTCTGTTGGAATCTCTAGCAAGCATGTTTAAGGCAGTCTCGTTTCTGGAAGATGCGTCAGCAGAGGCAGTAAGAGCTACAAAATCCATCGCTCTACCTAATAGTGCCAGAAGGGCCATATGGTCAAAAACATGGCAAGCAGATTTAGCCTCCAAGGCTAAGCTTTGCACCATTAGAAAAGAAAGTGGAAAAACGAACACGCAAACTACAAGACTATGCAATCAAAAGATGATTTAATGTTGGTGATTTAGTGTATAATACAAAAGATGGATACAATACATCAGAGCTCATCAGAGAATATTTATAACAGCGACGCAGATACCAAGAATCAACCGCTAGGTGGTGTTATATCGGGGATGCAGCCCTTATATTACACATCTATGGGCAAAAAGATAGGGAATTATAGAAATTCAGCAATTAAAGATTATAAGAGTCCCACAGGTTCCTTATATGTGCTGGAACCCCAATATAATACCACCTATCGGTTCATATTCGATATTTACATCACTGTTATTAATATTCTCTGATTAGCTCTGATGTATTGTATCCATCTTTAGTATTAGACACTTAATCACCAGCATTAAATAATTTTTTGGTTGCACCCCTTCAGAATTAAAGGTTATGTTATATCTGTATGAACTTATTTCTAACATATATAAGTTGTGACAGATGCTCTGTCTTTTGGATGTCATCACTATTCGATTGCCCACCGGGTCATTCACTGGCCTTTTCTTAATTAGGTTCCAGACAATGTCATTGTATTTTGATACTGTTACAGGCAATGTCATTGTATTTTGAATTGTATTACAGACTGCCATTGTGTATTGTTGATTACGTCACAGTCAATGGCATTGTCCTGATTGATTGTATTACAGCCTGCTATTGTTCTACTGATTGTGTTACCGGCAGAGTTGAGGGATTGTGTGCCCTGCTGCTATTGGTCAGTGTGGTTGTCATTGCATGGAGACTTGTGTATATAAGGCCTAGAGTGGCACTAATAAAGTCTAGTTCATCTTCACCCTCAATACTGAGTTCTGTCTCTTATTGGGGGAAACGCTATGTTACAATTCACTAGCCCTTGTAAGGGCTGTTCCTGTTTCCTCACGGAACGACGCTGGGATTCCTGCAGCACCTCTTACGATTGGGAAAAGGACGTCTCGGGCGGTGAAGCCCTCCGGCGATAAGGGTTATCGCTACATAAGTTTTGCGCCATTCCCTTTGAAGTTAAATTAATGTTCAGGTCAGAGCTCTAGGCTACACTTACCAGGTTCTCAGAGAGCTTGAAAACATTTCAATATCAAAAATGAAAGATTCAGGAGTTTAAACAAAAATAAACCTTTCCTCAAAATATGCAGGCTAAGCCCAAGAAACATTGGGATTGACAAGCCTAGTTTAGTTTGTAATTGCCCTCCCCCTGCCGACAAGTCCCGCCCCTTACACCAGGCTTCAGGTGGCGGGGAGGCTGACTTTTTTTCATGGCCTGGAGGTCAATCAAATCAAACTCCTTTGTGATTCAGACCATCTCAACAAGGTATCGTCTTGAGCTACTCGCCTTCCCTCTAGTCATCCAGGAACTTTACCTCATAAAGATAATCAAGACAGTTCCTGCCTGGAGCTGGGAACGGGATTTTATCCCCATGAATTTTTGTAAAGAAACCCTCAGGTGCATTTCAAATGATTCTCAACCTGAAAGCCTTAAATGTCATCATCCAATACAAAAAGTCCCAGATGGAATATATTTTCACCATCTGAAATCTACTTCTTTGCAATGATTTCATGGTGAACATAGATTTACAGGATGCATACCTCCATATCCTCATTTTCTAGTTGCACTGCAGATTTCTCAGGTTTGCGATAAGTTTGGAAACAGAGACTTGTATTGTACTTCCAATACAAAACGCTACCTTTTGGAATCTTCTCGACACCAAGAATCTCTACAAAGTTCTTCACTTTGTGTTGGGGGGGTCGGAGCTCAGATATGGGACGGTCCCTTAGCCTATGCCTGCCCCCCAATTCACCTTCTCCCTCAAGTTATAAAGAAAATAGTGACAGAAAAGGCAACGGTGATACTAATTGCCCAAGTGTGGCCCAAAAGAAGCTAGTTCTCGGGCATTAACAAGTATGTGACTCGAGGAGCCGTGGAAACTCCCTCAAGTTCAAGATCTGATATCTCAGGAGCTGGTCATCTATCCGAACCTCAAATATCTAAGTCTGACAACATGGATTCTGAGAGGGAAATCCTAAAATTCAAGGCGTTGTCCCCCAGAGAAATTGATACTTTTATAGGTGAACATATTTTTCACATCCATCACAAGGAAAATCCATAGCAGATGTCCTACATGGAATTTGACCTTGGTCTTAAAGGGTCTTAACAAATCTCCATTTGAACCCCTATCAGAGGTGTCAGACAACATTATCTCATTCAAAATGGCCTTCTTCCTAGCTATTACTTTGGCTAGAAGGGTTAGTGACAGGCTATCAGGCCATATCGATTAGAGAACTTTTTTGTTCTATTCTTCCGGACAGGGCTATTTTAAGGCCAGATCCCTTGTATATCCCTAAAATAGACTCTACCTTCCACAGATCTCAGGACAGTGTTCTTCCCTCTTTCTCTAATAACTCTGAAGAGGGAGAAGACCGCAACCTAGATGTACACAGATATCTGATTTGTTACCTAGAACAGGGGTCCCCAACCCTGTCCTCAAGGCCCACCAACAGGTCATGTTTTTTTGGATTTCCACATAGCCAGCTCTATAGCTCTGCTGTTGCACTAATTACTCCACCTGTCCATCTGTGTCGAGATCTGCAAAACCTGGCCTGTTGGTGGTCCTTGAGGACAGGGTTGGGGACCCCTGACCTAGAACAAACACGACTGGCGCAAGTTTGATAGACTGTTTATATCCTTTAGTGGGAAAAATAGAGGTATAGCTGTCTCTAAAGCTACCATCCCCAGGTGGATCAGACAGGCTATTTCCCTGGCCTAAACTTGCATGGATACTCCTCGTCCATACATAGATTCACACTCCACAAGAGCGGTGTCTACCTACTGTGCAGATCAGCAACAATCTTTTGGTATAAGAGTCCTACATTCAGTATCCCACCCTTAGTAACCATATTTCCATATCCTGAAGAAGGGAGGGAAAAAAATCCCTGGTAGACTTTCCGGTAACAGTTTTTCTACGAGTCCATCAGGATGGCCCTAGCTACCCTTAGTATTCCTCCAGTTTACTGGCTTCTTGTTTAATACTGATGAATGGGAGGAAGGGGAGGGGCTTTTAGTTTTGTCTCAGTCGTGTTTCCTCTACAGGGGGAGGAGCATCTCTCTCAGTGTTCGTAGAAAACCATTGCCAGTAAGTCTAACAGGGATATTCTTGGAACAATGCTATTGACACAAATAGGGTCAGTAAGAAAATGTAGAGGTTTAAAAACAAGGGCCCCAATCTGTCTGCAAATAAGAGTTGTAAGATATGGAAATAGTAGTGAGATATGAATTAATGGTTTGTCTTTACAAAACGTGGAACAATAATACAATAATAAAGAGGATGCAGAGGATAAAAGCCAACCTAAAGGCAAAATCAGGTCCTGCCCAGCTAAGTCCAATGTAGATAAATAAAAGCGTACCTGTTCAACAGTATTGGTTCTTTTTGATTCCAAAAGTGGGGCAATAGTAGCTATCCTTCTGGTCATCAGCCGCAGCACAAGTGATTATTTTGGTACCCAAACCCTGCAGCAGCAAGGTTGCTAAAGTGATTGGGTGAAGAATAAGCAACTCGAGTTTCCTGCACTCACAGGACACCAGATACTGGAAAGCCAAGACTGCAGTGCCCAGATCCTAGCAGGAGAATGGGCCCCAGAAGTGGCTTAGATAGTATTTTTATATTTTTGATGTAATTTGGCTAGGGGAGGGGTGTCAGACATGGGTCCACTTTGGTATTACTGTAAGGTGTGAACACGCAGGCATTGGCTCCTATGTACCAATCAAAGATTATACCCTTATGAAACCTGCATTGAAGAGCCCTGTAGAGATTGGACTATAAGACACTCGGGTATTTTCACAACCTATAGGAAAGTAC
The DNA here is from genome assembly GCA_027917425.1 of Gastrophryne carolinensis. NCBI lineage: Eukaryota > Metazoa > Chordata > Amphibia > Anura > Microhylidae > Gastrophryne > Gastrophryne carolinensis. The sequence continues at coordinate 87,847,453 of CM051244.1, read as the reverse complement.
AGGTAGGTCTCCTGTATGGTGGCATGTTCACTGAGGTGGCCCAACTGTCATCCCTGATGGCAGCAGCATGACTGACTTATATGCTGCCCCCCACTTCTGGATCAGCCTTAGTTCTTTTTTAAGAGTCTCTTTCAGACATCAATGCTGTGGCAGACATGTGCTATTCTGGTGGTGTCTGCATCAGCTCCTTGTTATTATATTCAAGAAAATATTTAACAGTTCTTATTACATGTTGGATGTCTTGTGATTGTACAATCTGTAATAATGTAATTCATGAAATATACACAAATACAACAACATTTCCAACAATCTATTTTTTGGAAAATCCAAAAGAAACAACATTTTGTGCAGCTTCATCAGCAATATCAACATCAGAGAGATCGATGCACGGAGAGGCTGGCTGTTCAGCCCCAATTTAAAGTCCAAAGTATACAAGTTCCAGCAAGATCTACTCCAATGACAGATAAAACTTAACTTTTACAAAACCATTATAGTGCTTAAATCATTCAATAGTGGTGTGCTTACAAACAGGCATGGATGCCCTCACCAATCCCAACAGTGCTACTCGTTTCAGGGAAGGACTCCTTTATCAAGCTACTGTATTTTTTGGTGAAAAAGTCCAAGGTATTGATTTTTAACCCTCTAAAATGAATTCTGAATTTATCCTTGGTGGTATTTACAACTCCACTTTCACACCTCAACGTTCAGTTTTTTATTTTTTTATTAAAAAACTAATAATATACAATTATTTGGGTCCTGTTCACAGTGTGTACAGTAGGTGTCACATTATTCAGCTAAAACAACAAGAAAGCCAGCACTCCAGTTTTCGTTGAAATATGTGAATAAAGTGAATACATTCCATGAACATAGTTGCGCCTGTTTTTGTTGAAACGTCCAACGTTTCGGGGCCGCAACGCCTCTTCATCGGGGACTGGTAAAGCAGAAGACTGTAAGCTCACTAGGGCAGGGCTCTCCTTCCTATTGTCTCCTGTGCTCACAACACTTGGTTTTAACCTTGTGGCATCTAATTTTGTATTGTTCCCTGTACTATATGTTTTACCTTGTCTGTAATCATACCTTGTAAAGCGCTACGGAAGATGATGGCGCTATAAAAATAAACAATAATAATAATAAAGACACAGTTGTCCCAGGGTTAAATGTGTAAACATCACCCAAAATCCCGCCAGGCATATGTGGAGATAAATGGTCTGACACATTACTTGATCAATATATAAAGTGATCCAAATAATATACAATAATGATGAATGAATCCATATGTATGCCCCCCCATCTCGATCTGTTTTAGTGTATAAGTAACAAGCGGAGCCCGTGTCACTGCCAGCGAACCCAGCGGGCGGGTTGCCTAGCAACTTTATTCACGCTTTTTCTTTATAAGTAACTGAAAATTGGAGTGCTGGCTTTCTTCTTGTTCTTGGAAATGCGGTGTCACCGCTAGCCACTGCACCCGACCATATTGTAAGTAAGAGTGCCTCTGCTATCACATATTAGATTATTCAGCTAAACATACCTGTTTTAAATATATATATATATATATATATATATATATATATATATATATTATATATAAATATATATATTACATTTGTATTATTATAGATTCATAATCTTAAACGTGAGTCTGCTATATAAATGGTACATACTAGATGGTTGTTTCTTTTGCAAACTGCATCCAGGCTTTTTTTCTATGATTCATGTACATTTTAAAGCATATGGTATGAAAACTCTGGTTGTGAACCGTGGCTGCGGCTTAAATTACCTGGACTTGGAGGAAGATTTTATTAAGATAAAATCATTTTGGTTCCTTTGTAAAATAAACGGTGTACAGAGTACAAACCACAGGATAGAACATTAAGAAAGAAGCTGAAATGTCTAAGATTTTCCAAAGTTTGAATCAAGTGTTACCTAATGCCTACTGTTCTTCAACAAGAATATAGGAGCAAAATGATGTTTATTTAAAGGCATACAGAAGATAAAGGCAATTGTTAGACCCTTGTGTCAGACTACGTTTGGCACTGTCCTAAACTGTTTTTTAGAAATGGACAAGATATTGAGATTTACAGTTTCACCTTTTAATTTATCTCTTGAAATATTTGGGCGTGGGTGGGCCTTGGCCACATAATAATCAGCATTATGGGCGGGGTCTGTAATTCGCATTCTCATCACCCTAGCTGTTCTCCCTCTCTCCCAGTGTCCACAGTAGGGGTGTGCCCCTACTCTTTTCTGCTTTCAAGAGCAGCTGTGTGCTGACAGGAAGGAAGAGGGCAGCCATGATGAGGGGAGCTGCTGAGTGACAGCTTATGCCTACAGAGCCCCTTTAAAGTCTTGTACAGAATAGGGCAAGATTTCAACAAAGGCATTAACAACAGTGTCACAGTGGTGTCTGTTTAATCATTTCTGACAGTAGGCTACAGCTGTTTTTCAGTACTTCTGGTAGGATATGTGTGAATTGGAATTGCTTAATGTAAAGACAAGTTTTTTTTTGGCAATCTATGTCATCTATGTGAAAGGGCCCATAGTCTACTATGGCAGCGAACGCATCGCAGCAGTGCACACCGAGTCTGAACCTCTGTCCTAACACTACCAAACAAAGGGAAGCCAGAACCAAGAATCAATTTTACTAAAGTAGTTGAGAAATGTTGTGGGCCACCATTGAAACAACTGTAAGGCATCAAGTAGCTTGGCAGTTAGCATGCGCCCTTGGGCACGTGGAACAAGGGGGCCCAGCTCACACTGCCATCACCACCTCTGCGGTATGTTCCATACTTACCTAGCCATGGCGCATCCTTCCCTCTCTTCCGATGTCGCTGCACAGTTGCCCTTCTCCAGTTGCGGCATCTCCTTGTCTGGCAGCTCCTCAGAGTTTGCAGCAGGAAACTGCCGTAACTTACATGAGTCCCGCGCTACAGCTGGGGCCACAGAACGATGGCTGCTGCTCCCATGAGTGAGGACACTCCTAGTGCTAGCAGTTCTAGTGGCAGCAGCCAGTATCCTCACTCATGGGAGAGGTGACCATCTTTCTGGGCCCTGGCTGTAGCAGATTTGACAACCAGGACTCCGACCGCCCACCAGAAACCAGAAAACGGTTGCGGTTCAGGTTCACCCAACACTACATATGGTACACCTTTATTGCTGGTAGAATTTAATATATGTATGCAGCTTCTTTAAATTGGGTTCAAGGCTTGGTTTGTCATGTCTCTGGGCCCTGTAGAGGTTGCATCCTTGGTAGCCCCTTGATAAACCACTGTGATCATCCCAGCCTCCACTAGAGGATACAGTTCACTGGCCAAACCCTGAGCCCCATTTAGCCCTCAGGTTCCGATTTGTAGAAAAGGCCTCTTACAGTTCTCCACTCGGTATTCACTAGCTATTTACCAAAGACTGCATGAGCTTCTGAGAAATAAATACAAGAATATGGTTACAAAGTAGAGTTACACTTACACAATAATAATACAGTGTAATTTGGGAGCACAAATGGGGCAATATTTGCATGATATTTAATGAGGCAAAGCATGCATTCAAGTGGTCTGGAATATATTCCTGTATTTTGACTGTGCTCCTTGTTTCAGATGCACATACAGACATTTGTTAGAACAATCACTTGCTTATGTTTCAACAGTTTTGTACTTGCCAGGAGCTAATGTGTAAAACAGATTGACAGTCTCCTGACAGTTTTATTTTAATTTATCATGTTAGCTATTGTATACACACTTCCATGCACATGGCCTGACACAAGTTACACTGTGCCTTTGCTTGTTTTTCCATCCTAATCATACAGGTCATTGCAAAAGCCGAGCAGACATTTCTCTGTAGGAAAATCAGAGCTCTTGACTTTATTAAGCACGAAGATTCTTAACTCTTTAGGAATGTAAAGACTATATATTTATAGTCTTTCCCCTTTTTCAAATAACTATGTTATTAGGGAAGGTTGTATTTAGTATGCCTCCATTTGAATTTGCTATTTACTAGATCCAGTGAGTTGATCTATGTAGATAATTGTAAGATGGAGATTTTGCTTACTTATAAGTAGTAATTGGTGATAGAAGTAATGTCTTACATTTGTGTCTGTACTGTTAACATAAGGCCAGTTTAGACACATTTATGGCATCTGTGAGACACAAAATGTGTTGTGGTTCTCTGTATCGGCTCTCTGGTCACAAACCAAATAGCATGGCTCTCCATATGGTGTTAGCGTACACTCTGGTTTCCCACTTTGTGAGTCTAATATTCATTTTAAATAGGTGTGACAGATAGCCAGAGTAGATAACCTGGGAACAGGAGAGCTGGAACACAGCTAGAATCTTGAATGTAGGTACAAGATGGATGCAGCAACAGGTACTTGATTTGGTGCAGGAAACATGTGGGACCCAGAAACATATGGCAGATTTGAGACAGACTTGCTGCAGGAACATGCGACTGCACAGTAACAGCACCCATATGCATTTAGTAATGTTGCTCAATGCTAGCAGCTTGTGGAGCCTGAAGTTTAAACAACCTGTGTTGTCAGTGTGGGGTCTGGATGTTTGATAAATCACAGCAGACTGTGCCACAATGCTGCTGTAGGCTGTTTCCTTTACTACTTGATCAGGAGCCAAGATGCTGCATCACGTTTGCTATCTCTACCAATAAGCAGTCTGAACGCAAGAGGCTAATAAATGTACCCTCTATTACATCACATTTTAAATGGTGTTCAGACCAGGTCTGGCTGGAGACGCCAACATATTACTAAATGTTACCAATACATATTAAAATAAAGGTCAGAGGAATGTGCTGATGTATAATTAAACCCCAGACATACCCTGCATTCAATTTTAATGTTGGGCCAAATTCCTTCACTGGATGGTGGCAGATATAGGCATCTGTGTATCTGGTTCATGCCACTGGAAGGCAGCACACTTTTGTTTGAGTGCTGACCTTCCTGCAAGCCAGTAGGTCCTTCTTCATAAGGCTACCTGGCTCATGTTGCACAGGAAAGAGAATTTTTAATTTGTTTTGTTGTGCCTTAGCATAGTGGATGCCTGGTCAGTATTTAATCCCCTCTCCTGGCGCTGGCACTGAGGCAGCTGACAGGGGGGGGGGGGGTGTCGACAAAAATAAAACATCTTTACCTTGACCATAATCCATTGCTGTTCCCCCAACATATCAGGCCCTGGGTGCAGTCATCTTGGAGAGGCTGCACACATGGGTGACAATGTTGGATTCTGGGTGGAGTTAACCACCCCCGGTCCTACAGGGCCCAGGTTCCTGAGATAACTTTTTACCAGGAATCTATTATAAGGAGGTGGGGCTGTGGATAAGTCTTGGTTTGCTCTGCCTTAATTTCCAGCATCTCCCACTTTGTGCTCCTGCCTACTGGGGGTTTACATGATGGCCGTTTGTTCATATCTCCCAACCAGCTGTTGGCAGCCTTATGTGTTGGATACAAAGCTGAGCTTAGCTTACAGAGGTGGGGAAGCAAGGTTTGTGTGCTCAATGTGCCGTCATCAGCCACAGAGGCCTATGCTTGGGCCGCAGTTAGACAAACTGAAAGGTGATGACCCGTCGGAACAGGGTAGTAAAGCAGCAATGCCAGTGAAAGTCTTCAGTAAGAAACCAAGAAAAAAAATGGTGCAGATTGTTTTTTTTCATAAAGTCTAGGAGGCTAATGCCATACAGCCTGTCAGGAAGCTGGATCCGATGCTTCTGATACAGAGGAAAACAAAGCTGAATTCTTAGAATCCATGTCAGAGGACGATTTTCAAGCCATGCAGATATTGAGGCAATCCTAGAGGCAGCATCACTTGCTTTATCACAGTGAAATCTCCATTACTGGAGTAGGTACTGCAGAAGTGAAAATTTGCCATTGGTGGGTGATCCCAATTCTGGCTTGTCTAAGCACAAGATGGTTCCTGCAGATGGGAAGGGGAGGGAATTTAAGAACCTACTGGACAAAAAGCCAGAGGCCTTCCTTAAAAGGCCATTCCAGCCAGCATGGCCCTTTTCAAAGTCTGACCTGGCCCGATATCCAGTGCGACGATCCCCTGATCGGAATGCTGGGCGCTTCCATCTTCCTTCGCCTGCCTAATACCCCACCCCACACACAACTGTCCCCGCTGCTGGAACGCACAAATTGCATTGCACCCACCCAACTTTGTGGCGATTGTTCTTTTGTTTGAGAATTGCTGTTTTTAGGTGCAGCAGATTTATGCTGTATTGGCCTTCCTGTGGGTAAAAAATGTACACTACTTGATTACTAATGGATTGTGCACCTGTCTTCTAGGATGCAGGTACTGTTTTTTCAGTGCAGTTCTCTCAGTCTAACCTGTTGCCTCCTGCCTATCCGTGACTCCCAAAATGAAGAGAGCAGAAAAATGAACCTTTGCAAAACACTAAAGTTCAATTTAGAGGGTTATCTATAGCTCTAGAACACCATTCTAGTTAATAAAAAAACAACAACCATGCATCAATTCCCCTTAGTGTCCTGGTAATGTATTGGATAAAAAATACTCAAAAACATTTTAGCTTCAAAAAAAATTGGAGGGAAATTAAGGGAAAATTCATCTTGGCTCTTATCTTCCTTCTAGCACTATTTTCAATAGCCACTAATTTCTCCCATTATGAGGAGGGGGTAGGATGGGGCTTAAATAGCATCATCCTGTCAGAATCCAATGGCATAGCTGGGAAAACAAAAATTTCAATCACTACAACAGGAATACCAAGCAGCATTGAGGACAAAAAACATCCAAACGGTAATGTACCTAGGGTGGGGGAGCAAAATAGATTGAGTTGTTTTGAGGTTTTTTTTGGCTTGTCCAATGGCATAGCTGGGAAATCGAAAATTTAAATCATTACAACAGGAATACTAAGCAGCATTGAGGGCAGAAAACATGCAAACGGTAATGTACCTAGGGTGGGGGAGCAAAATAGATTGAGTTGTTTTGAGGTTGCTTATAGACATATATCCATCATAATAAGCCATTGTAATGGAAAACTATAAGGTGTGTTAGAACATAAACCTTTTTTTGTTATTTTTTTATGCAAGCTATATAATAGGGCATTGGCACACATTTTTTGGAGTGCCAAGTCGCGATCAGACTTTCTCCTGATTTATGTTTGTTTAAGGCGGAAATTTGCACTTGAGATCAGTTTGGGGTGCAGCCTCAACATATACCAGGAGAGTAGGGGGAGAGATAGATGTTTCTTGGGGTGTCAATGGGTGTTCTTCCTTTTTGTATTAATCAGAGTGGTGAGGTATATTGGGCCTATTATTGGCCGCAATAGTACAAAGGAAATGTTTTTTTTTTCCTATTTAGGGGTTCACTCAGTGTCCTCAGGGTCCCCGGTTGGTAGGTTGTGTCTCAGCCGGGGTCCCAGGAGGGCCTGTGTGTCCCTTGGAAAAAAAAAGAACCTCTACATTCAGCTCTGATTTTCTGTTTATTCAGTTATAGAAGCACTGAATCAGTTATTTGCTTGTTCACATCTAGTATTAGTCTGATATAGGTATTGTAATAGTCCTTGGCAGAAGGTGACGTTTGACTTCTGCTGTTAAATGTTCCAAAGCTTAGTCTCTGGGTAAGTATATTGTAGGTGGGAGGGGCTTGGGTACTTGCCCGTCCTTGTATGGCCTTTTTTCCGTCAGTTTTATCCTCAGTTTGTAGCAATTCGTGGGTGGTTGATCCACAGTTTGTAGCTAGCCTCAAAGTTTGTAGCAAGTTGTTGGAAACTCCTTCACAGACGCGTTTCGCCTATGGCTTCTTCAGTGTGGGAGTCTGTGGTTTCTAATAATGGCATATACATGTATATGGGGAAGGTTACAAGTGGTTTGAGATATAACTGTGTGAGGAAAACAGAGAGAGGATGACTGATAACATTATTACTTACATCCGTTATGCTTGTGAGGGTGCCCCGGTGCCTGGAGTGCTGGTATGCTTAGGGGTTCGTTTGTTTTAGGTTGTACTGTTGTGTCCCTATGTGTGTGGGAATAGAGTCTGTTAAGTGATGCTGTAAAGACGTATAGTTAGGTTTGTTATAAAGGCGGTTGTCATGGATGTCCTGTTATAGCTGGCTGGCTCTAACCTCTTTATGGGGTGTGTTACTTTTGGAGATCCGGACCCTCCATGCCCCGTGGGGGGTGGTGGAGGGTAGCGTTGCATTTTGTAGTGCGCCCGGTTACGGTGTAGTTGCGGTGCGCCCGGTGGGCGTTTGTGTGCTGAGATTTCCGTGGGGAGCGTGTCCCGTGTGTGTGTCCTAGCAGCACTTGCGAGGCCGCTTGTGCAGAGTGGGAGGGTTTATTCCCCTGCCACATTGCCTGCTAAGCCCCTGATTGTTTGTTAGATTCGGGAGCGGAAGTGCACAAATGCCTACTTCCTTTCTGGGCGACCCCACCAGATCTCCTGCCACCGTATGTTTGGAACCGTCGCCGCCTATGGCGGCGACCATATTGTTGGTTGGCTGATTGTTGTGTGCATGTGCGTGGTGTCGTGTTTGTTGTTATCTCCTCTCACTGTGGCTGAGTTTGCATGTTGTCCCTGTCTGTGGCGGCGGCCATGTTGGTGTTCAATGTCGGGGCGGTAACCAGGGTCAATTAACTGAGAGGGGCCATATCGGTTTGCGTGTTGGGGGCCTGTTTGTAAAAAAAATCCTTGTGAGTAAGTTGTGGTTTTTGTTGTGTCTCTTTTTGTGTCCCTATTGTGTTGGCCACCTTATTGTCTGTAAAAATGGTGGCAGCCATCTTGGGTTGGTTCCAATGTGTATATGGGTGTGACAAAGAGAATGATAGAAGGCATACCCATCCTCCAGGCGTCGGGGGTCTCACTGCCAAATGACAGCCTGATTGCCAGATGTTGGAGAAAATTCTGCACAATAAAAAGGAAACATTCTTACATTTGTTTCTTGTCACGTTATTTCACATTAACAATGATAATACCGATTATTTACATATTTCTTATAATAAGGTAAGAACAATTGAAATCCCTATTTAGGATCACAGTGTATGGGATGATTGGATGGGGGGGGGGTTCGTTTGGTTGTTATTTATGTTGTCCAAGTTGGTTGGCTCAAAACGGGGGTCAAGGTTGGGCTGTGGGGTATAAAAGTTCTTGGTGGGTATGTGGGTAGGGCTTATGTTGGGGATCTTGTTCCGGGGTTGATAATTGTGGGTATGGGTCCCAGAATGGTTTGGGCTATGGTTTCTTACCGAGTTGATTGAGATTAGAGGAAGGGGGAAAAACTGCAGGTTTCATTGAGGCCTGGTGTGAGAGTTGCCTTAAGTTTCACAATCCATTTTGTTTCCCTCTGTAGGGTCTGTTTTTGGATATCTCCTCCCCTCTGGGTGGCATGTAATCTATCTAGGGCTTGGAAGGTTATCCCTTTCGGGTCCGAGGCATGCTTCTTCAGAAAGTGACGTCCTATAGGTGTGGTGGTGTTTTTGTTCTTAATATCCCTGATGTGTTCCAGGATTCTGATTCTGAATTTTCGGTTTGTTTTTCCCACGTAGAAATTCCCACATGGGCAAGTTAGTAAATAAATGATATGTGGAGAGTTGCAGTTGAGCGGCTCAAATTGGGATCAGATGATACAAGAGTTCCCAAAAACAACCTTAGACACCTCCCAGTGTAACCCCACACATACCACTGTACATAATAAATTCAGCAATCTAGAAAGGACACTATACAAAAAGACTAAACTTTTTTGGAACATAGAATTCCTAAAGAAGTATCTAGAGGAAAGGATAATACCACTGGGATTGAGGATCAGGATTTTTCTCCAGATACATAACATAGACCCCACCTTTAAATCCAAATGGGAAGAAAATCTCCATCAATGCTCCACCAGGATGCTACAATTACTGATGTAACAACAGGACACGCAACTAAGGTAGATTGAAAAGGAGTACAAGGAAAGGTGCACAGAATTAAACACATATCAAGACTGGGCACATTTTGATACAAAAAACACACAGATCACAAAAGATATAGCGAAATTAAACAAAGAAGTTTGGGAAAATAAGACTAGGAAGTTTGAGAGGGACCTTCAAGCATACCAGGAGGGTAGAGCCTACAGGTGGGGGGCACCCCAAAGTAGGGGCCAAACCCAAAGGAGACAATACCAACCAAGGGACCCCACTTACCCCGGAACAAAGGGGGGACAGTACAGGCGAGACCAAAGACCCTACCAAGACCATATCCAAGACCCCAGTAGGGCCCAGGGGAGACTCCCAGAAAGAAGGAAAACCTTCCCAACACCCGATCAACAGACCAGCAAAACATCCTCAGAGGAAAGTTTTTTAGACTTAGACATAAACCAACGCCCTCTACAACAACACCACACCCAGCAACCAAAAAGACCCACTATACAGACAAGGAGCCAAGAGAAAACCAGAACCAAATGACACCAGCAAATCAAATAATAAACCTGGCCTCACTAGCTCTAACAACAGAACAAAGCAAAGTACTAGAACTTGGCCTCAATTTCTGCCCCCAAACCAACTTCGATAGGTTTGAACTAACGAAAGATATCCACCTATTCGCAAGAAGGGCATTGCTCAAATACCAATATAGAAATAACCCAGAACCAGAACCGAGTACAACCCTTACACCAAGCGACCATCAGGCCCTAGAGAACCTGTACGAACTACTTAAGGAACAGAACCCACAGGACACACAAGAAACACACAACTCCATTACTAACCAACCAACCCAAACCAATGATACCCACTCTTCCTCCACTGTCACTGTTTCCTTTAGGAAACCATCAACGTATTTCCCTCCCCTACAACTGCAAGCAAGCATAAAGACTTTTGTTAATCTAGTCATGTACGATATAGAAAGACTTTCCAAATCTGGACAAAGACCTAACAATATCACACCATCACAGAAGAAGGTCTGGCACCTTTGAAGAAGTGAGCTTGTCTCACGGAACGCGTGGGGGATCAGGACGCCAGTTACTAGCAGGGACACCTCTCAACTTCTGATTTGGTGATATTTTATGCACTTTTTCATTATTTCTATTCCAGTTTTTGGGGCAATTTGATTGGTTATTTGTTCTCTCTTTTTATATGGGATAAATTCATATAGGTTTTGAATGTTATAGCACTTAGCACTTTTATTAGCATTTAGCACCTTCATATTGCACTAGTCACTTTATTTACATTGTATTATATATTGTGAGATAGGGATGCATATATTTTTCACAAGGAGGAAGAGGAATGATTATCTATGTCCCTGCTATTAGTATCTTGTTTTTAATATATTTGTGATGATACTTTTGTAATCATTAATAAATATTGAATACTCATGATATATTTTTGATTCAGTAATTCATTTGGTGGTGCCTGGGGATGTCCCTGGTGGTAGCTGGGGCCACCCATATTGTATACTTATATTTGGATATATTCCCTTTTCTTTGGGGATTCCTTTAAGGCACACCTACATTCATATATCATTAAGAAATAATTAGTGGTGCATTGGGAAAAAATTCTCTTTGATCACAGAAGAAGGCCCTAAGAGAACTCGAATCCAACCCTGACATAGTCATAAAAGCCGCAGATAAGGGGGGTAATATCGTCATCATGAGCAAAACACAATATGAGAGAATGTGCCAGAAAATACTCAACAACAAAGACTGGTACAAAAAAATCCCCATGACACGTCTCCAAAAGGACCAAATAGAGTATCAGGCCCTCATAGAACATGCCAAAATACATAACATCATCAACAAACAGACAGCAGACTTTTTACTAATTGACAAGCCCATAACACAAACATTTTACGCTCTACCCAAGGTACACAAATCCCTCACAGATCCACCAGGATGGCCAATAGTGTCGGGAATAGGATCCATCACCAGCACAGCAAGCCAATACATTGACTTACATTTACAACCACACGTACAGACCTTACCGTCTTATGTTAAAGACACATCACCTCTCCTACAGATACTAGAAGGACTAAACCTACCCAAGAACACACTTCTTGTATCTTTCGATGTACTCGAGCATACCCCACTCTGCAGGCCTGAGGGCGGTAAAAACATTCTTGGACCAACTCGACATAAATCAATACGACCATAGCTCATTCCTCTTAAAATTACTGACGTTTATACTTACCCACAATACTTTCCTGTTTAAGAACCAATTATACCATCAAATACAGGGCACAGCCACGGGCACAACCTGTGCACCCACCTACGCCAATCTATACCTTGGCTGGTGGGAAAGGACGTTATGGCAGGAGGAGAACATGATCCCATATGTAGAGAAGGTAATTTTTTGGTACAGATACATTGACGATATTCTCATACTCTGGAAAGGGACAGAAATCGAACTTAGGTCCTTCCACGAACTCCTGAACCATAAAACACTGAACCTAAAACTGACACTTGACTATAACACAACAGAAATAACCTTCCTTGACCTAAAAATAGGCAAAGACACGGTGGCAACATCCACACAAACCTTTATAGGAAGCCCACAGCAGCGAACAATATCCTCAGGACCTCCAGCTCACACCCGACTCCCCTGAAACAGAGCATCCCCTATGGGGAGTACCTACGTGCTAGAAGGAACTGCTCAACGGAGGAGGACTTCCAAAAAGCCGCGGAGGGGATAAGGGACAGACTAATACTAAGGGGGTACAACAAGAAAACACTCAAACGTGCATACCACAGAACACTAGAAAGGGACAGACAGACCATACTTTTTACACATAAAAAGAGGACGCAGATGACACCAACCCTCCCTATTATACTTACACCAAACAACACACATCCATTAGAAGGATTCTCAATTAACATTGGCACATTTTGACCCACGACCAAGACCTCACGGACATAGTCCCGAACACACCAAAATTGGTCTACAGGAGGCCAAGATCAATAAAAGACTAATTAGTAAAAAGCCATTACTGTGACCGTAATTCTAAATGCTGTAAAAATCAGGGCCTATACAACTGTGGGGGTTGTAATGCATGCCGGTATATAAAGCAAGGCAAAACCTTCACTCTCCAGAACCACCAACCCCACACCATCAAACACTTCGTCAACTGCAACTCTCCACATATCATTCATTTACTTACTTGCCCATGTGGGAATTTCTACGTGGGAAAAACAAACCGAAAATTCAGAATCAGAATCCTGGAACACATCAGGGATATTAAGAACAAAAACATCACCACACCTATAGGACGTCACTTTCTGAAGAAGCATGCCTCAGACCCGAAAGGGATAACCTTCCAAGCCCTAGATAGATTACATGCCAACCAGAGGGGATGAGATATCCAAAAACAGACCCTACAGAGGGAAACAAAATGGATTGTGAAACTTAAGGCAACTTTCACACCAGGCCTCAATGAAACCTGCAGTTTTTCCCCCTTCCTCTAATCTCAATCAACTCGGTAAGAAACCATAGCCCAAACCATTTTGGGACCCATACCCACAATTATCAACCCCAGAACAAGATCCCCAACATAAGCCCTACCCACATACCCACCGAGAACTTTTATACCCCACAGCCCAAACTTGACCCCCGTTTTGAGCCAACCAACTTGGACAACATAAATAACAAACGAACCCCTCCCCCCATCCAATCATCCCATACACTGTGATCCTAAATAGGGATTTCAATTGTTCTTTCCTTATTATAAGAAATATGTAAATAGTCGGTATTATCATTGTTAATGTGAAATAACGTGACAAGAAACAAATGTAAGAATGTTTCCTTTTTATTGTGCAGAATTTTCTCCAACATCTGGCAATCAGGCTGTCATTTGGCAGTGAGACCCCCGATGCCTGGAGGATGGGTATGCCTTCTATCATTCTCTTTGTCACACCCATATACACATTGGAACCAACCCAAGATGGCCACCACCATTTTTACAGACAATAAGGCGGCCAACACAATAGGGACACAAAAAGAGCCACAACAAAAACCACAACTTACTCACAAGGATCTTTTTTACAAACAGGCCCCCAACACGCAAACCGATATGGCCCCCCTGAGTTAATTAACCCTGGTTACCGCCCCGACATTGAACACCAACATGGCCGCCGCCACAGACAGGGACAACATGCAAACTCAGCCACAGTGAGAGGAGATAACAACAAACACGACACCACACACAGGTGCACAACAATCAGCCAACCAACAATATGGCCGCCACCATAGGTGGCGACGGTTCCAAACATACGGTGGCAGGAGATCCGGCGGGGCCGCCCAGAAAGGAAGTACGGCATTTGCGCACTTCCGCCCCCGAATCTAACAACCAATCAGGGGCTTAGCAGACAATGTGGCAGGGAAATAAACCCTCCCACTCTGCACAAGCGGCCTCGCAAGCGTTGCCAGGACACACACGGGACGCGCTCCCCATGGAAATCTCAGCAAACAATCTCAGCCACCGGGCGCACCGCAATTACACCGTAACCGGGCGCACTACAAAAGGCAACGCTACCCTCCACCAACCCCCCACGGGGCATGGAGGGTCCGGATCTCCAAAAGTAACACACCCCATAAAGAGGTAAGAGCCAGCCAGCTATAACAGGACATCCATGACAACCGCCTTTATAACAAACCTAACTATACGTGTTTACAGCATCACTTAACAGACTCTATTCCCACACACATAGGGACACAACAGTACAACCTAAAACAAGCGAACCCCTAAGCATACCAGCACTCCAGGCATCGGGGCACCCTCACAAGCATAACGAATGTAAGTAATAATGTTATCAGTCATCCTCTCTCTGTTTTCCTCACACGGTTATATCTCAAAGCACATGTAACCTTCCCCATATACATGTATATGCCATTATTAGAAACCACAGACTCCCACACTGAAGAAGCCATAGGCGAAAAGCGTCTGTGAAGGAGTTTCCAACAACTTGCTACAAACTTTGAGGGAAAACAGCTAGCTACAAACTATGGATCAACCACCCACAAATTGCTACAAACAGAGGATAAAACCGATGGAAAAAAGGCCATACAAGGACGGGCAAGTACCCAAGCCCCTCCCACCTACAATATACTTACCCAGAGACTAAGCTTTGGAACATTTAACAGCAGAAGTCAAACGTCACCTTCTGCCAAGGACTATTACAATACCTATATCAGACTAATACTAGATGTGAACAAGCAAATAACTGATTCAGTGCTTCTATAACTGAATAAACAGAAAATCAGAGCTGAATGTAGAGGTTCTTTTTTTTTTCCAAGGGACACACAGGCCCTCCTGGGACCCCGGCTGAGACACAACCTACCAACCGGGGACCCTGAGGACACTGAGTGAACCCCTAAATAGGAAAAAAAAAACATTTCCTCAACATATACCACCAGTGGTACTCACACCACTGGCTTAGAAGAACATTATTCCTGTATGTGTAAACTGCTGTTTTCAACAGTGATGTCACTACAGACATTCCCTGCAACACATACATCAAAAAAGGAGACCTGATAGTTGAAAAGACTGTGACTTACATTAATATCTCTAAGTTGTTGATGGTGGCGCTACATTTCAGGATAAGCAGGTTATGTGCTGGAATCAGGGGACCTGGAATCACGATATCCCCCAAAAAAAACAACGCCTAAAAATAAGGAGAAATATACACATATAAATACACAAAAACTAGTATTTTTCCCTTTACTTTACTGTTTCTCATTTGCGATTTTGTCTCTCCAGCCTCTGTGTTTTAGGCCAATCTCTATTCTCCATTTTGGTGTGTATCCCCTGCCACCATCTGGACCAGTTAAGAGCTTAGCCAAACAAATTTGCATGGGGCAGAGCAATGTGTGCTTCAAAGAAGAATTTCAACCCTAATGTTGCATCTCTCTCTCTCTCTCTCAGGGATTTTCCAGGCATTGTAATAAGTTGTAATTTGGAGTTGAATTTCTAGGTACCATGAGTTGCTTTTCTACTACTGTTTGGCTAGAACAGGGGTCTATGTTGGGATGTTGTTGGGGTATCAAGTATCACTTTTATTTTTTGATTAGCTCAAGAATCATCTAAGTTGTAGATATGGGTTGTTGCTCTCCTAAACCAGGGTTAAAACAGCCACTTAAAGTACATGGAAAAATTCTGTCTTCTTAAAAGATAAGTTGAAAGTGTAAAAATATCTTCACCTTTATTGGAGCAGTTTTGATGGTTTAGGTCAAATCAGACTTGGGTAAAGTATGGCAGCAGATCAGTTTGGGGTAGAGCCTCAACAGTGAAACGCACACCACTGGCTTCGAAGGACATTATTTCTGTATGCGTAGACTGCTATTTTCTACAGCAATGTCACTACAGACATTCCCTGCAACACTATAGACACATACATCAGAGGAGGAGAGACCTGATAGTTGAAAAGACTGTGACTAACACTAATATCACAAGCCTTTGTTGTCTCTAAGTTGTTGATGGTGGCGCTACATTTCAGGATAAGCATTCAGGTTAGGTGCTTTTTGTGAAAGTAGTTTCACAGCTCAGAATCTAGTCAAAACACAGCTGGGGAAAAGGAAGGCTGACAAGTTGTCATTAGATGCTCAACTCGGGAGGGGGCATGGGAACTAAGCAGGTCCTGTTCATCAAGGTCTAAATGTTTGCACTGTTGTCTGTTTTCTGGAATAGCCTAAACTTTTTTTTAGAAATGTGTGTCTAGCGCACATCAAAAGGTAAGTGCTGTCATTTTACATTTAAAGTCGTAGCACATTAGGTACTAATTAGCATCATTAACACTGTTGTTAACACAACATTTTTAAACTCCTGAACATGTTTGTGCCTATATGCATAACACAACTTGACAACATAAGTTCCATTATTAGTTACCTGAGCCAACAGATGATTTCTATTTTTCCCTGTAAATAGGTAAGTCCCTTCTTCCTTTAACCAACTGATAGCACTGACCCTTTGCTATTTCATGATTAAGAATATACTTCTTTACAAACTATACTGTCAGAGATTTGTTCCCCCCGCTTGTTGTATTAAAGCATAACTATAGCCCTACATTTGCTAGTATCAAAACAATGTATTGGCCCTCCCAGTCAAAATGATGTCCTGTACTGCTTGCACATCATCTCTTTTTTTCTCAATGGTGCTCTAGTATATTGTGTGACTTTAGGAAAATACACAGACTATGTTGATAACAATAATAATAATAATAATAATAATATGTGTATTTTTCTATTCTAAAATGTCAATTTCAAATAGAGTATATGTATGACTGGTCCTGACAGCAAAGATCATTCACAGTCTTTCTTTCTTAGCAATTAATTAATAGGATCTAATTATTTGTACCAAGAATGATCAGGCCCATGAATAACTGTAACTCTGACAACTCTCACTATATGAGTGAGGTCTGTGGATGGCCGACATTATTTTTTAAATTAAGTGCTATCATGGATGTTCTGCTAACATTATTTTAGCAAAGTAAATGGGCTTAAATATTGATTGTTTGCAGAAGCCAATACTGTTTTGGCTGTGGGATATAATTTTGTAACTAGAGTTCACAACCTTATCCGTAGATGGAACCTGATGGATTCTCCCACCCCCTGCTCTAGCTCATTACCTCTCCCTCCCCCCTTTTGAGACAGGATGTAGTGCAACCCCCTCTCTAGACTCTTCCTCTTTTATCACAGATAACATACACACATTAATACCCCCTGGTAATAAACATGCCATACCAAACACAATCTTCCCTTTGGATAAAGTCCAGGTCTGCATCACTACAATACTTTAGGACATTGGAATGTGCTTAACCTTTTCTCATGTGCACATGCCTGGACAGGAGAGATCATGATTGGCATATATCCTCTTATCAGGTTTTTCTGCCACAAGTCATCTCCCACTCATGAGGACCAAAAACTTGTAACTCTGTAAACCACATGCTAGATACCTATCACTGATTCACAGTTTAGCGGAACCTATTACACAATTAATTTTTTCAAATGTAAGAGATCATGCTGTCCCATCACGCTTTGTAAAAAGGCTTCCCTAGAATGTCCCTTTAGTTCCTACTAGATTTTTAAGGCATCCCTCTTCACCTTCAGTTTTTGTGCTTACAGGACACTGATTTACGTACAACCCTCCAACATTTACATAGATGTATCATTACTACTTGTTGGTGCAGAGGGTAAATAATGAATTGCTAATTAGTTGTAGGCACAAAGGCAATACAGACAAACAGAAAAGCTGTGTTACACAAACATAACTGTGGCTTATGCTGTTGAGAGAGAGATAGTGAAGTAATCGGTAGTTGTGACTTGTCATAGGTGTAACAACATAATAGGATATCTCTAAAGAGCAGCCTCCTTTGCATACAGAGGGAAATAGGCCATTCAAAGGCCATATCTAAAAGCCAGCTGTGGAACAACAACAATATGTGTAGGTAGCCATGAGTTTGACACTTACAACAGTCACTCAGAATCAGTTAGTGCTGTAGTAATCCTGAGCTGGGGTATCTGGTTTAATCCACAATAAATGGGATTGTAATAAAAACCCAATAAACATAATTGTATATATTCTTGTGCTCCTGTCATGTTCCTAAAGCTATGGACAAAATGGGTTAAATAACTTGCTCGTTATAGCCAGTGCGAACCACGGGGCCTGATAGTTGGCCTGTGTCACTGTTTGGTGATAAATTAGCAAATTTGTATGCTGAAGGATATGCCAAATGTAAAAAAGGTTTCTTAAATGATGCCAGTTCTTATGCCACTGCGTGTCAGTGTCCGTAAATCAGAGAATATACTTGAGCTTTAAAGTGTGCTGGAGCTTTAATGTGAAACAAAACTCTTGACATCTAACCCTAGAGTCCTTCCCAAATCGGAATTCCCCACCGTGTGAAATCCCGAGATCGCTTGTAATCCTACCTTGAGCCCTGCTTACACGGTGGGCCATTGGCAACATCCCCAGCACCCCGCCATCCGATCCCGGAGGGAGCAGCCAACAGGAGGCACCTAGCAAAACTATTCTTATTGAGGAAAGCCTGCACATGCAGCATTGGGCAGACCAAATTCCAAGAGGCTAGAAATCCTGGGTTTTGGTCTGCTTTAAGCACACATTTAAAAGTTTATTACATTTGAGAGTGCTGAATATGAAACATGTAGGGCAATCTAAAGAAGTGGAGCAATACATGAGAAGTCCTAGGCAGCCTCTCCCATCAATCGGCTGCAGGGGGCACATCACATGAGCGTCCACCACTGATATGCATTCTTCATATGTGTACCAAGTACCAGGCAGCTTTGGAGCTTATGTCTTTGAAATGTTATGGCTGCAGCCTACAGGACAATCAGGGATGAGAGGCAAGTGCCTTTCTTAGCTCTGTTAAGGGGAAGAGCGTTATTTTTGAATACGTTTTAGTGTTTATCATTTCGGTGCTGTTATCTTCTGAAATTGTTTAGGCACTAACAAATGCCATTTCAATTGTAAATTGTGGTTTGTGAGTCTGAAATTTATGTTATAGAGGCAAGGCAGCTATTAGATGAGGGGGGAAATAATCCCTAGGCAGAGGTTTCCTGATCAGAGAGATAGAGGGTATATAAAGCAGAGGCTAAGAACAGATTGAGAGAGAGTTGAAGGTAAAGCTTGTCCATTGGTTAGTGATTAAAGGGGTCTGTCCCGTACAGTTGCACTGTCTTGACTTATGGTTCCCCCTGCACCATGGAAACTTAAACAGGTGAGAAAGCTAATGGAGAGCTGCAGGAAGTGAGCTTTGGGTGGTGTCATGGGTAAGCCTGAACTGAAAGGGCAGATCCCACTTTATGAGTATAGCTATCAAACTGCCTTAGGCCACTGCAGTGCAGAGCATTCAGTCTCTGCTGAAGACTGGAGATGAATACTGGAAGAATTAAAAGCTCTCTTCCTATATCTAGTATAAAACCATATTCTGTGATATTCTATTCTAAAATAGACATTGAAGCTGCACCAAAAATAAATGCATTTGAGGAGACAGACAGAATTAAAGTGGACCTTCAACCTGAATAAGAGCCTATCTTATATATTTTCCACACCCTGTACATACAGATTGCTCACATTAAAAAATCATCCTACCTGCATCTACTGCATTTTCTGAACCTTTAAAGATCCAAGATGGTGGCTCATGGAGCATCAGGCAGCCTGCAGACAGGAAGTGACTTCTGACTGTGTCGCTCTGCATTCTGGGATTGCTGTCTTTTCCCTGACCCCAGCTCTGCTCTGTCTGTGCAAAGCACAGCTATAACTCACCCCCTGAACTTTATTCCCCCTCTCCTCTGCTTCTGAGTCAAGATGGCAGCGCCTGTATCCTAGAGTCCTGAACAGAGTTGCAGCCGGGTAGGGGAAAGAATAATAAGTAAGTGACTAAAAACTTAAAATATATTAATTTTATATGCTGGGGAATAGTTTTTTTTAAGGGTTTGGGCTTTTCATTAAATCATGCTGAAGGTTCGGTTTAAGCCATTTAACACAAGCCATTTCCTACTATGAGTTGCTAAGCTGTTCTCTTGCAGCAGCTAGAACTACAACACCCTGCATCACCCGCTTATCTAATTACTGAAAAGTACCACCTAAGTCACCATACAGTCCCCAGTGCAATCAGTAACCATCGTGCTGGATTTACACAAGAGTGCTCATTCTCATAGCACAACACATTTTTGGGAGGTCAACTTCTGTTCCAACCATCAAGCGGCGAATTTGAAATTTTTGGTTAGCTGATACGATTAACCAATTTGTGTTCATTGCTTGATCGCAGCGCCCGTTTCCACGGAGTGATTAGCGCTAAATTGTGGTCGCTTTAGCAATTTCCCACTTGATAAATGGGCCATAAGATTCAATATACAAGCCACTTCTTATCATACAGCATATCATCTATAGAGTAGAACAGTTGTATTGTGGTACTGTACAGCTGCAACACCCGCATCACCACTGACTGAAAAACACAACGGTAATCATCACACCTCCTCTATCTGACTAACAAATACACTACCTAGACCAATAAGTAGGTGTCCAACCACAGGTGTACGTGATTAGCCTCAGCTTGCAAAATGTGTCCTATACCTAAAAATGCAGAGCACAAGCAAACCCAAAAAGTATTAAAATGTGAGTGCTGGCTGGGAACCTTAAATCTGGCCACACAGCTCAAGCTAGTGACATATGCAATGTGTATGTCACTTGTGTGAGACACGCATGTGATGGAGAACTAAATGTTCTGGGTAGGTATCTACACTGCAGATGAAGGTGTGCCCAACCCCACTCTCTACACAATTCTGATGCAGGGGACCCCATAGCACATCATGGCACCGGAGGGGGTTTAAATCCAAATCAGTATGCAGGTCATGAACTATGGCATACAATGAGGGGGGGGGTGTTTAAAAGCCAGAAGTCTCAGCAGTCAGTGTGGTGCCCCCTGTCTTTCCAATAGGTGCCCTGGACAATGGAATTGCTCTGTTCTACATCATTAGATTCAGTGTTTTAGTTTTCATCTGTGTGTTTTGATGAGTTGCATAATTGGTGCATTGTGCCTGATCTATATAAAGGGGAGCCTATTGTATTACATTTTAAACAAGTTCAGTCCCACAAATCCAGGGAGAGATGGGACGGTAAACTATAGTAATAGATAGAAAAGAATATTGCGTAATCTTCTGCAGGTAGGCAGGTCACGTGACTGTCCCCTCATCACATTTTTTTTAAGTATAATAAGTCTGCAAAAATGTTTGAAATGTTAAGAATCAAGTGGAACATATAAAAAATAAATAATAATCTGGCCACAATTGAAAACCAGGAATATGTATTTCCAGGAATAAACTTTTTATTTTTAGAAAGACAAAAAAAGAGATAAAGAAACTTTTGGCAATGATCCAGGAACTTTTCCCACAACCGAAAACGTATTGAAATGTAATTAGTTTCCACTTTATTTAGTCCTTTATTTGTGCCTGTATGACATACACACATGAAATATGGACACTTATATAGGGCAGTGACTGATGTGAATGGTTCTAAGTATTTTGTAAAGTGCTGTAAAATATGCTGTGCAAATGAGTAAAATAAATAAATAATTGAGCCTGAAGGTATTCCAAACTTCTAACACGCCATACTTTAATTGCACGAGCAAAAGTATACAAACACGTGCGGCTTTACATAGATGTGTCCCATGGAAAGCTCTGGACCCCTCGACAATCCAGCCACAGGCCTCAGCCTATGCTGACCATCCACAGGACGGTGCCTGTAAATTACTCATAGGGAACTCTGGGTAAATGTGGAGCACATACTGTACATCCTGCTTCTGTGAAAATGATTCCTGACAACAGATAAACGACTCTGGGAAACTGATTCTGTTTTAAGAGATATGTTATTAATAGGAAACAAAGCTGTTTGCTGTTTCTGGCATCGATAGATGGCAGGACAGGGAAGGCTGATTTAATCCTTATTGGCTTGCTCATCAAAATGATGTTGCCCGGAGACATTTTTATTACAATAAATCACTGGTTAACATTTATTCTTTGCATTCCCAGTTGTAAACACGCCACTGAAAAAAAGGTATCATACTTATCAAAGACAAGAAATGAAAAACAGACTTTTTTTCCTGTTCAGGGCTGGTATTTAAGACTTTAGCTGAAAGCCGCCATCCTCCATCTGGAAGAAAAAAAAGCCCTGGATGAGCTCTGCAAGGCACATGACAGCATCTCAAGGTTCTTCATGATCTGTTCTTGCTGCTTCTACAGTTCTTCTTTCTCATCTGGCTATAATCAGGAATTCTGAGTCAGCGTTGTTCAATCTACCTGATTTTGTTCATACTGAGTAAGAATCAGGGCTACGGACAATTAATCATCTTCTTTTGCTTGTTAACTCTATTTGCTTAGTTCTTTTTACAGCCGATGGGTTTAAAAATTGTTTGTGTGTACAGACCTTGAGGGGCATAAAACTTGTCTCTGTCCCTGTCCAGCATAAAAACACATCTACTGCCCCTGCCTGCATGTTCCATTGCCATAAGCAGAGCTGTCCTGCTTCTGAGCTAGCCGCTTCAGTGCTAATAACACACTCTCCGGCTGGATGGAGTCAGACACAAAATAGCAGGCAGCTTCAGAGGTTGATGGCTCGTGAATTTTCCTGGCAGACATCAGACCATACCTGCCTTTAGTGCTGCACATCTCTCACCCATAGGACCGGTATAAGAAGCCAACCAGGTAGCTGGGTGTGGAGCATTCCCATTGACTTCAACGGACTACAACTTCAACTTTCATGCAGTCATAGCCAACCACTGAGCTGGCTTCTCATACCAGCATTGCAGGTGAGAGATGTGCAGGAGCAGGTGACAGGTAATTGGGGAGTCTCCTGCCCTCTGGCACATGTGGCCTGAGGCCTGCTATGAAAGCCCATGAAAGTGGACTTTCCATTTTAGGGAATGTAGAAAGTAGGCACTGATCTACTATATTTGTTATGTTATTCATTAGACATGATAATCTATTAACACCAGAAAAATCACACAAATCACAAAACGTCAAATGGTCTTTGAAAAAGGAAAAGGCAGATAGGGAGAGAAGCAAATTAGTAAGCAAACAAGCAAGTTATTTACAGCCAGCAGGGAAATAAACTGCAAGTTTGTGAGGTGTGAAAAGCAATCCTATTTGATCTCACAGCCTTTCACGCATGTGCTGCATTTTGATCAAACCTACTGTATCCCATGTTCAAGTCCCCTGTGGTGCAGTCCTGGTCAGTCACCATGAGTGCCCAACTTATTACTGTTTATTTATAAAGCACTATGATCTTCAACAGCACTTCATGGATACTGCAATGGAGGGCTTCAGCCTGCCCCTTCCATTGCAGTGAATGGATCAGGCATGGCCAGTCACTGTGACTGATGAGATTTGAAATCTATTGAACTTTAACATTCACTTATGTTTCAGTTTAATCAAGATTCCCTGTGTCTTGAAGCTACCTATCAGAACTGAGATCCTCATATGCTCAACTGGTCCATTGGAAGGGCTTTTCCCGACATAGAGGCTTGTGGTGGAACCTGCTCACATAAATGTCACTGGAAGACCTACAGGGAAATGTACCCTTTAAGGCATTTCTGAACAATACTTGTTTTTGTTTTGGTGTTTCTGAATTGACAAGAGAGGAGAAACTGTATATATATATACGTCTGTATTTGTATTGCATAGTTAGCCGACCCCTCAGGGTGCTTTGTAGCTGTAGATTTTAGGTGACAACAAGGGGCATTGGTCTCTTGTTGTCTATTTAATCTTTACCTATTGATGGCTGCTGCTTGGTTTATTTTGGGATCAGAAGAGTAGCCACGTAATGTAATGTGGTGTGGCCTATGACTGGGTTTTATAGAATGTGTTTGTCTTGCAGCATCAGTAGCAGTATTATAAAGAACATGCTACTGGACTATTTCTGTACCTGATTTCTTTTGACACAAAATGATTCTGCTGCCTGCCAGAAACTGATTAGAACAGCTTTAAAAAGAAAAGTAACACTTTGCTGCCAGGCCTGCAGGGATGCTCCAAATAGCTATAGAGAGACAATTCTATAGACAGGTGCTGCCCCCACCCTATCAAATAATAGGCTAACTGTGTATGTAATATAATTGGTGGCTCACCAGTCATGCTGGCGATGCTCATGTCCTAGGAAGGAGCCAGGCCACACAGCTTACTGTAGGTGGAGGGGCTGCTGAGCCACTAATGAAATAATGTATTAAAGGACAATGATTATGTGCCTGTGTATGTATTGATTTTTCATCACACATTGCTTTTCAGCTGATAAATCTTTTACTTTCTCCTACTGCAGGGTAAATTTGTTACATTCAGATACAGCTGATAGGCCATTTGTGATAGATAAGTATCTGAATATAACAAGTTTACCCTGCAGTATGTGAAAGTAGTAAGGGAGGGGGGCATGCGGTCTGATGATGCCTCCTGTGCCACCACGGCAAGTCATGGGGTCCCTGGTTACTTACCTCTTTCTGCTTCATGCTTTTTGGCAACAGGCATGTGGCCACTGGTCAGTTTTCACCGAGCTATCCAGGCACAGAATAGACCAACAGTCATATCTGAGTGTTGGTCTGGTTTAAGCATACAGAAGCATTACCTGCATATAACCCGGATCAAATGTAAGATAACATAGTAAAGGTTAAAAGTACAAATAACGTACCTTTTCCAATGTTTCCTTTATAGGTGTGAGAAACTGTAAATCAATGAATTAGTAAATGTGAGGTGGACATACCCAGTAAATGTGTTGACTGTTCAGCACAGCCTGGTGAAGTGATTATAAATCAGGTTGATCATAAATTATAACCCCCAAGGAGGTATTTTATAAAGTGTGGAACGTTTTCCACATTTTTAACTATGTGCAATGCCCATTGCTACCATAAACTGGCCCTATACCTAGTAGTGTGTAAGTGTGGACTTGATTTCTACTAACAATTCTGACACACTGCAACTGGTTTAATGGCAGCCATACGGAATGTATGCTTGATTGATGGGTTATTAGTGTACACACAAAGGGGCCCAATAAAATGGTTGTCATTTAGCCTTTATCTTTACTTCATCTGTACAACAATTTCTTAAGCAGAACAGATGCCATACAAGATACAAAGCATGCATATGGTATCCATATGCATACAGGTTTAGACCAATGAGCAGCCTTGGTGCTTGCATTCAGTATTTGAATTCAGATGTCTACTAATACAGAGTGGAAAATGGAAGTAACCATTGTTAATATGACCCTATGCAGAGACCATTGCCTGGTGGAATTGCCTAATGAGCTAATTACCTTTGTTGCTTTGTGCTTGAGGCACCCACCCTGTCATATTCAGGTGTTGGCTGTCTGGGTCAGGCCTGTATCATATGGGCTTTTTCAGCAGCTTGAGAGGCAATGCATATCTTGGAAAAGTAATAGGCTGGACCTCTTTGCCCCCCCTGCTAATTTTTCAGTTAAAAACATGTTAACTGGCCAATAATATAGGAACCCTTCTTTGATATCATCATCATAATTATTGCATCCAGAATAGCCTCCTAGAGCTGCTGTTTTGATGTAAAATGACTCCCACCCTCAAGTCACTTTTGCTCTAGTCACTAGCTCCAGTCACTAGTCTCAATATGGATGAGGTTAGGGAAGGATGGTGGCTCCATTTATGCAATCTTTGTTGCATGAGATGGTGCTTTGTCATGAATGAAGATGATTTTGCTGCTGAAGGCACGGTTCCTCTTTTTGTACTGTGAAGAAGAAATTGATTAGTCACAAACACTATATATTTTGCAAAGGTCATTTTCACAACCCTAGGGGCCTACCATCTCTCCCTATGACTCTGGCTCAAAACATGGAGACACCTTGCTGACCTTGTAGCTTGTTGGGACATGGTGGCTATCCACCAATTTTCCACTACTCCATCTGTATGGAGCTTTGCATGGCACTAGAACAAGACTGTTTAAAATTTACTCTTCATGTATATCTGGGCCCTCTTCAACCATTTCTGCTTGTATGTTAGTAGGTTTATGCACAACTGCAAGCATTTGAAGGATCCTATAACTTGTTTGAATCCTGAGGCCTGACTAGCATTGTGAAACATCCTTTTTAAAAAGGACCAGCCATCTCAAAAATCATTTTAGACTCCAGGGCCAGCCAATTGAATGCCCCACTGGGTAAAATCCACTGGGAAACATTCATCTTTCTCCGAGCATGCAACTGTACCCGTTTCTGTAATGCTGAAGCTCTACCTCAAACAGGGACGTCTGCTGGGAGAAAGATAAGTTTGTAGGGCAGTTCAGGGGGTTTCACACAGCAAGACATCCCAAATCAGGATCGGGACCAAATTCTTTAAATAGAGGAAGTCCCGGGTTTTGGTCCACTTTAAGTACTTTTCCTTTAATTGAGCCCACCTGACAAACTAATTATCACAGTGCTTAAAATGGATTTCAGTGACCCAAAGAGCCATGAGACACAATACCATTCATGTTATTATGGGATAACAAAAAATATATCTTTATGATACTTGAATCCGCTTTGAAAAAAGTCTAAACGCCCTGATCAGACTTATACCTTCAAAGTGACCCTTAATCTGTACAATTCCATTGAATAACACATTTAAATCATTTTTCACAAAGCTCAAATAATGTGGTTGCAAAAGTGCATAAGGAGGCAGTTGTGGTTTGAAAGCCGTGTGATATTTTGTGCTTGCTTAAATGTTTTCTTTCTTTTATTTAGTATGATATACTCATAACATATAGACATAATGTATGCTCAGACATTCAGACCAGAAAGACAACACAATAACTTTTTTATACTCTGTAGATTTTTTGGGATATATCACTTTAGAATTAGTAAAAAAAGCTATTCTTAGGAAATAACAAAATAGAATCCAAAACAAAAACCCGCAGGGGGTGCGTACCTCTGAAAGGACAATTACAAATGATGGATGATGTGCAGTATGGATAACTGCTTTCACTTTATTTCATTCTCCTTTACAAACTGAATAGCAAAATCCATAATTAGGAAAGGACCAATTGCCGGTCAATTAATATAAAAACCCACTGGCCAATTGTCGAATGGGGGCAGTGTTCATTTTCAGCTCTTATCTTAATTGATCATTTGTTTGCATTAGTGCCCCCCTCCTTAGATGTAGGAATTTGTCCTGTTCTTTATGTGTTTATTTTACATTAAGATCTAACCTGCCTGTGGCAGAGGTTAACGATTTCACAACATGGAACGCCATGGTACATATCAATTGTGTCTTATTTTGGCAATGTCTGTTAGAACATTTTCAATTACATGTGACTAACACTAACTATAAACTCTAGACAATGGTTGGGTGTTAGAAAATGCTCCCACTGCTAAGAGACCTCTTTTTATATGAAAATGAATCTGATAATTAGGGAGGGTAGAAAAGAATCCTGGAGCCTAATGGGAGTTCTCTAAGGATAACAGCCAAGAAGATATTGGTTTTCCATGGAATAAAATGAAGGATAACATAGGTTTGACTACAAAATGAAGTAGTGTTAACTCAAATGTAGGTAAAAATCAAACTCAGTCTTGCTCCTACTATATAAGCCAGCGCTTTGTTTTTATTTCTGACTCCTTTGACCTATGAACAAAAGGGGGTGGGAGCAGCTCAATCCCTCTTATTTATACGAGATTGTTCCTTCATACAAGATTATTCTTATTATATAACCCCTTATCATCCAAAATCATTATTATATATCCTTTTATCATCCAAAATTATTATTATTATATATCCTCTTATCATACAAAAATACCATTATTATAATTCAGGGCCTGGGAACTAACCCAGTTTAACCCTCTCATCATCAATCCCATCTGATTATTCAGCACCAAACATGTCTAGCTATGTGGAAAGACAGAGATTTGGTTGCATATATCTGCAGATACATGTGGAAGCCACACTGCCCCGACAAGGCACTCTGTATTTAGTGTGGTCCCTACTCTTAATTCTGAGTCCCCAAAGTTGGGACATGCAATGCAGACAAATATCTGAGAGCTACTCACCTGGGAAGCGGCCAGCCTCCCTTTAGAACACTTCACAGGGAGGAATCCATATTAACTGAATTCCCCCCTGCTTGTGCTCATGGCAATTTAAATGAACAAAAGGGGGGGGGGGGAGCAGCTCAATCCCTCTTATTTATACGAGATTGTTCCTTCATACAAGATTATTCTTATTATATAACCCCTTATCATCCAAAATCATTATTATATATCCTCTTATCATCCAAAATTATTATTATTATATATCCTCTTATCATAATAATAATTTTGGATGATAAGAGGACTCAGAATTAAGAGTAGGGACCACACTAAATACAGAGTGCCTTGTCGGGGCAGTGTGGCTTCCACATGTATCTGCAGATATATGCAACCAAATCTCTGTCTTTCCACATAGCTAGACATGTTTGGTGCTGAATAATCAGATGAGATTGATGATGAGAGGGTTAAACTGGGCGAGTTCCCAGGCCCTGAATTATATTAATGATATTTTTGTATGATAAGAGGATATATATTAATAATAATTTTGGATGATAAGAGGATATATAATAATGATTTTGGATGATAAGGGGTCATATAATAAGAATAATCTTGTATGAAGGAACAATCTCGTATAAATAAGAGGGATTGAGCTGCTCCCACCCCCTTTTGTTCCTTTGACCTATCCCAAATGTTTTATACTACCAGCTAGTATGCACAAATGGATATAACGGTCTCCTCAATAGGGAAGCATCAAGTTCCTATTGAGATAAGTGAGAACTTAGAGTAGACAAAATATAATGCAACTAAATCTTGCTTTAAATCCAGCATTAGTCTGGGATGCCTCATCCGGACGAATTTGAGCTTCTGGCTCTTATGTTGTGTGTGCCAGGCATGAGGAGGCTACACAAAGTATAAATAGCTAAAAAACACTGGGGAATAGCTATTTAACCTATATATAACTTTTTTTTTACATTTTCTTTAGTGCTGGCACCTGCGTACTGGATTATGTATATAGTAGCTGTCGTTCCAGGGTGCCACTAGTTGTGCAATAAATTTGGGCACAGAGCAGCTGATAGAC
The DNA here is from genome assembly GCA_027917425.1 of Gastrophryne carolinensis. Lineage (NCBI taxonomy): Eukaryota > Metazoa > Chordata > Amphibia > Anura > Microhylidae > Gastrophryne > Gastrophryne carolinensis. Next base: position 87,817,960 of record CM051244.1, on the reverse strand, counting down.
AGTCTTGTTGAAGTTGCTATAAGCAACGAAACACGTTGATGCTGCCGGGCCACTGCTGTGCTGTTTTATTAGATGCGCATGCTGGTGTTATTTCCTGCTACCTCACAACCACAATGGATATGGAAAACCGGTGTAGCCATGTTGATGTGCTGAAAAGCCTTTTATTTGGGAAGGAGTCTGTAAGTGCAACTTTTATAAATTATTTTACTAGCATATTACTGGATTACGCTATGTGCACTTTGTTTTCTTGTTCTTTGCACCTGAAAAACTGAGGAGTTGCCGTGACAATATAGATGCTTTAACGGCTTCTGGTGAGTGGTCTGAGTGCTCGGCGCTATTGGTGTTGGATCAAATAGATATCGACAATTAACTGTAGAAAATTAATCGTAGTGCGCCATGCTTATGTAGACTTTATCTTCTGTATTTTTGAAATATTTATCTAGCGCACTATCTGGTGTTTATATGAGGTGAGGTGGCTGGCTCTCTTGTTGACTGGATGCAGCAGTAGCTCGTCATCAGCAGGCCATCACGGCCTGCTTCCCTGCTCCCTGAAGCTGATAGTGGCAATTGGGCCTTGAGGAAAGGTAAGTTTCGAACTACAAAAAAAAATAGAATGCACTGAGACTTTTAAGATCATAGAACACTGCAAAATTGGATCCTTAAGCACCAACAAGATATTTACCTGAACCCTTGTGCAAGTTCACTTCTTGAACAACCAAGACCACCCCTACCTCAGAAAAGGAGCACCACTAATACAAAATCAATCCAGTTATTTTATTGACAAAACACATTAGACATGTTAAAAAGGATAGCTGGACCTCCCCCAAACAATTTATATGTATATTTTTTGTACAAAATTCTATAATTGAAATAATCAATGGATGGAGGGCCCTTCAAAAATATTTAGGATGGGGGCCTTTTATAATTTTTTGTGCCAGCACAAAAAAATAAATTAGGAATGTTGACCAATCAAAAAAAGGCAGTGTGTCCACATGTGTCCTACACAAGAGGGACAATATTTCTTAATAAAGTGCTAGTGCATACAACTCAATCATAAATAACATGTGCTGATAAAGTGATAATACATACAAATCAATCATAAATATCCAACCCATGTATACTCTTAATCCAGTACATAATCTAAGAAACCAGTAGTGCAAGCATTTGTCAATAAATAAATAATTATAACCTTAAAACTTAAATGAGGTAATTGTGGACACAAAGTGCACCTGTGCAAGGGAATATCAGACATAAGATTTAACGCACAAAGGAAAATAAATCCAGCAAAAAAAGTCCGGTGGAGGAGGGAAGCCAGCAGGGGATGCCTGCACACGCGGTTTCCCGTGCCACTTCTACTGGGTGAGGGTTTTTTATTAGTGGTGCTCCTTTTCTGAGGTAGGGGTGGCACTTGGTCCACACCCTCTCTCTTGATTGTTTTAGAGTGGATAGCACACAGTATTTGTTAGGTGGTGCACTGCCTGATTGTTAGTTTATCCAAGTTCACTTCTTGACCACAACTTTCCATCTTTCCTTTGTTGCTGGGGCAAACATGGGACTAAAACGGTTATGCAACTATGGTGGGCCTGTATGAAGGTCAGAACTTTTTGTAAAGAAGTAATTAATGCCAAAAGAGAACCTGAAATGTATAAGCCCTGTGAGGGAGTGTACTTTTCAAAGTTCAAGGTAGCCAAAAAAATGGTTCCCAATAATACTTTTAAGCATTGCTTTGTTTGCTGCAAAGAGATTTATTGCAGCTTGGTGGGGTGCTGACACCACACCTAATTATGGCAGATAAATAGTTAGTCTGTGTAAGATATTGTTTAAAGCAGGCCTATACCCCCTTTCCCTTCAAAGAGGTAAAAGAGTGAGGACCAAAAAGGAAGAAAAAAAACAAAACTGAAGCTGGCCTACAATATCCCATCAGTGCAGTATGTTGTCCACAATGATTGTCTACTGTCTTTACCAACAGCATCTGCTGGCATTTGTAGGGATGCGAACCACCAGGCAATTTGCTTAACACTGTTAGCAAAAGCAATACTGAGTGAGTAGAAAGCTAGCCTGAAGGTAAAATCTATTCTTTCCATACATGTCAGTAACCTGTCTGAGTCCAAAGTAAGATAGAATCTGTCTTGTTAAGTGTGAGCCTGGGGGCTCTACGTACATAGTGTAATGACATGTTCCCACAATTGACCTCCTTAGCACTATGGTACTCATTTTAGAAGAGAGTTCTTACTGAGCAGAGACTCTACTTTCTAGCCTATATTGGGATGTCGATCATCCCAAAAAATGTTTTCAGTATTTCAAAGAAAAATTATAATTATATATGTTTTGTATAGTACAGAGATCTTTACCAACTTTTTGAATTGAATTTCAGTTATGGAAAGTCTTGGGAAGTTTGAATTCTAATGCAGTTGATTAAGTCTTTATGGATGTGTGTCCCTTTACTCTTTCCATCAATCAATGCAGTCAAGCCACTTAAACATATATGTGGACATACCAGACCAGAACACACACAAAAAAGGAACCTGTGGTTGGAGCTATGGTGTTGGCAGAAAACGTTACAGGGTTGTGGTCATTAAATCAGATAAAATAAACTATGTTGCAATAACCTACTTTTTTACTTATAAAACATAAACATAAACTTATAAACACAAATTAGGGCACCTCTCCCTATCCTCTATTGGATGCATATAAGATTGAGTTCAGGTAATATGCACTGGTTTGGGGGCTTCTGGCATAATCAAGAGCCACTGACCATAAAATACAACTTTAGTGCTTCAATTCAAGTTTGATATTTTTATCACATCTACTTGTAACCATTAATATGAGTAGATAAATACAATACAAATTGCTATTTACATTACATTTCTTTTTTACATGTTTGTTGTAATATAAATTCAGCAGGTGTGTATTTTGTGTCTTTTAAGTTTAGTTTACAGTTTCTAATCCATCAATCTGTGTCTCAAAGCATGACATTTGGCACAAGGAAGCGAATGGTCTTAGGGTGAGAAAGCTAATGTCCCGGCTTCTTGGAAAATATACCGTATATTTTTTCTTTATTTCATGAGTCAAGTTTAAACAGCAGAATTGAGCCAGTGTCTTTTACATCCCTTTAGAACAAATACAGCTGCAGCTCTGTTCAGTTGAAGTCATTTGTGAATGGTGTTAGCAGGGAAATGACCCGCTGCTCTGAATCATACTCGGCATGGGGTAACGCTTACAATCATGCTATCCATTTGGTGGCAGAATTGCTCAGATGGCCGTTCTAAAGAGCTTTAGCAAAGCTTTATAATGGGAACAATATACAGGAAAAGTCAAAGTTTAAAGGCCTCTGAACAAGTAAGGAAAGTCCCAACATGGATAAAACCCCCATTGACGTTTGAATTCTATATGTTACTTTCTGGTGGAGTTGGAGTGAAAATGACCTTCATGTCTAATGAAACTAAAGAGTTGAATTATATAAAATATTTTATGTTGAGAATAATTCTAACTGTTCTGTGGCAGCATTTCCCTTCTAGGACAAATGTTTTTTATTCATTATTTAAGAAACCCTAACTTGTCTGTGCCTCTTTGAGTCAACTGTGGCTCAAAATGGGAAGCTAAGGTGAGCGCTTCTCCACCAATGACTCACCTGCAGAACTTTGTTTTTTTCGAAGAAATTGTGGATATTGCAGTAGTAGCAATGAAGATAAATCTGTAAGGTTTTAATTGAAACTAATAGCATTGAGAAATATAGTATTCCACCACATGAGAGCAATAGTTAGCACTGTAGTCCTTCAAGGCTGTCTTACATTTAAAAAAAATTCTGACTGTGCACTAGGCATTTAGTTTGCCAAAAATGGGTCTGTCTAGACAATTTAATCTGAACGTTTCCCTTAAAGAGGACCAACAGCCTTGACCTTTGCTCATTATACATGCATTTCTCACCTCAACATACGGAACTGCCTATATAGAAAATATAGCAGTGAATGCAGCTCTCCTTTTGCTTGCTCCTGCGTACCCAGCACCAAGAAGGTTGTAGGGTGCAGTTGCCTCACTCTCCCTCCAAATTAAGCAACCCCTTGTCCTGCCACCCTGCATGGGTGGGGAAGAAGATGCTGAGAGTCAATAAGTTGTAGATGCTCTTTTCATTTTTCCTCAACCAACCATGTTCGTACCTGGGCATTTAGTGCTACTAGTGTTAGCAATCCCAGTAAGTGCGACTGCTATGCATTGCTGGGTTCACTCATGCCAAGAGAGCTGAAGGACCGGGGTGTCCATGCATCCAGGGGCAGAGGAAGACCCAGGAATTTTCACTGTGGGGCGTACTGATTTAAGGTCATTTGGGCCACTGCTTATTACACCCCCCAATACCTCCTCCCTAGTCCCTAGACTCCCAACACCACTGTACCTGGCCCCCACTGCATCCTCCTAGCCAAGTAAACCCAGCCCATGTTCGACCCCAATGCTATAGCCTCAGGCTCATGACTGTGGAGGTCCTTCCCACCCACATTATCTGTAGAGATGAGCGAGCTTTTGAAAAATTCAATTCGGACGATTCGTTAAATTTTCCTGGAAAATTTGTTTTGGTACGAATTTATTTGCGACAAATTGCTATTAAAAACGGCTATTTCTGGGCTTCCTAGAGCCTCCATAGGGTTGCAGAACATTTTGCTTGGCTGTAACATGCATAGGATGCATGCTGGGTTAGTGAAATAATATTGTAAAGAAGTATGACATGCAGATCAGAGGTGTCGCTATTAGATTCGCTGTCGCAGAGCGGCACAATTAGAGAGCCTTGAGGTGGCATCAGCATGATGAACCCATATATTGCCTGAAAAACATACCCTGAAGTTGGCAGCAGCATAGGGAGCCCATATATTGCCTGAAAGACACATTGGAGTTGGCAGCAGCATTAGGAGCCCATATATTGCCTGAAAAACACACCCTGGAGTTGGAAGCAGCATTAGGAGCCCATATATTGCCTGAAAGGCACACTGGAGTTGGCAGCAGCATAGAGAACCCATATATTGCCTGAAATACACACCCAGGAGTTGGCAGCAGCATAGGGAGCCCATATATTGCCTGAAAAACACACCCAGGAGTTGGCAGCAGCATTAGGAGCCCATATATTGCCTGAAAGACACACTCTGGACTTGGCAGCAGCATAGGGAGCCCATATATTGCCTGAAAGAGACACTGGAGTTGGCAGCAGCATTGGGAGCTCATATATTGCCTGAAAAACACATTGGAGTTGGTAGCAGTATTAGAAGCTCATATATTGCCTGAAAGACACACAGTAAAGTTGGCAGCAGCATTCGGGGCCCATATATTGCCTGAAAAACACACCCTGGAGTTGGCAGCAGCATAGGGAGCCCATATATTGCCTAAAAAACACACCCTGGAGTTGGCAGCAGCATAGGGAGCACATATATTGCCTGAAAAACACACCCAGGAGTTGGCAGCAGCATTAGGAGCTCATATATTGCCTGAAAAACACATTGGAGTTGGTAGCAGTATTAGGAGCTCATATATTGCCTGAAAGACACACAGTGGAGTTGGCAGCAGCATTAGGAGCCCATATATTGCCTGAAAAACACACCTTGCAGTTGGCAGAAGCATAGGGAGCCCATATATTGCCTGAAAAACACACCCTGGAGTTGGCAGCAGCATAAGGAACCCATATATTGCCTGAAAGACACACCCTGGAGTTGGCAGCAGTATTAGGAGCCCATATATTGCCTGAAAGACACACAGTGGAGTTGGCAGCAGCGTAGGGAGCCCATATATTGCCTGAAAAACACACAGTGGAGTTGGCAGCAGCATAGGGAGCCCATATATTGCCTGAAAGACACACCCTGGATTTGGCAGCAGCATTAGGAGCCCATATATTGCCTGAAAGACACACAGTGGAGTTGGCAGCAGCATAGGGAGCCCATATATTGCCTGAAAAACACATTGGAGTTGGCAGAAGTATTAGGAGCTCATACATTGCCTGAAAAACACATTGGAGTTGGCAGCAGTATTAGGAGCTCATATATTGCCTGAAAAACACATTGGAGTTGGCAGCAGCATTAGCAGCCCATATATTGCCTGCAAGACACACCATGGAGTTGGCAGCAGCACAGGGAGCCCATATATTGCCTGAAAGACACACCCTGGAGTTGGCAGCAGCATTAGGAGCTCATATATTGCCTGAAAAACACATTGGAGTTGGTAGCAGTATTAGGAGCTCATATATTGCCTGAAAGACACACAGTGGAGTTGGCAGCAGCATTAGGAGCCCATATATTGCCTGAAAAACACACCCTGCAGTTGGCAGAAGCATAGGGAGCCCATATATTGCCTGAAAAACACACCCTGGAGTTGGCAGCAGCATAAGGAACCCATATATTGCCTGAAAGACACACCCTGGAGTTGGCAGCAGTATTAGGAGCCCATATATTGCCTGAAAGACACACAGTGGAGTTGGCAGCAGCGTAGGGAGCCCATATATTGCCTGAAAAACACACAGTGGAGTTGGCAGCAGCATAGGGAGCCCATATATTGCCTGAAAGACACACCCTGGATTTGGCAGCAGCATTAGGAGCCCATATATTGCCTGAAAGACACACAGTGGAGTTGGCAGCAGCATAGGGAGCCCATATATTGCCTGAAAAACACATTGGAGTTGGCAGAAGTATTAGGAGCTCATACATTGCCTGAAAAACACATTGGAGTTGGCAGCAGTATTAGGAGCTCATATATTGCCTGAAAAACACATTGGAGTTGGCAGCAGCATTAGCAGCCCATATATTGCCTGCAAGACACACCATGGAGTTGGCAGCAGCACAGGGAGCCCATATATTGCCTGAAAGACACACCCTGGAGTTGGCAGCAGCATAGGAAGCCCATATATTGCCTGAAAAACACACCCTGGAGTTGGCAGCAGCATAAGGAACCCATATATTGCCTGAAAGACACACCCTGGAGTTGGCAGCAGCATTAGGAGCCCATATATTGCCTGAAAGACACACAGTGGAGTTGGCAGCAGCATAGGGAGCCCATATATTGCCTGAAAAACACATTGGAGTTGGCAGCAGTATTAGGAGCTCATACATTGCCTGAAAAACACATTGGAGTTGGCAGCAGTATTAGGAGCTCATATATTGCCTGAAAAACACATTGGAGTTGGCAGCAGTATTAGGAGCTCATATATTGCCTGAAAAATACATTGGAGTTGGCAGCAGCATTAGGAGCCCATATATTGCCTGAAAGACATACAGTGGAGTTGGCAGCAGCATGGGGAGCCCATATATTGCCTGAAAGACAAACAGTGGAGTTGGCAGCAGCATAGGGAGCCCATATATTGCCTGAAAGACAAACAGTGGAGTTGGCAGCAGCATAGGGAGCCCATACATTGCCTGAAAGACACATCCTGGAGTTGGCAGCAGCATAGGGAGCCCATACATTGCCTGAAAAACACACCCTGGAGTTGGCAGCAGCATAAGGAACCCATATATTGCCTGAAACACACACCCTGGATTTGGCAGCAGCATTAGGAGCCCATATATTTCCTGAAAGACACACGGTGGAGTTGGCAGCAGCATAGGGAGCCCATATATTGCCTGAAAAAGACACCCTGGAGTTGGCAACAGCATAAGGAACCCATATATTGCCTGAAAGACACACCCTGGATTTGGCAGCAGCATTAGGAGCCCATATATTGCCTGAAAGACACACAGTGGAGTTGGCAGCAGCATAGGGAGCCCATATATTGCCTGAAAAACACATTGGAGTTGGCAGCAGCATTAGGAGTTCCTCCCCCTCCTCAGCTCCCACGGGGTTTATGGGGCTGTGAAATGTATGCGCCATGTCTCCAGGGCCCTGACCAGCCATGGTTTCCAACATATGTTGTATTACATGAAGCAGCGGAATCACGTCGTTCATGCCGTAACCCTGGCAACTGAGAAATAAAGTGGCTTCCTCAAAGGGCCTAGCAAACGGCAGGTGTCACGTATGAGCTGCCACTGGTTCACATTAAAATTACACAGGGGAGTCCCCCTATCTGCTTGGATCATCAATAAATCATTGATGGCTTTTCTCTGTTCGTATAGTCGATCTAACATATGTAGGGTGGAATTCCAATGGGTGGAAACATCGCAAATCAGGCTATGTTGGGGGATACCGTTCTGACTCTGTAGCTCAAGAAGGGTGTGCTTGGCAGTGTAGGAGTGGCTGAAGTGCATACAAAGTTTCCTTCTCGTTGTTAGGATGTCTTGCAGATGGGGGGAAGACTTCAGAAAATGCTTGACAACTAGGTTGAACACGTGTGCCATACAGGGCGCATGGCTCAGGCTTCCTTGTCGCAGTGCAGACAAGATGTTACTGCCATTGTTAGTCACCATGGTTCCCATTTCCAATTTTCATGGAGTAAGCCATGTTTTGATTTCTTGATGAATGATTTTCAGGAGCTCCTCCCCTGTGTGACTCCGTTCACCAAGGCAAACCGTGTGAAGCACAGCGTGACACCGCCGTGCCCTGCTTACATGGTAGGCTGAAGGGGCATTGAGAATTGACCGTACAGTGGAGGCTGAGGAGACGGCGGAGGATAAGGAGACGGAGTCGCACACTGTGACAGGCAAAACGGCCTGGGAGCATGGAGGCCAAAGCAGTGTGACCTGTCCAAGTTGCTGTGCAGGAACCACATTCACCCAGTGGGCCGTAAAGAACATGTATTGTCCCTGACCGTAGTTACAGCTCCAGATGTCGGCGCTGCCGTGCACTTTGGTGCACACCGACAGGCTCAAGGACTGGCCCACCTTCAGCTCAACAAATTTGTGCAGGGCTGGTACTGCAATGGGTGCTTTAAACTTGAAAACCAGACTTTTTTATACAAACGACAAAAGGTAAGTCGGCCGGTACTCTTAAAAGATAAGTGGTAGCACTGACAATGGCCCCCGGTGAAAGGCAATGGGTGCTTTAAACTTGTAAACCAGAGTTTTTTTATACAAAAGGCAAAAGGTAAGTAGGCAGGTACTCTTAAAAGACACGTGCTAGTATTTGGGATGCACCCCCCCCCCCTCCGGCGAAAGACAAAGTTTGCTTAAAAAGTGACTTTGTTTACAAAATGCAACCAGTTAGCAGACAGGTACTCTTGAAATATTTATGCTAGTATTTGGGATGCCCCCTCTTCAAATACACAGGTTGCCTGCTTTTATAGTGGAAAAGTGACTTTGTTTACAAAATGCAACCAGTTAGTAGACAGGTACTCTTGAAATATTTATGCTAGTGTTTGGGATGCCCCCTCAAATACACAGGTTGGCTGCTTTTATAGTGGAAAAGTGACTTTGTTTACAAAATGCAACCAGTTAGTAGACAGGTACTCTTGAAATATTTATGCTAGTGTTTGGGATGCCCCCTCTTCAAATACATAGGTTGGCTGCTTTTATAGTGGAAAAGTGACTTTGTTTACAAAATGCAACCAGTTAGTAGACAGGTACTCTTGAAATATTTATGCTAGTGTTTGGGATGCCCCCTCTTCAAATACATATGTTGGCTGCTTTTACAGTGGAAAAGTGACTTTCTTTACAAAATGCAACCAGTTAATAGACAGGTACTCTTGAAATAGAAGGAAAAGCTAAATAGGCAGGTGTGTTATTAACACTAAATAGGCGTGAAAGCTAATGCAAACACTTTAAACTTTCCCTGTCTTTCTCTGTCACAGGCTCTCTGCTTCTCTGTCTGTCCCTCGCTTCTTCTGTTCTTCTATCTATCTATCTATCTATCTATCTATCTATCTATCTATCTATCTTTCCGTCGCTGTATCTGTCTGTCTGTCTATCTATCTATCTATCTATCTATCTATCTATCTATCTATCTATCTCTGCCTGATCTGCTCTGGCCGCAATACAGTGTCAGAATGATCTTCCACAAAATGGCTGCCACTTATAAAGGTCTGTGACATCATCGGTAAGCCTGTCTGCTGATAGGTAGCATGTGATGCCTACCCAGGATTCCTTGCCCCATGGGACATGTCCTGACATGTGGATCCACCATTTCAGATGGACTGGATAGCAGTAAATGGAGTTTTAAGGATGCAATTTGAGCGATTGAATCGCGGCGATATTCGGAACCATAACAAATCGAATTTTTCCTGAAATTCTTAACAAATTCGGGTTCGTCTGAATCGATTCGCTCATCTCTAATTATCTGCCCCTGCAATAATATGGCATCAGTACTATGTTGGCCATATATACCCATGTTCATGATCTGTTCCTGCAATGCTATAGCCTCAGTTGGGGTTTATTGGGCTACTTCAGGAAATGAAGAAGAAGCCCATGGAACATGCCTCAGGTGAGCTGCTTGCTGCCTTATTAAGTAGATTATTTTTAATGTATTAACTGTGTGTTACTATTCCATTTGAAGTGTGTACATTTTTAGCACACAGCATTATATTATATGAAAGTCTTGTACTATTGTTAATAGTGTTTTGCTTTCTTGCGGAGTCAGGCTTTATAACACACAATATTTCTGGTGCCCTGTTAATGATGCTGACATCAGACAGCAGCGTTTCTGGAAATTGTATGTAAATGTTTACAGCTGAGAAATACAGGTGATTGATACAAGGCGTTTAATGGTAAGGCCTTGCCAAGCTAGAAGTAATGTGCTTGTTTAATCTAGACATTCAGCAACATAACTTTCAAATTAGATAAGATGTTCTTTGCCTTCATAGACTGCCAAATTTCCACTCCACAATAATACTGGATTGCTTTAGTTTTGCTTATAGTGTAACGTTTTAGTATATGTCTGTAACGCTTAAGCATTCATTGTTCCATACACCTTTATTTCTCTTGCTTACTTTATTTTTCAAAAATGTCTTTGTGTGTTCGTTTTTGGTCCCAAAAATCTGGCATTGTCTCATTTTCAGGTCTAATGTTTTTGACCACACACACAGTGTGTCTTTTAATGATTGATTATTTTAGTTAAATTTGTACTGCTCTGTTCTATGGGTGAAGTCACAGCATTAGGTCCGCTTGTGTACGTTTTTCATGATGTATCCACAAAGCCCAAGTTAGAGGATACAGCCACCTTTAGGTGTATTCTGGCACAGTGGGAGGGATTCGGGCAACTTACATGTTATTTTTGTCTGTGACCCACAGTGGGGAGATCCCGTGTCACTTTGTTTGGTCACTGTAGACATTAATGTATTTTTCCATAAAAGTCATGTTATGTAGGGCCGGATTATGAGGGGGCGCAAGGGGCGTGCGCCCCAGGGCCTCCACCACTTGCTCTCCAAAGGGGGCCTCCACCAACCTTTGGGTTATGGTCTGGTCCAGGAGGCTTTTCAGTTTTTGGTCTGACAGGCCGCGGGGCCAGCAACAAAGCTATCAGTGGCAGTGGGGGCCCTTGCTGCTGCCTGGACATAACTGACAATGCACAGTAACAGCAATCCCAGCAGCATTTCCTGTTTGCAGGTGGCCTGCAAATGCATGAGCCGCCATTTTGTTTCTAAAATTTACTACAGCAGAAATTAGCAAAAGGTAAATTAATGTTTACGTGTAGCAATCTTAATTGCTCTGGGAAGGAATGCATATGAGCACTGTTTGTTGTGTTGGTCTGGTTGGTTCGCTTTAGGTCTCTTCTTTACAGACAACTCCTGGACCTTATTTAAACCTTTCTCACACTTAAACCGGACCTTCAGCGTGATTTAATGAAAAACCCAAACTCTTAAAAAACGGTTCCCCAGCATCTAAAATGAATATATTTTACGTTTTTAGTCATCAATGATTATTCTTTCCCCCACTGGGCTGCAACTCTGTTCAGGAATTTAGGATACGGGCGCCGCCATCTTGACTCAGATGCATCACACTTACTGAGGAGAGGAGAGTGGGATAAGGTACAGGGGGTGGGTTATAGCTGTGCTTTGCTCAGACAGAGCAGAGCTGGGGTCAGGGGAAGGTCAGCAGTCCCAGAATGCAGAGCAGCACAGTCAGGAGGCACTTCCTGTTTGCAGGCTGCCTGATAAGATGGCGGCTTCCATAAGCCGCCATCTTGGATTTTTAAAGGCTCATAACATGCAGTAGATGCAGGTAGGATGATTTTTAATGTGGCCAATCTGTATGTACAGGGTGTGGGAAACATATAAGATAGACTCTTATTCAGAGTGAAGGTCCGCTTTAAAGTGGACCAAACACCAGGTTTTTGCCATGCCACTGGGTGTGAAATCCTGGAAATTACCTGTATTTTTACCTTGGTCCACACTCCAAGGACACGTGCAGTATTTTTGTAAATCCGAATAGATTGCTGTGAATATAAATACCTAGCAATCTATTCTGAATGTGTCTGTATACATAATTAGTACATATCAAAATGTAAACAAATCTAAATATAACGGTTAGGTGGAACAGGGAGAACGGGGTGGGGGAGAGTTGTACTGTATAGAGAAATGATCTATTGGGATTACGTAGATTTCATTTCCTGACACCTCAACTAGGTAAGTCCAAAACCCCTCCCTTCCCACCACTTCACTTATTTCTCCACCTAATAGAAAACTGGCTCTATATGCATAAAATAAATAAGTATACCCAAGAAACTCCTAGGACAACTTCTCTTTCACCTTTCTACTGCTTGCTTTTCCAGTTCCATACAAGGGTGGCATGGGTGCTGGGACCATGGGGTCAGTCTGGTGAGAAAACTCACTTCTCTTTTAGGAGAGAAATTCATCATTCACTTTCATTTTCTACCTTGCTGCTGATTTCGAACCAGATGAAAATTTACACCCTCTAGACAATGAGTTTTCTCACCAGGCCCTGAATCGACCCCCATGTGGGAATTCTGCATTTTATTAAAATGTAATAGGATTGAATGTGACACATGGTCTTCCCCACAGAGCTCATCTCTTTGATGGAAGGTGTGCTCTGGAATAAAGAGGAGGTGAGCTTGAGCTGATAGGTCATTGGCTGGCCAATACAGGAGAGTTTACTGGTAAAGGGGCTGAAACTAAGGGTTTTTCTAAGAAGGGATAGCAAAACCACATTTATGAAAGCGAATCTGGTGAGCGACTCTAACAGCGCCATGTAGCGTCCAATGTATTATTACAGGTGGCTCAGTGAATAGCGCCGGCACTCTAGCTTCCAGGTATTACCTTTTGCTCAGTGTTGCTCTCCTATACATTTTAATGGCCCGTTCATTTGATTGTGTTTAAACAGCGTGTTTGACAATTTCGACATTTTTTTTTTTGCTCAAGTCATTGTGTGACATCTCCTGTCTGCAAACAAACACTTTTAGAAACTTTTTTGACTTTTTATATTTTTATGCAGAATTGTCATTATAGGTCTGGCACTAAAGTGTTAATGTCACAATGTTAAAACAATGTCATTCCATGTGTTTTCGCTTTGTTATTGGTGGATATGTGTTCAAAAACAGACTTTAATCACACAGCGTCCGGCGTTCTGTGCTATAGCGACCAGATTTAGTGCGCTGATGCTCTGTGTGTGTAGTTTTTTGATAAGTATGGTGTAAAGTGCCAAGAGTCGGTCGCACTGAGCTGTCGCTACCTTTTGCTCGCTGTACTGGTGTTAGAGCGCCCAACATACATCACATTCATCAATACGGGCCAGGTTACTACATAGACTGAGGCTGACTCTGTTACAGTGCCCGATACCCGCTTACAGCGTCTTACTAGCGGTCACTCTAAATAGTGTCTCATCTGGCAATACCTGGCGTTAGTAATGAATCACGAGTGTTTCTGTCAATTTGTAATATCTCTCTGATCACACATTTAGTGTATCTTACTCAAACACAAATTCCTCTTCCCGTCCTCTGTCTGTTGGTGTACCACAAGGCTCAGTCCTAGGACCATTATCTTTTCAATTTACACTTATGGTCTTGGCCAACTAATAACCTCATTGGGGTTCCAATATCATTTTTATGCAGATGACACTATATGACATATCTCTCTGGCCCATATCTCTATTACTTCCTCTCTCGCCTTCCTGACTAAGACCCATTTCTTCCTTCATGACATCTCGCTCCCTTAAACTAAACATGGACAAAACGATTTTGGCCGTCTGTTGCCCCTCCCCTCTCTAACACCACAATCTCTGTAAATAATAATCAAACTTTTAACACTAACCTACAAAGCTTTCTCCACCCAGGCCCCTCCCTACATCTCATCTCTAATCCAGCATTACCAACATAAATGCCACCTCTGCTCTGCCTTGGACATTCACCTTTCCTCCTCCTTGGTTACCTCCTCGCACTCACACTTTCAAGACTTTTTCTGTGCCTCTCCACTTCTCTGGAATGCACTCCAACGCCCAATCCATCACTCCAAACCTTTGAAAGTGTCCTCAAAACTCACCTCTGCAGACAAGCATGTTACCTTGCTTAAAGCAGACTTTCACTCTGAAAATCTTATATGTTTCCCACAACCTGCACATACAGATTGTCCACATTAAAAATCATCCTACCTGCATCTACTGCATGTTATGAGCCTTTAAACATCCAAGATGGCGGCTTATGGAAGCCGCCATCTTATCAGGCAGCCTGCAAACAGGAAGTGCCTCCTGACTGTGCTGCTCTGCATTCTGGGACTGCTGACCTTTACCTGACCCCAGCTCTGCTCTGTCTGAGCAAAGCACAGCTATAACCCGCCCCCCTGTACCTTATCCCACTCTCCTCTCCTCAGTAAGTGTGATGCTTCTGAGTCAAGATGGCGGCGGCGCCCATATCCTAAAGTCCTAAACAGAGTTGCAGCCCAGTGGGGGAAAGAATAAAAAGTAGTGACTAAAAACATAAAATATATTAATTTTAGATGCTGGGAAACTGTTTTTTTAAGAGTTTGGGCTTTTCATTAAATCACACTGAAGGTCCTGTTTAAAGTGGACCAACACCCAGGATTTTGACTATCCTGGGTTTTGGTCCACTCCAGGGGGGCACCCCGATTAGGGGTGTCCCGCTGTGTAAAACCCCCCAGAACCCCGAAAAACTCACCTCACCACGCTCCCACGTAGCCACGGACAAGCGGCGGACAAGACAGTGCGCCCGCCGCCGCCTCCCGCACGTCGCTCTGACAGGGCGCGCGCCCGCGCCGGCCATTCACAAATGGCCGGCGCGGGCGTGCGCACGTCTAGAGGAGCGCGCGGGAGGATGAGGTGAGTTTTTTTGGGGGGATGTCCCGCGGTGAGGGAGGTGATCGGCCCGGGAATCTTATAGATTCCTGGGCCGATCAGGGGAGGGTGACAGTCCACTTTAAGCATTACCTTCACCAGGCCAGAACTCAAGCTCTACCACTTGTGATCCTGCTCCTTTTTGTCTCCACCCCCATGCTTTAGACTGTAAGTTTGCAAGGGCTGGCCTCTCCTTTCTATTGTCTCTTGTTATCACATTTGGTTTCAACTTTGTAACATATAGTTTATAATGATCCCTGTACAGTATGTACAGTTTTTCCTGGTCTGTAATTATACCTTGTACAGCGCTACAGAAGAAGATGGCACTATATAAATAAACAATAATAATAACCCGAAAAATAATGAACATTTTACCCCAAGAAAACGCAAACCAGAGAAGCCCCAGTTTCTCGTTCTGCCCACCTTGACCCTCAGAGCAGCTTGCTCACTTGTTCCGTGTTGGGAACACTGAGCTAAGAGCATTCAGTATAGCCAGCCTGGCCATGTATTCATCCCTCCTGCTCTGTTGTAATTATAGACATACCCCTCGATTCAAAGAGCAAAAGTTAAGTGATTTCGTATCGAGAATCGTAAGTTTGGGTGGGTGTTTGTCATTTTTTCTGGTTTTTTTGGCCATTTCGTATTCGTACGATCGTTCGCGCATAGACGTATATGAACATACGCATTTCGTACGAGAATCGTATAATTTGCGTTAGTTCGTGTGTTTTTCCCGTCCAATTCGTATTATTTGCGTTAGTTCGTGTGTTTTTCCCGTCCAAATCGTATTATTTGCGTCCGATCCTATTTTTTACGTCCTTCACATGGGCTTGCGCCCAATTCAGAGAGGTGATTGCTAATTGTTTTGAAGCCCATTAAAGAGGTGCTTTACGAAATGTTTGCCGGCAGCTATTTGGCCTCGGGAGTAGGATGGAGCGGAGCGAGTTTGTGGCACATCAAGGGCTTATGCTTTTTGGCATTGAGTTGATCGAGATGTCTGAGAGCAGATTGCCCCTGCGTCGTCGCATGAACATCGATAGCATGAATGATGTTGAGCTGTTCGAGCTGACCAGGCTTAATCGCGCTTCCCTCCATAAATTATATAGTGAGCTGCGGCCATGGTTAGCCCGCACCACAAGGAAGGGGCATGCAATTTCAGGTATGACCAAGATGCTTGGCTGCCTGCAATTTTTGGCGAACGGCTCGTTCCAGAGGCTGGGTGCCCTCTCCGTGGGGATGTCACAGCCTACGCTGAGCCGCGCACTATCTAAATTTTTGGAAGGCATGGCTGCCATAACTCAAAAATATATTTATTTTCCTGATGATATGGCAGCCAGAAACGCCATTAAGCTTGGGTTTTATAATGTGGCCGACATGCCCAACGTTATTGGTGCAATTGACTGCACACATGTGGCACTCGTACCTAGGGCAGCCGACGAGTATATATATAGGTATTGAGATTGGTTATTATGTTGCCCAACGTGTCATGTCACCTGTTTTCCTTTGCGGCAGCATATTTGTTTATCCCTCATTTGTGTAGCTGCTTTATCTCGGCTTTTCATTAGTATTTCCCAATAGAGTGCAGACATGTTTTGTGTTTAATGTATTTTTTGGGGTCAAATATCAATTACCCTTTTTGTATGTTTTTGCCTTAAGGAATCGTAAAATGGGACACTCACTTAATGTCCAGGCCGTGGTTGGTCCGGATATGCGGTTTATGAGTGTCCTTGCCGGCTACCCCGGATCGTCCCACGACTCCTATATCCTCCGGCGATCTGGGTTGTTTCGGAGATTTGAGGCAGGTGAATTTTCGGGGGCATGGCTGCTTGGTAAGTGTGTCCTATTTGTGTGTTATTAAATGTGGCATTAATCTTGTATTTGTTGATATGTTTGTTTTGGAAAACTTGACAGAAGCGTCCAACTGCCTTTTTCTTGGCTCATATATTAGGAACTTACCCAAAAAATCCTTGTCTCGCTTTGGCCTTCAGAATGTTTTCCCTTTAGTTAGGATGTCTGTAAGTTCCTTGTGCCTAAATATATTGGTTTGGAGTTTATACCCAAGGATCTTTGACATTTGGCTCCTTTTGTACTATTGGTCGTTAAATGTCAAAGTGGACTTAAACTGCATACATTGTAGTTTCCAGTGAAATGTGGCTAGGGATCTTTGACATTTGGCTCCTTTTGTACTATTGGTCGTTAAATGTCAAAGTGGACTTAAACTGCATACATTGTAGTTTCCAGTGAAATGTGGATAGGCCCTCAGCAGCATCCTAATTGTAACATGTCTGAAAACTACAAATATATGTAAAATACAAATACCCTTGGCCGTGCAGATGTTTGTTAATTAATTGGTATATAGAAGTGCCATTTTTATTTAGGTTATACCTTAGTGCAATATTTGGGGGCCCTAATGTGCCCTTTTTTTTTTTGGGAACACTTTACCTTACATCATTATGATATCTGTGAATTTTTTGGTGTTGGTTGTGTTGCCTTTTTAATTGTGATTACATTTAATTCTCTGTTTAAGGTGATTCCGGGTACCCACTTCTACCCTGGCTCATGACGCCTGTGCTGCGGCCCCAGGATGCCTCTCAGGAAGCGTATAACCGTGCACATCGCAAGACCCGGGCTGTTGTGGAGAGGGCCTTTGGTCTGCTGAAGACACGTTTTCGTTGCCTTGACCATACTGGGGGGGCCCTGCAATATGATCCCAAGAAAGTGATCGACATTATAATGGCATGTGCTGTTTTGCACAATTTTGCCATCCTGGAACGTGTCCCACGTTATGTGGACAGCCTGCCCTCTTCAGCCGTCGAGGATGAAGCCGAGAATTTTGAGGGGCCCCCCAGTGAGTCTGGCCAATCTGTTAGAGCCAACCTGATCAGCCAGCATTTTAGTTAAGTTTTTTCCCTGTCTCACCATTCTGTATGTCTGTGTTATCCTTTTGGAAACATATGTTGTTTTGCCCTAATGTGGCATTACCTCTAAGTAAAACATTTCGACCTTAATTGTTGCCTAATGTATTTCATGTAGTTTCCTTAGCTTTCGCTGTGCATTGTTACACCTCTTCCAACCCAAATTATCTGGTTTAGGCCAAGCTGTTACAAAAGTCTTCCCACTAAAAACGCCACAAGTATTGGAAGTTAAATTTTTGTTTTACTTAGCAAATGAAAAATTATAGTGGTTAACAGAAATCAGTCCACATACATCTGTGGTAACAAATGGATAACATAAAAAAAAAAACATCGAGCACATCTACACCTGGAAGTGAGTGGCACAACCAAACCAGGACACCCAGTCCAAAGGCCAGCCTAGTCCAGTCATTAATATTGCCTGTGCCCAGGGATATTTGGGCATGGCCATAATGTCACACAAACATGTCTGCAAACAGGAGGAGCACCAACCAAATACATAGGTTAAGCCATAAGTGGCCAGATAAACTCCACATAGACCTATGGCATTGGCTAGTGGCCTTAAGCATTACTCTAAGGAGCTATATGGGAGCAAATACAAAACACAACCTGCCAGAGCAACACAAAATGGATTGTTTGAAACCTCAAAGGACAAGTAAATACAGTGGGGGTTAAGAGAAAAGATGTCCCACACACCCATGGCTTAATAGGGTGGCTGCCCATAATACCCAGGTGGAGGTCCAGGTGGAGGTCCATGGGAATGGGACCTAGCCTGGGCCATGGCAGCATTGTGAATTTGGAACTGCTCCACAATGTTTCTCTGCATATTGGTCATCTCAGCCATGGCTGACTGGATGCCATTACTTGAATTGGCCACGTTGCTGTTGAGGGTACGCAACTCCGCGAGGATGCCCTGTAGACTGGTATGGATGTTCACCATGTCTGCATGCCTTTGCTCACGCTCTGTAACGAGCTGGGCGTCATAAGAGTCCCTTTGTTGGGTCCATAATTGAAGCAGGGCACTCTGCCTCCCCTGGGAAATTGTGGGGCGGCGTAATGGCGTCCGCCGCACAATTACCCTGGCTCTTGGGCGTGCCCTGCCGCGTGGTGTCGTACCCTCAACAGCAACCGGCCTGCTTTGCAAATCCTCAGCAGCAGAGTGAACACTGGGGACTGTAGTGTCAGTCTCCCCATGTGCAAGCACAATGGATGGAGATTCACTCTGCTGCTGAGGATTGGCCAGAGAAACATTATCGAGCAGTTCCAAATTGGGACCCAGGGGGAGTTCATCCGACGTGCCCTGTACGGAGACATCATCATCTTCCTCCATGTCCTGGATCTCTTCCATGAGTGTGCGGGTCTGTAGGGACATATCAAAAAAAAAAAGGCTAAGTTTGCGTCCCAATGTAGGATTTCAACAGTTTAACACATTCTTAAGCACTTGTTATTATTTATGGTACTAAATAAACTTACCGAAAATCTCTGATCTGGGCTCCGATGCTGTACGGACCTGGTAGGCATAACCAAACTGGGGGGTGAGTTTACCCTTGCTGAGGGATCATGCTGGGCTGAAGAAGAGAAAAAAATACCACGTAAACACACACACATAACCTTTTTTTGGATAGGTAATCAAATATAGCTCTATTTGTAATATTATTCAACTCGAGAGCAATGGTGACCTTTGTTCAAACCCACGCAAGTTTACAGAGGTGCAATGGCTCGGACAAACTGCTAAGTGACCTCAGTTGTAAGTCATGAAGTGTACCCAGTCAGCATCCAACTTTCAGGGCACATTTTTGGATTTAGCCTACCATTCGCTAGGTCCGGGGTACTCAAACAATTGTTTGAAACGCCCATTTCAAGGTATGTGGTGAGAGGTGAATGTGTGGCCATGGTGCTGACGCAGGGGGTGTCTAGTTAAAAATAAAGACACTGGTGGAGGGGCTGGAGCTTTCAAAGTGCCAACTAATAAAGGCTGCTTGCCCTTGCTGGGCTGGATGGGCCAGAGCTGAGGGTACAGGGATTGGATGTCTAAAGGGGGGAGTTAACGTATTGATGGTGATGTGATGGATGGAGCCAATCTGTTACAAATGTATGGGGCTTATGTGGGGGGGGGGCATGGGGGGACTGTGGCACATGGGCCAGAGCAGGGGCAGCGGGACACGATTGTGGCCAGTGAAAATTTAAATAAGTTACTGTGTACCTTGCAATGCCACTTCCTGGGCAGTACTTCATATTGCAATGCTAGGTTTCACGGAGCCATGACATTGGGCAGGAGACCAACCACTACATGGCCGATCAAGGGGGCAGCTCTGAGCACGTCAACACAGAAGTAACTGAGTGCAGGGCTGTCTGGGCAGGGGTCCTGGAATGTGGTGCCAAGGTCCGCATTGGGACCCCGGGCCGCCAGTTGAGTCTCGCTGCTCTTGGTCACATATGTTTGTGGGTGGCTAATTAAATAGTTAACTCAAACACAACTCACACAACCAAAAGGCAACCCATACATAATGATGTGTGTTTTGTGATTGATTCTAAATATCTCACTTATCTTGCGAAACTTCATGACTTTAACTATACAATTGGACATTTGATCTTTCCCATAATGGCTGTGGGCCTAAATGTGTGATTCACAGGGACCAAAAGAGGACACAAACAGCCACAGTAGTGCGAGGCCAAGCAAGGCAAACCATAGGGGCATCCCGTTATCTTGTTACTAGTGAACTGTAGATTATTTAGCTAACAGGCAAACATGCAGATTTAATAGTACTCACCGTGGGTACGGGTCGGGGAGTCTGTGTCCCTTAGACCAGCATGTCCACCGACCGCGACCGGATGGAGAAGTCCAAGCACAATCTCCTCAGCAGGGGTAAACTCCAATTTAGATGGAAAGCCACCTCCAGTTTTCATGCTGAAAAGAGAAAATCGTTTTGTATTCAGAAAAGGGGCATACAGCACATCCCAAACATTATATTTAGCCAAAACATTTATTTACCTGTAATTATGCCTTTTAATTTCTTTTTGCCGTACAGCATACTTCAGATCAGAGATTTTCTTCTGAATTTGGGACACATCTTTCCTCTCTTCCCCCGCTGCATTTACTTGTCGGAGGATGGTTTCAAACAATGCCATCTTGCGCTGCTTGGTGGTGTGTTTGGATTTGCTCCCATATAGCTCGTCATAGTATAATGTAAGGCCACTAGCCAATGCCATATTTTGGTCATGGGAGAATCTCCCACTCAACTGGCCGCGGCGCAATGTGCGGCCAGATGGTTGGCTTGGCTGCTCCTCCATGTGTGCAGACACATGTGGTGACATTATGGCCTGGGGCTGGGTAGGGGAATGGCCGGATTGGTGGCTTCCCAATGACTGGACTGGACTGGCCAAGGGACTGGGTGTTCTGGCGTGGCTGGCCACCGAACTTCCAGGTGTAGATGTGGTCATGGTTGCAATTCGGGGCCCTCTTGGGGGGCTAGGTTCCCGGCTGGTGCCAGGTCGGGGGCTCTGTTCCCGGCTGGTGCCAGGTCGGGGGCTTCTGGCCCTGGATGGGGTTCGGGCCCTGTAGGGGCTTCTGGCCCTGGATGGGGTTCGGGCCCTGTAGGGGCTTCTGGCCCTGGATGGGGTTTTTCTGGCCCTGGATGGGGTTCGGGCACTGTAGGGGCTTCTGGCCCTGGATGGGGTTCGGGCCCTGTAGGGGCTTCTGGCCCTGGATGGGGTTTTTCTGGCCCTGGATGGGGTTCGGGCCCTGTAGGGGCTTCTGGCCCTGGATGGGGTTTTTCTGGCCCTGGATGGGGTTCGGGCACTGTAGGGGCTTCTGGCCCTGGCTGGGCTTCTGGCCCTGGATGGGGTTCTTCTGGCCCTGGATGGGGTTCGGGCCCTGTAGGGGCTTCTGGCCCTGGCTGGGCTTCTGGCCCTGGATGGGGTTCTTCTGGCCCTGGATGGGGTTCGGGCCCTGTAGGGGCTTCTGGCCCTGGCTGGGCTTCTGGCCCTGGATGGGGTTCTTCTGGCCCTGGATGGGGTTCGGGCCCTGTAGGGGCTTCTGGCCCGGGCTGGGCTTCTGGCCCTGGATGGGGTTCTTCTGGCCCTGGATCGGGTTCGGGCCCTGTAGGGGCTTCTGGCCCGGGCTGGGCTTCTGGCCCTGGATGGGGTTCTTCTGGCCCTGGATCGGGTTCGGGCCCTGTAGGGGCTTCGGGCCCTTCTGCGCGGCCTGGAGGGGCTTCGGGCCCTTCTGTGCGGGCTGGAGGGGCTTCGGGCCCTTTTGTGCGGGCTGGAGGGGCTTCGGGCCCTTCTGTGTGGGCTGGATGTGCTTCGGGCACTGCTGTGGGGCCTGGGTTGGCTAAGTGCCCGGCTTGAAAGCATGGCTGGTGTGGGCTCCCTTGGGCGGCCTCTTCTGGGGGCAGAGGTGGTGGTGGCTGCTGTGGCCTGTTTTTTGGCCGCAGGGGCACGTGCCTTTGGGGCCCTTTTTTGGGAAACGGAGGGTCCAGTGTCCCTTGGTGGGGCCGAGGTGGTACTTGCCTTCTGGGCCTTCTGGGACCTTAGCTTCTTCGGTCGTTGCTGGGACCTGGTTGTTGGGCCCTCAGAGGTCTGGCTTTGCTGGCCGCGTTTAGCTGCTGCCTTTTTTGGTGCCATTTTGTCCAAAAGCTCAAAGAGAATGAGCTTTGGGTGCAGGGACCTTTAAATCATGCGCCCAGCGTCTGACGCCTATGCGCACGACTACGCGCTCGTACGGACGTACGTTCGTGCGGAACCAGGAAACCGCTGGGGTTTCACTTATCTGCTGCCTGGAAGAAGACTAAAGATGGCGCCCACTATCTTCACCCGTCAACAGGAAGAGATCCTCATGCTGGTAAGTGGCTGCCTGTGCATTTTAATGTAATAGTCAATGATGGCCTAAATGTAAATTATGCGTTTGGAACTAGTTTGGGGTCTCTTAATGTTTAATCACTGCCTCCTCACACTTCATCCTCAAGGGCCGAGCCTGGCCACGTTTTCACCTGTCTATGCTGATGTCCTAATTCGGCCAATTGCTCCGGCTTAGCAACAGTTAATTAACCTGTGGAGTAGCGGGGCGAGCTGTCAAACCTGGCCTGTCTCGGACCTTGATGCGGATGTTTGAGGAACACTGTTTTCCTAAGCCATAAAAACACAACGGGAAGCCACACACGTGGGCCAAAAGCCTAAGCATTAGGCTACAGCTTGGATCTTTAAAACATCCTAACATGCCATAGATGCAGGTGGCCTGATTGTTGAGGTTGGCTATTATCTGTATGTACATGGTGTGTGATACATATAACATAAGACCAGACTGTCAATCACAGTCAACGTCCTCTTTAAGGCACTCCCCAAAAATGGCGGCCATTCGAAATGTGTGTGTTAATGACATTAAATACTCAACTTGTGATGCAACACATATGGGTCTGTGTGTAAAAGTACAAGCTCTGTGTCCATTATGTTTTTCAGATCATGCTTCAGCGCCGGTATGACTTCGCGCCCAATGTGTGCGAGAAAAGGGACATCGCCCGGGAGATCATCGCGGAGATACACCGTGTGACCAGCACCACCTTCACTCACACCCAGATAATGCAGCATTGGTCGGACCTGAAGCGTCTGCACATGCCCCGGGTGCGGAGGTTTTTTGGGATCCATTTCCCAAGTAAGTACTAAGCAATTGCATGGTATATGTTCCAAATGTCTAAGTTATGCCTTTATTTCTAATGACTTTTCTTTGGTAGTGTTGGAAATGGATTTCAGAATTCGCCGCACCCGGAGACGTACAGGCCGACCAGTGCTGCATGACTCTGCATCTGTGAGTGAAGGTGGTGGATCTCCCGGGCGACGGACCTACCCCTCCTCTGTGGCCTCCTCAGACCAGCCCCTGGACCTTACCACAGAGGAGGGGCCAAGGCGCGTGGGCGTGGAGTCATACCTGGCCACGCATGGGGAAGGCTCTGGTATGTCACTCTTCATGTATAGGCACAAAGATATACATGGCAGGCCAAAAACTAATTTATCCTTTATTATGTATTTGTAGAAGCTTCAGGAGCGGGTGAGATAGTGGAGGAGGAGGCAGCAGAGATGCTGGAAGGAGATCCTGGCGAAGGTGAGTGATGTCAGCCAGACTGGGAGCCAGATATGTTGGGGATAGTGACTATCTACAAATACTAACCAAATGTCACATGTTTCTCCAGGGACTTCTTCACAGCCGAGCCAGGACCAAGGGCAGCCTGTTGGCCCCAACCAGCCATCTGTCGGCCACCAACTCCGTAAGTCTCCATGCCATTATTCATATTAATGTTTGCTTAGCTAATAACACACACATAACTAAAGGCGTAGCCAATGTGTAGTTCACACTTTCATGTGGGCACTTCGTTAGCTTAAAGAGGACCCAAACTAGTATTAAGAACCAAAGACTTAGCCATCACACTGTACCTACAGATTAGAAACATGGAAAAACACCCTTCACCCATCTAATGCATGTTATTAGACAGAACCAAACCAATATTGGGGAATATGGAATGCACAATATTTACAGGCAGCATGGGATACAGATTGAAAAAAGGAAGGTGCTGCCATGCATTGTGTGAGTGATGACCTTTCCCGCAACCCAGCTATGCTCTGGATTCCCAACGCACCACTGGAACCTACTCCCCTGTACTTTATCCAACTCTCCACTCCTCATTAAGTGTTATGCTTCAGAGTCCAGATGGCGGCGCTGTAATCCCCAAAAAAGCCTAACTAACTTTTAGGTGGGGCAGAATCATTTGTGAATATTTTTTGTTTTTCAGTAAATAATGTTGAAGGTCCGGTTTAAGGAGTTTAAACACTTACCTGTGGGAAATGCATTAACTGTATCCCTTGGAAGAAGGACCTATGTCATGCATTTACATGTATTTGATTAACCCTAAATCTATTTCCAGCATACAAACCGGTCTGGGACTCCTATTTATGTTTCTTTCTCTATTGGTTACAGGGATGATCCCCAAAACCTTGGCGGGCAAAAAAAAACGAATGAAGGAGTTGGTGGCCGAGCTGCTGGCCATACAGGCAACGTTGGGGCCAACAGATGAAGAAGAGGATGATGAATAGTGCCCTTGGTCCTGGCTCCTTTGTTTAACTTGTTTTTAAAGTTGTTCAAATTTTAGATATTTTTTTATTGTTTTTAAAAAAAAAAATATATATATTTTTTAAACAAAAAAACCCACAAAATAAAAAAAAATTGTTTTACTGTTAAAAACAAATAAAAAAATTAGATATGTTTTACCGAGGCCCAAAAAAAAAAAAGGTTTTAAAAAAAAAAAAAAAACTATAAAAAAAAATTTGGCATTTTATTCAAAACCAAACAAAGAAAAAATTTTAAATAAATTATATTTGAAGCCTTCCTAAATGTGTCTTTTCTAATATGCACACACCCAAAAAATTACACAAACCAGAAACAACACACTTAGAAACATATAGACATATGTAAATTATGTGATTTTCTTCCGTTTTATGGACCGAGAAATGAAGTGGGATGCAGCCGCTACGGGGTTTAGGTAAGTTTGAGGGAGCGAGAAATGAAGTTGGATGCAAGCGCTAAAGGGTTTAGGTAAGTTTGAGGGAGCGAGAAATGAAGTTGGATGCAAGCGCTAAAGGGTTTAGGTAAGTTTGAGGGAGCGAGAAATGAAGTTGGATGCAAGCGCTAAAGGGTTTAGGTAAGTTTGAGGGAGCGAGAAATGAAGTTGGATGCAGCCGCTAAGGGGTTTAGGTAAGTTTGAGGGAGCAAGAAATGAAGTTGGATGCAAGCGCTAAAGGGTTTAGGTAAGTTTGAGGGAGCGAGAAATGAAGTTGGATGCAAGCGCTAAAGGGTTTAGGTAAGTTTGAGGGAGCGAGAAATGAAGTTGGATGCAAGCGCTAAAGGGTTTAGGTAAGTTTGAGGGAGCGAGAAATGAAGTTGGATGCAAGCGCTAAAGGGTTTAGGTAAGTTTGAGGGAGCGAGAAATGAAGTTGGATGCAAGCGCTAAAGGGTTTAGGTAAGTTTGAGGGAGCGAGAAATGAAGTTGGATGCAGCCGCTACGGGGTTTATGTAAGTTTCTGGTTGAGGGTGCGCATGCGCAAGATCTTATATACATAAGAACGCACGAATCTAAGAGGCCAAAAACCAATGAAAACCAGAGGCAAACGCAAGTAATTGGAAGAGGTTGACGATGGAAGCAGCCGAAAAAACAGGCTGCCGCCGCAACAGGTGAGCACATGAACGTGATTTTTACGATTGCCAACTGACTGAGGCAAGTTCGGGAGATATCATACGAACGGACGTATCTTTTAGGATAGAAACGTATTTGCTTATTGAATCACTCGCAAGTTCTTACGAACGCACGAGCGGACGTGAAAAATAGGATGAACGTGAGCCAAATCCAAGCTGTTACATGTTTCTTTGAATCAACCTAATAGGCCCTTATTTATCAAGGGATAGCGCCAGGAAGTGTCTCACTAGCGCCAGGTAGCGCCAGCTATCGGCGGCTACCGACTCCAGAACGCCAGGCTGCGAACACAATCACGCATTTATCACGCTAAATGAGGCTAGCGCCGGCGAGAGCGTCAGCTAGCGCGGGATTCATCATGTTGCAGACTTCAGCGAACAGCGCCGCTGCTAATCCCATCACAGCGCCAGGTATGACCTGTCGCTACCTGGCGCTCTCCAATGCATTTCAATGGAGCAATCTTTAAATATTCATAATAAATTGATATTAATGTTTTTTTTTGTTTTTTTTTTTTTTTTAAATGTCAAAAATTCGGTGACCACTTCTGCAATGTTATATCTTTTTTTTAAGGTAAAAAAAAAATAAATTTGTGCAGAATGGATATTACAGGTCTGATATTAATGTATTCATATTACAAAATGTTTATAAAAACTTGTTTATTATTTTTTTCCAAAAATATGGTTGTTTGGGGGTTAAAAAACTACTTTTAACACATCGCTGCCAGCGCTCTGGGGTTTAAACATGCATTTTACAGCGCAAGAATTTTTTGAGCGTGATTTGTTATTGAATATGCTGGGAGCCGTTCGCTATGGCCATTCGTTGTCATGCGCTCCCATACAGCGCGGAACCTGTCAAACAGCGACTCCTAACCCCGTATTCAACATTACCGCACACCGACTGAGTCGCTGTCAACAACCGAACAACGGCCAAGCACAGCGAATACTAGCCGGCGCTGTGAAAATCATGCTACTGTCGCTCATCTGTCGCTACCTGGCGCTATTAATAAATCGGCCTCATAGATTGTGGGGTAAGCAAAACTTGAGCTTGAGTCAAGAGGGCAGAAGCCTAGGATTTTTTTGATGGGAGAGATTGATATAGGATTTAGCCCTACTTTAAAAACATGCTACCTCCTGATGACAGTAACGGTTTCCAACTAGCAATTCCAGGAAACCGTCCTGCACGTTATAATGCAATATGAAAATAAGTCATTGTGTGGAAGTGTTTTCTTTATGTGGACAGAATGAATAATTCTTAGAATCTTTTAATCATCACAGTTTACTCTGGTCTGCGTGCCTGGAATAAAACCCCTTTCACCTCATCATTCATTTTTTTATTTTTTCTTATTTTCTTCTTCTACAACTATTCTCAAACTATTGTTTATTTTGTACGTTATCATCTATTGGCAGCCCTTGATATCCTTTAGACGGAGTTTTCAGTGCCTGGATACATCACAAGTGTTTGGTGGCAATGTCTGCTGTATTTATGTTCAGAGAATGTTACCAGTATTAATCCTCTGCATGTTTCAAAGCTTTGCTTAGCAGTGAAACAATATTACGGTTGGCATTCCTGCTTTAGGACAATGCCAGCATCACTATAAAAGTGGAAATTTAGAACTGTGCCTTACCAGCCTTTAGCCAAAATATGTCGTTTCAATTGTGCGTTTATAAACCAAGAAGCATTCCAGCTGAAATCTGGTGCGTAAAGACGTTGGAAGAACATTATATGAATAACATTTTTTTTCTCAGTATATCTCCATGGATTGCTAGAAAAATGTACTAAAAATAATAAAAACATCATCTCTACTATGGTGGTCTGTGTGATATTAAACCGGACCTTCAGCATCATTTAATGAAAAGTTCAAACCTTTAAAAAAAATGATTCCCCAGCGTCTAAAATTAATATTATTAATTATATTATATATTATATAATATATTATATATTATTATTAATATATTTTATGTTTTTAGTCACTTACTTATTATTCTTTCCTCCACTGGGCGGCAACACTCTTCAGGACTCTAGGATATGGACGCTGCCATCTTGCCTCAGAGACAACACAAACTGAGGAGAGGAGAGGGGGCAAAATTACAAGGGGGGGGGGGTTATAGCTGTTCTTTGCAAAGACAGAGCAGAGCTGGGGTCAGGAAAAGGACAGCAATCCCAGAATGCAGTGTGGCATAATCAGAAGACACTTCCTGCTTGCAGGCAGCCTAAGACTCCATCCTAAAGGCTCATAAAATGCAGTAGATGGAGGTAGGATGATTTTTAATGTGGGCAATCTGTATGTACAGGGTGGGGGAAACATATAAGGCTCTCATTCAGGGTGAAGGTCCTGTTTAAGCTACAGATGATTCACAACTGGTAACTGCGTTGGGGCCCCTAAAAGCTTGGGTTCTTAGGGTTGATTTATGATTTTTGTACTCCGTTAAGCCTTTTGTACAGTCAGTGGTTACATAGTTACATAGTTAATACGGTTGAAAAAAGACATATGTTCATCAAGTTCAACCAAGGGTGTTGGGGTAGGGGAAGTTATTTTTTTATTTTATTTTATATTTTATAGGTGGAAGTTATTTATTTTATTTTTTATTTTTTTACTGATAACCGCTAATAGTAACTGTTAATGTTATTTTCTTCTAAATAAGCATCTGATCCTTTTTTGAAGCTGTCAGCGGTTGATGCTGTTGAAGCTTCTGTGGGAGGCTATTCCATAGATTTATAGTTCTTATGGTAAAAAATGATTGTCACCTCTGGAGACTAAATTTCTTTTTTTTCAGTCGAACAGAGTACCCCCTTGTCTTTAGAGAGGATTTTACTTGAAATAGTGTTTTCCTATATTTTTTGTATGGGCCACCACTTATATATTTATACAAGTTAATCATGTCCCACTCAGTCGTCTCCTCTCAAGACTAAACAGATTTAATTCTCGTAATCTTTCCTCATAACTAAGATCCTTCATTCCCCTTATTAGTTTGGTGGCTCTCCTCTGCACTCTTTCCATAGTCAGAGCGTCCTTTCTATGAATGGGCGCCCAGAACTGGACGGCATATTCCAGGTGAGGGCGCACCAGTGCCTTGTAAAGAGGCAAAATTACATCCCTATCCTGTGATTCCATGCCTCTTTTAATGTATGATAATAGCTTAGTGGCCTTGGAAGCAGCTGCTTGACATTGCATGCTGCTATTTAGCCTGTGATCTACCAGTACCCCCAGATCCCTCTCTGAGGATATATGTGGCCTTCAGGTTGCATGACTTTACATTTTTCCACATTGAACTTCATTTGCCAAGTGGATGCCCAGACACTCATGTCAAAGTCAGCCTGAAGCTTGTGAACATCTTCAATAGACTGCACTGTGCTACATATCTTTGTGTCATCTGCAAAAATAGAGACAGTGTAATTAATTCCATCGTCTATGTCGTTTATAAACAAATTGAATAATAGTGGGCCCAGCACTGAACCCTGGGGTACACTGCTTACAACCGGTAACCATTCAGAGTAGGTATCATTAACTTTATTATGAATAAATTGTAAGGGCACCACTTATTAGTAAGTAAATATAATTTCCCCTAGGCGGGTGCACCATGAATTCCAAACCATCAAAAGTACAAAGAAAACAACAAAACCATCAGAATTCAAAAGAAGCCTTTTAGGGCACACCACCAGGTATATGAAAAAAGCAATCTTTTAATTCATACAAGAACACCAACTAAAAACCACATGTACACAAAGGACAGTTTAAAAACATATAAGCATCCTCCAGGTCTTATAATCAATCATTAAACATATATATAAGTATCATCAATTTAATGGTCAGCAAAAAGATTGCTTTTTTCATATACCTGGTGGTGTGCCCTAAAAGGCTTCTTTTGAATTCTGAAGGTTTTGTTGTTTTCTAGGTATCATTAACCACAACTCTCTGCACACGATCCTTCAGCCAGTTTTCAATCCAGTTACAAACTGTATTTTCTAATCCTGAAGATCTCAATTTCCCCAATAAGCGTCTATGGGGGACAGTGTCAAATGCTTTTGCAAAATGCAGAAAAACTAAATCCACAGCCGCCCCTCTGTCCAGGCTTCTACTCACCTCCTCATTGCAGCCAATTAGGTTAGTCTGGCAGCTTCTGGTCTTAGTAAAACCGTGCTGGTTGTCACTTATAATATTATGCATAGTTACATATTCGTGTATGTAGTCCCTTAAAAGCCCCTCAAGCAATTTCCCCACAATGGATGTTAAGCTAACAGGTCTGTAATTGCCCGGAGAAGACCTAGAGCCCTTTTTAAAAATGGGAACCACATTTGCCTTGCACCAGTCCCTTGGCACTATACCAGTTGCTAGTGAGACTTTAAAGATCAAGAACAGGGGTGATGAGATAACGGAACTGAGTTCTTTGAGAACTCTTGGGTGAAGTCCATCTGGTCCTGAAGTCTTATTCCCATTTAAATTATTTAGTCTTTCTTGGATGATATACACGTTTAGCTTTTGAATTATTATACTTGGGCTTTTACTATCAGTGACATCTCCTGTGTTGGCTTCTTGCTCCTCTCTTGTGTACACAGAGCTTAAGTATCCATTTAACAGCTCCGTGGTGGTTTCCTAATTTGATACAGGAAGCCTCAACTCTGGCAGTTTTTATTTACCATCCACTGTCCTATCACTGTATCCATTTTCCACCCAACATTAAGGCTCGAGTCACACCTTTCCGCTTGGGCTGTGTTGAGCAATGCAGTCACTACACAGGTAAAAATGCTGGCCATTATTTTTAGTGGGCCAGTTCACATAGGCACGTTGTGTATAAATGTGAACTGGAATAAACCCTACTAGCTGCAATAGGTTATATGTAGAGATGAGCGAACTTTTGAAAAGTTCGATTCGGCCGATTCGCCGAATTTCACAAAGAAATTCGGGTTTGGCCGAATCGAACTTTTACGAAGTTCCCCATCAAAAATGCCGGCATCAAAAATGCCAACAAAAACAAAAAAAAAAAAGCATTTTTTCCGGCATGGTGGGAGCGGGCCGGCCGGTTCCGCTGACAGCGGAGCCGGCCGGCCCGCTCCCACCATGCCGGCAAAAATGCTTTTTTTTTTTGTTTTTGTTTTTTAAATGCCGGCATGGTGGGAGCGGGCCGGTTCAGCGCGGAACCGGCCGGCCCGCTCCCACCATGCCACAAAATATTCGGGTTCGTGCCGAATCGAATATTTCCTGAAATTCTGAGCGAATTCCGGTTCGTCCGAACCGGTTCGCTCATCTCTAGTTATATGGATACAGAACTGTAGTTTAAAGCCACAATGTGGCTTTCTGAATGGCTGATGGGCAAGCACGGCTGAAGAGGGGGTGGCCGAAGGGATGTCTGCTGGTCTCCTATTACAAATCATGTTCTATTCTGTTCATTCACTGCACTGGAGGTTTCACTCAGCAGGAGCAGCCCAAATCGAAATGACCGAGTTTATATACCGGGTTTTGGTCCACTTTAAAACTACAGTATGTTACCTTGCTGCTGTTTTGCAACTTTTAGCCATGTGCTATGTGACTATAGTTATGTAGTTTGAAACTACAATGTGTGGTCACAGTGCTGTAGTTTAAAGCTACATTGTTTCACATAGCTACAGTGCTTAAGTATAGTGCTATACTTTGAATCTACAATGTATTGTGTGGCTATAATATAACAACAGTTTGTTACCTGGCTACAGTGCTGTCATTTGAAGCTGAAACATGTCACATGGCTACATAAAAATAACTTCTTGATAGTAGTTTTTATGCAGCTTAATTCGAGACATGACTGAGGTACCCTTAAGCGAGGCACATAAATTGCACCCCAATTGCTCCCTGAGCACATGTGCACTTCACTGCTCCTTAGTGTGTTGTTCACCTGTGTGTAGGCACTGATTTAGTGTTTATTCACTGGTGTGTTCATGGAGGTGTGTTGTTCGCAATTCCACATATGGTAAAAATTCAGAGGTAAAATTCCAGGTGTATGTAAGCACACCGGGGCCACTATTAGCACTTTTACTATTATTACTATTCATGCATGCATACTGGAGAAGCAGTATTTACAATTAGGCATCTGTAGGCATGTGCCTAGAGGTACATGGCCACTAGGGGGGGCATTTTTAAATTGTAAAATTAATGTGAACAGGGCTGGTAAGGTGATGGCTGGTCATGTTTCACAGAGGCTGCTTACAGCCGGCAGTTTCATATTTTCACTACTGGGGGCAGTGATGCAACCTAAGTCTTACAAAGAAGAGAGCCTAGCCAGGAAGGACATTATCAACTCTGCCTCCTCAGGACTGCTCGTCTCCATGTCCGTCCATCTGTCTTCACTAAACTGAAGTAGGTGCTGCTGATTTTTTGTGGCGGGGGGTGTCTGCCAAGCTGGAGCTTGCAGTTCTCCAGACCTATAGATGGTGAGCAGCTGGGCTATGTAGTTCCCCAGGGTTGGGGAGGAGTAGCAGCTGGGGGAAGCTGGGCTTTCTAGTTCCTCCAGAGTCAGCTGTGGCTTGTAGTTCCCCAGGGCTGGAGAGGGGAAGCAACTGGACCTTGTAGTTCCTCCAGGGCCAGCTGTACCTTGTAGTTCCTCCAGGGGCAGCTGGACCTTGTAGTTCCTCCAGAGGCAGCTGGACCTTGTAGTTCCTCCGGGGGCAGCTGGGCCTTGTAGCTCCTCCAGGGTTAGCTGGGCCTTGTAGATCCTTCGGGGGCAGCTGGGCCTTGTAGGTCCTTCAGGGGCAGCTGGGCCTTGCTGTTCTCCAGGGCACTAGAGGGGAAGCAGCTTGGCCTTGTTGTTCCCCTGGGGGCAGCTGGGGCTTGTAGTTACCGAGACCTGCAGAGGGGAAGCAGCAGTTGGGTAACTATAGGTCCCAGCTGTCCCAGTGTGAACATCAAGTACTCAGAGGTGTCTAATGTGGCCCTGAGTGATGAGGCAAACCGATGTGGTATGGCTTTTTATTATTTCTGTCCATCAAAAGCCTATTAGTTTCACTAGGTGGACAGGTGCACAGAGATGTGTAAGGAGGTGCCAGGAGATAATATTCACACACCTCTTCACAAACAAGGCTCTTAGCTGGATCAGCAGGCATCTTTTGCTCTTTTTTGCACATTTTTTATTATGTATGTTCTCTATGCCTTTTCTCTTTTTACCTTTCCTTCATCACCTTCTTTTCTACATCCCCCCATCTCATGTTCCTACTTTAAACTTCCCCCATCTTTCTCTTTTCTTGTTACTTTTTTCCATTTTTTAACGTTTTTTTTTTTACATTCAAACATTTGCATACTTATCTTACAAATATACCATTCCTGAAGTCCTTTTCTCAACAGAAGCCCAGGCTTGTATCTGTCAATGCATTGGTGGGATCCCGACACTTTTCTCTCTCAATCACTGCCTCAGCCACAGCAGCCAAATCTGCATGAATAGGCTTCTATCCAGGGAAAGGAGTGCAGGTACAGAATGGGAGTGGGGGGGGTATTTTAGGTAAGTATGCATATCACGATAAATGGGGGTGCACTAAAATTGCCTTAGGGCAGCATGAACCCTATATATGGCCCTGTCTAAAAGGGTCTGAATCAGTTTGCGTATTCCTGGTATCTAAGGCCCTTATTTAACAAGGGATAGCGCTAGGTAGCGAATGGTGAGCTGATAACAGTTAATATCAGCTGTTAATGTTATGCTCTGCTAGAAAAGCATCTATTCCTTTTTTGAAGCCTTCAGCGGTTGATGCTGTAGCAAGCTTCGGTGGGAGGCTATTCTACAGATTTATAGTCACCTCCAGAGTTTGAATTTCTTTTTTTCCAGTTCCCCCTTTTCTTTAGAGAAGATTTTACCTGAAATAGTGTTTCCCCATGTTTTGTATTGCCCATTTATATATTTATACAAGTTAATTATGTCCCCATTTCAATGTCTCCTTTTAAGACTAAACAGATTTAATTCTCGTAATCTTTCTTCATAACTAAGATCTTTCATTACCCTTATTAGTTTGGTGGCTCTCCTCAGCACCCTTTCCATAGTCAGAGCGTCCTTTCGATGAATGGGTGCCCAGAACTGGATGGTATATTCCAGGTGAGGGCGCACCAGTGCCTTGTAAAGAGGCAAAATTACATCCCTATCCCATGATTCCATGCATCTTTTAATTCATGATAATATCTTGGTGGCCTTGGAAGCAGCTGCTTGACATTGCATGCTGTTATTTAGCCTGTGATCTACCAGTACCCCCAGATCCTTCTCAACAAGTGACTCTCCCTGTTTTACTCCCCCGAGGACATATGTGGCCTTCAGGTTATAAGACCCAAAGTGCATGGCTTTACACTACGCCCTATTGAACTCCCTATTTGGCAAGTGGATGCCCAGACACTAAAAATGTCCAAGTCAGCCTGAAGCTTGTGAACATCTTCAATAGACTGCACTGTGCTACAGATCTTTGTCTCATCTGCAGAAATAGAGACAGTGCAATTAATTCCATCGTCTATGTTGTTTATAAACAAGTTGAATAATACACCGCTTACGACTGGTAACCATTCAGAGTAGGTATCATTAACCACAACTCTCTGCACATAATCCTTCAGCCAGTTTTCAGTCCACTCACAAACTGTATTTTCTAACTCCGAAGACCTCAA
The DNA here is from genome assembly GCA_027917425.1 of Gastrophryne carolinensis. NCBI lineage: Eukaryota > Metazoa > Chordata > Amphibia > Anura > Microhylidae > Gastrophryne > Gastrophryne carolinensis. The sequence goes on along the minus strand of CM051244.1, from coordinate 87,783,084 downwards.
TTTCCCCAATAAGCATCTATGGGGGAACAGTGTTAATGATGAGAGACAGTGCTAATGGTGGTCAATGAACATGGGAAGGTGAGTAGTTTGTTCTGTCCTTTTTCAGGCATTGTTTTGTATTTTAACTGCTGGGACACTGGGTGGATTGTATTAAAGTGACATTCTGGGCAAATTGTTAAATGATCCTGCTTTCTACTTACTGGCTGTCAGGGGCTGCATATTTTATTCCCCAGCACGTTGTATTTCCTGATAATCCCTATACAACTTGCTTCCTTCTGCTGACACGATTTTCAGGGTCCCTTAAATGAATTGATTTCTGAAGGGACCCTTCCCCCCTGCAAAAGAGGTGCAGACACAGGCAATAGTGTCCACATAGTCCCATGCAAGAGGGCTGCAACATGGTGCTCATGAATAATTAAATCTGGGGCTGCGCAGAGATCTCTGCTTCAGCTTGTTGCAGCAACACACTAGGATAAATAGGGATGAGCGAACATGAGGATATTCTGGCTCACCAGGTTCAGTCAAACTTTAGTGAAAAGTTTGTTTTGGGACCAAACTTGAACCTGAACCCCACAAAAGTCAATGCGGAACTCTGGTGGTGTAAAATAGTCATTGGAAGGGCTGTGTCTACACCAAGTGTAGGAGCTGGTAACCACAGAGCCAGGGGCCCGGCCTTGGTGCATTACCATCCAGCCCATATGTCCTTCGTCAGGGCTCTGGTTCCCTGGCCAGTGGGGTACGGGTAATGTGGCATGTGCGGGCATGTGGCTTGCAGCTCCCCCTGTGATCTAGTAGAAGCGTGCATTGGACCCTGTTACTAATCCACAAATAGCTATACGAATAAATAAGAGACCACACACAAAAAAACTTTAATATTCTCAATACTCATGGCCCCCCCAGTCGAGACAACAGAAGATGAAAGTCCCTGTGCGTTTTCTGTGGCTTCCACGCTTTTCGGTTTTCCCCCAGTAACTGCTCTTATATGCTCAGAGGTGGGGCCTTTGAGAATGTGTGTCACAGGAGGGCATGGCATGGAGCGGTTTCCTGGTGAATCCCCTCTATGTCCTACCCTCTAATGATGCACGTATTCAAGAGGCCTCGCCTGTTAATGTATTAAACTTCGGTAGCAAAGGGGGAGACAGAGGAGCTCCAGGAAGTGGGGGAAAGGCACTGTTCAGCATCCAAACTCTGAACACAAACAGGGACTTCTGCTGAACCTTGATGGGATTTTACATTTAGCACAATACCTTTAACTGCTTTGTGCAGACCTTTGTTTTGAAATACCAGGAGATATCTGCCACATTGGTCTTATCACTTATGGTTTATCACTAGAAACATAACACAACACAGAAAATAATGTCACTAGAAACATAACACAACACAGAAAATAATGTCACTAGAAACATAACACAACACAGGAAATAATGTTTACTGACTGACTAGCTATTTAACAAGCGAGTAAAACAGCTTTGATAGTACTACGAGGGGAAAAACTGAAACCTGATTGGCTGAAGCTTTGGGTTGTTGCTGTGAAAAAGCATATGTCCAGGGTTTTTTTATAGGAACAGCAGAAGAACCACTAGTGCTAGAGGCTGTAACAAATCAATTATATTGCGTGCAATGGCAGGCTAGAGCATGGCTTCCAAAATAAAAATTTGGATCAGGTAAACAGCTTGTCATTTTATTTATGAATGAATAGCAGTGTTTTGCCTGGGATTGTCTTTAGGCATTCCTGCTGCCCATGGCATTCCACCTCCACCAGCTGCACTTTGTTGATATGTCTGTATGTGTTTACTGATGCGAAAAGTTTGTTGTGCAGAGGAAATGAAATGGTGGCATCTACAGCTGTTCTTTCTATAGATGAAAGGCTATTGGTATGGCTGCCATTATAGTGTGTGCAGACACAGCTTTTGGTGGTCCCCGAGCAGCCATAAAGCAAGCTGAGGAGTTCTCTAGGGGATTTAGGGAGAGTTTTTTCCCCTTAACCTGATAGCAGACCAGCAAGGATTATCCTGTAATTCAAACTGGCAACATGGGGACACATCCAGGCATTAGAGTGAATGACACACAGACAGCTCTAATGTTTATGTACTCTCTGTCACTCGGAGCAGTTCACAAACGTTATGTCTGTGAATACACATTTGCAAATGGGTGACAGATTTCACACCAGGTTTATGGGCACTCTGAATCATCATTAACCAATTGGATGCTAATTTGCATCTTTGTGGTATTTTAGCCAGAGCGTAATGATTGTTCCTTTAGGAGTCTGACTTCTGTAAAGGTTCAGAGAATCCGATTTGTAAGGGAGACAGTGCTGGTAACCGAAACCTAAAGCTCTTCATTGTTGCTAGAAGGGAGTCCGTGAAAGTCATTTCTGCTGAAATATACGAAGTGAAGTGTAAAAGGCAGAAAAAGAAGCAGGATTTTTTTCTCGTAATGTAATAGGAAACAGTTTTCTTTTTTCTTCAATTGAATTGCCAGGGTTTTCTGGGTCTGGCAGGGTGCCCGGAGCTGCAGCACCGTCCCCAGCAGGGCTCTGTCCCTCTCTTACCTCCAAATTATCCCTCATTCGGGAGGAGCAGCTCTTTTTTCAACTCATGTAGCTCTGTATTTTGTCCTCATTTGTCCCTCTTTCAGGCTTTTATGCCTAGATTTACATGAACAAAAACCCAGAGTTTTGAAATAACATCTAACTTCGAATGTATTGTATTTATTTTATTGTAAGTTGTATTGTATTGTATTGTATTTATTTTGTGAACTGCTTTATTTTTTTTTGGGGGGGGGGGGGGGGGGGTAGTGCTAAATGTTATGGTCCTTAAAACCATGATTCCAGAAAGAGTGGGTTTGTTGAACTGGCTCTCTTATATCTCAGAAGGTTGGAAGATATGCCCAGGGTCTAGGCATGTCTGTGTCTAAAATAGTGGCCAGCCAGAGGTTTTTAGTCTTTCCATTACTGCCCCAAATATCTTTCAGCAAAGGTCTGCAAACCCCATAGCATTGTACCTGACAAACCCCACGTGGAAGCTGATTCACTACTAGTGCCAGGTATCGCCAGATGAGCATCTGTATAGCGGTGCTTAGAGCGACCGCTAGTAGACGCTGTAAGCGGGTACCGGGCGCTGTAACAGAGCGTCTCGGTCGATGTAGTAACCTAACCGGCATTGATGAATGTGATGGGCGCTGTAACAACAGTATAGTGCTGCAGTGAGCGAGACATTCGGCGCTTCACACCATATTTAACAAAAAAATAGACACACACAACATCGATGCTCTAAAGCTGGGCACTGTAGCATAGAGTGTCAGATGCTGTGGGATCAAAGTATGTATTTTTAACACATATACACCAGTAACAAAGCGAAAACACGTGGAATGACATTGTTTTAACACTGGGACAATAACACTTTAGTACCAGACCTGTAAATACAATTTTGCATTAAAATATAAAAAGTCCAAAAATGTTTCTAAAAGTGTTTGTTTGCAGCCAGGAGAGGTCACACAATAATTTGAGCAAAAAAAAAAAAAAAAAAATTAAATTGCCAAACACGCTATTTATACACAACTAATGACGCCCCATTGAAATGTATGGGAGAGCGCTACAGAGCAACAGGGTACCACATGGTGCTCCTGAGCCTAGAGCGCTGGCGCTATATGCTGAGCCACCTGGATTAATACATGTGATGCTATATGGCGCTGTTAAAGGCGCTCACCAAATTCGCTCTCTTAAATGTGGTTTTGCGTACAGCGGGTTCACCAGGCGCTGCCTGCCGGTACGAGGCACTACCTGGTTCTTAAATAACCCCCTTAGTGTTGGAGGCATATTTTGTGTTAAGCAGGTCACAAGGCTCTGTATGTTTCCTTGAGTGAAATGGATAACTGGGAGTGGAAACTTAAATTCAGGAATTTGTGTGACCGCTTGAGCAGGTGGGTGGGTTAGGGAAAAGCCTGTTGGATTTTATATTCAGTCTAAACTGAATCTCATCCTAACTCACCTCTACCTACCACACCTCAGCCCACCTGACTTTTTACCACGTCTTCCACCTCACCTCTGTCCAGTTATTTCCATCTCCCCTCCACCCATCTCACCTCTGCTGTGTGAAACTCCCCAGGTCGCCCGATCTCACTCACCCTTTCCTGTTCCTCTGGTGCATGCTCAGCCCTCTCGCACACTCCCGCTCTTTGTAGAGGATTGTATGTAGGTATTCTCTTACAATAGACTTCAATAGAGTGTAAGCTCCTACCAAAAAAAATACAAAATTGTTTTGGACTTCTTTGAGTCCAAAGTTCATAGTGAAGAGCATGTTGCCTTCCCCCTCCACAATCTCAATTTCTTGTTGCAGAGTACAGTCCTAATTTATTGTTTGAATAATTAATGCCCTCCACTGTCTGCTGCAAGCAAGGGGCAGGCTTATCATTTATTGGGCCCCATGCAAAGTTGTTTCTGGGGTTTCTAATAAATGAGAAACTTTGTACAGCGAAATACAATATTTACACACCTTGTCAGGGATGTAGCCGCAGCCTGCTCATGTGCTGTGGGAGCGCAAGCGCACCAAGGGGGTTTCACACAGAGAAGCATCTAGGCATTGTCTATCCATGGCATAGGGAATCATCTGGAATTTCCAATATGGCCGTTCAATTTCTACTCCCAGTGGCATCTTCAACTGGGATGCCCCTCTGTGTGAAACCCCATTAAAGCGCCACACCCACTCACCTAACCTTTTTCCAATTATGCATGCACAGGTCACAGGCTTGCTATACCTTTAGCTAGATGCATAAAAGGGGCAGCCATTTGTGATTGGCCGGCCCAGGCACGCCCCCAGCTGGAGATGAGTCGGGATGCAACCATCGGCCCGCTCTGCACCATTCAGCTCACTAGCTGCTGTGATGTCACAGCATTTTGCATAACTGAATGGAACAGAGCACACTGATTCTGCACAGTGTGTACAGGGACTTTATATCTGCTGCACACTCCATTGTGCACACTGCATTGTGTTAAATGGCACCCCTCACTTGCCACAGCCCGCTGAGTGCCGTTATTTATTTATTTTTAAACAAAAAGTTGGCACTGATCTGGGGGCCCCCTGGTAGGTGGGGGTCTCATGCATTTGCATGGTATGCGTAGTGTTAAGCACGCCACTGACTGCAGCAGGTGGGGCAGGGCACTTAGGCAGATAGAGGCTTTTTGTGGAATTTTAGGGACGCAAATATATACCCCGGGGAATGTTTCTGTAAGTTTCTTTTCACAAGCCCAGTCTCAGCTCCCAGCTGATAGTTGTCTTGCTTCTGAGTCCTTGTGTCATTGGCTCATTCAGGATATGTTTCTACTGATCTAAGCTGGGATTGTAAAAAAACATATTCCTGACATGGCAGTTTTATGTTTGTGATGTGAGTCCGGTAATCCTTGGTATATTTGTCTATTTGCTTTTAAGTGATCTGGTGGAAAGCTGTGAAAGGATTTCCATTGTGTGCTTAAGACCCTTATCAAATAACAAATTTAACCAATCATAGTCTTTACCTTAGCAGCATGTTGGGCTGCATATCATTTGGATACTCTTGTGGTTCAATATATTGTTTTCCTTAAAATACTTAAAACCTCAAAAAATACTTAGTCGCATGTTATGCTGCATATAGTTTGGAAACACTTGTAATTTAATATATTTTCTTTAATATACTCTGGAGTTTTTTAACCTAAGCTTTGAAGTTCTATGAAAAGTCATAGAATTAAGTTTTCCCATAGGGTGAAACTCCCTGGTTTCCACATATACTCTCCTCAATCCCACAGCTGTGGCTTAGAGTAGTCTCAATTTGCAGCACCCCGCGGCAGTTCCACACCCTCCAGCCTGTACAATTCCGCCAGCAGAAAAATAAGTCTGCAGTCAAAGTGGGGCTTCCACCAGGGGCACATGTATGCACTAAGGAATCATGATATGTATACAGGGAAATCAGAGGGTGTCAAACAGAGGGATGGCAGTTTAATGGATTACTATCGTGAAAAAATGGCCCAACTGCAAAGCTGCAAAACTGTTAGGCTATGTTCACACCTGTCTGGTCCCATTTGCGGCCTGCATTTTGCTGCAGGAATTCCCGTATTTAAGGGGCCATAGAGATGCCATTGATGGATATATTTGCGGTACCCCTGCATCTGCCGCAACCACAGAAACGGATGTGGTACTGGACAAGTGTGAACGAGGGCTTAGAAATGCAAAGTGACCCTGTCAGGGAAACGCAGCTTTCCGGGCTGCATTCAATTTCTGCGCCTGATGTGGTGCTGGGACACATGGCAGCCTAGCCATGGTCCTAATTGTGTCGGTGCCGGATGTCTGAAGTGCAAGTGTTTGATGAGAGGGAGCTCTCTCCAGGGGTCACCTCTGTCTCGGACTTGGTGGTGCCTTCCCAGCCCAGAGGTGTGAGAGAGTCATCAGGGGCATGTGTGATGTAGTAGGATTGTGGGTGAATGCCAACCCTGGAACTGCCAGGCTGGTTGGCAAAGAGCCAGATGGGTGGGGAGCCAGATGTAGGCAGCCAAAAAAGCAGGTGAACTGATAAAGGGTCTCACAATAAGACAGCATCAAGCAATAATGAACATTGTAAATATATATTTAGTAGACGTTATTCACTATGTAGTCGGTTAACATACAGTGTAGTACTAAAGTGGACTTACCCACTCCCAGGGAGGTCTGTAAGTAAGCATAATTGCCACTAGCAGTCCCAGCCTGGCAGTAGGCTATACTTGTGTGTATAAGGGGGTGGTAGGAGTGTAAGTCTTAAGACAAGCTTCCTCTCAGCCCACTATAAAGGATGTAGGTTATTTTAAGGAGGTTATTTGTAAACTAGATAAACTATCTAGGGGTGTTTACTAATGTGTAGAAAATGCCTCTGCCCCTGCTCTGGTAAAAGAGATAAAAACTACAGCAAAAATTAATAAATAAAGGTACTTTCTTACTAGCCTGCAGACTTGATCCTACAAGGTCCTATGGGCCCCTGTCCTCTGATGTTCACCTTCCTCAAACTCTGCATTTTCCTATACAAAGCTCAACTAAAATGCGTGAAATAATATCCATGAGCTTGGGTACAGTTGTAGTTTGTGAACAAAAGGCTAACACTTTACAATTATACCATTTTCGAAAAAGTGCAGACCCACAAGGATCAGATACCTTGGAGGGAACTTAAATATGCTTAGATTACAAATGCCCTTTAAATATGCTAATCATAGTTGTGGAGCAGAGGTAAAGACTCTGTGCTCCTTATTAACCGGATCACTAGTTGGAAGGATGCTAGATCAATGTTTTGGGATCTGATATTGTTACCATCGGATGTAACATGACTGCCAGCATCTAAGGTATACAGCAAATGCGAGCAGCTAATTTTTTTTTTTTAAAGAGGTGCAAAACCGACTGAACCTGTGAAAAAAATCCCCTGCAGATACCCCCCTCTCAGGGTGTAGAACTGAAAGTGGATATTTTCGCCTCGCGAATTGTCATAAAACTATTTTTTTGTGCTGTTCCTCCTCGCTGGCCCCTACTCCCTTACTGCCCACCTCCTGTAGACCCTGGCAATTTAGGTGCATGGCCAGCTTTAACTTGAGGAGACTGGGAAGAGTGTATTAAAGGGGAAACTAGAGGGGAAAGTCTCTGCTGCAACAATAGGAGATGGCAACTGCCGACTCAAGGAGGTGGGACTTCTGGCAAAAACAAGCAGTGTAGGCATGGGGGAGCAATTAACAGGATGCTAGCACCACTCAGGCAGCAACCCAGGTGTTCTCAGATTTGTCCAATAATTACACAAACTCATTATAATACCCACTATGTGTTAATAAATTACACAAATTACAAAAATTAAAACATGCAATATAGTGTACATATGTTGCATAATAAAAATAAAAGAGACAGCACATCATCCTAATGTAGACCTGATTACACTACAATATTCTCAATGAACCATTGCCACATACTCCTGTCATCCTATTGCCCAATCAGACCAATCCTTAGAACATATTAATAGATCCCAAGTCATCAGATACAATTAATGCTTCATGGTGAAATGTCCATCTCAATCCCCCTCAATAGAGGGGGAACCTATATTGAAGTATCTCTGCCATACAAAATGACAGCCTGGGTATGGGAGAAAAACACATCTCTCCCATGGGGGATCGTATCTCCTAACCATATATAATGATCCCTATCCACGTGAAACCTATCCCCATTAAACTCCTATCAGACCAGAGCAACTGGAATACAAATCTTTGAACAATGAACCCAGTGTGATGTCTCCTCTCGAACCAGGCTCACATAGAGACACAAATAGAACACAATGATGCAACTAGTGATCTCTCACCCACACACGTGAATATGCCCTCATCACCCTGACCTACCTTCTGGTGGGGAAACAGTGATAACAACAATCAATCAACACCCCTCCCCCCATACCCTCCCACCCCTTCCCCACTCACCCCAAGAATAATCACAGTGAAAAAATCATCATTCAAACCCCAGGGCGTACACGATTCCAATGTATATATCTATCCACTTGCTCTCCCTCTGCCTCAACATGCACTTCACATCACCCCCGAACTTTTAGTGACACCGTCTCTATGGCCTTAATTTTCACGTCACTAACATTTCCCCTGTGCACATCCAACCAGTGGGTCACCAATGTTGTCAGTGGCTTACCTTCCATCTGATCCCTCGAACCTAATCTAATCTCTGAGAGATGGCGCTGAATTATTTAGCGAGACAATCCTGTACACCAATACTGTACATGCAACACTTAGGTCCGAAAGTTGCAGGTACCCATTCTTTTCTAGCGCACTGGGAAAAATGTCAGGTAACCATAATGACACAGGCAGCTCCTAATATCTCCAGTGGGGTCTGCAGGAAATGTGGCTGAAAGAGAAGCTTACATTTACAATCCTGTGTATGTTTTACCCTGATTCTGCGATTAGCGGTTTGAAGGCTTAGAAGTTAGGAATAGACTACTAACAGCTCTTAAGGATCCCAGCCAAGGGTTGCGCTGTTCTGATGATGTCAGTCCCTCCATTAATTCAATGGAACATAAGAGATCCATGAAGATAGGATCAAAAAGGCACCAATCAAATAGACAGAGGAAAAGGGCAATCATGGGAGTCTAGAATGAAAACAAGCTTTCAGACCGTAGACAGTACACAGAACCACCTATCAAGTTGATCAGCATGAAGATAAACAGTAAAAAGTAGAGGAATACATTGCTGCTGAATCATCACTTAAAGTTGAATCCTTATTTTAAGGCACCCATGCGTTATTGACGTCATGTCCCCAGGAAATATTTTTGGTTTGACACTAGTTTCTCTGACCGTACTGTTTGAATAATGTTCTTTACAGCAAATCTTCCTGTTATTGCACAAATGCGGTTCTTCTCGCCACTTCAAATAGATTTTTATTCATCTCCTGCTGTAAAAATAAAATGGTGGTTTTCTTGAGCATACATAATAGAGGTTTCTTTTATCTCATCCTGGAAGCGCAGGGTGAAAACTGAAAAACACTTACACGCTTTTAAGAATTCAAAGTGCCAGTAATCCTTAAGTTTTCCTGCTGACATTTTTAAAGTCAAAGCCGGCAGAGATCAGGGCATGGTTAATATTGGTCATCACCATCATTGCTGTTTTATTCAGCTTCTTTGTTATAGTCGGCTATGGTAGTCTTCCCCATTCTTTCTAAGAAATGTCATTATAAACGGATACAGTTAAAAAGTATAAAGTAAAAAAATTATTTTGGGCCGTAAGATTCCTGGGGTTCATCCCAGTCTAGTCAGAATTGCTGCATACCCCCTTTCACTGGGATCCAGAGCCACAGAAAAATGTGGCACAGGAAGCAAGGAAAGAAACCGGCTCAAGCAGGGATTTATGTAGCAATCCTGATATTGGAGGGGGCATCCCAAATAATAATGCCCTCTAGGAATCCTATTTAGGGGGTCGAAATATTTTGACTTTTGGTTTGGTTTAAAGTAAAAATGGACCCTATAACAGAGCTTCCATTACTGGCCTTGGCTCTGCTGCTTACTACCACTGTTCCTGCATTTGTCTATTACTCTTCCGGGACCAAGCATCTAGGCAGTCTCAATGGCTGTTCGGCACCTCTTTCTTTATTTTCACTGTGTGCGGTAGATTATGTGACTAGGCCAAGGCATCCATAGAGTATAATGCATACCTCCCAACTTCTAAAAATGTGAAAGCGGGACAAGCCATGCCCCCGACCCCCCCATCACGCACCGGCCACACCCCCGTCACGCACCGGCCACACCCCCGTCACGCCCTCCAGCTCCAGCAATGTTGGCTGCCTTCACCCCTGCATGCCGCCCACCCACCCCCCGTGCGCCCGCCCCACTCTCTCACCCCACACGCCAGGAAGCTAGTATCTTCGCGCCGGCGTCGTTGCGGCCCTGAGCACACTGCCACGGAGCAGGGCGTCCCGGGACATTTGTTAATGTTCCGGGACCGCGGGATTCTTTGCGCAAATCGGGACAATCCCGGGAAAATCGGGACAGTTGGGAGGCCTGTAATGAGTACCTCAGTCTGGCCTTGTTTACTTATACATTTCTAGTGGCCATAAGCCAAAAGTGGGGGATCTGGTTTAGAGATGCCAGGCTTCAGAAGGGTGCCGGAGCAATAGCAACTAAACTTCATCTGGCAGTGGCAGTTCTGGTCTAAAGAATGTTTGAAATGTCCACAATTCTTTCAAACAAAAGCAAAATCTGCCGCCCAATATTATTATAGTACTATTCAGTGTTGTCACTGTGGGCTCCTGCAGTAGTGTGTATTGCAATGCAGTTGTGAGATTACTGCTCTGCTGCTCAAAAAATCACTGAGTTATGTAGCTTCGGAAAGAGGACTCCATTTGGTGGTTTGGCAATACTATAGCTTGCAGTCATTTAATATACAATGACTATAGCTGTGCGGTATATGTATTGCCAAGCAAGCTAATCTTGCCAATAAATAGATCTCTGGTCTCTCAGGTCCCTGGCTTATCGTGTGACTTATGGTAAGAGGTAGCTGTCAGGTACAGACCACAAGGGCACATTAGGTGCTGGAGGATGGGGATTGTTTATGCTTAGTTTTAGAATGATAAAATATCCGATACTTTCAACAAATGGATGGCTTTTTAATACTGAACATATTGCAGTGTGCATAGCCAGATCAGCATTCAGCACTAGAAGCAGGAGCAGTTATATATCTATGGGGCTTTTCAAGCTGATTTAAATAAATATAATTTTAAATTTATATATTTAAAAAATTATATATTTCATGAATTTGTTAATGCTAATAAAGAGCCATAGGCTGACTACATAAAGCAGGATTCCTGATGACCGTCCTCTAAAAAACCCCTGTAAATGACCAGACATTACTACTTCCTCCATCTGCTCTTTTACTGAATGCCGAGTGCTTGACTTGACCACCAACAACTGGTTCGTTAGAGGGGCATATATACATGCATATCCACCTTCCAAACCCCTCAACCTGATTGGCAGAATTGCCTAATTCCACTATCCCGTACCGTGCCACTTACTGGTGTTGCTGCAGATCCCTAATCAGGATGCACCCCCAGGAAATATTTTACAGGTGCAACACCCTATTTTTACTTTTGGTCCTCATTAATCTAAAAAGAAACCATTGGTGCCTCTCGTCCACATGGGGACATCTGATTTGATATGCCCTGCTACACTCCCAGCAAGCCTGAGATCATGCAGCGACATTTTTGTTCACCTGTATGGATGCCATTTATGGGTTCACCAGGCCAGCCTCAACATTACTATGGGCCTTATTTATCAAGGGATAGCGCCAGGTAGTGTCTCACTAGCGCCAGGTATCGCCAGCTATCGGCGGCTACCGGCTCCAGAACGCCAGGCGGCGGACACAATCACGCATTTATCACGCTAAATGAGGCTAGAGCCGGCGAGAGCGTCAGCTAGCGCGGGATTCATCATGTAGCGGACTGCACCGAACAGCGCCGCTGCTAATCCCATCACAGCGCCAGGTATGACCTCTCGCTACCTGGCGCTCTCCAATGCATTTCAATGGAGCAATCTTTAAATATTCATAATTAATTGATATTAATGTTTGTTTTTTTTTTTAAATGTCAAAAATTCTGTGACCACTTCTGCAATGTTAGATATTTTTTTTAAGGTAAAAAAAAAAAAAAAAATTGTGCAGAATTGATATTACAGGTCTGATATTAATGTATTCATATTACAAAATGTTTAGAAAAACTTGTTTAATTTTTTAATCAAAAAATATGGTTGTTTGGGGGTTAAAAACTACTTTTAAGCCATCGCCGCCAGCGCACTGGGGTTTAAACAAGCATTTCACAGCACGAGAATTTTTTGAGCGTGATTTGTTAATGAATATGCTGGGAGCCGTTCGCTATGACCATTCGCTGTCAGGCGCTCCCATACAGCGCGGAACCTGTCAAACAGCAACTCCTAACCCCGTATTCAACATTACCGCTCACAGCGACTGAGTCGCTGTCAACAACCAAACAACGGCCAAGCACAGCGAATACTAGCGGGCGCTGTGAAAATCACGCTACTGGCGCTCATCTGTCGCTACCTGGCGCTATTACTGAATCGGCCTCCCCGTTTCTGCCCACACGGGAACCCAAATATTAAAGGTTTTTGTTATCAACTTCCTGTCTACCTTCACCAATAGGAAATTAGGCTCTGTCTCAGTTAAGGCAATTATTTTGGCATCTGCATCCATGTTGTTGGTCACCAGAAAAGGAAAGTTTATTTAAAGTGTTTCAACAAAATGGGTGCAGAGGGGCTTTCCAATTGCAGATATCTCCTAACAAGCATCTTCTTACTTGAACCACGCTTCCTCTGCAAAATGGTGATCGCGACTAGCAGTCCCGTGGCCCTGGTTTTCTTCAGATGCCAGAATCCCATATGAGGACTATGGAACACATGCCCTTTGGCAACCAACTGCAGGACCTGGCTTAACAGGGGGAAGCAAAAGGAAAGTTGATAACTACTTTATGGCACCCTTGGGTCTGTGAGAATTGCTTTTTTGAACTTGATGTTTGGTCATCAAGAAAAAGAACCAAGCAAAATGTCTGTAATGACTACCTTTACTGTATCAATTTTTTTTTCTTCTACTGCGTTTCTGCCTGGGAGTGCTTAGTAATGGCACACCATGTGGAAACCATTGTATCCACATTTAGTAAGCAGGAAGATTCAAGCCGACAGGCACATCTGCAACTTCACTAAACAAATGCAGAATATTCTTGTTGTCATCTTGTAAGGGTCTTTGCAAGGACACACTTCAAAAGAAACCTGGCGTGTAGATTGTATTTTCTGCCGTCAGTGCTTTACTGAAAGAAGACCAAAACCTAACCAGGGATTTTGCCCCCCCTCGTCCTCTTGCCTGGGATTGCCTGCTGTTTAACACATCCCCCAGGCCTGGTGGGTGTCTGCACCCAGGTTACATGGGTTTTGGTTCACTTTAAAACCCAACATTTCAATTTTTATTTCATTTTCTTAGTCCATAAGTCAGTCCTTTAGTTCACACGATCCAATCATATCCATTTGCTGTGCATATGTAATTCGGCAAATGGCTCTGCCCTTCTGCATTCAGATAGGCTGGAGGGGTTTGCGCATGCTGCTGGGGTTGTAGCTGCTTGCGCTTCCGCTTGCAGAAGGGCAGAGCAATTTGCTGAATGACATATGCATGGCAAATGACTCTGATTGGACGTGAGCCCGCACATGTGCCGTAGGACCAGGAAGAAGTGAATTTTACTGGGAAATCTGGGTGCTTTTACACAGATTGGGGATGCCCTGTGGGAAGGCAGGCAGCCGGCTCTGGAATCATTTTAATTCCAGGGACAATCACGCTAGGTTTAGTTCCGCTTTAAGTAATATAATGAGGCAACTAGAACTACCTGTATTTTTCTGGAAGACCTTTCACTAGTCACCTAACTGCCATTCTCAAATTAGAATTGTAGTTGCATTAATTTATTATAAACTTTTACAGACCTGTCAAATAGATTCCCTCTAAAGTAGACCTTCACCACTGACAAACTTTTATTGTGGCCTTAAGATGTCTGAGATGAAAAAAAGGTAAATCTTGGGGTCTCAACTGCAAAGCTAGAGTGCCCCTTAAGGAGTTATCTTATCACAAAAATAGGATAACACTGAAGGACCAAAATATCCTAGGAAGATTCTTCCTTAAACTCATATTTCATGCCAAGCCAATTGTAAGGCCATTGTGTCGGGCTACGTTTGACACTGAACTAAACGGCTTTCTCTTTTCAAATTGAAGAAGATATGGCCAAGATATCAAGGATTACAGTTTTACCTCGCAATTTCTCTACTGAAGCATGTGTGTGTGGCCCTTGGAGCTGTGATACTGCATAATAATCAGCATAATGTTGGCACTGGGAGCAAGAGCACTTGCTTGGGCGGGGAGGAGGGAGGGATGGGGTTAGCTGGGCTTGAATGGCAGCTCGGAGTGTACTATCAATACAGAGGGGGGTGTGGTCTGGACTAGCTCCTCAAGCTAGTATTGGTGGTCCACATCTGCTGGGTGGTGCTGGAGGGTCAGATGAGGAAGTGTATTTCCTCATTCACATGCTGAGGCACAACGCTGGAGGAATGCTTGGCAAGGAAGGCCGCTGATTCAGTATTTATTTATTTATTTTGTATTTATAACAACAAATTAATCTTCTTTCTTCTTTTTTGGGGCAGGGTGGGGTGAAAGTAGTGTGTTGAAAGGAAAAGTAAGCTATGCCAGGGTATGATTAGATTGACCATTAACTCAGCGTTAACACAGAATGAATATACATTAACTTTACAGAGGCAGAAGACAGTGTGCTCCTAGTTTTATAAATATACTGTATGTTCCAACATAGACAACGAGATTTGAAAGAATGCCGCTGGTAACCAGTGGAATCCAGCATTGACGAGTAGATGTTTCCTAAAATGCAATTCTGTAGGTATCTGAGATGAAGCTGACCTGTTAGATATTACCTGTCACAATTGATGGTTCTACCACTGCTTCTTACCTGTCCAGCATAGGTTACAGAACTATTCCAGGTGACATATGCTTTCTCTGCTGCTTTCAGTAAAAGATCTGTGCAAGCTGCTTACATGTTTGTGCTGGTGGTGACTTATTTTGCCTGCATGCCTTTTTGGCCTTTTTATGTAGATTAAAGTGGGGCCCTCAAGGAATCATCAGTGATTTTAACATGGCCTATGCAATGATTGTTAGCTATACACAGCAACATGTAGGCATGCATATGCCTTAAAGCGGACCTTCACCCTGAATAAGAGCCTATCTTATATATTTCCCACACCCTGTACATACAGATTGATCACATTAAAATTCATCCTACCTGCATCTACTGCATGTTATGAGCCTTTAAACTTCCAAGATGGTGGCTCATGGGTCATCAGGCAGCCTGCAAACAGGAAGTGTCTTCTGGAAGTGTCTTCAGATTTAGATAAAGGGATGAATTTGTAAATATCAATTTACTGGATCTTTTAAATACTGTATTTTTCGCCATATAAGGCGCACCCGCCCATTCGACGCACCTAAAATTTGGAGGAGGAAAATAAGAAAAATAATATTCTGAACCAAATGTTGTGAACCAAATAATAGGTAAAGTGCAGAATCCCCCAATTACAGGCAGAGGGGCATTCCCCACATCCCATTCCCAATAGGCAGTGTGGCATTCCCCACATCCTATTTCCAATAGGTATTTTGGCATTCTCCCCATCCCATTCCCTATAGGCATTGTGACATTCCCCTTCCCCATCCTATTCCCCTAGGCATTGTGGCATTCCCCCATCCCATTCTCATAATCATTGTAGCATTCCTCCATCCCACTACTTATAGGCAGTGTGGCACCCCCCTCCCATTCCCATAGGCAGTGTGGCATCCCCCCGCATATTTCCATAGGCAGTATGGCATCCTTCCCATCCCATTGCCATAGACAATGTGGTATCCCCCCTCCCGTTCCCATTCCAAAAAGGTCAACTCGCGTGTGCTGGCACTTCCTCGTTGCTGGCTGGGCTGCCGCACTGCTGAAGGCCAGAAGAAGATGGAGGAGCGGCGAGCATTGCCCCCGTCCCGCCGCTGCTGCCACCACTGCTGCTGCTTCTTACTGGCCAGGACATGCAAACACCCAGCACCGTACAGCGGGTAGGCATAGCCTGCACGACTTGGCACAGGCCACGCCCAGCTGCTGCACCGAGTTACTGAGTGTGCCCCTGGCCAGAAGAGACAGGAGTAGCGGGGATGGGTGCAGTGCCTGCCGATCCACTTTCTACTTCTTGGCTCCTGCAGTGTGGCAGCCCAGCCAACAACGTTGGAGTGCTGACACATATGAGTTTACTTTTTTTTTTTCTTTTTTTACATTTGCCCCATAAGGAGCATGCACATTTTCCCGCCATATTTGGAGGGAATAAAAGTGCATCTTATGTGGCGAAAATACGGTAGATCATTTAGTTATTTTAAGGGCATGATTATGATCTTCATTGTATCACATAGCACTGCAGTTTCAAAACTGTTTTTCTGTAATTTATGCCTTGCAGAAGGATTAATAAAGTCAAAGTGACCTAAACTATCTTACGCTGTGTATCCATTTTATTAAACTAACACATTTAGAATTACCGCTTATCAAGGCAAGAGGTACTTTATTTGGTGTTCTCATCAACTTTTTGCTCTATATGTACATCAGTTCTAATGGTTCTTTTTAGAGATGAGCGAACTTTTGAAAAATTCGATTCGACTGATTCGCCGAATTTTCCGACAAAAATCGTTTCGACCCGAATAAATTCGCGACGAATCGCTATTAAAAACGGCTATTTCTGAGCCTCCTACAGCCTCAATAGGGTTGTAAACCATTCAGCCTTGCTGTAACACGCACAGGATGCGTGCTGGGTTAGTTAAATAATACTTTGAAGAAATATCACATGCAGATCAGAGGCATCGCTAATAGAATCGCAGAGCGGCACAATTGCAGAGAGTTGAAGTGGCATCACTATGAGGGGCAGAAGGAGCCCAAATATACACTGGAGTTGGCCTCAGGAGCCCAAAAATTGGATGAATCACACCCTGGAGTTGGCAGGAGTTGGCAGCAGCAGGAGCCCAAATATACACTGGAGTTGGCTTCAGGAGCCCAAAAATTGGATGAATCACACCCTGGAGTTGGCAGGAGTTGGCAGCAGCAGCAGCAGGAGCCCAAATATACACTGGAGTTGGCTTCAGGAGCCCAAAAATTGGATGAATCACACCCTGGAGTTGGCAGGAGTTGACAGCAGCAGCAGCAGGAGCCCAAATATACACTGGAGTTGGCTTCAGGAGCCCAAAAATTGGATGAATCACACCCTGGAGTTGGCAGGAGTTGACAGTAGCAGCAGCAGGAGCCCAAATATACACTGGAGTTGGCCTCAGGAGCCCAAAAATTGGATGAATCACACCCTGGAGTTGGCAGGAGTTGACAGTAGCAGCAGCAGGAGCCCAAATATACACTGGAGTTGGCCTCAGGAGCCCAAAAATTGGATGAATCACACCCTGGAGTTGGCAGGAGTTGACAGTAGCAGCAGCAGGAGCCCAAATATACACTGGAGTTGGCTTCAGGAGCCCAAAAATTGGATGAATCACACCCTGGAGTTGGCAGGAGTTGACAGTAGCAGCAGCAGGAGCCCAAATATACACTGGAGTTGGCCTCAGGAGCCCAAAAATTGGATGAATCACACCCTGGAGTTGGCAGGAGTTGACAGTAGCAGCAGCAGGAGCCCAAATATACACTGGAGTTGGCCTCAGGAGCCCAAAAATTGGATGAATCCCACCCTGGAGTTGGCAGGAGTTGACAGTAGCAGCAGCAGGAGCCCAAATATACACTGGAGTTGGCTTCAGGAGCCCAAAAATTGGATGAATCACACCCTGGAGTTGGCAGAAGTTGACAGTAGCAGCAGCAGGAGCCCAAATATACACTGGAGTTGGCCTCAGGAGCCCAAAAATTGGATGAATCACACCCTGGAGTTGGCAGAAGTTGGCAGCAGCAGCAGCAGGAGCCCAAATATACACTGGAGTTGGCCTCAGGAGCCCAAAAATTGGATGAATCACACCCTGGAGTTGGCAGGAGTTGGCAGCAGCAGCAGCAGGAGCCCAAATATACACTGGAGTTGGCTTCAGGAGCCCAAAAATTGGATGAATCACACCCTGGAGTTGGCAGAAGTTGGCAGCAGCAGCAGCAGGAGCCCAAATATACACTGGAGTTGGCTTCAGGAGCCCAAAAATTGGATGAATCACACCCTGGAGTTGGCAGGAGTTGACAGTAGCAGCAGCAGGAGCCCAAATATACACTGGAGTTGGCCTCAGGAGCCCAAAAATTGGATGAATCACACCCTGGAGTTGGCAGAAGTTGGCAGCAGCAGCAGCAGGAGCCCAAATATACACTGGAGTTGGCCTCAGGAGCCCAAAAATTGGATGAATCACACCCTGGAGTTGGCAGGAGTTGACAGTAGCAGCAGCAGGAGCCCAAAAAATGGCCTAAAGACATAAATATGTTTTGCACCATTTGGAAAGTGTAAAACGTGGCACCATGCTGAATCTAGTCGCATGCATCAGGCATTGGTGGGTGGAAATCCTGGCTGATCCATCCCTGATTCATTTTGACAAAGGTGAGTCTCTCCACATTTTTAGTTGACAGACGAGTTCTCCTCGCCGTAACTATGGCCCCCGCCGCACTAAACACCCGCTCAGATGGCACGCTACTTGCCGGGCAGGACAGCTTTTCCAGGGCAAACTCTGCTAGTTGCGGCCACAAATCAAGTTTGGCTGCCCAGAAGTCCAGCGGATCCTCAAGGTGTGTTGGCATGGTCATGTCAAAGTATGACATGACCTGCTGGTTCAGGTCCTGCTCCAGGTCTTCCTGCTGCTCATGAGTAGCCTCACTATGCGGGTGTAGAAAGCTACTCATTAGCGACTGAAGACTGAGGCTGCTGCTGCTGATGGAGCTTCTGCTGCTGCTGCTGCCAACCCCCCCAGCGGCCATGGCAGTGGAAGGTGAGCGCAGAGGTCCCCTCGAGTCAGACCTGCGAGAGTATGGACCATGGCGCAGATAGGCATCGGCCAACTGCCTACGTAGAATGTCTTTGTAGTAGTTGAGTTTGTCCTCCCTCTCGGTGGGTTTAAAAAATGCCCCCATTTTGTGCCGGAAGCGAGGGTCCAATAAGGTGGACAGCCAGAAGTCATCCCGCCGACAGATGGAAACAATTCTGGGGTCACTACGCAAGCATGTGAGCATGCTTCGTGCCATTTGCGCAAGTGACTCGGATGGACTACCTGTCTCCATCTCCACTGCATACTGCCACGGTGTGCCCGGGTCCTCTGTCTCTCCTTCCTCAAAAACCTCTAGCTCCTCTGGCTGCTCCTGCTCCTCCTCTCCTGTCCGCTGACTAGATAAACCAGCCATTTCGCCAAGCCTAAACTGTGTTTCGCTGGGCAACTCCTCCTCCTCCTCTTCCTCCTCCTCCTCCTCCAGTTCAGCTCCAAGGGGGTTCATGTGGCCGTAAGATGTAAACGCCATGTCTCCAGTGCCCTGACCAGCCATGGTTTCCAACATGTGCTGTAGTACATGAAGCAGTGGAATCACGTCGTTCATCCCGTAATCCTGCCGACTGACAAATAAAGTGGCTTCCTCAAAGGGCCTGAGCAAACGGCAGGTGTCACGTATGAGCTGCCACTGGTTGACATTGAAGTTACACAGGGGAGTCCCCCTATCTGCTTGGATCATCAGGAAATCCGTGATGGCTTTTCTCTGTTCATATAATCGGTCCAACATGTGAAGGGTGGAATTCCAACGGGTGGAAACATCGCAAATCAGACTATGTTGGGGGATACCATTCTGACGCTGTAGCTCAAGAAGGGTGTGTTTGGCGGTGTAGGAGTGGCTGAAGTGCATGCAAAGTTTCCGTGAAGTTGTTAGGATGTCCTGCAGATGGGGGGAACACTTCAGAAACCGCTTGACAACCAGATTGAAGACGTGAGCCATGCAGGGGGCATGGGTCAGGCTTCCTTGGCGCAGCGCAGACAAAATGTTCTTCCCATTGTCGGTAACCATGATTCCCATTTTAAGTTTTCTCGGAGTAAGCCATGTTTGGATTTCCTGATGAATACATTTAAGCAGTTCCTCCCCTGTGTGACTCCGTTCGCCAAGACAAACCATGTGAAGCACTGCGTGACACCTCCGTGCCCTGCACACATGGTAGACTGGAGGGGCACTGAGACTTGAGCCTACAGTGGAGGGTGAGGAGATGGCGGAGGATGAGGAGGCCGAGTCGCACGGTGTCACAGGCCCAATGGGCAGAGAGCGCGGAGGCCGAAGCGGCGTGACCTGTCCAAGTTGCTGCTGCAAAGGGACCACATTCACCCAGTGGGCCGTAAACGACATGTACTGCCCCTGACCGTAGTTACAGCTCCAGATGTCGGCGCTGCCATGTATTTTGCTACACACCGACAGGCTCAAGGACTGGCCCACCTTCTGTTCAACAAAAGTGTGCAGCGCTGGTACTGCCTTCTTGGCAAAGAAATGACGGCTTGGGACTCTCCACCTCGGCTCGGCACAAGCCATCAGTTCTCTGAAAGGTGCAGATTCCACCACCTGAAAAGGGAGCGACTGCAGCACCAGCAACTTGGACAGGAGCACATTCAGCTTCTGCGCCGTAGGATGAGTGGGCGCATACTGCTGTCTCTTGGACATGGCTTCGCTGATGGATTGCTGGCGGGATGCATGACTTGGAGGAGGAGGAGGAGGAGCAGGAGCGACAGAGGATGGGTGTGACGCACAGCTGCCTTCGGCTGAGGTGCTGGAGCCTTGGCTGGCAGAAATTGGGAGCTCACTTGGTGAGGAAGCAGACTGGACCACCCCTTGGGAGCCTCGGTTCTCCCAGGTCGTTTTATGGTGACGCATCATATGTTGACGCAGGGCCGTGGTGCCAACATTTGGACCCTGGCCACGCTTCACCTTTTGCCTACATATCTTGCATGTGGCCATGTTACCCTCCTGCGGATGCCTCAGGAAAAACTGCCACACTGCCGAGTAGCTACTTTTCCCACCCCCTGGCCTCACTGATTCACTGCTGCTGTTGCCAACTCCAGGAACCCCTGCTCCACTACCTCCCGATAAGGTAGACTGCCGCACAGCAGGTGCTCTACCCCGGCCCCGGCCCCGGCCGGCTCCAGCCTTTGGAATTGTGCCCCCATGCTGACTGCTACCACCTTGCTGCCTCAGCTGCTGACTCCGGGGCAACCTGCGCCCCTCTTCTCCTGATGATGACGATGAAGCCCCTTCATCACCCGGCTCCCAAGTGCGATCGGCTTCATCGTCATCATCATCATCATCACCGGGTTGTGGCTGTACGTCACTGATGTTCGTGGATTCGTCAACAGTGTCTGGCGCAGGAGCTGGAACGCTCGCAGCACCCACGACACTGTCCACATCACTATTTGTCTGCCTAGCTAAAGAAGCCACCTCCATTTCTTGGCTGGGCAGTAGCTGCTGACTGTCCTCCTGTATCTGATCGTCCGCCTCACTAAAGAGTGGAGCTGAACCCAAAGCATAGGATACGTCGCTGGGGGAGGGAACGGCGTAGGACAGAGGCAATGGGAGGACAGGGACTGCTCTCGGGGCATGCCAACTCAGGGTTGTGTCAGAGGAACCTACCGACCCTAGACTGGGGGTCTCAGATGTAAGTTGTGATGATGTTGTTGATGAGCGCGTCAGCCAATCTACCACGGCAGATGCGTTACTGGTGGAGACCCGACCGCTAGCAGATACTGGCAGATTAGGTCTCTCAGCGTGACTCCTGCTGCTACTGGCCCCCAGTCTGATGCGAGCTCTGCCTGCGGAATCTTGGCCTCTGCCACTCCTCTTTTCACTTCCAGGCACTTGTCTGCCCGACATAGTCTAACTGGCGTGGTAGTAGGTGATATTTTAAGAACCCCCAGGCAGCAGTGGGTCTATATAAAACAGAATATAATGCACACCAAAAGTGAGCAGTAACACTCAGCCTCCAACAGGCCTGCTTAGTGTAAATAAGAGAGCTGCTTAGTGTAAATAAAGAGGGGTATGCTATGTTACAGAATGGGATGCCTCAACAGAAGTGCACCTGGCAGGCAGCAGTAAGCCTATGCCCAGCAAAAGTGTCTTATAATATAAATATAATAAGAGCAAATGCTTATATGGTCTTAAACAGAGGCTGCTTTAGTCACAGAATGGGATGCCCTGGGCAGGAATCGACCTGGCAGGGTCCAGTAGTGCTTTGGCCAGCAAAAGTGTCTTTATCAGGCCTAATTTCAAATATAATAAGAGCAAATGCTTATATGGTCTTAAACAGAGGCTGCTTTAGTCACAGAATGGGATGCCCTGGGCAGGAATGGACCTGGCAGGGTCCAGTAGTGCTTTGGCCAGCAAAAGTGTCTTTATCAGGCTAATTTCAAATATAATAAGAGCAAATGCTTATATGGTCTTAAACAGAGGCTGCTATAGTCACAGAATGGGATGCCCTTGCAGGGTCCAGTAGTGCTATGCCCAGCAAAAGTGTCTTTATCAGGCTAATTTCAAATATGATAAGAGCAAATGCTTATATGGTCTTAAACAGAGGCTGCTGTAGTCACAGAATGGGATGCCCTGGGCAGGAATGGACCTGGCAGGGTCCAGTAGGGCTTTGGCCAGCAAAAGTGTCTTTATCAGGCTAATTTCAAATATGATAAGAGCAAATGCTTATATGGTCTTAAACAGAGGCTGCTTTAGTCACAGAATGGGATGCCCTGGGCAGGAATGGACCTGGCAGGGTCCAGTAGGGCTTTGGCCAGCAAAAGTGTCTTTATCAGGCTAATTTCAAATATGATAAGAGCAAATGCTTATATGGTCTTAAACAGAGGCTGCTTTAGTCACAGAATGGGATGCCCCGGGCAGGAATCGAGCTGGCAGGGTCCAGTAGTGCTTTGGCCAGCAAAAGTGTCTTTATCAGGCCTAATTTCAAATATGATAAGAGCAAATGCTTATATGGTCTTAAACAGAGGCTGCTTTAGTCACAGAATGGGATGCCCTGGGCAGGAATCGACCTGGCAGGGTCCAGTAGTGCTTTGGCCAGCAAAAGTGTCTTTATCAGGCCTAATTTCAAATATGATAAGAGCAAATGCTTATATGGTCTTAAACAGAGGCTGCTTTAGTCACAGAATGGGATGCCCTGGGCAGGAATCGACCTGGCAGGGTCCAGTAGGGCTTTGGCCAGCAAAAGTGTCTTTATCAGGCCTAATTTCAAATATGATAAGAGCAAATGCTTATATGGTCTTAAACAGAGGCTGCTGTAGTCACAGAATGGGATGCCCCGGGCAGGAATCGAGCTGGCAGGGTCCAGTAGGGCTTTGGCCAGCAAAAGTGTCTTTATCAGGCCTAATTTCAAATATGATAAGAGCAAATGCTTATATGGTCTTAAACAGAGGCTGCTGTAGTCACAGAATGGGATGCCCCGGGCAGGAATCGAGCTGGCAGGGTCCAGTAGGGCTTTGGCCAGCAAAAGTGTCTTTATCAGGCCTAATTTCAAATATGATAAGAGCAAATGCTTATATGGTCTTAAACAGAGGCTGCTTTAGTCACAGAATGGGATGCCCTGGGCAGGAATGGACCTGGCAGGGTCCAGTAGGGCTTTGGCCAGCAAAAGTGTCTTTATCAGGCTAATTTCAAATATGATAAGAGCAAATGCTTATATGGTCTTAAACAGAGGCTGCTTTAGTCACAGAATGGGATGCCCTGGGCAGGAATCGACCTGGCAGGGTCCAGTAGTGCTTTGGCCAGCAAAAGTGTCTTTATCAGGCCTAATTTCAAATATGATAAGAGCAAATGCTTATATGGTCTTAAACAGAGGCTGCTTTAGTCACAGAATGGGATGCCCTGGGCAGGAATCGACCTGGCAGGGTCCAGTAGGGCTTTGGCCAGCAAAAGTGTCTTTATCAGGCCTAATTTCAAATATGATAAGAGCAAATGCTTATATGGTCTTAAACAGAGGCTGCTGTAGTCACAGAATGGGATGCCCCGGGCAGGAATCGAGCTGGCAGGGTCCAGTAGGGCTTTGGCCAGCAAAAGTGTCTTTATCAGGCCTAATTTCAAATATGATAAGAGCAAATGCTTATATGGTCTTAAACAGAGGCTGCTGTAGTCACAGAATGGGATGCCCCGGGCAGGAATCGAGCTGGCAGGGTCCAGTAGGGCTTTGGCCAGCAAAAGTGTCTTTATCAGGCCTAATTTCAAATATGATAAGAGCAAATGCTTATATGGTCTTAAACAGAGGCTGCTTTAGTCACAGAATGGGATGCCCTGGGCAGGAATGGACCTGGCAGGGTCCAGTAGGGCTTTGGCCAGCAAAAGTGTCTTTATCAGGCTAATTTCAAATATGATAAGAGCAAATGCTTATATGGTCTTAAACAGAGGCTGCTTTAGTCACAGAATGGGATGCCCTGGGCAGGAATCGACCTGGCAGGGTCCAGTAGTGCTTTGGCCAGCAAAAGTGTCTTTATCAGGCCTAATTTCAAATATGATAAGAGCAAATGCTTATATGGTCTTAAACAGAGGCTGCTTTAGTCACAGAATGGGATGCCCTGGGCAGGAATGGACCTGGCAGGGTCCAGTAGGGCTTTGGCCAGCAAAAGTGTCTTTATCAGGCTAATTTCAAATATGATAAGAGCAAATGCTTATATGGTCTTAAACAGAGGCTGCTTTAGTCACAGAATGGGATGCCCCGGGCAGGAATCGAGCTGGCAGGGTCCAGTAGTGCTTTGGCCAGCAAAAGTGTCTTTATCAGGCCTAATTTCAAATATGATAAGAGCAAATGCTTATATGGTCTTAAACAGAGGCTGCTTTAGTCACAGAATGGGATGCCCTGGGCAGGAATCGACCTGGCAGGGTCCAGTAGTGCTTTGGCCAGCAAAAGTGTCTTTATCAGGCCTAATTTCAAATATGATAAGAGCAAATGCTTATATGGTCTTAAACAGAGGCTGCTTTAGTCACAGAATGGGATGCCCTGGGCAGGAATCGACCTGGCAGGGTCCAGTAGGGCTTTGGCCAGCAAAAGTGTCTTTATCAGGCCTAATTTCAAATATGATAAGAGCAAATGCTTATATGGTCTTAAACAGAGGCTGCTGTAGTCACAGAATGGGATGCCCCGGGCAGGAATCGAGCTGGCAGGGTCCAGTAGGGCTTTGGCCAGCAAAAGTGTCTTTATCAGGCCTAATTTCAAATATGATAAGAGCAAATGCTTATATGGTCTTAAACAGAGGCTGCTGTAGTCACAGAATGGGATGCCCCGGGCAGGAATCGAGCTGGCAGGGTCCAGTAGGGCTTTGGCCAGCAAAAGTGTCTTTATCAGGCCTAATTTCAAATATGATAAGAGCAAATGCTTATATGGTCTTAAACAGAGGCTGCTTTAGTCACAGAATGGGATGCCCTGGGCAGGAATGGACCTGGCAGGGTCCAGTAGGGCTTTGGCCAGCAAAAGTGTCTTTATCAGGCTAATTTCAAATATGATAAGAGCAAATGCTTATATGGTCTTAAACAGAGGCTGCTTTAGTCACAGAATGGGATGCCCTGGGCAGGAATCGACCTGGCAGGGTCCAGTAGTGCTTTGGCCAGCAAAAGTGTCTTTATCAGGCCTAATTTCAAATATGATAAGAGCAAATGCTTATATGGTCTTAAACAGAGGCTGCTTTAGTCACAGAATGGGATGCCCTGGGCAGGAATCGACCTGGCAGGGTCCAGTAGGGCTTTGGCCAGCAAAAGTGTCTTTATCAGGCCTAATTTCAAATATGATAAGAGCAAATGCTTATATGGTCTTAAACAGAGGCTGCTGTAGTCACAGAATGGGATGCCCCGGGCAGGAATCGAGCTGGCAGGGTCCAGTAGGGCTTTGGCCAGCAAAAGTGTCTTTATCAGGCCTAATTTCAAATATGATAAGAGCAAATGCTTATATGGTCTTAAACAGAGGCTGCTGTAGTCACAGAATGGGATGCCCCGGGCAGGAATCGAGCTGGCAGGGTCCAGTAGGGCTTTGGCCAGCAAAAGTGTCTTTATCAGGCCTAATTTCAAATATGATAAGAGCAAATGCTTATATGGTCTTAAACAGAGGCTGCTTTAGTCACAGAATGGGATGCCCTGGGCAGGAATGGACCTGGCAGGGTCCAGTAGGGCTTTGGCCAGCAAAAGTGTCTTTATCAGGCTAATTTCAAATATGATAAGAGCAAATGCTTATATGGTCTTAAACAGAGGCTGCTTTAGTCACAGAATGGGATGCCCCGGGCAGGAATCGAGCTGGCAGGGTCCAGTAGTGCTTTGGCCAGCAAAAGTGTCTTTATCAGGCCTAATTTCAAATATGATAAGAGCAAATGCTTATATGGTCTTAAACAGAGGCTGCTTTAGTCACAGAATGGGATGCCCTGGGCAGGAATGGACCTGGCAGGGTCCAGTAGGGCTTTGGCCAGCAAAAGTGTCTTTATCAGGCTAATTTCAAATATGATAAGAGCAAATGCTTATATGGTCTTAAACAGAGGCTGCTTTAGTCACAGAATGGGATGCCCTGGGCAGGAATCGACCTGGCAGGGTCCAGTAGGGCTTTGGCCAGCAAAAGTGTCTTTATCAGGCCTAATTTCAAATATGATAAGAGCAAATGCTTATATGGTCTTAAACAGAGGCTGCTTTAGTCACAGAATGGGATGCCCCGGGCAGGAATCGAGCTGGCAGGGTCCAGTAGTGCTTTGGCCAGCAAAAGTGTCTTTATCAGGCCTAATTTCAAATATGATAAGAGCAAATGCTTATATGGTCTTAAACAGAGGCTGCTTTAGTCACAGAATGGGATGCCCTGGGCAGGAATCGACCTGGCAGGGTCCAGTAGGGCTTTGGCCAGCAAAAGTGTCTTTATCAGGCCTAATTTCAAATATGATAAGAGCAAATGCTTATATGGTCTTAAACAGAGGCTGCTTTAGTCACAGAATGGGATGCCCTGGGCAGGAATCGACCTGGCAGGGTCCAGTAGTGCTTTGGCCAGCAAAAGTGTCTTTATCAGGCCTAATTTCAAATATGATAAGAGCAAATGCTTATATGGTCTTAAACAGAGGCTGCTTTAGTCACAGAATGGGATGCCCTGGGCAGGAATCGACCTGGCAGGGTCCAGTAGGGCTTTGGCCAGCAAAAGTGTCTTTATCAGGCCTAATTTCAAATATGATAAGAGCAAATGCTTATATGGTCTTAAACAGAGGCTGCTTTAGTCACAGAATGGGATGCCCCGGGCAGGAATCGAGCTGGCAGGGTCCAGTAGTGCTTTGGCCAGCAAAAGTGTCTTTATCAGGCTAATTTCAAATATGATAAGAGCAAATGCTTATATGGTCTTAAACAGAGGCTGCTTTAGTCACAGAATGGGATGCCCTGGGCAGGAATCGACCTGGCAGGGTCCAGTAGGGCTTTGGCCAGCAAAAGTGTCTTTATCAGGCCTAATTTCAAATATGATAAGAGCAAATGCTTATATGGTCTTAAACAGAGGCTGCTTTAGTCACAGAATGGGATGCCCCGGGCAGGAATCGAGCTGGCAGGGTCCAGTAGTGCTTTGGCCAGCAAAAGTGTCTTTATCAGGCTAATTTCAAATATGATAAGAGCAAATGCTTATATGGTCTTAAACAGAGGCTGCTGTAGTCACAGAATGGGATGCCCTGGGCAGGAATCGACCTGGCAGGGTCCAGTAGGGCTTTGGCCAGCAAAAGTGTCTTTATCAGGCCTAATTTCAAATATGATAAGAGCAAATGCTTATATGGTCTTAAACAGAGGCTGCTTTAGTCACAGAATGGGATGCCCCGGGCAGGAATCGAGCTGGCAGGGTCCAGTAGTGCTTTGGCCAGCAAAAGTGTCTTTATCAGGCTAATTTCAAATATGATAAGAGCAAATGCTTATATGGTCTTAAACAGAGGCTGCTGTAGTCACAGAATGGGATGCCCCGGGCAGGAATCGAGCTGGCAGGGTCCAGTAGTGCTTTGGCCAGCAAAAGTGTCTTTATCAGGCCTAATTTCAAATATGATAAGAGCAAATGCTTATATGGTCTTAAACAGAGGCTGCTTTAGTCACAGAATGGGATGCCTCACAGCAGACTTAAGATCAGTTCAGTATATATGCACAGTTAGTTACTATAAGCAGCCTGAAAACGCTAACAAAGGCTGGATGAAAAAAAAAAAATCTCCCTGTCAGCCAGCTCCGTTTTTCCTACCTTTCCCTGGCTTTCTGTCTGTCTCCTGTCTGTCTCCTGCCTGTCTCCTGCCTGTCTCCAGCCTGTCCCTGTCTGTCCCTGTCTCCAGCCTGTCTAACTGCCTCAGCTACACAGCGTTCTGTCTGTCTGTCACGAATGCAATAGAGAAATGAGGAAAAGCAAGATGGCCGCCGTTAAATACCGCTGTGTGACGTCACCGGGCTTGCTGGCTGCTGATAGGCTGCATGTGACTGCCCCAGCTTGCACTGGCGCGGGATACATGTCCAGACATGTCCCGTCCGCCATCTTAGAATGCCTGTAATGTAAATGAATGGATGTTAAAGGAAAACTTCGAGTGATCGAATCGCGGGGAAATTCGGATTCGATCCGAATCGAATTTTTCCTGAAATTCGGATCGAATCCGGGTTCGTCCGGATCGATTCGCTCATCCCTAGTTCTTTTCATCTTTAAAGCCTTTGAATTATAAATGCAGTGAAACTGAGCAACTAGAACACCCCTGATAGACGGGTTTTTGATTTAGCTTTCATTTAGCCTTTAGCACACAATTGTTTACTGTGTGGTGCCTCTGGTAAACTGGCAATTTGTGCCGTCCATTATTGAGGTCTGGGAAGGCGAGGGGCAGCTAGAGGTCCTGGCCGACACTTCTGCAGCACAAGTGGTGAGGATGGTGCAGCAACAGGACGATTTGGTTGCCAAAAAGGTTCATTGGATGCATATGGCACCAAAGGGATCAATGGACTCAGAGGAGCCTGGCAACAGAAGTGGTGGTGGGTATGTACTTGTACACAGTGGAGCACAGGTAAAGCGCAATACAAGCGTTTTGCCTTGAATGCCCATAGACACATTGTTATGGGGGGGGGGGGGGGTAATCACTGCATACATTTCCAAAAATGCACCACAGCAATGTGAAAGTGTCCCTTGATTGCATTAGTTTTTCTGATTAGTTTTCGTATCTGTCACGCTTGGGGGGTAACTCCAGACCTCTTGATGAGCTCGCAACCCCCAATCTCCACAGCCAGCTTGACCTGTAGGAGCCCCCGCTTGCCGGGACGCAAGTTACTCCTACCCGGGATCGGTTGCCCCCAGGACTTATTGGCTCAAAGGATGTAAGCTTATATGGAGAGATCTGGAGAACCAATAACTGGAGCGTGAGTGACGGAAGTCCAGAGACAGGCAATAGGTTGATAACGGGAAGGCAGAGATCGTAGCGGCACCAGGGGTCAGGCAAGACGTAGTCGGGGTACAGGCAGAGGTCAGCAACTGGGGTTCAGGATCTAGAAGCGTCAGTTCAGGCAAAGGTCGGCAACAAGGGTTCAGGATCAAGAGGCGTCAATACAGGCAGAGGTCGGCAACAAGGATTCAGGATCGAGAGGCGTCAAATACAGGCAGAGGTCGGCAACAAGGATTCAGGATCGAGAATGGTCGGACAATCAAATCGGCAACAGGCTAGACTTCACAGGAAAAGGTAACACAGGGTTCTGAGCGCTATCACAGGCAATGGGCAACTGAGGGAGGAAACCCTTTATAGGGACAGACAGGGAAGGTGTGAGTGATTGGTGCACTTTAGGATCCAAGCCAGGATTGGCCTGACCTGTCCCTAGCTGGGCTCATTGGCCCACTATAGGAGAGAGGGAGGAGTTCCTCCCCTGGCTGAGCCCGCAGGCTCTATCACCGCCACGTCGGCGGACGCGCTGGGAGCAGCGCCGCCGGAGGGCATATGAAGAACGTGCTCGCGAGATGCAGAGAGGCGGGGACGAGGAGGGAGGACGGCCGTGCTCGAGGGCGCGCCAGCCGCCGCCGTCGCTCGGCGTGGCCGCCAAGCGGAAGCTGCTGCTGCGGCCGGCGGCCCGGGGACAGCGCTGGAACGGGGCGCAGGTAAGCTATTCCTAATAGTATCATTATAGAGACAAGGGTGGTAGTTATCTTATATATATTGGTGGGAAAACTTCATGACACTGACGTAAGTCTGGTAAATTACTATCCTCGACAAGAATACACCAATAAACGTAGCCCAAAGCTATACCAAAGGCATGGCTGAGCACACTCGGTTTCACTCGACTACGCTGATGACTAAAAAGTTTGGAAACAACAGCCCCTATGGGCTATGCAGATAGATTTGACAAATTCTTTAACATAGCCCGTAGGATGCTGTTTTTTCCAAACTTATATCCTAACTTCCTTAAATCTTTTGGAAAATGATAAACCTTACCTGAAAAAATGTCCTATCAAATCGATAGGTGATTTTTGGGAGATATTATTTAAAAGCTTAATTAAAAAGCTCAAACAGATGTAGACTACAGGTCACACCTGAAAGCACACCCAAAGGTAAACTTGCTTTACCAGACCTTTAGCATGACCCTGACTGTTTCTGAATTTAGTCAATGTACATCGAATATTTATGATGTACCCACTGGTTAAGATGGAAAAGATGGAAAAGATAGAAGATCATTTTGTAGACCAGCTTTTTCTCCCCCACAGTAAAAGAGTTTTTATAACCTGATAGACAAAATTACCTTACAGGAAGCTGAGCTTGCCTGTAAGGCCCTTAAACCACAATATTTATCTCCCTTATATATTCAGTGCTTTCTCTGGATGCAGAAAGGGTAAAACCATAATTTATTACCAAATAGGAATCAGAGTTGGGCTTTCTTCAGTGGATTGAGGACTGGGAGAAAAATTGGAAAAGCATCTATTAATATTTATAAGGGAGAAACCACTATGCAACTGTTGTATATATATAGTATCTTGTTCCTACAAAAAACTTGGATGATTCCTTTTTACATATTTGATGGTAGGTCTCTTTGGTCTCACTCCTACCAAATTATATACCCCCCCCCCTTGGGAGTATTTTTTTCTGATACATTCTTGTGAGGCAGAAGCTGAAAAGCAGATTAATGTCTCAAATCTGTGTAGCCACTAAACAGACGATTGCTAGAGCATGGAAATCACCAATGTTAGCAATTAAAGAAGTAAAGCTACTGCTCATGAAAAAATAGCAGCAATTAATAATTCTCACAGATGCATTGTTTTATATGGACTTGTGAACCTTGGTATAAACTATACGGGCAATCTGCATCTAGCACTAGTCTTAAAATATGACATTTGATAAAAGGTCCAGTACCTTGTTTGAAAGTTAGCGTTGGTTTTGTAACTTAGGTATCTTGAGTCTCTCTGCCCAGTTATAAATCAAACATACTAGTGTGAT
Organism: Gastrophryne carolinensis; assembly: GCA_027917425.1. NCBI lineage: Eukaryota > Metazoa > Chordata > Amphibia > Anura > Microhylidae > Gastrophryne > Gastrophryne carolinensis. Next base: position 87,751,607 of record CM051244.1, on the reverse strand, counting down.
TTAAACCCTCCTCCTCTCTCTTAATTTCTCATGGGAACTGTGTGTTTGTTGAGTGAATGGTTGCTTCTTTTTAATTTTTTTTCTGTATTTTTATTGTGGCTTTTGCTCCTTGGGTCCTACGGTTGTGCCTTTATCTGTTTTTGGCCTTTTTTATGTGGATCAAGATGCAAACAAACCATCTATTCTTGATTAGTAATGCTTTTGTGTTGTATATATATATATATATGTATATTCTTCTCTGTTATGGTAAAGTGGATGTGTTGTTTCTGACCTAGTGCTTACCTCTTTTCTCCCCTGAGAAAAGGGCTATCCTCTGCACTTGATGCATTTGTATCACACCTTCGTTTTATTTACTTTCAATATTATATTGTCTTCAAGCAATTATATACCATTTCATATTTTATAGTGCTTCACAGATGTATACAGTCTCTGTATTTCTCCATAAAAATGTATCGAAACAGAAAATGATATAACCCAATTTTATATTATTTTACAGTATCTAATAAGTGAGCGGGACAGGGACTCCCAGTGCAACCCTCATTGTATCAGAACACAGTACAGATCCGTTTGTGCTTCTGATGGTCGAACCTATGAAACCACCTGTGATTTCCAGAGGGCTAAGTGCAAAGATGCCACCCTTAGTGTTGTTCATAAAGGAAAATGCAGAGGTACGTTTCACACATATTTTTCAGATAAGGAAATACTTTTTTATATATCAGTCACTTTAGACTAAAATTTAAATTATTTAATCAGAATTGTGAGTAGCAAGTCATCTTAGTGTGGTTCCTGCATATCTGTAATAAGCACAAGAAAATAGTCAGTACAGACAGGAGTGCCAGGGATGTGGTCAAGCAGGGAGAAGCAGTGTTCTGCTGTTTGAGGTTGAAGAAGTAAGTACTTACAGTGCAGGTGACAGGTTGTTGCTTTCTTCACCCTCTTGTTTTAAGGGAGGAGAAGGAAATTGACCCCACCCCATTGATAGCTAACAGAATGGGCTTAAATCAATAAGAGTTGAGAAAAATTCTCATGGTAGTAAAAAAATCACATTATGAGAAAAACGCATAAGAATTGCATAAGCATCACCAGCTAGGAAAACAATGAAAATCAGTGGCACTTTTTTACTCCCAAGAAAAGTAGAGAACTCTACCACGTTGTAGTAAAAAGTTCCTAGCTGGTAATTCAGTAACAGTGAAATTCTCATGCTTTTTTCTCATAAAGTGATTTCCTTTACCACCACGAGAATTTTTTTTACCACCATAAGAATTTTTTTCAACTTTTATTGAATCAAGGCCAATGTGATCATGTCTGGGGACAGGATCTCAGGAGATCTCACACTTCCCAGGTTGTATATAAACATGGGGCATGGAACAGGCCTGTGTGGATTTAGCCTGTGAAGCTCTAGCAAGCTGGAGGTGCTGCTGGCTGGTTAAGTGAGTGACCAGAGCATGTGGTTGAGCAGGATGCTGGCAGCTAGTGTGCTGTGAGTATCTGGTACCCTTTGACCCCTTACCAGTTTACAAACAGTAAAAATAAAATAACTCCCCTAGCCGCATCTTCCTTCATCTGTACCCTGCTTTGCTGCATCCTCTCTGCTGATCTGCACATGGGGATTCCACAGAGGCTGCTCCTCTGATAAAAAAAGCCTCCTGGACCTGGCGGCCCAGCATTAGCTTGGAGGGATACTAAGGAAGGAGGAGGGGGCCCTGTGCCCCCCTCACTATAGATGAGACCTGCAGAGAGGACCCCATCCTGCAGACACAACGTCAGTGAGTTCTTTTTATTTTCTCATTTTAAAACTGTTTTCGATTTTAAGTATTTGTAAGCTGGTAAATAGTCCAACATGTCTGACTTGCTATAAGTAACCCCTTCCTTTTATCTAGTATGTTTATATGAATTTTTAATACTAGATACTTCTGTGATAAAGCTGCTTAAATTATATGACATTTAGCTTTAAATTTGCAACTTTTCAGCTATCGGCCCTACCATTACAATAATCTTCTATTCTGCTGTTCATGTTTGTATACTTATTCATTTCATTCTAAACACAACATTGAAGCTTTTCCTTTTTTATCTGATTCTCAGATGCTGGCCACAGCAAGTGTCGTCTGGAAAGAGCTCAAGCCTTGGAACAAGCAAAGAAACCTCAGGAAGCGGTCTTTATTCCAGAGTGCAATGATGATGGTTCTTTTACTCAAGTGAGTGAATAACATCTTTGTCTTTATAAATGTGACCTTATGTGGTAGCTTTATCAGGTGCCTTTGTTTTGGCTCTGTAAATTCTATATGTGCAGATGTGTTGCTTACATTTATTTAAAAGGACATCTCTAGAGGGATTCCAAGGATTTTATCACACAGCATTTCTCCCTTGGACCCCTTACCAGTTTACAAACCGGGAAAAAAAATCAATTTTTAAATAAAATAAAAAGAACTCACCATTGCCGGTTCTTCCTTCATCTTCATTCTTCCTCTGCAGGTCTGCCGAGCGGGGGCTACCTCCTGATGCTGGGGAGCAGTTATTGCAGCCCTGCAAATCCCCCTCCATGACCTGGGTGCAGTGAGTCAGGCGGGGGGAGCCAAAGGGGGGCCTGAGCACAGATGACAGTGCTGGGATGTCCCACTGTGTGAACTCCACCCACACTCACTCTCTGAAACAGCAATTTATGCCGTGCATTTGTATGTACGGCATAAAGCGCTAAATGGATAAGGGTCTGCACATATGCAATGGGAACTGCAGAAAGTTGAGTTGTGTGGGTGATCTGGGAGGCTTCACACATCAGGGCATCCCAAATAAAGATGCCACAGGGAAAAGGAACTATCACCAGATTGATTTAGCAGGGATATATAAGTACAGTTATAAGAATGTATGACCATACATTGTTTTCTGGAAATGGAGGGGAGGCACATGAGACATTATGAGCCATTATGACAGCTGCTTTCTAGCTAATTAATGCTCTGATTCATTAAATGGAGATTCAACAGTCCCTCTGTAATCACTAAAGTTAGTTGCACAGCCTGCTTGTGAATACTGCAAATTCACTAATAACTTTTTGTCATACAGACAGATTAGTTACTTTCAGAACCACATCTCCAAAGCAGTCTTGCTCATGATAAAAACTGTTGAATGGACAATCAACTGTTTTTATCATGAGCAAGGCTGCTTTGGTTTGGAGATGTGGTTCTGAAAGTAACTAAAAATGTACTGTGCTTTAAACTAATGCTAAAGCCTTAAATTCTGAAGGTTTCCTGCTTGCTTGGGCTCCTCACAGTGTTTTTGCTTTCTGGGATTCCTAATTTTAAGACGCACCAAGGATTTGGAGGAGGGAAAAAGGGAAAAAAATATTCTGAATCAAATACTGTGCTAAAACCCTGTCCCCTCATAAACCAAATAATAGACAAGTTGTGGAATCCCCCAATTACAGGCAGTGTGTTATTTTCCCCATCCCATTCTCCATATAGGCAGTGTGGCATTTTTCCCATCCCAATCCCCATAGGCAGTGTGGCATTCTCCCATCCCATTCCCCATAGGCAGTGTGGCATCACCCCCTCCTTTTCCTCATAGGTAATGTGGCATTCCCTCTGCAATTCCCCATAAGCAGTGTGGCATTCCCCACATCCCATTACCATAGGCAGTGTGGCATCCCCTCCTCCCATTCTCCATAGGCAGTGTGGCATTTCCCCCTCCCTTTCCTCATAGGTAATGTGGAATTCCCTCTACAATTCCCCATAGGCAGTGTGGCATTCCCCCTCCCATAGGTAGTGTGGCATTCCCCCATCACATTCCCCATAGGCAGTGTGGCATCCCCCCTCCCATTCCCCATAGGCAGTGTGACATTACCTCCATCACATTCCCAAAGGCAGTATGGCATCCCCCCTCCCATTCCTCATAGGCAGTGTGGCATTCCCTCCATCACATTCCCCATAGGCAGTGTGGCATCCCTCTTCCCATTCCCCATAGGCAGTGTTGCATTCCCTCCATCACATTCCCCATAGGCAGTGTGGCATTCCCTCCATCACATAACCCATAGGCAGTGTGGCATCCCCCCTCCCATTCTCCGTAGGCAGTGTGGCATTCCCCCCCTCCCATTCCCTATAGGCAATGTGGCACCCCCCCCCCCCCAGTTATTCCAGCACAGGCTGGCTCAAGGAACAGGCCATGGTTTGAGCACCCCCCCTATTTAAACCCACAGCTTCACCCGCTGCCCTCTCACATGGAGGACTACATCTCAGCCACACCCCCAGATCCAACAACAAACAGGGTGGGGTTGTCGGCATCCTTCTATCCAAACTCTGCTCCTTTAACCCACTCCCTGCCTAGCCATCTCTATCCTTCTCATCTTTTGAAGTTCACTGTGTCCGTTTATATTCTCCCTGTAACCTGAAAATCGCTGTCATCTACCGCCCTCCTGGAACTACTACTCTTTTCTTCGACCACTTTTCTACCTGGCTCCTTCAGTTTCTGTCCACAGACATCCCTGCAATCATCATGGGTGACTTCAACATATCTGTTGACACTAGCAACCCTGCTGCCACCAGACTACTGTAACTAACCTCATCTTTCGCCCTCAAGCAATGGTCTACTGCACCCACCCACAAAGACGGCCACACAATTGACCTCCTCTTCTCTAACCTCTGCTCTGTATCAAACCTCTCATCCTCTCTGACCACAATCTGCTGATTATGACCCTCTCTCCAATGCCTGCTAACCCCCCTCCACACAAACCCACAACTCAACGCAGGAACTTAAGAAACCTGGATCTTCATTCCCTCTCTACCTCACTTCAACCTCTTCAGACCTTGACCTCATTCACGGACATAGACGCTGCATCATCACACTACCATAATACACTCTCCTCAGCTCTGGACTCTGCTGCCCCCCTCACCCATAGCCGTCCCCACACCAAAAACCCCCAACCCTTGCTAAATGCAAGCACAACCAGATTGAAACAGCTGTCTTGAGCTGCTGAACGGTGATGGAGGAACACCAAAGCCAATCATGGCTTTCTGTTCTATAAACAAGCCCTTCAGGAACTCAGGACTGCCCTTTCATCTGCTAAGCAAGCATATTTATCTTCACTGATTTCTGCACAAGCACGGAATCCCAAACAACTCTTCAACACCTCCCAAATAACAGCAGAAGAATTTTTTACGTTCTTCAAAGAAAAAAATTGACAACATTCGACTTGGCTTTGCCCCTCAGAATCCCTCACCACTTCAAACAATCCCTCTGCCTTACTCTCTTACTTTCTTCACTCCAATAACTGAGCTTGGACAAACCTCTCTCATTTCTAGGGCCCACCTGACTACCTGCTCCCTCGATCCTATTCCATCTCACCTTATTCCTCAACTGTCTCCATCCCTCACTCCAGCCTTAACCTCCATATTTAACCTTTCTCTCTCCACTGGTACCTTTCCTTCTGCCTACAAACATGCAGTTATTACTCCGATAATCAAGAAACCCTCTCTCGACCCCTCTGCCCTCTCCAGCTACCGCCCTATCTCACTACTCCCTTTCTCCTCCAAACTTCTTGAACAACATGTCCACTCAGAACTGGCACAATACTTATCCACTAACAACTTACTTGACCCCTTACAATCAGGATTCCGCCATAATCACTCCACTGAAACTGCCCTCACCAAAGTCACCAATGATCTGCTCACTGCCAAAAGCAAAGGTCACTACTCCCTACTCATCCTTCTTGACCTCTCCTCAGCCTTTGACAGTGTCGACCACTCTCTGCTTCTTGATATTCTCTCCTGTCTTGGGGTTCAAGGTCTTGCACTCTCTTGGCTCACCTCTTACCTATCTGACAGATCATTCAGTGTATCTTATTCTAACACGTTCCCTATCTGTTGGTGTGCCACAAGGTTCTGTCCTAGGCCCCCTACTTTTCTCAGTCTACACCTATGGCCTTGGCAAACTTATAACTTCACTAGGCTTTCAATACCACTTCTATGCGGATGACACTCAGATATATCTCTCAGGCCCCAATCTCTCCTCTCTCCTATCTCGCCTCCCCAAATGCCTTGCAGCTATTTCTTCATTCATGTCATCTCACTACCTAAACATGGACAAGACAGAACTGGTCATTTTCCCACCATCTAACTCCCATCCCCTCTCTAACACATCTATTTCTGTCAACAATTACACAATACCAGCAACTCCCCAAGCTCGGTGCCTGGGAGTCATCCTGGACTCTGCCCTCTCTTTCAAACCACATATTCACTCCCTGGCCACCTCCTGTCGCCTCCAACTTAAAAATATCTCACGCATCCGTCCCTTCCTCTCACCTGACACCACTAAAATGCTAGTGCATGCCCTGGTCATATCCCAACTGGATTACTGCAACATCCTTCTTTGTGGCTTACCAACTAACAGACTGGCACCCCTCCAATCTATTCTTAACTCCGCTGCTCACCTCATCCATCTCTCCTCTCGCCCCGCCAGTTCTGCGCCTCTCTGCCAATCCCTATACTGGCTGCCAATCCCTCAGCGAACCCTGTTCAAAATTCTAACTCTCGCATACAAAGCTCTCTCTAACCAGGCCCCATCCCTACATCTCATCTCTAATCCAACAATATCAACCTAGACACAGTCTTCGCTTTGCTGCTGACCTTCTCCTGTCCTCCACCCTGGTCACCTCCTCTCACGCCCGCCTTCAGGACTTCTCACGTGCAACTCCAATCTTCTGGAATGCTTCCGCACCCAATCCGCCACTCCACAGCCCTCAAAACCTTCAAAGGCGCCCTTAAAACTCACTTATTCAGACAAGCATATAATCTGGCCTAACCAGTCTTCTAAAGGGCATATGCCACAAAGCTCAATACTGACTGTTTGTGATCCTTCCCCCTCGTCTTCACCCCTCTTCCTTTAGACTGTAAGCTCGTAAGGGCAGGGCTCTCTCCCCTATTGTATCTTGTACTCAGAATATCCACTGTCAAATCTGTAAAACTGCATTTGAAATAGTATATGTACCGTATGTTTCTACCCTGTCTGTAATTACTACTTTGTGAAGCGCTACGGAAGATGATGGTGCAATATAAATAAACAATAATAATAATAATAATGGTATGCTCAAAAATGTGTCACCCCTGATTCTTTTTCTGTCCCGTAAAAGGAAAAAACAGGTTTGCCTAGAATTATTTTGATGTTGGGTGCATAGATAACCTTTTACGGGTGTGTTTTTTTATTTTTTGTGCTTTACTTGTATTTGGTTGTTCAAAATATTAAGCCTCGAATTCAAAATATTTTTACTTCATTCTAAATCATGTTTTTTTTTCTCTGCAAACTGTTGTCTGTGATTGAAACTATTTATTATGCCAACATCTCAAGACCCCCTTAGGGCAACTCTTTCAATCTTGCAGCCTTACTTGTTTTAGTCTCTCTTTTTTCTTATTCTCCATTCCTCAAGCAAATTCCTTTATAAAAGCTTTTGTTTTCCTTCCAAACAGTTCAAGTACAGTGTGTTTCTTTTGTCACTTTTTTTTTTGCATTTCCTATTACCAATCTACCTTCTCTGTTGTGTACTTCCTTAGCCTACATTTTTTCTAACTATAAAGTAGATTCTCTTTTCTGAACACTTCTTAAAGTTACACCTTCTTAAAGTGGACCAATTATTTTCACTATCCCAGTTTTTGGTATGTCCCCCACTGTGTGAAACCCCCCAGGGAGCCCACTGTTTTTCATTCTTCCACAGTGAAACAGAGCCCCGCAATTAGTATCCCATAAGAGGACTCTGACCATGTGACTGCCAGCAGCCAATTGTGGGGCTCCGTTTAGAGAAAAAAGTATGAAGGAAAGGGCTTGCATCACCCACAGTCTGTTCCCCCTCGAGCTTTGTTAAGCTTTGAACAGCACCCGATTTTGTAAAGTGGCTGGTGTTCTGGTGTTCAGTAAATTGTGAAAGGGGACAGATACTAGATTTAAAAGAAATGTTTTCATGATACAGTGGTTTCTGAAACTGCTGATTTTATTTTCATCTTCTTATTTGTAGCTAAACCGGAGTTAAGACTTCACACAGTATTTCCACATTATAAATCCAAATTATTACCCAGCTTTCTATGTATTAAAGTCTCTGCGGTGAGAGGTTAAATAATGGTCTCTCGTGTCAAGTATTCCAGCCTAGATTGCCAAGAAAGCGCCTGAACGTGAGCTCAGGTTTCTTTAAAATTTGTTGGAAGAGGCAGTTGCCTCCACTCTTACTCCCTACTGGTGGCGCGTTTGGCAGTGTCTGTATTGTCAGAGCAGCCTGATTCAGATGACTGATGATTCTGTACTGGGCAGATTGTACAAATACTTCCATCAATCATAGGTTTGGCAGTCGTGTGGGGTAGAAATCTTGTACAAAGTGAAATGCTATTAACTATGAAATACATGCCCTTGAAACTGCAGTATAATCTTGTGTAATATTATTTTTGTTAAATGAATTAGGCTTAAAGTTAAGTTTTGCTGTAGGTAAAAGATCATTGGATATTTGGGTTGCTTATATAGTTAAGTGGTGTTTAACATCCTATTAGCCTTTAACTTCCTCAATGCCTATGTCAGCTGAAATGGGAATTCTGCAAAGTTACAAAATGGGTCACATTTATTCTCATTTCTCCCACTGGCCTGTAGTATAAAATGATGTTAGAACTGGTTCCCAGGGCAAACTACTAAACGGAACGGAATCATTGCCATAGCAACAGCAAAAGAGCGTGTGAGAGTCGGCTCTTTCCCTCGACATTCAGCTATGTGGTGAGAAGGGAAGGGTCGTCTGGCTTGGCGTGCTGCGGTCAGAGGTGAACAGAGGAAGGTTCTCCCGGCTCCTTACGTTGGGCTTTTTGGGGTAGACTGGAGCAGCTTTGGTGCATGCAGCACCCTACCCCTCCCTCTAGAGCACTTCTAGCATGGAGGGAGCATGATTCTGTTATTGGACCACAAATTTGATTGAAAAATCAATCAGCAGAGCCACAGATGAGAAAGTCTAGTTCCTCATTCATGGAGCCAACCTGATGAGGGACAGCACTGGAACAAGGTTTTGGCAAGGTAAGCTAATGTTTATTATTTTTGATCATTTGCCTTTAAAACCCCTTAATCTCTGGTGTCACAGAAGGTATATACCCTAGACATTGTTATCTCAAAGCTTGCCTGGACACCTTCCCATTACCTAGGCCTACCCCTGCCTCCTTGTCCTCACTCAGTCTTCACCCCTTCTTTACCTTTTTTTCTCTTTTCCTCCTCCTCTCTACTTCTTTTCCTCTTCTAGTGTTAGCTGTTTGTTGTTTATCCTTGGTTGTTCCAAGATATTCCAGATTCCAGATATAATAGTGGTGAATAAACTTCTGATGATGTATTGGGGCATGCGATTCTTTATATTTGCATCAGAGCTGCTTTGTCTTGATTATAAATCTATATTATGATACAGCTCTTCCAGGCTATTCTTCGGCTTATGCCCTATATGTTTAACCCAATACTTATGTTGCTTCTTTTTTCTGCTCTAAAATATAGAAAATATAGTGTATATCTGACTGGAAACTGAAGCTGGACCTTCAGCATCATTTAATGAAAAGCCCAAATCCCGACAAACTATTCCCCAGCATCTAAAATCCATATATTTTAAGTTTCACGTCACTTATTTATTACTCTTTCCCCCACCGGACTGCAACTCTGTTCAGGACTCTAGGATAAGGGCGCCGCCATCTTGACTCAGAAGCATCACATACTTAGGAGAGGAGAGCAAGATAAAGTACAGGGGGGCGGTTTATAGCTGTACAGATCAGAGGTGGGGTCAGAGAAAGGTCAGCAATCCCAGAATGCAGAGTGACACAGTCAGAAGACACTTCCTGTTTGCAGGCTGACTGATGACCCATGAGCCGCCATCTTGGACGTTTACATGCAGTAGATGCAGGTAGGATGATTTTTAATGTGGGCAATCTGTATGTACAGGGTGTGGGAAACATATTAGATATACTCTTATTCAGGGTGAAGGTCCGCTTTAAGCAAAAAACAGACACCAGTGACAATGATTTAATCCAGTAGTGCCTGGTTTCTCTACCAGACGTCTTCTTCTCAACTGGCTAGAAATGCCCCTGTATGTCTAGGAAGTGAGACCTACAAACCAGTGGCACCACTTATAGTAAATGAGCCCTTGGGTCAAGGACAAAGAAACCCAGGAATATTGTAAGCATTTCAACTGTTACTTATCAGGCCATTTGCTTGACAGGTTATTGCTACTTCAAGAAAATGGCACTGTACAGTTCATACTGTAGTTAAAGCATTCCAAAACTTTTTGACTAATATCTCCTGCATCCTAACCCCACAGGTAGTACTTTTTGGATGGGTTCGCCATACTGTCTTTTCCCCTTTCCCAGCAAGATTGCCAAGGGTTTGAGTGGCAGAAACAGTGATTGCCAGATTGCATCATGACCCTGAACCAAGGATTTTAATGTGCCTTTGTTCAAATATGGCTATGCTGGGTTCTTTATAATTATGCAAGAAATGCTGCCCATGGGGTCGTGATGTCTTGACTCTCAAGATGTAAGTGAAAATATATATATATATTTTTACTCCTGGGAAGAGGACTATCTGCAGGTAGATTTTCTTTGGCATCACTGATGAGCTCTGGTCTGGTTTTATTAATGCGCTACCATAGCACTGCCTCTTCATTTTTTATGTTGCTAGTTTACAAGGTTAAATATTTGGAATCTGCTTTTTCTTTTCTTAGACCATCTTATTAACCGACATTCCAAGAGTTCTATACATGTTGCAAAAAGAATTCCAAGGCACTTAGAATTAGGGTTACTGTAAACAAAGTGGAGGCATTTAAACATACACTGTCTGACCTGTTTTGGCTAAAAACTGCATTGTAATGTGATCAGCACATTTATATTAAGCATTGCTCATGTAACCAAAATGTTAGCCACACAACGGCCTTTTAGTAGGGATAAATAAGATAATGTTAAAAGAACATATAAAAGTGAAAATGTCAACTCAACAATTTGTATGCAATCGTTTAAAAAACCTACTGTGGAATAGTCTAAAAGACCTATGGGATCCTGTCCAGTCTAAAATGATTCCTAGGCTGCAAAGATGCATAGCATGTAGGGCTACACTAACCAAGGAAAGTGCAATACAACTGGGAGGGCGATTCATTAATAGCGGCAGGTAGCGACAGTTGAGCGACTGTAGCGGCATTTTCAGAGCGCCCGCTAGTAGTCGCTGTGCTTGGCCGTTGTTCGGTTGTAGATAGCGACTCAGTCGGTTTGCCTTAATGTTGAATATTGGGTGAGGAGTCGCTATTTGACAGGTTCCGCGCTGTATGGGAGCGCATGATAGCGACTGGCCCTAGCAACCGGCTCCCACCATATTCATTAAAAAATTACGCTCAAAAAATTCTCGCGCTGTAAAATGCATGTTTAAACCCCAGAGTGCTGGCGGCGATGGGTTAAAAGTAGTTTTTTTAACCCCCAAACAACCATATTTTTGGAAACCAAAAAAAAACAAGTTTTTTAAATTATTTTGTAATATGAATACATTAATATCAGACCTGTAATATCAATTCTGTAAAATTTTTATTTTTTATTTTTTTTACCTTAAAAAAAAATTACCTAAAATGGCAGAAGTGGTCACAGAATTTTTCACATTTAAAAAAAAATGTATGAATATTTAAAGATTGGTCCATTGAAATGCATTGGAGAGCGCCAGGTAGCGAGAGGTCATACCTGTCGCTGTTCAAGGTCGGACACTGGCGCTGTGGGCTGAGGCTGGAATAATGATGAATGAGTGGCTATATGGCGCTATCTCAATCGCTAAGCAGGATTGGCTTGATAAATGTGTGATTGTGGTGGGGAGCCGGCGTTCTCGTGGCGGGGCCCGTCATTACCGGCCGCTCACCAGTCGCTATTCCATCATAAATAAGGGCCTTAATGTGGCTGGTTTGAGCACAGCACAATAGGCTTGATTCAGAGAGACAAAAAAAAACTTCCGTTTTCGTGCCGATCTGTTTTTTTTGTGAAATGTTTCCGTTCTCGTATGAGCGTACGAGCGATTCTATGCATGCATTGAAAACCTTCTGTAAAGTTTCCGTCCGTTCGTACGGCAGATTACGAATACAAGGATGTCATTTTCCATCCAGACTTTTCCGTTTCATTTTCACATGTTACAACGTAGGCTTTCGTTTTTGCCATTTTCCCATCGTATCCTTCAACGAATCCTTTACGTTTCCAGTTCGATTCTGTTTCCCTTTTTCAATAAATATTCGTCCAGACGGAAATCCTTACTATCTTGCGCCTGAGCACTACAAACTTAACTCATTAAAGTGCTCGCCTACATATTTGCCACCCTCACTTCTACTACAATGTTTAGCTAAACCACTTAGCACTATGCTCCATCTTCCCTTTTGGAACCTTAAAGCTCACCCAAACCACTTAGCACTATCCTCCATCTTCCCTTTTGGAACCTTAAAGCTCACCCAAATCACTTCTCGGTCATGTGAATATTCATCTATAAATATTTCTGGGCCCATTAAGTTTGTGTTAATGTATTTTGGATTCCATCATAAAATATAAAATTTATAAAAATTTTGTAAATTTCTAAATTTTTACAACTATAAAAAACAAAATACACAGCAATGGCAGGCCACAGAACATTATTCTTCATCTGTGGTCCCCAACGAGTTGCGCAGCTCCTGCATCTCGCCCACCAACTGAAGGACCCCGACACTCAGTTGTGCCACTCTGGCACGTGTGGTCCCTGTTAAAAAACTTAAATTAAAATATTGGTATAACCTTGTTGGGGTCATACTGCAGTGTCCCCCCCCCCCCCCCCCGTATGGTCCAAACACCTAAATCTGGACTTCAAAAGCCAGAGGGCCCTCGCCACCACAGCCCGGGTTTTGCATAGTGCCCGATTAGAGAACCCCTGGCCCGCATTCTGCAGGCAAAGAACGGGCATCAGGAGCAAGGGCAGGAGTGGATATCCAGAATCCCCTGAAAGAATTTAAAAATAATAACATAAAATACACATTCTAAGCTACAATATTGTTTAACATGTCATCAAGGGCTAAAAACAGCCATAGGTTAAGTCATGAGTCATCAACTATATTCATTACCATACAGTGAAAATGGATTGATGGAATGTGAGCAAACTTACCCAGGAGCCATCCACCAGATAATTCTCCTCCGACTCAAACTGACGAAATAAGCCGGAGCTCTGCAATATATAAGCATCATGGGACGACCCTGGATGCCCTGCAAGAACACTGAGGAATCGCATAGCTGGACCAATCACTGCTTTTATGTTGTGTGAGTGGCACATCTTGCGGTTCCTGCAACCAAATATAAAATAATTACACAAAGCAAAAGGTAACCGGCTAAAACAATAACTCCTACAACAAATTAAGATTCAAGTTCAACAATCCAAATATAATTCACAAAGGACATAAGTCTAAAAAAATATAGCAATTATATGGATGTGTGGGAAAATAAATGTTTACATGCTAAGGACTAATTAAGGTCAGCATTAAAATGCATCTATAAGGCATACATGAAAAATATTGATTCAGGTATGCATTGCTATACAATTTATGGCCTCGGCCATGCTGATACATGCAATGCCTTGGTGCTAAAGGCGCGCAGACTCCTCCACATAGCTGCAAAACATGTTCAACAATAGCAATCCGAGCCCTCAAAGGTCCCGTAAGTGGATCGGAAATGAAACGGATTTATAGGGTGGTTATCCGTCGGAAATCAGCTCTCTGAATCAGATAGAAACCCATCCCAACAACGGAAGTTATCTGAACGAACTGAAAATTTCTGATTTTGTTTGGAAAATGATCCGAACTAACGGAAATGTTCCGATTTGCTTCCGTTCATCGAAAGCACATTCCCGAACGTTCGTACGAATGAAAAATGGACGAAAAAAAGCAAAAAAATTGCAAACACCCACCCAAACTTTCACAGACAGCTACGGAAGTCCGAACGAATGTGTCTCTGAATCGAGGCTATTGTTCAAAATGGTCACCTTTAAGGCGGAACTACAGTCAAAATATGAGGCAGGATTACAAAGAATAAAAACCTTACCCTATTCATTTGCGCCAGTGCCATCCTCCCACGTCCAGGCATCTGCTGGACAAGACACAAAGCCGCATCCCCCGGGGTCCACACATGCTTCCACTGCTCATTAACTTGAATGGGCGAGTGGAAGCCTGCGCGTAGCCGGGGGGATGCGGCTCTGTGCTTTTGACAAAGATGGCGGAGTACAGGATCCAGAGCCCTGTGAAAGCCTGTGGATAAGGTAATGGGTTTTTTTTCTATGTAATTCCCCCCCCCCCCCGTTAACTTTGGTTCTGCTTTACCCCTGTCACCAATTCTGACCTTCTGAAAATGTAATAAATATACAGCGTTATAGAGGAGCATACCGATCTAATCGAACTGGAATTCAGTCCAAATTTCAGGGAAAGATAGTTTTTGCACAAATCCAAATTTCTTTGGAATTCATAGCAATCTAATTTTACCTTTTAATAGGTAAGAAACAAAAACTCACCTGCGGCTTCAGAATCCACGCCACACGCTGGAAGCTGGAGCGTGCATGTCCACTGAGAAGCCGGCGGCACCTCCCCCATCCATGCACTCACTCCCCCAGCCACTGGCCAAGAAGCCAGGAGGAGGAAGCCCATCCTCCCACCATCCGGCCACGAAGCCAGACGGCAGAAGCCCACCTCCCCAGCTGCTGGCCAAAATAATGGGTAGAGGAAGCCCATCTCCCCACCCGTTGGCCAAGAAGCTGGCTGGAGGCAGCCCATCTATCTCCCGCAGAGCTGCCCACATGCTGAAAAGTCATCCTGAACAGGTGAGTTTATTTTTATTTTTAAAGTCTTAGTGGGAAACTTTGCAGTGTGTCATGCCACATCCAGTCACCTTTCAGCTTTGCTGCCACTAATCACCCTCCAGGGGTTCCACACAGTGGGGCATTCCAATTCGGCATGCCCCATTAAGAGGTAGACCAACCCCCTCAAAAGTCTTATAAGTGGTGGACTGTTGCTCCTCTTTAAGCCAATTTTCCTCTGAGTAAGTCTGCACATGAGACATCTGTCTAACCAGTCCGATGGGTGGGGCCAACTGGAGAATCCTCCACTAGCTTGGTTGGGGGCCACTTAAGATGCCAGGGGCCCCGGCAGTTGCAAAATTATGTTTAGTGCTGGCACCGGTCTTATGTGTCAAAATGGAAGGTGGAGTGCATCACTATAGAAACTCATCTATTATGTGCATGCAAGTCAATGCTACCACCAACTACTCTACCAGTTACATAAAGCAGGTGTGTATATAAGAAGGCTCGATATTTCCAACCATCCAAGGCACAGTGGAGCTTTTTTTTTTTTACCAGCGCTATTTGTTGCAGGTGGGGGTAAGGTAGTGCTACCTGCTCAGCCTCAGCTAGACTGCATTTTGGGGGGTAAGTGGTGGTTCACTGGGGGGACAAATGGTGTGTTTTGACCTGTGGAAGAGGAACCATCTGCTCACCGCTGTCTGATTTATTTCTTAGGAGTGTGGCGAGGGAGGGGGGGGTCTTTGGAGGAGACAGACTATTTAGTTCTCGGGGCACCCTGGGTGTGAGTGGCTGTTGGTGGTCTCTGTTTGCGGCTGTTTGATAGTTTGATTATTCCCAGTGAATGGTGATGGAATCAATGTTTTTAATGTTGAAGAGCACAGAAGTGGTGGTTTGTGAGTGCATTACATTACATTAATCAAATTCCACAGGCAATATTACACTGTGTGCTACACAGTTAACCCATGCTGCTGTTTTTTAGATCACAGAAGGACGTGTTGAGTTGGTTTAATAAGGTGGTGAAGCACACCTTTTGAATATTCTGGTTTTATGCAATTAATAGCTCTTCAATTTACTGTAATTAATATTGTTCCTGTTGCTAGGGGCTTGATTAACTAGCCAATCCATCTATAATTTGGAAATCATTTCATTGCAAATGACCACCCTGAATGTGTACCATAGCTTATCTTTCAGCACATATGTAAATGTGATACACATTTGAAAATTTGGGTTTCCTCTTATGCCTTATTAATTAGTATGGTCTTACCTCTGGGTAAATCCAACATGTTGATGTTGGATAGATCTGTATTTAAGATAGTCCTCGTCAGACTAATTATACATTTATTTTCCTAGGTCCTTTCAGCATGTGTGACCCATCACGTACCATTCAACACCACAGGCCTAAAACCACAGAAAGACTTTTGGAAAGATTTGGTTTTCACTCAGACGGAGGAGCGTTAGTGATATATAGAGAGACGTACAGTACTGTTTACATAAGGGAACATTAGAGCAGCAAATCTCGCTGAGTTGGTGACAAAGCGAATATTTTGTGTCCACTTTAGGGATCTCTTAAAAAACAACCTGGTATTTCTGAGTAGGAGATATCAATATTTATATGCCTCCAAGGAGGATATGAGATTTTTCAGAAATCTCAGGATAGTTACAGAGCCTATTGTGGTAATTTATGATATTGTGATACATATGCTTTTAACAGCAAATAATTTAAATTAAGTAGAAAACCGCATGGTATCTATAGAAATGTTAGAAAGATAAGGAATGGCCATTCCGTGTACAGTGAATGCAAATTAGTACCCACATTTTACTCTTGTTTGTGATTATTGGGCCACATATGTAGAGATTAGAATGTGAAGCAGTACCAACTATCACATATTCTAATATGGCATAAATATTGCGACAGTACAGATAGTCCCACTGATTAAAGTTGGTGGCTCTTACCTATATCCAGTATAAACTTTAATCTGGACCAAAAGCCTTACACAGTTGCAAAAGAAAACTCCCCAAAACTCACTTGTCCCAAATGCATGCATGATACTGAAGCATTGTCAGCACTTACATTTGCTCCTGCATCCACAAAGCTGAGTGAATGCCCCCTCGCCAATTTCCTTGTGGTAGCAGCCATTTTGGAGCGTCCTTCCCCAGCATCTCAGCCATGCTGCTGCCTGGTTTCAACTGACATAACTGACAATGCACAGTAGCAGGAAACCCAGCAGCCTGAATATCCATGAGCCACCATTTTGTTTTTAAAATCCTCCACAGCAGGAGTTAGAAAAAGGTAAATTAACTTTTATGTGCAGCAATATGAATTGCCCTGGGGAGGGATGCATATGAACATTTTGACTTGTTGATCCACTTTAAGAGAAACTGCCCATAGCTTTTGGGTGCTGCCATGAAACAGAATTTTGAGGCTGAAGCAGATGTTTTCAAGGGTGCTGGCAAGACGGAGATGTCAGTTTATATATTAAATATTACTGTATGATTCATTTCATAATGTATTGGCTGTTTGCAAAAATATTCTCCAGCATGTGACCTCATGAAAAATCCATTTCTGGGTGCTCCGCTCTTCCCCTAGGGCCCACCCGCTCAAGCAGCCAGGCGATGCTGCTGGCTCAGCGGTGGCCCGCTTTTTTCATAACTACCGGGGTTTTCCACCAAGGCCACGCATGCCCGGCCCTGTTCAAAATGTCAATTGGCTGATCTCAAGTTGCCGGGGCATGGGCTGAATGAGGTGCTGGGTGACGTGCACCAGCCAGCTGGCTGTATCCCGGCTTTCACGCTGGATGTGCCTGCTCCTGGCCATTCAGAAAGACTGGGCACGGGGGCGCGCAAAGCTACAAGAAAGCGGTGGCCGGAGATGGCAGTGTAGCTGGAGCCGCGGGTGAAGGTGAGTATACTGGCGACTCACAGGAGTTTCACCCAGCGGTGGTGTGGGTAGTCTAACGGCCTTTTAGATTACAGGGTCGTGCTTCATGGGTTTTGCTCCGCTTTAAGGATAGGGATGGACCCCTACAGCAAAGTTTATCAGTTTTGTAGTTTAATGGTTGAACGGGGGTTTACTGTCATTTGACTAAAGGATTGAAACCATCTGGGCTTTTTCACACCCAAAGCTGAACAACAGTCCAAAATTTGGCCAGATTTGTTCCTTTGTTGTTTTTTTTTATTAAAAAAAAACCCAGTGCATCAGATGTAGGGGCTGTTTTTTCAGAACTGAGGCACCGAGACTGTCCTCCACTCTGCACAGGTGCCACGCAGTTAATGAGTTGGCATCCCCGGCCATGTGTGTGCTCCTGTCCCAGCCTGTCTGAATGAATGGAAATTTAAACAATGAGAGCTGCCTGCTGAATGTCGTGGTCACAGCAGATGTCGATGGAGTGGGGCAAGGTGAGTTTTTGGGCTTCCTGAGGGGGGGGGGTTCCCATAGCAGAGCCTCAGAGAACATCCAGTGGCTGGCCCTGGGATCTCTTAGATGCCCTTGAAAATAAAACATGCATAAAGTCACACTTCTCTAAACATAGGGTAAAGTTTGGGGCCTGGAAAAAAACATAGATTGATTGAAGTTTGTGCAAAGGAAGGTAATAAAATAATAAACCAATCAAGCAATGGTCAATATGTTTAAAAACTAATAATATATATATATATATATATATTCTAAAATCCATTTGCAGATAAAGTTTTTAAGATGGCACTGTACAGGGGTACACCAACAAGACACCAACAGGTGTCTGACTGGTCTGGTATGTTATCTTAACAGTGAAACATTTTCCCTTCTTGCTTAAAAAGTAATATGGGGCATGTGGCGTACTTATTTTGGTACTATTTATAATTGATCACCACATTGTAGGTGCAGGAATGTGACTGACCTCAGGGTTCGAGAAAGACTAGCTACTATTGTCTGGAGGGTTTAGCCTACTCTTAGAGCAAAATGTAGGATGGAGGGTTTAGTAGGGTCGAACTTTGGTCTCATATCTAAATCAACACAATGTCATATAACACCATCCATAGGGTCACCTACTTTGACAATTGCACATGTTTGGGTTTCAGGGATTCAGCCCTCCACTTGCCACAAAGACATAAAGTCAATTAAACCATGGGTTGCTGTGTGTGTAAAACAGTGTTCCACAACCCTCTACTCTAAAGCCACCAACCGGCCATGTTTTCTACATTTGTTGAAGAGCTTACATAGAGCTATAGGGCCAGCTATGCAGTGAGCCACAAAGCAAGACCTGTTGGTGGCACTCCATTTTAAATCGACCAACAATCAATAATATTCGAAATGTATAAAGCCAATGCCTATAATTACTAGATAACATAAGAAGTACATTTTAAAACAAATCAAACAAGTCATTTGAAAAACTTATTTCTTCCTATTCGTTAGTTTTTTTACTAAATTGTATGAACTATAAAAATAGTTGCCCAATCAACCACAATGTGCCATGTTAAAAAATAATCTAAAATCAGCCTTTTTTCAAAATATGCTATTCGTTAGCTTATACTAACACATATTCCACCACCACAAAGGGACACTGAAACATTAATATCAGTTCCTTTTCCTGTCAGGAGCTTCCAATTTAATAGTACACCTAAGTACTATGAATAATTTAGCCAGGCATCAATTATCCTACCAGTATGTTTTTAGTTTGTGGGAGGAAACAGGAACACCCACACAAGGGGAGAATATACAAGCTGCATACAGATAGTTTTCAAGAAAGCAATTAAACTGATGACCATGTTGTTGTAGGTCAAGAGTGCTAACCACGTGTCCTCCATAATGGTCACAGTGTGTAAAACCAGGTGCATAATAATTAGAAGCCGCCTATTCCTGTTGCCAGATTTAAACTGGGGCCCCATCACAGTTTAAATAAAAACACTGGTTGTCCTACTGTGTAACTGTATTATATATTCACCTTCTTAAACATCTTTTGATTCTTAAATAACAGATAACTATTGTTACTTAGTCTTGCCTCAATGTCAAAACAAACGCCCAAATAAAATGTATACCTCAGTGTCACAAATAGTGTCAAGTTTAAAGCAGAACATTGGCCCCCCTAGAGTATAAAAGACCCCAGGGACACCAAATTCCTGTGCTGATTTGGGATGCCCTACTGTGTGAAAGCCTCTTGATTGCCATCTATACTCTCATCACGGCGATCCCACAGTGCATGCGCTGACCATGAGCTGCAATGCCCAATGAGAGGCTGCAGACTTCCCCGGGTGACTGATGTCACCTTGTCCATAGCTTGTGCTGGCTGTGGAACTTAATGCTACACCCAGGAAAATTGTGGGATACAACTGTGTGTGATCCTCGGGAGCAGGTAAGGTGAGTAGTATTGAAAAACATGCAGTGGTTTGCATGCTTATCAATGACCTTTTTTAATTTTACAGTTTAAAAGATTTAAAAAATAAGAAAAAACTCTCTCTCTCTATACACACACACACACTTATGGACTGTTTGTGAGCAAACAGTAGAACATTTCACTTGTGTATGAGGACCTATGCCATCAAGTGTAATTAACACCCCTTTTTATAAAATGGGTGTAAGATCACTTTAATAGAAGTGCTGGGACAAAGCTAAATATAAAGTGTTGCTCGCTGTCTGTGCTTAAGGCCCACTAAATCTTATCCAATAGACCATGTCTGGTATTAGAGGGAGTATTACAGATCGGTTTAAGTCTATGCAATCCCCTGTGAGATAGAAATAATGAGAAGACTTGGATTGTTGAGATTCAGACTAATTCAATTAAGCCTCTAGGAAATACTGCTCTTTCTAGGCCATAAAGGACTAACGTTCTTGATAAACGATGCCTTTAGTTTTCTTCACAGAAGGTCCCCAGGAAAGAATTATATTAGAAGACGTGTTTATTGCTTGATCCATAATTAATTTATAAGGAATTTGTGATAAGGTCTCTACAGAATATACTCTGCCAAATATTTGCAATATATTTCCTTTATCTTGGCTCAAGCTATAAGCAACTTCGTGACCTAAACCTTTTCTTGAAAGATTTCTGTATAGTCTACTTATTTTTACACTGACTACATAGGTTGTCTGGCTTGTCTCTGTTATTATCTTGACTTTAGCAACCAGTAGCAACCAGTCACAGACCAGTCACAGAAGAATGCTGCTTAGGAAATACACTGTCCATAAAGTCGCCCTAACACATTTATTTGTTTGTGCCAAACCCATGTAACCTTAAGACAACATTTTTCATACAAATACCACCAGTGCGATTTCCATCTACAAGGTTTAATTTATCAGGAGAGCCCCCCCCCCCGCTTCGGCAGCAGCAGCTGCTAACTATAAAAAAAAAAAAAAAAAAATTTTAAATGACATTTACTTACCTGTGGCCGTGCTGTCTCCCGACGGGTGTCCTCTTCACTGGGGGGGGGGGCTCCGATCGCCCCCCCCAGCCTCTTCCGTGGCGAGGAGAGGGCAGAAATTGCCCTCCCCCCACTTCCTGGAACGGGTCTGCTAGCCCTGCCCCCTGAGGGCGGGGGCGGGTGACATTGTTGTGATGTCACCAGCAGCCCTCTTAATGCTGGCACCCGACACAGAGAATCAGTCTGCTCAGGTGGTTGGAGGAGAGAGGTGGGGAGGAGGAGAGGGAACAAGGCTGGGGGATGGCAAGTCACCCGCTAGCCGCAGTGGGTGACTTGCCATTAACCCCCGGGACCCCCATTACCTGCCTCCCCAAAGCCCAGGGGGGGGGCAGAAGAGCCCGGGCCCACACAGGCTATGTGGGCTCGTAGGCTGCAGGGTGGGGGGCCACAAAAGCTGCCCCCTCCACTCTGTTCCTACAAGCCCCCATAGCTGGTCCCGGGCTGGTAATGCTGGGTAAGGGGGACCTCATTTCAATTTTTTTGGGATTTTTAAGGGTTTTTAACCCTTAAAATTCCCAAAAATATGTGGTCCCCTCCCCCCCCCCCCCCCGGGAGGGGGGACCCTATGTCATTTTTTTTTTAATTAACCCCTTATGTTTATAGTGTGGATAGTAGTACTATTTTATTTGTAAATGCTATAAAGTGCTATTTTCAGTTTGGGGGGTCTCCTGGGCAAGAATGGGGGGGCTACCGATACATATGTGGTACCGTTGTAATCGGGAGAAATTGGGCTTTCAGATGCAATATGTATATCTCTAATAAAGTAAATGTTTTATTTAAAATAAAGGAGACAATTGTCTAAAAAATATTTATTTATTTTTACACAAAAATATTAAAAAAACAGTAGAAACATTACAAACAAGACATATAATGTTCAAGCCTAAACTGTGCTGCAAAATATATATCTATAATTTTCCTGGAAATTCCAGCAAAAATCCCGGTTAAACATGGCGCAGAATGGGGAAAAATGACCTGTCAACAGAGGGTGACAAAACTTCTAGTAGGTTGGCAATTAAAAGGGTTAATAGTACCTATGCATGTTGGGTATTGTTCTGCTCGGGGGTCCTTGCTCTTTCAGATTTAGCTTGTTTTTTCTTGTTTACATATTTATATTTTAGGAAAACATGTTATTTATTCAGTTTTTTTATTCATCTTTTTAGGGAAAACCCTGTGCAATCTAAGAATTCTCTGAGGGATTACTTCCAGAAAGGTGAGCCTACTACAACAAGCTGGGTACTCTTAGAAAGCTTAACATGTGTACTTTAAGGGGATATTCCAAATGTAAAGGGTTGTTTTGGTTGAAAAATTGCAAGGTGCACATTGTGTCTGCAGAGCTGAAATTTTCAAGTAAAATTACTGTTATGCTCATGCTTTACTTTGTGGTGTTTGCCAACTCTTCCCTTGACAGTACCTATGCATGTTGGGTATCGTTCTGTTCGGGGCATGTTGCTTTTTTAGATTTTACTTGTTTTTTCTTGTTTGCATATAGTTTTTTTAGGAAAATGTGGCTTGATTCTACCTTTTTATTCTTTTTTAGGGAAACTTTGTGCAACCAAAGAATACATTGAGGGATTACTTCCAGAAAAATAAGCCCACATAAACAAGCTTGGTACACCTAGAAAGCTTGAGGTGTTTACTTCCAGAGAATATATAGTTTGTGGGGGGCATAGCGCAGTTGTATTTTATCTGAAAATCTCCTAAAGCTCTGTTTCAGTTTGGGGGAGTCTCCTGGGCAGGAAAGAGTGTCTATCAATACATATGTGGTACCGCTGTGACTGGGAGAAATTGGGGTTTCGCACGCAATAAAATTTTATTGACAAACTTACATTTTTTATTGAAAAAAAACACTACAAATTGCAAAAAATAGTTTTTTTAAATTTTTTTTTGCACATATTTCACCAAAAAGTATTGAGAATACACTGAAAAGGCCAAACAAGACATTTCATGTTGAAGCCCAGACTCTCTTGAAAAAAACAATATATCATTTTCCTGGGAAATCCCTGGAAATCCTTTCAAAAATCACAGTTGAACTTGTGTAGCGCAAAATAGTGAAACATGGGGCCTTATTTATCAAGGGCTAGCGCCAGGTAGCGCCAGCTATCGGCGGCTACCGACTCCAGAACACCAGGCGGCGGACACAATCACGCATTTATCACGCTAAATGAGGCTAGCGCCGGCAAGAGCGTCAGCTAGCGCGGGATTCATCATGTAGCGGACTGCAACGAACAGCGCCGCTACTAATCCCATCACAGCGCCAGGTATGACCTGTCGCTCCCTGGTGCTCTCCAATGCATTTCAATGGACCAATCTTTAAATATTCATAATTAATTGATTTGAAGGTTTTTTTTTTTAAATGGCAAAAATTTTGTGAACACTTCGGCAATGTTATATATTTTTTTAAAGGTTAAAAAAAAAAAAAATTGTGCAGAATTGATATTACAGGTCTGATATTAATGTATTCATATTACCAAATGTTTCTAAAAACTTGTGTAAATTTAACATCAAAAAATATGGTTGTTTGGGGGTTAAAAACTACTTTTAAGCCATCGCCGCCAGCACTCTGGGGTTTAAACAAGCATTTCACAGCGCGATAATTTTTTGCGCGTGATTTGATAATGAATATGGAGGGAGCTGTTCGCTCTGGCCATTCGCTGTCAGGCGCACCCATACAGCGCGGAACCTGTCAAACAGCGACTCCTAACCACGTATTCAACATTAACGCACACCGACTGAGTCGCTGTCAACAAGCGAACTACGGCTAAGCACAGCGAATACTAGCGGGCGCTGTGAAAATCACGCTACAGTCGCTCATCTGTCGCTACCTGTCGCTATTAATGAATCGGCCTCATGGTCTGGCAACAGAGGGCGACAAACGCTGCAGGTAGGCTGGCAGCGAAAGGGTTAAGTAAGTTTACTTTTCTTTCTTTTAATTGTTTTTATTTTTACAATTACACCCCGATAAGATGCACTGACATTTCACCCCCTACTTTTTGGGTAAAAGTGCGTCTTATAGAGCGAAAAATAGGGTAACTAAATACAGTGTTTTAGGTGTCTACTCAGAACCAGTAGAACCAGTCTGCCAAAAGGAGTTTTTAGTTTCTTTTGAATTTCTAATTCTATTGGTAGATTGCAGTGTTCAGACTGATGTGATTAATGACTGTTGTACGAAGAGTTCTCAGAATACATACTGCTGATTTAAGCAATTTGAACACTGATAGTTTTTTTTTTTTTATTTCATGGGTAATTAAAAAGAAGCAAAATCATTCCCTAAACACACACTTGCTACTGAAAAGCCATTTGAATCAATATTTGCACTATTTAAAGAGATAGAACTGAAATATAGCTACACATTTGTGTGACAGAGAAAAACACACAAGCCACACTGTTAGCTTTGGCCCCCAACATCTCATTCTGGCATCAGGTCATGGGCTGACTTACAAAGGAATGAGTGGTAAAACAAACACTTACTGCAGAGTTTGTAATTGCGTGAAGATCCCATCTGATATTCACAGCATAGAAAAAGCACCCTCAAGCATTCAGAAATTCTTTCTGACCTTAGGGAGACCAGCGGGTTTGCGGTCAAACCCAAGAAATGTTGGTCTTAAGTCGAGGGGAGAAAAACATTTTACAAACTGCTATCAGCCTTTTTGGGCTATCCTTTTTTTCTCAGAAAATTCACAATGTTTTATTCCAACTAGAAATGTTTATTTGGGCTTCATGTCTTTCACATGGCTCCTATTCTCAGTTCTGTAACTCATGAGCATTTATGATCATTTGTCATTTTGACATGCTGTTTGCCTGATGTCATTTTTATGGCTAAAGGTATAGCATTAAAGGCTTTTATTTTATAAAGTTGCTTGTACTAGGTCTAATTCAGGAAAGATTTCTTTTGTTATTACTGGCTTGTGAATTAGCGTATACACTACACAGCTACAATTTCCATTTTATATACCACTGTCCCCAGATTAGGCTATTTTTACACTGCACAGGTTCCCTGATCCAGGGTTGGATTTACAGTTGACAGGCAGGGTTGGAAAACTTCTGCCAGAGATTACTTTTCCAATTGATATGGTTTAAATTTACAAAAAAATTAATTAAAAAAAAGGATGAAAACTTGCCCATTTTTTGCCTGAATTTGGATGCCCTGCTATGTGACACCTCCCAGGACACCCATAAAGAAACACCTTTCCTCACTCCAGCTATGAATGTGCAGGCTCTCCTACAATGAGAGTGCGTGCTGCCGCATCCCCGGTGTCATGCGCTTGCTTCTGTCCCAGCCATTCAGTTAGGCTGGAGTGAGAGCATAAGCACAGATGGGATGCAAGGTATACGGCAGCGTGTAAGCAATAAAAGCTGCCTGCCGAATGAATAGTCTCAGCAGGCGGCTCTCATTGGACAAGAGGCCAACCATAGGCTGTTGGAGTGTAGCAAGGTGAGATTTTCCTGGCTTCCTGGGGGGTTTCACACCGCTGGGCATCTTGCTTCGGGGGCACAGAACAAACCACAGGAATGTCAACTTCCTGGGTATTGTTTCACTTTAGAGACAAAAAGGGGTTTACAGGGCTATAGTTGCTGTCTTGGGCCCCCATAACCTAGGGTCCTTTTGTACATATATTTTCTGGGCCCCATCAGGTGTGTCATGTGCAAAAGAGGCCTAGGTTATGGGGTGGGGGGGCAGACAGACAGGCAACTAGTGATCATTAGTTTGGGGCCCATTTTCCCCAAGCTATTGTGGCCCCTAGGAGGAGGAAGGACAGGCAGTGGGTACACTGGCAAACCATTTTCCTAACCCACAACAGGGCCCTAGACTGTACAGGCTTTAGCACCTGTACATGCACACATGTCTGGGCCCCAGGGTGCAGTTTCCAAACATTGAAAAAATCAGATGTAAACTTCAGTTCTTACCCGAAAGCACACCCAGTGGTAATCTTGCTTCACCAGATCTTTAGCATGACCCCCATTGAATAGCACTTTATCAATTATAGCATTTCTTATTCAGACAAATGTATTTATAGGATACTTATTGACAACAGATTAGTTGTTCCTTAAGGTATATAAATTTGTGTTTATGGTGTGCAGTTTTTTCTTAACTGTCTCTATTTTTTGACTGGTTATTGGTTTTCCGATAGTTGGTTGTGTTGGTTAGTGCTTATGATCTTGGTAGTAAGGCGTGTTCCTACAAGCAGGTCATTTATCCAAACTTCAGTTTACAGTTTATAATTCTATACTACTATATAATACTTCCTGAAATGGCCCACTTATGTTATGTGTCCTAGGTTTTCTGCTTCACTGCTCGTGGAGAACGTTACTTGTGTATGTCCGTGCTGTATGAGAAGTTTCAGCCATATTGGTATCTATTGTTTATTTTTCCAGTGAAATGTTTCAAAAGAGTTGCAACCTGACAACTGGTAAAACCATGGCTTGATACAAGGGTTTTGCAAGGATAGATAGGCAGAGGAGGGGTTAAATGGTTTGTCAAGGCATAACAACAAAAAAAAAGCTTTGCTCACCTTTTATCCCCTGCAGCCAGTCACACCTTTTCTGGTGCTTAGAGACATCTCTGGTCTCTCAGGGGGTATACCTAGGCCTGGCCTGTCACACCCCCTCTATTGCCGTGGATGGAGGGGAGTGGCTACGACACTGTGAATAAAGGCCGGGCGGAGGGGCGTGTGTGACATGGATTGGAGACATGGGGTTGGAGCCCAATGGCGCTAGACTGGATCGAATGATCAAGTGAGTCCCCCTTCCTCCCGGAACAGGACAGATCAGCATGCGGGGAATAAAAGGTTTTTTGGTTTTTATGCCCGGACAAACCCCTTATATACAACTTGTGTATAATCAAATGTGCTTTTTGGACATAAAATCCACTTTCATGAGGAACTGCTCATTATGTCATGCAGTAGTAGCCCCACTTTTTATCATCTAGCATATTTATGCAGATTATAGCACATGCTGAGCCTATGTTCATATGCCCCAGGAAACAAATTATATCGCACAGACTGATTAATTAAGTCAGGGTGCAATCCCCTATTTTACAACCACAAAGAGCAAGTAAACAGGTTCAGATTACCTGCTACAGAAAATGCACACCCAAATGCTTCTTAAAAAATCTAAAGTCTATTGTTAGAAGTTCACCAAAATACAAAACACATGAAAATCACAATGACCGACATACACATTAAAATCAAGGCAAGAGGTCCTCCCGACAGCAATTGGACCAATTTATCTGACCTCTAGCTGACATATGCCCCAGGAATAAGACTGAAATTCATATTTTCCCAACTGTTCCCTGAAAAAGAAAACATTCAGACATGTTAAGAGTAACTACTAAGGTATTTGCCTCCCTTGGTGATCATGAATGTTCAACCAGGAATTTCTTTCCCAATATTTACATCTTTATATGCTCTGCTACTATTATTATTTTTAATAATATTAATTCATCATATTAATGTTTAATACAGAGCTGTTGGTGTTGCCGTCCCCATTTAAACATTTGGTGCACAATTACTTTAATACTTTAAAATATATAGTGACGTGACCTAAATGCCCCAAACTTTTCTGATTAGTCCCTTTAATGCATGAAACTCTGTCATGTACTGCTTCAGAGATGCTAGTTATTTAGTTGCCTTATGTAGCAAGATCGCGGTCTCACGTGGAGAACTGTCCACACAGGGTAGGGACCTGCCTGTTTCCCGAGTGAATCAAAACGAGCAGTGAGAATGCATGCAAAAAAAGTAGTAAGACATGTAATATCTGTGTGTCATGTTTACTCACCAAACATTTTAATGCCAAGAGAAACCACCTCTCAGGGAAACCAGGTTTAGGATGCCCTGCTGGCTAAGGAACCAAAGAAAGATTATTACCCCATCTACACTCCAGTGCTGCTCTAATAACCCACACGACGGCTGTTGACCATTCAAACTTATCCAGTCAAATGTTTGTGATGATCAAGCACAGCCCCCTGGTAGACCTACTTATCCACCAGAAGAAAGGCAGCAGCTGCCTTTAGGTCTTAAAGCCTCCACTCATGGCTGACAGTTTCAGGATGCCCCACTGCCTAATGAGCCACAGAAAGCATGGGAATGGACTTAATATCCCAACCAATGATCCAGTGTCTCTCCTGTGGCACATGTGGTGGTCCACTGCTGACCAATCAAGCAAACCAGGTACACATTCATAAAGCTCGTGCATAGCTGCCCAGTGGATGATTGCCCACCGGAGGTATTACAGCCATTGCAGTCCCGGAGTATCCTAGATGGGGCTAATAAAAACCAACTTACAGGCTTCTTAATGGTTGTTGGAAAATAGGGCATCCCTGGGTCCCATCTACAGTCTTATTTAAATTCATGTCCACTGTAAGCAAGGGATGCCTATGTTATGCTGGGAATGTGTCTATAAATGTAAAGTTGTATGGCAGCACCACCAGCCTACTCCGAGTCTAGATTTGTTTTCAAAAATGTAAAGCCAGATCTCACGGTAAAGACAAGGCCATATTTTTTTTTGGTCTATAAATGTAAAGTTGTATGGCAACACCACCAACCTACTTCGAGGCTAGATTTGTTTTCAGAAATGTAAAGCCCGATTTCTTGGTAAAGGAAAGGCCATATTTTACATTAGATGGCTCTGGGATTACACTAGTGTTTCTGGGTGGACTTGATCATCAACTTAACTTGGTTGATAAAGAGTTAATAATACATTCATCTGGAAATGCTTCTCCTGTTATATTATATCACAGTAATCAAGGAACATTAAATTACCCCCTCATTGTCACAATTCTAGTCATCTTTTATTATTTGCAGGAGCATAGCATTTTATGTATCAACATGAGGAATAGATTACTTCATAAAAAGATAAAACAGCTGTGAAGACATTATTCTGAAACCAGGCCTTTTTCATCACCAAAAGAGCAACATTTCATCAAAGTAATCAAAACTGTAACACACCAGAAACATGCCATAAAGTAATATGTGCAAGATATTGCCCAGCAGACATATGCATGTAATTATCTGCTGGGGCACCAATCATTTTAAAGTGGACCTGTTACCTGTATAGCACAGCAGAAGGGGAGCGAGGGAAGCAGGCTCCCTGTCAGTGTCACTGCCGCTCGGCCGTTGCTGGAGCCGATGTGCAGGTAAGTGGCAGCGAGTTCGATTTTTGCCTAATCGAATTTTCACTGAAATTCTGAGCCTATTCCGATTCGTATGATACATAACTATTTAGCATGGTCAGTAAGGTCCCCAGTCCTCTCCTCCTGCACACATGCAGGTCTCTGGAAGTACACTGATGACACTATTAAATAAACAATTCTCCATTCTGCCCCTCTTTGGAACTCCAATCACATAAGCCTGCAGGTTTAGATCACAAACATTTGGGGTAATATATCCCACTAATCACTATAACTCATTTTCCTACCTGTAGCTCCTGGGGCTGTCAGTGCGGTGAGGTGTGGCACAAAAAACAACAACTTGGGTTCACTCCATTCTACTTCACAGTTTGTTTAATCCCATTAAGATCTGGAAAATTTTATTATAAAACATATTTTTGGAGTGTATAGGTCATGCTTTAAAGTGGACCAACACCCAGGATTTTGACTATCCTGGGTTTTGGTCCACTTCGGTGGGGCACCCCGATCGGGGGTGCCCCGCTGTGTGAAACCCCCCAGAAACCCCAAAAAACTCACCTCTCCCCGCTCCCACGTGAACGCCGCAGCCAATCCCCGCCAACGTCTAGGCGGGGGACAGGAACGTACAAGCCTCTTCCGCCGCCGCCGCCTCCCGCGCGTCACTCTCGGCGCCCGCGCCGGCCATTCACAGAGGGCCGGCGCGGGCGCGCGCACGTCTGGAGGGGGCGGCGGCGGAAGAGGCGGCGGATCAGGTAAGATCTTTTTGGGGTTTCTGGGGGGTTTCACCCCGCGGGACATCCCGATCTCGGATGTCCCGTGGGCTGGGAGGTGATCGGCCCGGGAATCTTATAGATTTCCGGGCCGATCACCCCTGGGTGTTGGTCCACTTTAAAGATGACCTATATCAGTGATCAGAGATAGCAAACATTTTAGGGGCCGAGTGCCCAAATTGCAACCCAAAACTTAATTGAAGGGCCAACACAGCAATTTAACATGCTGGCTCTGGTGCCGGGGATGAGATGAAAAAAACAACAATGCTTGTACTGGAAAGATGATGGGTGCCCACAGAGAGGGCTCTGAGTGCCATCTGTAGCACTGGTGCCATAGGTTTGCCACCACTGACCTATACTGTACTGTACTATCCATGAGTTTGGTGTAGGGTTAACCAGTGAAATCCAGCAGAGAGGGGTGTGAACGCACCAAGGCCCAAGAGGCCTTCTTCTTATCATGTTTGTGCTCATTTGGCATCATTTAGATAAAGGAAGCGTCATTTTTTGCTGTTACAGTTTTTAGTTGTTTGATGCATCCAAATGAGTTAAAAGACAGAAAAGAGTTTACTGTATGAGCCTTGAAAGGGCCCCATTTAATGTCAACATCAGAGCCCTCTCACATTTACTTATGCCACTGCGTAGCACCCCGGTGGTACTTGATATAAATCAGAAAAAGGAAAGTGGTACTTGATTAAAAAATGTTGGGAACCCTTGGTCTAGATATTATAATCTGGCTGTGGTACACATAGTAACCAAAAGTCTGTACAATGTATGCTAGAAAACATTTCTATTATTTCCCCAAAGTTCATCTGATATCATAGTTAAGTGCTTTACAAAACACTTAAAGGATGCCCACTGCACCACCAATCCACAATCAATTTGGGAAAAATTATGTGCTGAGGGTATTCCTTTTGAAAAGATAAGACCATAAAGCGTGTGCAATTAAGCATGCGGCTCCAGCAGCCGCTCAGGTACAAACCACTGCACCAAAAGATCACAGAAATATGAAATCAATTCATTTCATTCAAAAACAATGTATTAATCAAAAAACATTTTTAAGTCACTGATCATATTAAAAATGGATCCAATCACAAACATACATAATGACATGGCAGGTAATCACCCCTGGGTAAGAAACACAACAAAAAATACCCCTAAAAATGTGAAACTCCCCTAATGCTATAAAGCCAATGTGCAAATGTGAAATATATTTCATCTATTAACCAATTAAGTGCAATGTGCTAGATAAAGTGCTAGAGCTATGTGCAAAAATATATAAGCACAACTAATGCATAAAAAAGATCACCTACAGTGTGGGTCCCAGGTGAATGATGCCCCGCCATCCCCAAAACAAGGAGATAAAGTATTTTCACGCGTTCCGTGGTTAGATACCAACCACTTCCTCAGGATGTAAAGGCAGCGCCATAGGTCTCCCTATTTAAATCTCCATCCAGCCAATTAGTGGAAGCCGTACATTTGCCGCAGCTTGTTCGGCGTCTGCGGCCGTAAGACGTCCCCAGGCCGTGGCACAAGTAATGAATCAGCTCATGTCATTCATATTAGTGTGGGTGGCGCCCGCATGACGCCGCCGCCCATCCGGCCACTCCCCCCGCTGTCACTGCGCACACGCCCCGCTATTTCCAGAGACACTGGCCAGCATGAGGAGCACACAGGGGAGAGGCCAGACAGGCAGCAGGCGCCATACCGGCCCCACTGCTGGACTACGGGATGGAGGAATACCTAATAGGCACAGCACAATCTCCCAATGTTTAAAAACAAAACAAGAATATACATTATTATATACATTATGTGACTTAACAAAATTTAAAATACATATCTATATAGCATGATATAATTATGTTAACAAAATAATCACCAAAAGTATTTTATCCAATGTGAACATTAATCAATTTCTGCTCAACAATTAAATATATATAAATGAAGGGCTTTAAGTGCTTTAGTAGGTGAATGGTCAGAATAGTGGAAACTGGAGCACAATGTCTCTAAATGTAAAATCATGCACTCGCTGAGTTCTATATGAGTAGTACTGAAAGCTGCAAGATGAGTGGACAATGGAACCAGGCAGTGGGGAAAGAAAGCAGAATGCCTGGCTGCATAGCTCGAGGTATCACCAGTGGGAAGAGGGAGGTTGTATAGAGCTTTAGTGAGGCCACAGCTGGAATAAAGTGTGCAGTTTTGGAGACATTACCTACAAAAAATACCTTATTCAAATGGAATGGGAAGATGGGCAACAAGAATGGTGGAAGAACTGAAATGTATATCAGGAGAGACTTAAAGATGATGGTAGATCATGGTGTGTTTTAAGGAAGCAGTTTTTGCTATCTGCAATCTGTTGCAATGGGGCATTCATACACCAAATCTATATATCAGATATGTACACAAAGATCTACATGAAGAGAGATGTGTGCCCTGTACACACAGAACAGTGCTGCTGGGCATGCGCAAGTGTGAGTGTGTTCTCTCACTTCAGCAGCGGCCATAGCTCTTTAGCAGAAGGGAGTTGCAGGAGCTGAGAATTGTGGTGGAAGACAGGAGAGGAGCAGAGAACACAATAAAAAAAAAATAATAAAGGACATTTTAAAGTGTGTGTGTGTGTTGTACACTTAAGTCATCTGCCGACAAGCTGGTGACTTGCCAAAACCCCCTACCTGACTATCTGCATCCCCAAAGGCCAGGGAGTGCAGAAGTGCCCAGTGCCCAGGTGGGCTGGTAGCCTTTAGGGCTGGAGGCTGGCTGCTCGGTCTCTGTGCCCTGGTCTACTAGCCAACAGCCAACCAGCCTAGTCTACCAGCCAACATAATTGGTGCCTGTGCTCGTCTTGCTGGAAGATAAAAAAAAAAAACGGTTAAACATATATAGTGCAAAATGCTTAAAAAATGCTTGTCAACAAGTGGTGACAAAATCTCTTAGACAGGCTGACACCGAAAGGGTTAAGGGTCAAATCCAGGATGTTTTAATTAAAAAGAATGATAGATGGATACCACTGGCCCCATCATGAAGTTAATCTTATAAAACCTCTGAGTCATCTGTACAGATCCCAGAAAAGTACCCGTACAAGGGTTGATTCAGTGCCATGACAATTTTCTTTCTCACATTTTTTGTTTAAAAACGTTTTGCTTTCCTTGTGTTGTGTCATGTGGAAGGTTCTCATTCAAAAGTAGCTGAAAGAGTAGTAAAGTGGGGGGACCTTGCCTTGCAAGCAGCCAATGTCTCTAAGTAGGGGTGCACCTTTATTGAAGCAAGGTGAGGTGGCTGCCTTGGGTGCCATAGGAGGAGTGGGCAGCAGGCTGTGGGGCAATGGGCATCAGGGGCATTGTACTTGGCAGGGGCTCCAGCAGTACTCTCAGACAGCATGAACCTAATATACAGCTCTGGTGGTGATCCAAAACAATGCTTCAGTGACACCATGGTGATACACCTGTCCTGAGAGAGAACTGCAGCCTGTATGCAGGTCACCACATGTGCAGTTCTAAATTGTACTCCTTGTGTCAGGCACTCCCTCACTAAGACTTGCTTGGCGTGTGCCACACCACACAGGGGATGTGCTTCCTATGGGCCTTAGGTAGCACAGGGACTAAGTTCTAGCAACAAAAGGTTCCCGCGGGCTGGAAGAGCGGAAGGTAAGAATTTTTAGCACATATAAACAAATAGAGAAATATGATGGATGGACTTTCGAAACTAACAAATGGTCTAATGGACGAATTAAATACATCACTACAGATCTGAAAACCTAAATAATCCCTGCCCTGAATTGGAATTTTATCAAAAATACTCACCTGGTCCCCACTATTATTATTGTTTGTATATTTATATAGCGCCACCATCTTCCATAGTGCTCTATCCTTCCCACAGATCGAAGGGCTGTACAGGTATACACAGCTGCCATGTCACCTGTGCAGCTGGGGATTATGGATGACTTGATGAGAAATGTTTAGTTAACACATTCAGATTAGAAGGTGATTGTTGTGGGAGGGGGTAGTTAGTTTTTGGTGGACAAAATCACAGTCTTCCATTGCATTTTGATAAATGGTGGTTATATCTTTAAAGTGGACCAACACCCACGGGTGATCGGCCCGGGAATCTATAAGATTCCCGGGCCGATCACCTCCCTCCCCGCGGGACATCCGAGATCGGGATGTCCCGCGGGGTGAAACCCCCCCAAACACCCCAAACTCCTTACCTCCCTCGCGCCCCTCTACGCCGCCTCCCTCGCGCCCCTCTAGACGTGCGCGCGCCCGCGCCGGCCGTCTGTGAATGGCCGGCGCGGGCACGCGCGCGTCAACAAGTGGTGACAAAATCTCTTAGACAGGCTGACACCGAAAGGGTTAAGGGTCAAATCCAGGATGTTTTAATTAAAAAGAATGATAGATGGATACCACTGGCCCCATCATGAAGTTAATCTTATAAAACCTCTGAGTCATCTGTACAGATCCCAGAAAAGTACCCGTACAAGGGTTGATTCAGTGCCATGACAATTTTCTTTCTCACATTTTTTGTTTAAAAACGTTTTGCTTTCCTTGTGTTGTGTCATGTGGAAGGTTCTCATTCAAAAGTAGCTGAAAGAGTAGTAAAGTGGGGGGACCTTGCCTTGCAAGCAGCCAATGTCTCTAAGTAGGGGTGCACCTTTATTGAAGCAAGGTGAGGTGGCTGCCTTGGGTGCCATAGGAGGAGTGGGCAGCAGGCTGTGGGGCAATGGGCATCAGGGGCATTGTACTTGGCAGGGGCTCCAGCAGTACTCTCAGACAGCATGAACCTAATATACAGCTCTGGTGGTGATCCAAAACAATGCTTCAGTGACACCATGGTGATACACCTGTCCTGAGAGAGAACTGCAGCCTGTATGCAGGTCACCACATGTGCAGTTCTAAATTGTACTCCTTGTGTCAGGCACTCCCTCACTAAGACTTGCTTGGCGTGTGCCACACCACACAGGGGATGTGCTTCCTATGGGCCTTAGGTAGCACAGGGACTAAGTTCTAGCAACAAAAGGTTCCCGCGGGCTGGAAGAGCGGAAGGTAAGAATTTTTAGCACATATAAACAAATAGAGAAATATGATGGATGGACTTTCGAAACTAACAAATGGTCTAATGGACGAATTAAATACATCACTACAGATCTGAAAACCTAAATAATCCCTGCCCTGAATTGGAATTTTATCAAAAATACTCACCTGGTCCCCACTATTATTATTGTTTGTATATTTATATAGCGCCACCATCTTCCATAGTGCTCTATCCTTCCCACAGATCGAAGGGCTGTACAGGTATACACAGCTGCCATGTCACCTGTGCAGCTGGGGATTATGGATGACTTGATGAGAAATGTTTAGTTAACACATTCAGATTAGAAGGTGATTGTTGTGGGAGGGGGTAGTTAGTTTTTGGTGGACAAAATCACAGTCTTCCATTGCATTTTGATAAATGGTGGTTATATCTTTAAAGTGGACCAACACCCACGGGTGATCGGCCCGGGAATCTATAAGATTCCCGGGCCGATCACCTCCCTCCCCGCGGGACATCCGAGATCGGGATGTCCCGCGGGGTGAAACCCCCCCAAACACCCCAAACTCCTTACCTCCCTCGCGCCCCTCTACGCCGCCTCCCTCGCGCCCCTCTAGACGTGCGCGCGCCCGCGCCGGCCGTCTGTGAATGGCCGGCGCGGGCACGCGCGCGTCAAGAGGGACGCGCGGGAGGCGGAGGAGCCGCTTGTTCGCGGCTTGTCCGTCGGCGCTGGGAGCGGGGAGAGGTGAGTTTTTCGGGGGGTTCGGGGGGGTTTCACACAGCGGGGCACCCCGATCGGGGGTGCCCCACCGAAGTGGACCAAGACCCAGGATAGTCAAAATCCTGGGTGTTGGTCCACTTTAAAATGCTAATCATGCAGTTTTCTTGCTTTCATGGTCAATGCCAGGTATGCAATTTTTTAGGTCCAAAAATGTCAGCGTTTGTGATCTTCTAGTGAAGTTTTAATACATTCTGGCAATAACTGTTTCAAAAACAGGCCTTGGAATGGTAGCACCTGCTCTGTCACTATAGCTTCCTTTAGGGCTGTCCTCTACCCTCAACTAAATCCTCACAATGTTAAATACAGTGTATAAATTGTAGTCGTGTTACAATGTCTCTATTCTGTTTTGCCAGGTGCAGTGTCACACTTACACAGGATATTGCTGGTGTGTTACACCTGATGGGAAACCTGTCAGCGGCTCCTCTGTGCAGAACAAGACCCCTGTATGTTCAGGTATCGAAGAAAGCCTAGGTAATATCAATACGTGGCTGCTCATGTTGAAACGAATGAGGATATCTCTGGCGCTGCTGAGATAAGAAACTTTTAATTTGTACTGTAAGATCGCTATTAAATCCTACAAAACTAGAGGTTGAGCACCAAAGCGTATTTTTTATACCAGGTGCTTACTGATTATTATTATTTGTTAGCAACTGTCTGGAGTGATAATGATCATTATGTTTTTTCTGTTGCAATTGGTTCAGACTTACAGCCTGTGGCATATTTTGGTTCATAGACATACATGTTTCAATGATACATATCTGTGAACAAATATGACATAAAAATGATTTCATTCCAAGATGTTATCTTACATCAGCTCAGAACAAAAGCGTATGGTCCCGGTAGTGTGAATTTCTTTTTAAGATCCAAGTTCTGTAATTTAACTCTTTGCTAGCATGACAACCATTTTTTTTCATGGCTGACTTAAACAAAAGGCATAGGTGTTTTTTTACAGAATCTTTGAGATGCGCTTGATCCATTTACCTTTACTAGTAGTGATGGGCGAGAACTGCATATATATAATGCTGTAATTGTCTTTAAGCATTTGAGTTATATGTAAAGATTTAATTTTCTTAGAAATACTGTATTTTCCACCCTATAACATACACCCGCCCATAAGAAACACCTAGGATTTAGAGGAGGAAAATAAGAAAATAAAATTCTGAACCAGATGTTGTGCTCAACCCCCCCCCCCCCAAGAACCAAATAATAGGCAAGGCGCAGGATCCCCCACTTACAGGCAGTGTGGCATTCCCCCCTCACATTTCAATAGGCAGTGTGACATCCCCCCTGCCATCTCCATAGGCAGTGTGGCATTACCCCCATCCTTTTTTCAATGGGCAGTGTGGCATTCCCTTCTCCCGCTCCCACAGTCAGTGTGGCATTCCCCTCTCCCATTCCCTACAGGCAGTGTGGCATCCCCCCTTCCATCTCCATATGCAGTGTGGCATCCCCCCTTCCATTCCCACAATCAGTGTGGCATTCCCCCCTCCCATTCCCATAGGCAAAAGAAAAAAAAAGTAAACTCACATATACACCGCTCCCGCATGGCTGGCTGGGCTGCCACAGCCCTGGAAGACCAGAAGATGGTTGTAACTGATCCCTGCTCGATGTGCCCATCGTCGACACTGTCCCCACCGCCGCTGTTTCTTCTCTGGCATCAGCCACGCTCAAGTGCTGCACAGAGCTAGGTGTGCTTGCCAGCGGTGGCAGGGACAGTGAGGATCGTGGATGGCGGGGTTGTGGCGTAGTCTGGCATAAGAGCCTAATAAATCAGGCCCAAAATATAACCTCTGGTTTAGACACTGCTACCCTGTCTTTCTTTATACATAACAGGCTAATAACTGCAATCTGTTACATAAATTACACCATTAGACTGGCCCATGCAGTGGAACAAAACATTTGTATGTATGCATTTATCTCAGTCTACATCTTCACCCAGTTCCACCTCTTGAAGGAAAAAAGTACCTTTAAATCCATCTGAAAAAGCAGCTGACGAGTGTATCAGACAGGAGTTGGGGTAGGCAGGGGTGAGGTTAGCAGAGGTGAATAGAGATAGGCTGAGGTGAAGTGAGATGAGGTCTGGTGAAAAGAGATAAACATAGGTGCGCAAAGGTAAAACGAGAAGAGAAGTGATGGAAGTAAGGTTAGCAGAAGTGAGGTGGGCAATGGTGAGCAGAGGTGTGATGTGGGAAGAAGTGAGAAGAGGTGGGCAGAGGTGTAGTGATCATAGGTAAGGTGGGAAGCGATAAGCAGAGGTGCGATGGGCATAGATGACTTGGGAGGAGTCTATATGGGCACCTCTAGACATGCCCAGCAGAAACAACACATCAGTAGCATGTATGTCACCTCACCAACCTTGGTTGCTTGCACTGTAGGCAAGGCAAGCTCAGCTCTCCAACTTCTTGCTGGGGGCTGCAACTGAATGCTCACAGGTTAGTGCATCCATGGTTTGTGGCAGCCCAAAAGTCCACAAAATTGAATCTGTTTTACAATATTATTATATATGACAGTGGGATCTATCATATTTATTTTGTATATTTTCTTTTCCTTGCAGGTTCAGTAACCGATAAACCCTTAAGTCAGGGTAATTCCGGCAGGAGAGGTGAGTGAAGTTCTATGACATGCTGTGGATTACCAGTCCACAGTAGATTCATCCTAATATGATGATTATTGTTATTAACATGTTAAACGCTGAGGATTTAAACTGGACCAGTATTTGGATAACATGTAACCCTTAACACCTTCATAATGTCCTTCACAAAAGCTATCTAACATCTCTTCTCTCTGCGTACAGATTCCTCAAACACAATCAAATAGACTATTTTTTGATACACACACTTTCAAGATAGCATTTCAAGTAGAAATAGCATGTTGTGTAGTGCGGTGGAGGAGGCAAGGGGATGGATGGGGCCAGGCCAGTGTAGGAGATTGGAAAAGCTTCATCGGAAAGCTCTCAGGAAGGACACAATATTGGTGTTTACAGATTAAAGTGTTTAATACAAGCACAAGCCTAGATTTTTGGATCACCTCAATATAATTTGAGACACCCCCTGATGGGGAAGGAATAGCACTTAAATGCATTTAGTTGTAGCACTGGCCAAGTGTAGATAACACCTTCGGAGTTCAGTTCCCTTTTAGTCTTGGCATTTACATCAGATAACAGGGCGAGACTGGCCATAATGAATATAGGGAGAATTTCTGGTGTGTTGCACTTTAAGGCTGACTGGTCTGGGCGTAGCACTCATCATGCAGCTCAACTTATCCAGAGCCTGTGCCAGAATTCACTAATTTCTGAACCCCCGCTACTCCGTTCCTCAAAAGTCCCACCAACCTCTTTCACTCTACCTGGTCCCACTGCACCCCTCCAGCCAAGACCCCACAGTCCATGTTGTGCCTCTGCAAAGATTCATGGCTGCGAAGGGGAGCATCTCCACCACTGCTACAGTATCTTCCCCTACAATACAAAAGCTTTACTACCATCACTTAAATTGTGGCCACATCCTCCCCTGTCCATAATTCGTCTCTGCAATGCTATATCTGCAGCCAGTGGCAGACTGAAGGAGACCTATACTGTGGCAGTCCCCCTGCAGGCATGGTGCTGGGGCTATCTAATGAGTACAATAAAATCAAAGATCACAATTTTGTCAGCCAACGGGAACTTGCCGGTCTTTTCGCTGCCACACTTGAATGTAGAATGACAAGCTTAAGGGTAGACACCCTTCGTCAAGTCAGCTGAACAGCTCAGTCACACTCTTAGGAGAATTTACAAAAGCCAAAACGGTGTAAACACTACAGCTCCAGATGGCAACATAGTTTGCCTGCACAACAATGTTTGTAAAAAGTTTAGTGTAAAGTTAATAAATAGATAGTAAAGGT
This sequence comes from Gastrophryne carolinensis, assembly GCA_027917425.1. Classification (NCBI taxonomy): domain Eukaryota; kingdom Metazoa; phylum Chordata; class Amphibia; order Anura; family Microhylidae; genus Gastrophryne; species Gastrophryne carolinensis. Next base: position 87,711,844 of record CM051244.1, on the reverse strand, counting down.
TAAGGTCACACAGTAGGCTAAACATAGGAAATCAAACAAGCCTGGTCAAGATTTTGCTATAGAGACTCGTAGTTTATTGGTACTCCTTACATTAAAAGAAATCCAAACACTTATCAAAGATGAAAAAATGAGTGTCCTCAGAATTTCACATTTGGTATTCTTAGTTGATCACTGACTCATTTACAGACTTTAAATAAGTATTAGTGTAAATATTTGTGATTCAAATCGCAGCTGCTAATCCCTTTACAAAAAAGATATTCCCATTGCATTGTTTTCTAATTGTAACTTAAAGAGGAACTCCAGGCAAATTAGTCCATACTTACACTTGAAAAAAATGCTTTTTGAGCTTTTCTATGTTTATTATCTGTTGATTTGTTTTCTTTTTCTTCTTTTTTTTTTATAATTAATTCCCATCCTTTCCGTACACCAACTGAAATTTCAAATTCATCTGACAATGGGAGTACTAGCACTATTTGCTGAATTGAGAGCAGAGGAGAAGAGCCGAAGTGAGTAATTTAAACTCCTATATACAGTCTCTTCCATCTGCAGCTCTTACAGTATTATGTTTATAGCACTCTTGGAGAGTGGGAAACTGTAGACTATAAAGCTGGACACCCCTACTAAAGTAGTTGCACACAATGTGAACACTGACAAAAACATGGCCTGGCTGCACAGTAGACTATTATCATATACAGGCAGGTAGTGGTCATTCTGAAAGCTCAGAAATCCTTTTTACTTTTGACTGGAGTCTCTCTTTAAGCAAAAGAAACATATGACTTGGTGCCTTTATGTATGTGTACTATCATATACTCATACAGCAGGAATTGATGTCACAAAAAACTATCCCAAATGTTGTGACTCCGTCCTCAGTCTAATCTACTACCCACACATTTTCAGACAAATTAACAGCAAAATCTTTGCTATTAGTAGGTGGCTGATCACATTGGCAGACTTCTAATAAACCGGTAGACATTGTCACAATAGAACATCAGTAACCCTAGCATGGCTTACTTTTCTTTTTAGAATTTCTCATATTAACAAACAGTAATGTGTTGTCTTGTGTTAGACAAAGAGAACCATAAAAATTGACAAAAAATGTGTGGGGGGGGGGGGGGGGGAGTTATTTGTTAGTTCTTTTTGCAAACATAATGCTAACGTCATCTCTAAGCAAACTAAGTATACCCAAAAGCTCACCTACAAATCTACTCCTTTAGCCTATAAAAGGTATCTCCTTATTACGTCACTCTAATATTAACAACATGATAGATGACAAATCTTCCTTCTGATATGTGTTTAACAAAATAATATTTTTGGTTCTAAGGAGTCTGGACTATATTATACAATGGACTAACCTGAGACCTCACTCAGGACATGTCAGGCATTTTTTAGGTGCAAAAGGGATAATAGGAACTGTTTCATAAACTTTTTACAGCTAAAATACTGGTAAGTAACTGGATGTGATATAGGAAAAGTTAGATATTTCACGTACTAAAGGGTATTTTAGATATTTACCTTTCCATCCTCAACTTTTACTAAGCCATATATTGTTTTAAAGCAGACCAAACCCCAACTTTTTACTAATATCCCCCTCATGCCTCACCTCACAGGCAGTACTTTTTGGATGGTTTTTGCCATCCTGTCCTCTCTCCTTTCCCATCAGTAGATTCGGCAATTTCCCTGAAGTCCAGCCCATCCGGCAGATTGCCTGGAGTTTGAGCGGCAGGACCAGCGATTGCCAGACTGCATCATGACCCATCACTCGGGATTTGAGGAGAAGAAGAAATGCAACAGGAGGAAATGCATATCCTCCCAGGATTCAACTTGGGGCCTTTTCGGCACCGCAATCTGATGACGTAGGAGCCTGGTAACAGAATTCCCATATATAAATATATACAAACAGTGTTTTCTACTCCCAAGGATGATGCTATCGGTGGGGTGATTGGCTCATTTGGTTTTGTATTACTTGGTTTTTGTCTACCCTAAGAGAAAATTATCACCACTTTCTTGGATTTATAATTGCTTTATTTTTGTATATATATATAAAATGTTATTTTTGTAAATAAAATAAATGCATGTTAATCTAAAATTTTCCTATTTTACACATTGCAGTTATTTTTAAAGCTTATACTGTTTACACAATAATTCATTACAAAGGCATCCCTGCATGCCCTCCAGAAGCCCCGAACCCTCTCTTCCGGGATTTAAGTCCAATTGACCATATGCATCCAATTGTATTTATGTGCTATCCCATCTACTGGGGTCCTGCAAGCAGCCTAGACTGGGATTAGGGAGCGGTTTGGAGGTGGGAGGGAGCGGCATCGGGGGAAGTGGTGCAGTCTTGACATATAGCATGTGGGACCGATTTAAAAACAAAAATAAACTTTTCTTACCCATTTTAGCTGCACAATTCAAAAGTGGCTGAAGCATTTTGCAGCTGCTTCTTCTGAATAAACTGCTTTAAGTGAATATTGCTCATTGTGGCTTGTAGAAAAATTATTTGATTGTCCGTTACCATATTTACAGCTAATAAAAACCTTTAACAAAAATGGTATACATCATACCTTACAAATAACAATTAATCTTACAGATAACAAGGTTTACTAGGTTATAACATACCAAACAAAAATAATCCCTAAACCTTCTAATTTAGATATTAGCCTGCAGAATGAAATAAATTATAAGTTTATTTCGCAGAAAGATTACTCGTATAATAACCACTACATCCTCTGGAGAAAACAACAAGCAAAGTCTAAGGCTTCTTCATTAGAGATGAGTGAACCAAACTTTTCTCAAAGCATCCTTAGGGCAGCATACCACTATTAAGGCTTCGCACCAAGGTAGGAACACATGACCACCAAAATACTCAAAAGCTTTAGCTCCTCCTCCAGACACCAGTTCTTTGTGTGTTCCTGTCTGGGGCAGGAGCCGGACCAGAAGGGTCTGATGGGGTCACCCATTTCCTGGATTCAGAGACAGCCTGCCAGGTACCGAGGGGATAGGCCAGATTCCCCTACCCATGACTCTTGGCCAGCAGGGGTGAGGTTAGCGCTAGCCTGGTCTGAGGCATTGTGGAAATCATCAGGGGGGATTCCTGGGTCCCCTTCCCTTCCCACCACCCTCTCCCTTCTCCCATACCACATAGCGGCCGAGCAGCTTGTGAGGCTCCGGCGTGGTGTATGACTGCGGGCAATCAGACTGCATTATGTTTTTCGAACGTTGGTCTGTGGAGCTCGTCGGAGGCCAGGCTGCGGTCTGCACACGCTTTTGCAGCCTGATGGAAGGAGGGGAGGGATCTGCCGCGGTGGGCAATTCCACCCGGCAATGCTTGATAATGTCCTCGCTAGGTGTCGCTGCAAGACCCAGCTAATGCACATGCTTACGGCCTATATGGGAAGCACTCTGCTAATCTTAAAGCGGTCCTTCACTCTGAATAAGAGGCTATCTTATATGTTTCCCACACCCTGTACATACAGATTCCCCTCAAAAATCATCCCACCTGCATCTACTGCATGTTATGAGCCTTTAAACATCCAAGATGGCGGCTCATGGAATATCAGGCAGCCTGCAAACAGGAAGTGCCTTCTGACTGTGCTGCTCTGCATTCTGGGACTACTGACCTTTTTCTGACCCCGGCTCTGCTCTGTCTGAGCAAAGCACAACTATAACCCCACCCCCTGTATTTTATCCCACTCTCCTCAGTAAGTGTGATGCTTCTGAGTGGCGCATGTGCTGCGGGATGCTCATGTGTCGTTTTTACTATTGTCTTTCAGGCGGGATACCAGTGGGTTGTGGTTTCTTCCGGCTCTACTCCTTCCTCCCCCTCATCCCCCCCCTTTACTGACTTCTGGGGGCATCCCGTGGGAGGGCATCCCGGGTGGCTTGGGAGCCTTTACCCAGTGCTGGCCTATTGCGCCTGTGTTAATCACCATATGGAGGCTTCTGGGGATAGCGTGCTTGGGGGTCCTTTGGGGCAATCCCGGCTGTGTGCCATGTGTGGGGTATCCCCTGGGAGTGACAGTGTCAAGGTGTGCGTGCCGTGCGGCCAAAGTGTCCTTGCGCTCCAAGCTGGTTTGCCTGCATCGCTTCCCAGCTCTGCGCCCCCTTCGGAGTCGCCTACCCCCCCCCCCCCCCACTGCTGCAATTAGCTCCCAGTGAGGGGGATAATAGCAGGGGGTCACAGTCTGATCTGACACTTCGTGTGGCCAACATTGAGAGGCAGCTTGCCGGGCCTGTTCCTAGGAAGGCCTCTGGCAAGAAGCGGCACCTGACTTCCACTCCCTCACGCTCCACAGAGGAGTATGAGGAGTTTGATGCCACTGGTGGACGTTATTCCCTAAAGGAAGGGGAACTGTTCCAGGACTCTGACTCCTCTGGGGACCAGCAGGAGGGTTGCGATAGTGAGGAATCATGGTACCCTGAGGACACTGATAATCTGCTGTCTCACATTTTTGAAATTTTGCACATTGCTCCCCCTGCGGTGGCTAAGAAAAAGCAGGGTGAGCTCTTTCGCCCTGATAAACAGCGTCTTGAGTTCCTTGAGCAGGGACATTTCACTACTATGGTGCTTAAGGAGTGGGTACATCCTAACAGGCTGCCCGCTGTGCCCAAGGGATTGGATAAGAGGTATCCCTTTCCTGCTGATCTAGTAAAGCGGTGGTCATGTTCCCCTGAGGTGGACGCTCCCGTGCTAGGTCTGTCCAATACCTTGGTCATGCCTTCCCCTGACACTACCACTCTGAGGGACAGCGAGGACCGGCGCATGGATCAGCTGTCCTACCATGCTTTTACTTGTGTGGGGGCTGGACTGTGCCCGGCCTGTGCTGCTGCCATTATGGCTATTGCCCTTAAGAAACTGCTCAAGCGTCTATGTGATGGTGCTATGGCTGGTAGGAGGAGGGAGGATTATAGGGCCCTCTTGCTTTGCTCTGATTTTGTTGCATTTATCCTTACTGCCATGGATGATGCTGTGGGACTGGGCAGTAGGGCCTCTGCACTTTTGGTGGCTATGCGCCGCTCTGTTTGGTTGCGTCAGTGGGCAGCTGACGCTGCTGCTAAGAAGGCTCTCAGTGGGCTCCCCTTTGCGGGGCTGCAGCTCTTCGGTGAGCATCTTGATGTTTTTGCCAAGGATGGCAGACTGCCTCAGCGTAGGAGCCAGCCCCGGCCCATTCGGGGGCCCTCCGCCTCCTTCCCCTCCCTTCCTACTCCCAGAGGAGGTCGTGGCTCCCTCTTCTCAGGTAGCCGCAGAGATTTTTGGGGCCGTGGCAGATCCCGTGGTCGTCCCCGTCTCTCCTGGGGTTCCAAGCCCAAACCCCCTCCCAAGGCCTCTCAGGCATGAGGAGGCGCCCTCAACCATCCGGGTGGGGGGATGGCTTCGGCTCTTTGCTCACGTCTGGAGGCTCCACGTCTCAGACCGGTGGATTCAAGAGGTGGTGTCCTCCGGTTACAAGATAGAGTTTGCAGCCTGGCCGCCCCCAATATTCATCAGATCCCGGATGTCTTTAAACCCCCTGTCAGCTCAAGTGTTGCTTTCGGCGGTTCAATGCCTGCTGGAGTCAGGGGTCATTTGTCCGGTGCACCCTCAAGAACAGGGTCAGGGGTACTATTCCAATCTTTTCACGGTCCCCAAAATGGACGGCTCTCTGAGGCCCATCCTGGACTTGAAGGGCCTCAACAAGTTTGTCAGATTCAAGCATTTTCGCATAAAGACGCTACGCTCGGCTGTCAGTACGCTTCATGACCACCGTGGACATCAAGGATGCTTATCTTCATGTGCCTATCTTCCCAGGTCATCAGAGATTTCTGAGGTTCGCGCTGGAGGATCAGCATTACCAGTTTGTAGCTTTACCCTTTGGTATCACCTCGGCGCCTCGGGTGTTCACCAAGGTGCTGGCGGGGGTGATGGCTCTGCTACGGAACCAGGGCATTCGCGTCCTTCCTTACCTGGACGACATCCTTATTGTGGCCCAGTCCTTTCATGAGGCCGAGCAGGACACCCGGATGGTGACCTCCACTCTGGAGTCCTTCGGCTGGGTGATCAACTTTCCCAAGTCTTCACTGTCCCCGTCCTTGGTGAGGTCCTTTCTATGCATGACAATGGATACCTATCAGGTCAAGGTGTTCCTTCCGCAGCAGAAGGTGGGGGGCCTTCAGAAGCAGGCACGGGCTCTGCTCTTGTGTCCTCATCCCTCCATCTGTCTGGGGATGCAGTTGGTGGACCTGATGGTGTCCTGCTTCGAGGCGGTCCCCTTTGCTCAGTTTTCACATGAGACCTCTTCAGTTGCACCTCTTGTCAGTCTGGGATTGGGACCCTGTGTCCCTGGATCAGGAATTTGCTCTGTCTTCTCTGGCCAGACAGTCCCTTTTGTGGTGGCTGGACTCAAGGAACCTTCTGGGAGATGGTCACCACAGATGCCAGTCTGACAGGCTGGGGGGGCTTTTGGAAGTCTCTGAAATTCCAGGGTCCGTGGGACCCCCAGGAGGCCCATGCTCCCATCAATGTACTGGAACTGAGGGCGATCAGGTTGGTTCTTTCTCAGCTGACCGCACACCTTCGGGGTCGGGCTGTTCAGATTCGCTCAGACAACCAGACGGCGGTTGCCTACATCAACCATCAGGGAGGGACTCGGAGCAAGCGAGCCTTCAAGGAAGTGTCCCAGATACTGTCTTGGGCGAAACAGAATGTTCCCTGCATCTCAGCAGTATACATTCTTGGGGTGGAGAACCAAGTGGAGGACTCCCTGAGCAAGGGGACGTCCCTCAACAACCAGGTGTTTCTCTCCCTGTGTCACTGCTGGGGTCAGCCGGATGTGGAACTGTTTGCATCCCGTCATAATCACAAACTTCCCAAGTTTTTCTCCCTGTCACAGGATCCTCTGGCCTTCGCCATGGATGCACTGGCAATGCCTTGGATGGAGTTTCGGCTTCTCTATGTGTTCCCTCCGTTCCCTCTACTGGGCAGGGTCATGCGCAAGATAGCCCAGGAGGGGGCGCCAGCCATCCTGGTGGCCCCCTGTTGGCCAGGAAGGGTGTGGTTTGCAGACGTCGTGCATTTGGCAGTGGATCAGTACGTCTTGCCCAAGGATCCAGATCTTCTCACTCAGGGGCAGCTACGCCATCCCAATTTACAAACGCTGGCTTTAACAGCTTGGCTGCTGAAACCTCCATCTTGATGGAAAAGGGGTTGCCTGCCTCTGTTGTGGATACCATGATTCGGGCTAGGAAGAAGTCCTCGTCCTTTATCTATTACAGGGTCTGGCATGCTTACATTGCAATTTTTTTCCAAAGATCCTTTGCCAATCACCGGTTGGTTAAAACCTTTTTCCAGGGTGTTACTCATGTGCATCCACCTTGTAAGCCTATGCTACCAGTCTGGGACTTGAATCTGGTGTTGTCTGCTCTGCAGGGTCCTCCCTTTGAGCCTATTCGTGGGGCTGCCTTGCCCATTCTGACTCTTAAGGTAGCCTTTTTGGTGGCTATCGCTTCTGTCAGGCGAGTTTCTGAACTGGCGGCGCTTTCCATCAAACCTCCTTATTTTGAGCGGCATCAGGAAAAGGTGGTGTTTTGGCTTAAGCCGGATTTCTTGCCTAAGGTCGTGTCTGCCTTTCATCTCAATCAGGACATTGTTTTGCCTTCATTGTGTCCTAATCCTGCTAATTCCAAGGAGCGGACACTGCATTCTTTGGATGTGGTCAGGGCTCTGAAGTTTTATTTGGTCGCTACTGAGCCTTTGAGGAAATCTGATGCTCTTTTTGTTCTCACTACTGGACCTAGGAAGGGTTTGCCTCCGGCTAAATCCACTATCAGCAAGTGGATCTGTCAGGCGGTGGTACAAGCTTATTCTGCTAAGGGGAAGGAACCTCCCTTTAGGGTTACTGCTCATTCTACTCGTGCTATTGGTGCCTCTTGGGCTTTTCAGCACTAAGCTTCTGTTGAACAAGTTTGCAAGGCCGCTACTTGGTCTTCTGTTCATACTTTTTTCAAGTTTTACAAGGTTGATGTTAAGGCCTCAGCGGATGCTGCTTTTGGCCGCAAGGTACTTCAGGCGGTAGTGACTTGAACTGCCGGCCGTTATTCATTGGGGATCCCACCCTACTTTTGGACACTGCTTTTGGATGTCCCAACTGTTATGAATACTGAAGCAGGCCGTGCCATGAAATAAGAAATACACAATTCTGTGAATACTCACCTGTAGAATTGTTTTTGTTCTTGCATGGCACGGCCTGCTTCACCCCACCCTTGTTATCGTTATTCTTGGTTGCCTCTTTATGGTGATTGTTCCAAGTTAATTGGGGTTTTTTACCTTTTTTAAATTTTTTACCTTTATTCTCTCCCAGCTCAAGGGTTTGGGCATTTCAATAAATCATGCTGATGGTCCGGTTTAAGTGTCTTTTTCTGGCCTCCCTATCATTTTACCTTAGAGGGTTAAAAGACTCAAATAGGAACCCAGGGCAAAACATGCGTCGGTGACAGGTTGCCCGGCCACGCCCCCTCCAGTCTGACTCTCCTCGCCGCTCGCTGACAAATATAGCGGTCCGGCCGGAACTTGCTACTGTCGCAGTGAACTTCCAACCAACGTGGGATAAGACAGCGCAAGTGACAGTGAGAAGGTATCGGAGTGGTAGAGCGGGCGGCTGCACGGCCGGCTGCAGGCTCATTTACCAACAGAGCCCCGGCCGTTTGCAGTCCGCGGCTCCCACTGAAGCCATTACACGTTATAAGCTTACCCCCACAGCTGTGCACTCTTCCCTCGATTAGGGCTGATACTGTTATTAATGCATTGTCATTGGAGCTGGGAACAGCTACTAACTTAAAGAGGACATTTATTTTTAGTCCCTAAGTAATACCGCAGCGGTAGAGAGGACGGCTGCATGGCTTGCTCACCTACAGAGCTCCGGCCGTGGTAGCTTGCAGCTCCCGCTGAGACCTAATAAGTCCTTAAAGCTTACCTGAATGGCTGTGTACTCTGCTCCCATCTAGGGTAAATGTTGGTGTTACTGCATATTGATTGGTGCCGGAATCAGCAAATTCTTGAACGAGGACACTTTTCTCAGTCCCCAAATAAAAATGCTGGCCAGCAGGCGTGTATGGGGGAGTGAATAGAGGGGAGTGTGGATACCAGGGGTCTCTCGAGGGCCCCCAATTTTTAATCTTGGTAATTGCCTTTTTATTGTCCAGGTGTTTTTTATTATGTGAGTAGTAACTACTGTGCCATAATTTTTCTAAAAATTAGTGTCTTTTGGCAACTAAGCCTTTCTTGTCCTCTGTGCTGGTCCCACATTTAACTGCTGTGTGTTGTGGGTTTTGTTTGCATTGGTCTATTAATTGGTTAGTGGGACGCCCTTGATATATAGATACGCGGGGCAGTGCACGGGATTGGAAGTGTGGGACCTCCCGGGGATTTTTTAATTTTATTTAGGAGGACCTCTCTGTTTGCTTATTTATTGAGCTTGGGGAGGGGAGCCTCTATCCCACACCAGACTTCAGAATGGCGGATCAGGCAGAGGAATGTTTGTATGTCCCGGCTTCTCTAACGTCTTTTATGGGAGACTTTGCTGCGGATCAGCATCCTTCCAACCCAGTCGTATTGGATTTCCTTCAGGATAGAGTCAACCTGGGTCTCAGTTTCAGTAAAAATACATAAACCTGCCGACAAGTGGTTATGTGCTGGGCTGGCCAATACAGATACTAATCCAATAAGCAAAAAAGAAAAAATTACTTTAATGATGGTTTCTCAGTTTCAGTACCCTGAAGGTCCAATTAGCAGCCCTTTCGTTTTTTCTAGATGACTTTCATCTTTTGGGTTTCTCAGGTCTTTTTTTGACAGCTGCTAGGACTGGTCCATTTGAGGTTAGTTTCTTAATGGGATCTCGCTCGGGAGCTCAGAGCTCTGACCCACCCTTTGAACTTTTGTTGAGCTCTCATATTAGATTTCTTACATGGAAGGTTCTCTTTTTGGTGGCAATAACTTTATCCTGTAGAATCTGCGATATCCAGGCTCTATCCTGCCGTCACCCCTTTCTTCAAGTTTTCCACGATCGTATAATATTAAGTGCGGATCCTTGCTACCTTCCTAAGCTCTTTTCTGACTTTCATCGGACCCAAGATTATCCTTCCATCCGCTGGGGATAGTGATACCTCCATGGGTTATGTAGATAAGTCTTTGAATGTCAGGGCCTGTTTGCTGGAATACAAACAAAGGATTGGATTGAAGGCCGATGGCTTATTTGTTTCCTTCTCAGATTACAGGAAGGGTCAGCATGTTTCCAAGGCAACATTGGTCTGATGGATGAAGAGCACTATCAGTTTTGTTTACAACGGATTATTATTAATAATTACCACCTGGATCTGCTCACCTTGCAAGATCAATCCTCTGGCAGGAGGTTGTTTCAGACAGCCTTTCCCACCCAGTAGAGGTTTCTCGCTTATCCTCTCAGTGGTATGTTGCCCTAAGGATGTTTTGGGAAAACTTAGGTTAGTTACCTGGTAACTTCTTTGCAAAAACATCTGAAAAGGCAGCATACAGGCTTCCCTCCCTCAGGCTATGTTATTTATATGTATTTATTTCTTATATTTATTTTTATTATTTATTTATATGTTATCTTACTGACTTATCAGGTGCTTTATCATTGTTGTGCAGATTTCTTAAACTAATGGTGTCTGGAGGAGGAGCTAAATCTCAGTGGTATGCTGCCTTTTTGGATGCTTAGAAAAGAAGTTACCAGATAACTAACTTAAGCAAGTTACCTGTGGCAAGTGGGTGACTTGCCATTAGCCCATGAGCTATGCAGGCTGGTAGCTCTGGGCACATCCATGCACATGTTAAACTAGTTATGGATATTAATGTGATTCTGGCACGAAGTTCAATTTAAAATCAAAATTAATCTACAGCATCCAGGGAGGAAGGAGTTACATTTGGAGATTAACAAATGTCTTTAAAATTTGATGCAGGAACTTCCCAAGTTCTTACCCTCTGGTGGGCCACCACCTTTTATAGGCAAGGAGTAATTATAGCCCCTCCCTTTGCCAGAATAAGCAGCAGTTTTTTTTAATTTAAAAGGTAAAAGCATGGGGTACACCTCCTCCCACACGTTTTATTTAAATTCATAAGGTTTAACCCTTAGAATTAAAAATGAAAGCCCAGGGCCTGGAGGCCTATTGGCCAGCTCCCGGGCCTAAAGGTTACCAATCCACATAGTTTTTTTGTTTTGTAAGGGCGACACTAATGGTAAAGCAGCAGTTTCTAGGAAGCAAATACTCAAGCTCCAGGAAAGGGTTAATTTCAATACGTAACGATAGGAACATGCTAAAATATTCTAATGTCCTTGAAACAGTACATCACATTAAAGCATTCACATTATACCCTCTGTTAGGCAGCCCCCAAGGACACGCTGGTCTCGAAACACATGTCAGACTGGCAGCATGTCAGTGTCCGTTGTTGTATTGCCTTCTCTAAATAAAGACACTTGCTTTTTATATGCATGGTGCTTTGGACCTTGCATGGACCTTGAATGAAGTGATTCTGAAAGACCTTTAAGAGGAAGACAGCACTGGAGCTTAACACCTATCGGTAAGGTGTGATAAGCAAACTTGGATACACCACCCTAGAGCCCCTGTGATTTGAAGTGGGCTCAGGGCGTGGGTGAGTTATTCTTTTACCTTTCTATAAATGTCAAGGATGTGAAGCAATACCTTAAGTACCACTGAAAAGAGAGGTGTATATTATCAGTGCACATAGATAATCATCTCTCAAACAACAAGGAAGCTTTGATGTGATCTGCTGTTTCAAGCACATTGGAATATTTTAGCACATTCCTATCTTTACATATTTACCACACACACACACGAGTTCCTTTAATAATTGTCTTTACACCAATTCTTTACCCACTTTCATTGCCGGGGGCTGTCCCATGCCTTCCATCACTTTTCCCACTGCTCTCGGCTGCCTTCTGTAGCACAGAGGACACATATCCTCCACCCCACTCTTGGCTTCTGCCACTCACTGCCACCTCGCTCTACCATTATAAAAAGCCCCTTCCTGGAGCACTGGCGAATGGGCTTGCTGCAGAGCAGGGAACCAGGAGCAATGAGGGACAGACTGCAATGGGGAGTGTAGCCATCATTGCATGCTGGACAATGAGGGTGCAGGTGTTTTTTTTGCAATTTTCTAAGGATGTCCAGGAAAATTTTTGTCTTACAAATCAGATCAGAATCAAGAAATTAAAATTTGTGCTGAATTGATTTCTCCCTGGAAATTTGGAGCAAATTCTGTTTCGGAGGAATTAGTACACTCATGTCTAGTTACATTAATAAAACATATTGTGTGTTAACTTGCTCCATAAAAAAAATAATTCTTTGACATGCCAGTTCATTGTCAGCAACCGGGAAGAAGGCCTTGATTCAGTATATATTCCTTAAAATTTCTCATAAAAATAAGTGCCATTGCATGTTTCATTTCAGATTAAAGCTTGAGATAAAATAAAGAAGAAGAGTGTATGTTACAAAAGTTTTTAAGTGCACGTATGTTTGTTATTAATACTTCAAATTTACTTTACAAGATTCACTTGCTGTAGATTGACCAAGTTTTAATTTAAAAAGCAAAATAAACAAGCTGTCATGTTGCTCTAAGGAAAGTTTTAGTTGCAAATCATTTTATCTAAAGCCTTATTTTTAAGAAAAGCCAACAGCAGTCTTAATTTTTCATGAGCCACTTGAAGGCAAGTTTACTGAATCAACGCTCCTTTGTTGGAAATAAATGGATGCCAAGGTAAAGTGGACCGGGCCTCAGTCTGAAGCCGGGGTGTCTAGGGCCTACGCAATTTTTTAGGTATCCACCTAATGGCTATTCTGAGATTGAAGAGAGGGACATTTTCAATGTACTGAGTGGGCTGCTGGAGCCTAGCAGTGAGTGAAGGAGAATTAAGGGGTAGATATATTCCTAAACAGAAATACTTTTGCTTGCAGCAACCAGTAGATCAGAAAAGTAACTTTGGGTTGCATGTCAGGCTCTAAAAATAGACATTCCACACGTGAGACTTTACAACTATGGTTTCTGGCTTGTTCTGTGCGACACTCAAGATTTCTCATTTGGCAAAATTTTTGACCATTTATCATATACAATAAATCACATTCAACTGGTCAAGAGGAAATATAATGGCCAAATAGAGAGTTAAGAATCTTAGGGTTATATCTCATGAAACTGTTAAAGAAAGACTAAAGCAAAGGCAGTTATGTGATTGGCAGCAATACAAGAGGAGGGACTTGTAAATATTGGCAACCCACCCAACCCGGTCAGGCTGTCAGTCAACAGTCATGTGGGCAACAATAATCATTCATTTTACATGAGTAGGTCAGTTTTATTTACCCAAAAACTTGGCCACTGGGACACTTTGAATCCCAACTCTTACTCCCAACCTTTTTACAACGCGAGGGATAGGTCATTATGGCTGACTATATCCCCAGTGTTTAAGAGTCTTGGACTCCTCATATACTTCCGGTATATGAGACTTAACCCATGGGACCAGGGACCTGCTTATAATAGTTGTTATTCTCATATTTTACTTTTTGGACTGAAAGGTTGCTTACATCAGTCCCTTGCCATGCAAGCACATTAAGCTTCTTTTTTACGAATCACTGTCTAAACTAGTATTTTACCAGCTCAGTCCCTCTTCCAACACAAACCTTGGCATTTCATTTTCCTCTATTAACGGAGCTTGGTAAACACAAAAAACACATATTAAATATCCGTTTTTAGAAGATCAATAAACACAAAGCCCAAGTGCAAATATCAGTATTGGTGAGGCATAACATCCTGTAACGATGAAATATGCTTTAAACTGCTTGCTTTGTACTCAGTGTTTAAAAAACATATTTTTTAATATTTCATATGTGCAATTAAAATGATCACATGTAAATATTTTAATCATCTCCCAGTTTAAACATTTACCAAGAAGGCACTCCTTATTTATGGATTCCCTACTACTTGGGGATTTTTTTCTTTTTTTTCTTAAATTATATTTCACTTTGTTAAAGGGCAAATGCAGAATATCCCTTACAGTTCACTGTCCTAAAACAATATAGCTGTTCTGTAATGCTTTTCTTTCTCTAATAATTTTCCATCCTAAATCCAGGCCAAAAGTATTTTACAACATTATATGTATAGGTTTACTGGATCAGTCCATTCAGGACTAATTTCAGATTTGGTAACACTTGAGGTTTTTTGTACAGAGATATTTGTATCAGAAAAGAACCACAAGGCCTATCGGTGCCTACGTCCTTGTAAAAAATGTCCATAGCCTGGCGGTCTTGATGATCCGTTACCAGGAATATGCGTAGTGGACTATTAAGCTTGGAAAAGTTTGTCAGAAATGTTTTTTATAGATTTCTTGCCACAGTTGCCTCCCATTTTTCTCTTCTGCCAGTTTTCTTTTACTGGACTAGCTTTATAATACACTTACATACTAACACTCTAAAATGATTGAATAACCTTTTACAATGATGGACAATGGTGGTCAGTACTCCAAATAAAAGTAATAATAATAAATGTGTTTCTGCAGTCAACATGTCGAGAGACACTATGGACCTTATTTATGATGTGCGCCTTTTAACATAATTTTTGTGATTATAGTGCCAGCATTCCCGTCTTACCTGGCACTGTGCTGTGTAGTACATTGATGTTAGCAACCGCTTTGCCAAACGCTACTAATTAGCTTTGAATGTTGCACTTAGATATTGGCCGGCCTATGTCAGAGCCTGTTGGACCCGTCACAGTGCCAGTGAGCGCCACTTGCGTTTTTTGTTCAATATATCTTTATTGGAAAGAAATCGAAATACAGAGCATACTGATTTGTCAAAAAACACTTGTGGTCTACATCTTAGATCAAATAGGTGAGAGAAAACAAAATGAAGATAGGCAACTACATTTCACGAGGCTCACCCCTTAATGCCGAACACTAGTACCTCCTTTATTTGACTCCTCCAGTTCAGGTCTAGTCGGGAACCACTAGGAAAGATTCCCCAAGGAGGCGCCCTTAGTCGGCCCAAGGCCTAGCTTTGTCAGGGGGGAGCAACCTAATCTCACGAGAACAGTATCGTAAACTATACAAGAGCCCTGTATTCTTCCTTTCTTTTATTTTATTTATAATAGGGGGTTAAGAAAGAAAAGGCAGGAGGAAGAAAGAACAAGATAGGGGAGAGGGGAGGAGAGAACAGGAAGAAAGGGTGGGGGGGGAGAATGCTGCTCTTTGACTGGTTTAGGAGGTGGCAGTGAAAAGGGGGGCTCCGAAGGGTGAAGCACCCGAGAACGAGGAGAAGGGTATGGATTAAGATTGGGGAGGGTCCGGCGGCCCTAGGCCAATGTCGGGGTATCACTGACCTAGCCGCAGTCAGGAGATGTCTGAGGATTCCCCTCTTTGCAGCCGAGATCGAACCAGGCACCACTGACAACAGAGCTATTTGTGGTTCCTTAGGTACATCCTCCAGAGTCAAGAATTTATAGACCGAAAATACTTGGTCCCATAGTTTATTTATCAAGGGGCAGCTCCACCAAATGTGAAGCATAGTGCCCTCTGCTTGTCCACACCACCAGCACGTGCCTGTGTCGACCCCCCCAAACCTGGCCAGGTCAGCCGGGCACCTATACCACCGGGACAGGATTTTATAGTTTTTTTCCTGGGCTTATGGGTCAAGACAAAAGATTTGTCCCAATCTTCGGCATCCAGCTCCCGGCCCAAATCCCGCTTCCATCGTCTGACAAACCCAAGGTCCTCTGAAGAATCCCTCTCCGCCTGGAGCACCCCGTATAGAAGTGACAGGGCATGCAATGGCCCCTCATCAGCTCTCAGGATACTCTCAAATGTAGTTAGAGGCTGAGAGAGCGAGGACCCTGGGGAATGAGAGGAGACAAAAGCCATCAGCTGTCTATGTAAAAGCCAGGATACCCTCTCACCCCGCCCCTGAACCCGGAGATCCTGGAGGCCCGGGGGTCGATTGTTCTGTAAAATGTCACCAAGCCTAACTCCCTGTGATTTCTCCCATATTAGTAATCTACTTGTCCCCACCCCGGGGGGGAAAGCAGGGTTATCAAACAAGGGGGTAAGCGGTCCTGGTCTATGTGATATTCCCTTTTTCTTGAGTATTGAGTCCCATACAGATAGCAAAGAGCGTGTCAAAAGTGGGAGGTTATGGGGCTTAGGTCTCAGGGAGGGTTCCAACCAGGGGAGTGCGGTAAGACTGAGAGGAGAGACCCCATCCTCTGCACTTACCCACAGCTTGTCTGCTCCGTGATGGAACCAGCCGACTAATCTAACCAGAAGTGCAGCTGTGTGGTAGCCTTTAAGGTCTGGTAATCCCAATCCCCCTTCTCTTTTAGGCTTTATCAGAACCGTGTATCTGATTCTGGGCTTCTTGTCATTCCAGACAAACTTAGTCAAGGCCTTCTTCAAAACCTTGAAGAAGCCCTGTTCTGGCACAATTGGTACAGCCTGAAACACATAGAGAAAGCGGGGTAGGATGTCCATCTTTAATATATTTATCCAACCCATCCAGGAATATTGCACTTTGTTGTATGTCTTAAGGTTCTCCAGAGTCCTAGAGAGGAGGGGGGCGTAGTTTAGTCTATACAGACTGTCCAAGTTAGTTGGCAGTTGTATACCCAGATAAGTAATGGATTCTTTCTGCCACTTAAATGAGAAGTTTGTTTGTAGCTGTCTCTGGGTGTCACTGGATAAGGAGATATTGAGGGCTTCCATTTTATAGTATAGTATAGTATAGTATAGAGGGCAGGGAAATATGAGGGGATGAGATATACAGCAAGAGGTCATCTGCAAACAGTGAGAGTTTGTGCTCCCTCCTCCCACAGTGAATTCCCCTGATTGTGGGGTTCGCTCTCAGGGCTTGTGCAAGGTGTTCCATGACTATCACATACAACAGGGGCGAAAGCGGACATCCTTGTCGCGTGCCATTGCTGATCCCAAATGGGGATGAGAGGAGCCCATTCACCCTGACCCTGGCTGTTGGCTCACTGTATAGCGACATGATCTTCCCCAACATCTCGGGGCCTACCCCTATTTGGACCAGAGCTGCCCGTAGGAATCTCCAACGGACCCTATCAAATGCCTTCTCAGCATCCACAGAGAGCAGGCAGGAAGGGATTTTCTGATTTTGCGCGTATTGCATAAGGGTGATTGTTTCCAATGTGTTGTGTCTAGCTTCTCTCCCTACTACAAAGCCCACCTGGTCTTTATCAATGATCTCTGCCAGGGACCCTTGCATTCTATTGGCTATTACTTTTGCAAAAAGTTCAATGTCAACGTTTATTAGTGAGATCGGTCTGTAGTTGGGAAGGGGCAGGTTGTAGTCTTGGGAAGGGGCAGGAATCGGAGACACTATTAAAAACTTTCGTCAGGAAGGGAACAAGTCGCCACCCCAGGGCTTTATAGAACCTTGGTGTGAACCCATCTGGGCCCGGACTTTTCCCCATTGGAGTTCCTTTAATGGCCTTCTCTGTCTCCGTTTCCTCAAAGGGCATCTCAAACAAATCCCTCGTCTCCTCCGGCAGAGGGGGAACTGCCGTTTCCTCAACGTATTCCTGTATGCGGGAAACTAATTCCTCAGAGGGGGGAGTGTCCCCTCTACCTTTTATGTTGTATAGTCCTGTGTAATATTTCTGGAATTCCTCCACAATATGGTTAGGTTTGTGGACCTCCCTCCCCTCCTTATCTCTAACGACTGGTATATATGTTAGGTCCTGTCTAGGGTGCAGAGACCTGGCCACTAATCTCCCGCATTTGTCTGAGAATTCATAAAACTTGGCTCTACACCTAGCCCGATATTTTAAATAGCATTGGTCGTATAATCTTTTAAGCGTCTCTCTAGCCGCAACCAGTTCCACTAACTCCCCTTTGGAGTGGGTATTTTTATGCGATTGCTCGAGTGCTCGGATACGGTCCAGAGTAGATCGGATCTGCTGCGTCCTCTCTCTCTTCAACCTAGAGCCATGTTTCAAAAATATCCCTCTAAGAACACACTTCATCGCTTCCCACTGCACCAGCAGGGGGGTGCTGTCATTTACGTGGTCTGCGATGAAGTGTGTTATAGCGCTGTCTACCTCTGCCATACATATAGGGTCCTTAACTAAGTTGTCGTTAAGTCTCCAATTGAACCGTCGTCTGGCCCCACCCGTGACCGGTAGGTTGAGATATACCGGGGAGTGGTCTGACTAAATGATAGGGCCAATCGAGGCACCCAGGTCCTGAGCCAGAGCGTGATGACTGACGAATATGTAGTCCAGCCTGCTGTAGGAGGCGTGGGTGTGCGAGAAAAACGTATAGTCCTCTTGATTCAGGATTCTCCAGACATCGACCACCTGAAGGTCACTCAGCGCCTTTTTAAAGGTCGCTAGTTTAGCTTGTGGGATCGCTGACCTGCCCTGGGAGGTGTCTAGCCTTGGGTCCAATGCCATGTTAAAGTCCCCACCAAGGATTATGATCCCCTCTGCAAATTTCTCCAATAGGCGGAGGAAACGCACCCCCAACCCCTGTTTGGTCTTGATTGGGCAGGTATATGTTTGCTATAGTATAGGTCTCCCCGCCTGTTGAGAATTTCAGAAATATGTATCTCCCCCGGGGATCGACTTTTGTATCCAATGGCTCCAACTGAGCATTTTTGTGGATAGCAATCGATACCCCTTTGGATTTGGCATCTGAGTTCGGGAGTGATACCATCTCGTGAAGTATTTATTTTTGATTTCTGGAATTTTGTCAAAGAATCTACGACCGAAGGATCTGCTCCAAAGTCCAACCAGTCCGTGACTTCAACGGGGTCGGCGTCCAGGAATCTAAACAGGTCAGGGAGGTCCTCTCTGCGTCGTAGGATAAATGTGCAGTTATCTCTGCGGACAATAAGGTGGAATGGGTGTCCCCATTTGTAAGAAGCATTAAGCTCCCGGAGCTTGTCCAGGAGTGGGCGCATCACTCTCCGCATGCGCAACGTGTGACGGGAAAAATCTGGGAGGATTTGAATTCTGCGGCCATTCCACTCTACCTGCCGCTGCTCCCAGGCTTTGCGCAGAATGTCCTCTTTGACTGTGAAGAAGTGGATGCGGCATAAGACATCCCACGGCGCGTCAGCTTCCCCTGCTGGCCGACTGGTCACTCTATGGATCCGATCTATGGTTATCTCGGAGTCATTTGGGCTTCCCAGTATCACATTAAAGATGTCAGAGGCGGCTGACCATAACTGGCTTGAGGGTATTGACTCTGGGATGCCCCGCAGCTTCAGATTATTGCACCTGTTCCGGTTTTCCAGGTCGTCGGCTTGAAGTATGACATCTGTGAGTCGTTGATTATGGACGCGATTTACCCGTTCCAGCTCCGCAATTCTATTTTCATGGTTTTTGCTGGAGCTCTCTAAGGAGGCCACCCTGGTATCACAAGCTGATGTTTGCTGTTGAAGATCCTCTAACTCTTTCCTGACCGCTTGCTTGATCCTCAGTGTGACTGCCTCCAGATCTTCCTTTAAATCCGCTTTCGTGGGGAGAAACTGGAGGAGAAGCCTGAGGCTGGGATCCAGCTCAGTAGGAATGCCCCACGTTGCATTGGGATGAGGCTGACCCCCAGGGGTGGCCAAAGGTCTCTCTTCCGTGTCTGGGATGCCCCAATATTCCTCTCTTGGGTTTGTTTTCTCCCGTGGATCTCTCTAAGGGCTCGAGTACCAGGCCAGTGGCGGTGTGTGGCCTGGCGGCAATGAGGGGCTATGAACCGGCGACCACCCTGCTCCGTCGCTGACAGTATGGGGATCCTGCTCTGTAAATATGGCATCTGCAGGGGGAAGGGATCCATTCAGCAGGCTGCCTGAGGGGGGTGGTTGGTGTACTGCACATTCAGCCCTTATAATGTGTGCAGTTGAATAGGGTGTAGCATTCCCCACTGTTATTGGTGAGGGTGCTGTTTGCTGTACGGCTCGTTCTCCATTTTTATTTGTGTTTGTAGTGGGGCTTAATTGTGGAGAGGAGATCCCCTCTCCTGTGACATCACGTCCCTCCGCACCACGAGGCGACAGGGGCTCTATCTGCTGCATCGTTGGGCTCCCCCCCTCCTCGCTCTTGTCAGCAGCAATCGAGGGGCTGCACTGCGGGAGGTCTCCCTCCCTCACCTCCACTGTTAGTGATGCCACCGCCGCCGCACGTGTGGCAGTCACATGGCTCCCTCCCTCCTCTGTATCAGTTGGGGAATGGCAGTGCGGGGGAACGCCCAGACCCACCTCCGCAGGCACCGCCGCCTCCGCCATCGCGCTGGTGTCTCTCAGGCAGCTCCTCGCCTCCAGCTGCCGACGCTGCTGTCTCTCGGCGGATCTCTGTCTCCCCGCTGCATGCTGCGGGAGGCTCTCTCCTCTCCTGTGCCATCTTGACTGCTGGAGACTCCCGGGGCGAAGCTTCCTGGACCATGTAGCGTGCGATGCAGCCGTCTATCTGGCCTCCTCCACCTCTCTGACTTCTTTTCTTCTTGCTGCCTCTCATGACAAGGGTCTCGGTGGGTTCTCTGTGCTGCTGGGTAACTGCGGGACGGGTAAGTTGCCGGAGCCCCTCTTCTGAGCGTCCTCACTCCGCCATGCGTAGGCCACGCCCCCGCCACTGGCGTTTTTTCGCGCTACCCATCATGTTTATGATTTTTTTCCTCCTTGCAATCTTTGACACTGTAGTTTTCCGGCGCTGGTGAGCATTTTCTAATTACAGTTACAAGAAATCACTGCTAGGGACAAACTTTATGGTGTGTTTTGATTGCGTTTTAGTTGTTGGTGTCCAAATTACTGAGCAAGTGATTATGCATCTGTTGTAATGTATATTTTAGTATGCACAATGGTAATAGATGGGTCGGGAGATTTTTAGATCTTCTTTGACCTCAGTGCAGTGGTATTTCAAAAAAAAAAAAAAAAAAAAACAGTATAGCTACTTTAAAGCCAAAAACATAAAAAATTGCAAATAGTATTTAAATTAAAAAATCTCTGGATTTTGTAATTCTCAGACAAAGTGTAGAATTATTCCAGTAAGGTAGAGAAATTTTGAATGAGTTTGCAAATAACCCTAACATGATGTATTATTAAAGGGCATCTACAGGCATAAGAAATAAAAAGGAGGCTCACTATGCTTCCCTGCAACTCATTGCTTTAACATGTAGTACCCATTTAGTAGATACCATTTCTGGATTTCATCCAAACTCCCCTCACACAGTCTGTGGAGTTGTGGGCTCCCATATTGTAAGGGGCAGTGCGAGAAGTAGAGCCATGGCCAGACTGGAAAAGTAAAAGGGTGTAGGGATTGGGGCCACATCTACTGGATGGGACTGTTTTAAAGCAGTATACTCAGATATCCCCTTTAAATCAAAGAGGCCAACTGAAGAGAGCCTTTCTAACTTCGGATGAATGTAGTCTATCACTTGTAGACAGACAATGTGGGTTTACTGCAATTTGCGGTCAGAGAGACTTATCTCAAACCTTGAGGATTACAAAAGATAGTTCAACAATATACTGTAATTACAGAAAATAGACACATATTAGAAAATCTTTACTTTAGCATTTGGAACAGTGCTATCTACTATCCTAATAATGAACTGCAATCCCCCCCCCCCCCCCCCCCCCAGCATTATATGCAATACACATAATAAGCTGAAGTTGTATCTTTAACATAAAATGTTTATAAATTACCCCCAAACCACCTAACTTCAGTGAAAATGGTAAAGGTGATAGTGACCGTTATAAGACTAATGCCCCAAGAAAATGAAAGAGGTGGTGACAATATTGTGTTGCCAGCACAATCCAGGACAGCTCTTGGCATTCTTTGACAACCAACTGCTGAAACAAGTGTCACAGAGGGGCTCAGCAGGGCTGAGCACAGAAGCTGGCTGGGGAGTGTGCTGTCAGCATCGGGACTTGACGAAGAATGGCTGTGATTCAGCATGCTGGGCTGAGAAGGATCAAGTCTGCTGGGGGTCAGATAAATATATCTTTTATTTTTTACGCATGCCTTAACATTCCCTTTACGGACACATTAGTTAAATATGAAGTCCGCATAGGGAACATGCTGTTTCAAAAATATATCACATTTTAGAATTCCATCAAGCAAGGTTATAAAACACATTTCTCTATGTGAGTATTGAAATAGTAGAGTCTTTAAGAGAAAGTAACTGTGAATTTGCAGTAGATTCATGTAGATTTGTGTAATTGGTTAGGAGTCTGCAGCGTTTAAGGTGTACGCAGGAATAATAACTCTTTCTTTATGACCTGCCTAATCCCGCAATGTCTAATTTTAGAATACCCCCTTAGCTCTGTATACTTTTGTAGAGTGCTTGCCAGATTTTGGTGCCAAGTCCAAGACCTCATCATTTACTTCATAGTTTAAATAGTGTGAAAACGCTGGAGGTGTTCCTGTTTCAGGGAAAAAATGACAGGCCATGATTAATCATGCCAGAGCTGTGTGATGGACAATCCTAATAACCAGTGTGTCATAGAGAGGCTTTTGACGAGCTAC
Source organism: Gastrophryne carolinensis (assembly GCA_027917425.1). NCBI lineage: Eukaryota > Metazoa > Chordata > Amphibia > Anura > Microhylidae > Gastrophryne > Gastrophryne carolinensis. The sequence goes on along the minus strand of CM051244.1, from coordinate 87,689,325 downwards.
TGATTGGTATAGCATTTAGTTATTTATTGCTAAAGAGTATCGCAAGGGAGAATGGCAATGCTAGTAAATTACATTTCATTATATGACTGCATGATTTATTACTTGTATAGTTTATAGTCCTCTAGACTAACGTCTAACGTCTAGACTAATGTCTTAAAGAAGAGTCCAGCCATCTGCTAAATGTAAAGTCCCAGAATTGTCTATCTCCATAATCATTCAAAAATTGAATCTGATTGAAAAGATACAGCTGTTGAAATTCAAATCACTAAAAACTGAACAGCTATACAGTCGTACTACTTTTTCCCTCTGACTACACCAAGACACTTAAAAAGTGTCCTAGTACCTACAGACTACAGATTAGGTGTTGTTTATCACCTCAAGGCTCCCCTGTTACTATCTGAATCATTTGTGGAACCTATTGTGCTTCAACAGCCTCACCCTCTCATACAAGGTCCCTCACTTCTGGAGAAGTTTGACTTGGAAACTTGTAGAGAAAAATTCCTGCCTCGGCCTGACCTTGAACTTCACAAACTTCTCCCTGAGGCTGGAAGCCTGAAAGCACCAGGGCCTTTGAGAGTGCCATAAAAAATGAGGGCATGACAACAGTAAAGCAGAGTCTTGTGCCTGTATGTCACTCCTAATCTGACGTCTAGGTTAGTCCACCAATGTGGACCTTTCAAAACAAGGTGACCTTACACTGCGCTATTGAATGCAAGACCAAATAGTGAAGAGAAGGGTTAGAGGCTTGTGTACTGACTCCATCAAAAGGCTGTGAGTGTGTAGTTCTGGGGGCAGTTTTACTGTGTGTTTCTGTATTGAACCTGATCTTACCCCAGATAACTTTGTATAAAAGTTTAAACTCTGCTGAAGAGGCACATTGAAAGGTTACTGATGATCTTTATTTTACTAGCAGAAATACTGTAATGTATACTTTTAACAGCAGACAGAAAAGGATGCTTTTGTCAGAGCGAGTAACTAAAAAAGTGGGATCCACCTACTCCAGTGCTAGGCTGTGGCAGCAAAAACAGGGACAAACTACTGGATCTGCAACTCAAGATCACTATATGGTATTTCTAAATGCACATCAAGGTGCAACACATCTTGTGCAGTCTACAATGACTATTAGTTTTTATATTATTCCAGACCCTCTTAGTTGAATGCATAATTATATAATTTTTGCATGTCATGCCAGCCCCCCATCATTCAGAACAACTGAGGTGCTCATCAACCCCCACCCACTTGTCTTCCCAACAAGGTTTGTGGTTTCCACATGTATTTGCAAATGTGTGCAACACTGGACTGGATACTTTAAATACCCATGAATAATTTCCCTTCTATGTTGATTGATGGCAGATAGATTTTTTTCTACTCTTTATAGAAAGTGCAAACCTCTAACCCTTTCTAGAACTTTTTTTTGATTAGGACACAATGATAGAAAGGCCATTAGAAGCATGTTACCCAGTGCAGCTGTAGGGGTCCTTGTGCTTTGTGCATGTTACCCAGTGCAGCTGTAGGGGTCCTCGTGCTTTGTGCATGACACCCCGTGCAGCTGTTGGGGTCCTCGTGCTTTGTGCATGTTACCCAGTGCAGCTGTAGGGGTCCTCGTGCTTTGTGCATGATACCCAGAGCAGCTGTTGGGGTCATCGTGCTTTGTGCATGATACCCAGAGCAGCTGTTGGGGTCATCGTGCTTTGTGCATGTTACCAAATGCAACTGTAGGGGTCCTCATGTTTTGTGCATGTTACCCAGTGCAGCTGTAGGGGTCCTTGTGCACACCTGCAAGGATGGGCAGATAATTTCCCAGCCACTATTTTTGGGAAGCTGTAACCCCATATACTGCAACTCTTAGTTCCTATTAAAGAAGCAAAACTGCTAACGGACTTTTTATGTTTGAGTTTGCAGTAATGCTGTTTAAGCCCCTATACCTATAGAAATACTTGACAACCCTAATTGGTAATAAAACATAATAACTGTGTTAATCTAAAGAGGAAGCTCAAAGTGGTATTTACATACTCACCACCTTATGCGTTCCAACCTTGATGTAAATGCAGCGTTCTGCACAGTATAGCATCCCTGCACCCCTTTATACATGTCCTCAATGTGTGGGACCGCAGTCAAACCAATCAGGGTTTGAGGAAAGTTCGGAGGGATGTAGGGATGCTGTGCAGAAAGCCAAATTGACAACAATGATGGAACCTAGAAGGGAGGTGAGTTTGTAAACACAATTTCAGGCTTCCTCCTTTAATCTTAATGCAGAGGCACCCCAAATCAGGATGTCCCCTGGGGTTATGCTTTTAGGAAATAGTCAGGGTACAGTTGAATTTTCTGTCATCTCCTTGCTACTATTGTATTACTATATATACCTCTGGATAAATCCGACCATGGTGGCTTTGTACCCCACCATGGATTATTTATTCCATAAATGGCAAGAAGATGTGATGGTTATCATAGGGAAATGCGCTTAGGAAAGGTTTCCTTGAACAGTATTTAGATATGTAAGTTTAAAATCTTCCCGTATGTATTCAATATGGAAAATACATTTCTTGGCTTGAATAGGACCTTTTTTGTGATTTAGTAAAATCAATTAGGCCAAAACATGACTGTCCATACCTGAATTTATTGAGCAATAATGTAAAAGGCATTGCATCTTAAAAGGACCTTTTACTACTCATACAGTTACACCTTGATGAATCACTGTATGGTTACAGGAAGGTTCATCCTTGAATTTAAGGATTCTGTTATTGTACTGCACTCAGAGACTTTTGACATGAATCTATTGAAGGACCTGAGTGAGAAAGTTCTTTGTGTGCTATCAGAATACATGTATTGTATACTGCACACAATTAACTCCTCTATAGTCAACTCTGCAGAGTACTCTCTTTTCTCTCTCGGCTTTGACTTTTATTCAGATATCTGGTGCACTTGTGTTGCTTTCCTGAAAAGTCCCATGCAAGAATAGACAGGGCCAGTGAACATTGTCCCCGTTGTAGCATTTGCCTGAGCCATGCAGTGAATTTGTCAATCAGGAATCAAAAAGGCAAACATAAGAGGCTTTCAATTGTGCCATTAGGGGTCGAGAGGGCTTCCCGCTGTCTCTACCGCCTGGCTTTTAATCAGAAGAGGATAGAAAGAAGAATTGCTGTCACTATTAGGCACATTCAGTTCTTTGCACTTACCATCCTTAGAATTGCACTATTTTCTCCTAAAGATGCACCTGCACAGCGCCGTCTAAAAAGGAAACACACTTGTGAGTGCTACAAAGCCGGAGGAACTCAATCCCGACCGTTCTTATAGCATGCTAATTTCACATCTGTAGAAAGGATAACCTTTGATGTCTCCAAGCTGTACGACAACAAAGCAGCTGAGAAAAAGTACATTTATTTAGTGTGCGCATACTGGTTTCAATTATTTGGTACTTTTCACTAAAGAGCATTGCACGTAGATCAAAATACCTTACCACTTCAAATGTTCTTTCTTCTAAATCTTTTTTATCCAGATGGGCTATGCTTCGTTAACTTTTTTATTGATGATCCTGCACATAATATATATTACATTTCTTTAATACAAATCATAGATTATTGCATTTGGAATTTCTCATAAGTGAATCTCCGTTATCAAAACCAGTAATGTCCTATACACATGTGTTATCACTTACAAATGTTTATTTAAAGCTGACCTTCCAGTGCTTACCCTCTCCCATCTCTCTCTCCCCAAACTAAAACCAATTTGGCAAAAATTAAAAAATAAGTACTCATGGAGGAAGCAGTCAAAAATCGTTTAGAGCCCTGTAATAATTACCCACATTTCAGTTTTGACCTAGGCAAAATATTTGGGTGCCAGGGCTGGTTTTGGGATGCCCCACGGATAGGGAATCAGCTGGCTCCAGAGTCGTCTAGACTTCAGGGCCAGCAAATACAGGTTATACTGGAGGATTTTTTAGTATTGCCTCCCCGCTGTCTGCCAGTTTACAACCCTACATTGGTGGTCACCTGGGGCAGTGAACTGGAAGCCAATGACTGGGGAATACTTCTGTAAGTGGATACCTCTGTCTGACATCAGGCTTGATGCTAGGCTAAGCACAGGCTAAGCCATAGCCTGTTGGTTGTCAGTAACTATGTGAGGCTAGTAGGCTGGTAGTAAGGAAGTCCAAACGTGTGTTGGGGGAGCGCCATCCTGTCTCACACAGGGCACTTTCCATCCTAAGGTTGGCCCTGCCAGGTCTAAATGTATATATCCTAGATCGCCTCCTTATTGTCAGACAGTATAGACTAGGATGTGAATAGTAAAGTATTTCCAGAAATGAGTAAACAGACTACTCACCCTTAGACTGGAACACTTGTGATTAAGCAGCACAGCCCCTTTTTTATAGAGGCTGCACACTTTGTTACTACATTAAAGTTGAAGTTACAGTATATACCTGTATATTTTATGAGTACTCCATAGGGTGTATGTGGTGTACCTTTTAGTCTTTATGTGAAGAGTGGGACAAAATTGTGTTGCGCTATTCTAACACTACAGTAATTACAGTACTGTAATTCTCTATACTAATGTTGCTTATTTGCTAATGTATTAATGTGTATGCCATGTCATAAATATATAGTATTAGTCAAGCTTTGTGAGTTTGGTTGTAGTGAGTAAGGATAAATCTTGGATTTCAGTTCCAGAAGGGACCTTTTGTAGAAACCAGTGACATGGGCCTCTACTGTATACATCCCTGTTATATGTAGTGCTGTTTTCAAGAGTGCGTACATTCACTGGACTCCTTTCTCACTCCACACTGCATCATTTTGAATGACACATGAAGCAAAGGAATAGAACCTTCTGTTGGTTTAATGTAACATAACTCACCTTCTTTTTGTCATGATTAATATAGCTTTTTCAGCCTGATAGTAGTGACTTTTCAAGAAAGTTAAAGAAAAGTAAAACAAGACTAGATCCGTTGACTACCCACCCCCCTAGGGCATCATGATTTGAGGTATCCTGCTGCTTAACAATTTCTAGGGAGCACACAAACAAGCTTAAAGCATCTCAAAATTTGCCTTCCTCAGAGGTATCCGAAAATGGGATGCGCCACTGCATAGAACTCCCGTGGTTGCTAGTAATCTCTACTGGCTGCTCCCACAATGCCGTTGCTACCATGGTCACATCCCTGTCTTCCCTGTAGCAGTGGTGCGCTCCCACACCCAGACATTCAGACTGCTCCCCACACTACAAGTAAACCAAGTATGCGGCAAGTGGGCAGGCCATTCTTAAGACCAGCCAAACTGCGGTCTCAAAAATGGTGCATGGGCAGGGCCCGGCAGAGGAAAACAAGTTTCTTATTCAAACTAGGCTGCATTGCTTGATGTACTCAGGTGGGGAGGGCACGTGGGGAAAAGGGTTTTTGCTGCTTTAATTACTCACCCAGTCCATGCTTTTGCACCTCCCTTTAGCTTAATAGATCACTGTCAGGTTTGCTCAGTACTGTGTTGCTTTTGCCTGGTGAAACCAATCTCTCAAAAGAAGATAAGGGCGCAGTTGTTGCCATGAGAATTCCAGAAAGCTGGGCAGAAAGCTTGTTTTGGCCCTCCTAGACAGAGCTGAGAAGCAGGGCATACCAAATTGGTGCGTTCCAGGGCAGGAGGGGGGCATAGTGTTTTGCAGACCCTTTGATTTGAGTCTGTGTTTCTGTTTAGTAACATGAGTGGTGGCGTTTGAATAAGGAGGCCCTCTCCATTGTAGTGAATAGAGTGACTGATACGGATGTGGGGGCAGCCTCACAACACAGTGGTCGCCGGTCAATGATATTGCGCAATCATTGCACATGGTAGGTTTTACTAAACCTGACTAGGAAACTGCATGTGACATACTCAACATTTAAGCTTCTAGCCAATGTGGTGCAATTTTACAGTTTTGCCAGGCATTGACTAAGAGATATCTTGACTGCTATTTCTACATAATGAAAAGACAATGTTGTTATTCTCATCATTATTATTATTACTGAAAGGCACGATAATGTATTTGATCAGTCTGAATAGGCTTCGGCCCATAGTACCTCAATTTCTTTTACAGCGCTTTTTTTTTTTACAACGCTATGCAACATTAGGTGTCAGACTGCGAAACATATTTATTTTCTTTTCAAGTTTGTTGTCCTTTCTGTTGAGCCTTTTGTTTTAGATCAACAATTTGTGACTATAAGTCTTTTTATCAAGCGCCAACAAATTCCACAGTTGCCTTGTTACACATCATTTCACACACTAAATAGGTAGTTAGATACAGTATCTGTTTCATTAGTGTCCCATATTATTGTATTAAATGTGTAAACTTAGTCTTGTGTAGTCGCACAGTAATTACATGTAAACCCAAGCAAGGCTGCAGAACAACATATAAATATCTGGGCAAAATGCATTGCATTATATTTTATAACATTCCTTTACAAGTAAAAGTCAGTGACTTAAATCTTGCTATTTTGCTTTGCAGTCATCTGAGAAAAGAAAAAGGTTTAAAGCCTGGTTCTAGCTGTTTCTTTAGCTTTGGAAAAATCAGGGAGAAGCCACTTTACTTTTTTGTTGTTTGTTAAAGAAAGATTTATTCTCTCACCCTGTGTGTTCACCATAATCAAAATTCTATTAAAAGGTTGGTCCCCTTCACTTACCTTAATGCATGCAGACTGGAACCTTGTAGTCCTGCAGGTTGATGCTTCAAAGCTAAGAGCATGCCGTCTGGCGCTAGCACACAAATAAGACAGGCTGGGCAGGCAGTGTACTATCAGCACCAGAGCAGATGGTGTTAAAACGGGACCACTGCAATATGGAAAATGTCATGGTAATGAGCTTGTGGGTGGTGAGGTACATAGGCAGCTGCCTCCCTCCTTCCACTGTACAATGTAACAAGCAGGATGAATCATGCTCTTACATTGTAAAAAGCCACCCACCTGCCTGCTGTGTTACATTGTAAACAGCCAAGCTGGTGGTTGTTACTGTGTGTGAGTCATTTCTCAATCACAGTGGGGAGATAGAGATCATTCTGAAGAATGGTGTATCATTTTAATATTTTCATTAGGCTCGACAGGGATTCAGAGTCTGGTGAGAAATCTTCTTTACGAGGCAAAATTGAATGTAAATTTTCTCAACCTAATAAAGAAGTGAGAATTCTCACCAGGCTCTGAATTGACCCCCAAAATGTTTATCATCAGGACTGAATGTAAAATAGCACAGTATATGCAAAATTTCTTATTTAAGCTGGGCTGCATTGCTCAATGTACTCGAACGGGGAGGCCATGTGGGGAAAGGGGCTTTTGTACTGCTTTAATTACTCCCCTAGTCCATGCTCTTGTACTTGTCTTGCTTGTTACTTTGTTGCCATTTGCCTGGTGAAACCAATTTGTCAAAAGAAGATAAGGCTGCAGTTGCTGCAATGGGAATTCCAGAAAGATGTGCAGAAAGCTTGTTCTGGCCTTCCAAGAGTTGAGAAGCAGGGCATACCAAATCTGAATGTTCCATGGAAGGGAGAGGGGACATAAACTAGACACCAGAAAGACCAATTTTGGGCTTGAAGATCTCTGCAGCCTCTTTGACTCGTCAAACATATTACTAGGATGTGTTTTGTTAGTTAAGTTAAATGATGAGGCTGTAGTAAAATAAAGCAACAGGCAGAAGCCTGAGGTACACCCTGCAGCATCCTCCTTTCCTTTGCCTGCACGCTCCTGCCAGCAATCATTCAGGTCTGCCAGGTACATTAAGCAGGTGGGGCAGAGATGGTGGACGAAGACTGCAAATAGGCTGTGAGATTCTGGATCACTCTAAGGAAATTGGGACCCCTCACATCCTCTAAGCTAACTCTCTTTAGCAGCAACATTCCACTTGAATAGCAACTGATATTAGGAGAGAAACTGCAAAATGAGTCTGACCCTAGCTCAGTTCTTGTTTTAAAACTTGGGCGGGGTGAAATGCCAAACATACTTAACTGGTGAGTCATAACGTGGGGGTTACAAAAATGTACTTACCCTGTCCTTCAATCAGCGTGTTCCCCTGGAGCTTTTATTGTTGGCCATTGCAAGGTTGCACAGGGTGGCATCCCTGCTATGGGCATGCGACAGGGTCAGCAGGAGTGCAGGCACACCTGGAGTGCCTCTTGAGTCTCTTTAATCAATCAGTCTGAATAGTTTTGAGTCTCTTATTTGGGTTGAATGTATCCAGGACCCAATGTCAAACCACCAAATGTATAATCTTATTATATTTTAATATAAATTAAGATTTAATACATCTATTCTCAGTGATTGCTGTTAGTCTTAGGGAAATTCTTTATAAACAATATAATCTAATAACTGTAAGAAAATATTAATCTATATATATATATATATATATAAAACGCATTAAATGACTGTAAACTTGAATAAAAGACCATAGCTGCTGTTTAATAATTATCAGATCAATCACACTAAAGGCTATACCCTTGCCTGTTTGTTTGGTTTAACAGTCTTCAATAATCGGTTAATGTTTGTTGAATTTTGATTTTTGGCCATGGATGACCATTGTATGCTTGCACACACAGGATTTTTTACTCTGCATTTAACCCATCTGTGCAGTGAGACAAACACAAGCAGTGAGTTGTGGGTTGCCTTAACCATGTCCCGTGGGGGTCAGTTGTGGGGCTAGGTGCATTGCTCATTAGCACTCCATTTATGTCCTGGTCGGGAATCAGCCTTGTGTCCATTGAAATTAAAGTTGTTTTGTGCAATCCTGATAGTTCCCTCTCTTTTTAGCATTATATTTTTCCAATGTTTAGATACATATGGGAATGTTAGAAATGCAATGTGAGGAGCAATGTAGGGTTTGATATTACAGCAAATTCAGTAGAGAAGAGAAACCAATAACTCCTAGTTAAAGCATGAGATAAACCCCTGCCCTGCCTTCCTTACCTGGCGCTGAGGTAGGATGGGGGGTTTACAAAGAAAAAAACCCTTACCTTGCCCAGGTCCTAGATTCTGCCATCTTGGAAGAAAGCACAAAGCTGTTTCCCCCAGATCCATGCTTGCTCCAACCAAAACATTCAGGTGAATGGGCAGGTGAATGGGCAGATGGGAGCATGCACATTGTGTGGGATGCCTCTTTCTGTTTGGTAGCCCCAGCTGCACTTGCGAGCATTACCGGCATCACTCGGATCCCATCGGCTGTGTACAGCCTCGCACAGCCATTCAGTTGCAGCAGCAGCCGAGGAGAGAAGCGAATGATGCCAGGGCTGGTTGTGCATGCGCTGTGGGCTTGGGGTAAAGGTGAGTTTACTGCACACCCAGCGGGGTTTCACACACTGGGGCATCCCAGTTCGGGGGAGTAAGCCTGCCCTGGAGTCTCATAGACTGCAGGGTATAATTAAACTAGTAATTAAAATGAGAATGGAGTATATTGATGTCTGGGCTTTCTGTTGTGCTTAGGTTTTAATACCTTATTTAAACATTTTATTTTGCTTAAATGCAGTATTATAACACAGTATGCCCTAATTTTCCAGCAATGTAGGGTGTAGCTTCTGATATTTTTGGGCCCATCATGCTTATCCATAGAATAAAATGTGTTTTTGTTAAACTGAATATTTTAAAAGCATTGACTGTTAAAGAGGAAGTATAGTCAAGTCAGCCAATGCGTACCACTTCCGAATTAATGATATGGCTGCCTGTCACGTGACTGCCGAGGACCAATCGGGTTTGCCGTCAGGGCTTGCAGATCAAAGCTGAATGGTTGCTAGAGGTCACATGATTGGATGTGACATGCAAGTGAATGAGGATTTCCTCTTTAAGCAGTCAGGGGTACATTCAATGTCATTGGAGGCTTCCAAGTGTGAAATGCTGATGTGCAGAACCAAGAAACATGTTTTTTTGTGGTAAACGTTGGTGAGTGCTAATTTCTGGGAACAAGACAGGTGGTGGGGGGGATCAAAACCCTAATCTAGGAGATTTGTCTAGAAGGGGTTATTAGGAGGGAGCTGCTATAAGGTGCCCTGTGGTGGCTTAAGAGCTTGGGAGCTATCAGTTCTTGTCAGAAACTGTACAGCTAATTGTAACTGTAAAGCTCAGAAACTTGCAAGACCGGGCAACTGACCTTGCCTGGTCTTGCAAGAGAGATGCAAAAAGAAAGGAGTTAATTAAACTTCCCTCTTTGGCAAGTAATGGTGTCATGTTTTTGAGACATGATGTGTGAAGATGATTAGAGGAGCACTATCGCAAAATTGTGTAATCCATCCATATAAACACACCAGCTAATGAGAGGAGGGGTCCTTACACACCCAAACGGAATAAAACTCCTGCAAAGTTTGTAGTTTATTCTCTCATGGTAAGAATTAAATCCAGGGTGAGAGGTTTAGTCTATTGGGGGTGACAGAGCCTGTCAGTCCTGATTTCTTCTTCCTTCCATTAAAATTATCATCGGACCATTTTTTGCGATAGTGCTCCTTTAAGCTCATCAACTAGAATAAGCAAATCTTCACTAAAACCAAGGTAAGCGTGGAATACTTCACTTCATGACAAAGTAGCCACACTGAAATAGAGGGACCTCACTATGACACACCATTAGTTCTGTTGATGGGTCAAACACCATTTGCTAGCAGTGCCATATGAAGCACCAACAATCATATTGCCCTTATAAACGTATTTAACCAATGACAGAGGGGAGGGCTGCAGTGTACAATGGATGCTCCCACAATCACTATGGACAAAGCATCATTCTTTGTCCTTTTTAAAGGGTAATTGTACTTTCGATAGCATTTTTTAAAGTTTTCACGATTGTGTGCAAACTTGTCCTCAAGATGCTGAGCTTATCAGTTTTTTCTCTAGCAACAATGTTTTTATCTTAGCAACATACACCAACTAGTGTGTTTGGTGTACCCAGCAGAGACTTCCTGACTCTGACTTGCTAATCATCCCATTGGCTGTGGCATAGATGACACTCCACACCCCGGCACTCAAAGGTTTAATCCTTCCTGCTGTAACTTAAGCCGCTGCCACTTTAACAACACACGCAGCCAGAATAATATATGCATCTTGGAAACAGCATGCAGGTCTGGGAGCACCATTCTAACACAAATGTATGTTTACATTCCAAAATAGGAAAACAATAAGGCAAAACACCAAAAAAACTGACAACATGGAATTTTTGACAATTGACCATTTCTGAATATTGTCCCTTCTGCATCCTCCATCCCACCAGACATCCTGATTTGCTGTGCCCTTATTAATTACTCCCTCAAAGCACCCACAGTGTTTCCATTATACAAAAGCTGCACGGTCTGACCACATGACCGCTGGCAAACCCCATTGTCTGCTGGTATTCTCGTGGCTCAAGAAAGCACCACAGGTGTGTAGAGGGGGTGATTTTTCACTCTGTGCAGGATTTTTGAGTTTAGCTCTACTGTAACCCAATCTTAGTATCTTGTTAGGAACAAAGTACAGATCTTTTTGGTTTAACAACCAACTCATGCTGGGTTGTTGACATTTAATTTAAGAACAGAAAATAGCATGCCAACTAGGTTATATGAAAAATCAAAAAGGTACTTACCTTGTTACTTATGATATTAATTGTAAAGAAATCTAGGCGATAATCAAGAGGGGGGCTCAGCAAAAGGAAAATGAAACTTGGATGTGGGACTGCTGGAACCCATGAAATGAATGCTACCTTGCAAAGTCATTGGACCAAAAGGGTGCAGAGAAGTGTGGGAAGTAGTATAGTCAGAACCAAGCCAGTATCTGCTGAGGCAGAGACTGGGGTAAATGTGTACATTTGTTTGATTCTTACTAACTCTGCACAGAGCTAAGAATCTGACATTTTAATTGTTGACGGTCGCTTTACCAGCTAAGTTCAAGGAGTTACTGTACTTTATGCCAGTATATGCAAGTGAAGTGTCAGGGAGGGGAGATGCTGGGGGAGTTTGTTTGCCCAAAGCTCTTGCCAGGCACCCTGTTGACAATTGCTGGCAAGAGAGATATTGACTCCTTTCTGTTAGAAATGAACAGGTTGACAGGGTCCCATATCTAAAACAGGTCAATGTTATACTATGTCAGTTGGAAATGCAAGTTGAATACTTAGGTGTGCGCTCGTAAGTGCAGCTATTAAGCTATTAAGCTTCACTTGCCACACATTAATATGCGCGGTGGAAGAAGATGATTGGATGAGCAGCTGCGCCAGTGCTGTGGGCTTAAGAAGAGGTGCCCTGGAGGAAGGACCAATACCCCGGATAGTGAAAAAACAGGTTTTGGTCCACTTTAAAGACCACATTGGTGGTGGTATTCAAACATCTTTAAAATGTCTCTACATCATTGACAAACATCTCGACCAGAGGACAGTTCTTCTAAATGCAAAGAGCTTTCCATATTTTAATGAATATCCCCTTTAGTCCTTAAGTGCCCATTATGGTACTACAAGGACAGCCTATCTGTGGTTGCCATCAAATTCTGTAGTCTGTAAAGATCACCTGGCAGTATAGATAATCTTGACTTAAAAGTAATGGCAAATATAGATGATAACCACGTAATATCTTATTTCAATAACTAATATCAGATAGGTGCTTAATACAAAAGAAACATTTAATGATAAATGCATTTTACGGACAACATAAAGGGATGCACATTTAGCTGATGTAATGAGAGAAAATAGCCCTCTTTAGACAGGGTTAAGATTAAGAACACCTATTTGGCCTGTGGCCATGTACATATGATATTTGATATTGATATAACAGCTAGTAAATTGGGTTCTACACCCAAAAAGGCGTAGAGCTACCTGTACTCAAATAATGAAGTAACTTCAGAAGTGGAAACTTCCTTCTATTTCCCTGAATAGCAATGGCGCTCAAGGCAGGACCTTACATAAATGATAAATAGAAATTTGCAGGAAATATTTTCATGGAAATAAATTGATTAGCCCCATGTACTAGCATGATGATAATATTCAACTGGACTTCAAGGCAAGAAGTAAAGGTATTCATTGCTGTGAATGTGACCTAAAGAATCTAAGCCCCCTTAGACTTGACTTACACTATACTTGCAATAAAGAATTAAGCATGGCACTGATTATAGACAAGATTGTGTGTTTTTAGACATTTGTTTCTAGGTAAAAAAAAAAACATTTCTCTCCAGCAGTTTTTATCCAATCTTAGTCAAACTGCATTGGTTACAGAATCCTATCTAAAACTGTTGCTATTTTGGTATCCTAATGACTTTGATCTACTTTTTATTGCTTTTTTTAATAAATAATGCAAAAAAACATAATAAGTGATATAAAATGACAGATTGCCGCTATTTTTAAATGCCCAGAAGGAACCCTGGACAATGCAGGTCTGTTAATATATTTGTGTGTATGTTTTAACGTGGCCGGGCCACGTGCAAACCCCAACCATTCAACAGTTCTGTAGAGTAGATAGCATTAACCTCAATAATGGTAGTTTCCTTTCGTTTCTTTCTTACTCTCAATTCAGATGATGGATCCAAGCCAACCCCCACAATGGAGACCCGTCCGGTTTTTGAAGGTGACGGTAAGAGGGCTTTATATGCAACAAAAATGGTGATAATTTGTTTTAACTAACATTTGCCCTTGTGGAATTAACACGTCTGTATCCCATTTGTTTTTTACATTAATTCATGACCTGACTTTTTATTGTATAAGCTTCAGTCAATTATAATAAGCTTATTTTTGTCTTTTCTTTGAACATTATATGAGAAAGTACAAAGACAAAGAGATTTTTTTTTAAACTATGACAAAGGAATGTAAAATGTTTTCTTCAGAAGAAAAAGTATACCAGAACAGGACCTAGGCCAAAAACAATTTCAATTTTTTCCCACCCATTAAAGACATGCTATACATAATCTAGTGATATTCAAAACATGTTACAGTTATTAAATGCATATTACCCAAACATTTGTAATATGTGTGGTCCTCTTTTGAAACATCAAAATAAAGTTTGAAATGTTTGGTGTATATTTCTTGACATGCACTTTAATATGTATTTAATAAATACAGTTACAAAGAGTGGGGGTACCCACAACCCCCCTATGAACCAGGATATAAATAGCACCACACAATAGTCTTCACAAGATATAAAGATCCAATTTATTGTTACATAAAATACACATAATTACAAATATTTAAAACACAATTAAAACATTTAATAAATGACCACCAGGGGGCACTGTGTGCAGGCCAATCCTATTAATCAACATCCAAAATACACCAATTATAATCTCACTAAATCCCTCATATAATCAATCCTTCCCTAATTCTATTGATGTATTAAAGTGCATACAATGCTATATAAAGTGCTAAACGTGCTATGGCCTTCTATGAGGACCGCCAAGTAAGGAAAAAAAGAAAAAACATCAAAGACATAGTCAAATGTGCCAATAAATCATAATATATAGTTACCCACTAAGTAGTGAGAGCTTTGGCCCAGAGGAAGTAACGGGTGTCAGTATCGTTACGAAACGCGTCGGCTGGGGCGGGGGTCGTCATGCTGTGTGGCAGGCTACTTAGTGGGTAACGATATATTATGATTTATTGGCACATTTGACTATGTCTTTGATGTTTTTTCTTTTTTTCCTTACTTGGCGGTCCTCATAGAAGGCCATAGCACGTTTAGCACTTTATATATAGCATTGTATGCACTTTAATACATTAATAGAATTTGGGAAGGATTGATTATATGAGGGATTTAGTGAGATTATAATTGGTGTATTTTGGATGTTGATTAATAGGATTGGCCTGCACACAGTGCTCCCTGGTGGTCATTTATTAAATGTTTTAATTGTGTTTTAAATGTTTGTAATTATGTGTATTTTTATGTAACAATAAATTGTATCTTTATATCTTGTGAAGACTATTGGGTGGTGCTAATTATATCCTGGTTCATAGAGGGGTTGTGGGTACCCCCACTCTTTGTAACTGTGTGCATATAAGCAGGTGAGAACGCCCCATTTACGTGCTGGTGCGGTCAGTTTTTGTGTTATGTAATAAATACGTTCTTTTAATATTACTAGAGCAGTCATAGCATTTGTTTTATGGATGGTGGCCCAAGTGTTGCCCAAAGTGCTATTCTGGTATAATTGGTCATTTGCCTTTGAATCACCCTTTACCTGTCATATATTAAGTTAGGGACTCCCAATCTTTTTCATCAGGTACCACTTTCCATTTTCAAATTATCTCAAGTAACCCCTGGGGGTTAAGTACGGTATTTCAGTCAACTGTGTTAAAATGCACAAAACAAACATTTGCAATACCCTGAACTATGAAGATGGTGTCCATCATCTTTTGGAGTAGTTTTGTATTTCTGGAGAAAATCAGGTTTAGGGAAAGTATAGATGGAGCAGATTAGCCTGGGGTACAGGTCAGTCTGCAGCCTTACTGTGCACCACTTAATAGAATCTCTAAAGGTACTTGTACTACTTGTTAGGAGGAACTGCTGCATTAGACTCCATGTCTGTTTTTGGTAGGAGAAAAAGAAACCCCTTTGTGTTCACAACAACCAGTGCCCAGCTTATCTAAATTGTCAGTTCTCCTATGTCCATGGGTGTAATATAAATGTATGCCAATTGCTCAAAAGCCGAACTCCAACGACAATATTTTTAGTTAGAACAATTTCCGTAATTTTGCTTTTGCTGTCAGTGACCTTATTGTAGTTATGTAGCCCCAAATCCTGCTTGATCAGTATTGAGAGATAGCAAACCTATTGTGAAATCAAACCCTGAACTGGTGAACTCCATTGTTCATTGGCTGGTCATATGGTCAGCTGAAGACAGTGCAAAGTGATGAGTAAATGCCCCATTCCCTGGGAATATGGGGGTAGTGACCTTTGTAGCATGCAGTTCTGATTTGAAAGCATTAAACTGGATTAGTAATATGCAATGTAAGTATTTTTAATAAAACTCCTTTTAATAAAAGAAGCTTTTAAGGTTTGGTTAAGCAAACTGCTGACCCCACAATCTGCAATATGTGTCTGGAGTTAACCCCGCTGATGGAGCCACATTGTTGTATGTTTTTGGAAGTTTTTTCTATTTCACTAGAGCAGTTAGGGGGTAAAAGGCACTTTATAAGTAATTGTCCTACTATATACCTGCCCTCATGCCTCCTCAATCAATGTACGTCCACTGTCCGCAGCTTTCCTATTTTGGCTCTATCAGCTCTAGTGCTAATAGCATGTCCTTGCTTACAGTCAAAGGAGAGTAGTCTCCCTCAATGATAGGATACACAGGGATGCACGATTGAAGGCCACTGCTTAGTGGTATCCTTGTTTACAATTTCTTCCTTTTGGTCTAGGACTGCACTGTTAGCAATGGTGTTAATTGCATCAAAATGAGTGAGCTAAGGGGCAGTGGGGATTATGTTGGATCAAGGCAGCAGTAGGGCACAGGGCTGCCACTGAAAATGTTTGAGCTTCATACAACTTCAATTTCAGCCCTTCCACTTTCATGCTCTCTTCTTATTTTGCCTTGGACATGAGAGGAATTTTAATAGATGTGAGAATAAGGAGCTACTGTGGACACAGGAAGGACCATGCAAGTGTGTCACAGCACTGATGCCAATAAAAAAAGACTGCCCAAAATAGCTTCAGCAGACCTTTTATGGGCATAAGGAACACAATAGAGGCTGATTAGAGGTAGACTGCACTAGGTAGGAAACACCTGGATTCCCTGAAGGTTAAGTCAATTTGGACTGATGTTGACTAGTTGTCCCTTTGTCAGCTGTAGATTGACAAAACCATCTTTAATAATTTATGGGTATAATCTTTTTTTATAAAGAAGAGCAATCCTACGTATTTCATATTCTCTTGGGTGGTCCAGATTTGTCAGCAGAATTATTAAGTTGATCTGAATCACCAACTAGACCTTAGTTAGGTTGTACCATAATATCTGTTTGGCTGCTCTGGGTCTGGGTTTTCAGTACAGTTTCAAATGTGTCCATGTAAGTACCTGATCCTAGTTCTGGTAAGAAGTCACCCCTGCCCTTGCACCTTCAGTGGTTGGTATGTTTTAGTAAGCAGTATCGACAAGGTGTAATTTTTGAGCAAATCAATTAAAGTCAACTGTGGCAGAAAAAAAGCTTTCTAGCAAGTAGCGCCAGGCAAAAGACTTAATGGCTTATCTTTTCATCTTTTGGTAAACATTACAATTCATTTTTTAATTTGCTCTACTCATCATAGTTGATGTTCGTAGAGAAATATATGCAAATGGAACTTGTTGCTCTTTTTAAAGCCTTGTGGCCCATTTCCACGAACAGATATATTGAGTGCGTGAACGAACGTACAGTGTAAAATTTAGGTTCAGGCATTAAAGATTTGTTTCCTAATTATTCATTTTGAGTGATCCAATTTGTGGTTGATTTCTTTTTCTGTATGTCAACATTAATACGAGCAAGAAACTGTATGTCAGCCAAAATGATTCAATGCTCAGCCAACAAGTGAATTCTGGTTTATCTGTTGATCTGCAGGCAGTTCCATGGATCTCTTGTCATCTGATTCTGGCCAATTTAGATTTTTTTTTTTTTCATTTGCAAATTGATAAATAAAAATGAGCCATTGTAGAGGCTTAATGTGGACATTGTTATGTTTGTGAGAGAGTAAACAAAGTTAAACATGCATACAGCTATACTGTATACAATTAAACAGAGAAGTGACCAAGCCAAGTAGGGCAGTTTTTTTCACTGAGAAGGCTGAGGAAGATTTGTAGGCTTGGGGTTTTCATGTACTGTATAGCTGTAGTCTAGCAGCATTGAGTAATCGATGGGTGCTAACTGAAGTTGGAGTGTTCTCTAGGGCATAGTTACACTTTGTTAAAGAAACAGGGCATATTTTAAAGCGTATGGAAAACCAAAAACCCACTTCTCAAACTATACCCCCCCACCCATTGACTCGGCTGCAGTTAGTTCGGCGGTGGTCTGGCTTTCAAAGAAAACCTGGCTTTTCCACCAGCGAAGCCACGCTCTGCTGCACTTTTTGAGAGAGTCGATTAGCTTTCTTTAGTGGCGCTGTGACAAGGTGCAGCCATCTGTCTGAATCTCGGGCACGCTGTTAAGGCACTCGCAGTCCTGCACCCAACTATTTAGAATGGCTTGGCGTGGGAGCACACACAGCCAAAGAGAAGTCTGGGAGGTGTTGCCGATTGCGTTGCAGGAACTGTGGGGATCAGCTAAGAACACCGGCACCCCGGGGGGGGGGGGATTCGCACAAGGGGCATCCAGTGAAGGATGTTTTAGATTCAAGTTCTCGGCTGCGAGGGTTTTGACCCAATTTAGGGGGAAATAAAGTCATCATTTCCTCATTAACTTTTATGGCAGCAAATCATGTGACCATTGACAACCATTCAGGTTTGATATGCAATCCCACTCGGCAAAGCCGATTGATCACCATCAGTGATTGGCAGCTGTATAGTGATAAGGAAGTGGTAAGCATTGCCTGACATGTCTTTAGTTCTCTTTAATAAGATTTTTTTTTGTATATGCACTTATAACGTATTTTTAAAATGAACCGAAACCCTAACAGGAATCCTGGTCCTATTGCTTAGGCTACATTTTTCCATTGCTCAAAAGTCCCCTCCCATGCCCGTTCTGATACACATATATTCAGAATGTGTCCCTGCTCTCCTCAGCAGCTGTCCAGGCCTCTCTGCCAGCAGCATCACCACAATGCACTCAGTTGTGTCTGCAACAGGTAATGCCAGCTGCCTGATGTTGTGCCTCCCCACTTATCCTTTAAGAGGAGTACTACCACTTCGCGTGGTGAGGCAACAGAAACCTGCCCTCTAGTTCATAAATTGCAATGGCTCTTTTTTTTTTTTTGACAAGTATACTGATAGAAAATGGAAAGGGTGGTTCAAGCATCCAGGGAGACAATTTGTTGTTAATTTTTCAGATTATTATTTAGTTTTTACTTAGAAAATCAGTATGTCATGATAATTGAAGTTGTAAAAATGAACTGACTTAGGGGAGATTTTTCCCCAGAGCTAGCTTCACAGCAATACACTGTGAAATATGGGGGAATAGCTGGAGAGCACCGCCTATGAGGGATAAAAGCTGTGTGGGGATGTACTTACTGATGCACAACAATCCTATTGAGAGCGATCTGAGTTTACTAGTAGACCACAGGCTAAATAACACTATGTGATGCCAAGCAGCTGTGTCCCAGGCCAGCAAGATATTGATGTGCATTAAATAAGGCATGGATTTGTGGGATAGGAATGTTATATTTCCACTGGAACGGCCACATCTATAACATGCTTCAGTTCTAAGCACCCGTGTTATGCCCTGGTCGATCACTGCCCTTTTGTACAGGTGACAACCCCCAATCTAGGTTTGCCTTGTTCACCTATAGTAGGGTCCACATTCAGCCTTGGGGGGCACTATGTGCCATCCCAGCAATCAGTTTCCCTCTGGACATGCGCCAAACATGTCACCTGTGTCCGCAAAGGCCAGTGTACCACCAGGGCAAAACAAAGACGGGAGGTTGAGGCTGAGGTCATTATCACATAATCAGTCCATAAAGGAGAAGGTGGTGGCAGAGTCCGGGGGCAAGCCAGAGGTAAGAAATCAGAAAGGCAGAGTGGCCATGATATCCATGGGGAGAGATGGGCTCTAGGGCAGGCACGGGTCAGACTAGGGACGGTCCAAAACAAGCTAACTGGCAGCAACTGGCAATGTTAATACAGATAATACCCAATACATACAACGATATTACAGACGATGAGGATGAGCAGTGGGGCAGACTAAGGACGGTGACCAGTGGCAGGGAAGCAAAGAGATGGGTGTTGCGATTGGGGAACATAGGAGCTAAAGAGTTAATTGGCCCTCACACCCTAAAGCTAATTAGGAGCTGACAGCTAACAGCCCTAAATCCCCTTAAGGCTGCATCGTCTGCCATGAGTGACACACTGTGTTAAGGCTAGCTGAGAGAGGGAAGTCGTACGTACAACCCACTCAGCAGGGCGGTTCCATTTAAAAACCCCATAAAAAATAAGATGGCACTCCCTCCATTTGGAGAAAAAAAAATATCAATCCCCAGAGGCAACTATCCTTTACCATAAGAATTGTAGTCTCCCACAGGAACTGGCAACAGCAACCACACCTGACAATTTCAAAAAGGATTAGATTTTTTTTTTCTGTTTTGGTACAAACTCTTACCCTCCATACAACCAGTTACATCCACCCTAGTAATGATGAGAGCCTAAAGCTTGAAACACATGTCCACTAGTGTAGTGGTCCTCAACCCTGTCCTCCAGGACAGTTTTGTAGATCTCCACATAGCCAGCTCTATAGCTCTGCTGATGCACTACTCCACATCTATGTGGAGATCTGCAAAACTTGACCTGTTAGTGGGTTTTGAGGACAGGGTTGGGGACCCTGTGTGGGGACACTAGTGAATGTGTTTGGTTGTGTAAATTTAAAGTTAATATTTGGCATTGCCCACATTGCAGTGCCTTGGATGGCTCAGAGAAATAAAGAGATGATTTACATAGCTCCGCCTACTGCAAGATATGATGGGTAATTCTATTATTCCTTGTGTTGGGTGCTGTGCAAATCCTTTCCATTCGAGGAAAGCACCTCCTTTTCTCTGGATTATCCAGTGATTGCTTATTATATGGGCTGCCTGCCTTGAAAACCTAGAAATTTAACAATCAAACAAAAAAGGGAACAGACTAACTAAGTTTGTAACTTGAGTAGGTAAATATCCTTTGTATATTTAAAAAAAATACTTAAATGATTTTAAATGTATTAGGATAGACCTTTGCCTTTTTTCATTAGCAGGTAAACCAGAAAACTACAATACAGAGGCATCAACGGTTTCTCCTACGCTTTTAAATGCACTGCTCTGAGAGTTAAAACACGTGTGCTATGGTGGCTATTAGCACAATTAGGTTGAGATGTGTGAACCGGCTCAAACAGTGGGAAGGCTTGCATTGCAGGAGACTCCCAATCTGGTGGTTCTTTGCATAAAGCATTTATCTCAGTAATAAAAATGTGATTCACACATAAAGCAACAGCAGTAGTATAAGATGAATAAAAGATGACCTCTGAGCTTCCAGATCAACTTAAAAAAAGAAAAAGGCAATTTATTATCAAATATCAATTCAACATCTAACTATCTTTACAGATCAATTGGCATGTATCAGATGTATATTACCACTGTACAGTTCTGCCCAGTTGCTAATGTCATACTGTAAAAGCCATGACCATGTTTTTAAATCACCAACAATAAATTCCAGTCAAGTATAGACTCAAAGGGGCAATTAAGAGCTACTTCCACTATTTATGTGTACTCTTTATTTATTTTATCATTTTATATTTCTTTACAATAAAGTCTAAAAAAACTTTGTCTGGCAAGCATCTTTCCTAAAGGGCATCTTGATTTTGGATGCCCAGTTGTGTAAAGTTAAGTAGTGAGCCCGAGATTATGTCTTGGAGAAAATTGCGACATTTCATGCAGCAACACCATCTCTGCTTTCTTCAATGTGTGCCCTCTCTGCACATGACCAACGCTAACTAATTACCCAGGCATTTATAGAAAGACAAGGGGATGCTGCTGCTTTTGAATGTCAAATATTACAGATGGGTCAGTCATCTTCTGGTATCCAGCTGGTTATTGTGGGTCCACTGGTCATGCTACAGAATTTGACTTTCCAGGGTTTTGTTTCATGCCCCGCTGTGTGGAACCCCCCTGTACCCCATAAAAAATCACCTGTTCAGGCTCCAGCAGTGCATGCGCGGGCTCTCATCCAATGAGAGACGCCCACTGTGACTGCATCATTATGCAAGTATCTCTCATTGGCTTAAATAGGGTGCGCACAATGCGGAGGATGCTGCGGGTGCAGCAGCATGTGCTCTCCATTGTAAACAATGACAGCCGCCTGCTAAATGATGTAATAATAGCAGGCGACTCTCATTGGACGACAGCCCATGCATGCGCTGTTGGAGCTGCGAAAGATGAGTTTTTATGGGTGCCCTTGGGGTTTCACACAGCAAAGCATCCCAAATCGGTATTTTCCCCCCTAGGGAAGATTTCTGCTGGACCTTTTGAATAGCATAATTACTTACCTTGATAATAATGCCATTTCAATCATTAACGGTTAATCAGTGCATTCTGTGTGTCTTAAATATTTAAGCAAAAGAAACAATAATGACTGTTTTGTGATTTGCAGATATAACGGCACCAACATTGTGGATCAAGCACCTTGTTATCAAGGATTCCAAGTTAAATGGTTCTAGTATGAGGCAGCCAGGTAAGTCTTATTCATTTGTGTATCCATAGATTGGTGTACATCTAAATAATGCATGCAATCTAGCTTTTCTTTAGGCTCTGTTCGTATCTATCCACTTGCATTGCAACGCAAAAACAACACAAGGAGAAATGCTGCCCGTTTACATATTTACTTTGCATTGAGCAACACCTTGGATAAACATTGCAAGCAGTATCAGCTAGAACAGGCCAATAGAAGTCTGACAACGCAAACACAATGCATGTTTAATGCAGTGTACCTGTAATGTGCTTGCATTGTCATAGACTTTACCATTAACCTGTTGTACAAAAAAATGTTTTTGCTTCAAAAACAAAAAGCAAATGCATGAAAAACGCAACACAATCAGGATGTTTCTCCTCCCTGCTGTGAGGGCCACTGCACCATCAGTCATTTTTGACTGGAGGTCCTCATTAACAGACACAGAGAGCATAAAAGAACCTAATAGACTCGTTTTAGACTCGTAGAATTGTTTATCATGAGTGCTGCAGGTGAGCAAACATTTCAGCCTACAGCATAACAATTGGGGGTGCAGGAGGTGAGGGCCCTATCATTGTTGCTCCTCTACCTTATTTATCATATTTGTGCTCAACTGACCTGATCATTTAGAGAATGCTATTTCAGTCTTTAGTCATCCAGCTGCCAGCTCCTATTGAGTTAAAAGACAGAAGTAAATGAATGTATGAGCTTTGAAGGGCCCCATTTAATATTCGCACCAGGGCTCTGTCACATTTAGTTATGCCACTGGCTGTGCATATTGATGAGCAGCATAGAAAGCTAAATGCTGGGGGGGATGCCCATGCCACTATTTAGGCCTGGCACGGGAACATGCAGAAGCCGGTGGG
Organism: Gastrophryne carolinensis; assembly: GCA_027917425.1. Classification (NCBI taxonomy): domain Eukaryota; kingdom Metazoa; phylum Chordata; class Amphibia; order Anura; family Microhylidae; genus Gastrophryne; species Gastrophryne carolinensis. Next base: position 87,666,246 of record CM051244.1, on the reverse strand, counting down.
ATTCCAGGCATGCTGCCATGGCCCTCACATGCACTGTAGGACCACTGGTGAAGGTGGGTCTCACAGAGATGCCAGGGAGTTTCACACTTTGGTGCATGCCAAATTGGGATGCCCAAAAAAGAGATGTACCACTAGCACTAGAGTGTATTTGACTCAAAGAGCGGTGGTTGTTACTCTTTAACTCCCTACATAGAATTGTGTTTGTGTGCAGAGAGGGGGAGTGGAGATGAAGGGAGATTAGATACAGACATACAGAGCAGAAGTTGAGGAGGTCAATCCTATGGCTGTCTTTGTGGGGTGGGGTGCTCAGGGTACCGGGCCAGGTCTCTTCTGCATCTTTAGGGGTCTTCTGGGCCCTCTTCTGTCATCTTTAGACAGCAGCATCAGAAGATTACTCCTCCGGCCATTTGGATCACATCTTGTCAAGAGTAGGGGGTGTTGTGTCCTCATGCCATTTGCTGGCGGGGTATCTAATAGACACCCCAGCTGCTACATTCTAATAGATGCAACACTGGACAGAGGATGATAAATAATAGGTACTGGTAAATTAAGATTATTACATTTTTAATATTAGTCTTATTATTATTATATTTTTTATTAATTTGGTAAGGGGCAAAAAAACTCTTATTTTCCTTGTGTACAGCACGGCTTGCTTCATTTCAGTTCTTAACGATTGGGTAATCCGCCACAAGGTGGCGCAGTCGACTGCAGAAAGACTTGTGGCTCCTCCCGGCCCATATAAAGGGCAGGAATAACCCAGAGACCCCCAAAGTTCTTCTGCAGTCTGGACTGCGAAGACAGAAGACCTTCTCTCTCCGGTTATCCGCAGGCGAGCGAGCGAGGCATCCCAAGCCTGCGGCCCTGCAAGCCTATTCCCACCTGCTTTCCGGACCCTTCTGCCTCCCAGCCCCGGCTGCCGGATCAGGTGACGGTAGGGGAACACCTGGGGTCGGGTGTTCAGGGAGCTTAGCTCCGGGCCGCAGACCCTGGAACCAAAGGGTAGCCGGCCACAGGCTAATGGTGAGCCTGGAACGGGGGTAGGGAGAAACCACTCGTTTTGTTTTTATCCCACATGCTTTATTGGTGTTTTTGTGATTGTGTCAATTCACTTCCGTGGGGGCCATGTGAGGGGCAGCCTTCCTCCCCTTCTGCCTCCGGGTGCCATTTTGCCACCATTGGCGCCTGGAGGCTCTTGCGCTGCCCAGGGGTGAGATGACGTCTCCTGACACCACTACCTTGCGCGATAATGCCGACTGGCATATGGATCAACTAGCCTGTCATGCCTTCACCTTTGTAGGAATAGGTTTACGTCCGGTCTGTGCCGCGGCTATTGTTGCCATTGCACTTAAGAAGATGGTTAGATGCCTTGCCGAAGCTGCCAGATCTCGCAAGCGAGAGGACGACTACAAGGACCTTTTGCTTTGCTCTGACTTTTGACTACTGACTATTGCTTTTGTGCTGTCTGCTATGGACAATGCCATCCGGCTTGGTGGCAGGGCTGTGTCAGTGGGCGGCTGCCGCTGCCGCTAAGAAGTCCCTCACTGGGCTTCCCTTCACGGGACTACGTCTCTTTGGGGAACGTCTTGATGTTTTGACTAAGGATGGTCGGCTCCCTCAACGTAGGAAGCATTCTCGGCCCTTTCAGGGATCCTCCTCATTTCGTCCTTCCCGTGGGGGACGCGGAGCTGCCTTCGCAGGTAGCCACAGAGACTCTTGGGGACGGGGTAGATCCCGTGGTCGCCCTGGTCTCTCCTGGGGTGCTAAGCCCAAGCCCCCTGTCAAGGCCCCTCAGGCATGAGGGGGCGCCCTCACCCATCTAGGTGGGGGGGCGGCTTCGGCTCTTTGCTCAGGTCTGGAGACAACGCGTCTCGGATCGGTGGATCCAGGAGGTGGTGTCCTCCGGTTACAAGATAGAGCTAGCAGCTTGGCCGCCCCCAAGATTCCTCCGGTCCTGGATCTCCCAGAATCCCGTGATGGCGCAGGGCCTGAGGTTGGCCGTCCAACGTCTTCTAGCGTCCGGGGTGGTTTATCCTGTGCCCCTTCAGGAACGGGGTTGGGGGTTCTACTCCAATCGATGCCCAAGAAGGATGGCTCCCTGAGACCCATCCTGGATCTAAAGGGTCTCAACAGATTTGTCAGGTTCAAACACTTTGCATGGAGACCTTACGGTCGGCGGTGAGCTCTCTTCTGCGACTTTATGACCACTGTGGACATCAAGGATGCCTACCTACATGTTCCTATCTTCTTAGGACATCAGAAATTCCTGAGGTTCGCTCTGGGGGATCGGCACTACCAGTTTGTGGCCTTGCCATTCGGTATCACTTCAGCCCCTCGGGTGTTGGCGGGTGTCATGGCCCTCCTGAGGGGACAGGGCATTCGCATTCTTCCTTACCTGGACGACCTGTTAATTGCGGCTCAATCTTTTCATCAGGCCGAGAGGGATACTCAGGTGGCTGTGTCCACCCTCGAGTCCTTCGGTTGGGTGATCAATTATCCCAAGTTTTCGCTCACTCTGTCATTGGTGAGGTCCTTCCTGGGCATGACGCTAGATACTTCTCAGGTCAAGGTGTTTCTTCCTCAGCAGAAGGTGGAGGGCCTTCAGATGCAGGCACGAGCTCTGCTGTCGTGTCCTCATCCCTCCATCCGTCTGGGGATGCAGTTGGTGGGACTAATGGTGTCTTGCTTCGAGGCGGTACCCTTCGCCCCCAGTTCCACATGAGACCTCTTCAGTTGAACCTCTTGACCGTTTGGGATCGGAAACAGGAATCCCTGGAGTGGGAATTCGCTCTGTCCCCTCTGTCCCCTCTGGCCAGACAGTCCCTCTCGTTGTGGTTAGACTCAAGGAATCTTCTAGCGGGCAGGTCTTTTCTACCTCCATGCTGGGAGATTGTCACCACGGATGCCAGTCTGAGCTGTTGGGGAGGGTTTTGGCACTCCCTGAAGTTCCAGGGCCAGTGGGGCTCTCAGGAGGCCCACACGCCCATCAATCTCCTGGAGCTGAGAGCAATCAGGTTGGTTCTCTTCCAGTTGACTCCTCACCTACAGGGTCGTGCGATCCAGGCCCGCTTGGACAATCAGATGGCTGTCCCTTACATCAATCATCAGGGCGGGACTCGGAGCAAACGGGCCCTCAAGGAGGTGTCACTGATATTGTCTTGGGCAGAGGAGAATGTTCCCTGCATCTCAACGGTTTACATCCCAGGGGTGGAGAACCAGGAGGCGGAGTCCCTGAGCAGGGGGACGTCTCTTCTGGGGGAATGGTCCCTCGACAACAATATCTTTCATGCCCTGTGTCGCCACTGGGGTCAGCCGGACGTGGACCTGTTTGCATCCCGTCACAATCGCAAGCTTCCAAGATTCGTCTCTCTGTCAAGAGATCCTCTGGCCATCGCCACGGATGCTCTAGCCATTCCCTGGACGGAATTCCGGATCCTTTATGCGTTTCCTCCATTTCCTGGGGCGGGTGTTGCGCAAGATAGCCCAGGAGGGGGTACCGACCATTCTGGTGACCCCCCCCCGCTGGCCGAGGAGAGTATGGTTCACGGACGTCATCCAGATGGCAGTGGATCACTTCGTCCTGACCAACGATCCAGGGCTTCTAACTCAGGGTCAGTTGCGCCACCCCAATTTTCAAGTGCTGGCTTTGACGGCTTGGCTGCTGAAACCTCCATCCTGATGGATAAGGGACTGCTGGCTTCGATAGTCAGTACTATGATTCAGGCTCGAAAGAAATCGTCTTCCATGATTTATTACAGGGTCTGGCATGCTTACATTGCCTGGTGCGAGTCTAAATCTTTTCCTTCTCGCTCTTTCTCCATTTCCAGGATTTTGGAGTTTTTGCAACATGGTCTGGAGCCGGGTCTGCAACTGAGTACCCTCAAAGGCCAGGTTACGGCCCTGGCAATTTTTTTCCAAAGATCTGTCGCCAATCATAGGCTTGTCAAGACTTTTTTCCAAGGAGTAACTCATGTACGTCCACCGCATAAGCCTCTGCTGCGACGCTCTCTATTAAGCCTCCCTTCTGCCTTTCATCTGAATGAGAAATGATGTCCTGCGCCTTCTAATTCTAAGGAACGAAATCTTCATTCTCTGGATGTGTTTAGGGCGCTCAAATTCTATTTGACCGCCACTGCTTCTTTTCGGAAGTCGGATTCTCTGTTTGTCCTTCCTACTGGACCTAGGAAGGGTTTGCCTCCAGTCCACTATCAGCAAGTGGAATCGACAGGCGATGGGGCAAGCATACGCTGCTAAGGGGACGGAACCTCCTTTTCGTGTTACGGCTCATTCCACTAGAGCTATTGATACCTCTTGGGCTTTTCAGCACCAGGCGTCTCTTGAACAAGTTTGTAAGGCCGCTACTTGGTCGTCTGTTCATACTTTTTCTAAGTTTTACAAGGTTGATGTTAGGGCCTCAGCTGACGCTGTTTATGGTCGCAAGGTTCTTCAGGCGGTAGTGTCTTAAACTGCCTGCTGTTGCTCACTGGGGATCCCACCCTTTTGTTCTTGGACACTGCTGTTGGATGTGCCAATCGTTAAGAATTGAAATAAAGCAAGCCGTGCTGTACACAAGGACAAATACAAATCTGTGATTACTCACCTGTAGAATTGTTTTTTCTGTGTACAGCACGGCTTGCTTCATCCCTCCCTTGTTATCGTTATTCTATTTTGCCTTTTTATGGAGATTTTCTTGAGAAAGAGTTATCTTTAGTGGGCTGTGTTTTTTGCTAACATGGTCTTGCCTCCCGGCTTCTTGTTTTACTGCTTTCAAACACTGGGGGTCTCTGGGTTATTCCTGCCCTTTATATGGGCCGGGAGGAACCACAAGTCTTTCTGCAGTCGACTGCGCCACCTTGTGGCGGATTACCCAATCATTAAGAATTGAAATGAAGCAAGCCGTGCTGAACACAGCAAAAATAATTCTACAGGTGAGTACAGCCATTAACATCAGACAGATATAATTTGAATATGGGGCCCACTATTTCATTTTTTAATTACAGTCCTAATAGTATTTCTGTTACCATTGGATGCCATCTACCATTTGTTAAATATTTAAGATTTACAAAGTAGTGTTAGGGGCATTTGTGGTCACATTAGAATTTGTAAGATTGGGCCATTAGAGAGTAAGGGTGGCACCAATAGTGTTCTGGGGACCCTTGGGCAATATTAGTTGATTAAGAGAACCCTTTAATAAATGGTGGCATCAGGGAGAGTAAGGTGACCCCAGAGTGCTATTGGGGCCTTTGGGTACTGTAGAAAAAATCTTCACCTCAAGCCCCATAGAAGTGTAAACCATTTATACCACAGACAGTTACAGGACATACTCACCTTTCCGTAACAGGTCCAGATGTCCTCTCTGCTAAGCCACTACCAGGTTCAAGTCCGCAGCTTTTTTCCTGTGGGCCCTTACCTGCTACCTACACCTTTAGCTTACCATTCCCCTGCTTGCCAGAGGCTGCTTTATGTGAGGGGGCTGGCACCCAGACGCTCAAAGGCTGCACCTGGGATGATTGTGGGATACATACTCCTAGGTGCAGCAAGATGACGGCACAGGAGTGAGATATCCAGGTGCAGGTGGCGTGTCAAGGTGAGTAGGACATAAATAAGCATTCAGGGGTTTGTATGCTTATCAATGGCCTTTTTTTATGTTTGAAAGTAAAAAAAAACTGTTGGTCCGCTTCAGGCTTGGCAGGGCATCTCCCCAACATATCTTGCGGTTTTTGTCTTGGCATGCCCCCAAGTCCTGCTAAGGGATGAAAATCCCAAACATATCCTATCAATAATGCTAAAATGGGCATTGATGCAAGGCATCTCACATTAAAAATCATGTCATTTTTTAGTCCTTGGTCAGTATGCACTATGTAACTAATTATTAACTTAATTTTAAAAGTAAACCTAAAGTCTGTTAGGGTCTGAGTTTAAAACTTATTCAACAAATACAGAAGCACGGATGGCACCACATTGCATTTGATCACTTTTATAAATCACGGAGACGGATGAGTAATGTCGTTTATAAACCAGATTTACCAAAATACTTTCAATTATAAAAGGTTCTGATTACTGTATGATCATTAGGTCATTTCTTACGGTCATAATCCTTGACATATATTGTTACAAAAACACACAAAAGTTACTCAACCATCTGCCTATCGAGCAATGTCTGGTATGAGTAATATAGTACTAACAAAGTTTATCTGTGCAGAATAAAGTTCATGGCTCTATAGAGGATTAAGCACATGGTGTGTTATATATATATATATATATATATATATATATATATATATATATATATACACACATCTGTAAAACCTTGTGTTTCTGCCATTTGTGTAAAGACCCAGGAGAACACCTAAAACTATAACTCATACACTTGTGTTTATAGGCCATGCAAGCTTATAACCTAAACCTTTTAAATATTGAAGCTTAGAAGCTCCCCTTCAAGTCTACAAGGGTTACGTTCTCCTGCCTCCAGACACTAAAACGCCACATTTTTAATAATGCTTTCAACTACTATTTATGGATGCCATGGAAAGTTTTTGCAATGCTGTAATAATATATTGCCGTGTGCACTGTGATGCCTTAGCAGTGGCATAGGTCACATCTGTGCGGGTCACTTGTAAACACCGGCTTGCGGTAAAGTGGAGGAGAAAAAAATAAGCTTATTTACAACATTCTACCTGTCAGTCTGTCTTGACTGTCTGGCGGCTGGTTGCCAGGTAAAGACTGAGCACTTATATAAACTGTTCGTGCAGCAAGGAATGACCTAATCTTTTACATGTGTCTACGCTTAAGTCTTTTGCTATAATGTTAACATTTCTAACTTCAACTGTAGGCTGCATAGAGAAAAACTGGAAGCTGTAAAGTGTAGTATCAGTATATTTATTGAAAGGACATTCTTAGATTTGTGAGGCTGTTTTTTTGCTGAACATGGTGTGAGAAGGTCGCTATGAGCAGTCGCTACCATGCGCTCCCATACAGCGCTGTACTGGTCAAATAGCGACTCCTCACAATGTATTCAACATAACTGAACAGCGACTGAGTCGCTATAAAGTAGAGACCCACGGCCGAGCACAGTGACTACTAGCGGGCGCTCTGAAAATGCCTGCTACAGACGCTCATCTGTCGCTACCTGCCGCTAATAATGAATCAGCCTGCCCGATGCAAGTATTACAGGCTTACATTTAGGGCTCATGCACAGAAACATTATGCCAAACTGCGTTGCCTCTGTGTGCACTTTGTACGCCACAAATAAGCTATACATAGTTCAGGTTTGGTGATGGTGTGGTTTTTACCGGTAACCCTGTGGGCCAGTCCAAGCTTGTAGCTAGGGCTGAACTGTGCATGATTGTCTCTATGACCCTTCAATACAGTTTGCATGATGCACACTTGGCTTCCAGGTTTGGTTTCTTTTGTTTTATCACAGAACAGCGTGTCATTAGTGCTGCTGTAGCCAGAAATGTTACATGGATTACAAGTATGTGTGTTTTTTATATTATCAGATAACTTGTGGGGGGTGTGATGGAGTTGGGTGTATGTGGAGGGTTAACTAGTTAATTGGGGTAGTTAAAATGGACCAAAATCCATCATGGCCAGCCCTGGAATGCCAGGGCCAGCCTAAACCTGCTCCCAAAGCGCGCTGTGTGAATTGCTGGTGATTGCCTAAGAAACTCGCCTAGCCACCAATCCCAGTGCATATGTGCCGGCCGTGACCACGGCTCTGCTATACTTTTAATTAGACTGCACCCATGCCAGGTGTTTGTTAATAGCCAATGCGCCACAGCAGGAGGCAAACCGGGTATCAACTGACGGCATGCTTGCTCCTTCAGTGCACCACTGGTTCTACTGTATATAACTTTTATTCTATTTTGGTTTTTCATTTCTTGTCTTTGTTAATCTATAGGCTTAAGCAGAGGAATGATGATGTATGCACCTACCTATTTTAAACAGGAAGTCATGATGGAAACTGCCCCTCCCCCTCTAGCTGCATCTGTGTTAATATTAGGAATCACCTTGTAGCTGCCTTTCTATTAGGCAGAGGCTGTTGGTACATTTTCTTAGCAATCAGCCTAGACCAGCATGATGCTACATCTCTTGGCCAAAATGGCTTTTAAATGTATAATCTTTCTTTTAACCTGGATATGCAAGAACATTTTGGATGGCAGAATTGTGCATGGAAAATAGCTAATCTAAGTGAGTAAGGCAATGCCTAGTTAAACCATGTTGTTTATTTCAAGAACCCACGTAGAAAGCTTTAACTTTTATTTTGTTAAAATAAATTCTTGACCTCACCGGGAGAACCTCTCCATTGCAAATCCCAATGACGTACAGGGACTGATAAAAAAAATTCTTAGCCCTTTGTTGTGTGCTGCATTAGAGAGGCTCAATGCTGCAGTTGCATTTAGGTCTTAATTGCTCCCTCAATATAAAAAATGAGCACAATGATTTGGGATGACCTGCTGTGTGAAATCCCCCAGAATGCCCGTTAACTCACTCTTCCAGCCATCCCACGATGCATGCGCTCCAGTCAGTTGTTACTATGCTGCTCAGAGTGGCAGAAAAAAAACGGAACCTAGCATGCACCACTGGACACTTCTCCACATACCCACGCCAGACATTCTGTGAAAGGCTTTAACTGAGACCTAGCTAATGGGTATGGATGCTGTTGAGATAACTTAGCATTGCTTAAAGCCAGCCTGCAGCCTTTCCTCCTTTCCCAGCAGTGCACTATAGACATACCTCCCAACTGTCCCTCATTTGTAGAGAATGTCCCTCTTTTGAATCAAAGTCCCCCTCTCCCTCATTGCTCTCATGTGTCCCTCTTTAAGGTGTAAGATGCTGATCTGCGTAAATGAATGATCTGCTGTCCATCCCTCGGTGAGGGGCTGTGGCTTAATTTAAACATTGTCCCTCTTTCTCACCCCGAAAAGTTGGAAGGCATGATGCTGTGTCAGGGCTTCAAGGTTTGCCTTTTCTTTCCATATTCCAAGACCATGCTCCAAATGTGGTTGCATGGCTGCCCCTGCTCCCAGGGTGAGTGAGCCTGGCAAGCCATAGTGGTCGCACTTTCTGTGCTTGCTCACACAGGGTGTGCTGAGGGACAGGGGCATCCATGCAACCACATTTGGATCGCGATCATGGAGGAATGTAATTGAAAGGAGGCACATTTTGGAGCACTGCTACAACATCTACAGTGTACTGCGGGAGAGCCACATGTGACAGGCATCAGGTGAGCTCCTTGCTGTCTTATTATTGCCATTGCCTGGACTGTCCCTTTAACAGGGAGTGTGGCCAAAAAGTGTCTAGTGCGAACCCTAAATACGACCAAGGGGTATGCATCCCAGATAGAAGCAAGTAGGGATGCAGTCTCGGGCGGCGCATGTGATGTGGGATTGACGACTACTTGTATATATTGTGAGTTTCACCCACAAGAGAGAGACCCAGAGATGCCAAGTCACCCTGTTTTGCTATGAGTCACCCAGTCACCCCCAATCACTTGGTCACCCAGTCAAACTACAATTTCACCCAGCAAAACATGAATTTCTTCTCCCACCCCGCTGATTAGTTTACTATCATCAATAAAACATGTTCTATTGGCTAGGAGACACCACTAAGTGATTGGCTGGCCACCAGCACCTCACTATATTCTGGTGATTGATGATCCTGGGGACTGAGCATATTCCTGCATCTTGAGCCAACGGACTGTATCCTCTCATTAATGTACTGTAATTGTATCAGCATGTGTATGTTTAATACACTTTCTTAACTATTTAATTGCGTGGTGTTGTTCATCCTTACTTTCATACATTTATACCTCAAAACCCTGTGAATAAGTCACACCCCTAAACCACACCCCTGCCACACCCATCACACTGTAAACTGGTCTCTAAGGTTGGCATCTCTGGAGACCACCTGCCCTAGAGTCTTAGCGGATGCTCTCTGTGGATGCTGTTCTGTGCATTGGCCATGTGACTGGACTTCTGTAGGAAGGTTTATGAGTTCTCAGTTGTAGAGCTCTCTGTATTCAATCTGATATACAGTAGGAAAAAAATATATCCTGAATGTTTAATGTTTAAGAACTCTACAAGGTTGAACCTTTCCTCTTCGTAACCCTCTAGATCCTGACCTGCATTGCTCCACTGGGACATTTTATATGACATTTTAGGTCTTTGAACAGAATTGACAGTTTTGGATCATTAAGAAAAAATAAAGTTTACTCTCATGAGGCCAATAGGGCAAATGGCAAAAAGTGCACTTCCCTGTGGGGTACTCCCTAAATTAACCAACGATCCCAAATGGAGTGGCCTCCACCCACCCCAATATTTGTCCCCACAGAGAATGACACTTGACACTTATGGCACAGTATTTGTGTTTTTAATTCTGTTTTTAATGATATTACAATAAACTTGATTAAGATTATGACAATTTGAGTGCAAGTGTCAGTCTCTGTGGAGACAAATATTGGGGTGGGTGGAGGCCACTCCATTTGGGATTGTTTGAAAAAATAAAGTTTGATAGTACAATTGACACACAGTGCAGGATATGTCCATGTTAGCCCAGCATTTACCAGGGAATTTGTGCCTCACAGGCTACTGGAACCTCTGTACATAGAGTCCCTGGAGGACCATTGCCTTAGATTGAGATGGTCATTTCTTTTTGAAGAGGACTTGTCTATGTATTTTTTAGTTTTCGAGTTACCATGCATTTTATTGTTATTTCAATCAAGTTAAGTAAAGTCAATTAAGTAGTAATCGTTTTTGAGACTACACATAAGTTTTGTTTATTATGTTTATGCATGTCTTGTTAGTCAGAAACTCATAAACCACGTTCATGTCAGCTTGGATATTTTTAGAAAAGAAAACAAGGATTGTGGTCTGTAAACTGTGATTTATTATGAGTAGACTGAATTTGTGAGTTGACTCAGAGGTTACCCGTTCTGACAGTCAAAGGAATGAGGTACTTACGGCACTAAGGAATAACTGAGCTTTATAGTGTGCTGTAAGACTGTAAATTTTAGCCAGGCATACCACTGATTACCAGGGACCTCCAAATGTAAAATCAGGATGATTTCAGTGCTGATGCTTACCTCTGCTGTAGCCTTTAGTAAATATACAGAATGTTAGTGGCTGGAAGTTAGTTCTGTACAGTCCAAAAGACAAATATATTCCATTTCAGAATGTGGCCCACTTAATTTACTACTGTACACGTTTGTGTAAAGAGACATTAACAAACACAGCAACAGGCTTTGTACTTTGAGGCCACATTGTGACAGTCTTGGGGAGACGCCCAGAGTGCTGGAACCCCCAGGCCCATGGGCCATCCTGGACTGGCTTACAGAAAGAGTACAGGACCACGGCCCACATGTTCGGCGATGGCCAATGACAGGGCTGCATTTTGCGGGGGAATCGAGCTTCAGATAAGGGGATGGGGGGTAGGGGGGCGGGTGGAAGCCTGTTACAATATGGTCCCACACACATTAGGTAGGAAATGGATCCTTGTCCAGACACGCACTAACTTCCTCCCACCTAATGCCCCATAGGAACAGTGGAAAATAAGCCATTTAAAAGCTTTTGTGTGGTTCTTGAAAAATTAAAAATAATGGTAAACATTGGAGCCCTGCTCCTACTTTTACAAGATTATTTGAAAAAGTACATATTAATATGTACTAGCTAGAATATCTAGCTCTCAAAATCTCTGATTATATGTAAATACCTTGTGTAATCTTTGAGAAGTCACTTTCTTTGCTTCAATTGCTCGGTCATGGGTTAGTTGAGAAGGATGTGTTTTGGTGCAGCTCATAAACATTGTATGCTGTGGACAGAAACAGCTGTGGGACCAATGCAGCTTGCTGCTCTCGCTCCAAGGGACAGAGGAGCTGATAGAACACTTTTTTTGCGTGGTTCTTGAAAAATTAAATCAAAAGAAGGGTAAACTTTGGAGCCCTGCTCTGTCTTTTACAAGAATATTTAAAAAGTACATATTAATATGTAGATAGGATTAGGGAGAAAAAACTAAATCTATCTTCTTCTACAGGGGTTTTAAATACATAATGCTTACATAGTAATTTACAGTCTTCTTTGTGTTGCAGTAGTGCTCCTTGCATAGTAAGAGTTTGTTTTAGTATGAATAAACCTGCACTGTTATAGCAACAGTAAATATACTTATTGTATAGAACACAAGTATGCTGCACTGCCATACTGTTTGAGTAATGTGTGTTAGTTGGCTTGAGCTCTACCTGGATGCCATCCAAGCAACTTTGTCCTCTCATAACTCACCTGCATTCTCCTTTTATGGATAAGAGGGGACATGGCACTGTGAATTTGTTCCCATAGCCTCATAACTAATTCATTCTGTCTGAGCTGCAGAAGCTTTCTCCAGTTACAATAATGACGCCAAGGCTTAGATTGGCAGCCAGTTCACTGGATAGGGCCAAGACAAGGCTTTTTGGGGCTATACTTCACTGTCATGCAGCCAAACCTTTGCTGAACTGTGGAGCAGATTGTTTACCAAAATGAAATGGGGGAAGGGGGTGCAGAGAAATGCTGTCCTGAGATCACATTGGGTACAGTGCTGGTATTCTGATACATACACCAAGGGGTTCAGAGCACAAAAGCTCTAATCATTCACAGGGATGACACGTAGCCAGTGGAGTAAGGTTAACTTACTAACATAACAGAAGAGGGTTTTTCTCAGATGAAAAAAAGCAGGTGCATTCCTCCAGCTCGCCATGAGCAGAAACTATTCATTAAAGCTGGTCATTTCCAGAGCTTTTGGGTGTTCATTAGGGAATGATAAAACTGTTGAAAGACTTTTTGTCTTCAGACTCTGAGAAAAACTGCAGGGTAAGCTATGATACAACTGATGGGAATCAGAAACGCTACATAGAAAGGAAGGTGACTCCTGCAGGGATAATGCATATGGAAGCTTCACAAATACATTGGAGCCAGCTTAATTTGCTGCCTGATAAACAGAGCTGAGTTTGTATTGATCTTTATGTCCAACAAAAACCCAGGAAAGTGGAAAAAGAATTGGGAAACAAAATAACATGGCAATAGGGCATGTACTGAAATAATTTGAAAACAAACAATAAAAAGGGAATTCAAATTTCTTGAGTTTAGACTTGACAAGGGGCTATAGCAGCCCCTCTACTGTAGTATCAGACTTGACATATTCCCCTCGATTCAAAGAGCAAAAGTTAATTGATTTCGTATCGAGAATCGTAAGTTTGGGTGGGTGTTTGTCATTTTTTCCTGTTTTTTTGGCCATTTCCGACTCGCACGAGCCTACGTTCGAATGCGTATATGCTCTTACGATCATCGCAAGTTCGTTCGTAAATTTTAGGATGAAAACGTAAAACTTAGGATAATCGGATGTGTTTAGGTGTGATTCAGAGAACAGTTTTCAAACCTCTAAATACGTTTTAAAAGAAAGCCACTGCCGACACCTTTTAGCAGTCGGATTGCTGTTCTTGAACAGGTTTTTTGGCTATGTGGAGGAGTCTGCGCGTCTTGAGCTCCAATGAACTGCATGTATCAGCATGGCCGAGGCCATAAATGGTATAGCAATGCATACCTGATTCATGTATGCCTTATAAAAGCATTTTAATGTGGACCTTAATTAGTCCTTTGCATGTAAACCTTTATTTGGCAATATATTTGCGTTAATTAAAGAAACTTATGTCCTTTGGGATTTATTTTTAAATTGATGTACTAGAATAATATTTTTAGATTGCATTTATTGGTGTAGTTGTTTACCTTTGCTTTGTTTAATTATTTAAGCACATCTTTGGTCAGATGCATCACACTTACTGAGGAGAGGAGAGCGGGATAAAGTGCAGGATGTGGGTTACTGCTGTATTTTGCACACACACAGCAGAGCTGGGGGCACGGAAAGGTCAGAAATCAAAGAATCCAGAGCAACACAGTCACAAGGCCCTTTCTGTTTGCAGGCTGCCCGATAATACCTGAGCCGCCATCTTGGCTGTTTCTAGGCTCATAACATGCAGAAGTTGCTGGGTGTTTTTTAATATTTGAGAGCAATCTGTATGTAGAGGGTGTGGGTAACCACACACAAAATTTTAAGTTGTACCATTTGAAGCCAAAATATTAAAATTAAATCCACAAGTAAAAAATGCAAGTTAACTAAAAATTAAACAAAGTAAGATTTACTTATGCAAATGCATTAATTAATGGTTGGTTCCTACAAAATGAATGAAATAAAGAAAAATAAAAGACCAAATATTTAGAATGCACTTTAATGAGGTAAGTTTGTAGTGCGCAGCCGCAAGATCAGAAGGATTTACGTCCAGACAAAAAAGGAAAAAGGGCAAAACCAATGTTGCAACCTGAGAAATGAAACGGAAAATTCAGGATGGAAACTGACATAGGTCTGATTCCCGAAGTGCCATACGAACGGACGTATATTTTAGGATAGAAACGTATTTGCTTATAGAATCACTCGCAAGTTCATACGAACGCACGAGCGGACGTGAAAAATAGGATGATCGGCACCCAAATCCAAGCTGTTACATGTTTCTTTGAATCGACCCTATTGTATGATTTAGAAAGTTGTGTTGGTAGATTGTTTGTGACTTGGAAGTGGGTCAAATCTCTCCTGCCACACATGCTTAACACAACCCCCCAAGACAGAACATTTTTCCTTTGACCCGACCTGTTCATCCTTACTTTCATACAATAAACATTTGTACCTCAAAATCCTGTGAATAAATCACACCCCTAATCCACACCCCTGCCACACCCATCACACTGTAAACTGGTCTCTAAGGTTGGCATCTCTGGAGACCACCTGCCCTAGAGTCTTATCAGTGGATGCTGTTCTGTGCATTGGCCATGTGACTGGACTTCTGCATCAAATGTAGGAAGGTCCCTTGTTTCATTTAAACTGTTGCAATATTTATCAGGCATGTGAATTAACAAACACATAAACAAATCTCCATTTGCAATAATTTTGAGAGGTATAAATCACCCTTTAACTGCTAAATAAGAAACAGTGGAAGCAAATGAATTTCTTACGAAGCATGGTTTAGGAGCCTACAGGACTTACCACCCACATGAGTAATAACCTCTTGTTCTGTAGGAATCTATGAAAAACTGGCATTATGCTTACAAAATGTGTAATAACCAATGCCAGGAACGTATGTACCCACTCAACACTAACCGAGAAATGACTGGCAGATATCCACACTGCTCCATCTTTGAAGAGTAGAAAAAGCTGCTCTAATCACTAAACCTCCAGAAGTTTAATTACAAACCAATGTGATCTTTCCACCACCATTATGATGCCTGCCTAGTAATGGTGAATGGAATGGTGACCTTAGTAAAGTCCAATCCCATTCAACCAAGCCATTAAAAATGCCAAGCCACAAGTTTTTAGTCTATGACAATAGGCCATTCCCCTAAAAGACTTTAAAAGCACAATAGTAAGCCTGTGATGGTACATTAATCTCTCTTAATAATAGGAACTAAGACCTTCATACCTTGTTATAGAAGGACCAAGTGACGAGTAACGATCTCCCCATATTATATAACTTTCACACAGCCAGGGAGGCCACAGCTTCCAATATTGTCCTGGATTTCAGAATTCCCTAAAGCGCATCCTGAAAGTACTGTAAGACAAAGAATCAGTCACACAATTGCAAGCACCTGTGAAACAATATTGTCAGAAGCCACTCACAAGGACTTATGCAGCAGAGCTGAATGCTATGGCCTACAAACTCACCACTGCAGCCTAGTGGAAGTAGTTAGGTTCTGGAGCCCAGTAGACCAACTGGTGGAACCTCTGAAAACACAAGCTTCGCAAGGAAGGACAGATTGGACTGCAGGTCATCAACATTACTGGATATCAGGGACTTTGTTTCTGTAGACACAGTAAAAAAGGAGAAGAAGGTCTATTGCAGGCAGCTTGAGTTCTAAAATGATTAGTTGGATCAGTTGTGAACAGACCTATTCTGACTTCTCTGATGGAGATCCTTACTAATAAGTTATGTTTTAGAAAGCCAACCTCTTTTAAAGGGGATTTATTAAAGAGGGCACAGGGTGGACACACACTAACTCCCACCTTAACAGTGTAAAATGTACAATTTCAAAGTATCTTAAAATTTAAATGTAAATACTATGTGTTTTAAGAAAAGTTACTTTCTTTGCTTCAATTTCTGGGTCCTAGCTAATCTGGCATGTGATGCTGCAGCTTTATTAGTCATGAGCACATTCTGCTGTGGTCAGAGATAGTTGTGGGAACACAGTGGCTTGCCATGCTCACTCCTACTAAGAGCACTAAGGGAAAGAGTGGCTGTTATACATCTTTTGTTGTGTGTTCCTGGAGAAATGTAGAGCAAACTTTGGAGACCTGCTACAATTTCTAACCAGCGCTGCATGAAATGGAGGGGAGGTACTTGGAACAGGCATCAGGTGAGCTGCTTGCTGCCTTAATATTGCGGTTGAGTTTACAGTTCTTTTAAACATGATATTACTCCTGCCTAGGTCAGTTGCAAGAGAAGAAGCAATCCCCACCCTTGAGGCCACAGGTATACTGGAAGAGGCTAAAACAAAGCTGCCTTGAAGAGGCAGAAGAGGCTAAAACAAAGGCCCTACTAGCCTTGAGCAAGCATGAAGAACCTTTTCTCTTACTCATGAGCTCTTCTGTGCCACCACATCAGAGGAGTAACCTGCCACTGTGGGGTGGGGGGGGAGGAGTTTTATGTTGCTAATTAAGAAATATGCTGCAAACTTCCTCTTTTAAAGTCACATTTTAGCTAAGGCTCATTGTTTCAGATTTTGAACAGTCTCTGTAATGTTACTTGTTGCTGTCTTTGACCTTTTCAGTGTAGTCAGCGGATGGGTGTCATTCTAGATCGAGTTGTATTGAAAAGCACATCATATGGGATCTCTGTGTCAGAGTCACCCCTCTGTTCCCTACAACACTCTTAGAGTTGTCATAAGGCATTTCACAAATAGATAAAGGAGACCATTTTAATAACATTACCCTGTGCTGCATTAAATTCCTTGGAGGGCATAACTGTATTATATAAAAATGTATAATTCTAATCGATATAATTTTACTATTGTTGCATTGCTATACAACAACATTGTAATGTTTATTGTTTTAGTAATGTAACACAACTTTCTGTTAGCATACTTTCTAGAAATGCCCTGCATTCAATTCACTGCCATTAGTAATTGGCAGGGCAGCATTTAGAGCCAAAATGCATGACAGAATGACCGAGATGGAGTTAAATTATATTAGCATTCTGAATATAGGTTCCAGGAAAATCAAAATGCTTAGACTGGAATTGCTCAGTCATGCTATCACATGCCACTAAACTGTGTTTTTATTTGGGATCTTAATTCTTGTATTATTTTATTAGGGGCCAGTGTTATTTTTTGATGAAATAACTTTTTCTTAATTCACCTTTCTTTTCTTTTAGTTAACCTTGATAAAAATATTTGTTTCCTTATCTTCAATAACGATGTAACCAGGGGATTATCCAAAACCTGAACATGTTTAACTTACTTTGGGAGTTTGGAGAGCCCTTCACAAAAGAAAGTGTCCAAATATTTTGGATCACCCTTATGCATTGTGGGGCTCGATGTGAGGCCTTAATCCACAAATCATCTATTAAGGTCTATAGGAAGACCACCTGGATTTCAGCTTCAGCTTCCACCTTGACCAGAATGACACACATAGCTGTTGAGACACACATTGCTGATGGCTTGTAATAAAATTATATATTTTTTACTGCTCCCTGGGTTAGTAACCTATGACTTAGGATTAACCAAACATATATGACCCATAAAAGTATACTTATTACTACCCAGGAAATTATTTTAGTTTGAAGCAAATAAGTCAGCAAAATATATTATAGACCAATCTATTCTATTCACAGGCAAGTAGGCTAAACTGTGATCGTCAGGTAAATAAATCAATGACATTTCAGAATAATTTTAACTGTGCTTTTCATAAAACCTACGCTATTCTAGGGTATATTATCTTGCCAAAGAAAATTGGTGCCCAATATGAGGTTCTCTTAACAGGAGTCTTGAGCGAAAGTGACTAACATACATTTTCTTGTCTGGATAAAAGGCTTCAAGAAAGTTTTAGTAAAATATTAAAGGTAGACCAATACTAGACAGTGACATTTGAACATAGCTTGTCTCAGTTTGCCTGATATTTGTCTTTAAGAAAGTAAATTCTATCACATCAGACAAGACATTTAGCATACATTTAGTAAAGAAAGATAGCACTGATGGAAAGAAGAGAAATAATAGAGGGAAAAAAGTGAGGGGGGAGAGGTGAAGGCAGGGTGAGACATGGATGAGACTATGGGTTTGCCTCTAACAGCAAGGTGAACTATGTTAAGTTGCTCGCTCCCAAGAACCATTTTAGGTGTTGTGCTTCTGAGCTGTTTATTGCAGCTAGGATACTTTTAAACCTTTCGATCTCTGCAACTCTGCCTAACCACATAGAAATGCTGTGGGTATATGTATTCTTCCATAACGTAGGTATGCAGACTTAAATGGCATAGGATAGGTGGCCAATTATTTTTTGTAAATGTTGAGGGTATCCCTGAGTGGTGGAGGAGGAAAATAGGCCAGGCCACTCGGCACTTCCCCGTCCGTCAGGTGCTACATTGTACTCCTAACAGATTACCAGAATTTAGTCAAGGATGGGCAGGATCACCAGCAGATTTGGATCAAGTCACAACCCTCTTTATTGCAATGCCAACAGAGGGGGAAGATGTCAGGGAACCATTTATAGGTTGGCACCCTATACCACCTGTGGAGTAGTTTATAGCTACATTCTTGGTATCTAGTACATGTTTTATGCGTCAGGCGGAATATTTTTTTTCTTTTATGGGTTTAAGGCTAATGCCCAAGTCTTTCTCCCATTTGAAAATGTAGGCAAGGGTCTCCTTATCCTTAGGGCTATTTAGGATTTTATAAATGTATGATAAGGTGTGCCAAGCAGAGGCCCTTTCCTCACAACATCTTTCAAAAGGGACGAGCTCTCTCAGCGTTGAAAATTGAGATGATATAAAGTGAGTGATCTGCATCTTTTGCCTGTTATGCCATCTGATAATGTTGTTAGATCGGGCAATTTCATTTAGCGTTTTCCAAGAGCGATTCCAAGACCTTTGCTTTCGGAAATGGAG